>CM046876.1:519628985-522028985 GCA_025667525.1 Glebionis coronaria
GGGTAATAAGTGACGATTTTTAACAATCGAATTAACGTTAAAATGTAAAAAAGTTGAATTAAAATAAATAAAATTGGTAAAAATGAAAAAAAAAACAAAAAATTTGTAAATATATCAAAATGGATGTTGAATTAAAGAGAACAAAATTTTAAAAAATATGATGAAATTAGATTATAAAAAAAAAAAAATGAGTTAAAAGATATTTCAATTTAAAAATAAAAATGAGTTTTTAATAAGTTTTTAAGAAGTTGTTACAAAAGTTTGTTACAAAAGAAATGGATGGTCAAGATTTGAAGTTAGGTTTGGATTAAAAATAATCTAATGGTTAAGTTATTAAGATGTTTATCTTAATTTTTGGTTTGGAGTTAGGTTTGAAATTAGGATGTGTATATGCACCCTTTATAGATAAGTATAGATAGATGTATTTAACATACATTTAAAAAAACTCAATTTAACTTACAAGTAGGAAAAAAACATATTGGATCTTGAAAAATTAAAGTTATATCAAAAAGGGGATATAATCACTGCTGCAGACATTAGATAATTATCTGCTGCAGTGGGTAACTTTTTTTAGTATGTACTTTTTTTATCCTTCAAGTATTAGCAATGTACACTATTGGCCCCTCATTTATGTTTTGCAGCATATAACAATCCCTGCTGTTTGCTGTAGCGATGATTTCCCCTATCAAAAAACTATACAGGTCTCAAACACCCACAAGAATCCTCACGATCTGTTTGTGTGTGACATTAGTCTTTGTAAAACACAAATGTCTTTTTACTTTTTTTAGGGGAGATGATTTGCACATTTTTAAAATTGATTTAGACATTTCAAACATACATTAAATAATAACTAGACGCATACCCGCGCGTAGCTGCGGAAATTGTCTAGAGATAAATAGTTAAAGGTATGATAATTGTCTCAGTGGGCGATCCGATAACCTAGTGACTCGATCTTGTTGACTCAATGGTCAAATTAGTGACCCGATGACTCGATCGGGTTAACTCGGTGGTCAAACTCGTGCACAGGTAACGCGTTGACTCGATCGGGTTGACCCGGTGACCGATCCCGTGTGCCGGATTAACCTAGTAGTCGAGCTCGTAACTCGATGACTCGGTCGAGTTGACCCGATGATCCATACTACGTTTGTTTTTATTTATTGTCAAACATAATTTAATTGATCCACCATGCTAAATTAATGTTAATACAACTAAAATATATTTATTATCATGTGTTAATAATATATAAAGGTAAAACGTCTTATGGCCAGACTACGGAAGTATCTAAAAGAAACAGAACGTTATATGGAGACAGATAGGGTACATGTAGAATTGTAGATAGATGAAATAGAGTTTTCAGAATGCCTAGGATTAGCAAAGCATATACTACCGATTTCATATTCGAGATACGACAAAAAAGTTAAAAAAAAATTACTCACCAAGGTGCTTGCATCAAAGAGGGTTGAGATGCACCTAATGATTAACTTAACACATATTAGAAAATAGACAGTCATTCTAACATAGCATGCTTAATATAATAAGTTCAAAACATTTGTCATGAGGGTTAAACATCTTAAAAAATTCATAGAAACATAGTTTACATTATTTACTACTACTAAACACATTGTTTAAATGAAACTGCCTTATAGATTCTACACACACCACTACCATAAAATACTTATAGCCATGTTTCTTAACATGTAATAAAAAATAATAGGCATCTTAACAAACAATGAAAACATGAACCTGTAAATGTTCACTACAGATGTATTCAAGGTCTATTCTCTTCAACTTAAAGGGAAGCATCTTAGGTTCAACAAACCCACAATCATTGCCAAACTGCCTCTCCCCCGCATTATAACATGATTGGTTTTGAAAGGATCAGTTGCGCGTGGAATACCATTTCTACCTTCACAGGAAACCTGACACCAATATGGACAACATAAGCTTTTGCGTAGGTGTGCATTTCTGGATGATTGTCACATAACTTAGAAGGGATTGTCTGCAAATATATATAAACGTAGTTTAATAGATGTACATGATAATTTTACGTGCAATCACATAAGCCCCTTTATTGAACAATGAAGTGTTTTATTACCAGTTTGAATCCATTAGTCGCATATGCACAAAGAGACGTATAAAAGACATGATTAACATTTTCATTATCCATATGATATGGTTAACTACACATTTGTTGCATTATTTGATCCGAAATAAAAATCAACGGAAAAGTTCATTACTACGTATGGCATAAACACGTTTTGGGCTGACATGTTTATAAAAAAACATTTACGACTAATTATTACCATCTTTGTCACAGTAAAGAATTCGCCTTTGTTCATATCGCTTCATCAAAGTGTAACTGATATGGTGTATCGCACAAGGTTTGGGAATACACACTTCTACCCTATCTTTATTCCAACTCTGTCACCAAACCCCGCCAATTCATTATCGATTAACCCATTCATCCTCAATGCCCTGTCTGCATATGGTTTTACCCTTTCATGCAGAACATTGAAAGTCAGATGTCCACATTTTATGGTGAAGTTGTTATCCCGAATGTCTTGAAGAAAATCACCAGGTAGTAACTACAGTAGAGTAGACAGTATACACACAATTAATTTGACATAATTGAATATAAAGTTAGTTAATATGTATATAACATTACACAAAAGTAAGTACTAATATTTGGCTTTATGGGGTTACCGTCATTTGTGGATTGTAACTGCCATACAACTAATACATCTTGGCCCGACTATATGTTTGTCATATCCCACACATTCATGTATGATTATTTAGCAGTAACAACTGATGTTCTTGTGTTTACTTATACACTACACGGAATAATGCACTTTCTAATTAGAGGTTAGCCCGCAATGATCTAGATAACAGATCATGTCAACTAATAATTTCACCTTAACTCACCTTTGATTGTGTAAAATATTATAAATGTCCCACAAATAGGCATGTGGTCAGAATATCGTGTTCTCATTTTGCTCTTTGATTTTATAGTATCTTCCGCACTTTCTATCCTTCAAATACTTTCCCAGCCTTGCCTTCGACCTTTAGCTGTTCAAACATCAGAAAGAAAGAAAACATAAAAAAGTTAGAGCATTCTCAAAAATAACATATAGCTTAACTTCTAATTCTTTTGGGTACAATCATTCCCCAAATTACATAACATCTTGCATATGAACAGAATCAACCATCACATCAAAATAAGTATTAAAGATCTAAAATCCAACTCAAAGATGTCGTATTCAAAATCATAGATCTCGTTAACTATCACCACCATCACCATAGTCACACACTTATCACCGTTGTCACATACCATTCATCGACAACAAAGGATAAATGGCAGCATCGAGGCGATGGCAGAACCGAGGGACTAATAACATCAAACCGAGGACAACGAAAGTATGTTTTTGTGTGATTTGGGATAGAGAGAATTTTGAGTGTGGTTTTGAAATTTTTGTGTTTCAACGTGCATTTTATATAGAGATGGTCAACTTTCACCATAAGTTTTCAGTTTCACTTGAGGATGTGGGTTACAACTGGAAGAGAGTGGGTTACACAACTAATGGTTATTATTATTGGTATATATTCATTAGTTTCCTAAACTATATGAAATATTCGATTGATTGGTTGTGAAACCTTCTAAAATTAAATAGTCAAATTTGAAACTGCAGTTTAAAATTTATCAATTTTCTGTGTCTCAATATTTCTTAAATGAAAAGTTTTTTTAACAATTCTTAAAATACCATGAATGAAACTTACATGAGAAGTTTTGTTGAAAAATTTCAACTTTCAACAATTGAGATCCCTCCTTTATAAATAGTATAGATACTATAAATATTTACTGTTTTTACATGTGACTGTCACAATCAATTTTGGAGTGTTTCAATCACTTCCTTTTTCCAATTTCATGTATAAGTATTTCTCTATATGTTTACTAGCTAGGAAAATAAAAAACACATGTTAACTTTTTACTTATAGCTCTTGATATGATGTTTTATGACTTAAGCTATGGGTATAACGCGAGTTTTGTGACGTCAGAAATTACACCGTGGCTCGTGTCGTATTTGTCAGTTCAGAATATTGGATATAATATGATGCGACGGTGCGAGATATTATACCGACTCTCGCGCTGAAAATATTCTTTTTTATAAATTTATTATTTTTTTATTGAAAATGAAATCCAATATAAGACCAAAATTCTTGTGTTAACCGATATATCACTTTTATAGTGTTATAGAAAAAGAAGCAAACGTGACATTTAAATTTTTTATAACAGTACACTACGACATTAAATCGTACTATGTGCTCTTACTAATATAATTCAAATGAACTATTATTGCGTACTTTAAAAAAAAAGAATGAACCGTTGCGTAGACGAGTTCAAGTTGTCACATTTATTTATTCATGTTAATGAGTTAATCTCATGATAATAAACTGTTTTCTTAACTTCGTATTGAACAAATAATTTTATAGTGCAAATGTTTGACATTTGTGATTTGAACTTTTGGTAAATACCCACCGATAACTAAAGGTGCAAGTGGTTGCTGCTTGACTTTGCTCGTCTTTTTTTATCTCAAATTATTGTGATTATAATTAAGGTTTATAATCTAGAAGGTCCGTGATCAAGAGGTTACATTCACAATGATAGCAAAAATCAAGGCTAATAATGTCCGACACAACTTACTACTTACACATCAGAGAAGATCTGTAGTGACGAAATGTAGTAGCAACTAGCAAGTTAATTTACAATTTTATAAATCTTTTAATGTTCAAGAAAAAAAAGTCATAAACATTATCATTTTCAGTTAAAAAGTTCACGTAAGACTCTTAAATCGGCTACGATAATTGCATATCTCGTTGTTTGATCTCTTATTTGCATAAGATTTTTCTATCTCCATTTGGATGATGGTATGTACTACACAAGGTTCTAAGAGGTTCGTAAGGATCTCGCAAAAGCGTGATGCTTAATTTTTACGTCATACAATAGAACAAGGGTTGAGCTTAAGATAAGTGAAACGATAAATGAAAATTCGTGATAAGTTGCGATAAAACGGACATGCATGAAAGTTTTTTTAAATTTAATTTCGATAAAAATTATATTCGGAAAAAATTACATTTAAAAATAGTTCTTTACGTATGACATTTTTTGTAACCATAATATATTTGTAATATAATATATATTTATCAATTTATATATATTTTAATATTTTGTGACGCTTTATTTCACGCTTAAAAACTGCTATGAATCTTTATGATTTATAAAAAATAAGAGTCGAGTATGTCGCTACGTTATATCTCACGATATCTAAAACTTTGATACTACGTGTTAAAAGTTACTCCCTCCGTCTCAAAATTATTGTCCCCTGACAAAAAACACAAATTTAAAAAAATACCACATTTTCAGCTTTTTCTCTCTTACTTTTTGCAGAAAGATAGTTTTACCCTTAAGTCCTTAACCAATTAAATTAAAACCTTTTTAAAATTTGTAATTATGATTTCAATTAATGGTAATCTAGTAATCTCGATCTAAAATTCTTACCTATTTTAGAAGTTTCAGAAATGGACAATTAATTTAAGACAAAAAAAAAATATGAACTATAATTTTAAGATGAAAAGAGTAAATGACTTTACTAAAAAGATACACGGTCTATGTACTAATACCACATGTTCAACATGACATCAACAAAAGAAATTTACATGAGAAAACAATTATTTTCACTGTAAGATATCCATACTTGTAGAACAAACATACGACCACGACTAATATGAGGCTACATTCCTACTTAACAATATTTTCAACTTTAAGCTAAGACTCAAATTTTCTCAAATGATTGTTATAAATTTATAATTATCTTAAGCTTGTATAGCATCTTATTATTTTTCTTCTAGAAACAAGCCACTCTGCTTAAAAGCTAGTCTGATTTAATCAAAGTCAAAACCTATGACTACGAAAAGGTCAGCCCTTAATTTCTTTGGAAGTTAGTTGAATTAACTTAAATTAAGAGCCCAAATTTACAATACTTGCCCATAGTTTACTAACAACGTTGACAATAATGAATACATAGTTAGTTACTCAATGCGTCCCTAAATAAATGTTCTTTTTGATTTTTTACGATCTTTCTTGTTCAACTTTAATCTTAAATATTTACGTTTGTGTTATATAATACTTGATGAAAGTTACAAATTCATTTAAAACTCAATTCATCCATATATTTTGTATCAAGTATTATATAACACAAACGTAAATATTTAAAGTAAAAAATAAACCAGAAAAAAACGGAAAAAGTTAAAATAGACATTTATTTAAAGACAAAAATAGTAATTTTTTAGATTTCGATAACGGTATCACACACTCGTGTGATTTTGTATGTGGATGGTTTTAAATAACCACTTTGATAATGTTTATAAACTAAATACTTTATATTATAAGGGACAGTTTGGTTCACAGTATATTTTTGAAGGAATTGTAATCTTAGGAAAGAATTGTAATTTGATATAATTATAATTTAAAAGGTTTATAATTTGTTTTAATTGTAATGTGTTGTAATTATAATTGATTAAATTTGTTGATATGTTTGATTGACTTACAATGTAATGTAATTCATATTTTTTTATTAAATTAAAAAAAATAAAAAAGTAAGAGTTAAAATATAATATTATAATAAACAATAAATGAGTAATAATAAAAATTATTATAATTAAAAAATAATATAATAAAAAGTATTTATATTTTTTATTATTAATATAAAAAATAAAGATTAAAAAATAATAGTAATAAAAGTAATAAAAAATACTTTTATTTTTTATTTTAATAATAAAAATATTTTTTATTTTATTATTTATATATTAATATTTTTATAAAAAGAAATATTTTTTTTAATTTTAACTAAAAAATAAAGAAAGATTTTTATTTTAATAAAATAATAAAAATAATATAATGTTATTATTAATATTAATATTAATAAATAATATAACTATTAATACTAATATTAAAATTAATTATTATTGTTTTTTAATTTAATAATGTTAATATGAATATTATTATTATTATTATTATTTATTACCATCATTATTTATAAATAATCATATTTTAATATAAAAATACTGAATTACGACGTAATTCAAAACTTTACATCTAACTTTCTATTTAATCTCAATTCCGTCATTGAATGTAATTGTAATGTTTGAATTACAAATTAAATGCAAACCAAACATTCTACGTAATATAATTCGAATTACAATTCCCTTCATTTGTGAACCAAACAACCTATGTAATGTAATCTTGATTACAATTACATCCAATTACAATGGATTACACCGAACCAAACGCACCCTAAGACATGTTTGTCATTCTTAAAAGCTAGAGTGAATTGTTAGAGTATCTTATTGAAGCTAAATAATACGGAGTAGTAAAGTATAAGTTAGTTTATTCTTATATACTAGTTTAACAAATATTTCATTTAGAACCTTATTTTAAAACATACTTTTTCAAAAAACAATTTATTTTTAATAATAATTTATTTTTTAATCAATAAACTAATGCTAAGATAATGTGTGATAGACTCGCGTGTCAAACATAAAAATATCAAAACATAATTGTTTTTTTCTAACGGCAGTTTGGTACAGCGGAGTATCTAGCGTGCCTCCAAGACACCAAGTTTCTCAACCCGAGTTCGAATCATTTCACAAAGAGAATATCAACCCCATGCTAGCCATCCAGTTTCCTATTAAGGGCTTCAAGGCATTTCGATGGGATTCAAACCCGGCTGCCAATTCTGGGAAAATCCCCATATTGGGAATGACAGGAGTCGAACCCCTGACCTCCCCCACATGGAGATTATAACAAAATGCATCCATCCAACTGAGCTAGACTTCATTTGCTCAAAACATAATTGTTAAGTTATACTCCCCCCGTCTAAAATTATAGTCCAATATACTATTTTGAGATGTCCTAAAATTATAGTTATCTTTCAAAAGTACATGTAAACAATGTAACAAGTTTACCATATTGCAACTAATGGTATTATATATATATGAAGTTTTAATTAATTGCATAAGAGTAAGAGTGTCATTTTGCAAAAAAGTAAAAGAGAGAATACAATAATACTGATGTTTTTTAAAACAATGTGCTTTTTTATCAAGAACTGTTAATTTCGGACGGAGTGAGTAGTAAATAACGTTTGTGATCAATCTTTTAATAAGTATTATGTGATAGGGCTGAGCATCGGTCCGAGACCGGACCGGCTAAGATCGGACCGGACCGAGGACCGAATTGGTCCGAAACCTCGGACCGAAACCGGACCGAAAATGGTCCGGTCCGGTCCGGATTGGTCCGGTTCGGTTCGGTTCTCGGTCCGGTCCGGTCCTATTAGGCATAATCGACGAGATTTTGGTAAGATCGAACTGGACCGAACCGATGACCGAATTAGTCCAAAACCGTGGACTTACGACCGGACCGAAATTACTCGGTCAGGTTCGGTCTGGTCCGGTTTTTCGATCCGGATAAGTTTTGGATCTGCCGTGCCCAGCCGTATCATGTGACATTGGCTTATGTAAGAGCCTCATCTTATGCTAACACCAATTTGTTTTTTTTAACTAGTTTTTGCACTGACTGTTGCACTAATTTAGTGTAAACATACACTAAACTTGCTCAAATGCACTACACACTTGCATTATCTTAATACGTTTATGTGGTTTGCCGAAAGACCATCTCACATCTATGGCTCAAACTTATCCCCTCTTTTGCAGAAAGAACACTTCAAATCTTAACTGCGATTTTCAGAAGCTGCTAAAATGCCAAACAATAAGCACATCAAGAAATGATACAGCTTATTCATAATAAGCAGTGACTGAGCTTATGAACAAACATCATTCCACAACAACACAAATCAAAAGCCAAACATCAATTTTCATACAAAAATCATCTTCATTCATATGAGCTTATTAATAAGCTTAGGAGTACAAGATAAACTACATGTTACAAATAACTAATCTAATATAAAACCCTCTCAAATCTATATTTTTTTTTCTGCTGCTACTCAGAATTAACAAAAAGAAGATCACATATCTATATTTTTTTAATAAAATTTCCTTTCGAATCATCAAGCATAACTTCCAATCTGACTGCGGCAAACTTTCATTTTCACCGATTTTTATGTAGTTCCATCGAATAATAATCCGCCTCAGTTGGAAGCTTATTAATCAATGGCTTTGTTAGCCATCGATTGTTCCTATTGAAACATTGACCATCTACCAAATTTTGAGTAAGATAAGTGAAGGTCCACTTGTTGCTGTCGATAAAATAGTGTATACTCCATCATCAGCATGGCCCTTTTCAAGCACTAATCGGAGTATTGGTTCGCCCATTTGTACTTTAGAAAACAAGATATACAAAGGTTTATTAGGGCACTTCTACAAATGTTCTGGCCCATTTACCCTATTTCCATTCAAGAATCGGTCCGGCCCAAGACCAAAACCAGTTGTTCACTTGTTTTTTAGGGTGTCCTTCGGTTTATATAAAGGGAAAAAGACTATTTTAATCAAAATCTTATCCCTCACATCAATTGTAAATCAATTAAAAAAAATTTGACAAAATTAGTTATACACAATTGTATAAATGCACAACTCTAATAAAGTAAACTGATAAAGTTGGGCATTTGAAAGTTAAGCAATTGGTTAATCATTTAAAAAGTAGACTTAGTGCGACACTTGTCACATTTTCAATGATGATAATTAAATATGTCAATTTTTTTTCACTTTACTTATACAGTAATTAATTATGTCTTTTTCTCTTATATAAATCTAGCTAAATTTAATTATAGAAGGTCATCATCAGCTACTCTTTTACTACTGTATCAAGTTTTGGGCATCGCTTAATGAGTACCTGGATATCTTCGTAGTCGTCATGCATATACGAGACGTGTGTATGCCTAATCAATCGATCAGTTTCCTCCAACTCGGCATCTTACATATATGGGTTGATTATGTATGTTCAATAGGTTTCTAACAAATCAACTGCTTTTTAGAAGAAAAAAAACATGTAAGTAAAAGGCTAAATATTGAAATATATACGCAATAGGTAAAGAAAGTTATCCGTGGGTTATATATACTAGGATTTGTGCCCGCGCTCCGCTGCGGGGAAGTACGAGCTTTTTTGAAAACATTTTATGTGTTCGCTTTTGGGGACATATAAACGCTGGCTAGTGTTTTGGGTTGGGATATAGTGTATTGAATACAATTTTATCACTTTGTTCATTCGCCTAATTCGGATAAAGTGTAATCATAGACGTGGTTGACAATAACTTTGAAAAAAGCACTCCTAAACACACATGTTTCATGAAAACTATAGAATGCACTACCCGACTAACACCCACTGCCCCACCCAACGTTATTTCCCCTTGCTTGCGACTGCACTTTCTTCCAGGAAAAGCTTCTATTCCAGGTGAGTTCGGACTTTTTTCCCCGCCTGCTTCCACCACCATAAGGCCTTGTCACACCACTTGGATGTGCAGCATGCCTACCACCACCCCTGTAATCACTTCTACGGTTCTACCCGCAAAGGTTAACACCCACTTGATATACAACATAAAATTGCACCTATAGTTTCAAATCTTATGCACAACCTCGTAATCCACAAAATTTTCCATCTGTCTCATTTCAACATGTACCAAACATCTAACTATAAGACATGAGGGTCAAATTATAGTCATGGAATGAGCATCTTAACGGGAATCTAGGATACAGATGCAAGATACGTAAATAACGGGATTCAGATATTCTAAAAACTGAAGATCAGGGTATGCACGTATGTGCATATAAAAATCTCAAGCAACCAAATAAAAGAAAGAAAGTAACTCATGATACAGACAACATTTATGCACCGACTAAAACATAGGTCTTAGCCAAGAGTACTTAAAGACTAAAACATAGATAAAGCATTCCAATTATATGGTATGCCATATACGTTATGTACAACACATCCTTGCAACTGAGATAAGCAAAATCGAACATTAAAATTCACTCTCTTAATTTTTTTTAATCATTGTGGTAATTATATAGTCTGCACATTAACCAAATTTAATTTAATCTCACCTTTGCATCTAATTAAAGCAGTAAGCCAGAATACGTCAGAGTAGGTATTCCCATTGTTTTCATTGTACTGCACAGAGCTATAGCTGAACTACATGTAGTAATATGACAGTATATGTGACAAAGATGAGCAGTAGGATTAGTACTATTGTATCTGATACAGACTTAGGTGTTTGATTTTGGAGAGGATAAAGTTGATGCATAAAGTTGATCTTCGTTTATGGCATGTTTGCTATGATGATTTTGTGGCAGTGACTGGAATGACAGACAAATTAATTTATTAGGAGGTACAGCTAATCAAGTTGCTGTAAGTAGTTGTGCATTCTTGATTCTTGTAAAATTGTTTAAAAACGTAATTCAGTTTATGAACCTGTGAAAAGTAATGGCATTAAGTTTATGTTTGTAGACTGAATTTTGTTTTTGTCCTAATGTAGATATGGTGAACAATTTGGGAACCATTGCAAGATTTGGAACCAAGGAATTCATGGAAGCACTTCAGGCTAGAGTTGATGTGAGCATGATTGGACAGTTTGGTGTCGGTTTCTATTTGGCTTATCTAGATATGGCTTATGTAAGAATCTTACATAAGGCATAAGACGTAACAACAAAACTTTGCAACCGAATCTCATTCAGTTTCTATTTTGAATCGGGTCGGCTTATATAAGCTCCTTATGTCATAATTAAGCTTATATAAGCCTTTTTTTTCCAATAAAAGCCACAAAAATTAAACGCGTGAAACATTAGCCGAAAACCAAATAACGGATAAACATGCTACCTACACTTAAACAAACACCCCCGACTGTGCTAGTTTAAGCTTATATAGCGTTTTTATGGCTTATGCAGTTTTCAACTTATGGTTCATAAGCTTGCTTGGTACACCTCATGGTAGTCTAAACTACTGATAAAAAAGAGAATTTGACATACATGTTGTGTTGTGTGGGCATATGGCATACCATTGTGAGTAGTTTTAAGGTCTTCAATGCTGCCAATATTAAACAGTCGTCACATTTGGATTAAAGTATGCAGAAGGCGGTGATTATGTGTTTTAGGAGGGTTCTAAGTGGTGAGATTTACCCTCCATGCTAGGGAATAAACATTTTTGGTGTAAAAACAGTGAACAGTCTGTGTAGGTAAGTTGGGTCTTGTTTAAAAATTGCTTTTAGCACGCGCAAGAGGTGTGAATCCAAAACAGTTTCTGACTGTTTGTTTATCTGTTAAAATATTTTGGATGCTGTAAGAATGCTTTAGCTTCAATTTTCTATTTTACCCATTTAATTTTCTCCAAAACGTAATGCAACTTAATCTATAAATATTGGAAAGGTTTAAAAAAAACAATAATATGTAAATTTTACCTTAACAGTGCTGACATACAACCAAAGATTTACCATTTACCACTACGAATTGACACATATACAGTCGATTATGCTTCTTCAAAACAGAGTCCGGAAAGCTTCCTAAAACAGAAGAAAAACACCTAAGTTTCCATTGTACCTTTCGAGATTTTGCTGAAGCAATGTCGATAGAGGGAACACTTTCTTCATCTGGATCTGCATTTCGTTCTTTGCATACTTCCGATGGTGGGTTGATATTTTGCGCTTCTCTTTACGTGGACTATAGATAATGCAGACAAACCGAGCTGCCCATCTGACCGACCATGACAAAGCTGTATAGAAGCATACACTTTGGCATTAGAAGACTATTAAACAATCCCGCAACAAAGAAACAAAAAAAGATTGCTACCTTGATTTTTCGCAGAACTTGATTGAGGAATGGCAGTGTTTAGTACATTCTGGAAATCAATGCGAGCACGACATTATAGGCTCAGATATGGCACCGTTAAGGGAAAACCGGATAGGCACAATATGGCTGCAAGCTCAAGAGGTTGCCCCGCCAAAGTCCGTGTAATCTAAACTTTATCCCGTACCGTTAAAACTCATCATAGCCCGAACGGTCACACACATAAGAGGATGCATAAGTACGAATAACATCACTGCCAATGGCCCGGCATGGCTGCAACCGTAAAAGGTTGCCCCGCTAAGATCCAGTTTATCATAGAAACCCGACATGGGTGCAACTTTAAAAGGTCGCCACCCCAAGATCCAGTTTATCATAGAAACCCGACATGGCTGCAACCTTAAAAAGGTCGCCCCGCCAAGATCCGGTTTATCTATCTTTCACCACACCTGTTTAAAAAGGTCTCCCCGCCAAGATCCGCTTTGCTGCAAACGTATCACAAATGCAATAAGATTATGTTTTAAGGGTCAAATAAGTAACACAGAACGACGATTTGCCATCGTTACGGGAGCGATACGCTATTGTTAAGTAACACAGATAAGGCTCAGATAAGTAACACAGATAAACGGTGATTTAGTCCAGATAACCATGTTAATGTAGTACTAAACCCTAACCATAGGCAAATAAGATGTAAATGGAGACGGCTAATTTTGTATAACAATTAAAAAAACTCACATTCATTCTCAGCCGCCACCAATAGTCGGAATAAGCAAATTCAAACATCGTTCTCAGCCGCCACCAAACTGCCAAAATCATAAGCAAAGCCAAACCAAAAATGTATAATGGGCCGGAAGCTTCAAAGTAAAGTATAACCCAACAAATATATGAAGTACAGCCCCACAAACTTGTTTCAGTCATAGAAAGGCCCCCTTTTTCTCTTAGGCCATCAACGGCCAGTGAAATGAGCTTAGATCCATCGTCACACAGCCGGCGTATCGTCGCGCGCCATGGATAGCGGCAACGAAGACAACAGTGGCATCGAAGGAACATAAGCCAACAACATAACAAAGTTCGAACATAAATCATAATGTCAAAGAGTAGTAATAGGACTGAAAATGTCAGCACGATTATCAATCAACATACAGGAAGAGCAAACTATCAAAGGCGACACAAAAAAGGATCATAAGAAGCAAATAACGTATACGGAGAAGCAAATAACGATTACGCTATATGAAACCTATTTCATCTTATCGCCTTATCTACACCAAATTCTCCAAGATCGTATACAACAACAAAAAATCATAGATCTTGAATCACACAACATAATCATAAATCAGATTTCGCCAAACACCTTACACGCGATTTTTATGTTTTTTTCATACATAGTATTCCTATAATTCTGAAATACTTAGTTATTAAAAAAACCTAAAAGCGAGAAGTGAAACTTTAATTAATAGCAGCTAAAAAACATTTGTGATAATGAAATATGGGAAAGCATTATGACATACCTCTGGATACCATATCCTTACTTGTTGATAAGATACGCGTGATAAATCAAGCAACCAAGAAATGAACACAACTTATATAACAAAGCACCCAATTGACCCACCCAATGTCACCTGCCGATCGCCGTCGCGCCACAACGACAACGCATAAATCGGCGGCATCAAATGGGTTGGTCATATAAAGCAGATCCAAATAAGCTGTGATTTATTTTTCTAGAGAGAGAACCCAGATCCATGATATATGTTTTTTAGAGAGAGATGCAAAAAGATAAAATTTGTAATTATATAAAAGAAAGGTTGGTGTGTGAATCAACGGTACCAAGTGAAGGAGCGCTATAGAAATCAGATTGAAGATCAACGGAGTGAAGGAATGCTACAGGAACTATCACACACACAAAGTTTGGGGTGTGATTAATAATTGTGGCAAATTCCTGTAGCCATCATCAATAAAGGGGCAAAGGGACAACCCACAATCAAGGGGCAAATTCACGAAAGGGTAGATTAAACCACCAATTAAACCATCAACGGGGATCAATCAATGCATAACGGGGTTAGTAGAATAAAATAACGGGAAGGTGTAGGTGCCAGTGTGTGTGTTGTGAGAGGAAATCTTGGTTGTGAGAGAGGAGGATACTATTATTAAAATGGGTTTGTGAGGAGAATCACTGCTGCTATAGATGCGTAATTCTCCTCCGTTATATAAAGTTTAATGAAAAAGGTCAGGTAATCTCGAGCTGCAAGTATATACTTTGAATAGGCCATGTGGTCAATATTGATAATTTGATGTTAATCATACAGAGTAAACTAAACTAAACAAATATTGCAAATGGGTACGTTAACATTCCAACAAGTGGCTTTCGTGCTGAGTGTTTTACGTTAATGCGCATATCATGTTACACAAAGTGTGGCACGTTACTTATGCCACTATATTAATTATTACTACTATATCTTTTTAAGTTAATTAATCATCAATTTATATTATGCATACAAAAAGTTATTTAAATATGCCACAACTTAGCATAAGATAGTTTAAGCGAATTAATTGACAAATTTGCCAAGTTTAGTTACGAACAACGGTTCACCAACGTATGTGTAATTTTCGATCGTTAAACGTATACTTTTGTTCGTCGCAAAATTTATCAGAGTAAAAGTATTAGTGTTTACATACTACCTAGCGCGCGAAGCGCATGCGGAACGGGCACGGAGAAAAGGAAGGAAGTCGTATGTTTTTCAGTGTTTCCATATCTCGATTCGATAAGATTAGGTATTGAGTATTGCTGCTGTTTTTGTTGTGTTTATAATCCATCCAATTCTGAGTTGCGCAATCCGTTGTTCAATTAGTTTCCTTCATGGATTCCGGATTTGAAATACTCACGAGGTTTATTTATTATGAAAATGACATTTGCCATTCTATCTTCTCGTTTCTTCTTTTGTACTCCGTATATGTCATTTATCCCAATTTCCTTGTGAAACATATTTCTGAACCTATATGTTCATGGCTTTACGTATCTATTTTCATAATGCTTCCAAATATTTCTAAACCTATATAGTCAAGGCTTTACGTATCTTTTTTGCATAGTTAGATGCTTTAAATATATGTATGGGCCAAGTCAACCAAAACCATGTAAACTCATTAAATGGCTTCCTAAACTGTTTTGACTTTCATTATTTAGGTTTAGACTACATCAAAGTCAGCTTCATAAGTGTGGAACCCACTTTACCAACTCTGCTCTCTAATCCAATGTTTTAAAACCCGATTTTTTAGTTGACTTGGTCTAGTGACCGGTTCACGAGTCAACCGGTTCAATCGGTTGAACCGCCGGGTCAACCCGGTTTCTTATATATGTATATTTTTTATATTTTTAATGTGTATTATTTGTTGTATATTTATAATATGAGTCCGGTTATTGTGGATCCCTTGTATCCTTTGGATATAAGGGGACCAATCCCCACCTTCCATCTAATCTTGATTAAAGGCTCACATTAATTCTTGTTTTCTAATTAAAAAAAAAACGGAGGGGTATTTTTGTCATTTTACCCCTCCCACCTAACACCAAATAACAATTCCACATCTCAGATCTGGATCGAGGTTTCATTTTTTCTTCTTCTCTCTAAAACACACACAAAAACACACACACGTACACATATTCATGTCGTAATCAATCATCACAAACATCAAATCCGTTGATCATCACCTCGTAAATCGATCATCCACTTCATAAATAAGGTAAAGTTCATTCGATTTATTTTGATTCATCTTTTTTTAGCTTATTCGATGTGAATAAGCTTATTATTCATCTTATTCTTTTATAACTTATTTGAGAAACTACGTGAATTGAAAGCTAACTAATGTGAATAAGTTTATAGATTATCATCATCTTTATTATGATGAATTATAAGCTAACTTATTAGCTTATTTTCGTAAATTATAAGGTTTTATGGCTTAATCTCGCTGAACAGATTTAGTATGACCTGTTTGTAAAGTATCATATATGATATACTATATCATATATGATATAAGCTAAAGTATCATATATGATAAATATATCATATATGATTATGTGGTTGAAAACTGAATTAACTCTTATTTTTTATGGCTTAATCTCGTTGAATATATTTAGTATGACTTGCTAGTGACATATCATATATGATATACTATATCATATATGATATAAGCTAAAATATCATATATGATAAAATATATCATATATGATTAGTACTTGAAAATTTAATTAAATCTTCTTTTTTTGTGTAGAGGAAGCTGTTTACAAGGCATGTTTAATATCACAAGCATCCAAAAGGCCAAGAAGCTTAGCGAAGAAGCTCATGAATTTTTTACGTTTATTGTTTGTTTTTTCTTTGTAATCTCCTAATGGAGTTTTGAAGTATATGGACGATTTTATAATCCATTGGTATCTGGTACAGCGTCTGGTTAATATGATTAACTTTCTTGGTATTATGTCATGATGGTTTGATAAATTAAGCCATATATGATAATGCACTATCATATATGATAAGGCATTATCATATATGATACTCAAAGAAAACTTGGATATATTAAACAAAGAATCTGATGAACTCATGATTACAACAAAAAGTATGCACAATTAATAACTAAACACTTGTTCATAACATAAAATAATGTGCGTTTGAACAGAATCATATATGATAATTCAAACAGAACATAACCTAATGTAAAATTATATATGATATACATCTGAATGATAACCATTTATACAAAATCAAAAGGTGCTAACAACATTATTATTGAAACTACTCTTCTTTTTCAATAATACACTATCTTAAAACAAATTATCAAATGATGAATTAATGAACAACGCATACTTCGTCTTGATCCTTAAAACACATCCGTGCACATCCTCTTGTTATAATCAACATCCCTCTCTCCTTTGCTCCAAATAGGGCAATCACACCATCTCTGTTTGACTGCATTTATAAAAGAAAAAACAACATATTATGCAAAATTTTAATACCAAAATGAATTACTCATATATATATGATAGAAGGCAGGTTTCAAGAGTTTATACAGATTTTCTGAAAGATACTCATACAAAATCTGTTTTTTCATATGATTTATTTGATATATCATATATGATATATATATATCATATATGATATATCATCAGTTATCATATATGATATATTTATCATATATGATAAGAAATGTACATCATATATGATAACATCAGAAAGTAAAAAAAATCATAATAATACAGCTTATTAACATGAAAATAAGCTTATTCATAACTATCTTATTCACAAAAACGTATAACTCATTGAAATAATCTAATAAGCTATCTTATAATGCAACACAATGAATTCAAATCATTTAATTTACAAAGCTTATTCATAACTCTACTCTTATTAAAAAAAAGCTTATTCATAAGCTTATTCAAACTAACTAGCTTATTAATCCAACTTTATAACTTATTCATAACTTCTCATCTAAGAACTTAGCTTATAATTAAGAACAATCAATCCAAAAAGATTCATTCATAATAATCCAGTTAAAAGCTAATGATAATACATTAATAAGCTTATTTAAACCAAATAAGCTAAAAAAACATATTAATCAAACCTTGTGATGGATAAATCAATTCGTGATTATAGATGTTCGTGATGAATTCGTCATGGATTCATCATGATCGCGTTTCAATGGATTCATGATATAGTAGATCGTGATTATAGATCGGGGTAGAGAGATAAAGTAAATCAGGGGTAGAGAGAGAAAGAGAGATCCGATGTATGTTTTTTGTGAGAGAAGAAAGAAGAAAAAACATTATATAGTAGATGGTGAAATGACTGAAATACCCTTGCAGTGTAAATTAAAGATTTAATCTTAGTCATTGGATAAAAAAGAGATGAAGGGTGGGGATGAGTACCCCCATATCTTAGATAAGTTTGGTATCCATATCTTAGATAACATGTGTAAAAATAATTTATTTATACTTACAATTTGTAATAGATTATAATTGAACATTTTAAGTTAGTTTAACTTTATTTTAACTAACACTAGTAATCATTACTTTAATATATATCTTTAAAACTTAAAAATATTTATAAAAAAGAAGTTTTTGAAATATTTTTTTAATAAAAAATCGTGACCCGGTCGGGTTAATCAAACCGGGTCAACCCGGATCAACAAAAAACCGACGGTTCAATCCGATTCTCAAACAAGCAAAAACCAGGTCACATCCGACCCGGTCTCCGAGCCGGTTCACGGTTCAACCAGCCGGATCAACCCGGTTTTTAAAACATTGCTCTAATCTCTATCGAATATATTCTAGGGTACACGAAATCAAAAAATTTGTAACGAAATGTAAATTATCATATATTACTTGTAATATTTACATCATATATAGAGACTATAGTGCTTTGTAAACTTCGTTATCTATGTTCTCATGGTGTAACCAGCTAGAACTTAACGTTAGTAAAAGTTAGACAAACGTTCTAGAACATATTCGATGCATGAACATATTTTTCATCTCAATATTGAGTCAACTGTTTGATAGGTATATGAAATCTTCTTACCCGCGTTCTTATCATAGAAAGACCTACAAAGCCTATTTTATTAGTAGCGGGAAATTTTTTCGTTTGGACACTTATTCAATTGTGACAATGTAGCTTACGATAGGTAACATGTTATCTTCTTGTTACTTTATGTTAGAAAATATTGTTGGGATAATAACTTTTTGATCAACTTTGGATACAATTATGTATATGTATGTATCATATATATATATATATATATATATATATATATATAAAGTGACGTTATTGTGGTGACCAACCTTAAAATAAAAACAATAAGAACCAATATTAACCGTTGGATACATTTGTGTTAGATGAGATTTAATTCTTATTCAATAAGTATTAATAATGGCACTATTGTAATTAATTGAAAATATAGTACCATCTTTTTACCCATGTTGAGATTTTAATGCAGATAATGTAACCCTCTATTTCTCTTCCTTCCTTTGTTACTTTTTCTAAATTTATACGTAGTATTATTTTATGAAATAATTGAAAATATTTTTGTTTGCCTTTCTCTAACTTCCGATAACAACTAAAACTACTTGTATTCTTCATATGGATTCCTTTTAGTTCTTTTAAACGCTTTGCACATTAAATTTTATCACATATTTTTAGTGTGTCACACGACTTTTTAATACACATGTATAATGATACATAAAATATTTTATCACATAAATTGTTGTGTCACACGACTTTTTAATACACGCTTAAAATTGATGAAACTTAGTAGTGGTACAATCTTTGTTTTACACATTTACAGGACATTTGTATGGTCATTAAAATTTTATTACGTATATATTGACATTATTATATTTTAGTAAATTTACATTATAAAATTTTGGTATATTTTTAATGACACATAATGTTTATCATACTAATTTTTTTATACATTTCTAATGACACATAAAATCTTTTGATACCATTATAGACACACATAAATTTTGTGACACATTTTTAATAAAATCTTTGACACATTTAGTTTCATATTAAATTTTTATCATATTAAATTTTTAGTGACACATTAAATCTATTGAAACGTTTTTTAACACACTTAATTGTTTTAGATACATGTATAGCAAAACATTAAATTTTTGAGACACTTCTATTGAAACTATTTTTTTAAATATACATACATAACGAAACATTAATTTTTTGACACACTTTTATTGAAACTCGGGTTACGAAAGATTTAAAGTTAATTGACACTTTTTCTTTAAACATTTGATTATTACATTAGCAATTCATAGAATAAATATATTTTCATTAACAAATTAGCATAAAAGTTAACATATGTAATTAATAACATTGACTAGATAGAAGATATTACGGAGTAGCTTAATACTTCTACTAATGAGCAATGGGACACAATTTATTAATGCAAACTAAAACTCACGTGACTACATAACAAAAACAGAATTCATTAATGAAAATTTAAAACAATGAATACTAGAAAAATTAAGTCACGGTGGTTTTATTTATTTATTTATCATTTAATGAGCATATTTAAGATTATAGAGATAGATCAAATGACCATACTACCCTCACAGACATTATTAATTATTTACATTCTTTTTATTGAAAATTGACACTTGTCATAATTTAATTGGTTCTTATTGTTTTTATTTTAAGTCTGGTACTTACATGAACATAAATATATATATATATATATATATATATATATATATATATATATATATATATATATATATATATATATATATATATATATATATATATATATATATATATATATATATATATATATATATATATATATATATATATATATATATATATATATATATATATATATATATATATATATATATATATATATATATATATATATATATTAATAATATTCTTTGTGTTCTCTTTGAAGAGAGCTTCGCAATGAGCTTTTATGTGTCCAAAATGAAGCTGATGTGAATGAGATATCGTGTCTCAAAGTTAAACATTTGGTATTATGCTTAAAGAAAAAAATAGTTTATTTATTATCCCACATCGGTGGGATGATAAACTGAAAGGAGTCTATTGTGTATAAATACAGGCCTAATTCCATAGCTTTTTCACACATCAAATCAATAAGTATTATTATTGATTTCCAACGGATTACGCATCTGAAAAGGTGAAATTCCAAGTAGTTTTGTTAAGTCCGACAGTACAACTTATTGTTTCGGCTGTTGTACCTCGGGAAACAGACGACGAATCTGTTTTAAGGAAAGTGTGTCAAACGCGTGCCTTGGCTCTTTAGTTATAAGCGTATCTTACGCGTGTCTCGACTTACTGGTGATTTAGTAAGTCTTTTTATTATTTTATTGTTTACTTAATTATCGTTTATAATTATGTCGTCTTTTTTTACTGCTTTTTTTATTACTGTTATTTATTTATAGTCTTTATATTTTATTAGTTTTATTAATTGTAATCTATTTTTAATAAAAGTATACATAGTTTCTACACCTAAATTAACTAGATGAAAACAATAGCTATTTTGCTTACTTTCATGTAACACAAATTTTAAAGAATCACGTAAACCTTGTATTATCTAGCAAGTTTAAGTACCTTGTTTTTATATATTTGAGTTTTCGACTTACTATTACGAGTCAACTAATCTCAAAACGATAACTTTTGTGAATAGCATGAAATTGACGCAGTTGAACTTCCGTAGTCACCTTAAGATGTGCACTTCCTATGATATTTGAACCTGTAATTTTCTTTTTGAACGGAGAATTTTATTAAAAAACTAGCAAGATGCTAGAACGTTACAAGGGAATTAAACTAGGGTTTTTCAACCAATCGATCCAAGAAAAATTCAGATGGCACCGCCATTTACACCAATTAAAAGAAAAAAAGAACTATATCGTCAAAAATCTCCGTACGTCTTGGGGCTACTTCATCAAAAATGAGACGATTCCGAAACTTCCAAACGAACCACCATGTTACATAGAACACTCCTTCCAAAAGAGATTTGAGTTTAAAAGACATACGGATTGAGGAGAACCAACTATGCCAATCTTGAAAAGACGACCAGCCATGATTGGGTAAGTCCCACCATCGAGTCACTCGATTAAGAATATTCTGCACCATGTTGCACCGGAAGAAAATATGGGACGTGTCCTCTTGATCTGCAAGGCACACCGGACAAAGCGAAGACACAATAGGGATATCTCTGATAGCCAAATTAGATCTAGTCGGAAGGCAACTTTTTCGAGCTCGCCACATAAAAATATTAACCTTAGCCGGAACTGCTTTGATCCACGCTGATGGATTGTCTCGAGGAAGGAACAGGTCATCCAAGAAAACTCGAACATCCTTAACCCTAAAACCCCGTCTCCGGATAGGCTACAAAACCATCTATCAGTACTGTTGGATAAGGAGATTGGCTCCAACATGGAAAGAAGCTCATCGAGCTGTGTCATTTCACGACCCCCACGCGGCTGTCTACGAAAAGTATCAATAATAGGAGCATTAATTTTCGAACTTACCGTAGCTTCATGATCTGAATCCAAAGCAAACAACCTAGGGAATTTTGCGTATAAAGACAAATCTCCCAACAAGTGATCTAACCAAAAACGTGTAGAGCAACCGTTTCCTATACGACGTTTACAATGCTCCCAAAAATCAAACCCTTTGTCTTTTAAGGACTGAATTTCCTTTAAAATAGCACTCCAATTAGATGAAATCTTTGAATTATGAAGGTCAATCGTTTTACCGTAGATGGAACGAATGACTTTACTCCAAAGAGAGCCATCATCCGTGATAAAGCGCCAAATCCATTTGAGCAGAAGGGCTCGGTTTAAAGCAAAGTAGCTAGAGACTCCCAATCCTCCATTGTTTTTAGAAGCTAGAACCTTGTTCCACGCCACCCAAGTGATTTTCCTCTCCGATTGATCAATGCCATTAAAAAACCGACTCCTAATTCCTTCCATTACCTTGAGGACTCCGTATGGAACCTTGAAAGAGACATATTATAGATAGGCGAAGCTCCAAGGACCGATTTCAAGAGAGTACGACGACCCCCTATTGAAAGTGTTTTTCAATTTCCACTTAGATAACCTAGGACGAAGCTTAGAAACAGTGTCTTCCCAAGCCAAAAGACGAGAAGGTTGTTTACCGACTAACATACCTAAGTATTTGAACTGATCGTTCATAACCGAACAACCAATAGTGGCGGCTGCAGTTTGAACGTCAGAGTGGTTAACGCCCATACCCATTAGCTGACATTTTTGAACATTAATTCGAAGGCACGATGCAAGAAAAAACTGTTAAGAATTTTAATGATACCTTGAAGATTATCTCGTGACCATTCTCTAAGAAACATTGCGTCATCAGGGTAGAAAAGATGAGATAACGAAATAGAGCCCGACAAAGATATCCATTTGAAAAGTCTCTGATCAACTGCCCTATTAAGAAATAAATGAAACGACTCAATGACAAGAATAAAAAGGTACGGAGCTAAAGGATCTGCTTGCTTTAACCCTTGAAAACAAGTGAATTCATCAGTTGGGCTATCGTTCACTAGAATGGAAGATTTAGCTGTAATTAGAGTACCCCGAATCCAGTTTTCGACCCAAAACCAAAAGCTGCTAAAATGTCAAGTAAGTAATCCCAACGTACCGAGTCATAAGCCTTAGAAAAGTCGACTTTAAAGAACATCGCTTGAAGCTTCTTTCTTTTACACCACTGAAGAATCTCGTCCAATATGAACGACCCGTCTAAAATTTGTCTTCCCGATACAAAAGTTGTCTGAGAATCAGAAATAAGCTCCGAAATAACTGAAGCAAGTCTGTTTGCAAGAATCTTGGTGACCACCTTGTAAACACACCCAATAAGGCTGATAGGTTGAAAGTCCTTTACAAATTTGGCGTCAATGACTTTCGGAATAAGGGTCACAAAAGATGAGTTACACCCGTTAGGACATGAGCCCTTAGAGAAGAATTAGTCTACGACATCACTGAAATCCTGCCCAATAAAATCCCAATACTTTTTAAGGAACTCAAATGTAAAGCCATCTGGTCCCGGGAACTTATTTGCGCCACAATCCCACACTGCCTTCCTAATTTCATCGTTAGAAACATGGCCTTCTAGCTCATCAGCTTGATACTGTAAAAGCTTCTTGGGAAACTAGAAGTTAACTTTGAATCTTGAATCGACTGGTTTCTTAAACATATTAGCAAAGTGAGAGAAAAAAGCAATTTTTATGGCATTAGGCTTAGTACACCAAAGACCATCCACGAATATACCTCGGATAGCAAGCTGCGACCTTCTCTTATTGACCACCCCATGGAAGAATTTTGAGTTTTCATCTCCCTCAATCGCCCATTTGATCTTGGACTTTTAAAGAAAGTCCATAGAATCAGATTTTTGAATGTCTATCAATTGACGTTTCAAGTCAAGTCGACGTAGCAATGTCATGTCGTCAATCACCCTCCATCTAACGTCTTGTCTATCACACCTAATTCCACAGTAATATCATTCTTGACCCGAGACGATTTCTCCTTTCTATTTTTAATCCAAACCCGAATAATGGACTTAAGGTCTTTAAGTTTTTTCATAAACCTGATCATACAACTGTTGTCCGTATGAGAGAATGAACACCAAGCAGTATTAACCATCTCATCAAACCCGACAAAATCAAACCACGAATGGAAGAACCTAAACAAGACAGGCCCAAAATCAACACGAAACTCCCTAAGAAGAATTGGTCGATGATAAGATAGATGACGGGCCAAACAAGTAGCCGAAATAGAAGGAAATAATGAGAAAATACCGTCTGAAATCAAAAACCGATCGAGTTTACTCATTTTAGACGCCGAAGGGTGAGACCAATTGAATGAGTAACCTTCCAAAGGGACATCAACCAAACCAGCATCGAGAATAAAATTATCAAAACGTCTCACACTATAAGGATTAAAACAAGAACCACGTCTTTCATTACTAAATCGAACCTCATTGAAATCTCCCATAATTATTACTTCGCCTGTCCAACGACCCAATAAACTCGATATATACTCCCAAAGAATCTTCTTTCGTGAAGGCTGTTGCGGTGCATAAACAATTATAAATAGGATCTTAGAATTATTTGTAAGCCATGTAACGTAGATTGCTATGAAATTATCAGAAATCGTTGAGTTATATTTCTTGAAGATGGAAGCTTCCTAATATCTGGGTTTTGAACCAAGTATAAAATATACTTTCGTTCCGATCTTTTCGAATTGATTATCGTTAATTTGTGCGACTCAGTCGTTCTTGGTGGAAAATAAAAAGGTTGCCGCTGTCTATAACTAAGTAAAATGAAAATATAAATTGCGATAAGTAAAAGGAATTTAAAAGTAATGCAAAAGGAATGCTGGTCGGAATGCAAAAGGAATGTAAAAGGAATGTAAAAGGAATGTAAAAGGAATGCAAAAGGAATGTAAAAAGAATGTAAAAGGAATGCTGGTCGGAATGCATAAAAGGAATGTAAAAGGAATGTAAAAGGAATGTAAAAGGAATGCAAAAGGAATGTTAAAGGAATGTAAAAGGAATGCTTGTCGGAATGCAAAAGGAATGTAAAAGGAATGTAAAAGGAATGCAAAAGGAATGTAAAAGGAATGTAAAAGGAATGCAAAAGGAATGCAAAAGGAATGCAAAAGGAATGTAAAACCCTTTTCCAATCAAGATGATCGGAATGAATGTGATGCAGTCGGAATGTAAAACGAATGCAAAAGGAATGTAAAAAGGAATGTAAAACCCTTTTCCAATCAAGATGATCGGAATACAGTAAGGAAAAAGGCAAATAAGCTAAATCTATAAGCTATTACTCAAATAAGCACACAACCAAAAACTCAATAATAACACGTATTAGAAAAAGCTAATAAGCTAGAATTTAAAGACTTTTAAAAACATAAAATAAGCAAACTTAATAAGATAAACATTAAAAGGATGAAACCTTTTTTAAGAAAAACTAGAAAAAACAAATAAGATAAACAAAAAATAAGCTAATAAGATTGTCAAACTTATAGCTTATTCCGTATGAAAACTTAAGGATTGATAAAAAGATAAACTTTTTGATCAATCAAACATCAAGATTAAACAAAAAGCATAAAAATTTCGGATTAAAAATATATAAAAACTAAGAAAGGTAGAATAAGATTAAGATTAAAAGAAGAATTAAGCTATCAAAAGTAAAGATTTGATTAAAAACAAGAAAGGAAGATAAAAGATTAAGATCCTAGTGAGAGAAACTGTCACTTTCTCTCTCTAAAATTACCTACTCCTAAACTAATCTAACTACTCCTAAATGACTAACACCCTCCTAATGTGTCATTAGGAGGGTATATATAGGAAGTGAGGAGTGCATGTGTTGCTTCCTTCTTTCTTTCTCTTTCTCGTTCTCGTCTTTTAATTCTTTGCTTTCTCGACGTCGTCTCGGGATTTGTCGATATAAATTGAACTTGTCTTATAATTTCTTCAATAATTAGACTTGAGTTCTTCGACTTCATTAAACTTCCGTCTTTAGACTTTTTCTTCGATAAATCTTCAGAATAGGCCTTGGACTTCCGTTCTTTTTGCACTCTTGATCTTTTGACTTCGTCTTTTCTCGTTTTCTTCGATAAAAGCCTGTGAAAGCCCGTGTTTTCTTCTTTTTTTATCTTTTGGTCCTAAAACACAATAAAAACACAAACCACGCATAATTCCGACATTTACGACATAAAATACACGTTTTGGCTTGGTTATTATTATAATTAAGTGGTAAAAAGATGGGTGTTTTCACACCTATCACTTCCCACATGCATAAGATACTGCCCGACGCACCTAACGAATCGCTAACAACAAAGTCATAGTTGGAATTCCCCAAAGAGAACGAACTACCGTATGAGAAATAGAAGACAACTTAGTTTCTTGAATCGCTAAAAAATTAAGTTTATAGGAATTTGACATCGCCTTGATCCACTCTTTTTTGGTCTTGTGTCCAAGACCTTGAATGTTAATTGATAACGCATTCATCTAATAACGTTACCCTCTCCTTGTTGTCCGTTGATATGTTCAAGATCCTTCACACACTCTTCCATTGAATACCCCATAGTTTGACCAAATTGTATGATACCGTCCATCACGTCCAAAACCAAAGCACCTTTACACATGGGATGACTACCTCCCTAGGCAGTATGTTGATTAGGTGAGACACCATGAGTTGTAAGACTCTCCTCAGGAGTACCGACATCTGGTGATGAACTAATTATACTAGGCTCATCGACGTGTTCATCACCAACAGAAGTAGGTGAGACACCATGAGTTGCGGGACTCTCCTCAGGAGTACCTATATCTGGTGATGAACTAATTATACTTGGTTCATCGACGTGTTCATCACCAACAGAAGCAGGTGAACTCGCTTCCTTATTTGCTGATCCATCAGGTGTAAAACCAGGCGGATTAGGGAGGGAGGAACTCTCTTTTTGGACTGCAGGTTTAGTGTAATCTTTCGGAAGAAGATCATAAAAACCAAAAATGTCTTCCGAATGTTCACGCTCATTGATTTCGTTACCTTGTTTCATAACCGAAGTGTCAGTCCCAAATACAGTTTGTACATCATCATCTTTGCTTCCATTGTCATCATTCTCCTCTACTATATTCAGGTATGGTGATTTAGCGTTCTCATTTAGATTATGAGTTGATGATTCATCGTCAGATGAAACATCAGTAGCAATACATTCCAAGAAAGAAGGTTGCCAATTAAAAAGTTATTTGGCACGTATCCAATACACCTGCCCTTTGACAATAATCTTGAAAGATTCCAAGATGGAAACAGGATGATTAGTCTTGATACAAACACGTTTTCGCCCATACGAGTTATCTCTACTAACATTCAAGTCTAACGGAACACCCCACTTTTTACTGATTCTCACAAAAGTTTCATGAGACCAAGTAGAAAAGGGAATACCTTCAAAATCGACCCACGCAATCCGTTCTTCACAAACGAAATCATGGCTAGCATTATTTAATTCAGTAAACCACGAGTTAACTCCCTGATGCTTACACATATTCTCCTTCATAACCACATTGTCACATTCAATTAGAACCCACAGACCCCCAACATATGATAACTTGATCTCCTTAAAACCTTCATCTAACAAAATGGAATACAAGTTAGAAATAGATGAAAAATCTTTAACTTTACCCAACAAGTGTTTGGAGAGGCCCCATTTGTTAAACAGGAATCGTCGAGCACTAAAGCCAGTGAAGAAGAGATATGGGAATCCTTATTGTTATTTAAAACAACATTAGCGTATGAACCAAACTGCTTACCCACTTTAGAATGACCCAAAGGACTATTGGTATTCTTAATGCCCGATTTAGGGTAAGATGAGTTTTTAGGAGGCCGCTCAAACCTCACTAAGGACGCGTACAAATGGAAAATTCCAATCCACAGTGTATGGAGATTATCCACAAGACGGTCAAGATATGAACCTTAACAAACCGAACAAAAGCAAATCTCTTACCAGCCTTTGATTTTTTGGATGGAATGAAAACATCCACCACCATACCATACGAACTACATGTTTTCCAAAGGTCACGCGTTGTAGTATGATTGGGAAAGTTGGTTACATAAATTGAATGAGAAGCTTTTGAAATTAAATCTTCATCAGACTTAGGATGATGTTGAAACGAACGCGCCATATGCAAGCCCTAGGAAGCCTAACTGGCGCCACCAATAGTAACCCTAAAAAATTAAACAAACCCTAAAGAATTAAAACCTAAATTTGAAAATCAAAACTTTAAAATCGCGTCGAATCAAATAAAAGATGATTAAAAAAAATCGCTGAATGAACCACAACCCTCGATTTCTACCGGATCACACAAGTAATAGGGATCAATCCAGATTGAAAGTCTAAAACCAATCACACGAATAGAGCGAACGAGGGATAGAACACAAGGATCCATTTAATCAAATGTTATTCAATGAATGGAGATTAACAAGATGAATCAGATGTAGGATCAAAGAAATTCTAGGATTTGCTGCCATTGTTGTTTTTTTTTACTGTTTTCATATCAAGAAAATATATGTTTCATCCAATCCAAATGGTTTCACTTTATGAAAAGTGAATCGATGGGAAACATATGAGATATAAAATGGAGTGGTATATGTATTTGAACCTGTAACTCTTGTATGAAAGTAAATGACTTGGGTGTTACTAGACCATTTGGTGATAGTTAAGACGTTATATACCTTGTCTCTTTTGAGTTAACAAGTCTAGATATGTGTTAACGTCATATATTAATAATACACGTTATATAAAACAGCGACGAACCCAGAATTTATAACAGGGTGTTACACAAATATTTGTTATGATTATTTGTACTAAAGTTGTTTTACAATAGATAAAAATGGGTGTTACACGTATCGAAAAAAGTGTGTTTTATAAAAAAATTATTCTTCGTGATTTATAATAGGGTGTAGCCTGTGCCACACCCAGCTCTTATGTAGGTCCGCCCCCCTGATATAAAGCCTCCATGAAAAAGTTTAGGTTTTTTTTTTCCATTTGGTAGCATGGTTACATACTATGTATGCTTCTATTCCTAAAGGTAAACAACATTTGGATGTACGTGAAAGTCATATATGGTTAAAACAATTCACAAAATGGCAAAAGTTTCTTTTATTAAGTCTTATATTAAATTGAAAAAATCGTTTTCAATGTTTTGGTAAAATAAAGACAAAAAGCGGGTCAAAATAAGAGATATTTGAAACGCGCCATATTTTAGTTTGGAAACACTTTATCGCCGGCTTACAACGCGCTGGTATGAATTAAAAATAGTCAATAAAATCGTCAAAATCACTATTTTCAAATTTATCAACTCGGATTTTTGGAAATTTGTTAACGAATCTATACTACCACTAGACATGTCAAAATGTCACATTCGTATATATTTAAGCCAAATGCAAATTGACAAAGTAGCTAACTAAAAGTTAACTGCAATGTTTTAGTATCTTCAACAAGTTTAGAAGAAAAATTAAATCAAAATGAACATAAAAGAAAAAGTTGATTTATGTCGAGGTATGTGATTGTTTAGACGTCAAGAATGAATAAACCACATACTTAAATATGGTGAACATATTTTATTATATGTTTAATAAAACTTTACTTATTATTTAATTAACGGTATTAAAAATCGATTCTAAATCTCCTATACTTTAGTCGGCCGAATATTAGGCAAAGGATTATACAAGATTTATTGATTTAACTAATAAGGTATCTAATTATCTTCATGGGCCTAAATTTTGGAGTAAGGACCAAATTATCTAAAGAGGTGGAGATGCTAAATAAACTCCTCACACCTCACCTCATAATTCATCCTATACACTCCTCTAACAATCGGCCAAACAAATCAAACATCCCTGAATCACCTTAAAGTGTAAAATTTTGCAAGATCGATTAACTTTTAGTACTCTCTTGTGAAATTTTTAAGCCTAATACTAAACACTTGATACTCTTGCCAATGTTTTAGTTCTTGTCTTTGTCCCTCTTGTGGTTCGACATACTCTAAACCCCATTTAGGGTTTCAGGTGATTTTCCGTTATTACCTTGTAACGTTCTTTAAACCGATTCTTACGTAATCCCACTTAGGGTTTTGGGTCTAGGGTTTTTTGTTACAAGATATACACTAGTTGTTCGTGAAGTGAAGTTACTACTAGCGTTGTAGTAATTGTTCGCTTGACATGTCGTGTGAAGAAACAATAAAAGCGATAATTTAACCGTTAAGTTTAAGATCAAGTTTAAACTCCATTAATTGATTTATTCAATTAATAAAAGTTAGTTTTAATTGTTTTAATTATGTGTTTAATTATAGTTGTTATACTAAATTTAATACCCGTAGTTAATGATTAACTATTATTCAAAATCTCAACATGTTGCTACACCAACTTGTGATTCTTTGTTGCTACATCAAATATAATCTTTACTCATTAAATTTTTTTTTCATTGATTGTAATATGTAAATATATCCATCTACTTTTAATTTGAGATAAATAAATTGTTATTTTTTTTTGGAAGTTGATAAATTGTTATTTTACTTATCACATATAGCGGTTGTCAAATTATTCGACTCGATCCATGCACAATATCTATACACAACTCATTATACATGGGATGGGTCACTGCGACGAGTCTGATAGGTCTTGTTTGGGGTAAATCGTACGCGGTCTCAAGCAGACAACGATAAAACTGCATGCGGTTATCATTAATAGAGTTATAGTCCAATAAGTACTAGATTCACGTGAGTTAGAGGGAAAGGTATCATGGCTAAGTGTTACCCTCTTCACTGCGCTACATCAGCGCCACGTCATACCAACTAATCTCTCTCCTCTTCTCCAAAAACACCCCCTTTATCACAACTAGTCTCTCTCCTCTTCACTTGGGTCCCACCACTCACCATTCCCACTCACAATAAAAATTTTGGGCCCCACTTTATTTACCAACGAGCAATGTCACTTTGTGACATTTGACATCCGGCGAGGGGGGGGGGGGGGGGGGCGGTGTAACGGCGAGCGGCGGCGAGGGGCGGCGAGCGTGCCACCTAGGCACGGCGAGCCCCCCTCTTTGCCACACCGTTCCCTCTTAGGAAAGATATGCATTTCTTATGTATGAATAAGGATTCCTAGTATTTCTTATGTATGAAAGTTTCTCAAACTTAATTGGGTTTCATTGGCTATGAAATGAACATTTTGGTTTCATTTAAGGTATCGTATTCCAATCAATAACCGTCACTCGTTTATGAACTCTACAATCAATTACTTACGTCAGAGGTTACTCGCGAGAGCTAATCCCACGATAAATTTAACGATGGTTTCCTCTTATGCAGAGTTCATATTAAATTCACTTGATAGAAGAGTCTGATTCTCACACACTCGACCCTAACTTGGGTTAAACATGTACGATGTAACTTTTATATCAACGTTTACGGTTTATGATAGTTTGAATAATCTAACTATTACTGTACTAGAAGAAGGGGAAAAAATGGGTCTGGTAAGAACTTTGTAAACCAAAAACAAATCTAAGTCAAAATATTACTACAACCTATATTTGAGTTAAGAAGCAAGTCAAACTTTTACCCCTCGTTTCTAGCCAATTACAGTTTCTTAAAGTGGTATTAGGTAGTAGTATACTACAGTTGTAATTAACAATGTTGGAAGCCTTCTTGGTATTTCGCAATAAACCAAAAAGTAGCAGCTACTTTTGTTTGACTATTCTTGATAGAAATGTCTCCCCTCTTCACTTGGTTTATAAAACCACGCTCAAAACCACATCCTCATCTCATATTTCAAATCCTCTCTAAACACCCAACACTCAAACACGAAAAACCCTCATTTATTTATTCTTTCAATTCATTCAATTCTTTCATCAAAGTATCTCAAAATTTGTCTATAGAAATACCTCATGACTATCAAGAAATCATCATCAAAATCTTCATGGCTAGGTTGTTTCAAGATGCCCGAAACACACAAAGTGATTAAACCAGTGTTGGAAAAAAAACAAGAATTACAGAAAAACTCGAACTCGAACTCGGTTAAGAGAATATCGTATACGGATATTAGTAGCTCCATGATATTGGAAGACTTATCGAATTCATTAGCAGGATCAAATCTATATGTTTTTACCCTAGCTGAACTTAAAGTCATAACTCAAAGCTTTTCATCGTCGAATTTCTTGGGCGAAGGTGGTTTCGGACCCGTTCACAAAGGTTTCATTGATGACAAGCTTAGACCTGGTTTAAAAGCTCAGCCTGTGGCTGTTAAGCTCTTGAACTCAGAAGGTGGACAAGGTCATAGAGAATGGCTGGTACGTGTATATGTTAACTTAATGTTTTTTCCAATATTTTGTTTACTAAATATGGAAAGTTTATTAATGTTTTTTTGCATGGATTTAACAGACAGAAGTGGTGTTTCTTGGTCAATTAAGACACCCACATTTGGTGAAGCTTATTGGATACTGCTGTGAAGATGAACACAGGCTTCTTGTTTATGAGTATATGCCACGTGGAAGCTTAGAGAATCAGCTCTTTCGAAGTAAGTTTACAATCTAATTTCCGCCTTTTAATACTTAATCTAATATAGAGTATCCATAATTAACAGTTAGGAACATATTTCATATCTTAATATGATATCCACTGGAAACGCGTAAAAGAAAAAGTCATGCAAGCTAGCAATGAGTATATTTGATAAAGAAGAACATGTTGATATTATTATAGTACTAGTATGATCAACTTTGACCACCTTAAAAAAACTTGTTTTAACTTATTATTAATCAACTTGTCTTTTTAATATAACTTCTTCTAGAAGTGATTAAAGTATTAAGTTGTCGATAAATAAAATGATTTATACTTTGTAACTGTTGTTAAGATGTTACTATTATGTTATTAGACTGTTCCTAAAAATTGTTTGGTTTGAATTTACAGGATTTTCGGTGTCTCTTCCATGGGCTACACGAATGAAAATCGCTCTAGGAGCTGCGAAAGGGCTTGCATTTCTTCACGAAGCGAAGAAACCTGTCATATATCGTGATTTTAAAGCTTCCAACATTTTGCTAGACTCTGTAAGCACGTCAGAACAATATTGAATCTCACATTAACCTCAGTAGTTTTCTTTGTGTTTAGTACTAATCTTGATTCTTTTATATGTTTTAGGATTATACCGCTAAACTATCGGACTTTGGTCTCGCTAAGGATGGTCCAGAGGGAGAAGATACACATGTTTCTACTCGAGTTATGGGCACACATGGCTACGCGGCTCCTGAATACCTCATGACAGGTCACTTGACATCAGCAAGCGATGTTTACAGCTTTGGTGTTGTACTTGTTGAACTTCTAACGGGTCGAAAATCAGTCATGGAAAAAACCTCTCGCTCAAACCGAGAACAAAACCTAGCCGATTGGGCTAGACCACAACTCAAGGGTTGTCGGAAACTTAGTCGTATAATGGACTCAAGACTCGAAGGACAGTACTCAGAAACCGGTGCTGTAAAGGCAGCTGACTTGGCTTACCTATGTCTCAGCCATAAGCCAAAGGAAAGACCAACCATGAGCATGATTGTTGATGCCCTCGAGCCGTTAACGAAGTATAATGATATGCCAGTAGGGACTTTTGTATACGTAGCTCCAACCGAAAACAAAGTGTCACCACTTCCAAGTCCAAAGAATGAGGTGAATAAAGATGGGCAAAAACATATTAACAAACACCATCATCATCCACATCAACATGATCGAAAGCACCGTAGGACTAAATCACCAGCAGTTCATTCCGAGACAGAATTACAAAGAGACCTCAGTACCGGGACAAGTACTAGCGGGACAAATTCACCTGTGTAATGGATGCTTTTACATACTTGAACGATGGATGCATCATATAACTTGTAAATGTAGAGATAGGCAAAGCACAAATAGAGGTCCACAAGACCGGTTAACCGAACCGGTTTCTGTAGAGGTTAAAAAAACCCGGTTCCATAGCTCGTAACTCGTAACCCCCTATATTATAGGTCACATATATTACTAATGAACACGATGATTTTACCTCGTTAGTTTTTCATGTCAAGTCATTAGCCTTTCAAGCACATACTAGATCCTGTATTCATGAAAGAAAACGAAAACAAAGAGGGGCAACGCACAATATGATGTGTACGAAAACAATGACCCGAACCAAAACCCTACTCGTAAGTCGTAACCCTTGCTTCAAAATCATATAACCCTTAATTGAATCATAGCTTCCAAAACTTACACACGCTCTAAAGAAATCCTTTCATTACTTGTGACCTTGTTAAAATGCTTGTATGATCTCTTTGTTCTCGAGTTTAATGAGAAAAAAAGAGGAAGTATATAAAAAGAAAAGAGTGAAAAGGAAATGATTAAATTTTTTGTGTTCCTAAGTTGAAAAAAAGTGTGAAAGATGACATAACATTTTTGTGTTCCTAAGTTAGAAAGAAGTGTGAAAAACAAAAAATTATAACTAATTAAGTAAATGAAAAAACATTTACTCTCACTTTCTTTCCTCATCCCAAATTGGGAAGTAAATTAAGAGTGTAATTATGGAGTAATTTACTCTCATTACTTCCCTCTTTTTCTTAAAGAAATTTTAAGAACATAACTTTTTATTGTCATATTTTCAAAACTTTCCCTTTCACTCTAAACTTTAACTCGGGAATATCGTGGGAGCTGAGTGAGATGGAAATGAAAATGGGTATGTTCTTCTTGTGTAAGACTTGGGTTTATAATTTTTGTGAACTACTAGTATTAAGTTTCTTTTGCTTGGAATGCCCGAAGTAGGATATATTGTTTAATAAGGATATTAAAGGGTGTATTTGAGGTTGCTTTAGGTGATTCATAGACAAAGTCTTCACATAGAGTAGTAATCAAAGGTTGATGACATGTTTCCTTTGTAGTTTTTATAATGCCGAGACTTTGAGAGTGAAATGAGAGAAGGGAATCGGTGGGTAAGAGGTAAAAGGAAAAGATGATTTTGGTGAGAGGGGAAACGAGTTCGTTTTTGTAGCCTATTTGGCTTATGAAGTAACAAAAAAATATTGAGGTAGTGGGAGCCGGGAGGGGATAAAAGGGTGACACAGTTTGGTTTGGGAGATGGGGGTAACGGTAAAACTCATGGGGTAAGGCGTGTTAGTCGGCTAATAATTACTAGTAAATATTGTATCAGGTTCAAGGTCATACTTTCACTTTTATATTATATATTCGATATACTATTTATCAGACATTCAATATACGATTTACATAATTTTAGCATAGTATCACGAGTCTTTGATCCAAAACCCCAACCTTACCTTCTCTGGTCTTTTTCCTTTTTTTAAATTGTTAGTTGAATGTTGGGTGGTTCATTCCCAAAGACGTCTAACTATTGGTTCTGTTCTTGTGGTTTAATTTGTTTGCAGTTGGTGAGTTGTTCTTGTTACATTGTTAATTCACATGTTGGTTTTGATCATCATTGGTTTTCCTCACCTTAAATATATACTATCTCACCTTTTCACACTGTTGGTTTTTTTTATTGTTTCAACCTAAACCTAGCTTCACCTGTGTAGAAACTAGAAGGAGGGGGGGGGGGGGGGGGGGGGTGTTGAATAGTTTCTAGTTAAGTTTTCAAAATATTTCGTTTAGTCCACTGGCTGCGGCTCAATAAATAAGGCCACAGTTCTTATCAATAAAGAACCACAGGTTCAACAAAGAACCACCCACAATGGTTGATAGACATTGTTACATTTTGCACTTTAACAATCCTTTGTATCGAATTCCTTATCAAGCTTGACTTAATATGAGATGTGTTTGATATACAAGTAAACAACAAGTAAGTAAACACATAAACACATCAACTCAAGAGTACATCAAGCAATAGTCTAAACATTAAGCACACACGTACTAAGCCTTAGCTTTTCCGCAACTAAGATGTTTAGACTAAAGGATGCACACTTGAACATAAGCTAAACATGAAGCACACGCGTACTAAGCTTTAACTTTTCTACAACTTTGATGTTTAGATTATTAGATGCACACAACACAAAACATATAAATGCATTTATAAAGGTAAAGAAATAAATGTAAAGGAAAGTACCGACATGATGATTTATAGTGGTTCGATCATGAAGCTCCTCTTCGCCCTACTCCACTCCTGGAGTACCCAGTTCAAGAGTTACTTCACTAGTCAACAAGATCCTTTCAAGGCGGAGAAACCGTACACGTTGCTTACACCATTTCCGACACTAAGCTAGATGTCGAGTCCTTATATTAGGTAGGACCAATCTACACACGTCGCCTAATTCCCATTTTTTGACACAAGGATAGATGTCGAGTTCTAATCTTAGGTAGAACCAATCTACACCCACGACTCCACTAGTTATGTTTATGGTCCAACATAACAAACCTTGTGTTTATGGCCTAAACACATAAACCATATAGATCTAAGTACACAACATTTTCATTTATGACTCTAATACTATATTCAAGTATTTACATAACTTGCATCTACACTCCTAATCCAAGGATACCCATCACTTGGATCTAATATCCAAGTGTACCCACATCTTGGATCTTCTACATATACATAGTAGGAAAACCATATGTATGACTTGATCTAGAAGGAGAAATCTTCATCATGTTGTGAACTCAACACTTCATAGTGATGAAAGTGTTATTCTCTTTGCACTTGAGAGGATGAGAAGATTTAGGATAGAATCACATCTTAAAAAAGATTAATCAAAACTAACTAATCAAGGATCTAGGAAGTTTTTAAAGAAACTAAGAGAGATGTGCAAAAAGGGTTTAAAGAAAAGCTGGAAATGATCCACTATTTATAGGACAAGGGAGCAACGAATACAATTACCCGCTATTCCTTAAATGCCCTCACGGTTCATTATCAATACCCAAAGATAATATTCTTTATCCATTTGGAATATTCCAAATTTAAATTTTCATTTGTTTTTTAATAAAACATTTTCTTAAGAATAAAGTTTATTTCAAAAATACTTTGTCACTTTAATTAAACGTAAGTTTTAAGAAAATATTAATCCTTGATCACTTAGTAAGGTTAATGACTTGTTTATTCATAACTTGAGTGATTCATGACGAATGAAATCTTGGAGGTGTCGAGAGAAGTATACAAATGTATGCTTGAGTGATTAAGAGTATCTTACATATTACACATAATGTATTGCGAGTTATATGTTTGTCGTCACCAAAACACAAAGAGATCATATTGATTAAACATCGTTATTTTTGCACTAACAACCTGCTTCGATTTAACCTCCTTAAAACAGTCATCATGAGCGGTGCTTATAAAAATGACTTTCTTGCTTGCATCAAGTATTTTGAGACATCCAGGCAGCTTGCAAAAGGCTGCAATGCCTCTTTTATCGCTTTGATTCCAAAAGTTCAAGCCCCAATTGAAATGTGTGACTATCGCCCCATTAGTCTCATATGCTGTGTGTACAAAGTTATTTCAAAAATCATGGCATCTAGAATATCCAAGGTCATGCCAAATATTATATCTGCAAATCAAACAACTTTTATATCCGGTAGGCAAATTCTTGATGGCGTCCTTATAGCAAACGAGATCGTAAATTATGCGAAAAGAATGGTATGAATCTTCTTTTGTACAAGGTTGATTTTGAAAAGGCGTTTGATAGCGTAAATTAGAGGTTTTTGTTAGACATAATGATGTAAATGGGTTTCGGGAATAAATGGCACAAATGGATTCACGGGTGTTTCTCATCAGCTAATATCTTAGTCCCAATTAATGGATCTTTTACGAACAAATTTTGTTGGAGGTTTCTGTTGGACATAGTGATGTAAATGGGTTTCGGTAATAAATGATGCAAATGGATTCAAAAGTTTCTCTCATCAGCTAGTATCTCAGTCCAAGTTAATGGATCTCCTAAGAATGAATTTTTTATGGAGCGGAGTCTCCGCCAAGGGGACCCACTCTCACCTTTTTTGTTCTCCTAATTTCTTAAGCTATGCAAGTTTTGACCCTTGAAGCATCTGAGAAAGGAATTTTTCATGCTTTATCTTTGTATGATTCTGGTGAAAATATATCTCTTTTCCAATATGCGGACGACCATTTATTTTTCGGGGAATGGTCTAAGGTAAACATCAAGGTCTTATTAGCATGCTCTCATGTTTCTTTGATGCCTCGAGTCTTGGCATCAATATATCCAAATGCAAATTATATGGAATTGGAGTTCTAGAAGATAAAGTTGAGAGTGTTTCCCACATTATTAATTGCTCTAGCGATAAGCTTCCGTTAACATACATTGGCCTCTTGGTTTGAAAGGATATGTCGAGAGTAAATGCTTGGAATGATGTTGTGGAGCGTTTCACTAAGCGGTTATCTTCTTGGAAAACTAAAATCTTATCTATAGGTGGTCGTTACTCGCTTGTTAAGGCGGTGCTTGATAGTCTCCAACTTACTATTTCTTGCTCTCGTGCCCCAGGCCAGGTTATTGCTTCTTTGAAAAAAATTAAAAGTCGTTTGTTTTTTGGGTTTCAAATAGAATGGAAAACGTATTCACTGGGTGAGTTGGAAAAACAATATAGTTGACTACAAAATGGATGGTTTGGGCATTGGTCATCCCAAATCGAAAAATCTTGGTTTTGGTTGGCAAATGGTGGTGGCGATTTCTAATTGAGAAAGATGCCTTTTGATGTAAGGTTGTCTCGGATTTTCACGGGGTCAATGGTGTTCTTTCTTTGAACAAAAAATAGACTCTATTAAAACATGTAGCCTTTAATTAAATCATTAAAAGGGATTGTTTGGAATTGTTTATTAGGGCAACTTGTAATATTAGCTGCTTTTTGATAGGTGTGTAAACACCCATCCTTTTTACCACTTAGTTACAATAATAACCGAGCCAAGACGTGTATTTTATGTCTTTTATGTCGGAATTATGCGTGGTTTGTGTTTTTGTTGTGATTTAGGACGAAAAGGTGAAAATTGGAGAAAACACGGGCATTCACGGGCTTTTATTGAAGAAAAAGATGAAAGACGAAGTCAAGAAGTCAAGAGTGCAAAAATAACGGAAGTCCAAGACCAATTCTGAAGATTTATCGAAAAAAAAGTCAAAAGACAGAAGTTTTCTAAAAGTCGAAGAACTCAAGTCATATTTATTGAAGAATTAAAAGACGAGTCCAAAGAAATCCCGAGCCAAAAGTCATTAAAGTCCAAGATTTAAGAAGATTAAAAGGCTTAAGGACTAATGGTGCAATTAACAAAAGATTAAGAAGAGAAGGACCTAAGCTTGCAATTAAGAAGAAATGAAGGAGAGGAGGAAGCTTCCTAAGCATTCCTTAACCTCCCCTATATATAGATTAGGATGTCATTAGTTAGTTTTTGTTGGGTGGATTGAAAAAATATTTCTTCCATTTTAAATTTATGCACATTTAATTTCATGTCCATTTACATTAATTGTCTTGCACCTTAATTACCATTTAATTTCAAGTAAGTGTTATTTTAATTCTTGTTAATCTTTATCTTTACTGTTTGATCTCATTCTACCTTTCTTTAATCTTTAATCTTTGTCTTTATTGTTCATGTTCATGTTTATGTTCTTGAGTTTTTGTTGAATTTATTAAGTGGGTTTTGATTATCTTGATCATTATTGTTAGTTTTGTTGTTTTGGATTGTTTGTTTATGATTAATAGATGTTATTTGATTAATTTGATTTAATCTTGTGGTTGATTTTGTTTAGAATTGTTTAGATTCGTGTGTTTTGGTTCTTCCTTGTTCTTCGCTGCAAGTTTCTGTTCCCAGGTACATATTCCGAATCAACCCCAACATTCCGAGAGAAGGATTGTGAAGAAAATATTCCGTATCAAAGTCGTCCATCCGGAATAATTAATTATTCCGGATCAAAGTGCTCTATTCGGAATCTTCAACATTCCGGATCAAGGTTTTAGCCAAGGTGGTTCATCCGGAATATCCAATATTCCGGATAAGGGAATTATTCTGGATAGGCCAAACATTCCGGATCAGCAAGAATATTCCGGATCAAGAAGATATTCCGGATCAAGAGCTTCCATCCGGAATAAGTGACATATTCCGAGTAAGGATTTCTATTCGGAATATTATTCCGGATCAAGGATTATTCCGGATCAACAGCATTATTCCGGATCAAGACCATTATTCCGAATAGAGGTGTTTATTCCGGATAGGTGACATATTTCGAGTAAGCCATTTATTCCGGATCAAAGTTTTGGGGAAATATTCCGAGTGAAGAAAAACAGTCCGAACGAAGGTGACATTCCGGATGAGTGTTTATTCCGCATGAGGGTATTATTCCGGATGAGCTAATTTTCAGGTTCTTTAATTTCAGTTTTTAATTTTCTGCTTTTTAATTTCGAGCTTTATTTTTCCCGCCTTTTTCCTTAGTCACACTTTACGTTTATTTTCCTTAGATTTATTTTAGCCTTGCCTTAGTTTAAGTTTTAGTTTTAGTTGCGTTTTAAGTTTGCCTTAGTTAGTTTTAAGTTTGGTTATTTACATTTAGTGCCCTTTAATATTAGTCACGCTTTTAAATAGCACCATTTATTTTAATTAGACTTAGATTTACTTTACCTGCCCTTTACCTTAAAGTCTTTGCACATTTTATTTCTAAACAACCAAAAATATTTGTTTCACCAAAAACAATAGAGTCGTACTTAGAATCGAAAATCAATTCGTTAAGATACCGAGAACACGAACTTTAATTTTTATACGGGGTGTCAAAAGCCAGTTATCAAATGGCGCCGCTGCCGGCTCTTTTCGTAAAGATTAACGGTTTTCTGTGAGAGACGCGTTGCTTATTGGGATCCGTTCACTTGTGAGCGTTATTTTCTTGCTTAAAAAATTAAAAACCATAAAAATTAAAAATTGATAAAAATCCATAAAAATTAAAAATTTTAAAAATCCAAAAAGATTTTATCTTTATTGTGTATATATATTGTCTTTGCGTTTGGTATTGTTTTCTTTTGCCTTTGCAGGTGTATGCGTACTAGATCTTCTAATTATCAAGAGCCCGAGACTCGAGAAGATTTAAGTATGTCAGGTGTTAACAACAACAATAATCCACCGCACCTCAACAATAACAACAATGTTCTTCCACAACCCGATCTTCGGACAATGGAGGAGCTTTGTCAACCTACCATGTTTGGACGAGGAGGACCGATTGCGCCGATGCAAATCACGGCTCCGGAGTTTTCGTTGAAGCACCACATGATTCAGCAAGTGCAAACAAATCCTTTTAGAGGAATGCCTGATGATGATGCCAACAAACACCTCGACAAGTTCATTACAATCACCCAAAGCATGAAGTTGCCTGGTGCCACAATGGATGTTCTTCGCCTTCAACTCTTCCCACATACTTTATCACATCATGCCGAGAAATGGTTTGATCGTCTTCCAAAGAATTCTATTCACACTTGGGATGACATGACTCAACGCTTTTTGTCGCGCTACTTTCCACCATCTATGGTCACGAGCCTTCGCAATCAAATCAGCGGTTTCATGCAAGATCCCGATGAATCTCTTTTTGATGCTTGGGAAAGATATAATGTCTTGATTGATCGAAGTCCAAACCACAACATGCTCCCTGTGACCTTAATTTATACTTTCTACAACGGATTGACTTTTCGAGATCGTGATACGATTAATGCAGCCGCCAGTGGCACATTCATGAAAAAGAGACCCGAGGAGTGTAGAGAGTTAATTGAGAACATGACTACTCACCACAAAAACTGGGATTCCTCCGCTTCTTCAAGGAACAACCCGAGAGTCAATGTTTCTTCTACCTCAGCAAGCCCTGATATGACCGAATTCACACGCATGATGACTGAAATGAACAAAAGTATCTTGCTTCTCGCTTCAAACCAACAACAACAAGTTAAAGTGGTTGCTAATCCTTGTGAAACATGCGGCGGTCCACACTCATACACTGATTGTCCTTCTACTCAAGGAAATCCGGAAAATGTGTATGCAGCTTATGGTAATTATTCACCGGAAAATTACCAAGCTCGACAACAAGGGGATAGAATCTGCTGAGTTACCGGTCAAACAACTACATTTCACCCGGTTTTTCTCCTCAAAACCAAAACCCCGCCAACAACTACAATAGAAGCAACCAAATCCCACCAAGAGCTTCTAATCCTTATAACCCACCCGCTCAACAAACCCCACCCATTAACCCGGATGTTGAAGCCATAATGAGAACCCAAGGTGAGCAAATCAAGAATCTGCAGAGCCAAATTATAAATTTGAAAGGAGATATCACCAAGCAAGGGAATGAGATAAGATCCGAGCTTCGAGATAATATTCAATCCTCCTTCAGCACTCAAGCGAATGATATAAAGAATATGCTTGCTAGTTTCTTGCCCGCAGCTCAACCTTCTTCTTCGAGTTCTCTACCTTCAAACACCGTCACCAATCCGCGAACGAATGTGAGTGCTATTACTACTCGTAGTGGAGTTACCATAGTAGGACCACCTATCCCACCCCCATCATCTACACCTCCTCCACCACCATTTATCCCTACTCCTCCTACACCTAGTCTTAGTACACCATTACCGTCTCCGCCTCGTCATGACGATGTACCTAGGAAGGACCCTTCAACATCTCAACCTTTACCTACACCTACACCTTCTCCACCCAAACCCAATATCCCTTATCCTTCTCGCTTAGGCAAGACCAACGAGCTAACCAAGAATGACTGTCAAGTGTCGAGCTATGTGAAGATGCTCTCTCAAATGAACATCAACATTAGCCTTGTTGAAGCACTTGTCCACATGCCGAAATTTGTCAAAGCATTCAAGGAATTGCTTAACAAGAAGGAGAAGTTGATTGAGCTCTCCAACACACGCTTAAATAAAAACTGTTCTGCAGTTATTCTTAAAGAACTTCCGGAAAAACTTGGAGATCCCGGTCGTTTTGTGTGGCCTTGCCTCTTTAATAAAATTGAAGAATTTACTGCCCTTGCTGATCTGGGGCCCAATATTAATCTTATGCCTTTGAGTGTTTGGAAAACACTATCATTGCCCGACCTTACTTCAACAAAGATGACTCTTGAACTTGCAAATCGCACTCTCGCTTACCCCGTTGGTATAGCCGAAGACGTGTTCATAAAAGTTGGCACATTTACTTTCCCGGTCGACTTTGTCGTTGTTGATTATGAAATGGACCCTCGTATTCCTTTAATACTTGGTCGGCCATTCTTGAGAACCGGACGAGCATTAGTTGATGTTGCCGAAGGTGAGTTAATCTTAAGAGTCGGGAATGATGCACAAGTTTTCAAAATAGGGAAGCTTACAAGCAAATCCTTTGGAAGAGAATCCGTGAATATGATTAATGTGCTCGATGATTTTGTCATCTATAACAATCCTCTATTCGAGTCTTGTATTGATAATCCACTTTGTCAAGATGATGTGGATGATTCTCTCTCCAATATGGAACCTTCTCCCATTTATGATTCTCCACCGATCTTTGATGCTTATGATGATGATTCTAGCTCAGATTCGGATGATTATGATGCCTTTGCTTCTGACTATCCCGACCTGCCCATTTATGATGATTTTGATGAGGCTGATACTCTTTCGAGTGATTCTTCACATGATGAAGATCCTCCGCCATCACTCGATCCTACTTTGGACGATTACTCATTTAAAGAAGACTTCTCTACGTTTCTCAACACTTACTTCCCCCATGAGAGTGATGCTCCTCCTTATGATTTTGAAGATTATCGTCTTGATCCTACTTTGGATTTGAAGAAAATTCTTTCAAAGGAGAAGCAACCGGTCGACACCACCATCCGCAGCACGTATGATTTAACACCTCTTTGTCCACCTTCTGAGGACGAGGTTGTGCATCTTCTTCGCGGATCATCTTCACATTCTGTTGAGCCTGAGTGCTATTTTCCCCTAAAGGAAAAGGTGTTCGACCCCGGTATCGATATTTTGCAGCCATCTCAGTATCCACCTGATGAAATAAAAGGAAATATCTTTGGAACTTATGGAAATCTGCTTGTACCACTTCATCCTTGTTCCCACCGTGCTCCATCGCTGCTTAAGGGAACCTTGCCTCTTCTTCTTTGGCTTGCCTTGTTCGCCTTAAGCTTGTGCTATTTGATGGACGAAAACTATGTCTTTGATCCCGGTGGATATGTTTCATGCTTCTTCCTATGATGATCAAGGTCGAATCAGGCTCACGACTCGGTGAACAAAAATCAAGCGCTTTTTGGGAGGCAACCCAATTATCTATCTATCTATTTCTTTGTTTTTACCATAAGTGTAGGGGAGACCCGTTTTGTTTGCTATCTCCTCTCTTCTTATTTAGGGATTCGAGCTTCCAAGACACACTCTTGATGATTCTTGACGAACCGTGATTCCGTGTTCCATTATCCCGGTTCTATCCTAAACTCTTTTCGATTCACTATTTTATATTTTCTCAATATTAAAATAGGAATCTCTTTAGTTGTCCTTTCCTTAGCGAGATTTAAACAACGTGCACAATGTCCTAAGTGTAGGGGAGTTTACTCCCACATGCTTAAACATTGAGGACAATGTTTATATTAAGTGTAGTGGGGACTTCTATCGAAGTTAAGTGGCTCTTTTCCTTGTATTTGTCCTCATTTTAACCGGAAAATCAAATTTTCGACATTTTTCAAAATTTTTGATCTATTTTGGCCTATTAGTTTTTACCTTTGTATAGTTATTTTCTTTCTTTGCTAGAATAAACTTTAATAAAGTGGTTTTAATTTCCAAACGTTGTGAATCTTTTGACTCAACCCGAGTTTATTTATCTAAGTTTACTCTAGCTAGTATCCTTAACGTGTTTAAGTCAAGTTTTGCTAGGCTATTATATAGGGAGCTATAAAACGCGAAAGTCTTAACTCTCACGGGTTAAGAACAAGAACTTTTCGCAAGTTCCTATAATTGATCCTAGAGAGTCGTTTATCAAGGGAACTTTAAAATGCGATTTCTAAACTTGAAAAAGTCTAAGAATTTGTAAGATCCTATAGGCGACTCGAAAACCCAAAACTTTGATTTAATAGGCTAAGCATCCACGAGTCTCATTCCTTGAGATTTTAAACTGTGGAGAACGAGAGATGATAGAGCCAATTATAAGTTCGGTATTCTTTCGTGAATTTATGTGAATTAATTATAAGCTTATTCTCCCATCGCTTTCTAATAAATTTATCTGTAATAAATAAGGTTGTACGATTTGAAAAGTTACTTAGCTTCTAGCCCAAGATCGTTTAAAAGTTGCTCGGTATTGATTAGAGTTCATAGCCAAGGCATAACTTATTGAAGCGGGATGCGAAGATTAGCGAGTCCAAAAAGGTCCTAACAAGACATGAGGGCTATATTTTGTTGCTAAAGATCCCAAGTGATGTGAAGAATCATTTATCGAAAATCAATATGAAGGATCGAGACACACGGCGAAAAGCAAAAACTCCCCAAAAGTCATGGAGGAATCTATCCAAAAAGACCCTAGCAAGGTATGAGGATAAATAGATCCAAGTCATAAAAGGAGGCGGATCGTTGTATATCAAAGTCCAAAATAAAGATTGGAGAAAAATGAAGAAGTCGTGCTCCAAGTATGAATCTCTCAAAACTTCAAGTGAAGAAATTTCTATATGAAGAGAAGACCATAATTTCATGGACGTCTCTCAAGGTTTGAAGTATGAAGTCGCTGCCAAATATCGGTCCGAGAAAGGTCTCAAATCGCGAAGCGAGTTATGCCAAGATATGAACTTTTTGAGGTCCCGAGAAGCAGTTTTAAAAGATTTTATCCTTTAGCTAACTATTGATTAAATCGTTCACTTTATTTTCGGACTAAATAACTATCGAAATAAGTCAACAATGCATCCTCGTGATCATTCAAGACAAAAATAAAATATAAGAGATACACCTAGGAATAAGGGAGTCTAAGTGAATAATTGGCCCACATGAGTTCGTGTTAGTTTACTAACTTATAATAACAATGATCTCGTTTTTAAGCTTGGTTTGGAGAAAGTGAAAACTTGAGGATGATGATTATTCATGACATTTCCAAATCCCAAGGTATGCTTTTGATTTCTTTACTTTGAATGTTTATAATTTTCTATCTCTTTAATAAAGGCCATTATGGATTGATTATGATGAAAAGTGTAAACGTGTTTTGTAACTAATGCATTGCATGAGGACATTGCAATGGTCAAGTGTAGGGGATTTGATAGGTGTGTAAACACCCATCCTTTTTACCACTTAATTACAATAACAACCAAGCCAAAACGTGTATTTTATGTCTTTTATGTCGGAATTATGCGTGGTTTGTGTTTTTGTTGTGATTTAGGACGAAAAGGTGAAAAGTGGAGAAAACACAGGCATTCACGGGCTTTTATTGAAGAAAAAGATGAAAGACGAAGTCAAGAAGTCAAGAGTGCAAAAACAACGGAAGTCCAAGACCAATTATGAAGATTTATCGAAGAAAAAGTCAAAAGACGGAAGTTTACTAAAAGCCGAAGAACTCAAGTCTTATTTATTAAAGAATTTAAAAGACGAGTCCAAAGAAATCCCGAGCCAAAAGTCATTAAAGTCCAAGATTTAAGAAGATTAAAAGGCTTAAGGACTAATGGTGCAACTAACAAAAGATTAAGAAGAGAAGGACCTAAGCTTGCAATTAAGAAGAAATGAAGGAGGGGAGGAAGCTTCCTAAGCATTCCTTAACCTCCCCTATATATAGATTAGGATGTCATTAGTTAGTTTTTGTTGGGTGGATTGACAAACCACTTCTTCCATTTTAAATTTATGCACATTTAATTTCATGTCCATTTACATTAATTGTCTTGCACCTTAATTACCATTTAATTTCAAGCAAGTGTTCTTTTAGTTCTTGTTAATCTTTATCTTTACTGTTTGATCTCATTCTACCTTTCTTTAATCTTTAATCTTTGTCTTTATTGTTCATGTTCATGTTTATGTTCTTGAGTTTTTGTTGAATTTATTAAGTGAGTTTTGATTATCTTGATCATTATTGTTAGTTTTGTTGTTTTGGATTGTTTGTTTATGATTAATAGATGTTATTTGATTAGTTTGATTTAATCTTGTGGTTGATTTTATTTAGAATTGTTTAGATTCGTGTGTTTTGGTTCTTCCTTGTTCTTCGCTGCAAGTTTCTGTTCCCAGGTACATATTCCGAATCAACCCCAACATTCCGAGTGAAGGATTGTGAAGAAAATATTCCGTATCAAAGTCGTCCATCCGGAATAATTAATTATTCCGGATCAAAGTGCTCTATTCGGAATCTTCAACATTCCGGATCAAGGTTTTAGCCAAGGTGGTTCATCCGGAATATCCAATATTCCGGATAAGGGAATTATTCCGGATAGGCCAAACATTCCGGATCAGCAAGAATATTCCGGATCAAGAAGATATTCCGGATCAAGAGCTTCCATCCGGAATAAGTGACATATTCCGAGTAAGGAGTTCTATTCGGAATATTATTCTGGATCAAGGATTATTCCGGATCAACAACATTATTCCGGATCAAGACCATTATTCCGAATAGAGGTGTTTATTCCGGATAGGTGACATATTCCGAGTAAGCCTTTTATTCCGGATCAAAGTTTTGGGGAAATATTCCGAGTGAAGAAAAAAATTCCGAACGAAGGTGACATTCCGGATGAGTGTTTATTCTGCATGAGGGTATTATTCCGGATGAGCTAATTTTTAGGTTCTTTAATTTCAGTTTTTAATTTTCTGCTTTTTAATTTCGAGCTTTATTTTTCCCGCCTTTTTCCTTAGTCGCACTTTACGTTTATTTGCCTTAGATTTATTTTAGCCTTGCCTTAGTTTAAGTTTTAGTTTTAGTTGCGTTTTAAGTTTGCCTTAGTTAGTTTTAAGTTTGCGTTATTTACATTTAGTGCCCTTTAATTTTAGTCACGCTTTTAAATACTTGCACCATTTATTTTAATTAGACTTAGATTTACTTTACCTGCCCTTTACCTTAAAGTCTTTGCACATTTTATTTATAAACAACCAAAAATATTTGTTTCACCAAAAACAATAGAGTCGTACTTAGAATCGGAAATCAATTCGTTAAGATACCGAGAACACGAACTTTAATTATACGGGGTGTCAAAAGCCTTGTATCACTTTTGATTTCGCGTTGAACAACCCTTTATATTTTTTGATTTGCAATTTTAGACAACCCCTTCATAATCACTTACAAATATATAATCCCTAACAACATCTTTATTATCATAAAAAGGCAAAAAACATGAATATTATCATCATCCAGGATAAAATAAAACATCTAATTAAAAGTATCAAAATAAGATTAATAGCCTGCAACGGATAGTATCACGAATCATGCATCAAGTAAGTCGCTGAAATCGTTTGACGATAATAATCGAGCCACCCATTCCACCAGAAGACGCTCCCTTTTAATCCTCAAAACAAAACCAAAAAGGAATGCGTATATGTTGGTGATTTAATTAGGGTTTTGGATTCATTGATTTTGGGATTTTAAATTAGCCCTTTCTTTTTTATTCATCAAAAGTGGTGTGTATTTGATTGTAGGGAGTGATGAGACTTCATTTATCCATAGTCTCATTGTCCAAAACGGGCTTAAAACGGTTAAAATATCATGAAAAGTGCCAAATATATGCTTGTGCTTGTTCAATGTGTATTTTAGGTACGAATATCGAGAAAAAGACAAAAGACTACAAGAATCAAGCAAAAACGAACACGGAAAATGAAGCCGTACAATAAACCGGGCCCTAATTTTGAAATTTCCAAAAAGACCTTTGAATAATTGAAGATTGTCAAGATTGGTCCCTCAACTATAGAAGACTTGTCACAAATGACCCTCCAAGAATCATTTTGTACAAGATGGGACCTTCAAGTTTGAAGAAATGTCATAATCAGCCCTTAGAGTTGATAAAAGTTATATGTTTTATCCTTTTGTTAACAAAGGACTTAACATGCAAATACTCCAAGGACTAACAGTGAAAAGGGGTAAAGGACTATGTTACGTGGAGGGGATAAACTGCCAAAAGCTTAAACTATAAACCCATCTACCCAGTTAAAACCCAACAGTCAACCCATACCCTACCCAAAGCCCAACATTTAGCCCATTGTTTTAACAAAAAGAATTATACCCGTTTTAAGACAAAACACAATTTTTAAATACCAAGTATAAGCGGGCAACAAACATTTTCCCCCAAAATAGATTAAACATATCACTGTTTAAGTCTATGAACCCTAATTGGTAACTACTTTAATCGATTTTCATATCAAGGGGGTTTTGCTTGAAAGTATGTAGATAACTATTTACCTATGTGTTGAACTCCTCTACCTCATCACATTCCATTCACACTCAACCAATACCTTGCCCATGTGATGCCCTGCATTCGTTTTGAGCAACAAATAAAGAATGACAGATAATCAACGAGCCACAGAACTCTACTTGTCCTCCAATGCAAGATTAAGGGTCCAAGATCAAAAGTATACTGGCTCATCACATGTATGGAAGTTTTGACTCAATTCAAATTCGGATCAAACAAGGATATTCGAAAAAGATGCCAGGGGTATTCTAGGAATTTAAGAAATTAGGGTTTTCAGTTTTAGACATGATTTAGCCTAATATAAAGGAAGCTAGGGTTTATCGTTTTGAGTTGTTCTCGGATCCATAAAAAAAGTGTAATCCCTTTTTCTTTATAATGAAAAGTTGGTAACTTTGGTGATCCGAGTTCCTTGTTTATGTTACATTTCAAGTTTGTTTATGATTTTATCAAAATTTTAGGTTATTGTTCAAAGTTATCCAAGTTCTTGAAAAAGTCTGTTTTAGAAATTTTTACCAAGATTTATATTTCGATCACATATGTTTGAAATTTTTGTTGAAGATCAAACATAAGTTAGAAATATAAGGCTTGTTTCAGTTTTGTGGTCAATACTAGGTTTGTGACACCCTAGGCAAATCCCACATCGTCTGTGTCCAGGAGAGATCCATGGTTCATAAGATAACAGTCGCCTTCTCATGACACAACGCGTTTTGTGGTCTACTGCAAGTGGGGTTCTTAGGAACTGGCAGCTAAGCGTGCTGATGGGAGAGTAGTACTGGCTTAGGTGACCTACCAGGAAGTCTTCACCAGAGGGCCATAAAGCAAAGCCGTGAGCTTGTGGGCAAAGCGGACAATATTATGGTCTGAGTAGGCGGGATGTTACAAGTGGTATCAGAGCCACTCCTAAGTCGTTCGGGGTGGTAGGGCAAACCTTATCGAGGACGATGAGTCCCGAAGGGGGGGGGGGGGGGGGGGGTGATTGTGACACCCTAGGCAAATCCCACATCGTCTGTGGCCAGGATAGATCCATGGTTCATAAGATAACAGTCGCCTTCTCATGACAACACGCGTTTTGTGGTGTACTGCAAGTGGGGTACTTAGGAACTGGCAGTTAAGCGTGCTCATAGGAGAGTAGTACTGGCTTGGGTGACCTACCGGGAAGTCTTCGCCGGAGGGCCACAAAGCAAAGCCGTGAGCTTGCGGGCAAAGCGGACAATATTGTGGTCTGAGTAGGCGGGATGTTACAAGGTTTGTGGTTGGAAAAAAAATTCTCATTGTTTCTTGTTATTATGCTCACTGTTTGAAGTTTGTACCAAATCCTTGATAAGCTTTTGGTATAAACCTTTCAAGCTTGAATCTTTTTACTTGTTTTTGGTGTTGAGCAAGAGACTAGTACTCTTCCATTATCTTGCTTTGTTTTGCTGTAGAACATCAACAAGCAATCACATCATCCTTTCTTTGGGTTTAGGGCTGCTGTAGCCCTACCAGCAAACCCCATATCATTATGTTTTTCTCTTGTCTTTGCTGCAAAACTCATCCTCACACCAATGACCTTGAGAGCTGTGGCAATATTGGTGGCTGCCTAGTCTAAACAAGACTAGGCTTGGTATTCTTCTCTTTATTTTTATTTTTATCCACTTTATTAGCTTTTAGTTTAGTACCATAAGAAATTTGGTAGATGTTTGTTAAGTAAGAAATTTTTCTGCTTAGTTGTTTACTTGGTGCTAATTCAGTAAGACTAGTATGGCTAAATAATTTACAAAAGATTTCTAAGAGAATGTTTGAAAAAGTATTTGATAAATCTTGTGTTTCATAGTGTAAAGGGTTGTTTAGGATTACTCATTTAGCTACTGTGGTGATACTATTATAGCCCAGTAAGGGTCTGAACACTTTGCAATAGGATAAGGTACAAGGTTTTGATAGGTTGTTCAAAAGATTAAAGGACTAAATATGAAAATACAAGTTGAGGGTATAAACAGCAAAAATGAATACAACAGGTTCTTAGGTTGTTTCTTTTTGTGTTTTAACTTGTGTAATTTGGCTCAATGAAAGGTCTTAGGGTAGCTAAGGATTGTATGCAAGTACTTAGGTGTTTGTTAAGTTAAAAAAATCAGATTTTGGTCACTTAAGATTTGTTTGGTGGTCATTTGAACCAGCAAAGTCACTTACTGCTTGTCAAAGTGCACCAGATGGTTTAGAAGATTAAATTTGTGGAATTGATGCTTAAGTTTTGGCATACTTACAGCTTAGGCGTAGGTCTAGGATATCAGTATCTGGTAGTAGACTTTGCTGAGTTTTGGTGGTTAAAAATAGCATTTGTAAGCTCACTGTGCCCTAAAGACACCCACAGACCCCTTTTTCTTGTTGTTTTTGCTTAAAATTGGTCATCTGTGGTTGCATTTGTGATTGGATTTTGTTATTTGTTGATTTCTTGACTCCCTACAACCCCACTGGTTGTAGGGGTGTCCATCTTGTCCAAAGAAACCAAGAAACAAGAGCTAAAACTTACTAATTTCACTCTTTGTGAAGAACAGTGGGAACCTCTGTTCGCACTGACCAACACAAACTAGCCACTACTAGTTCAAAAACAAATTACATGTCACTTTCAACAATATGTTTTTTGTCTTATTAGGATAACTATCACTTTTAATTTCAATTTGTATTTTTTACCAGTAATTTAGGGTAAATTAGGATTTTTGAAAAAGTTTTTATATTTTTGTCATTATTTAATTAATTTTTAGGATTATTTTAATATTTTAATAGTTTTTAGTCATTTAGAAATAGAATTTATTAGATAAAAAAGTTTTAAAAATACTTTTTAGTTATAAATCAATATAAGTAAGATTCTGTTTTGATAAAATATTATTTTGGACTTATTTTACTTAATTTTAAGGCTTTAAATAGCAATTAAAATTGAATATTAAATTAAAAATAAGTTTTAAAATATTTTTATTAATTTTTTATTCTTATATATATTATTTAGGACTTTTTTTGAATTTTATTAATTTTTTAGGTCAACTTTATTTTTCGTCACGTTTTTCGGTTTTATTTTTTATACGTCGTAGCTTAACTTTTAGTGTAATCTGTCATTCCATTTAAATCTTTTTTATTCCATTGATATTAATCAAAAACACCATAATTTTAACACACACAATTATCCTCCTTGGTGAACGAACTCACATTTGGGTCATAAGTGATTGATTTTCCTAAATCAATTTACTTAATACTTACCACTTATATGTCTTTTTTTAAAAGCGTATTTTTACTACTATCATTTTGGCACCGCTGACAGGGAGGCGTGTTATGTTTAATTTGGAAAGTTTTGTTTTTAATATTATACATAAATAGTATAGTATTATTGTTGTTCGTTTTTTGTGAATATTATTAATATATTGTATTACGTATCACAACAAATCCAAATATGCGAGAAATCGCACCTCATTAGCGGGCGTTCCGGTCGTTAGTGAGTGTATCGAATTCAAACAAAGAAAAAGGCAAAATAGATAAATACTTTAAGAAGCTTAATCTTGATAGTTACAAACTATAAGGTGGGTATAAGGCGATTGTATTTCACGACCTAAAGGAAAAAGGCTCTTAAGTACTTCGCGCCGCCTCGTTTCCTCCGCTTTCTTGTGCTTACTTAGAAAGTGAAGGCCAATTAAGAGTTTCTCAACCAAAGTATTATCTACGTATCATATATATTTGCTTGTTTTGAAATAGTGAACCATCCTAAACGTTTTGGTGTTCCACCAACGTTTTAAAGTCATCGAAAGCTTTCACTTCATGTGATCGTTTTCATTCCTTGAGGCTTCTCTAATCAAAAGTTTGATTCTAGGAGAGATTTTGTAGATTTTTGTCTACGTAATTCACAAGAATAATTCAAAAAAATTAAAAACAATCAAAAGCAAATTTTTCTTTTAAAAATCAACAAAAACCCCAAAAGAATCTTCTTTGCTCACCCCCACGTTGTACGTTACGTTTATGCTAACTCGCTCACAAGCTAAACGTGCACGTAAACGTCGATATCGAAAGGAAGGAACCCCAACTCCTCCTATTGAAGAATCTCCCATTGACGAACCCATTGTAGCACAAGAAGTCTCCATGGCTAATCGTACTATGATGGAGTTGCTTCAAGCACCCACCGAGGGTTATGGAGATACGATTGTGATTCCCGTTATCCTTGCGGAGAATTTTGAGATTAATACGGGTTTATTGTCCATGATCCAAGCTAACAAGTTTCATGGTGACAAAAAGGACAGCCCTCATAATCACATCCGCCATTTCAACCGTCTTACCGCGACTAGCAAGTTTAAGGACGTCTCAAATGGCTCGATTAAGATGATGATTTCTTCGTATTCCTTATAAGGGTCCGCTAAAATTTGGCTCGAGAAAGAACCACTCAATTTTTATATTTACGTGGAAGGATCTTGTGTCCAAATTCGTGAACGAATTTTCAGCCCTCTAAGACTAGCATTTGAAAAACGAGATTTCCTAGTTTTCACAACAATATAATGAGAGTTTTTCAACGACTTGGAATAGGTTTATGGAAATGTTGCATGAATTTCCTCATCACGGTTTTTCTTACTTACATCAAATCGATACGTTATACAATGGATTGAACGATCATGAACGTGGACAAGAGAAATCTTGTTTTTATGAAGTTATCATCTCCACCAACCTTAGCAATTTACAATTGATATCTACATACTCGACGATGCGAATACTCAAACGGTGACTACAACTCTTTCAATAGAACACAGGTCAACAATTGAGGGGGAGCAATTGTCCAGCATTCGGAATCCTTGATGCCGAGAGTGCCAAGTTCACATATTGGTGTCAAGACAACGATATCAATCATACACATGGAGTCAAGAGATAACTTCAGACGTGACGAGGCGACCAACATTCGTGAACAAGAACCATGTGATTCTATCATATGATGTTCTCCATCATTCAGGTCCAATCTCGTAAATCGCTAATATTGTGAATACATTATCATATATGATCTTTACATGTGATAAGTACCTTACACTTGTGTTTAAAAGGTAATTCATTCACGTTCAAGCACACCATCATTAATTTGAGGGGGAGCTTGTGTAATTCATGAAGATTATTGGATTTGCATTTTTCTTCTCAAATTTTCTTAAAATGCTATTAAATCAATTAATATTAAAAACATCGATTGGGTTAATATTTTTAATATGGGGGAGAAAATGTGATTTAATATGGGAAATGATTAATCACAAATGGTTTGACTTAACGTGCTAGCTCATCCCGACATGTGCGAAATGTTTTCGGATATCATGGCATATGTTAAGGGGGAGCAAAATGGATTTGCACTTCAAAATGGATTTCATGGTGACATACACTTACCCAAAACATCTCTATTCACGATGGTGAAGATTGTGGTGACATAAGGATGGTAGGATAGGTTAAAGTCCAATGATTCCTCTAGAACCGGAGGAATCTTCCCAAGGACATTCCATAGCTACAAATAGTAGTCCTTAGGAAAGATGGAGAAAGATTGTGAACATAGCCGAATGCCGACCAAGTATTTAAGTTAGCACTGGAACAATCACAACAAGGTGCTAGTTATGACGTATTGGTAAGCATTGAAGTGGTTGAAGAATGAAAAAGAATTGTAAAGATAAAGGGTCTAAAGAAAGAAGCCCTCCTTACAACCATAGGCAGAAACCGGGTCAATACATATGCTATTGAGATCATTTTTAATGATGCTTGATATTGAAGATAGTCATGGACCCAGTGATGCAATGCACAACCCATCCTAGCTAACTCAGATATCTCTCAAAAGATATTTTTTTTAATCACACGGAGACAACACGTTATCTATTGATTTATTCACTCCGAATAAATTGGTATTGAAATGGTGGCACTCCTCTCCAGCCTCCGATCACTAAAATCCAAAATGCACGATTGAGTCTAGAGCCATTTGAGATCATCAAATGTCTCATTAGGACACACTTTCATATTTCCTTGCTTCTTCACACACTGTGAAAAGTAAGAAAGATCTTAAGAGTCCTACGCAAAATCTTCATGATCTTGCCTGAACATCCGAGTAATACGAAAGTATTTACAATGAAGATAGAAATCCTTCTTGAGCGAATATCAAAAAGCTCATGGTAGGTGACTTGTGCGATTCTTTATGAATCAAACTTGTGATAACTGGAAAGCAACAGTGGTTTAATTCTTAAATGAATTTAAACACGTTCCAGGCCTCTACGCAATATCTTAGTGATCTTGCCAGAACACTCAGAGTGATACCTTAGTGTTCAAAGTGATGAGTGAAAATCCTTCTAGTGTTAACCTCAAACAACACTTGGTAGGTAACTTGCAAGATTCTATACGAATCAAGCTCGTGACAACTGGAAAGCAACGATGGTGCGGTTCTTAATTAAATTTCACTTGTTCCAGGAACATGAATTGACGGCTTCAAATCATGCGAATATTATTATCCAAATGATTCACTCTTTATGTTCGCAGTCAGCTTTGGACGGTCGAATAAAGAGAACGGGTTTACCCGCGAAATCTTGTCAAGGAGGTTCTTAATTGAAACTACCTGCCACAAGTTCGATATTTTATATCGTCCAACGGTCTTCATCGACCGGAGGTAAAATGCTACCGAATTAGAATGAAATGTTCAAGTCCATTTCATCCGTGTATATGTTTTGTTGCTAACTGTCTTATGCAGCGTAACAAGAAGGTGGCATTGCGGTGTTCAATCCAGAAGAAGTCGTCAACACATGCTTATGCTTTCAGCACTTAATACTTCAACAAATTCAAGAAAGTCTAAAAGTCAAGTCTTCCGCTGTATCAAACTCTGAAGCTTTCAAGAATTTATAAAAGTATAAGTATGTGGATCATGAAGTCACGAAGAGGCAAATATCACAAGTGATGAATGCACAACGTCAAGGCAAGGAAACATGCTCAAGACTAAAGTCAAAGATCTCATCTGCATATTCACAAGAACAAGATCGAAGACTCAAGCATAGTATGCTAGGTTTAAGATTTTGTAAAATGGTGTGACCTCCCTTTTGGGGAGATTGTTGGAAATACGTTTTTCCAAGGAAAGTCTCGGTCACATCATTGTTAGCATAGATTACGAGCTATATACTATTTACGACATTGTAACTTGGAGTGACCTCCCTTTGGGGGAGATTGTTGGAAATACGTTTTTACGTATTTAGAAAGGATCAGTCACTCCAAAGATATATTCAAGTAATGGGCTCGTGATCCTATATGTAATCCATATAGCCCATATAGCCCACATGTAGGGTGGGCTATATATACCCTCTCCTAGCATGTTAGGAGGGGTTGGTCATTTGTGTTTTCACACACATTCACTTAATCAACTATTTCTCTCTTTCTCTCATTTCTCACTCTACCTTTCTCTCTCTAGTTCTTCCATTTCCCATCCATCTCAATAGATAAACCATAACATGCTTAATCCTTAGTAACTTTGAAGCTTTAAAGATCAAAAATTACGTTTACGTTGAGGATATACGTCTTTTGGCCATAATAAACACCCATGGCGAGGTTAAATAAAAGGCAAGGCAAGACCGAAGCCCTAAAAAGCGGAGGTAAACCTATGATAATAAGGCCTATCCGTTAGGGGGCGTATAAAAGTCTTGGTAATAAGTCTCATATTTAAAACCGTTATAAAACCGTGTTTATCGAATCTCACTTGTTGACTTAATTTTTTGACATTGCTGTCTATTAGGAAAGGTTATCAATTCAATGATTTTTGTTACACCGTTTCGTTTCTATTTTTGGACTTAATCTTTATTCACGCAAAAGTAAAAAATGTATCATCATGATCATTCAAGACAAACATAAAATATAAAAGATACTACTTAGGATTAACGAAGTTTAAGTACGCGATTAGAACATATGAGTAGTGTTAGCATTACTAACTTATAATGACAATGATCTCGTTACACGCTTAGCATGGAATTGAGTAAAAATTGAGGACGACGAAATTATCTCTATGAGGCATTCATGTGTTCTTATTCTATGAACCTAAAAGTCCCATTTTGCGGAGGAAAATTATACATTATGTCTATAACACACGTAGTAGTAGTTTAGTAGGTTTACGTTTCAATAAGAGTCGATAAAAATAAATTTAGAGATGTTAAGATACTTTATTCTAGCATTGCGTGAGGGTACGGCAATGATTTAGTATGGGGGAGAGATGAGACTACATTTATACATAGTCTCATCTCCCAAAACGGGCAAAAAACGGTTAAAATATCATGAAAAGTGCCAAATATATGCTTGTGTTTGTTCAATGTGTATTTTAGGTACGGATATCAAGAAAAAGACGAAAGACTACAATAATCAAGCAAAAACGAACACAGAAAACGAAGCCGCACAATGAACCGGGCCCTAGTGTTGAAATTTCTAAAAAGACCCTTTAAGAATTGAAGATTGTCAAGATTGGTACCTCAACTATTGAAGACTTGTCACAAATGACCCTCTAAGAATCATTTTGTACAAGATGGGATCTTCAAGTTTGAAGAAATGTCATAATCAGCCCTTAAAGTTGATAAAATTTATATGTTTTATCCTTTTGTTAACAAAGGACTTAACATGCAAATAATCCAAGGACTAACAATGAAAAGGGGTAAAGGACTATGTTTGCAAAGCTAGTGAAGAGAGCTGTTAACGTGGAGGGGGATAAACTGCCAAAAGCTTAAACTATAAACCCATCTACCCAGTTAAAACCCAACAGTCAACCTATACCCTACCCAAAGCCCAACATTTAGCCCATTGTTTTAACAAAAAGAATTATACCCGTTTTAACAGAAAACCCAATTTTTAAATAACAAATGTAAGCGGGCAACAAACATTTTTCCCCAAAATAGATTAAACATATCACTGTTTAAGTCTATCAACCCTAATTGGTCACCACTTTAATCCATTTTCATATCAAGGGGTTTTTGCTTGAAAGTATGTAGATAACTAATTACATATGTGTTGAACTCCTCCACCTCATCACATTCCATTCACACTCAACCCATATCCTACCCATGTGATGCCCTGCATTCGTTTTGAGCAAACAAACAAAGAATGACAGATAATCAACGAGCCACGAAACTCTACTTGTTCTCCAATGCAAGATTAAGGGTCCAAGATCAAAAGTACACTAGCTCATCACATGTATGCCAGTTTTGACTCAATTTAAATTTAGATCAAACAAGGATATTTGAAAAAGATGCCAGGGGTGTTCTAGGAATTTTAGACATTAGGGTTTTTAGTTTTAGACATGATGTAGCCTAATATAAAGGCAGTTAGGGTTTATCATTTTGAGTTGTTCTCGGGTCCAAAAAAAATTGTAAACCCTTTTTTTATTTATAATGAAAAGTTGGTAACTTTGGTGATCTGAGTTCCTTGACAAGCTTTTGGTATAAACCTTTCAAGCTTGAATCTTTTTAATTGTTTTTGGTGTTGAGCAGGAGACTAGTACTCTTCCATTCTCTTGCTTTCTTCTGTTGTAGAACATCAACAAGCAATCACATCATTCTTTCTTTAGGTTTAGGGTTGTTGTAGCCTAATCAGCAAACCCCATATTATTCTGATTTTCTCTTATCTTTGCTGCAAAACTCATCCTCACACCAATGACCTTGAGAGATGTGGCAAGATTAGTGGCTGCCTAGTCTGAACAAGACTAGGCTTGGTATTATTCTCTTTATTTTTATTTTTATCCACTTTATTAGCTTTTAGTTTAGTACCATAAGAAATTTGGTAGATGTTTGTTAAGTAAGAAATTTTGCTGCTTAATTGTTTACTTGGTGTTAATTCAGTAAGACAAGTATGGCTAAATAATTTACTAAAGATTTCTAAGAGAATGTTTGAAAAAGTATTTGATAAATCTTGTGTTTCATAGTGTAAAGGGTTGTTTGGGATTACTTATTTAGATAAGGTGGTGATACTATTATAGCCCAGTAAGGGTCTGAACACTTTGCAATAGGATAAGGTACAAGGTTTTGATAGGTTGTTCAAAATATTAAAGGATAAAATCTTAAAATACAAGTTGAGGGTATAAACAACATAAATGAATACAACAGGTTCTTAGGTTGTTTCTTTTTGTGTTTTAACTTGTGTAATTTGGTTCAAAGAAAGGTCTTAGGGTAGCTAAGGATTGTATGCAAGTACTTAGGTGTTTGTTAAGTTAAAAAAATCAGATTTTGGTCAAGTAAGATTTGTTTGGTGGTCATTTGAACCAGCAAAGTTACTTACTACTTGTCAAAGTGCACCAGATGGTTTAGAAGCTTAAATTTGTGGAATTGACACTTAAGTTTTGGCATACTTACAGCTTAGGCGTAGGTCTAAGATATTAGTATCTGGTAGTAGACTTTGCTGGAGTTTTGGTGGTTAAAAATTGCATTTGTAAGCTCATTGTGCCCTAAAGACACCCACAGACACCTTTTTCTTGTTGTTTTTGCTGATAATTGGTCATCTGCGGTTGCATTTGTGAATGGATTTTGTTATTTGTTGATTGCTTGACTCCCTACAACCTCACTAGTTGTAGGGGTGCCCATCTTATCCAAAGAAACCAGGAAACAAGAGCTAAAACTTGCTAATTTCACTCACTATGATGAATAGTGGGAACCCCTTGTCCCACTGACCAACACAAACTAGCCACTGCTAGTTCAAAAACAAATTACATGTCACTTTCAACAATCTGTTTTTTTGTCTTATTAGGACTACCATCACTTTTAATTTTAATTTATTTTTCACTAGTAATTTAGGGTAAATTAGGATTTTTGAAAAAGTTTTTATATTTTTGTCATTATTTAATTTATTTTTAGGATTATTTTAATATTTAAATAGTTTTTAGTTATTTAAAAATAGAATTTATTAGATAAAAAAGTTTTAAAAATACTTTTTAGTAATAAATCAATATAAGTAAGATTCTTTTTTGATAAAATATTATTTTGGACTTATTTTTTATTTTATCTAATTCTAAGGCTTTAAATAGCAATTAAAAATAAATATTAAATTAAAAATAAGTTTTAAAATATTTTAATTAAATTTTTATTCTTATTTATATTATTTAGGACTTTTTTTTGAATTCTATTAATTTTTTAGGTCAACTTTATTTTTCGTCACGTTTTTCGGTTTTACGTTTTATACGTCGTAGCTTAATTTTTAGTGTAATCCGTCATTTCATTTAGATCTTTTTCATTCCATTGATATTAATTCAAAACACCACAAGTTTAACACACACAATTATCCTCCTTGGTGAAAGAACTCACATTTGGGTCATAAGTGATTGATTTTCCTAAATAATTTACTTAATACTTACCACTTATACGTCTTTTTCCTAAAAGCTTATTTTTACTACTATTAGGGAGCATTATTTGATTGAAGGGGATTTAGATTAGGGTTTTTGGAAAAGATTTTTAGGGATCTAATGAATAGAAAATGAGTATGGGAGTTTGTTTAGTAAATCATGGTGCATAACAGGCGATTCGTTTGAAAATTTTGATTTGATTTGATTTTTGATAAGAAATTTTAGGGATCTAGTGATTATAATAAAAACGTGTTTGGGAGAGTTGCGATATTAAAGATGTGTATGAGAGAGTTGCGAAATTATTGGGCAGGAAGAAATATCATTGATGGAAATGTGGATAACCTTTGACGTGGCATCTTTTTTATTCCTTATTTAGCTAGGCTTATTTCAAATTAGGCCAACATGTTGTAACATGTTTTATTTTATTGATAAGTTAATTATAAGTACAAGTACATAATCCAGTTTTGGTAGGTTGCCATTTCGATTCTAGCTAGGCATTAATTTCTCTAACTACAGTACTTTCTTTTTCAAAAAATCTTAGCTGTGATTTTTAGAAGTTGCTAAAATGTCGAACAATAAGCAAATCAAAAAATGAAACAGCTTATTCAAAATAAGTAGTGACTGATCTTATCTAAATATAAGTTATAGGTAAAATCATATTGAAATAAACGATGCATCAAACCATTCTTCAACAAACATCATTCTACAAATGAACACAAATCAAAAGCTAAACATGAATGTTCATACACCAATCATCTTCATTCTTATGAGCTTATAAATAAGCTTAAGAGTACCAAAATATGCTACCTATTACAAATAACTAATCTAATATAAAAACCCTCTTTAATCTTTAAGACAAATAAAAGGAAGGGAAAAGGACGAATTCGGTCAAGTTGAGCACTTACCATCCACTAGATGGTCAAGTCAAAATATTTTGATAAATATGATCACCATCACAAATGCTCAACTTTGTAGTCACAAGTGCTCAACAGCAAGTGATCAACTTACGGTGCTTAATCATAAAATGCTCAACTTTGCATCATAAAATGCTCAACTTTGCATTGTACTTTTTATTTGAAATTGAGTATTTTGGTCCTTGTTGTTTGGCCAAATTGCAAATTATTCCTACTTCAACTAACATACCCATCATCTTCTCAGACACTCGTTACCGAAAAACTATATTTCATTGGTTTAATTTTTTTTCTTTTCAAATCAATTGGTTCATTGAACTTTTTTTATATTAATAAAGAAACTCATTATTATGGATCTCATTATTCTTGGTTTTGTACTAAAGGAAGGTCAATAGAGTGATAGTGATGGATCCCACTATTATTCCAAAGATGAAAGATTGTTTATACAAAATTAGAGTAATCAGAATTCTGATGTTCATTTTTATCATCTGCTTTTCTTTCTACACCAACCTCCACCCAGGCATTAGTTGTGTGTCCATTTACCCATGTTTAGTGGAACACACTAGTTGTACCTGCTCAATGAAATAAACAAACAACTCTCCTACAAGCTCACGGTCCCCAGACTATGAGGCACTTTTTCTTTATATTAATAAAGAAAACTCATTATATGATAATATATATGTTAAGAATATATTTCTTTTGCACTTTTTCAACATGTAAACAAATCAGATCTTTAAGATCTCATCACCCACGTCGTCTTCATCGGAATCTGACCAAACGGGTCATCGCCATCTTTGCCACTCAAATCCAGCCGAAACTCTACTGACTAACCCACCGTAGACACCGTCGCGCGCTGATAAGCGCAGGTATCAACTGCCATAACTTATTTTTTATTTCATTTTCCGGCGAACTTAAAATCCAAAAAATCTCTTGTTCAATACATAATGATTTCAGTTTATTCCTATAAATAAAATAACCATAATCACCAGATCTTGGGTTTTTCTTTTAACAAATATGGGTTATTTTTTTGTTGGATGAGAGGACAATAAGGTGTAGTTGGATGTCGATGATGTTGGTGATAGTGAAGATGTTTGTTTTTGGTTTTTGAAAATGCAATTTACTCCAAACCACTAGGACCAAAAATATAATTTACTACAAAAAAATAATGACAAAGTTGATCACTTGGGGGCTGAGCACCGTGAATGGAGCATTTGCCATATGCCACATGTCATAAATATAATGGAGTTGAGCAGTTGTGCATTTGTGCATGACCATATATGTCAAAATATTTTGGCTTGAAAATTTAATGGATCATGGGGGTAGGATTTGACCATTTTCGTCCTTTTCCATAAAAGGAAAGCGTGAATTATATTTTTTTTGGTTTTATTTTTAATAAAGTTTTCTTTCAAATCATCCACCTTATCATAACTTCCAATCCGACTCCAACGAACCTTCATTCTACCAAGAGAATATCCTTGCTAAAAGGACTAAGATGGTTTTGTTATAGATATCATGAGAAGGTAATGGGTGTTCTTCGATCTTGGCAGCGTGAAGTAACACCAAGGGAAAATTATCCGCCTCCATTGGAAGCTTCCTTCAAAAAAAGTATTCCATACGTAACCCATGGCTTTTTAGCGATGGATTCTTCATCAAACATTGAACAGATTCTAAATTTTGAGTAAAATGGTGTAGACTCCATCATGAGCACCGCCCTTTTCGTGTACTAATCGGAGTACAAATGGTTCTAACATTTGTACTTTAAATAACAAGATCCCTATGATTTCATTGGAAAGTGATTTTTTGCGGTTGAGTTAGGGTTATATGAGATATGAGAGTGAGTTACTATTAGAGCCCACGGAGCGGTGGTGTCATAGAAGTGGTGTCATAGACAAAAAGTGGTACCACGTCAGCAAAATAGGCTATATGTCACACCAGAATTGCTATAACACCAGTTTTCATTGGCATTGGTGTGTCATAGCATTTTTGGTGCCATGGTTTTTTTTAAAACTTAATACTTAAACTTAAAATAAAATTTCATTAAAACTAAAAAACATTACATTAAAATTAAAATAAAAGACATAAAATTAAAAACATAAATTTGGTAGCACCGATTATTATTGAGGTTCATACGTTGCTCGAACTCTTGCCTTTTTGGCCTCGACGATAGCGGCGTTGACCGTACTCATCCGGGTTGTGTCAATTTGGAGGACATGCATGTCCTCCGAAATTCTTTGAGATTAGATCAACCGTCTTCGGTCTTCGCCCTCTTTCTCAAGCACGGACATTTTGGCTTCTCGGTCTAACTTGTGTTGTTCTGCCATGAATTCTTGGTACGCGGTCGGGTTAGAACCGGAGCTATCGGTCGAGTTAGAGTTGGTGCGTTAACTTATTAAGTTGGAATAGACCGGGTGGTCGAGGCAAGAAATCATCCCCAAAATGTTATGGTTCGTCGTCGGTGCCAATAAGACGACATCTTCTTGCTTGAGTTGACTCGGGGTTTATCCACTTGTGCTTGTCTTTCAAAAATATCCAAGCACTCCGGTGCCTAAATTCACCTCTAACGCACGTTTTGTACAAGTTGTACACCCTCTTCATCTAATCATTATCATTCTCCCCACTATGAACAAAGGTATCATTCACCAAATCATTAAACTTCGTAATTGCGGTATTCATTGGAGTACACTTTCCTGTCAAGATGTTCTTGGTACGCTCCATGAAACCTTGTTTCTCAACTTCCTTATTGTAGGCATTTAGGACTTTGTATCAAAAGTCGTCTTTTTTTATCGGCTCCGGTTTTCGGACTCTCAGATACTTGAATAAAACATTTTGCCAAAATCTCCTCCTCCTCTTGGCTCCCATATTATGAAGACTTTTTTTTGTGTTGAACGACTTCTTTCTCTTTGCTTTTCTTCTCCCCTGACTTCTTATGAGTCCCATGGCTAGGCTTCGACGTCGGGGTCGGAACCGGCTCCTCTTCATCTTCGGAATCTTTGACATCATCAACATGGTGCGATTCATTCTTGGAGTGTGGTTGGGAAGTGGTGAATGGATACGATTGGTGTTTTTGTGATTGTTGTTGTAGGTTTTGCATTTGTTGCATTTTAAATTCTTGAAACATCAACAATTCCTCTTGGTTTTGAAATTGGGGGCGAAACTAGCATAGTAATTCATTTAGGGGTTCGGATTTGAAGACGACCCCGACATTTGGTTGTTTGGGTCGGAAAGCATACCAGCAATCTAATTTTGGTTGAGATTAGGATTCATTTTATTTTTTTGGATTGAAGAAATGGAGAAGTAGAGGTATATAGAAGTGTGTGAGAAATATGAAATATTAAGGGGGTATTTATTAGATTTTTAGAAGGATAAAATTAGGATTTAGGGTTTTTTTTAGAAAATCCGCTCCCCCAACGGCTCCATGACCGTTAAATTAAAAAATAAAATAAAAAGTAAAACTTACCGGGTGGGCTGGTAACTAGGGCGCGATAGCCATGGCGCCAACGCACGGAGTCTCACGTCATGGACAAAACTCACGCCATGGCTCAGCGGGAGCGAACAACACGACCGTCCCGACTACTCTTAGTTATAAAAGGTTTATTAGGACAAGACCGATCTGGACCAAGACCAAAACCAGTTGTTTACTTATTTTTATAGGGGTGTCCTTCAGTTTATATAAATCTAGATAAATTTAATTATGGAAATCTAAATAAATTTAATTATGGAAGGTCATTAACTACTCTTTTAGGTTGGGGGAGGGTATCAAAAAAACTCATCGCCACCTCAACGTCACATCAGATTTTTCACAACTCACAAAAACTCACCTTATCATGGGAATAAGAAAAAAAAACTCACTTCCACCTCATCCAACATTATATAAAAAAACCCCACTAAATACCCTAAGACACTCACAATTTACTAAAAAATATAAAAAGAAAAAGTTAGCACATATGCCGAGTGGTGAGAAAGTGACAAATAGGTTTTTAAAGTAAAACCCACGCATGGGTTAATGTGAGTCTTATGGTAATATTTGTGCCAACGAGGACTCAACCGTTGGAAAAACACCTCACTCCATCCAGCCTTAGGCTAGGGGGAGTGGCACCAAAAAAACTCACCGCCACCTCAGCTTTCTCATTCCTCTCACTAACTCACTAAAAACTCACCTTTCAAGGGTATTAAGGAAAAAAAAACCACCTCCACCCCACCTCCACCTCACCTTTCCACTATCACTTTATTTAATTTATTCATAAAATAAAACTTTTATTTCATAAAATAAAATACGATACACGGGTAAATAAAAACTTAAAATGATGAATTAAAAATGATACACGGTAAATAAAAAAACTAAAAGTCCAGATTATAACGCTCCTTGATTTCCGCCCAGAGTGAAAAATGGTATGCGAGTGTTTCCGTCCAAGTGATCATAGGAATACATGTAGAATACCATTTCTTCACGTCTTGCTCTGACTTTTTCCATTCTTTGGCGCTCGACAACAAGTTTCAATTGTTTGGCTTGATTTTCCAACTCGAGACGACGACACTCCAACTCTTTGTCCTTCATCTCCAAAAATTACGGCGATCGTCTTTACCCGCATTGACCATATCGGTTACCATCAACCTAGCCAACTCGTCTTCTTGGGACGCAGTTGACGAACGCGACGACTGACCATTTTTCTTCCTCGCAGCGGTAGCTTTGGCTTTATCCCTGCCTGTTGGTCGTTGAACACCATTGCTTTGGCTATCTGTTAGCCTCAAAATATTGAGTCAAATAAGAATGTTCGGTCATAGATTTATATTGTAACATTTAGTAGAACATTGTAATAGCTAGTTAAAATAGTCGTGACATTACGGGCTTGATGGCTAGCTTAAAAGGCCTCTTTCAAGGTACTAAGCATTTTATTCAAGCCCGGCTCAATCAAACATATAGCCCATTATGCCACATGTAGGCAAGGCTATAAATACTTCTCCTTGCATGTAAGGAGAGGTGTTGATTGTCCATTTTCTTAATCTAATGTTCCCATAGTTTCACACACTTCTCTCTACTTTCTCTCACTATTTTATCTCTCTAGAATTCATCTTCTTCATCTATTTTCTTTCTTTCTTCCTTGCTTAATCATCACAAATATGGGACAACAATTGGTATCAGTTATTCCGACGGAATTCCATCGGAAAAGGGTTTTATATTCCGACAGTTATTCCGACGGAATTCCATCAGAAAAGGGTTTCTTATTCCGACGGTGATTCCGATAGTGATTCCGACAGTTTTATTCTGACAGTGATTCCGATAGTGATTCAGACAGGTCATATTCCAACGGTTATACATTCCGACAGCATTTCGATACTACATTCTGACAGACATTCCAACAGAGTATTCCGACAGCTATTCCGACAGACATTCCGACAGAGTATTCCGACAGCTATTCCGAAATACATTCTGACAGAGTATTCCAATGGACATTCCGATAGCACATTCCGATGGACATTCCGATGCTATGTTTAGCTAAATTTTGTTTGAGTATTTTTTTGACTTAGCCACTATCTAGACTAGTTTCGGAATATCGTTTACACGAAAAAAAAGAGTTAAAATTTTCCCGTCAAGTAAATTCAAAATTTTTGCATACTAGTTTTAGGACATTTCTAGCTCGATTTCAAAATTTGGCGATTACAAATTTTTTTTGGTCTACCGTTTTATCAGAGTGAGGAATTTATTGTCGGACTGAAGAAAAATTGCAATTTTCGGAATTTAAACCACAACAAGAATCACAACACATCTACTTAATATCCTTTTTCACTTCAACATTTTAAAGGTTATCAAGATGGATTCTACAACAGAGTATCGTGTGACGAACAACAACATCATGGTGGCGGTAAATAAAGAGAGACCACCAATGCTTATGACCGGTCGATATGCACAACGGCAATCATGTTTTATTCGATATCTTGATACTAAACCAAATGGTGATCTTCTCCGAGGTGCATCAAAGAAGGACCCTATACTCTCACTACCATAACCATTCCTGCAATTCCAGCAACCGACTCGACGACCGGTTCTGATGAGCAAACTATTGAGGAAACATATGAGAACACTTCGAAAGAGAAACGTGCTTGGATTGATGTAGAAAAGAAGCAATCTATTTGATTCTCAGTGGGATTGGGGATGATATTTACTCAACGGTTGATGCATGCTCTACTGCAAAAGAAATATGGTTTGCCATTGAACGCTTGCAACAAGGAGAATCACTTAACAAGCAAGATGTCAAAACTAACTTGTTCTGGAACTTTGGCAAGTTTACTTCATTGGATGGGGAATCAATTGATTCATACTACTCAAGGTTCTACAAGATGATGAATGACATGACAAGAAACAATTTGCAAGTCTCTACTATGCAAGTCAATGTGTAATTTCTATAGCAACTTCAACCAAAGTAGACACGGTTCGTAACTTTGGTGAAACAACAAAGTAAGTTAGACGAGGTCAACTATCACACGCTCTTTGAAAATTTTAAACAATTTCAAAATGAGGCGAATGAACTTCAAGCTGAAAGGATAACAAAGACTGCTAATCCACTTGCTTTGGTGTCTACCACTCAACACGTCCAAGATCATCGCTCTCGTGCTCCAAATTCATACTCCACTACATCCTCATCACCAAGATACCCCACCACATCCTCTTCACCAAGATACTCCACTTCATCTAAGTATTCAGTTCCCACAAGATCACGAGACAAAGAACCAAGAGCACCATCACCATCACCTGAGCCATCATCTGAAGAGGACAGTGATGAAGAACTAGCTCATAAGGATAGGGAGATGAAGCAACAAATTGCTTTCATTATGAAGACCTACAAGAAAATCTTCAAACCCACCAACAACAATCTTCAAACATCATCAAATACAAGGAACCAATATGTTAAGAGTCCTCGAAGGTATGACACACGTCAACATGTTGAAAGTCCTCCTAGGTATGATCGACGTAATCTAACACATGTTGAGGGTTCTGCACGGTATGATCGACAAAATGCTAAGTATGATACTCAGAGGATTGCTACTGCTGTTGGGAATAGGGAAACTGTTGGTACTCAAGTGGTTTATCAAAGTGGGATTCAGTGCTTTAACTGTCAAGGCTATGGGCATATGGCAAAGGAATGTAGGAAGCCGAAACGGGTTAGGGACTCTGGCTATCATAAGGAAAAGATGATTCTATGCAAGAAGATGGAAGCTGGGGTTAAATATTCGGCTAGGGAAGGAGCAATGCTTGATGATACTGATGATGAAGCCTCCGATCAAGAACTTGAAGCACATTACTCGTACATGGCAAAGGGTGAAGAAGTTCTCAACGTCATTGAAGATGACAATGGTCCTATCTTTGATACTGAGCCAATCGATAAGGTACACACTAAAGAGGAATATAATGTGTTGGTAATACTCATGAGCATTGTGAGCTACCCAAAGCCATTAATGACACATGTATGATGGAAACGGTTGATAGCAATACCACACCCGATTCATCAGACATGTGCAATAATGAGTCTGAGGATGATCAACATGCAAATGAGTATGATGATGATGAGGAGCGTATTGCGCTTGCTAACTTAATTGCTTCTTTACAAAACGATGTCAAAGAAACTAGAAAAAGTCAAAAGCAATTAAAGAAGGCAAACGCTACGCTCACTCAAAATTTTGATGAATGCAAAGCTGCACTAATTAAATCTAGTGAGACCATTGATAGCTATAGAGATCAGCTTCTTCAAAAGACTAATGAGATTGAGGGGTACAAAGGGTGTTTAATTAACGTCAAAAAGGACGATTATCAACAGAAATATAACGAAACTCTTAAGATTCTAGAACAAGAGAAACATAATTATAACACCTGTTTGAGTACTGAACGTCACAAAACGTATCTTGCTACCACTAAAGTCAATGAGCTAACTCAAGTAAATGGTTTTCTTTAAGAGGATAAAACTAAACTTGTTAGTGCAAAGAAAGCTGTGGTTGAAAAGATGGAAAAGAATTTCAAAACTAAACAAGCGAATGACATCGACAAAATGGTGGAACATGAAACTCAAATTGATTTTTACAAGAAAATTGTTTTCAAAACTAATCAATCAATTCAAACCATGAGAATGTTGGCACCTCGTTTGTTTTTCAAGGATAGACCTAGTTTTGCAAATCCTAAGTACCTTGATGAGTCCCAATGGACCGATCTTGATTGCCTTGTCGTTAGGCCCGATAGTGAAGAGACAAACGATTTGGAAGAAGAGAGTAGACCAAAAGTTAATAAAGAATTTGTTAAACCATATAATTATGCTTATGAAAACTGTCTTTATGGTCTTTTCAAACCGCAAACACAGAAGACTCGTGAGCAAATATTTTTTGAATGTGAACAAATAAGAATTAAATGGAGACAAGATTTTGCCACTAAGAAAACAAATGTTTCAAAATTTATTGGGTACTTGCCGTTTAAAAATTCTGTAAGCAAGAGTAAGCAAGCACTTAGTATTCTTAAAAGTAACATCGAAAATTTCTAAAAGGTTGTTGATGATGACTGGAAAAAACGTGAACTTTCGAAAGGAGACAAAGAAATTCCTCACGATATAACTGTAATTATGAAAAGTATTTTGATTCCGCTTGCGGAAAGAACGCAAAAAAATATTTTGGAATTTGAAACATTAATTAAGAAAGAAATGTTTGATGATTTGAAATATGTGGAATCTCTTGAACAAGAAGTGAACGACCATCAACCTGAAAGAGACGAGTTTTCTACAGCATATGATCTACTCTTACATGAATGTCTCTCAAAAGATATTATGTGTGTTTATGTTACATCTTGTGCTGATATTGATGAATATTTTGATGTTGCATGCAAATATCTTGATCAAGTAAAAGAGTGTGAACGTCTTGAAACTGAGCTTTCAAATAAAGTTGACCAAAAAGAGTTTTCGTTACTTCAACATAGATATGATTATCTTCAAAAATATTGTCACTCACTTGAACTTGCTTTGCAAAAGAAAGTTGGCAGCTTTTCAAATGATACACCTTTGGAAGTAAAATTATCTGAGTCATGTCGATTACTAAACGAAAAAAGTCTTGATATTACAGATTTGAAAGCTCAGTTACAAGAAAAAGACATCGCTATAGCAGAGTTGAAGAAACTCGTTACTAAGATGGGTGGGAAAGTTGTGGAACCTAGCGTTAAGAAACCTGTTCTTAGACAACCCAATGCCTCTAAAGTAAATAGATCCTCCATCTTGGGAAAACCATATGCTTTCTCAAATTCTTCGTTTGCAAAACCTGTGTTTGCCCCCAAGATGGATGGAAAGGAAAGGTTACCACATACTCAACCCATAAGGAATATTGTAGCACCAAGCGTTAAGCACAATAATGTGATTAAACAGGAATGTATAGAATGACCACTAAACCCACACAAAAAGTTAGTCACTCGCCTCAGACTTCTAGAAACACTAATATTCGTGCGTCTTCTATTACAAGAGTAGTCTCCACTGCTAGTGTTAGCCGACCTCAGCTTAAGAGCACTCAAGTGAATGATAAGGTTTGGAAACACAAGAGTAAAGGGAAGATGAAGGAAGTAGAAGAACACCCTAGGAATTTGAATGTTTTTAAGAATAAAAAGTTTGTAATCGCGTGTAATGACGATTTGAATGCCTTGAATGACTTGAATGCTTTGAATGTCAAATTTGTTTGTGTCAAATGTGGAAAATGTGCTAACGCTAATCATTCTATGTGTGCTATGAATAATGTCAAAGGCGTAGATACTAGAACTAAGAAGCAAGTTGCGATGCTTATTAGTGCTAGTAAACCCAAACACAAAGTGAACCATTCTGATGCAACCACCACTAAGAAAAGTAATGCATCAGACTCCACCACTAAGAACCCTAGAAGCAGAATTAAGGAATTATATGAGTCTGCTAGCAAGTCTTGGAAATGGTGGTTTGCTAATCAATGTCCTCCGAGATATAAATGGATGCCTAAAGTTAGGACAGAAAATGTGACAACGAGTGTTAGTATGCCTTTAAATGTTGCTAAGGACACTAATGATTCTACAATCACAACTACTATGGTATCCAATTTAGCAAATGCTCCATCGTGTTCTAACTCTTCTGCAGGTAATACAAATAATTCTCTTCATACTGGACTCCAGATGCACGAAGCACATGACGGGGAATCTCAAGCTTCTAATTAACTTCATGGAGAAGTTCCTGGGTACGGTCCGATTCAGAAATGATCAATTTGCACCGATCCTAGGATATGGAGATTTGGTTCAGGGGAATATCACGATAAAAAGGGTATACTACGTCGAAGGGATCAATCACAATCTTTTCTCGGTTGGTTAATTCTGTGATGCAGATTTAGAAGTTGCTTTCCAGAAAGAAGACATGTTTTGTTTGTGATTATGATGGGAATGACTTACTTATCGGTTCACGGGGTACTGATCTTTACAAAATTTCACTTCAAGACACAACTTCCTCAACTCCAATTTGCTTCATGGCTAAAGCTTCAACGACTCAGGCATGGTTATGGCATCAACGTTTATCTCATCTTAATTTTGATACCATCAACTTGCTTTCTAAGAAAGATATTGTGAGAGGCCTTCCAAGCTTGAAATTCATCAAGGATCATCTTTGTTCTTATTGTGAGCTTTGTAAAGCTAAACGAAGTAGCTTCAAGACAAAGACTACACCAAGATCTAAAGGACGGTTAGACCTTCTTCATATCGATATGTATGGTCCCATGCGTGTTCAAAGTATCAATGGGAAGAAATACGTTATGGTAATTGTCGATGACTACTCAAGGTACACATGGACTCACTTCTTGAGGTCCAAGGATGAAACACCTGAGGTTCTCATTAACTTCCTTAAGTTGACACAACGTGGTCTTCAATCTCAAGTAAAAGTGGTACGTACTAACAGAGGCACAGAATTCTTGAATTCAACTCTAAAGAATTATTTTTAAGCCGATGGGATTGAACATGAAACATCTATTGCTCGAACACAGAACAAAACGGCGTTGTTAAAAGACGAAACCGTACTTTAGTTGAGGCTGCTCGAACATTATTATCTGCTTCAAAAATTCCACTATACTTTTGGGCCGAAGCCGTGTCAACCGCATGCTACACACAAAACCGATCCTTAATTATCCCAAGACACGAAAAGACACCATATCACATAATCCATGATCGAAAACCTTCACTCAAAAACCTTCATGTTTTTTTGATGTACTTGTTACATAATTCGAGATCGTGAAAATTTGGATAAGATGAAAGAGAAAGGTGATGCATGTATTCTAGTGGGATATGCAACTCAGTCTAAGGGATATAAAGTTTACAACAAGAGAACAAAATTGATAGTCGAGACTATTCATATCAGATTTGATGAATTACAAGAAATGGCACTTGAACAAAACAGTTTAAGTCCTGTTCCACAACGACACACGACTTCCATTCAACATCGCACGGAACTCGGAACTCAAGACCACAACAATGAACCGTCAAGTTCAAAACTGGTTCAAGGAAATGTTCCAAGAGCAGATATGACAGTCAACACGACCATTGAAGAGTTGGAAATGTTATATGGACCAATGTATGATGAATATTTCATGGGGGAGAAACATGTTGTATCGAAGTCTTCCGCTGTCACTCATGATAAGAATGATGATACCGATCATCGTCAACAAAAGGATACAACTTTATCTATTTCAATACGGGTTGCTGCAGATTTACCTCCACAGAATATCACATCAACAACCGCTCCTACAACATCCACAACTACTGTCATTGCTCCAAAGAACACAAATCAAGCAGACAATGCATTAAATGACGAAGACGAATTTATCAACCCATTCGGTACACCGGTACACGAAACTGGAGAGTCTTCTACTCGCCATGTTGATCCGTCAAATATGCACACGTTCTACCAACGACATCCTTCAACACATCATTGGACCCGAGATCATCCTTTGGTTCACGTAATTGGAAACCCTTCACAAACCGTTCGTACAAGACGATAGCTTAACACCGATGACGATGTTTGTATATTCGCACTCGTCGTAAGTACAACTGAACCAAAAAACATCAAAGAAGCCATGGCTAATCATGCTTGGATTGAATCGATGCAAGATGAACTTCTTCAATTTGAAATACTTAAAGTCTGGGAACTTGTTGACAGACCATACGATGTAATTCCATTAAATCTTCGGTGGGTCTGGAAAAACAAGATGGATGAAGAGAAGACAATCATCAAGAATAAATCTAGGCTAGTGGCTAAAGGGTATGGCCAGAAAGAGGGTATTGATTTTGAAGAATCATTTACACCAGTATCTCGTTTGGAAGCGGTCAGGATTTTCCTTGCTTATGCTGCACATAAGGGATTCATTGTCTATCAAATGGACGTAAAGACGGCGTTTCTTAACGGTCCTTTGAAGGAAGAAGTCTATGTCACACAGCCGGAAGGATTCGTCAATCCTCATTATCATGACAAGGTGTATCGTCTCCACAAAGCACTTTATGGACTCAAGCAAGCTCCAAGGGCGTGGTACGACGAGCTCTCGAAAATTCTGGTCTCTAAAGGTTTCTCAAAAGGTTCCATTGATCTATCTTTGTTCACTTATAAATATGGGAATGACATTTTGCTTGTGCAGATTTATATTGATGACATTATTTTCGGGTCTACAAACCCAAAACTTTCAAAATGGTTTGAAAAAGTAATGCGCAACAAATTTGAAATGTCAATGATTGGCGAACTAAAATTCTTTCTAGGAATTCAAGTTCACCAATCCCCAAGTGGTATCTTCTTTAACCAAGCTAAGTATTGTCAAGAGATAATCAAAAAGCATGGTATGACCTCATGTGATCCCATTGGGACGCCATTATCAACCACATCCCTAGATGCTGATTTGGAGGGAGATGCCATAGATCAAACGAAATATCGTTCCATGATCGGCTCCCTCATGTACTTAACAGTAAGACAACCAGATATATCACATGCTACGTGTTATTGTACACGATATCAAGCATGACCCACTGAAAAGCACCTCAAGGAGGTTAAACGGATCTTTTGGTACCTCAAGAATACCATTCATTTGGGACTCTGGTATCCGAGGGAAACCGGTTTCTTTCTAACGGCCTATTCAGATTCTGATCACGCGGGGTGTCTTGATACACGTAAAAGTACTTCTGGTGGTGCACAATTTCTAGGTCAAGATAAGCTTGTGGGATGGTCTTCCAAGAAGCAGGATTGCACATCACTGTCATCGGCCGAAGCGGAGTATGTGACTCTATCTGCGTGTTGTGCTCAAGTTCTTTGGATGAGAACATAACTCACGGATTATGGCTTCCACTTTGATAAAGTACCCATGTACTGTGACTCAAAGTCCGCCATAGCCATCTCCTGCAATCCGGTACAACATTCCCACACGAAGCACATTGATGTCAGATATCACTTCATTAAGGAACAAGTTGAAAGGGGTATCGTTGAACTTTACTTTGTTGGAACTGATTACCAATTAGCTAACTTGTTTACAAAATCTCTTTCAAAAGATAGGTTTGCGTATCTAGTTAGGCAAATTGTTATGAGATGTTTGACTCCAGCAGAACTGGAGATTCTGGCAAGAAGCCTGCTTGATTCATCTATCAAACATCTACTTGTAAATATCTTTGAAAAAGAAAAATACAAAAATATAAAACACATAAAAGCAAAACACAAAATTAAAAGTCTTTAAAAATCCAAAAAGATTCTTTTCGACATGTCTTTCAGTATCGATAATATGGACGTACCTAGAAATGTCGCTCAATAACGACACGGGTGTGTACATAAAGCTCGAATGAAAGTTGTAAATATTTTTCAAAACATGTCATTTCTATCTTTTATAAAGGAAAATGTCTATTTTGGACAATTTATCAAACAACGGGTAGAGCAATCCATATTGGGTTGAGCTTGTCACAAAACATTCAACATTTTGAGCTCAACACAATGGCTTGTAATCACTTTCAGATTACAACCCGGATCTATATTCACGGGGGAGTGTACGCATTAGTGCCCTTACCCTCAGCAAAAGAAGAGAAATCTTCTTACACTTGAGTGGATTTGTCAAGACATTCAAAGTCTATGAACTCAAGTTTATGCTTTAGAAAAAGCGTTGAACACAATTTTTTCAAGAATTTCTCAATGATTATTCAAAATCTTTCAAAAGTTATGTGTTCAACAACTCCCATCCTAAAAAAAGTGAAATGTGGATCACATCCTCACAATGACAATTCAATTGGATCAATTTTTGAGGGGAAGCGTTCCAAATTCATGCTAAGTTTGACACATTTTTCTCCCGAAAAGTTTCAAGACTATTCTTCACAATATATTGTAATCAAATTTGGTATCTCTAATATCAAGCGATTTTATATATTAGAGATAGGGGAGAAAATGTGATTAAAATGTGATCTAAAGACTCAAGCACTCATGGTTACGATCAAATACCCACATCTTTAATTTACGACATTATTGGTGTCAAAAGGGTGGTTAGGTTGAAGTCCTATGATCCAACCAGAACCGGAGGGATCTTCACAGGGGCAATTCAATATATTATTAGAAGTCCTTAGGAGAGATGGAGTAGAATGTGAACGTAGCTGAATGCAGACTAAGTACTGAAGCTAGCACTGGAACAATCACAATGTATGATTTTTCTAGGTTAAAAGTTCGTTTCTCGATTCAATTCGAATTGACTACTGGTTTAAGTGCGACTCAGTCGTCTTTTGGTGGAAACCATATTTTTGGTTGTTGTAAAATAAATGTGCAAGACTTTAAAGTAAATGACGGGTAATTAAATGACACAAAAATTAAGGTGTGACGAAAAGGAAATTTGACAAGTTAATTAAAATGAATGTAAAATTGACAATTTAGTAAAAATAAAAGCTTTAAAAATTAAACTAAAAATTACTAGAAAAACACTTGGTAAAAACAGAGATTTCGGGAAGCGTGAAAAATTTGAAAACTTAAAATAATGCAAACATAAAAATAAAACTGAAACAAAATATTAAAAAAAACCTGTCGGAATACCTTTGGAATCTGATCGGAATGCACCAATCGGAATCCTATCGGAATATGGTCGGAATGAGCAGTCGGAATGCACCGTCGGAATGTCAAACCTTGGGACGATCGAAATGTGGTCGGAATACTGGTCGGAATGTTGTCACCACAAGCCTAATCGGAATCCCCAAACCAACACCTCTGTCGGAATGTCAAATCGGAATGCAGCCAAAAGTACTCGGAATCCTTATCGAAATCCTGATAGGACTCCTAAACCCTTTTCCGATCCAGCAATCAGAATGCTGGTCGGAATATGAAACCCTTTTCCGACATGGTGTAATCGAAATGTAGTAAAAGGAAAAGGTAAATAAGCACAACAAATAAGCTATGAACTAAATAAGCACTCTACTAAAAACCTAGCCTAAATACGAATAAGAACAAGATAATAAGCTACAATTCAAAAACTTTTAAAAACTTTAAATGATAAAAAATTTAAAAACGACTTTTTAACAAAAAAAACTTTTATAAAACTTAAGTAAATTTAAGATAAACATAAATAAGCTATAAAAATCAATAATCCCAAACAATCAAAAGCTTAAAGACATAACATTTAATCAAATAAGCATAACAATAAGCACATAAACATAAAGATTAAATCAAAACAAGAAAGGTAGAATAAGAGATTAAAAATAAGAACTTGATTAAAAGAAAAGATTCAATAACAAAATTAAAAGACTTACTTGAAATTAAAGGCATGAAATTAAAGGTGCAATTAAGTAAATGACAATAAGAAAGTGCAAGTAATTAAAAGGATGGAAGACTAGTTTGTCAAGTTAGCCAACACCTCCTAATGTGATATTAGGAGGGTATTTATAGTGATTAGGGAGGTAAGCATGTGTTGGAAGCTTCCTTCTTTCTTTCTTTCTCGTCTTTTCGTCTTCTAAGTTCTTCGACTTAATCGACTTTGTCTCGGGATTAATTAAACTCGTTTTGTAATTTCTTCATAAATTAGACTTGAGTTCTTCGGCTTTATTAAACTTCCGTCTTTAGACTTTTCTTCGATAAATCTTCAGAATAGGCCTTAGACTTCCGTTCTTTTTGCACTCTTGATCTTTTGACTTCGTCTTTTGTCTTTTTCTTCGATAAAAGCCAGTGAAAGACCGCGTTTTCTTCCCTTTTCACATTTTGATCCTAAATCACAACAAAAACACAAACCACGCATAATTCCGACATTTACGACATAAAATACACGTTTTGGCTTGGTTATTGTTATAATTAAGTGGTAAAAGGATAAGTGTTTTCACACTTATTATGTAACACCCCATTTTGATAATGGAATGTCACGCGTAATTATGGCGTGTCATCAAAGCATACAAGGATAAATGTCTAAACATTACATGGCCATAAAAAGAAAATATCGGAATCAAACATCGGTAGTCCAAAAGTAAAGCTCATCACACACTAACATAAATACTGTAAATGAAAGGACCAAACAATGTCCATGGCAAGAGTATCAAAGTAAAGATATACATAAAGTAAAGAAAGGTTAGAAAGCTTCCAGTCCATATGCACGTACGCTTAAAGTCTACGAGCGTCCCTGAGTACCTGCCGTTTTGGGAAGATAGAAAAGGAAAACGGCTGAGCATTACGCTCAGTGCACGGATGTACAATAAAGCATGAACAATATGAGCATATAAGCATATAACAGCGGAAGAAACTAAGTCCCGAATAACCCGGTTAAGTCTTGGTAAAACTGGTTTTATAGTTTGGAAAGCCTTATGTTTATCTTATAAAAACTGTTTAACATATTCTACCATTAGCCAATATAGGTCATGAAAATCCACCGTGCATGAATACTTGGAGGGGTGACCTCATCATGCGAATTAGAGGGGCTGCCTCTAATTTAATATACTAGTTTGGGTAGGAGGGATCAGCTCCTTGTGAAGGATGCAAGGCACACACCACATTCACACTGAGTAATCTGCTTGAAAACATGTAACTAGGATGCACCCATACGCCCCACATGATAAATATAATAATATGGCCAAAAGCTGAAGGGACGCCACGAGCAATTACTCCGCCGTGGGGAAGTCATAACACCAGTGCCTCTAGTGTTATGGTTATGGTACCTCCATAACTAGGTAAAACTGGTCATGCATGTATATGGCTATAGGTATTCTAAATTAAACATAAGCAAATCAAACATAAAACTTATACTACGGGAAAACAGTTGGCTGCATACGAGAAATCCTAATAAGGAAAGAATGTCCATACTGAAAGGACGGGAATCCGTACCTTATGTCCAGTGAACGAAGAAGACAAACTGAAGAGAGTCCTACTTCGGTATCACTAATGCTACATAAATACATACGTGTATAAGTATCTGATTACTAAATACGTAACTGGTTTTATGTCATGTCTTAGCTTATTTTATACGTTCATGTCATGTTTTACTGTTTGAAGCTTTATACTGTATTTATCTTATATTCTGTCTATTCTGATTAAGTATTACTTGTATTTCATGTATTATTATACTTGTTGTGTAATAATAAGTAACTTTCTAAAAATAGCAGGTTTCCTAAAATAGAAAGTTTCCAAAAATAGAAAGTTACCAAAAATAGAAAGTTTCCAAAAATAGAAAGTTTCCAAAAATAGAATTACTGCTTAAAATAGATAAGTCTCTAAAAATAGAAAGTTTTTATAAATAGATTAGCTGCCTTAATTAAATAAGTTTCTAAAAATAGAAAGTTTCCATAAATAGATATAAGCTGGTTAAATAAGCTAATTATATAAGCTTAAGTGTTTTCTGATTATTATTCTAAGTCATATTGATATAAGGTATAGTTTATTAATTATTACATGTAATTTAAATAAACTATAGGTTAAAAGTATTTAATTAAATATATCATGTTTTTAATTAAATAAAGTTAAATACTTAGGTTAAAACATGTATTATTAATTATTAATAATATAACCTAAGTCATGTTAATTAATTAATTATAGTCATGGTTTTTAATAATTAATTATTTATAAAGTCTAGAAAATAAAAATACTTAGGTTAAAAATTCATGGTCTAATAATTAAATTATAACCTAAATCATGTTTATTAAATTAATTATGTCATGCTTTATTAATTTAATTGTTAACATATGATTATTAAAATCATAAACCTTAACATAAACAATGAACCGAATCGTGACTAGAAACCATAAACCAGACCCGTAATCAACACCATACCCCGAACCACTTCGGGGTTTCCCCCTGTTTGCTGCTGCCGTGGGACCCACACCACCAAACCGAGACCATGAGGTCTCGGTGGTGGTTCATAAGCCAAACCGAGACCCCTTGGGGGTTCGGTTTAGGCGCCGTCTATATCAAACACCCCTAAATCCCTCGTTTTGATTTACCCCTTAACCATTTACATGTTTAATTAATGTTTTTAATTAGCTTTTTAAAAACATCATGATATTATGTAATTTATTAAATCAAAACATAAAAGAAAAGGATTAAAAAGGTATACCGAATGCGTGGATCAACCGAGGATGAACACACACCAATACTTGTACAAAATTCAAGATCAAAAATCAATCGAACACCCCTTTTTGGTGTGTTGAATCCGGCGGCCAAGGGAGAGAAGGAAGAAGGATAAGTTTTAGGGTTTTTTGTTATTTTCCTGTAATGTGAAAAATGACCAAAATCTTTCCTAGTTCCTTGTTTTAGTAAAAATTAAAATGGGCTTGGCCCATTCCTTTGGTGTAGCCGCGGGTAGGGGGCCCCACTTGGGGTAACCCATACCTTTTCCCGAGTCTAATTATTTTAGTGCTCGTTCGTGTTTTATCGTCTTCGTGTTTTATGTGTTCTAGTTAATTATTAACCGTGACTTAATATATTTATTCGTGTTCGTAATAAATATATATACGTGATTAATATTAGTTCGTGATTAATTTACGTTCATGATCTAATGATCGCATGTTCGTGATTAATTATTGTGTGATCATATGTAATAAATACTTATCGTGTTCTAACACGTACGTAATACTTAAAATTCTAACACGTGAACGTAATCATACTATAAAAGGAAAGTTTTAATCTAGTACGTACGATCTTAAGGGTACTATTCATGGTAAAAGCATGCGGGTTTTACAACTCTTCCCCCCTAAAAAGAATAATTCGTCCCCGAATTATAGATAAAGTAAACTGGAAAAGAAGAACATACCCAAATTCCAAAATTTAAAATGAGGGTAAGAAGCCCGGATAGACTCCTCCGTTTCCCAAGTGGCTTCCCGCTCGGTATGATCCCTCCAAAGGATTTTGACGAATGGAATCATCTTCCTTCTCATGACTCGTTCTTGTCTGTCAAGAACTCGTTCGGGTTCTTCTATGAAAGTGAGATCTTCACGTATCTGTTCCAGTGGATACTGAACCATGTGAAGGGGATGATACTGGTACCCTCTGAGTAAGGACACATGAAACACATTGTGTACATAGGAAAGCTACGGAGATAACGCTAACCGGTAAGATACTTCACCGACTCGTTCAATGATATCAAACGGTCCGATGAAACGAGGACTGAGCTTCCCTTTAATCCCGAAGCGTCTAACACCACGTGCCGGCGATACCTTAAAGAAGACGTGATCTCCTACGTTAAAATGTATGTCCCTACGATGCTTATCGGCGTAACTCTTCTGACGTGACCGTGCTTCCTGAAGTTTCTGCTTAGCTACTGCTATCCTTTCATTAGTCATCTCTATGATATCTGGTCCTTCAAGTGTTCGCTCGCCAACCTGATCCCAGCAGATTGGGGCGCGACACTTTCTGCCATACAACATCTCAAAAGGAGCATACTTGATACTTGCGTGCCAACTGTTGTTGTATGCAAACTCCACCAAACAGATATAATCGTCCCAATCACCCGTCCATTCCAATGCACATGACCTCAACATGTCCTCTAATGTCTGAATCGTTTGCTCCGACTGCCCGTCTGTTTGAGGATGAAAAGCCGTGCTAAGCTTAAGTTGTGTACCCCAAGCTTTCTGCAGACTCTTCCAAAATCGCGAAGTGAAACGAGGATCTCTGTCTGAGACGATGCTGGATGGAGCACCGTGGAGTCTCATGATCTCTTTTCTATACGTATCGGCGAGTTTACTTACCGGATCTTCCTTGCGGATCGGTAAGAAATGAGCTGATTTGGTAAGTCGATCTACGATAACCTAAATTGCATCGTGCTTCCTCTTGGTAGGCGGAAGACCAGTAACAAAATCCATGGTGATTTTGTCCCACTTCCACTCTGGAATATCTAACGGTTGAAGGAGACCGCCAGATCTCTGATGCTCGATCTTAACCTGCTGGCAGGTAAGACATTTGGAGACGTAAGTGGCCACATCCTGTTTCCTACCACTCCATCAAAAGTACTGCTTGATGTCATGGTACATCTTAGTCGAACCAGGATGTATAGAGAATGGGGAGCTATGAGCTTCAGCTAACAAGGCTTCCTGGAGTTCTTGATCATCAGGAACACAAAGTCTCGTGCCCTGCCATACGATACCATCTGCATCTACTCTGAATTCCGTCTGTTTCTCCAAATTCTGAACTATCGCCCAGATTTCTCCATCATCTTTCTGAGCTTCCTTGATCTTAGAGAGTAACTCGGATTCTACTCTAAGATTAGCCCAGTAACCATGCTGTCCACGTAGCATGATCTCGATGTCTAGTCGCTCCAAGTCTCTTATGATTTCCTCCTTAATTTTAATGCCGTTGATCATTCCGGACTTCCTGCTAAGAGCATCTGCTACTACATTTGCCTTTTCGGGATGATACTGTAGATTAATGTCATAATCCTTCAACAACTCTAATCATCTCCTCTGCCTCATGTTCAATTCACGTTGAGTGAAGATATACTTCAAGCTCTTGTGGTCCGTGAAAATGTCACATGATTCTCCATATAAGTAGTGCCTCCATATCTTCAATGCAAATACGACTTCAGCAAGTTCTAAGTCATGCGTAGCGTAATTTTCTTCATAACGCTTAAGCTGCCGTGAAGCGTACGCGATCACTTTCCCATGTTGCATGAGAACACAACCAAGTCCCTTCCCCGATGCATCACTGTAGATTTGAACTCCACCCGTACCGGATAGGAGAGTAAGAATAGGTGCAGATACTAGCTTCTGCTTCAGGTCTTCAAAGCTCTTCTCTCGTTCTTCAGTCCAGACGAATTTCTCCCCTTTCCGCATCAGTTTGGTCAATGGTAGTGCTAAGCGGGAAAAGTTCTCCACGAACCTACGACAATAGCCAGCTAAGCCTAAGAAACTACGGACTTCCGTCGCTGATGTCGGCCTCGGCCACTTAGTAATGGCCTCAACCTTCGCTGGATCCATAGTGATTCCTTCTGCTGATACAATGTGACCTAAGAATGCCACCTTGTCTAACCAGAACTCACATTTGGAGAATTTAGCATACAACTTCTTCTGGCAAAGAATCTGTAGTACTGTACGAAGATGGTCTTCGTGTTCCTCCTTGGACTCTGAGAAAATCAGGATGTCATCGATGAAGACAATGACGAACTTGTCCAGAAATTCATGGAAGATTCTGTTAATCAAGTCCATGAACACTGCTGGAGCATTTGTCAGGCCGAATGGCATAACTACAAATTCGTAGTGGCCATAGCGGGTACAAAAAGCAGTCTTGGCGATGTCCTGCTCCTTAACCCGTAGCTGATGATAGCCTGACCTAAGATCAATCTTGGAGAAGTGTTTGGCCCCTTGGAGTTGGTCAAACAGATCGTCTATACGCGACAGTGGATACCTATTCCGGATAGTAATCTTGTTGAGCTCGCGATGGTCTATGCAAAGACGTATACTGCCGTCCTTCTTCTTAACAAATAAGACCGGTGCGCCCCATGGAGATGCGCTCGGTCGAATGAAACCTCATTCTAGAAGTTCTTGCAATTTATCCTTCAGCTCCTTTAACTCTATGGGAGCCATGCGATAAGGAGCCTTGGAGATCGGTTCAGCTCCTGGAATAAACTCGATATTGAATTCCACTTCTCGTGCAGGTGGTATGCCCGGAAGTTCTGCTGGAAATACATATTGAAATTCCGACACTATTGGTTGATCCTGGATTGATAGGGATTCAAAATCCATGTCGTGAAACGTAGCTAGATAACCCTCGCAGCCATGTGACAGTAGTGCACGCGCTTTCAGGGTAGATATGATTTGTACAGACCTTCCGGGTACGAACCCGTTATGAATGTACTCTGGTGCATTAACATCACCGAAGATAACTCGATATGAATGGCAGTCTATGGTAGCATGATGCTTGGATAGCCAATCCATGCCCAAAATCATGTTAAAGTCATTCATGTCCAGCGGAAGTGCGTCAACAGGACGAACCTTATCGTCAAAATCTAGGGGAAGACTATTGTATACATGGGTGATTAATACAGAGTCCCTCAAAGGCGTGGAAATAGTAAGTCTATTCTCTAGTGGCATGGGGAGCATCCTAATGTTCTTAGCATAGGCAGTAGAAATGACCGAGTGAGTAGCACCCGTATCGAAAAGAACACACGCAGCTTGACCATACATATACAAGATTCCAGTGATGGTACCTGTAGACTTGTTGTCCTGGTCTCGAGATGTCGTGTAGACACGTCCAGTGGTAGGAGACGGCTTTGTATCAGCATGTCCTGATGTGCCCTCCATCTCGCCCTTACGGCAATCCTTCATGATATGGCCAGGAAGACCACACTTGAAGCATGCGTCAGTGTTACGACGACATGGCCGTGGGTGCCTACGGTGGCAAGTAGAGCAAAGAGGATGAGTATATCCTCCAACAGGTGCTCTGGATGGCTGAGGACCTGATAAAACATTTTTCATAAGACATGACAATAGGGTACAAAGGACAATGCGAATAATCGTAAGGTTGAATACCAGTGATAGCTGGACGGCTAGGCTGTGAACCTCTCTGGTTCTGGTCCCTACCGTTTCCATGGTTCCTGGTAGAAGATTTGCTAGAGTGTCAGAATATGAGTTATAACATGAAATCATAAGAAAATCCGTAAGTATTAGGACCTGCTGCCGTTGGAGTGTCCAGCGTTGTTACGGTAATTATCATTACCGCCACACCTATCCATAGCAGAACGGTCGTTAGTCTGACCGTTTCCCTTGGGCTGATGAGGCTGCTGCTGAGTAGCCGGCTGAGACCGGTCCCCAGTTTTCTGCCTCTAAGATAATATTTAAAGAGATGAATAATTGACATATATGGAAAGAATACGGATTGGTCACCGCTTGAATACGAATGTTTACCTCTTGTCGGGTTTCTCAGCTTCCCCGAACTCATCTCTCTCATGTAGCATCTCCAGCTTACGTGCCGCATCGGCCACTTATGCTACAGTGTTGAACGTAGCACACACCAGATTGTTTGCGACCGATGTGCGAAGAGTCCACCTAAAGTGGTGTGCCTGCTCTTCAGGAGTACCCGCTGCTGCACCAAGGAAACCAGCTAAGCGAAGAAAGCGTTGCATAAACTCATTACTATTCTTTCCAGCTCTCTGTCGGATCCCATGATACTCCCTCTTGAGCTTGTCTTGCTCAGCCTTGGGAAAGAACTGCTCCATCACCCTGTCTTTGAACTGAGCCCAAGTCAAATCAGCCACCCAATCGTCACCTCCCTCAGACTGCATCAATGCTAACCACCAATTTAACACATCGCCTTCGAACCAGTAGCATGCCAACCTCGCCTTGAACACTGGGTCACAACCCATAGCATTGAAAATCTTCTCAATGTGAGCCAACCAGCTTTCAGCGTCACTGGGGCTATCTGTTTTCTTGAAAGCTCGAGGACGGAGCTTGTTGAATCTCTCCAGCCATACTGCCAATGTCACTGGAGGAGGAGGAGGAGGTGCTTGGTTATGCTGCTGATTGTTGGCAGCTTGAACTTTAGCTCTGATATCATTCCTCAGTTGAGGAAGCAAAGCTTGCATTGCAGCTTGGATTGCTGCATTGAGTTGTTCCTGTTCGCGTGTGAGAACCATCTGACAGTATAACATAAAACATATGATTAAACAGATTAAAACATAAAATATATATACACATGAAAAAAAATTTATACAAATAATTCCAGAGAAAAATTTTATGCAAGAAAATTTGTGTATGAATGCATGATCCAGTTTTATGAAAACTTTTGTATGCTCGAGAGTGAACGCCTATGGTCAGTTCACCCAAAATAAAAGACATGGCGAGGGGACGCCTATGGGTCGGTCCTAAATTTAAAAGTTTCGATAAAACACATGTGACTAAATAGGGCCAGTCCTGTACCAACCATTACTTAGTCATAAACCTACGACAATGACATATATATGTATGCATAAAAATGATGAATGCATGAAAACGACTGTCAGTTCTAGGAAGACCATAGTGACTACCCACTAATCACATGTCATTTTTGAGAGCCTATAGGTCGAAGCCTTGGCTCTGATACCATAATTGTAACACCCCATTTTGATAATGGAATGTCACGCGTAATTATGGCCTGTCATCAAAGCATACAAGGATAAATGTCTAAACATTACATGACCATAAAAGGAAAATACCAGAATCAAACATCGGTAGTCCAAAAGTAAAGCTCAACACACACAAACATTAGTACTGTAAATGAAAGGACTAAACAATGTCCATGGCAAGAGTATAAACGTAAAGATAATGCATAAAGTAAAGAAAGGCTAGAAAGCTTCCAGTCCATATACACCTACGCTTAAAGTCTACGAGCGTCCCTGAGTACCTACCGTTTTGGGAACATAGAAAAGGAAAACGGCTGAGCAATACGCTCAGTGCACGGATGTACAATAAAGCATGAACAAAATGAGCATATAAGCATATAACAACGGAAGAAACTAAGTCCCGAATAACCCGGTTAAGTCTTGGTAAAACTGGTTTTATAGTTTGAAAAGCCTTATGTTTATCTTATAAAAACTGTTTAACATATTCTACCATTAGCCAATATAGGTCATGAAAATCCACCGTGCATGAATACTTGGATGGGTGACGTCATCATGCAAATTAGAGGGGCTGCCTCTAATTTAATATACTGGTTTGGGTAGGAGGGATCAGCTCCTTATGAAGGATGCAAGGCACACACCACATTCACACTGAGTAATCTGCTTGAAAACATGTAACTAGGATGCACCCATACGCCCCACATGATAAATATAATAATATGGCCAAAAGCTGAAGGGACGCCACGAGCAATTACTCCGCCGTGGGGAAGTCATAACACCAGTGCCTCTAGTGTTATGGTTATGGTACCTCCATAACTAGGTGAAACTGGTCATGCATGTATATGGCTATAGGTATTCTAAATTAAACATAAGCAAATCAAACATAAAACTTATAGTACGGGAAAACAGTTGGCTGCATACGGGAAATCCTAATAAGGAAAGAATGTCCATACTAAAAGGACGGGAATCCGTACCTTATGTCCAGTGAACGAAGAAGACAAACTGAAGAGAGTCCTACTTCAATATCACTAATGCTACATAAATACATACGTGTATAAGTATCTGATTACTAAATACGTAACTGGTTTTATGTCATGTCTTAGCTTATTTTATACGTTCATGTCATGTTTTATTGTTTGAAGCTTTATACTGTATTTATCTTATATTCTGTCTATTCTGATTAAGTATTACTTGTATTTCATGTATTATTATACTTGTTGTGTAATAATAAGTAACTTTCTAAAAACAGCAGGTTTCCTAAAATAGAAAGTTTCCAAAAATAGAAAGTTACCAAAAATAGAAAGTTTCCAAAAATAGAAAGTTTCCAAAAATAGAATTACTGCTTAAAATAGATAAGTCTCTAAAAATAGAAAGTTTCCATAAATAGATTAGCCGCCTTAATTAAATAAGTTTCTAAAAATAGAAAGTTTCCATAAATAGATATAAACTGGTTAAATAAGCTAATTATATAAGCTTAAGTGTTTTTTGATTATTATTCTAAGTCATATTGATATAAGGTATAGTTTATTAATTATTACATGTAATTTAAATAAACTATAGGTTAAAAGTATTTAATTAAATATATCATGTTTTTAATTAAATAAAGTTAAATACTTAGGTTAAAACATGTATTATTAATTATTAATAATATAACCTAAGTCATGTTAATTAATTAATTATAGTCATGGTTTTTAATAATTAATTAATTATAAAGTCTAGAAAATAAAAATACTTAGGTTAAAAATTCATGGTCTAATAATTAAATTATAACCTAAGTCATGTTTATTAAATTAATTATGTCATGCTTTATTAATTTAATTGTTAACATATGATTATTAAAATCATAAACCTTAACATAAACAATGAACCGGATCGTGACTAGAAACTATGAACCGGACCCGTAATCAACACCATACCTCGAACCACTTCGGGGTTTCACCCTGTTTGCTGCTGCCGTGGGACCCACACCACCAAACCGAGATCATGAGGTCTCGGTGGTGGTTCATAAGCCAAACCGAGACCCCTTGGGGGTTCGGTTTAGGCGCCGGCCACATCAAACACCCCTAAATCCCTCGTTTTGATTTACCCCTTAACCATTTACATGTATAACTAATGTTTTTAATTAGCTTTTTAAAAACATCATGATCTTATGTAATTTATTAAATCAAAACATAAAAGAAAAGGATTAAAAAGGTATACCGAATGCGTGGATCAACCGAGGATGAACACACACCAATACTTGTACAAAATTCAAGATCAAAAATCAATCGAACACCCCCTTTTGGTGTGTTGAATCCGGCGCCCAAGGGAGAGAAGGAAGAAGGAAAAGTTTTAGGGTTTTTTGTTATTTTCCTGTAATGTGAAAAATGACCAAAATCTTTCCTAGTTCCTTGGTTTAGTAAAAATTAAAATGGGCTTGGCCCATTCCTTTGGTGTAGCCGCGGGTAGGGGGCCCCACTTGGGGTAACCCGTACCTTTTCCCGAGTCTAATTATTTTAGTGCTCGTTCGTATTTTATCGTCTTCGTGTTTTATGTGTTCTAGTTAATTATTAACCGTGACTTAATATATTTATTCGTGTTCGTAATAAATATATATACGTGATTAATATTAGTTCGTGATTAATTTACGTTCATGATCTCATGATCGCATGTTCGTGATTAATTATTGTTTAAATAATTATTGTGTGTTCATACGTAATAAATACTTATCGTGTTCTAACACGTACGTAATACTTAAAATTCTAACACGTAAACGTAATCATACTATAAAAGGAAAGTTTTAATCTAGTACGTACGATCTTAAGGGTACTATTCATGGTAAAAGCATGCGGGTTTTACAACTCTTCCCCCTAAAAAGAATAATTCGTCCCCGTATTATAGATAAAGTAAACTGGAAAAGAAGAACATACCCGAATTCAAAATATAAAATGAGGGTAAGAAGCCCGGATAGACTCCTCCGTTTCCCAAGTGGCTTCCCGCTCGGTATGATCCCTCCAAAGGATTTTGACAAATGGAATCGTCTTCCTTCTCATGACTCGTTCTTGTCTGTCAAGAACTCGTTCGGGTTCTTCTATGAAAGTGAGATCTTCACGTATCTGTTCTATTGGATACTGAACCATGTGAAGGGGATGATACTGGTACCCTCTGAGTAAGGACACATGAAACACATTGTGTACATGGGAAAGCTGTGGAGGTAACGCTAACCGGTAAGATACTTCACCGACTCGTTCAATGATATCAAACGGTCCGATGAAACGAGGACTGAGCTTCCCTTTAATCCTGAAGCGTCTAACACCACGTGTCGGCGAAACCTTAAGCAAGACGTGATCTCCTACGTTAAAATGTATGTCCCTACGATGCTTATCGGCGTAACTCTTCTGACGTGACCGTGCTCCCTGAAGTTTCTGCTTAGCTACTACTATCCTTTCATTAGTCATCTCTATGATCTCTGGTCCTTCAAGTGTTCGCTCGCCAACCTGATCCCTGCAGATTAGGGCGCGACACTTTCTGCCATACAACATCTCAAAAGGAGCACACTTGATACTTGCGTGCCAACTGTTGTTGTATGCAAACTCCACCAAACAGATATAATCGTCCCAATCACCCGTCCATTCCAACGCACATGACCTCAACATGTCCTCCAATGTCTGAATCGTTCGCTCCGACTGCCCGTCTTTTTGAGGATGAAAAGCCGTGCTAAGCTTAAGTTGTGTACCCCAAGCTTTCTGCAAACTCTTCCAAAATCGTGAAGTGAAACGAGGATCTCTGTTTGAGACGATGCTGGATGGAGCACCGTGGAGTCTCATGATCTCTTTTCTATACGTATCGGCGAGTTTACTTACTGGATCTTCCTTGCGGATCGGTAAGAAATGAGCTGATTTGGTAAGTCGATCTACGATAACCCAAATTGCATCGTGCTTCCTCTTGGTAGGCAGAAGACCAGTAACAAAATCCATGGTGATTTTGTCCCACTTCCACTCTGGAATATCTAACGGTTGAAGGAGACCGCCAGATCGCTGATGCTCGATCTTAACCTGCTGGCAGGTAAGACATTTGGAGACGTAAGTGGCCACATCCTATTTCATACCACTTCACCAAAAGTACTGCTTGATGTCATGGTACATCTTAGTCGAACCAGGATGTATAGAGAATGGCGAGCTATGAGCTTCAACTAACAAGGCTTCCCGGAGTTCTTGATCATCAGGAACACAAAGTCTCGTGCCCTGCCATACGATACCATCTGCATCTACTCTGAATTCCGTCTGTTTCTCCAAATTTTGAACTATCGCCCAGATTTCTCCATCATCTTTCTGAGCTTCCTTGATCTTAGAGAGTAACTCGGGTTTTACTCTAAGATTAGCCCAGTAACCGTGCTGTCCACGTACAATGATCTTGATGTCTAGTCGCTCCAAGTCTCTTATGATTTCCTCCTTAATTTTAATGCCGTTGATCATTCCGGACATCCCGCTAAGAGCATCTGCTACTACATTTGCCTTTCCGGGATGATACTGTAGATTAATGTCATAATCCTTCAACAGCTCTAACCATTTCCTCTGCCTCATGTTCAATTCACGTTGAGTGAAGATATACTTCAAGCTCTTGTGGTCCGTGAAAATGTCACATGATTCTCCATATAAGTAGTGCCTCCATATCTTCAATGCAAACACGACTGCATCAAGTTCCAAGTCATGCGTAGGGTAATTTTCTTCATAAGGCTTAAGCTGCCGTGAAGCGTACACGATCACTTTCCCATGTTGCATGAGAACACAACCAAGTCCCTTCCGCGATGCATCACTATAGATTTGAAATCCACCCGTACCAGATGGGAGAGTAAGAATAGGTGCAGATACTAGCTTCTGCTTCAGGTCTTCAAAGCTCTTCTCTCGTTCTTCAGTCCAGACGAATTTCTCCCCTTTCCGCATCAGTTTGGTCAATGGTAGTGCTAAGCGGGAAAAGTTCTCCATGAACCTACAGTAATAGCCAGCTAAGCCTAAAAAACTACGGACTTCCGTCGCTGATGTCGGCCTCGGCCACTTAGTAATGGCCTCAACCTTCGCTGGATCCATAGTGATTCCTTCTGCTGATACAATGTGACCTAAGAATGCCACCTTGTCAAACCAGAACTCACATTTGGAGAATTTAGCATACAGCTGCTTCTGGCGAAGAATCTGTAGTACTGTACGAAGATGGTCTTCGTGATCCTCCTTGGACTTTGAGAAAATCAGGATGTCATCGATGAAGACAATGACAAACTTGTCCAGAAATTCATGGAAGATTCTGTTCATCAAGTCCATGAACACTGCTCGAGCATTTGTCAGGCCGAGTAGCATAACTACAAATTCGTAGTGGCCATAGCGGGTACGAAAAGCAGTATTGGCGATGTCCTGCTCCTTAACCCGTAGCTGATGATAGCCTGACCTAAGATCAATCTTGGATAAGTGTTTGGCCCCTTGGAGTTGGTCAAACAGATCGTCTATACGCGACAGTGGATACCTATTCCGGATAGTAATCTTGTTGAGCTCGCGATAGTCTATGCAAAGACGCATACTGCCGTCCTTCTTCTTAACAAATAAGACCGGTGTGCCCCATGGAGATGCGCTCGGTCGAATGAAACCTCGTTCTAGAAGTTCTTGCAATTGATCCTTCAGCTCCTTTAACTCTATGGGAGCCATGCGATAAGGAGCCTTGGAGATCGGTTCAGCTCCTGGAATAAGCTCGATATTGAATTCCACTTCTCGTGCAGGTGGTATGCCCGGAAGTTCTGCTGGAAATACATCTTGAAATTCCGACACTATTGGTTGATCCTGGATTGATAGGGATTCAGTATCCATGTCGTGAACCGTAGCTAGATAACCCTCGCAGCCATGTGACAGTAGTGCACGCGCTTGCAGGGTAGATATGATTTATACAGACCGTCCGGGTATGAAACCGTTATGAATATACTCTGGTGCATTAACATCACCGAAGATAACTCGATATGAATGGAAGTCTATGGTAGCATGATGCTTGGATAGCCAATCCATGCCCAAAATCATGTCAAAGTCATTCATGTCCAGCAGAAGTGCGTCAACAGGACGAACCTTATCGTCAAATTCTAGGGGAAGACTCTTGTATACATGGGTGATTAATACAGAGTTCCTCAAAGGCGTGGAAATAGTAAGTCTATTCTCTAGTGGCATGGGGAGCATCCTAATGTTCTTAGCATAGGCAGTAGAAATGACCGAGTGAGTAGCACCCGTATCGAAAAGAACACACGCAGCTTGACCATACATATACAAGATTCCAGTGATGGTACCTGTAGACTTATTGGCCTGGTCTCGAGATGTCGTGTAGACACGTCCAGTGGTAGGAGGCGGCTTGGTATCAGCATGTCCCGATGTGCCCTCCATCTCGCCCTTATGGCAATCCTTCATGATATGGCCAGGAAGACCACACTTGAAGCACGAGTCAGTGTTACGACGACATGGCCCTGGGTGCCTACGGTGGCAAGTAGAGCAAAGAGGATGAGTATATCCTCCAGCAGGTGCTCTGGCTGGCTGAGGACCTGATAAAACATTTTTCATAAGACATGATAATAGGGTACAAAGGACAATGCGAATAATCGTAAGGTTGAATACCAGTGATAGCTGGACGGCTAGGCTGTGAACCTCTCTAGTTCTGGTCTCTACCGTTTCCATGGTTCCTGGTAGAAGATTTGCTAGAGTGTCAGAATATGAGTTATAACATGAAATCATAAGAAAATGCGTAAGTATTAGGACCTGCTGCCGTTGGAGTGTCCAGCGTTGTTACGATAATTATCATTATCACCACGCCTATCCATAGCAGAACGGTCGTTAGTCTGACCGTTTCCCTTTGGCTGATGAGGCTGCTGCTGAGTAGCCGACTGAGACCGGTCCCCAGTTTTCTGCCTGGAAGATACAATTTAAAGAGATGAATAATTGACATATATGGAAAGAATACGGATTGGTCACCGCTTGAATACGAATGTTTACCTCTTGTCGGGTTTCTCAGCTTCCCCGAACTCATCTCTCTCATGTAGCATCTCCAACTTACGTGCCGCATCGGCCACTTGTGCTACAGTGTTGAACGTAGCACAGACCAGATTGTTTGCGACCGATGTGCGAAGAGCGCACCTAAAGTGGTGTGCCTGCTCTTTAGGAGTACCTGCTGCTGCACCAAGGAAACTAGCTAAGCGAAGAAAGCGTTGCATAAACTCATTGCTATTCTCCCTAGCTCTCTGTCGGATCCCATGGTACTCCCTCTTGAGCTTGTCTTGCTCAGCCTTGGGAAAGAACTGCTCCATCACCCTATCTTTGAACTGAGCCCAAGTGAAACCAGCCACCCAATCATCACCTCCCTCAGACTGCATCAATGCTAACCACCAATTTAACACATCGCCTTTGAACCGTTAGCATGCCAACCTCGCCTTGAACACTGGGTCACAACCCATAGCATTGAAAATCTTCTCGATGTGAGCCAACCAGCTTTCAGCGTCACTGGGGCTATCTGTTTTCTTGAAAGCTCGAGGACGGAGCTTGTTGAATCTCTCCAGCCATACTGCCAATGTCACTGGAGGAGGAGGAGGAGGTGCTTGGTTATGCTGCTGATTGTTGGCAGCTTGAACCTCAGCCCTGATATCATTCCTTAGTTGAGGAAGCAAAACTTGCATTGCAGCTTGGATTGCTGCATTGAGTTGTTCCTGTTCGCGTGTGAGAACCATTTGACAATATAACATAAAACATATGATTAAACAGATTAAAACATAAAATATATATACACATGAAATTTTTTTTATACCAATAATTCCAGAGAAAAATTTTATGCAAGAAAATTTGTGTATGAATGCATGATGCAGTTTTATGAAAACTTTTGTATGCTCGAGAGTGAACACCTATGGTCAGTTCACCCAAAATAAAAGACATGGCGAGGGGACGCCTATGGGTCGGTCCCAAATTTAAAAGTTTCGATAAAACACATGCGATTAAATAGGGCCAGTCCTGTACCAACCATTACTTAGTCATAAACCTGCGACAATGACATATATATGTATGCATAAAAATGATGAATGCATGAAAACTACTGTCAGTTCTAGGAAGACCATAGTGACTACCCACTAATCACATGTCATATTTTGTGAGCCTATAGGTCGAAGCCTTGGCTCTGATACCATAATTGTAACACCTCATTTTGATAATGGAATGTCACGCGTAATTATGGCGTGTCATCAAAGCATACAAGGATAAATGTCTAAACATTACATGACCATAAAAGGAAAATACCGGAATCAAACATCGATAGTCCAAAAGTAAAGCTCATCACACACAAACATTAGTACTGTAAATGAAAGGACTAAACAATGTCCACGGCAAGAGTATCAAAGTAAAGATAATGCATAAAGTAAAGAAAGGCTAGAAAGCTTCCAGTCCATATGCACGTACGCTTAAAGTCTACGAGCGTACCTGAGTACCTGCCGTTTTGGGAACATAGAAAAGGAAAACGGCTGAGCAATACGCTCAGTGAACGGATGTACAATAAAGCATGAACAATATGAGCATATAAGCATATAACAGCGGAAGAAACTAAGTCCCGAATAACCCGGTTAAGTCTTGGTAAAACTGGTTTTATAGTTTGAAAAGCCTTATGTTTATCTTATAAAAACTGTTTAACATATTCTACCATTAGCCAATATAGGTCATGAAAATCCACCGTGCATGAATACTTGGAGGGGTGACCTATCATGCAAATTAGAGGGGCTGCCTCTAATTTAATATACTGGTTTGGGTAGGAGGGATCAGCTCCTTGTGAAGGATGCAAGGCACATACCACATTCACACTGAGTAATCTGCTTGAAAACATGTAACTAGGATGCACCCATACGCCCCACATGATAAATATAATAATATGGCCAAAAGCTGAAGGGACGCCACGAGCAATCACTCCGCCGTGGGGAAGTCATAACACCAGTGCCTCTAGTGTTATGGTTATGGTACCTTCATAACTAGGTGAAACTGGTCATGCATGTATATGGCTATAGGTATTCTAAATTAAACATAAGAAAATCAAACATAAAACTTATACTACGGGAAAACAGTTGGCTGCATACGAGAAATCCTAATAAGGAAAGAATGTCCATACTGAAAGGACGAAAATCCGTACCTTATGTCCAGTGAACGAAGAAGACGAACAGAAGAGAGTCCTACTTCGGTATCACTAATGCTACATAAATACATACGTGTATAAATATCTGATTACTAAATACGTAACTGGTTTTATGTCATGTCTTAGCTTATTTTATACGTTCATGTCATGTTTTACTGTTTGAAGCTTTATACTGTATTTATCTTATATTCTGTCTATTCTGATTAAGTATTACTTGTATTTCATGTATTATTATACTTGTTGTGTAATAATAAGTAACTTTCTAAAAACAACAGGTTTCCTAAAATAGAAAGTTTCCAAAAATAGAAAGTTACCAAAAATAGAAAGTTTCCAAAAATAGAAAGTTTCCAAAAATAGAATTACTGCTTAAAATAGATAAGTCTCTAAAAATAGAAAGTTTCCATAAATAGATTAGCTTCCTTAATTAAATAAGTTTCTATAAATAGAAAGTTTCCATAAATAGATATAAGCTGGTTAAATAAGCTAATTATATAAGCTTAAGTGTTTTCTGATTATTATTCTAAGTCATATTGATATAAGGTATAGTTTATTAATTATTACATGTAATTTAAATAAACTATAGGTTAAAAGTATTTAATTAAATATATCATGCTTTTAATTAAATAAAGTTTAAATAAACTATAGCTTAAGTGTTTTTTGATTATTATTCTAAGTCATATTGATATAAGGTATAGTTTATTAATTATTACATGCAAGGCACATACCCCCTGTTTGCTGCTGCCATGGGACCCACACCACCAAACCGAGACCATGAGGTCTCGGTGGTGGTTCATAAGCCAAACCGAGACCCCTTGGGGGTTCGGTTTAGGCGCCGGCCACATCAAACACCCCTAAATCCCTCGTTTTGATTTACCCCTTAACCATTTACATGTTTAATTAATGTTTTTAATTAGCTTTTTAAAAACATCATGATCTTATGTAATTTATTAAATCAAAACATAAAAGAAAAGGATTAAAAAGGTATACGGAATGCGTGGATCAACCGAGGATGAACACACACCAATACTTGTACAAAATTCAAGATCAAAAATCAATCGAACACCCCCTTTTGGTGTGTTGAATCCGGCGGCCAAGGGAGAGAAGGAAGAAGGAAAAGTTTTAGGGTTTTTTTGTTATTTTCCTGTAATGTGAAAAATGACCAAAATCTTTCCTAGTTCCTTGTTTTAGTAAAATTAAAATGGGCTTGGCCCATTCCTTTGGTGTAGCCGCGGGTAGGGGGCCCCACTTGGGGTAACCCGTACCTTTTCCCGAGTCTAATTATTTTAGTGCTCGTTCGTGTTTTATCGTCTTTGTGTTTTATGTGTTCTAGTTAATTATTAACCGTGACTTAATATATTTATTCGTGTTCGTAATAAATATATATACGTGATTAATATTAGTTCGTGATTAATTTACGTTCATGATCTCATGATCGCATGTTCGTGATTAATTATTGTTTAAATAATTATTGTGTGTTCATACGTAATAAATACTTATCGTGTTCTAACACGTACGTAATACTTAAAATTCTAACACGTGAACGTAATCATACTATAAAAGGAAAGTTTTAATCTAGTACGTACGATCTTAAGGGTACTATTCATGGTAAAAGCATGCGGGTTTTACATATTAAATCCCCTACACTTGACCATTGCAATGTCCTCATGCAATGCATTAATTACAAAACAAGTTTTACATTTTCCATCACAATCAATCCACATTGGCCTTTATTAAAGAGACAAAATATTTAAAAGAAGAAAACAAGTAAAAAGATCAAAAACTTACCTTACGGTTTTAGAATGTCATGAATGTTTATCACCCTCAAGTTTCACGTTCCCCATGCCAAGCTTAAAAATGAGATCATTGTTATTATAAGTTAGCAAACTAACACAAATTCATGTGGGCCAATTATTTACTTAGACTCCCTTATTCCTAAGTGTATCTCTTATATTTTATTGTTGTCTTGAATGATCACGAGGATGCATTGTTGACTTATTTCGATAGTTATTAGGCTGAAAATAAAGTAGGACGATTTAATCAATAGTTAGCTAAAGGACAGAATCTTTTAAAACCGCTTCTCAGGACCTCATAAAGTTCATATCTTGGCATAACTCGCATCACGATTTGAGACCTTTCTCGGACCGATATTTGGCAGTGACTTCATACTTCAAATCTTGAGAGACGTTTATGAAATAATGGTCTTCTCTTCATAATAGGAATTTCTTCACTTAAACTTTTTGAGAGATTCTTCATATTTGGACCACGACTTCTTCATTTTTCTCCAATCTTTATTTGGGATTTTGATATACAACGATCCGCCTCCTTTTAGGACTTGGATCTATTTATCCTCATACCTTGTTAGGGCCTTTTCGGAGAGACTTCTCCATGATCTTTAGGGGAGTATTTGCTTTTCATCGTGTGTCTCGATCCTTCATATTGATTTTTGATAAATGATTCTTCACATCACTTTGGATCTTTAACAACAAAATGTATCCCTCATGCCTTGTTAGGGCCTTTTCGGACTCGCCAATCTTCGCATCACGCTTCAATAAGTTATGCCTTGGCTATGAACTCTAATTAATACCGAGCAACTTTTAAACGATCTTGTGCTAGAAGCTAAGTAAATTTTCAAATCGTATGACCTTACTTATTGCAATTAAATTATTAACAAGCGATGGGAGAAAAAGCTTATAATCAACTCACATAAATTCATGAAAGAGTACCAAACTTATAATTGACTCTATCATCTCTCGTTCTCCACAATTTAAAATCTCAAGGAATGAGACTCGTGGATGCTTAGCCTATTAAATCAAAGTTTTGGGTTTTCAAGTCATCTATAGGATCTTGCAAACTCTTAGACTTTTTCAAGTTTTAGAATTCGCATTTTAAAGTTCCCTTGATAAACAACTCTCTAGGATCAATTCTAGGAACTTGCGAAAAGTTCTTGTTCTTAACCCGTGAGAGTTAAGACTTTCGTGTTTTAAAGTTCCCTATATAAAAGCCTAGTAAAACTTGACTTAAACACGTTAAGGATACTAGCTAGAGTAAACTTAGGATAAGTAAACTCGGGTTGAGTCAAATTATTCACAACGTTTAAAAATTAAAACCACTTTATTAAAATTTATTCTAGCAAAGAAAGAAATTAACTATAACAAAGGTAAATACAACTAGGCCAAAATAGATCAAAAATTTTGAAAAATGTCGAAAAATTGATTTTCCGGTTAAAATGAGGACAAATACAAGGAAAAGCCCACTTAACTTCGATAGAAGTCCCCCTACACTTAATATAAACATTTTCCTCAATGTTTAAGCATGTGGAAGTAACCTTCCCTACCCTTAGGACATTTTGCACTTTGTTTAAATCTTGCTAAGGAAAGGACAACTAAAGTGATTCCTATTTCAATATTGAAGAATATAAAATAGTAAATCAAAAGAGTTGAGGATAGAACCGGGAAGACGGAGACACGGAATCACGGGTCGTCAAAAGTCATCAAGAATGGATCTTTGAAAGCGCGAATCCCTGCACATGATTAGAAAGAAAACAACAAAAATATACTAGGGTCTCCCCTCACTTATTATAAAAACAAAAGAAAAAGGATAGATACTGCGGGTTGCCTCCCGAGAAGCGCTTGTTTTTGTTAACCGAGTCGTGAGCCAGACTCAACCTTGATTAGCATGGGAAGAAGCTTGAAACACATCCACCATGATCGAATACATGGTTTTCGTCCATCAAATAGCACAAGCTTAAGGCGAACAAGGCAAGCCAAAGAAGAGTAGGCAAGGTTCCCTTAAGTAGTTGTTGAGCACGGTGGTAGCAAGGGTGATGAGGTGCAAGCATATCTCCAAAAGTTCCAAAAATCTTTCCTTTTATTTCATCAGATGGATACTAAGATGGCTTAAAAAGTGCAATACCGGGATCGAACACCTTTTCCTTTAGGAGAAAATAACACTCGGGCTCAGTAGACCTTGAAGAAGATCCGCTCATAAATCTCACATTCTCATCCTCAGAAGGGGTATAGGGAGGTGTCAAGACATAGGTACTACGGATATCGGTGTCGGCCGGCTTCTTCTCCTTTGAAGCGGGTTTCTTCATATCCAAAGGAGGATAAAGACCATAATCATCAAAGTCCAAAGGGGGAGCATCACTCTCATTTGGGAAGTAAGTGTTGAGAAAAGTAGCAAAGTCTTTCTCAAATGAGTAGTCATCCAAAGTAGGATCAAGCATTGTTGGTGGAGGATCTTCATCAAAAGTAGGAGTAAGGTCATCATGAGAAGAATCACTCGAAAGAGTATCGACATCCTCAAAATCATCATATGTTGGCATGTCTTTATACTCAGAAGAAAAATCATCAGAATCATCCATGTCAGAACTAGAATCATCATCATAGTCATCATAAATTGGTGGAGACTCATGAATTGGTGGAGGATCTAAATTGGAGAGAGAATCATCCACATCATCTTTGAACAGTGGATTATCATAGAAAGAATCGAAAAGAGGATTGTTTTAGACGACAAAATCATCAAGCACATTAATCATATCCGTTGATTCTCTTCCATTGGTTTTGGGTGTGATCTTCCCCATTTTAAAAACTTTTGCATCATTCCCGACTCTTAAGATTAACTCACCTTCGGCAACATCGACTAAAGCTTTTCCGGTTCTCAAGAATGGCCGACCAAGTATTAACGGAATACGAGGGTCCATTTCATAATCAACAACAACAAAATCGACCGGAAAAGTGAAGGTGCCAACTTTAATGAACACATCTTCGGCAATACCAACGGGGTAAGCGAGAGTGCGATTTGCTAGCTCAAGAGTCATCTTTGTTTGTGTAAGGTCGGGTAATGACACTACTACAAAAAAGTCCATGGAGACTGGTCCAAAAAGGCAATAGAGACTGGTTTTGTAGGACGTCTCTATGTGGAGGATCTCCTTGCTCGAAACATAAAGAGACTGGTTTTGAAACCAGTCTCTATTAAAAGAATAGACACTGGTTATCTTCATAAAAACAAGTCTCTTTAGAGATTGGTCTCCATACTAATCTCCAGAAAGCAGTCTTTTTAAGAGCATCTAACCAGTCTTTTTATGGATTTAAAAATGTGTTTTTTTAAACCAGTCTCCTTTTACTTAGTTTTTTTTAAAAAAAAAATTGGAATTTTTATTAAATTCCAAATTTCACAAATTTAACTCTCTACAATGGAATAATGTAAATACAAGAATTATATAAAAAAACTAAATTAAAGGACTTGAATTGTCATAAACAACAAATGTATGTAAATAAAGAGAACTTTATTAATTGGAAGGATTAAAATTGTCAAATACATATTTCGAATCAAATTTGTTTTTATTAAACTTGTCGCCACAATGTAAACCAAGCTCCAACAATCGCGTTCAACTCTTTCCTCGTTATTCCACGGTACCTACAAGTAATTTAATCAAATTAACACAATAAGCTAGATAAAAGCAACATGCAAATCAGACCAACCAAGGGAATTAAAAGCTATAACATTGGCTTGTGGAAAGAGTTGTTAAGGCTACTAACGGATACTAACACAACTACTATAGCTTATTGATACTAATTTCAGCGTATCCTTAACCTAAACTATACTAACAGCTTATCTAACTAATGTATACACGGTTTAAAAAAGACTTACTGTGTTTGGAAAGTTATTGGTTTGATATTTCAGGACGAAGTCATGCATCCATTTCATGACGTAATATCCACACTCCCAATCTTCCAGCTGACGATTCACTAGAGGAAAATCCCACTCCATAGTACCAAGGACACTAAAAAGTCCATGAACGTGTGCAAGTTAAATTACACAACAATAAATGTGAGATATTAAACTTTTTAAATAATACTTACGAGTTCACAAGTCCAGCGAGTCTGTAACAGTTCTCATTAGTTTGTGAATCCTTTTGCGGATTCAAAATAAAACCTTTACCATCCTTGGGGCATATTATGATTAGTACATAATGCCGGCTGCATTTATTGTATACATTTTAGGATTAAAAAAAGAACGAACAAATATAGATGATAATTAAGATGGTAAGAGATGTTACCCTTGTAGAAATGGTGCAAGATAAAAATCGTAAGAAGTCAATGATTGAGCTAAGTAGTCCATTGTTGCAAGCTTTTCATGAAAGAACAAATCTGCGGTAATCTTCATCGGGTTAAGGAAACCAACCTTGTTATTTGAGTAGTGGTTCCTCAACTGATACAATGACCTAGTTCGAACATACAAGATATAAACATAAATTTATGTGATATAAAAAAACATTGCAATGAAGTATATAATAATACATATATTAATTACCTCGAAAATAGGGTCAAGATGCCAATATCCAGTTTTTTCTTTGTCAAAAGCTCAATGATGTCCGTTGCGTTTATTGAAAAGTAGAACTCCTCAGTTGCACTAAAAACCTTCTGATTAACAAAAATAGAATACGGCTCAGCAATATCCTCACGGCTCATCCAATTATTATACCTATCTATCACATTCTGTGGTTTACTGAGTATATCATTTTGCAGATCGTGCAATTTCTTTCGGTTGTCAGCTTTCTCATTTGCAACCTGACATAAAAAACAGTAAACAAAAAACAACATTATCATATAAACAGTGGTTTATATCAGATTAAGACTTGCTCCCTAAGAGTAAAGCACTAATATGTGAAACTGCATATTAAGGGGGTGTTTATCGCTTCCTCTTGAAACTTGGTTCTTCCGATTTTAAAACACAGTAAACCCAATACTTATATCACTTCTCTGTAATTACAATAATTTTTCTGGACTTTTACCAAATAGCATAAGCCATTTTGAGATACCTAAAGAGATACTATTACTACCAACTAAATTGTGTGTCTATAACCCCTTGTACCAAATTAGGAGATGTTTAGATGGCCTAATATATACAGGGGTGTTCAGTTTTGCTACAGACTTGCAGACTAATGAATAGTTCACTACATCCCAATTCCCAACTACATAAACACCGATTTGGATACACACTTAAAGTTTAACCAAACCGAAAAATAAACATCATCCGGTCACACATAAAATCCATCACAAAGAAGACACGCTAAACATAAAAAGTAAAGGACATATAATGATAACATGCACAAATCAACATAACGATATAAAAGTAAGTCTTACCCGCTCTATCGACTTTTGTTTTTTGATTGCATCTTCAGATGCTTTGTCCTTCATGTTCAATTCTTTCGGGGTAACATTTACTTTTCCCTTTTTTGATGAAGGTGCCGATTCAGGTTGAGGCACCAAACGGTTCGTTGGAACTTGTGTTACAGGTTGTTTGGACGTTCCCTACGAATAACAATCCAACTAAGTTAGCAAAAACTTTATTATGACAACTTGTATATAAACTATCATAATACCTTATAGCGACCAATAGAAAAAATCGGCCATTGGATAAAGACGTTCACTGCAGACTCTAAACAAGGCAGTTCATCATCTGGCATAGGGAGCTCTATATTTTTATGGTTTTCCATAACTTTATGAACTGATACCTTCATGTGACCTTTTCTTAATTTCTTAAAATGTACCATACCATTTTTAAGAATCGGATATATTGTTGCAAAGGCACACATCGTTGGCTTCCCGGCTAAAGCACAACTAGGGACGTACAAGCAGCCGTAGGTTTCATCCTAAATAAAATGTATTAAGTAGTGAGAAAACAAAATTAGCAATTTAACAATTCATACAAGGCTAATTACAAAACTGAAGTAGTTAACCTGTATGCATTGTATCTTAAAGACATTGTTTGAACTTCGCTGATTCTGTTCCCCTTGTTCCTTCCTTACGATGTTTGTGGCCGCCTCCTAAATAAAACGTTTCAAGTAGTTAGAAAACAAAATAAGCAAATTAACAATTAATACAAGGATAATTAGAAAATTGAAGTAGTTAACCTGTATGTATTGTCTCTTGATGACATTGTTTGAACTTGACTGATTATGTTCCCCTTGTTCCAACGAAACCCTGTTTGTGTTCGAGTTAAGACTCGACTTCAGCTCCACCGATCTTCTGACATCATCTTCCGTTGGTGATAAATTATGTTCAGCTAGAATTTTACTTCTTAATTCCTTCTCAAGTTCCGCCCTCATTTCCAACCAAAAGTCACCCGACTTTAGTTCTTCTTTCATCTGTTGGCGCACTTCATTGCGTAGCTCTTCGTTGTCTTTTGAGGTCCTCTTTTTCCTGACATATCCATCAACTCCCTTTTTATACCCTATACCACAACCGACCCCCCTGGTGCGTCCTCCATGTTCTGGTCCGAGCACCTTTATGATGGCATCTACTCCCGAGTTAGATTCGTTTGAATTTTGTGATAACTCATTGGCTGCTTCTACCTACAGTACCAAAAAAATGTAATTAATGTACCAGAACCAGAAAACTTAGATATATGCAGTTATAGATCATATTAGATTAAGAATGACACATACCAACTTCTTAGAAACATCAATTAAATGAGCAGGCAATGGCTTGATCCCATCCTTGTCTCTTGGAGCCCGGGCTAAACAGTAGTTGCTTGAACGAATATCCGGTATTAAGTGAAGTTCGGTCGCCCTATCAGGATCATTTCGCTCCTCTTCCCACTGTTTCTCAAAACCGCGGTACCCTTTTGGTCCTACACAAGGACGAGTTATTGGTTTTTGTCCTCATGCACGGGTTTGCGCACGCATTTTCTACACAAGTGAGTAAAACTGAATTATAAACATTTCTATATTAATAGTATAGTATAATGATAAAAAAAGCAGTAAAACTAACATTTTTGGCAGCCGTGTTTTCATTCAGGCAGAATTGATCCCACACATCTTGCTCTATGTATGTCCATTTAGTTAACGGGGATATGGTTTTTAGCATGAATTTCATCCTTAGTTTTGTTTTGAAGGCCTTCCACTTGATAGCACATGATAAAAGTGTCTGTTTTTTAATCAGTTTATCATTTTGTAGTCTAAAATGTGCCTGATATAAACATGTTATAAGTTAATACATTAACGAAGTTAGAATATAATTGAATTAGTGATGGAGGATGCCATACCATAATATCTGACCATAAAAAGTCCTTTTGTGACGGTTTCACAGCCTTCCAGTTCTTTATTAGGATAGAAATTAGTCTCCTAATTCGAGTGCCTGCATACTTTCCAAACAGAAATTGTCACTTTCCTACAGCTTGCCCAAATTTATTGAATTCTACAGATTCGCCATCTGGAAGATCTTGAATTTGATTGATTCCTCTGATTCTTCTTTGTGCGGGAGGGTCCTAAATGTCAAGTACAAACCGAATGAGTCATGAAAGCTAACAATTAATCCAATAAGTTTCTATCTAAACACAATTATTACCAACTAACAACAAGATATGTACCGACTATAATTCCTATATGTCATTTCAGGTATGTTTAGTTCAACTAGTAAAGTAGCCTTTCCAACACATAATATTGGTCTAATCCAAACACCCCTTTAAACAATTGTTCGGCTGGCTGCATAATTTTATAGAAGCTGTCTGCCTTTTTTAGAAATCACAACTATACCTTAAGGGGTCGTTGATCATTACTCTGGTATGATTTTCAAGCACTCCATGTCCCACATGTACTAAACCATTTCATAGAGTGTGTATACTAAAACTATTAATAGGATTGTTATTATAGACCCCAACCGTAATCTTATAAGCAGTATGACTATATGATACGACTATATTGTTTATTGCAATTTAGATAAGTTATGGCCATAACAAAGCATACTGTCCTAAACAACTACCTACACAGACTATTAATAGATGTTAATTAGTATGCACCACTTTTATATAGTAAGGGGGTGTTTGGTTTATCTTATAAACGGGCTTACAAGCTTATTTGATTTCAGCTAATAACATAAGCCTGAATATCTTGGCTTATAAGACAACATATAGACCTAAACAAACACCCCTTAAATGTTACTTAAATCAATAAGACACAAGCATGTGCATCTAAAGTCTAAACCTAACAATATCTAAACCATAAAATCAGATATAGAACAAGAAAGTATATTTAATTACAAACAAATAGAGTATGATAGATAGCTATACCATCTTTGGTTGCTCGTCTGAAAGTGATTTCTTTAATTTGTTGATGAGATTTGGTGATTGGTGGTTTAGGTTTAGTAATCGTGCCCTTTTTATATACTATTCTTAGGCGGGATTTGAGATAGGGATCAAGAAACAGCGGGAGAAGATGAAAAAATTGGAGGGATGTTGAATTAATTTGGAGGGCGGATTTGTAGCGATTGAAATTGAAGATCGTCTTGGGTATCCTGGAAATAATTTGGAGGGATGTGGAATTAATTTTGGATGGCGGATTTGTAGCAGATCAAGTTATGGAAATATACGACCTGTACAAAGAGAAGGTAGGACATTGATTTTGTATTTAGTTTTTAGTTTATAACTTATAAATTAAAATTGTATTTTATTTAAATATTAAATATTAAATTTGTGTTTTTTAAAAAATTAATTGTTGTAAAAAAATAAAAAAAAATATTAAATTTGTAAATAATTTCAAATTAAGTAGTTGTAAAAAAAGTATAAATGAATGAGATTCTAACCGACTTACAAGTCTAAACGAATGAGATTATCCATTGAAAAAAAGTGATGTACTATACAAACTATACAACGTTTCCTGAAATATTAAAAAAAACAGATCAATTAGTTATGACTTTTATAATAATATATGAGTATTATTATCTTGAATTTTTATACGAACAAGGTTTTTTCAATCTTCTTGTCCTTCTTGGTGATCGGATCTCAAGTAAATTGTATCATAAAGAACAGGATCCGATTGAACACCAATAGAAAAAGGAGGTAGCTCGTCAAACTTATTGTAATCGTCTTCGTCAACAAAATCATCGACGCCAACTATACTCCGTTTACTCTGCAGGACAATGTGCCATCTCTTGTCTAATGGGTCTTGAACATAGAATACTTGATCAACTTGTTTTGCTAAAATGAATTTATCAGACGGATATCCATTTGTAGAGAGATTAACACACGTGAAACCGTCGTTATCAACTCTAACACCTGAATTCATATTATCGACCCATCTACACTTGAATACCGGTATAACAACCGTAGTGTAATTCTATTCCCAAATTTCTTCAATGACGCCATACTATGACTCCTTTGCGATTGTTTTCCTCGATGAATTTGGAGTTGCTGCTATTACTGTCACTTCACTATTTTGAACAGTACTATTATCATCTTGTCTCTTGGTATAGAACGTATATCCGTTAATGTCGTAGCCTTGATATTGAAGTACACGACGTGGACGGTGCCCTAGTTGTATAACGTCTTGGTCTACATCTGAAAGACACATATCAGTTACTTTTTCTGCCAACCATTTTGAAAAAAAAAATTTGTGCTCGGCTTCCAAAAACCGTTCTTCTCGTCTACCAGTTTTTATTGCTAATTCCTTCATGTGCTCTTGTATGTATGGTTCAATACATGTCATGCTTTGCAATACTGTAAAATGTGCTTGTTCAAACTCTTCAGGGTTGGGCTTGATATCTTTGAGCCCAATTGTCCCCACCCCTGCAAGTCTACCTTGATGTCACGGTTGCGGAAGGCCAATATCAGCGACATCATCCATATAGTTTGTACAAAACTGAACCACTTCTTCAGCTGCATACCCTTGAACAATACTACCCTCTGGCCGATATCTGTTCCTTACATATCCTTTTAAGAACCCCATATACCTCTCAAATGGATATATATACCGTAGGAAAACAGGACCAGCAATCTTTATTTCCTCAACAATATGAGATACGAGGTGAACCATGACATCAAAGAAAGAAGGTGGAAAGTTCATCTCAAGTTGACAAAGAATAAGAATAATATCACGTTGCATTTCCTCCGGCTTTTCATTATCAAGAACTTTTGAATGAATCATGCTAAAAAATAGACACAACTTTGTAATTGTCTGCCGCACTTGAGGTGTCATCAATCCACGAATAGCGATTGGAATCATTTGCGTCAATAATACATGACAATTATGAGATTTCATACCTAGTAACTTCAAATCTTTCATTGAGACCAAACTTTAATGTTAGCAGAATAGCCGGACGGAACCTCTAAACCTTTTAAGCATTCACAAAATGAGGTTTTCTCCGCCTTTGACAAAGTGTAACAAGCTGGAGGCAAATACATTTTTTTCCCATTCGTCTCTTATGGTGCAAGCTCTTCTCTAATTCCCATCACGAGCATGTCGTTTCGAGCATTAACCCCATCTTTTGTTTTTCCAGGAATATTCAATAATAACCCTAACAAGCTTTCGCAAACATTTTTCTCGATGTGCATCACATCAAGGCAATGCCGAACAATAATATGTGTCCAATACTTTAAATCCCAAAATATAGATTTTTTTTCCGGATACATTTAGTATCATGTTTAACATTTTTTCCAAAGGTAATGTCTAAGTCGACAACTTGGCATAACGTAGCATATCCGTCCATACGTTTGGGCATGGATTTGTCCTTCGATGTATCATCAAATAGATTTGCTTTTTTACGGTATGGGTGATGTCTGTCCAGCGCCCTTCGATGCCCCATATAATTGTTTTCCTACAATTACTCAACCATCGGGAGTGGGTGTCATTTTCACAAACAGGACATGCCTTTTGCCCTTTCGTAGCATACCCCGACAAGTTACCGTACGCTGGAAAATCATTTATGGTACAATAAATCATGGCAAACAGCCGGAACCTCTCTTTTTTGTACGCATCATAGATTTCAAGGCCTGTTTCCCATAAATCAATCATGTCATCAATTAGCGGGCACAAGTACACATCAATGTCATTCCCTGGTTGTTTTGGACCTTGAATTAATAATGACATCATGATGTATTTCCGTTTCATGCATAACCAAGGTGGAAGATTGTATATACATAAAAGAACAGGCCAAGTGCTGCGACGACTACTCAGGCTTCTGAATGGATTAATTCCGTCTGAACAAAGTCCAAACCGTATGTTTCTGATCTCAGAACCAAATTCTTTAAAATCACGATCGATATTTTTCCATTGAGGAGAGTCAGCAACATGTCTTATTTTTCCATCAATTTTACGTTCATCAGCATACCAACGCAACAATTTGGCATCCTTTGGGTTTGCGTATAACTTTTTCAATCTAGGTTTGACTGGAAGATACCACAAAAGTTTAGCAGGAGGACCATTCTTTGTCACATCACTATCAAGTTCCTTTAGAGGTTTATGCTTATACCTCGATGCCTTACATACAGGGCACTCATGTAGGACTTTATAAGCTTTTCGGTATAATATACAATCGTTGCGACATGCGTGTATTCTTTCTACCGCCAATCCCATCGGACATGTTAGTTTTTCGCCTAATATGTCGTAACAGGCATGTCATTATCTGCAGGTAACGCTTCATGGAACACATCTAATATGGCAGTAAAGCTTACATCAATCCAATTACTTTTTGCTTTTAAGTCCAACAACCTCAGAACTAAAGGAAGTTTGGTAAACGTCTTACAACCTTCATACACAGGTTTTTCTGCATCGACAAACAATTGCTCTAAATTTTTAGCCTGCTTTTCATCAGCATTACTTTTCACGTCTTCCAACATCCCTTCCAGATTATCTCGATGGTTATCGTCATTACCAAAATTCTCATCCATATTAGAGTCCGAAACAATTGTGTCATTATCAACTTGCGGTTCTATCTCACCATGAAGTTTCCAACATGTATAATTTGTGTCAAAACCGTTCTCTATCAAATGATATCTAACTGTGGAGACTTATCATACGACTTATTATTTCTACACCTTACACATGGACACGATATTAGTGTTTCTCCTCTACTTTTTCGATGAGCCTCAGCACACTTGATAAATTCAGCCAACCCTTTCACATAAGCGGGAGTACAACGATCTATATCGTACATCCATGTTTCACAATCCATCTGAAAAAAAGAACACCCAAAATGATTGTTGTAAGAATACTTGTTTAAGAAAACAACGTATAATGGGTAAGACAAAACAAAAGACGAGGTACGCTAAAAATTACAATACGACGTAGAATGAATGAAAACGTAAAACGTGAAAAAAATAAAAAATACTCAAAAAATTACCAAAAAAATAAATTAAACTAAGAAAAATGAAAATAAGACTAAATTGAAAACCAAATTGTCCAAAAACATTTTAATAATTTTATAATAATTTTTAAACTTAATAAAAAAACTACAAAATTAAATAAAATTAAAAATAAGCCAAAATGGAAAGTTTTTCAATTGTAAACCTAAAAAATATTAAATGAAACCTAAAAATATTAAATGAAACCTAAAATAATTTTTATAAAATTTTAAACTAATTTTAACTATTTTTAATCTATTTTCTAAAAACTGGGAATTTAAATAATAATAAAAAATTAATAAAAACGTAAAAAATAAAATTTTTAAACCAAAAAGTCCAAAACTACTTGAATAACAAAGCAAAAATGAAAAGCTAAAAAAAATCAAACATAATAAGCTGAAATCAGCTTATTAAGCTTCTAATTTAATTAATAAGCAAGACCACATCACCCCTTAAATAATAAATTGTGCAAAGGTATAACAGTCAAAGACCCTAGGGCAGTTGGTTGAGGTGTTGGTGTGTGGTGTAAATGGCGCAGGTTCGAGTCCTGGCCAAGTTTTTTTATTTTTTTTTTAATTTTTTTTATTTATAAAAACTCAAACTTGCTAATCAAACACGCATTCACTTAACACCTAACAGTCTAACACACATTTACTTTACACCACTCACTAAGTCAAACAAGCATTCACTTAACATAACTAACACCGATCATTTCACACACACTATCAACGATAATTTCAATCAAACACACACTCGATCATGTCACACACACATCAATCTAATTCGATCTTTCAAAAATCAACACTAATGTTTGGTAAGTTTTACCCCTTTTTTCTGTCTTATGTTGGAAGTTAAGATTATATAAAGGGTTGTTTGTTTCGGCTTATATTTGGGCTTATTTCGGCTTATATTTGTGCTTATTAGGAGGTGTTAATTTCGGCTTATATTTGGGCTTTATTTCGGCTTATATTTGTGCTTATTAGGAGGTTGAGTTAATGTTATGGACTTACGTCCGTAACGTTAAGTTGAAAGCTAAAAAAAGTGAGCTTGTTTGTTTTTCCGAATTTTAATAAGTAGATAAGTCTATATAATAAAGCTAATCCAAACTCACCTTAAGTTTGCGAAATACTAATGAATTTGAGGGTGTTTGGGGTTGCTTATTTTTGCTGCTTATGCTTCGCATAGGAAGCATTTAAATAAGCACTTAAGGAAATAAGGAATAGTATTTGGATTAAACGTGTAATGTAATGTATATTACCTTTGAGGCTTTGACTATTATAGTTTAGTGGCAATTGTATTATAACCGAAGTTCAGTGCAATTTGCGTAATAGAGTGATCTTATACACACTATTACAAATTTTACCGGACCTTTTTTTTATGGAATAATTTATGTCAAGGATGCAAATAGATCTTTGAGCTTTGGATCAAGTTTTAATGTTACTATGAGCGGATAGCGTGTGTAGATAAGAAGGTGTTATTTATCCTTAAAACCTTGTATCTTGTCTGCCTTGTAACTGGAAGTTGGTGGAGTGTTAACTTGTAGTTTCAAGTTATTGCATTTTTAGTTAGTCAAGTTTGTTTATATGATTAGGATGATTATGAAATACAGAGGAGAAAGTCACATTTCGTATGATAAGTATTTTTATATTGGCCTCTTGTTATTATAGATTTGATATCACTTTATCAATAACTGTTTACTGTATATCTTGGTGTGTGTATATTTTAGTTGTACATGTTGTCTAGTGATTGGGGAAGTATGATTAATGAATTTAGCTTATTAGTTTGATTTATCATGAACATCCACCAACTAGTAAAACTGCTAAGCAAGTTGTCAATAGTATATCTATACATGCAATCACAGTTGTAATGTCAGATAGACCCTCCATCTATGTAGGCCAGACTCTGATCAATTGCGGTTAGTTAACTAAATGTGGTCTGAAGTTCGATAGTCACACATTATAAGACCAAATTTTTATCTTTATCTATGAATTACTACTTTAGATTGCATTTGTGGGTTTGCTGTATGAGTAAAAACTGAATACGGTAAGTCGATAACTCCTCGGTATGACTCAAGAAATTATGTAGCATTCCAGGAGTGTTATCGACAAGAATGCGCAAAAGGCAAGAGTGATAAGAGTTGAATACAATGCTAGCATGTATGTGAGAAGTGAATGTATGAATATTCACAACGAGCACAATTAGAGCTCATGAACTAATCCTTCTTCTGCTAAATAATGAATTACAATTTCTTTCCTACTTGAATTAAATGTGCATAAATGTTTGTCCTTTGTAGATAAATTAGCTTTATTAATCTTAATCTTAAGTATTTTGTTGAGTTTAATTCAGTGAAGTGTATAAGACATGGTCTCCCTGGGTGAAAATGACGTTCAATGTAAATTTAATGACAAAACAGTCCCCGCTAAATCCATATCTGCAGCTTCCTTATTTGAGATCACTTAAATGGATAAAATGTTAGCCATCCTAGGTTTAGCATCTTTTCGAACTTTTTGACCCTAATACATTATCATTATATTAAAGCTTTAGCAGGGCCGGTCCTGAGTTTTTAGATGCCTTGGGCGGCGAGATTAGAAAAATATGCCCCTTGTATATATATCGATTTTAAGTTTTCAAACTATGATCGAGACAATTCAGTATGCTTAGACTATTCACTTTAAGAAAGCCGAGTAACTATCATTTATTTTGTTACATCAACTTTTTCTTTTCGACGAATATCAAAATAAAATTTTACCACTAAAACATGACTTGCACTAAAAAAAACCACACAAAAATACATTTTATATCAATCAACTCACATTGTTGTGGCTTGAAACCAAACGTACCCTTAGATTATCTGTTAATATAGGGTTATATGTAGATAGGTTATGTATTGGTTATTGTTTGCTCAAATTGTTGTGGCTTGAAACTCGTTTATTTGGCATTTGCATCAGTCACTGTAGCACCAGAACCCTACATTCAAAACAGTGACTATAAGGCCTTGTTTTCTTGTGTTTGAGGTTTGTAACTTTGAGCATAGTTAGATAATAGGTTAGAATAGGGTCGTGTTTACATTTGTTAGGTGTTAGAGTGTTTTGGTGTAAGATTAGATAGCTCATAATCCACACTAGTGCATTAAACATCAACAGACTTATTCTATTTGTTAGTAGTTCATATCAACAGATCTAGGGTTTCATTTTTGTGATTCGAACTTTGAAAATTGGCACATAACTAGGTTTTAGGTTAGTATTTTACCAGAATCAGCAAGAATCTAACGGAACTGTATTCAATAACCTATGTTCTTGATCAAAAACCCAAACAAACTATTTTTATGCTTCCTGTTAAGTTTTTTGTTTACTAACTGGATTGAAGTTGACATTGTTGAAAAAGTCGAACAAATTTGGGAATACATTGTAACAAATTACGGGGAGATGGATTACAGTCCACAAACTTGGAGAGTTATTGATGCGGACGTTTCAAATACATTTTCTTTTCCAAGATTCTATAAGCAAGGTATGTAATCATCTAATTATGTTTTCATTTTTAGCCTTTTTTTGTAGTTTACATATGTTAGTACCTTTATTAACAGAGTGTCTTTTATTAGTGTAGGAACCACACACTATGACAAAAAAGTGCGCGTAGTGACCGATGAAATGTGGAAGTGGGGTGTCGCCAAATATGGAAAACCAAACAAGAATTAGAGTCAACAGATGTTGGACAATTTTACTGATGGTATGTTCGCTGAATTTGGAGACGATGGCACTGAGTCTTAAATGAAAACCTTTTCTGTTCCAATAATCTTTATCCAAGGTAGCTTGTTACAACAGTTGGATGGAAGTTTGGACTGTTATATTTTTAAGTATAATATCAGATGAAAAGGACTAACTATTATATTTTGGTTTTGTAGAACCTGTTCCTGGATCTGTAAAACTCAGGGATGAAGTCTCGGATTACATCAAGGAAAAGTATGGGTGGTCAGAACAACTTTTCTGGCCACTTTCAAAGTGGATACAAATAGATGAGGATGTTTTGAGTAAATTCAAAATTCCAAAAAAATTCAATTATAGAGGTTCCTTTAAACCAGGTATGTAATTTCCGACCTTCTTTTATAAAATGGTAAATCTGTTTCAACCAGTGACGGAGCTAGGATTCTAGTTTTGGGTGGGCCAAATAGCAAATTAAGTCTTGACAATAAAAAATGATATATGAGTTCATCCCAAATTCCCCATCGCTCTTGTCATTATAAATTAACTTAAATGTGATAAACAAGTAGGATGACTTAAATAAATTCGTTATAATGAAATAATTGTAATATGAGAGTTCTGTGATTTGAAACATTAAAATTTGGTGTCAAGCTATTATGAATTCTCGGCCAGTGTCTGGCAACACTTTCTGTATTTTGGATAAAATTTGGTGTCTAGCTATTATGAATTGCAAACTTTATTTGATGGCTTTTATAGTTATAAAACATGTTTATATGTAGCTTCGTTCCTGGTTTCAACTTAGTTTTCAATATATGTTTATTAGATGATGACCAAGATGATGAACAAGCTGAAGATGAGGAAGACGAGGACGATGAAGAAGACGAGGACGATGACGAGGATTCTGATGATGAGACATGGAATCCCAAAAAAACTAGAAGAACATGTAGTTCCAGTGGATCAAAAAATAAAAAGGTTGTCAAGAGAGGTCCACCGTGAGGCATTGCATTATTGGGTTACCATGTATGAAACCCATTGATGTCAATGCTAACAATCAGCAGCTTAACAAGGGTAAACGAAAGATGCAAGATTAATAATCGTTTATTTTTCTTATCTGTTATCCTTGACACGTTATTCGATGCGATCAAAACAGTGAACCAAAACATAGACTGTATATATAGTTAGGTGCAACAACTTGCAACATAGGTAGTTGCAACCTAATCTTTTTTGACACCCTTTATAAAGGGTTTAGATATATATTAGTTAATTATGTGCAGGTAATTGCAACATATGTAGTTGCAATGTTATATATTTTGACACCCTTTATAAAGGGTTTAGACAGGACTTTTACATTATGTAATATATTATGAATGAATGAATATCTAAAAGATATTCAATTTTGTAACTGTATATGTTAATTGCATAAAAAAAGTGAAGCACAAAGACTTACAACAGCTAAAATAATAACAACGAAGAACATATATGTAATCAACCCGCGCATATGCAACTAAATAATAACAACAATGAAGAACAAATACTTACAGGAAGAATCTGTTGTTGTAGGTTTTCGTTGTAGGTTTGATCGACTAAGCATCTGTTGTAGGCCGGTTTGATCGACTAAAACTATGTTGTAGGTTTTAGTCGACTAAAATTATATACAGTAGGTAAATATGGTTTATATAAGTTTTACACAAATTATGATTCTTAATTTTTTTACGTATTAATGGCCCTTATACTTTAATCACATATATACTTTATAAAGTCTAAAAACGTAAATGTTATAAAAACAAGTATGTACGGTTTAGTCCTTATGATTTTAAGTTTAAAAAAAAATTAACCACGATCCATATTAAAATAAAAACAAGACTGGTTTTTTAAAAACCAATGTCTTAAAATGTGTAAAAACACTGTTTTTTTTTTTAAAAATGGTGTCCATAAAACAAACACATAGAGACATGTTGTTACGTAAAAACCAGTGTCTTTACTTTTATAAAAAAGACTGGTTGCATCTTAAAAACTGGTTTCTTTAGAATTCACATTATGGAGACTGTTTTTTACAAGAAAACCAGTTTCCATGCATTCCCTTCCCACCATTTTTGGTCATAGAGATATGTTTTTTCATAACCTGTCTTTTTAAGGGGGTCTCTTTAGCGTTTTTTGTAGTAGTGTGATGACTTTTTCCAAACACTTAAAGGCATCAAATTTATACTTGCCCCGAGATCGGCTAAGGCAGTAAATTCTTTGGTTTGGTTAAAAGTACATGGTAGCACGAAACGACCGGGATCTCCAAGTTTTTCCGGAAGTTCTTTAAGAAGGACTACAGAACAGTTTTCATTCAATCGAGTATTAACAAACTCGGCCATCTTCTCCTTCTTATTAAGCTATTCCTTAAACATCTTAACAAATTTAGGCATTTGGGCTAGAGCTTCAACAAGGCTAAAGGTGATGGTAAGTCCCGAAATCTTCGTCAAATAGTTCTTCACTTGAATGTCATCCTTGGTGAGCAATTTTCCTTTGTCTAAGCAAGAAGTATAAGGGATGTTGGGTTTATAGGTGGAAGGTGGGGTTGGTGAAGGATGTTTCTTAGGTACTTCTTTAGTAAGCGGTGGAGACGGTAATGGAGAACTAATACTAGGCGTGGGAGTAGGAGGGATAAATGGCGGTGGAGGAGGTGTAGATGTAGTAACTGGGGTAGGGGTAGATGGTCCTACTAAGGTTGCTCCACTGCGTGTAGTAATAGCACTTACATTCGCTCTTGGGTTGGTGACGGTTTTTGAAAGAAGAGAGCCCGAAGTAGAGGGTTGAGTAGTTGGTAAGAAACTAGCCAGCATATTCTTCAAATCATTTGTTTGAGTGCTAAAAGAGGTTTGTATATCATGTCGAAGCTCGGATCTAATATCATTCCCTTGCTTTGTGATATCCCCTTTTAAGTTGATAATTTGACTTTGCAGATTTTTAATTTGCTTCCTTGGGTTCTCATGAAAGCTTCAACATCTTGATTAATGGGTGGGGCTTGTTGAGCGGGTGGGTGATAAGGATTAGAAGCTCGAGGTGGGTTTGGGTTGCTTCTGTTGTAGTTGTTGGGGTTGTGGTTTTGAGGAGAAAAACCGGGTGCAAGAAAGTTGTTAGAACGGTAACTTAGCAAGTTACGATCACCTTGAGGTCGGGCTTGGTAGCTTTCCGTTGAATAGTTACCATAAGCCGCATACACGTTTTCCGGATTGTCATGAGTAGAAGGACAATCAGTGTATGAACGAGGACCGCCGCAAGTCTCACAAGAAATTGCGACACTTTTAACTTGTTGTTGTTGATTTTTAGCCAAAAGTTGCATATTCTTGCTCATTTCGACCATTGCGCGGGTCAATTCGGTGATATCAGGGTTTGAAGAAGTAGAAGACACACTGACTCTCGGGTTTGATCTTGAAGATGCGGATGAATCCCAATTTTTGTGATGACTAGTCATGTTCTATATAAGCTCTCTACACTCCTCAGGTCTTCTTTTCATAAATGTGCAACCGGCGGCTGCATTAATCGTATCACGATCACGAAAAGTTAAACCGTTGTACAAAGTATCAATTAAGGTGACGGGGAGCATGTTGTGGTTTGGATATCGGTCGATCAAAACATTATATCGTTCCCAAGCATCAAAAAGTGATTCATCGGGTTCTTGAGTAAATCCACTAATTTGATTTCGAAGGCTCGTGACCATGGATGGTGGAAAGTAGCGCGACAAAAAGCGTTGAGTCATCTCATCCCAAATATGAATTGAATTCTTCGGAATACGATCAAACCATTTTTCGGCATGGTGGGATAAGGTGTGTGCAAATAGGTGAAGGCGAAAAAAATCCATGGTAACCCCAGGCAACTTCATGCTTTGAGTAACGGTAATGAATTTGTCGAGGTGTTTGTTGGCATCATCATCCGGCAATCCGCGAAATGGACAAGTGTTCTGCATTTGTTGGATCATGTGGTGCTTCAACGAAAACTCTGGAGCCGTGATTTGCATCGGCGTAACCGATCCTCCTCGTCCATTCATTGTAGGTTGACACCGCTCCTCCATCGTTCTAAGATCGGGTGGGGGAACATTGTTGTTATTATTATTGTTGAGGTGCGGTGGGTTATTGTTGTTGTTCACACTTGCCATATCTAAATCTTCACGAGTCCCGGGCTCTGAATAAGTTGAAGATCTAGTACGCATACACCTGAAAAACAAAAGAAATATAGAATATATATACACTTATAAAAATAAAATCTTTTTGGATTTTTGGAAATTTTTAATTTTTATGGATTTTTGAAAATTTTTGAGCAAGAAAAATAACGTTCACGAGTGAACGGATCCCGAAATTCAACGCGTCTCTCACAGAAAACCGTTAATCTTTACGAAAAGAGCCGGCAGCGGCGCCATTTGAATATATGATTTTTCTAGGTTAAAAGTTCGTTTCTCGATTCAATTCGAATTGACTACTGGTTTAAGTGCGACTCAGTCGTCTTTTGGTGGAAACAATATTTTTGGTTGTTGTAAAATAAATGTGCAAGACTTTAAAGTAAATGACGGGTAATTAAATGACACAAAAATTAAGGTGTGACGAAAAGTAAATTTGACAAGTTAATTAAAATGAAAGTAAAATTGACAATTTAATAAATATAAAAGCTTTAAAAATTAAACTAAAAATTACTAGAAAAACACTTGGTAAAAACGGAGATTTCGGGAAGCGTGAAAAATTTGAAAACTTAAAATAATGCAAACATAAAAATAAAACTAAAACAAAATATTAAAACAAACCTGTCGGAATACCTTCGGAATCTGATCGGAATGCACCAATCGGAATCCTATCGGAATATGGTCTGAATGAGCAGTCGGAATGCACCGTCGGAATGTCAAACCTTGGGACGATCGGAATGTAGTCGGAATCCTGGTCGGAATGTTGTCACCACAAGCCTAATCGGAATCCTCAAACCAACACCTCCGTCGGAAAGTGAAATCGGAATGCAGCCAAAAGTACTCCTGTCGGAATACTTATCGGAATCCTGATAGGAATCCTAAACACTTTTCTGATCCAACAATCGGAATGCTGGTCGGAATGTGAAACCCTTTTCCGACGTGGTGTAATCGGAATGTAGTAAAAGGAAAAGGTAAATAAGCACAACAAATAAGCTATGAACTAAATAAGAACTCTACTAAAAACCTAGCCTAAATACGAATAAGAACAAGATAATAAGCTAAAATTCAAAAACTTTTAAAAACTTTAAATGATAAAATATTTAAAAACGACTTTTTAACAAAAATAACTTTTATAAAACTTAAGTAAATTTAAGATAAACACAAATAAGCTATAAAAATCAATAATCCAAAACAATCAAAAGCTTAAAGACAGAACATTTATTCAAAGAAGCATAACAATAAGCACATAAACATAAAGATTAAATCAAAACAAGAAAGGTAGAATGAGAGATTAAAAATAAGAACTTGATTAAAAGAAAAGATTCAATAACAAAATGAAAAGACTTACTTGAAATTAAAGGCAAGAAATAAAAGGTGCAATTAAGTAAATGACAATAAGAAAGTGTAAGTAATTAAAAGGATGCAAGACTAGTTTGTCAAGTTAGCCAACACCTCCTAATGTGATATTAGGAGGGTATTTATAGTGATTAGGGAGGTAAGCATGTGTTGGAAGCTTCCTTCTTTCTTTCTTTCTCGTCTTTTCGTCTTCTAAGTTTTTCGACTTAATCGACTTTGTCTCGGGATTAATTAAACTCGTCTTGTAATTTCTTCATAAATTAGACTTGAGTTCTTCGGCTTTATTAAACTTCCGTCTTTAGACTTTTCTTTGATAAATCTTTAGAATAGGCCTTGGACTTCCGTTCTTTTTGCACTCTTGATCTTTTGACTTCGTCTTTTGTCTTTTTCTTCGATAAAAGCCCATGAAAGACCGCGTTTTCTTCCCTTTTCACATTTTGATCCTAAATCACAACAAAAACACAAACCACGCCTAATTCTGATATTTACGACATAAAATACACGTTTTGGCTTGGTTATAATTATAATTAAGTGGTAAAAGGATAAGTTTTTTCACACTAATTACACAACAAGGTGTTAGTAATGATGTCTTGGTAAGCATTGAAGGGGTTGAAGAATAAAAAAGAAATGTAAGGATAAAGGGTGTAAAGAGAGAAGCCCTCAATACAACTTAGGCAGAAACCGGGTCAACACATCATGAAGACAACGCATCATGGACCCAGTGATGTAATGCACAACCCTTTCCCAGCTGATTCCGGCTTCTCTCAAAAGAAGTTTGTTTTATTGTCACGAAGATCAACACGACTTCTATTGACTTTCTCACTCCGAGATAGTTGATATTGAATAGGTGGCATCTGCTCTAGCCTCCGACCACCAAAAGTGCACAAATCAAGTCTAGAGCCAAGAGATCAATCAAATCTCGTTAGGACACATGGATGACGATCAAGAGAGTCCTACGCTATATCCTTGTGATATTGCTAGAACACTCAGAGTGATACTACTTAGTATTCACAATGATGAGTGGAAATCCTTCCAGTGTTAACATCAAACAGCACTCCGTTAGGTCATGTGTAAGATTCTTTATGAATTGAACATGTGTAAACTGAAAAGCAACAGTGGTTTGTTTCTGAATTGATTCAAACTCGTTTCAGGTTTCTACGCAATATCTTTATGATTTTGCTAGAACATTTAGAGTGATATTCATTAATATTCACAATGACGAATGGAAATTCTTCTAGCGTCAACATTAAACAGTGCTACTGTAGGTAACTTGTGAGATTCTTATGAATCAAGCTTGTGTCAACTGGAAAGCAACAATGGTAAGATTCTTAATGAATCAAACTTGTTCCAGGAATTTGAATTGATGACTTTAATCAAGTAGATATCTATCTAATTGATTCACTCTTTATGTTCGCAGTCTTGCTTTGAGACGGTCGAGTAAAGAGAACGGCTAGTACAGTCGCGAAACCCTCTCAAAGAGATTCATAATTGAATCTACCTAATCACAGGTACGATATTTAATATCGTGTAACGGTCTTCACCGACCGAAGGTAAAACGCTACCGATTTAAAACGAATGTCAAAGCCATTCATTCCATCTCTATGTTTTGTCTTAAGAAGGTGGCGTTACGGTGTACTCAACAAAGTCAAAGATTCAAAACCACATACTCATGCCCAAAGAAATTCAACTATCAAGAAAGCTAAAGCCTTCCGCAACTCTGATGATCAAAATCTTCCTTAACAATTAAGTAAATGAATGACCTCTATTCAAAGGAGTTTGTTAGCAAGTTTTCAAGATAATGCAAAGTATGTGGATGAAGACACAAGATCGCAAGATGGCAAAGACAAGTCAAGAATGATTTGAAGATCTCAAGATAAAAGACAAAGTCGAAAGACAATGACAAAGGCTTAAAGATCACAACATGAAGAAACAAGACTACTATTACACGTTCAAGACTCATTATGACGAAATTCGTAATCTCCATTGATCTCCAAATATCAAAGAGGAATGACCTCACATTGGGGGAGATTGTTAGCCTCAAAATATTGAGTCAAACACGAATGTTCGGTCATAGGTTTATATTGTAACATTTAGTAGAACGTTGTAATAGCTAGTTAAAATAGTCGTGATATTATGGGCTTGATGGCTAGCTTAAAAGGCTTCTTTCAAGGTACTGAGCATTTTATTCAAGCCCGACCCAATCAAACATATAGCCCATTATGCCATATGTAGTCAAGGCTATAAATACCTCTCCTTGCATGTAAGGAGAGGTGTTGATTGTTCATTTTCTTAATCTAATCTTCCTATAGTTTCACACACTTCTCTCTACTTTCTCTCACTACTTTCTCTCTAGAACTCATCTTCTTCATCTACTTTCTTTCTTTCTTCCTTGCTTAATCATCACAAATATGGGACAACACTATCACAAACACTTAAAAAGAAGCAGCATCCCCAGACTTTGATGCTTAGACCTCTTGCTGCCTTGGCTTTCTTCCTCCTTATTTATTGCCCACCTACTCATCTCACCCCTCATAAATTTTTGACTACTTTTCAAAACTTCCCAACAATGACGATACCTGAACTTCGACATGTACTCAGCTTGATAGTCATGACATGCTCTGTTAACGTACGACTTGTAGGATATTGTAAATCTTGCTTATGTTTAGAGATAGAAAGTAGATGATTTCACACACACTTTAGAGAGAGAAAGTGATTAACTATGTGTAAAAATGAATGAAACCACACCCTCTCCATCTAAGGAGAGGGTTTATATATCCAAGCCCATGTGATGGGCTTGGGCTTACATTGGGTCGCCGGCCTACACATGTTGTAGGCTTGGCTTGGCCTTGTTTGTTGAATATTAAGTTAACTAAACTACGAGCTAGCACTTAGACTATTGTTGGAGTGACCGATCATTTCTAATACGTAAAACGTATTTCCAACAATCTCCCCCTAAGGGAGGTCACTCCAAACAAGGGCGTTCCCCAAGTTACAATAATAAAATAAACCTAGCATACTATGCTTGTCTTGAGCTCGTAGTCTTCCTCTTTCTTTTCTTTTTCTTTTCTGGTGAGCATGCTGATGTGATCTTTGATATCAATCTTATTAATCTCTTGCCTTGATCTTATGCATCCATCACTTGTGATCTTCGCCTCTTCGTGACACCATGTCCCACATACTTATACCTTCGTAATTCTTGAAAGCTTCAGAGTTCGATACAGCGGAAGACTTAACTTTTAGGCTTTCTTGAATTAGATGAGGTATTAAGTGCATAAAGTATAAGCATGCGAGGATGACTTCTTCTTGGATTCCGAAACGCCGCCGTCTTCAAATGTCGCAACATAAGTAGACACGAACAAAATAGCTTTAAACATTTTATTCTAATTTGGTAGCATTTTACCTCCGGTCGGTGAAGACCGTTGGACGATATAAAATATTGTACTTGTGGCAGGTAGATTTAATTAAAAATCTCCTTGACAAGATTTCGCGGGTAAACCCGTTCCCTTTACTCGACCGTCCAAAGCTGACTGCGAACGTAAAGAGTGAATCATTTGGATTAAATTATCCGCATGATTGAAGCCGTCAATTCTGATTCCTGGAACAAGTTTGATTGATTAAAGAATCGCACCACCGTTGCTTTCCAGTTGTCACGAGCTTGATTCATATTGAATCTTACAAGTTACCTACCAAGTGCTGTTTGATGTTAACACTAGAAGGATTTCCAGTCATCACTGTGAATACTAAGGTATCACTCTGAGTGTTCTGGCAAGATCACTAAGATATTGCGTAGAGGCTTGGAACGTGTTTAAATTCAGTTAAGAATTAAACCATTGTTGCTTTCCAGTTATCACAACCTTGATTCATAATGAATCGCACAAGTCACCTACCATGAGCTTTTTGATATTTGCTCAAGAAGGATATCCATCTTCATTGTAAATACTTTCGTAATACTCAGATGTTCAGGCAAGATCATGAAGATTTTATGTAGGACTCTTAAGATCTTTCTTACTTTTCATAGTGTGTGAAGAAGCAAGGAAATATGGAAATGTGTCCTAATGAGATATTTGATGATCTCAAATGGCTCTAGACTCGATCGTGCACTTTGGATTTTAGTGATCAGAGGCTAGAGAGGAGTGCCACCTTTTCAATATCAATATATTTGGAGTGAATAAATCGATAGATAATGCGTTGTCTCCGTGTGAATAAAACAAATATCTTTTGAGAGATATCTGACTTAGCTGGGTTGGGTTGTGTATTGCATCACTGGGTCTATGATGTCTATCTTCAATATCAAGCATCATTAAAAATGATCTCAATAGCATATGTGTTGACCCGATTTCTGCCTAAGTTGTAAGGAGGGCTTCTTTCTTTTCACCCTTTATCTTTTCAATTCTTTTTCATTCTTCAACCCCTTCAATGCTTACCAATACGTCATAACTAGCACCTTGTTGTGATTGTTCTAGTGCTAACTTAAGTACTTGGTCGGCATTCAGCTACGCTCACAATCTTTCTCCATCTTTCCTAAGGACTACTATTTCTAGCTATGGAATGTCCTTGGGAAGATTCCTCCGGTTTTCGAAGAATCATTGGAATTAACCAATCCTACCATCTTTATGTCACCACAATCGTCACCGTCGTGAATAGAGATGTTGTGGGTAAGTATATGTCACCATGAAATCCATTTTGATATCCAAATCCATTTTGCTCCCCCTTAACATATGCCACGATATTCAAAAACATTTCGCATATGTCGGGATGAGCCAACACATTAAGTCAAACCATTTGTGATAATTTCCCATATTAAATCACATTTTCTCCCCCATATTAAAAATATTAACCCAATCGATGTTTTTAATATCAATTGATTTAATGAAGTTTTAACAAAGGTTTTGGGAAGAAAAATGCAAGTCCGTTTTATCTTCATGATACCAAATGTATGAGATATGATACCAATTTGTAACATGATCACATATTCACCATATTAAAAGATATTGACAAGGTTAGACCTGATTGATGAGAACATCATATGATAAGATCAAATGGTTTTTGTCGGTAAATGTTGGTCGCCTCGTCACGTCTGAAGTCATCTCTTGACACCACATGTACGATTGGTATTGTAGTCTTGACACCAACTTGTGAACTTGGCACGTTCGGCATCAAAGATTCTTAATGCTTGACAATTGCTCCCCCTCAATTGTTGACCCGTGTTCTATTGAAAGAGCTGTAGTCCTCGGTTGAGTAGTCGCATCGTCGAGTATGTAGATACCAAATGTAGATAGCTATGGTTGTAGAGATGATAAATTCATAAAAACAAGACTTCTCTTGTTTTTACAAATAAATGCACTGAAGCGTACATAGATTTGTGTTAGACCAAGTTATAAAGTAAACTTGATCCCTTACAAGGTTTTAAAGTAAACCTTGCCTGAGAAACTTAATTCCCGTTGAGAGCCAAAGCTTTCATAAGAAATACTTGACTTTAATATGAAAAACGGGGTGCAGTCTGAAATAACTACAAGCCATTTGGGCATGTTTTATGAAATATTTACAACTTTTGTACGAACTCTATTTATGGCGCCGTGTCAATATTAATCGACATTTCTAAGGCCGTAAATATTATCGTACCAAAAGACATGCCTTTGAAAAATAAAGTAAAAATATTTTTGGATTTTTCTAAAATTTTCAATTTTTATGGTTTTTATATGGTTTTATATTTTTGTATTTTGCTTTTGAGGATAAAAATATAAACAATATATACAGATGATCACCAAGGATACGGAGAATAGTTTACCACCACTATTATTTCGCTTCATTTGCCAGTTCCTTTAGAGTTTCGGGCGAGAATGTTCTCAAACCTAGCTTGTCGGCCAAAAATTTCATTCGAGCGCGATCTAAAGCCTTCGTGAAAATATCCGCCAATTGATACTCAGATCGGACAAATTAAAGCTCGATTACTCCATTTTCCACTTTCTCCTTGATGAAGTGCTAGCGAATGTCAATATGCTTTGACCGGGAGAATTGAACATTGTTGCAGCATAAGGCAATTGCACTTTTGTTGTCACAGTACATCGGAATTTTGTTGAAAGATAGACCATAGTCGGTTAATTGTGATCTCATCCAAAGAATCTGAACACATCAACCGGACATAGCTATGTATTCTGCTTCCGTACTTGAAATTGCAGCGCTTTTCTGCCTTTTCGGTGCCCAACTGATTAGTCGATCTCCTAGTAGTTGAAAAGTTCCACTCGTGCTACGCCTTGCATCTTGACAACCCGCGTGATCCGCATCTGCATATGCCATAAGTGCAATCGAAGAGTCCTTCGAATACAAAAGTCCCCGATTAATGGTTCCTTTAAGATATCAAAAGATCCGTTTAACAATAGCTAAGTATAACTCAGTAGGTCGAGTTTGATACCGAGCACACAAACATATAGCAAACTGAAGATCAGGTCGACTAGTTGTGATATACAGAAGGGTACCGATCATTCCACGATAAAGTGTCGGATCAACGACAACTCCATGTGGATCTGCATCGAGCTTAGTTCGTTCCACCATTGGAGTATCCACCGGGGTCACAAGATTCCATCTTATATTTCTTAAGTGATTCAAGGGCATACTTGGATTGATTGATAAAGATGCCTTTGGGACTCTGAGATATCTGAAGTCCTAAGAAAAATGATACCTTGCCTATCATTGACATCTTAAACTTGGAAGACATGAGTGTCCCAAACTCATCGGATAAAGTTTGGGTCGAGGCAGAAAATATGATATCATCAACATATATTTGTACCATAATCATATCTTTACCTTGTTTTTGAATAAACAACGTGGGATCCACCTTGCCTTTAGCGAAGCCTTGCGTAATGAGGAATTGTGACAAGAGATCATACCATGCGCGTGGAGCTTGCTTCAACCCATAGAGAGCCTTCTTAAGCTTGTACACATGATTAGGATATTTAGGATTCACAAAACCATCCGGCTGTTGAACATAGACTTCTTCCTTGATTTCATAATTCAGAAATGCTGTCTTCACATCCATCTGATAGACGATCATATTCATGTGGGCTGCATAAGCGAGGAATAGTCTAATAGCTTCTAAACGGGCAATAGGTGCAAAGGATTCCATAAAGTCAATGCCCAATAATTGCTTATATCCACGAGCTACTAGTCTAGCTTTGTTCTTCAATTTTCCGCCTAACTCGTCGAGTTTTACCTTGTAAACCCATTTCAAAGTGAGTAACTGCACTTGATCCGGGCATGGAACGAGTTCCCATACTTCAAGACGTATAAATTCATTAAGTTCTTCTTGCATAGCTTCTATCCGACATGATTGAGTAAAAGCTTCTTGCCATGTCTTAGGTTCAACTTCAGTGAGAAAAGCATCAAAATGACAAAACATTGCATTTTCTTATAACTGACTTCGTGTGGATACCAGACGGTTAGTGTCACCATTATTAGAATTTATAGGATGATCCTTTGCATACTTGCTGTCATGTTCACGAATCCGTGGATTGGAGTAGACCGTAGTAGGAGCTTCCTCTGAGGTGGACGACCCGACATGATTAGACTCGGGAATAGGTACACCAAAGAATGGAAGTTCACGCATTTGAGCGAATTTCAAATCGTGATCATCATCATCCTCTTCATCATCAATAGGCATGACATGGGTATTTGAAACATGTGTTGGTTGAGAATTACTCGTTGAAGGTATATCTTGACCAATTGTAGGTGCAGATGTGTCTGATTGTGCTTCGGTTGCTGGAGCGAAAACTTCGGTTACCGGAGCTATTACCTCAGGCTTTGGAGCAACAATACTTGAAGGAGTAAAGAATTCATCAAAGAACGGTTGAAACAACGTATCCCATTCATTCCTAGTAGGTGGTGTAAATGATGATGAAGTAGGGTTATTTGGGACAAGACCAGAACTAATGTTACTGGGTCCCATTTCATGAAGTGCGGGTTCAGAGCTGCTTTGCTCAGAAGCCATTGCTGTCAGCTCATCAAAATCAACATTCATAGTTTCGAGGATCTTACGAGACTTACGGTTGTAAATTTGATATGCCTTCTTTGTAGGTGCATAACCAATGAAAATACCAATATCAGCCTTGGGTTAAAGTTTTCCCAAATTGTCACCATCATTATTTGGATAACAGAGAGAACCAAATACATGAAGATATGATAAATCTGGTACTTTTCCATGTAGAAGCTCATAAGGTGTTTTACCATGGCGTTTACGAATTAGTGACCGGTTTTGGGTGTACACTGCGGTAGATACTGCTTCTGCCCATAAAAATAATGGAGCCTTTGCGTAAATTAACATCGTTCGAGCAACTTCCATTAGTGTGCGATTTCGCCTTTCAACGACACCGTTTTGTTGTGGAGTGCGAGCAACGGATGTTTCATGAGAATGCCAACTTCTTCATAGAAATCACGTAAAATTTGATTCAGAAATTTAGTTCCATTATCTGTACGAATGCGTCGGACAGTAGTGTTGAGACGCACTTGAATCATCTTGAGAAATCCGATGATGAATTTAGGTGCCTCATTTTTTGTTATAAGAAATTTCACTCATGTAAACCGAGAGTAATCATCTACAATGACGAGGATGTACTTTTTACCACTAAGACTTTCAACACACATTGGCCCACAAAGATCCATATGCAACAAATAAAGTTTCTCTTGGTTGGTGTCTTCAGTCTTGGGTTTGTATGATTTCTTAGTGCTTTTCCCCATTGTACACGCGGAACACAAATGATCCTTGTGAAATGAAAGTTTAGGAAGACCACGAACAAGTTCGTTTTTCGCCAAATGATTAATAGCGTCAAAGTTAAGATGAGATAACCATCGATGCCATAACCATGACTTAGTCTCTGATGCTTTGGAGAGAAGACATACGGGAGAAGCGGCCATCATGTCTTGTAAAGACAAAGTGTACAAATTATTCCCTCGAGTACCTTTCAATAAATCAACCCCTTCCAAATTACGAATGTAGCAGGTATGCTCTCGAAAAGAAACTTGTAGGTTTGCATCACAAAATTGTCCCACAAAAAATAAATTATGACCGAGACCTTCCACATAATACACTCTTGAAATTATAACATTCCCAATATGATATTCGCCGTAACCCATTATCTTTGCAATATGATCATTTCCAAATCAAACCGTACCAAGAAAATTGCTGACGAAATTTCTGAGCTGAGAGCGATCACCGGTCATATGCTTGGAGCAACCAGAGTCCAAATACCAGAGAACAATTTGGACCACCTGTTTTCAACAACAACAGTAGACAATGTATTGGAAAATATTAGTTCCGGAGTTTAGCAGATACAAATATAATATTATCAGAATGGCTAACATTTGTGTGACCCTTAGATTTCCTGTGTTTTCTAATGTGAGTTTTAGCACTAACAGGTTTTACTGTTCCAACTTTCTTAGTTTTTGGAGTATTAACGGGCACTACAGTGGGAGTAGACCTATTTAAAGGGCACTTTGTTCCTACAGTAGTGTCGGTGTTCCTAGTTAAAGGACACGCTTGTGTTTTGGTAGCCTTGGTACTCCTAGTTAAAGGGCACACTTTCTTCGCTTTAGTGGGAGTGATCCTAGTTAAAGGGCACATATTTCCTACTATATTGAAAGTTCTACCAGTGGGGCGCCACATCCAACCAACTTGGGTTAACACTTTCCCAATCGGTTTCCATTCTAATCTATTTTTCCGGGCATTCATCTCATTCACATGGTCAATAAGGCAAGAATCATGACGACTAGAAAACATACATTCATTGCAATTCCAACATTTCAAATTAGAATTCACAGTAGGCTTAGAACGCTGCACAATCGTAGAGCCTTTAGGTTTAGCTACATGATTCTTTTTATTCAAAACAGAAATAACATTCCTAGGGTGGGCTTCTACTTTCTTCTAGAGTACGAAGTGTTTCCTTTAATTCAGCCAAGGCCAGATTTTTATCAAAAATTTGTTCCCTCAAATCAGATATTTCCACCGACTTTCGATTCAATTGTTCAATCAGAGATTGATTCTGTGCAGTGGTATTAGCACATGCGGGCTTTACTGAATCGAAGAGTTGTGTATTTTTCTGTTTTAAGTTATCAACTTTGGACAAAATCTTGGAAACTCGATTATCTAGATCAAGTGTAATATTCTCAGTTGCCTCAAGTACGTTCACATAGTTAAGCTTCTTAGATTTCTCTATGTCTATCGGCAAAGATTTAACAACTTTGTCACTTGGCTGACGCTGTTTTGATTGTAAATTCAATCGAAAATTGTTTTCAAAATTTTCTTCATCTATATTAACACCTTCGAATGAAGTTTCAAAGATCTCTTGAATAAATTATTGCTTGCATTCAAGCGAAATACAATGTTTTTAGATCTCATCAAAATTTTTTGAAAGCGAAGTATAAGGATCTTGAAGCTTTAAAAATTCAGCGTCAGATTTGTGACAAGTACTATCTACCACATTATCCACAGATTCAATATTATGCACAACAGAATCATTATCAGCTCTTTTATTCACATAGACAGAAACAATATCATAAGACATCACTTGCTTCAGAAGCTGATCATTTTGGCTTGAAACTCGTTCTATTTCAAGTAAACTGTTTTCATAAGCATCATCCATTTCATTGAAAACACGCCTAACTTCTTCTATTTCCAAAAGCAAATCTTGATCAATGTTACTAAGACAAGCTTTAACATTCTTTAAAAACGGAACAATTTCGTCTCGAAACGCAGTTCTAGTGTGCTAAAATTCCATTCACCTTCCGTTATGGCTGAAGCCTTCGTACGTTCTAAAATGACCTTGTCAAAATCGGCAAAGTATTGGTGCACCGCATTTAAGCTATCTGACACCTTACTTACCGATGGAATAAACTTAGTTAAATCCTTTTTGACAAGTGCAGGAGACGTACTAGGAACATTTTACGTTGACAAATTTTGGGGCACAAAAGCTGATAATTGAGCTAATTCCTTTTGTAAACGAATGCGGGTCCTTTTAGAAAATTGATCATTATTAAGCTGATCATAATCAATCTTATGGAATTTTGAAAGCATTTTAGAATGAGTTTCTTCCGCAAGTGACTATGTCTCCTCAGTACTACGAACATAAGGTGCTTCTTTCGATTTTCCAATTAGGGTCACATCATAAAGATAAGGAATATATTCCCGAGCTTGTTTTGCATAACCGGGATTAGGTGGTAAATCTTGAAGACGCTTAAGTTCGAGTTCTTTAAACGGGTTAGTTAGAAGATGAACCTTTTCTATGGAAGCGTATTGTTTTAAAAGATGTTGTTCTTTAAATTTAAGAAGTTTGGAAGCATTAATTTCCGATTCAAACTTTTTAGACTCGAGAGTTTCGAAATCCATTTTAAGTTTCTGAAAATCATTGACAACCGACTCTTTTGCTTTTAATTCATTGGAAAGATTAGCTTTTAATGATTCTATTTCTTTTAAGTGTTCAATCTTTTCAAAACGAAATTGGTCAAATTCAGAACACATTATTTTCTCTGCTTGAGGGACCATTTCAAAAGTTTTGACCTTTTCTTTATGCAACGCAAGCTCAGCTGTTAGGGTGGAATTCGTATCTACAGATTTTCTGAGAGCCATATGCATTTGATCAATAATATGCTTAGGTACCATGACTAAATCATGTTGAGCATAAGATTCCATACCCGTCGTAGGATTTGGTTGAGGTTCACTCAAATGTTTAGGATTGAGTACCACATAATTTGAGTTACTAGTTCTTGAATGCTGTTCGATGTTGTCATTTTCATGCCCAACTTGATGTTGGTTATCATCAATATTATTAGATGTGGTTGGTACCTCACTGACACATCAGAACCGTAGTGTGAGAGATTAGCAACGAGAGCAGCTTGGGCAGAGTGAATGTCATCACAATCCGAATCATATGCGTCAAGATCATCTACTTGATAAGCTGCATTAGAAGTGGAAACGACTGCAATGCCTTCATTATCTGTTGCCCCTAGGTTTGCAAGAAATGCTAACTCTTCTGAATCCAAATTCTTTCCCTTAGACTGAGCATCAACCAAATACATCTTCTCACGAAACCATGTTACATCCATTCTTCTTTTTGGCTGAGTGCATTCCCTAGCCATATGACCTTTTCCTCGGCAATTGTAGCAAGTCACAACCTTTTGAGGACCAATGGGGCTTCCATTTCCATTAGCTTGAGAATTCACAGCATGAGCATTCACAGTCCTTGTAGGAGGTCCATATGAAGTTTGCCTTCCCTGAATAGGTTGCACCGTCACTTGACCATCTTGAACAGTGGCTTGTTGTCGAGGATTTGAAGAGGTGCGGAGCTGATTGTTTGTTGGTGGAAATCCTCTAGTTGCAACAAGTTTTGACAAGTAGGCAGTGAGATGGTTTAGAACATCAGCTGGCATATCATTTGGAGTAAAGACCGGTGCTTGGATTGGTGGAAGTTCATTAGAGTAGAAGGCTTGTGTTGGTTGTGCTTGAATTGGAAAATATCCTTGCTGAGGAGTATAGCCCATTGGAGAAGTGTTGGCTTGTGATGGTGATGTCTGATGTGGTGGTTGTTGTGGAAAAGATTGTTGATGAACATTTTGTTGAAATGCTTGCTGTGGCATCATTAGTGGTTGATAAGATGGTTGCTGTGGTTGCTGATATGTGTGTGGTGGTGGTTGTTGCAAGTATGATGGTTGTTGATAAGTATAAGCCATGTTTTGTTGAGAAACATACATGGCAAGTGGATCATGAACTTGAGGTGTAGACAACCGAGCCTTGATCACATGGCATTCGTGTTGTTGAAGAAAAGCTTGAAGTTGATCCACATTGGTGTTATGCAAGTCCTTAGCCAATTTAACATCCGTCACGTACTTACGCCATATGAAGGAAGGGTGTTCAAATACTTGGTGTTTAATTGAAACGTAGGAATTGCCATGCCATAGATATTGAGCTCATTCAACAATAGGGTAAATCTCAAATAGTAGTCATTGAGAGTCTCCCTAGGGACATAGGCAAACTTATCAGTATCATAAAGCTTACACTCTCGTTCTTGTTTAGTTCATGAGGTGCCTTGCATTAGAACACGAATTCTATCCCATAACTCTTTGGCAACTTTATGTTTGCTGACGAGTTTGTAGACATCTGGAGGAAGGGCTTGGAGAATGATGTTTGTAGCATACTTATCACATTTGTCTTGAATCTTCATATCTCCGGTTAATTCACCCGTTGTGTGAGGACGAGTAGCTTTACCTTCCGTCGCAGTACCATACTCTAATTGTAAGACCCGCATGCTTTTACCATGAATAGTACCCTTAAGATCGTACGTACTAGATTAAAACTTTCCTTTTATAGTACGATTACGTTTATGTGTTAGGATATTACGTATTACGTACGTGTTAGTACACGATAAGTATTTACTACGCACGAACACGCAATAATTATTTGACAATAATCAATCACGAACATGCGATCATGAAATCACGAACGTAATTAAATCACGAACTATTATTAATTATATATATATATTTATTACGAGCCTAAATAAATATATTAGGTCACGGTAATTATTTAACGAACAAACACGTAAAACACGAACACGAGAACATACTTATTAATTAGACACGGAAAACATTCGGGTTACCCCTTGTGGGCCCCATTACCACGAAATTAAGGAGGTAGGATGGGCTTAGCCCATCAATTTTTACTAAAAGGAGGTTAGGGAAAATTACACTACTCATTTTTTTCATTCACAGAAGATTTTAAAAAAAACCCTAAAACCCTCCTTCCCTTTCTTCTTTGTGCCGCCACCTTACAACCACCACAAGGAGGTGGTTTGTGATCTTGGATCTTGGAATTGTAGTTGGTGATCGTGTTTGTTCTTCATCCTTTTGATCCACAAATTCGGTAAATCCTTTTTAAACCTTTTCTTTTGATTTGATCATTTAATAAATCAAGAACATGTTATGTTTTTACAAAAACCTAATAAATAAACATGGATCTAACATGATTTGGGGTTAAATAAAATCAAAAGTATGTTTTAAGGGGTGTTTGTTTTTGGCCGCAGGCTGCACCGAACCCGAAGGGGTTTCGGTTTGGCCAAACCGACCACCACCAAGACCATATGGTCTTGGTTGGTGTGTGTGGGTCCCACGGCAGCATCAAGGCACGGGGTACCCCGAGTTGGTTCGGGGTACGGTGTCGATTTCATGTCTGGTTCATTGTTTTTAGTCTAGATCCGGTTCATGGTGTATGTTTAGTTTTTTTATGTTTTATTATCTTATGTTAAAAATTAAATTAATAAAATGACATGATTAATTTAATAACATGACTTAGGTTATTTTAATTTTTAATAATCATGAAATTAATTAACCTAAGTATTTTATATTTTAGACTTATAATTATTTAATTATTTAAAAACCATGATTATAATTAATTAATTAACATGACTTAGGTTATATTATTAATATATAATAATACATGTTTTAACCTAAGTATTTAACTCTATTTAATTAAAAAAACATGTTATACTTTAATTAAATATTTTAACCTATAGTTTAATTTAATTACATGGAATAATTATTAAACTATACATTATATCATATGACTTAGAAAATAATCATGAAAACACTTAGGCTTATATACTTAGCTTATTTAACCAGCTTATTTCTAATTATGGAAACTTTCTATTTTTAGGAACTTAATTAAATAAGGCAGCTAATCTATTTATGGAAACCTTCTATTTTTAGAAACTTATTTATTTCAGGCAGCTAATCTATTTATGGAAACTTATTTAATTAAGGCATCTGATCTATTTATGGAAACTTTCTATTTTTAGAAACTTATCTATTTTAAGCAATAATTCTATTTTTGGAAACTTTCTATTTTTGGAAACTTTCTACTTTTGGTAACTTTCTATTTTTGGAAACTTTCTATTTTAGGAAACCTGCTATTTTTGGAAAGTTACTTATTATTACATAGTAAGTATAATAACACATGAAATACCAGAAATACTTAATCAGATTAAACAGAATATAAGATAAACACGGTTTAAGGCTTAAAAACAGTAAAACATGGTAAGAATACATAAAATAAGCTAAGGCATGACATAAAACCAGCTACGTATTTAGTAAGCAAATACTTATTCATGTATGTATTTATGTAGCACTAGTGATTCGGAAGTAGGATTCCTCTCAGTTCATCTTCTTCGTTTACTGGACATAAGGTACGGATTCCCGTCCTTTTAGTATGGACATTCTTTCCTTATTAGGATTCCCCGTATGCAGCCAACTGTTTTCCCGTAGTATAAGTTACGTGTTTGATTGCTTATGTTTAATTAAGATTACCTATAGCCATATACATGCATGACCAGTTTCACCTTGTTATGGAGGTACCATAACCATAACATTAGAGGCACTAATGTTATGACTTCACCACGGCGGAGTGATTGCTCGTGGCACCCCTTCAGCTTTTGGCCATCTATATTATATTTATCATGTGGGGCGTATGGGTGCATCCTAGTTACATGTTTTCAGTCAGGATTTCATGGTGAATGTGGTGTGTGCCTTGCATCCTTCACAAGGAGCTGATCCCTCCTACCCAAAAACACCAGTATATTAAATTAGAGGCAACCCCTCTAATTTGCATGATGAGGTCACCCCTCCAAGTATTCATGCACGATGGATTTTCATGACCTATATTGGCTAATGGTAAAATATGCTAAACAGTTTTCATAAGATAAACATAAGGCTTTTCAAACTATAAAACCAGTTTTATGAACATGTTCAAGGTTTTCCAGGACTTATACATTTCCGCTGCTATTAAGTCTCTATTTATGTTTTAGTCACTTATACTACGTCTATATCCGCGCACTGAGCGTTTTGCTCAGCCGTTACTTTCCTTTCCATGTCCCAAACGGCAGGTACCCTAGGAAAGACTCGAGCATTTGGAGGACGTGCATAGGATGGAAGCTGTTAGAGACTTCTTTTCCTTTTTGGCTTCATACATTTATGCTTGTTTAGTCTTTCATTCATTTCTTTTGCTTTATTCTGTTTTGGTCTTATGTTTGGGAATCGATGTTTGATTCCGGTTATCCCTATGGTCATGTAATGTTTTAGACATTTATCCTTGTATGCTTTGATGACACGCCATAATTACGCGTGACATTCCATTTATCAAAATGGGGTGTTACAATTATGGTATCAGAGCCAAGGCTTCGACCTGTAGGCTCTAAAACTCGACCTGTGACTAGTGGGTAGTCACCAGGAGCTTCCTAAGCCAACGTTGTTATTCCAAGTATTGATGTTTTCAGCGCATTGTTGTTTTAACCATGATGTTTTCAGCACCTTGAGGTTTTAACCTTGATGTTTTCATCGATATTGTTTTACTAATATGGATGGACAACCGTCATTCATATTTAGTTATGTGTCATTGTTTCATGCATAATGTTCCTCATGAACTGTGGCTATGTGGACTGAACCCCAGTAGTTCATAATTAGTCACATAAAATTTTTTTCTGATAAATTTTGACATATGAGTTTCATTTATTTATGTTTCATGTATCATTGTTGCATGGATTATGACTAAGTAATGGTTGGTACAGGACTGTCCCTATTTAGTCGCATGTGCTTTTATCGAAACTTTTAATTTTGGGATCGACCCATAGGCGTGCCCTCGCCATGTCTTTTGTTTTGGGACCGACCCATAGGCGTCCCCTCGCACATATAAAGGTTTTTATAAACTACATTACGCATTCATACACTGTTTTTCGTGCATAAAATTTTTCTCATGATTTAAATTGGCATAAATTTTTTCATGTCCCCTCATAAGTTATTATGTTTTTATGTCAAGTATGTTTTCATACTGTCATGGTTAACTTCAGCTTCATGCTGATTATGTTATACACTTCTTCGTGATAGATGGTTTCATGTTTCTTCATAATAATTCCGTCTTCATGTTGATTATGTTTTACGCCTCTTTTGTTATTTACGTTGTCCTACAAGACATTGTTAGATTTCATTAAATCATGCTTTCATGATAGTCATGGTTGGTTTTCATTGATCATGCTGTCAGGCAAATCATCGTTGAATTTTGTGTAACCACACTTTAACGTTTCCGTTATAACCAGAATGATGTCTATGCTAATACTGCCAGGTTATCATGATGGTTTTCCTAACCGTCTAACCGGTATACTTCCTTAAATCATGACAAATGATCGACCCCATACCGATCATTTCATGTGCATTCAACGTGTACCCCATGTACCATGTTACATGTGTATTACACGTACCTAAACTCATGTGTATTTCACTTGCAATACTTCACGAGTATTCGCTAGTCGATTCTGAATCATCTCAGGCATATGTCCACTTGCTAATACTCTACAAATTGCTGATGCCGCGCATAAATTGGAAATGTTACGAAAGGTTGATGCAGCTGACATTCGGAGACGCTACGAGATGCGGATGCTGTTCACAACCTGGAGATCCTACAAGACGAAGACAAAGGCGTCGGAGCAAAGCAATTGGACGAGAAGATGCTTCATCATTAGACGATTCCAATCAATCATTTCCCTAATTCTTAGTTACATGTCACACGTCATTCGGCTGTCATTTCAGCCATATGAGTGCAAACCGGTACCAGCCGGCCACTCAGCTGAATAGTTACATGAATCACGGTCATGAAAATGACCATCATGGAACTGACAGACAGGACGATAGTAACCACTACTATGACAGCAACTATCCTAGAAATCGCAACCGAAACTCTGGCCACGGACGTGATCAGAAATACAAGGATTTGTAGTCCAACCGATCCGCCAATTCTGGTATAATAACCTTATATTGTGGTTATATTTGTTTCACAACTCGAGACACATGTCAAGACATCAGTCAAGACACATGTCAAGACATCAGTCAAGACACATGTCAAGACATCAGTCAAGACACATGTCTCACGTATACTTTCTGAAGACACATGTCAAGACATTAGTCAAGACACATGTCTCACGTATACTTTCTGAAGACACATGTCAAGACATCAGTCAAGACACATGTCTCATGTATACCTCTTGAAGACACATGTCAAGACACCAGTCAAGACATATGTCATGCTTATAGTTCCAAGAAACGAGTCAAGACACATGACTCACGTCCAACTATGGAACATTTCTAAAAATTCAGGGTACCCTCCAAGGTTATATCTATTTTTGTTGTGCCATGTATTAATCAGACCACAATAATTTCTGTACCATTATCGGCGCATTAGTGAGAACTGTCACGTTGTCGATGTCACTTTCATTTCTTTCACCATGGTTCATATATTCATGACCATGAAGGTCGCCTTTCGTATTCCCACGTATACGAAGGTTTTCCTTCAGCTTAATGATGAGATCCAAGCTGCCAACGCATTTCCTCGGACAGACACGAGATGAATTTTATCCTAATTATGTACTATGAACAACACACCATGCAACGATTCATAATTATGTACAGTAATGTTCAGGCTCCTGAATACATTCAACTTGATTTTCCATCGGGAAAAATCTGTACAAATTATCTATGCTTACAAGCATGTGCGTTGTTAGCCATGGTCACTAAAATTTTCTAGCTGTCAGTAAGACACGACCACTTAAGTCTTTTACGCATAGCCAGTTGATTTTTCTAAAATCTTCCCATACATTCCAGAAGAACTTACAAGGAGAAGGACGGTACCATGAGATTATGTGTCGACTACCGTCGGCTTAAACAAATCACCATTCATGACCGTTATTCTCCTCCACATATTAACAACATGTCCAATCGACCTTATAGTGTTAATCACTTTTCCAAGATTGAACTCATGATCGTGCTGCCAACAGTGACGATGGAAAGAGCAGGACATGTCCATGACTGCTATTCGTGCACGACTCGGTCATGCTAGATTTATGATTTTGAATTAGTCTCATCAATGCTCCAACAACATTATGGACTTAATAAATTGAGTTTCCATGAACTCATAAGCAAATTCATCAGCGTTTTCATTAAGAATAACCTGATTTCCTCTAAGCCTAGAGAAGAATAGGAAGACCATATCTGCACTATATTGCAAATTCTATGACAAGAGAAATTTTACCCTGGAATTTTTTTTTCCAATATCAATTCTGTTTGATTTCAGTGACACGCTGAATCACATGGCTTTTACGGTTAATCTTACCATGACTCAGCTTATGCGTAAAGGAGAGAACCCTACACTACATTAGGTGTTCTAGAAAATCCTACGCTAAGAGAAGTTTCGATTCATAGACTCAGAGTTTCGCAAACTCCTATGTATCAAGTTCGATGAAGCAAGATACAGTTACGTTCATATCTTCATACCTGTCATACAAACAGGTTAAGATAGGACACCAACAGACTGGGATGTTTTCATCATATGAAATTGTGAATCGAAAAAGGACAAGATCTCCATGGATTTTAGTTACCAGATTTCAGTAAACTCAGAAGAAGCATGATGTTATCTGGGTTATTGTCAACAGTTTGATCAAGTCTGCAGAATCCTTACATCCGTACGGATTTCAGAACCAACAGATTGATCGGACATATTCCAGCCAAGGCTCATCCGATCACTTGGCAATCCATCAGTTATCGGGTCAGACAAATATTCATAATTGTGCTCCTAATTTACTTCACATCCTTGTTCAAATTTCACGACTTGCTTTCGCACTCGCGTTCATGACACTATTCACGTTCATGATGGCATCTCAGCTTACGATTTTACGTTCATTTCGTTCTGGGAAGTTTTGCAAGAACTTGAGAGACCGGACCTAAGTTTAGTATAACTCTCCATCATCAGATAGACGTTTCATGTCATATTCCACGTCTCACCTTGTAGCGTTTGGTGATACCGCCATTATATTCTATGTTCACGATATGTTTCACATATCATGTTCATTCCACGTTCCTCATATCATGATCAAGATATGTTACACGTATCATGGATCACGATATGTTTACTCATACTACACTCGCCATATCTCCACATAGCACGTTCAAAATTTTTCACGTATCACGTTCAAAATTTTTCACGTACTACGTTTCTTTATGTCTCGCGCATCGTTTCTAGTTAACAGTTAAGTCAAATTGTCTTTCATCGTAACGTTTCAGTTACTCTTACACGATTAATTCTTATTCCCTCGATCTAATTTAGGGGATCTACCTTACGTTGATAACCAAGAACTTCTTCGTATTCCAAGTAAAGGTCAGGAGGACCAAGACTTATCATTCATGTCAAGATCTTATGAAGGAACCGTTCCAAGAGGGAAGCCACTTGGAAACGGACAAGTTCATCCGGACTTCTTATCCGTTTTCTCTTATCGATTAGATATGTCCTTTTAGTCATGTCACGTTCCATGTCTTTTCAAGACATTCACGTTCCACGTTCCCTTCTACCATGTCACCTTCATTTCCGTTATTTTGCATACCTTTCCAGTCTGATTCGGGTATGTTTCGCTTCTAGTTACGTTATCTATAATTCGGGGACGAATTATTCTTTTTAGGGGGGAAGAGTTGTAAAACCCGCATGCTTTTACCATGAATAGTACCCTTAAGATCGTACGTACTAGATTAAAACTTTCTTTTATAGTACGATTACGTTTACGTGTTAGGATATTACGTATTACGTACGTGTTTGTACACGATAAGTAACTACTACGCACGAACACGCAATAATTATTTGACAATAATTAATCACGAACATGCGATCATGAAATCACGAACGTTATTAAATTACGAACTATTATTAATTATATATATATTTATTACGAGCCTAAATAAATATATTAGGTCACGGTAATTATTTAACGAACAGACACGTAAAACACGAACACGAGAACATACTTATTAGTTAGACACGGAAAACATTCGGGTTACCCCTTGTGGGGCCCATTACCACGAAATTAAGGAGGTAGGATGGGCTTAGCCCATCAATTTTTACTAAAAGGAGGTTAGGGAAAATTACACTACTCATTTTTTTCATACATAGAAGATTTTAGAAAAAACCCTAAAACCCTCCTTCCCTTTCTTCTTTGTGCCGCCACCTTACAACCACCACAAGGAGGTGGTTTGTGATCTTGGATCTTGGATCTTGGAATTGTAGTTGGTGATCGTGTTTGTTCTTCATCCTTTTGATCCACGAATTCGGTAAATCCTTTTTAAACCTTTTCTTTTGATTTGATCATTTAATAAATCAAGAACATGTTATGTTTTTACAAAAACCTAATAAATAAACATGGATCTAACATGATTTGGGGTTAAATAAAATCAAATGTATGTTTTAAGGGGTGTTTGTTTTTGGCCGCAGGCTGCACCGAACCCGAAGGGGTTTCGGTTTGGCAAAACCGACCACCACCAAGACCATATGGTCTTGGTTGGTGTGTGTGGGTCCCACGGCAGCATCAAGGCACGGGGTACCCCGAGTTGGTTCGGGGTACGGTGTCGATTTCATGTCCGGTTTATTGTTTTTAGTCTAGATCCGGTTCATGATGTATGTTTAGTTTTTTATGTTTTATGATCTTATCTTAAAAAATAAATTAATAAAATGACATGATTAATTTAATAACATGACTTAGGTTATTTTAATTTTTAATAATCATGAAATTAATTAACCTAAGTATTTTATATTTTAGACTTATAATTAATTAATTATTTAAAAACCTTGATTATAATTAATTAATTAACATGACTTAGGTTATATTATTAATATATAATAATACATGTTTTAACCTAAGTATTTAACTTTATTTAATTAAAAAAAACATGTTATACTTTAATTAAATATTTTAACCTATAGTTTAATTTAATTACATGGAATAATTATTAAACTATACATTATATCATATGACTTAGAAAATAATCATGAAAACACTTAGGCTTATATACTTAGCTTATTTAACCAGCTTATTTCTAATTATGGAAACTTTCTATTTTTAGAAACTTAATTAAATAAGGCAGCTAATCTATTTATGGAAACCTTCTATTTTTAGAAACTTATTTATTTAATCTATTTATGGAAATTTATTTAATTAAGGCAGCTGATCTATTTATGGAAACTTTCTATTTTTAGAAACTTATCTTTTTTAAGCAGTAATTCTATTTTTTGAAACTTTCTATTTTTGGAAACTTTCTTTTTTTGGAAACTTTCTATTTTTGGAAACTTTCTATTTTTGGTAACTTTCTATTTTTGGAAACTTTCTATTTTAGGAAACCTGCTATTTTTAGAAAGTTACTTATTATTACATAGTAAGTATAATAACACATGAAATACCAGAAATACTTAATCAGATTAAACAGAATATAAGATAAACACGGTTTAAGGCTTAAAAATTGTAAAACATGGTAAGAATACATAAAATAAGCTAAGGCATGACATAAAACCAGCTACGTATTTAGTAAGCAAATACTTATTCATGTATGTATTTATGTAGCACTAGTGATTCGGAAGTAGGATTCCTCTCAGTTCATCTTCTTCGTTCACTGGACATAAGGTACGGATTCCCGTCCTTTCAGTATGGACATTCTTTCCTTATTAGGATTCCCCGTATGCAACCAACTGTTTTCCCGTAGTATAAGTTACGTGTTTGATTGCTTATGTTTAATTATGATTACCTATAGCTATATACATGCATGACCAGTTTCACCTAGTTATGGAGGTACCATAACCATAACATTAGAGGCACTGATGTTATGACTTCACCACGGCGGAGTGATTGCTCGTGGCGTCCCTTCAGCTTTTGGCCATCTGTATTATATTTATCATGTGGGGCGTATGGGTGCATCCTAGTTACACGTTTTCAGTCAGGATTTCATGGTGAATGTGGTGTGTGCCTTGCATCCTTCACAAGGAGCTGATCCCTCCTACCCAAAAAAACCAGTATATTAAATTAGAGGCAGCCCCTCTAATTTGCATGATGAGGTCACCCCTCCAAGTATTCATGCACGGTGGATTTTCATGACCTATATTGGCTAATGGTAAAATATGCTAAACAGTTTTCATAAGATAAACATAAGGCTTTTCAAACTATAAAACCAGTTTTATGAACATGTTCCAGGTTTTCCAGGACTTATACATTTCCGCTGCTATTAAGTCTCTATTTATGTTTTAGTCACTTATACTATGTCTATATGTGACAATCTAACATTTTCACGTAGTGAAATATTTTCTCGTATAATATTTTGAAACTTATTTTTGTGTTGGTTGACGAACTCACAATTTACGGATTTAAATTTGGGCTTACGTGCATAATTTAGCGTCCTTTACGACTAAACCGGAAACCTTAGGATTACGTATTTACGTTTTTGAACTCCGTTTTTGATGAGACAATTTTTATTGCATTCGTTTTGTGACGTTGATACATAATTTATAAAAACATTTTTCGTGAAACGACCCGAGGGCACGCAAATCGAGAAAACTAGAATCGAGGAATACCCGTAAACTAGTGAGATGGGACACAATACATTGTCCCACCCCACTAGCTAACTTGGACGACACCAACATGACACCAAAACCATATGTGGCATCATGTTAGCTAAGTGTTTACATGTGTAAGCCAAGCTTACACCTTAAGCTACTCATTCCACTTCCTAACTCAAAACCACTAGCAACTAACTCATTTCCATCTTTACTTACATGCAAACCAACACAAAACCTCTCAAAACCTTCCACCATTGCCGTCCACTTTCAAGCTACAAACACCCCTTTTTATCTTTTCTAGCCATGAAATACATGTTTACTAGCTCTATCATGGAGTTATCTTGAAGCCTTGATCATTTGGTGGCTATATTAACAACATTGGAGGTGATTTGCTTGTGTCCTAGGGCTGATTTCCTAACTTATGTTCTTGGTGTTTGATGATCTTGGAGTTACTTGTGGTGTTCATCAAGTTCTTGTCTTCCAAAAACAAGAAATACACTTGGTTGGTAAAGAAGATCATCCTCTCCATTTTCTCTTGTTATTTTTGTAAAGAACAAATGTATTTTCTTTCATTTTGTATATGTATATGATGTATATATGATGATAAAAATGTTGTGTGTGGATCAATTGTTGATAGATATGCTTAAAAAGGTTAATAACTATAAGAAATGAGGCTAAAATCTTGATTATTTAGTTGGCTGTATAAAAACAGTATATAACTAAAACTTGAACTGATAAAATTGCATGGTATGATCCATTTACAGTAAGTACAAGATGTTATACACATGTGAGAGTTGGCCATGCAATGGAATCAATATAATGAGTGAGATATGATCAAAACAAGTTAGGTGTTCTAATCTGAATAAGCAGTTTTGTAGGGACTGTTAAGGCAAGATGAACTTAAAATGAGCAGTAGCTATAACTAAGTTAAATGTAGGACATAATATGAAGAACATGTCACCCAGAAATGAGCTTCTAATTCATTATAAAACTCTAGATATGATAAAAATGGTGAACATGAAGATAAAAATCAGATTTTAAGAATTAATGTTTATTATTATTATATAAGCACTCACATTTTATTGTATAAAATGTAAAATAAAAACCCACTAACCTATAGAACTTATTTATATAAGTATGTAAAAGGTTAATTAAATGGACAAATTATATAAATGGTAGTGGAATAATACTTATAAGTAATAAAAACTATAAACTTGATTTTTACGACTTTTTCGGCTATTACCGTAAAATTAACGTTTTTCGCCAATTAAAACTTAGACGATCAAACCCGTCTAATGTAAAGTTTTTAAAAGTCATATACTGATATATAAGTAACTAATACAAGTAAAAACCGATAAAACCCAAACTATAGGACATACGGACATTAACAAGCTAACTAAGCATATTGGACTAATAATTGGACTAATAATTGGACTAAATAAGTTAAACACTTATAAAAAGAACTTATTGGGCTTAACCCATTTGGGCCCAACATGGAAAGTATATATACTGACAATATAGGTATAAAATGGATTAAAACAAGTTAAAGAACTTATACTAAGCTTATTGGACTTAAAATAGGTAAATAGGTAAAACTAGCAAACTAGTAAAACGTTACCAAAACGTAAATACTAAAATTAGTAAACAAGGATATATAAACCCACTTGATCATCATCATATGTACAAAATCATCATATGTATATTGTTATTTTGATAAAAGTCATTGGACAAGAGTCTAAGACCGATTATTATTTATATAGGTTTCCGTGACCGAAGCACGCCCGTAGCCGATAATCCGCCTTTCATTATCAACGTGAGTTCATAGCCTCGCACTCTTTTAAATGTTTTATAAAATGATTTGTAAACCCGCGAGGGAGATAACATGCTAGATTTTGATAAAAACAGAACACAAGTAGTCTCGATGGTATGCTTAATGATATGGACCCGAATGATGCTATGACCCTATAAACGAGACTAAAAGGATTATTAGTAGTTAGGTTATGTCACTTAAAGTCCCATTAGCATGAATTGTGAACTACCGGGATTTGGTAGACGCTTATGCATTTGATAGTACTATTTGGGGACGATCACCCCAGTTCGCGCCTTGACGGTTGATCCCGTCGTACCACATTGACTGGTAAGCGAATTTATGTATGAGAAGATTCCATAGCGTGATTTTTGTGACGACACGCTAACTTAGATGGGCAAATTGTTTGTCGGGTTCGCGGCCCGCTGTTTCACAGTAAGGTAACAATGCCATGCGGCTAATAATAATCCTACAACCTATATAATCTAAATATCCGATATGATACGACGCTAATAACGATGAATATATTACCTATCATGGTAATATAGAGACTACGGTCTCATGGACGGTTTAAGATGTATGCTTGATTTATATATTGCCTGACTAGCAATATGAGGACTTACTTCCGATATTATACTTGTGTTCTGATTTTAAATGATTGTTTTATATAACGGTTTTTATTAAACTCTATGAATTCACTCGGCATTCGCTGATATGATTTTTGCATGTTTTTATCTCAGGTGCTTGAAGGTAATCCGGATGGAGATCAACTCTGATGGCCCACGTAATATTAAAAATGTTCATTCGATCTATGTTTTGTAAACTTAATGACCTGTATAATTTGGGACCTGTTGTACACTTTAAAACTTTAAATCGAATGAATGTATGTTAAACCTTGTACAACCATTTTTATGTGTTGTCTATGATTGGAGTTATTGTGCTATCCCGTAACACTATGAAAGACCCTTCCGCTGTACCGCTACGAAAAATGAGAGTGTTACAGTTTGGTATCAGAGCTCTTGTTATAGAGAACAAAAGATTTTAAAAACCAAGGTTTTGAACAAAACTTTTCAAAATCTTTTGACAATGAACATTTGAGAAAATATTTGAAAAAATCTTTTGACTATAACGGTGCCAGAGATCTCCGACGTTACCAACAAGCCCTATTGAGAAGATATATATTTTGATATATATAATTTAATTTATATATATGTATATATCGTGATTTCATTATGTAATTTTTTAACTAGTATGTTATCCTAATACGAGATATATATATAAATGCAGATTGTCATGGCTGACCCTAATATTCCTGTAGAAAACCATGCTATTCCCGAACCTAATGTAGATGATGATCCTTATTTAGACTTAGTAGATTATGATATGGATGATGAGGAGGAACCATTTGAGGATCCCGAGCCCGAGTTAGGACTAGGAGATCAAATTGCCCCTCAGGTTGACTCGGTAGAGAATGAGATTGATAATGTGGATATTGAGAATGATGAGGAGATTGGGTTAGATAATCTAGATGATGAGATTGACGACGAGGATGTCGAGGAGGATGTAGGTATAGATGTTGAGGTCGATGATGATGAGGAAGCCGAGCTTATTTACCCTTATGATGTTCCAGAGGGCGAGCCTTTGCCCCCACCAGTTGATTTGTCTGATTCTGAGGTTGAGTTACCTAGGGATGAAATGTCTGAATCGTCTGAATTTGATTCTGAATCAGAGGAGGATGAGGATGATAATGCACCTGACGGTACTGATGGTATTGCTACTCGTAGATGTGAGATAGGAGAGTCGTCTAGTGCTCGAGAGGCTACTCATATTGATGGTCTTGCACCATGGTCCTTGAGACGTGATCTAGATGCTTCTCGTGTTAAGAGTTGTATGACAGAGGTTGGATTAGGTGTTGTTCAGACTCAGGTTGCTTATTTGGAATCGAAGACTAAGGTTGGCGAAAAAGAGTGGGAATTGCTTAGTTTGGATTTGACTGATGTAGAACGTGGTTTGAATGAGGCTTTTAGGAGGTTATCAGTGTTGGAAAGTAGTGAGTTTGCTGAGATGAAGAGAAAGGTGAATTCTATGGAGATTCAGTTGAATGTAGCTCGTGCGATGCGTGAGAAAGCTGAAAAGGAGTTGAATATATCCGTGGGTTGGAATAGTAGATTTTATGCTGACATGGTTGAAAGAGGAGTAATCCGTAAGCGCCCAGCTGAAGATGTGTCTAGTGATCGTACGACGAAGATTCAGAAGACGATGGATGATGGACCATCTAGCGGTTCTCAGTAGACCAGTCTGTATTTAGTAGTGACCTTTGTATCTTTTGTGCTTTTGTAGCTTTGACTGAACCGACTTGTTAGTAGTGGACTTGGCACGAATTTTGAGTGTATATAGTGCTAGAACTTTGATATGGGATGTAACTAAGACAATACTTTTGTTTCAAATCGAATGAAATATGTATCTTGTCTTGAATTCCATATTGTGCCTTATTTGTATCTTGATTATGAATTCAATCCATATTATATGAATCCTTTGTTGGATGAATGCTTAATACTTTGAAATTGTGGAATTATAGAACTATGCCGCCCAAGAAGGCTGTGACTGAGGATGATGTACGTAGGATTATTACGGAGCAAGTTACCGCATCTATGACTAAATTTATGGCAAATTCTAGAAATGAAGCTGGAGGTAGTGGAGCTGGCGGTAGTGGAGCTGGCGGTAGTGGAGCTGGCGGTAGTGGAATTGGCGGTACTAATGTGAATGTGAATGCTAATAATGTGAATGCTAATGCTGGAGGAAATGTAGGAGGACTTGGAACTAATGCACCTGAAGTTGGTGGCTGTACTTATGTGACGTTCATGAAGTGTAAACCTCTACCTTTTAATGGAACTGAAGGTGTTGTAGGATTAAGCCAGTGGATCGAGAAGATTGAGTCGGTGTTTCGGATTAGTAAGTGTAAGGAGGAAGATAAGGTGACTTTTGCTATGGCTACTCTTAAAGGTCGTGCGTTGACTTGGTGGAACGGGAGAATTGCTTTCATGGGTCTTGATGCTGCTAATGCTAATCCTTGGGCTAAAATTAAGAAGTGGATGACTTTGGAGTTTTGTCCTCGTAGTGTGATTATTTGGTTAGAACAAGAGTTGATTCATTTGAGAATGAAAGGTGTGGACATTGATAGTTACACGAACCGATTCCATGAGTTGGCCTTGCTATGTCCTCGATTGGTTGAACCCGAAGAGATCCGAATTGAACAATATATTAAAGGGTTGACTAGGAATATCCAGGGGGACGTGACATCATCTAAACCACTGACCATTGATGATGCTGTTCGAATGGCCTACCAACTCATTGGACAGATAATTCAGGATAGGGAAGTTGAAGCCCGTGTTGGTGAGAAAAGAAAGGGTGACGATGATCGTGTAGATAGAGGTGATAATAGGAAGAATTTCAATCGCCGTCAGAACCAGAGAAAGGGGAATGCAAATGCTCTTACCAACAATGCACCGCGCAACGATGATAGATGTCCTAAGTGTGGCAACAAGAGGCATGCTGGCGACTGCTGGAAGTGCCGAAATTGCGGAAAGCTTGGACACAAGGTTGAAAGGTGTAAGAAGGGAACCATTTGCTTCAATTGTAATGAAGAAGGTCATAGGAAATCGGAATGCCCCAAGTTGAAAGCGATTGTACCTGGAAGAAACCCCCAGGGTGGTATCTATCAACTTGGAACAATTGAGGTGAAGAAAGAGGATCCGAATATCGTTACCGGTACGTTTTTACTCAACAATCATTATGTTGTTGCTTTATTTGATTCGGGTGCTGATAGGAGCTTTGTATCCACTAAATTTAGTGCCCTTATTGACATTGAACCTGTTGAGATAAGTACCAGTTACGAGGTGGAATTGGCTAATGGTAAATTAGTGAAAACTAATAAGCTATTAGAAGGATGCTCTCTAAATCTCTTAAACCATTCCTTTCCGATTGATTTGATGTTGATAGAATTAGGTAGTTTTGATATTATTATTGGTATGGATTGATTGTCGTTGAATAATGCTACTATTTTATGTGGAGAGAAGAAGGTTAAGATTCCTCTTAGGAATAGGACGTTAGTAATTGATGGTAGTCGAGGTGAATCCCGTTTGAAAATCGTTTCATGTATTAAGGTCCAAAAGTACATCAGGAACGGTTGTGAGTTATTCTTAGCTCAAGTGACCGGGAATGAGTCTAGGGAGAAACGATTGGAAGATGTACCTATTATTTGTGAATTTCCTGAGGTATTTCCTAAAGATTTACCCGGACTTCCACGGATAAGGCAAGTAGAGTTTCGAATCGATTTAATTCCTGGTGCTGCACCGGTGGCACGTGCGCCTTACCGATTAGCCCCTTCTGAATTAAAGGATTTATCTGAGCAACTTAAGGAGTTGTCTGATGAAGGTTTTATTCGACCGAGCTCGTCGCCTTGGGGAGCTCCAGTCTTGTTCGTTAAGAAGAAGGATGGATCTTTTCGTATGTGTATTGATTATAGGGAACTGAATAAGTTGACAATTAAAAATCGATATCCTTTACCTAGGATTGATGATTTGTTTGATCAACTGCAAGGATCTAGTGTGTATTCTAAGATAGATTTGCGGTCAGGATATCACCAACTTCGCGTCCGTGAAGAAGATATTCCTATAAATGCATTTAGAACTCGTTATGGACACTATGAATTTAAATTAATGCCATTTGGGTTAACTAACGCACCTGCGGTTTTCATGGATTTAATGAATCGAGTGTGCAAGCCCTACTTGGATAAATTTGTGATTGTGTTTATTGACGATATTCTAATCTATTCTAAGAATGAAGATGAACATAGAGAACATTTAAGGATTGTTTTGAATTTGTTGAAGGATGAAAAGTTGTATGCTAAGTTTTCGAAATGTGATTTCTGGTTAGATTTTGTGCAATTTCTTGGTCATGTGATTAACAAAGATGGAATTCATGTTGATCCTGCAAAGGTTGAAGCTATTAAGAATTGGTCTGCACCGACAACGCCAACGGAAGTGCGACAGTTCTTAGGATTGGCTGGCTATTATAGGCGATTCATTAAAGAATTTTCTTTGATAGCTAAACCCTTGACTAAGCTTACCCAGAAGAATAAACCTTTTGTTTGGGGAAGTGATGAAGATGGAGCATTTCAGACATTAAAGCAAAAACTATGTAGTGCGCCAATCTTATCATTACCCGACGGGAGTGAAGATTTTGTAGTGTATTGTGATGCATCTCTTAGAGGCTATGGAGCTGTTTTGATGCAGCGAGAGAAAGTGATAGCTTATGCCTCTAGGCAATTAAGGAAGAATGAGGAGATTTATACTACTCATGATCTGGAGTTAGGAGCTGTAGTCTTTGCTCTTAGGTTGTGGAGACATTATCTGTATGGCACCAAGTGTACGGTATTCACCGATCACAAAAGTCTACAGTATATTCTCGATCAGAAGGAATTGAACATGAGGCAACGAAGATGGATAGAGTTGTTAAGTGATTATGATTGTGATATAACATATCACCCAGGAAAAGCCAATGTTGTTGCCGATGCGTTAAGTAGGAAAGATAGAGAGCCTATCAGGGTGCGTTCTCTAGTCTTGACTGTGCACAATAATTTGCCTGAGCAAATTAGAAATGCGAAAATAGAAGCTTGTAAGAAGGAGAATTTTGTTAATGAAGGGTTCCGAGGAGAAGGAGATCCTTTAGAGGTTAGAGCTGATGGAGTGAAATGCTTAAGAGGTCGTATGTGAATACCTAAGTTTGGAGGCTTAAGAGACTTGATTATGTTAGAATCCCATAGATCTAAGTATTCTATTCATCCGGGATCTGATAAAATGTACCATGATTTGAAGAAGTTGTACTGGTGGCCGAATATGAAAGCTGACATAGCTATGTATGTTCTTCAATGCTTGACTTGTGCTAGAGTCAAAGCTGAACATCAAAAGCCCTCAGGACTATTTCAACAACCAAAGATTCCTGAATGGAAGTGGGAGCGAATTACGATGGACTTTATCACCAAGCTTCCTAGAACAACATCTGGAAACAACTCGATTTGGGTTATTGTCGACAGACTGACCAAATCAGCATACTTCATTTCGGTTAAAGAGCAGTTCTCACTGGAGAAGCTGACTCGTATATACCTTGATAATGTTGTATGCAAACATGGAGTGCCTGTATCGATCATTTCAGATCGAGATCCTAGATTCGCATCGAATTTTTGGAAATCTCTCCAAAGATCTTTGGGAACGAATCTCGATATGAGCACTGCTTATCACCGCCAGACTGATGGGTAGAGTGAAAGGACGATACAAACACTAGAAGATATGTTGAGAGCTTGTGTGTTAGATTTTGGTAAGAATTGGGATAAACATTTGCCGTTAGCAAAGTTTTCGTATAACAATAGCTACCATTCTAGTATTAAGGCTGCACCGTTTGAAGCTTTGTATGGTAGGAAGTGTAGATCTCCTGTATGTTGGAGTGAAGTTGGGGATACCCAGCTCACGGGACCGGAATTGATCCGGGAGACTACGGAGATGATAGTTCAGATTAAGAATAGGTTGTTGACTGCCCGTAGTAGACAGAAAAGTTACGCGGATGTGCGGCGGAAGCCAAAGGAGTTTAAATTGGGTGACCGAGTAATGTTGAAAGTATCGCCATGGAAAGGCGTTATAAGATTTGGAAAGCGAGGAAAATTGAATCCTCGTTATATTGGACCCTTTAAGATTTTATCTAGAGTAGGTCCGGTGGCTTACAAACTAGAGTTACCCCCAGAACTTCATGGTGTTCACAACACATTCCATGTATCTAATCTGAAGAAATGTCTAGCAGTGAGTGATGAGAAAATTCCGTTAGGTAAGGTTCGAATAGATGGGAAGTTGCATTTTATCGAAGAACCCGTAGAGGTTATGGATCGTGAGGTAAAGCAACTGAAACAAAGTCTGATACCTATTGTCAAGATCCGATGGAATTCAAAGCATGGACCAGAGTATACTTGGGAGCGAGAGGATGAAATGTGGAAGAAATATCCGCACCTCTTCGATTTCAATAAGAAACAGACATCCAAATGAAATGGATCACGAGGACGTTGATCCCTTTTAGGAGGAAAAGCTGTGACAATCTAACATTTTCAGGTAGTGAAATATTTTCTCGTATAATATTTTGAAACTTATTTTTGTGTTGGTTGACGAACTCACAATTTACGGATTTAAATTTGGGCTTACGTGCATAATTTAGCGTCCTTTACGACTAAACCGGAAACCTTAGGATTACGTATTTACGTTTTTGAACTCCGTTTTTGATGAGACAATTTTTATTGGATTCGTTTTGTGACGTTGATTCATAATTTATAATAACGTTTTTCGTGAAACGACCCGAGGGCACGCAAATCGAGAAAACTAGAATCAAGGAATACCCGTAAACTAGTGAGATGGGACAAAATACATTGTCCCACCCCACTAGCTAACTTGGACGGCACCAACATGACACCACAACCATATGTGGCATCATGTTAGCTAAGTGTTTACATGTGTAAGCCAAGCTTACACCTTAAGCTACTCATTCCACTTCCTAACTCAAAACCACTAGCAACTAACTCATTTCCATCTTTACTTACATGCAAACCGACATAAAACCTCTCAAAACCTTCCACCATTGCCGTCCACTTTCAAGCTACAAACATCCCTTTTGATCTTTTCTAGCCATGAAATACATGTTTACTAGCTCTATCATGGAGTTATCTTGAAGCCTTGATCATTTGGTGGCCATATTAACAAAATTGGAGGTGATTTGCTTGTGTCCTAGGGCTGATTTCCCAACTTATGTTCTTGGTGTTTGATGATCTTGGAGTTACTTGTGGTGTTCATCAAGTTCTTGTCTTCCAAAAACAAGAAATACACTTGGTTGGTAAAGAAGATCATCCTCTCCATTTTCTCTTGTTATTTTTGTAAAGAAAAAATGTATTTTCTTTAATTTTGTATATGTATATGATGTATATATGATGATAAAAATGTTGTGTGGGGATCAAGTGTTGATAGATATGCTTAAAAAGGTTAATAACTATAAGAAATGAGGCTAAAATCTTGATTATTTAGTTGGCTGTATAAAAACAGTATATAACTAAAACTTGAACTGATAAAATTGCATGGTATGATTCATTTACAGTAAGTACAAGATGTTATACACATGTGAGAGTTGGCCATGCAATTGAATCAGTATAATGAGTGAGATATGATCAAAACAAGTTAGGTGTTCTAATCTGAATAAGCAGTTTTGTAGGGACTGTTAAGGCAAGATGAACTTAAAAAATGAGCAGTAGCTATAACTAAGTTAAATTTAGCACATAATATGAATAACATGTCACCCAAAAATGAGCCTCTAATTCATTATCGAACTCTAGATATGATAAAAATGGTGAACATGAAGATAAAAATCAGATTTTAAGAATTAATGTTTATTATTATTATATAAGCACTCACATTTTATTGTATAAATGTAAAATAAAAACCCACTAACTTATAGAACTTATTTATATAAATATGTAAAAGGTTAATTAAATGGACAAATTATATAAATGGTAGTGGAATAATACTTATAAGTAATAAAAACTATAAACTTGATTTTTACGACTTTTTCGGCTATTACCGTAAAATTAACGTTTTTCGCCAATTAAAACTTAGACGATCAAACCCGTCTAATGTAAAGTTTTTAAAAGTCATATACTGATATATAAGTAATTAATACAAGTAAAAACCGATAAAACCCGAACTATAGGACATACGGACATTAACAAGCTAACTAAGCATATTGGACTAATAATTGGACTAAATAAGTTAAACACTTATAAAAAGAACTTATTGGGCTTAACCCATTTGGGCCCAACATGGAAATTATATATACTGATAATATAGGTATAAAATGGATTAAAATAAGTTAAAAACTTATACTAAGCTTATTTGACTTAAAATAGGTAAATAGGTAAAACTAGCAAACTAGTAAAACGTTACCAAAACGTAAATACTAAAATGAGTAAACAAGGATATATAAACCCACTTGATCATCATCATATGTACAAAATCATCATATGTATATTGTTATTTTGATAAAAGTCATTGGACAAGAGTCTAAGACCGATTATTATTTATATAGGTTTCCGTGACCGAAGCACGCCCGTAGCCGATAATCCGCCTTTCATTATCAACGTGAGTTCATAGCCTTGCACTCTTTTAAATGTTTTATAAAATGATTTGTAAACCCGCGAGGGAGATAACATGCTAGATTTTGATAAAAATAGAACACAAGTAGTCCCGATGGTATGCTTAATGATATGGACCCGAATGATGCTATGACCCTATAAACGAGACTAAAAGGATTATTAGTAGTTAGGTTATGTCACTTAAAGTCCAATTAGCATGAATTGTTAACTACCGGGATTTGGTAGACGCTTATGCATTTGATAGTACTATTTGGGGACGATCACCCCAGTTCGCGCCTTGACGGTTGATCCCCGTCGTACCACATTGATTGGTAAGCGAATTTATGTATGAGAAGATTCCATAGCGTGATTTTTGTGACGACACGCTAACTTAGATGGGAAAATTTTTTGTCGGGTTCGCGGCCCGCTGTTTCACAGTAAGGTAACAATGCCATGCGGCTAATAATAATCCTACAACCTATATAATCTAAATATCTGATATGATACGACGCTAATAACGATGAATATATTACCTATCATGGTAATATAGAAACTACGGTCTCATGGACGGTTTAAGATTTATGCTTGATTTATATATTGCCTGACTAGCAATATGAGGACTTACTTCCGATATTATACTTGTGTTCTGATTTTAAATGATTGTTTTATATAACGGTTTTTATTAAACTCTATGAATTCACTCGGCATTCGCTTGTTTTTATCTCAGGTGCTTGAAGGTAATCCGGATGGAGATCAACTCTGATGGCCCACATAATATTAAAAATGTTCATTCGATCTATGTTTTGTAAACTTAATGACCTGTATAAGTTAGGACCTGTTGTACACTTTAAAACTTTAAATCGAATGAATGTATGTTAAACCTTGTACAACCATTTTTATGTGTTGTCTATGATTGGAGTTATTGTGCTATCCCGTAACACTCTGAACGACCCTTCCGCTGTACCGATACGAAAAATGAGAGTGTTACACTATATCCGTGCACTGAGCGTTTTGCTCAGCCGTTACTTTCCTTTTCATGTCCCAAACGGCAGGTACCCTAGGAAAGACTCGAGCATTTGGAGGAAGTGCATAGGATTGAAGCTGTTAGAGACTTCTTTTCCTTTTTGCCTTTATACATTTATGCTTGTTTAGTCTTTCATTCATTTCTTTTGCTTTATTATGTTTTGGGCTTATGTTTGGGAACCGATGTTTGATTCCGGTTATCCCTATGGTCATGTAATGTTTTAGACATTTATCCTTGTATGCTTTGATGACACGCTATAATTACGCGTGACATTCCATTTATCAAAATGGGGTGTTACACTAATGGTCCATTGAGCACCGATGCCCAAATGAGATGTCCATTCTCTTTGTTCAACATGTAAAGTTCCATTCGGGAAGTCCAATCCTCGTACATGGTATTCTCCAACATTGGTGGACGATTATCCGTACCCGAGAGGATGGACTTATCCGTAAGAGATGTGTACTCTATTTCGATAAGTTAAGATTTACAAACGTTGATCGAACAATGAATGAAAGTAAATGTGTTTGTTGTTGTGAGTTGAAGTCGAGAAACAATGTTGAAATCCCCTAAAATATGTTCTCGATGACCAAAAAATTCCAAGACAAAAAAACACACAGTTTGTTCGAAATTTTTTAAGGAATAATTTTTGGATCGTCCGAATATTAATCGGAATAAATGATCAGAAAACTGTCCGAATATCAATCGGAAAACCATCGGAATAAATCTATCGGAATAACTTCTACCGGAATAACCTCTATCGGAATAAACCTATCGGAATAACCTCTATCGGAATACCGTCGGAATAAACCTATCGGAATACCTCTATTAGAATACCGTCGGAATAACCTGTGTCGGAATAACCTCTATTGGAATACCGTTGGAATACCTGTGTCGGAATACCACAATCGGAATACCCGTCGGAATAATGGTCGGAATGATAAACCCTTTTCCGATGGAAGCTGTCAGAATACTTAAACCCTTTTCCGATGGTTTCTATCGGAGTATTTCCCACTTTTCTCGGATAAAACTCAACCAATTCGAGATTTTAAGCCAAAAAATGATCAAAACACCGAAAAATTTTGTGTTTTTAGCCAAGTAACTATACCAAATCTCTACCACAACTATGTAGAAGATTTGTATCAAGAAAAAACCATAAAAACACAAAAAAAAATTGGTTCGTGTAAAATGGATCAAAATAGGCATATGAATCAAGAACACAAACACATAAACCAAACAATCATCCCATGGCTCTTGATACCGTTTGTAGGATATTGTAAATCTTGCTTATGCTTAGAGAGAGAAAGAGATAGAAAGATAGATGATTTCACACACACTTTAGAGAGAGAAAAGTGATTAACTATGTGTAAAAATGAATGAGACCACACCCTCTCCATCTAAAGGAGATGGTTTATATACCCAAGCCCATGTGATGGGCTTGGGCTTACATTGGGCCGCCGGCCTACACATGTTGTAGGCTTGGCTTCGCCTTGTTTGTTGAATATTAAGTTAACTAAACTACGAGCTACCACTTAGACTATTGTTGGAGTGACCGATCCTTTCTAATACATAAAACGTATTTCCAACACGACTTATCTTTGGCTCCACTCACTACTCCCATTCGAATCATGTTGTTGTACACTCCAACAAACTAACACACTTGAGGGCGTATCAGCTTCCATTTCCCGTTCACGCTATCATATGTTATTTTACCGACCTTTCCTATTTTTCTCTCCATGTACCGCAAAACTTGGTCCAAAAACCTTAGGTATTCATATCGTTACCCTTCGCACTTTTTAGAAACGGATACCAATCCTTTACACAACTCCACTTCTTCGAAGTGTGTCCATGAACACTGACGAGCTGCGTTCGGATCCTGTGGAGCTTGTCGTCCTCTACACACCCTCGAATTTGGTGGGGCATGGCCTGAAACTTCAACCGTGTAGTCAATATCATCTTGAGTCCCCTGAAATGACCCCGAAAAAGAAGGCGTGTATAAATCTTCAGTTGGGAAGGAGGGTATGGGAGAGCTGGGTACGACGGCATGGTGTTGTGATGACGAACCACCATCATAGTTATTAAAAGGGTACGGTTTTTGTGAACAAAACTCTTAAAAGCCGGGTGTTTGCGAGTATTGGGTAAAATTATAAGGGTTTGGATAAGGGTGGTTCGGGTATCAGTCCGGAATCGGTGCTTGCATCGGTGCCGGCATCGGGTTACGGTACGGTTGGTTTGCATCAGTGGAATTTTTTTTCCTAGATATCATAACCCACACGTGGGTTTATGTAGGATTTTGGTGAGGTTTTTGGTAACCCACGTGTTAGTTTTTTCCACCTCACCTCACCCGTGGGTTTTTCTTCCCATTCCTCCCAGCCTTATATCAAGTTTTTGGCATGGTTTATATTTATGGATCATTTCCCTGCAACTCGGCATCTTATATTTATGAATGGATTAGTTTTTTTAACAAATCAACTGCTTTTTAGAAGGAAAAAACATATAAGTATATTGCTAATTTATTAAAACTAATATTTAGTGCCCGCCCTTCGCCGCGAGTGTTTTTTCAATGGCTGTTAAGGGATGACTAAGCTTATGTTACAATGTGGTGCTGTGAACCCACCGGTTCTCACTGATAAGCCTTCTGCCTGAATATACGATATGATGTTAGTTTCCTTTGCGACCGAATGCATTATCATGGGCATACATAACTAAAAGTTCCACATTCTTACCGATGTTGGTTTTTGTCGGTTGTAGTGTGACGGTAGGTTTTGCTGCTTTGGTCCCAAACGTCAGGAGGCGTTGTTCTTGTATAAATTAGATAACCACGAAGCCTTGAGTTGATCCACTTGTAATTCTTAGTACATGGTTGTTCATACACAAAATAGAAGTGCTATTATATTTAAAAATTACCTTCGAGGTGAGAGTAGGAGTTCTCGGCATCCGATGTTTTTTTAATAAACGAAGCTTGCCATTCAACGAAGGAAGACCAGCATGATGTGTCTATGCCGTTATTTCAAATCTGACTAATACAATTAAAAATTAAGCACTCATTACATATTCGAGATATTAGACTTTCATATGGACAAAGAAGGAAAAAAATGATATAATTAGGAAAATGATAACGAAATTACCTGTTGGGTTGAATCTTAGCCATACGGAGTATGTTCGCCAGCTTTTTGTATCACCTGGTTGGACTTGTTTTATATATCTCACACCAGAAATAAAAAATTCGATGCTTCTACATCTTCTTTCACAACATATACCAACAAATGTGTTTGTCGAAGCTATAACCACTGCATCCTCATCCTTGTTAAATCCATCCGTCGAAACCAAAACCTAACACATCAAGATAAATATAAGCGACAATTTTGTCTACATTTGACATGGCTAGTATAGTAAAAATGGATAATACAATGTCAACAGATTATAATGCACTCAAAGTGAAAGACAGATATATCACAATGTAATTGCAGTTAAAATGGCTTTTGGTATAGCAAGGGCTGGAGAAACGGTGAACCATTTAGGGCAGTGTAAACTGTAATGTGTACACAATTGATCCAAACCACTCAGTTCGTTAATTTAACCGACCAATAATGTGCCGCTTTTGTTGATACTTGTAACAACTTAGGACTCAAAAGTAGGCGGCAAGTTTTCCATCTGTAGATGATGCATCAGTTTAGAAGCAAAATTTTATTATCACCTTAGGAATTCAATTCTTTATTGGATTCCAATAATATATACTTTTACATACCTGTGTTGATTGTGATATTTGTGGGTTGACACCACCCTCACGCTTTAGGTGTGCAGTTGTGCAACAATTCATAGTTTAAATAGCTAAAAAAGATTGAGAATGTTACGGTGTCAATGTGATCTGTGATATCCAGAAACCGAGGTCACTATTTATCCTTAATTTACGTATATTTTTTAGATTTTTAAGAAATTTTGTAAATAATATGTTTGACGGTTTAAGTTGAAACCAATGTTGGAGGTCTTAATTTTAACGTTTGACGATTTAAGAAGAACAGATAGCGACTACGATACCGACGGATGCCCAAACTTTATCTTTTATTATCGATTGATAGATATTTGGATTTTTCGAAGTTTTTATTTTATTTACGTGTTAAGTCGATTCGGAACCGTTTTTATTCCATTTTGTGTGCGTTTGAACCATTTAAAAGTATTTTGAGGTAGCCGGGATGAACCTGACTCCCGCAAAAATTCAAAACCGACTACTAGGCCATATTTTCGCTCTTTATTATTACTTTTACCATGGAGGACAAAAGATAGTTAACATGACAAGTTTAACCCCTCCACTTTTTACTAAAAGGGAACATGGAAACACATACACCATTTTTCACTTTCAAAATTTTTAAAAACCCTGTCCCCTCTCTCTCTCTTTACCGCCGTCACCACACCACAACACCACCACCACCATTGAATTTTTTAGGTGTTTGGAAAAACTAATCAAAGATCATCTCCTATATCTTTATTGTAAGTATTTTAATCCACTCAAAACACACATGCATTCATAAAATCTTTTCAAAAATTTATGATTTTTATAAAGTGGGTTTTGATCAAATTAAAGTGTATGCATGTTTTTAATTAGTGTTTTGGATGATAATTAATCAATAAAACAAGTTGGGAAATGATTTTCTTTGGTATTTGGTCATCAAAACCCACGGCCAAAGAGGGGTTTAGTTTGACTTTTGATATTTGATGATTCTTGTTGTGGGTTTATGTTTATAAACATGTTTTTATCATTTTTAGTTGATTTGATTTGGTTGCATGTTAGTTTTATGAAATAGGTTTTATTGAAGGTTGATTCATACAAGTGATATAGGATGTTATGGTTAGTTTAGGATGATTTGATTATGATATTAGGGGTATAAGAGTTGATGAAATGGATTAAAAACAAGTGTAAATGTGATTTTGAAAGAGGCATTTTATGACAGATTGTTAAAACTAATTTTCGTGGTTTTAAGTCTAAGTCCAGGTTATCCTTATAGAATTTAGTTTTAGATCTTCTTTCTACCTTCGTTTTGGTATAAGATAGAGCTTTTAACTCCAAATGAGTCAAAAGTTACATAGGTTTGAATATTCGTGTACCGGGAGGCGAGTATCGACGCAATCCGAATTTGTGTTTGATATTGGGTCAAATCTCGGGGACTATAAGTAGAGTTTCAAAAATGGTTTAGGGCTGTTCTTTAGCTCAAAACCTGTAGTTATGGGTCAATTTTTAAACTTAGGAGTCGAATTTACAAATGGTATTGGTTAAGTGAGTCAAAATAATTTTACGACGTAAGGGTACAAATCAGCCCGGATTTTGAAGGTTGGAAATGTGTTGGGCAGCGAGACTTAAAAGTAAAATATTTTTATGAAAATTTTTGTGAGCTTTATACATGATGTAAGTGAGGTCTACAATGAGTTTCGTAAAATTTCGTGGTGTTTAAGTATAGGAATTCAGTCCGTACATTAGGTATGTACCGGCAGAATTATATTCGGAGCAATAGTCTTAATAACGTATAAAAATGAACGTGTCTAGTAAATATCACTTTTGGGTTTTTGGTGTGAGTTTATACAAACATTGAGTGTCTTTAATTATTTATATACAGTAATTGATGGTACTTGAAGGTGTTGATTCATTTCGCGTTTGTTTGTTAGGTGTTGTATTTGATTTCTCGGGACATCCTCATCGTCGATGATTGTCTTCGTCTATGTCTTCGCTACTACTACTATCATTACTACTTAATGTGAGTCTATAGCCTCGCTTTCTATTGTTTTTAAATGATTTTTACCCACTAGGGGGATACATGCTATTTAAATGAAAAGTAACATGAGTCGTGAATGATTATTGGACCCGAATGATATCTTAAATTATGTTAAGTAGCTAGTTGCTAAAAGACCGTAAATTCATGAACCGTTTACTATTTTTTAACCCTTGTGTGTATTGGAAATAGCCGCTTGAACAATTGATAGTACTATTGGGTTGACGACCCTATCATAGACGAGAGCTAGTACGTTGAGTACCCTCTGCGTATGGATAACTTGTGTTAAGAAAAAAGTATAATTTGCAACGAAGACCTAAGAGGGGCAATGACTTTACTTAAATCACGATGACATTTGGCGCGGGTGATTAGTTTTATGGGGTCGGTGTCATGACCTTAAACATAATTAAATAGCTTATGCTATAACGAGTAACCAGAATAATAGTTTGTAATGATCAACATTCTATTAAATAATCGTGAATGATTTTTATACTTATGTTCAATTGTGATATTATAAACCTATAGATCTCGCTCAACATTATTTGTTGACGATTTTAAGCATGTGTTTCAGGTACTCGAGGATGATTGTGACGGAGCATGCTATGGATGTTGTTGTGGCTATTGGTCGGTCTTGTTAATTAAAATGGTTGGTTTTATGTGGTTGAGATTTATGAGGACCTAACGCTACTCAATTATTACTTTTGGGGTTTGGAAACAATTAGACATGATGTTGTTGTAATTTAACTTTGTTTAATTTTCCTTATAATTAAACGTCTTTTTTTTAGTCGTTCGATATGGCTTGTGTGATGATACTTTGACTAGCACCCAAATGTGGTATTCCGCTGCATTGTAAATTTGGGGGTGTTAGAGATTTTTAATCAGAGCAACAAGTTATAGAGAACTTGGTCGATTTTGAAAAAGGTCCAACTATAACTTTTGGTGTCGTAAATATTTTCTTTCCCAAAGCATGCAACTATCCCGCATGGATATGGTAAGATTTATTTTAGCATTGTTTTATTATTAGATGTATCCCTTTGAAACTGGAATGATTTCCCGAGTATTTATTAAGTAAATACTATGGTATTATATCGAGATATTGTGAATGTACGCGTAGTACTTGACAACGTAATTTTTGCATTGCATTTGCATGGCTATTATTTTGTTGCATATTGGCATACGTACTACATTTGTATTGCATGTGCATGCATGTATATATATAATTTTTGAATAATGACCTTATATACCCTCGAACTTTCTGTATTTGCAGAAATGGTCGAAGTACCACCAAACGGAAACGAAGATGAGTACGTTGTGGGAGTTGAGGGAGGACCTAATGCCCCAAACCCGCAAGGCGATAATGGTTGGATTGAACCAGAAGGATAAAGGAATGAGATTGCAAGGATTGAATTTGACAGTGATGTTGATAATTTCAGTGGGAGTGACGATAGCGATGAGGAACCAGAAGAGGATCCCGTGGATGATGGAATTCCTGCGAATGATGTTGGTCAGACTGAGCCGGATGTGGTGCAACCTAATAGGTCACCAAATAGACCTGATGTGCCACCGGCTGGTCGATACGAGCAGCGACATGTTCGTTCTGCCACGCCCACATGTGACGCTTATTTGAGTGGTTTGCCAGGAGTTGCTCGTGATAGTGATGACAATTATGCAGAATCCAGTGCTGCAGCCAGTGCACGTTCTCTCCATGAGAACATTGCAAGGGTTTATTGTCCGGGACCGAGGCCTTATAGTAACACTATGCATTTCTTGAAGAAATTTGATAGTTTGATGTATTAAAGGTACGTGGTGGAAACAAGAGTGATTAAGCGATTTGAGGAGAATGAGAAAGTGTTTCAGAGGTTTTATTCTGGTGTGTTGAGGGCTAATAATACTAGAGATCGTGAAAGGGCAAAGATGGATAAGTTGAAAATGATTGTGGGAAAACTATGTGCTGAGTTTGAGAAGATGAAGGAAGATCGTATTAGGTATGATCGTCTTTGAAGTTGGGAAGCACGTGTTGTGGAAACCTTGGTTTCCTTGGATCTTTAAGCAACTAGGAACGATTCCCATTCACATGATTGAATCAAGGCGGAATAGAATGAAAACCGTTAAACAAGGTGTGTAGGGCACAAGAACACAAATGAATTACTCAAGGATTGTTCATTATATTAATAACAAACAATCACTAGGTGTGTATACATTTAATCCCACATCTAGTCGACATACGCTTTAGGTTTACATTGTGAATGAATGATATGAATAAAATATAAGACCCTTGTTCCTTTTATAGAGTAAGGATTAGGGTTTTACAAGAGATAATTATGAATAAACATGTATATCTTCTATTTAGATAACTATATACTGAATATATCATAAATAATATACTCAATATATTCCCTAATTAGAAGATTCTATTAGCCCATAGACATCCATCATCGTCCAGAATACATGTGTCAGCGTCTAGCTTTCACATGTCAGCGTCTTTGAAACAAACGTCTTGTTTCTTCATTTTAAGTTTCTGCCACATCAACTTTTAGACCCAACAATCTTCCCCTAGTGGATGTCGGCAAAACTCTTTGTGTATCTCTTGTAAGTGGTACATCATCTTCAAATTGCTTCCCCTCAAGTGTAGCATGTATATCTTCTCCTTTTTGTCACGTCAAATAGGAAAGGAAACATTGTATGCAATCAAAGATTCTCCAAATGTAGGCTCTGTGTAATGATTTTGAAGAAAAATAACTATAATATTCTTGATGTAGAAGTAGAATAACCCAAACCTGTGTTCCATATCTTGTACTATTCACGTGACGTCGAACTTATGAATACATTTAAAGTATAAGCAGACCTCGATCTCTTGTCAAAATCCTCATCCTTTGTGAGACATTGAGCACGATAATGTAACTCCTTCAAGTGATAGCAATAGGCATTTTGCTAGATTTGACAAGTCTTCGTCACCAACCATATAAGCACAAACAAGTTATTGTTAAAGTCAATGGATGATGTCCACAACTTTAACAATATGATAAAACACAAACTCGCGAAAATCTTCTTCAAGCATCAAACTTACCATAAGAATTCTTCCCCTTAAGTCAACACCTCTTCATGACAAATCTTAATGAAATAACATCTATGTAAAAGCTTAAATGGCGGATAACTCTTTCACAAGGCTACCCTGATTACATAAGAAATATTACTCCAATAAATTACTTCAGAATTGTTGCTAACTCACGTTAAAATCATTGATCCCTTTTAAAAATATCCGAGACATAAATATCAAACTGATATTCTGAATAAAAACGGAGATCCCATGTACCTTCGCGTGTAAATACCTCGTTTTGTGTGCAAAAACCTATCCAATTTTCCAAACAGCATCATTTCCTTTGTCATCCAATAACCTTCTTTATCCAAGATATCATTACTGTGGGTTGTCCAATATCGGACAACATTTGTCAGCGTTTGAAAAATTATATATCGGACAACACTATGTTTTTCTATCAGCGCCTACATACAACCTTGTGAGCGCCAACTTTATACTTGTCAGTGCCTGGCCATCAGCGTCTCATCTATGCCTTGTCAGCGTCAATGACAACCACTGACACCTATATCTATCAGCGTCTAGATAACACACGTCAGCGGCTAATCGATCTAGGGTTTTTACAAACCCTAAATCATGATTTTATGTGAAAACCATAAACTACAACGAACTTCGACATCGAATATCTTCTTCATGAGAGCTCAGATCGAAGATCCCTTCGGTGAGATCCTAGATACAAGTGTCAAGAAACTAAAACAAAAATTTCACGATGATCCAACGGTTAACGAAAGAGAAAACGCATTTTTACTATTACTATTCACAGAAAACAGCATATGATCACTGCTGACTTCGACGCTTAATAACTTTTTCTTGGGGATAGATCTTGACAATCCCCCCAGTAAATATCTAGATATATGTGTGTAGAACACATAAAAAAAATTTGTGGCGATCTAACGGTTCAATAAAAAGTTATGGCCTTCTTAATACTGATGCGCACAGAAAATCGCACAGAAAAACCCTAGACGGATTTTTCTTCCATCTCAAAACACGAACACCTTGTTGGTCCTAGCATAACGAGCCACGAGGCTCTGATACAAACTGTGGAAACCTTGGTTTCCTCGGATCTTTAAGCAACTAGGAACGATTCCCATTCACTTGATTGAATCAAGGCGGAATAGAATGAAAACCGTTAAAAAGGTGTTTAGGGCACAAGAACACAGATGAATTGCTCAAGGATTGTTCATTATATTAATAACAAACAATCACTAGGTGTGTATACATTTAATCCCACACCTAGTCGACACACGCTTTAGGTTTACATTGTGTATGCATGATATGAATAAAACCTAAGACCCTTGTTCCTTTTATAGAGTAAGGATTAGGGTTTTACAAGAGATAATTATGAATAAACATATATATCTTCTATTTAGATAACTATATACTGAATATATCATAAATGATATACTAAATATATTCCCTAATTAGAAGATTCTATTAGCCCGTAGACATCCATCAGCGTCCAGAATACATGTGTCAGCGTCTAGCTTTCACATGTCAGTGTCTTTGGAACAAACGTCTTGTTTCTTCATTTTAAGTTTCTGCCACATCAACTTTTAGACCCAACAAGTGTGAGACCTTTCTTGATGGATGCATGGAAGTTCAGAAGTGATCCTAAGTATGCAGACACGCATTTCATTGAGCCACCAAAGGTTGGCGAGTACTATACTTTTGAGGACAAGTTGTATTTAGCCAAGCGTATGATTCCATCGCATGAAAGATCGACATCGAGAGGAAAAAGGAAGGTGGATGAGGGAACTACTTCCAGAGGCAAGGGAAAGATGGATGATAGTGATGAAGAACCCGAGGAGGACGATGATGATGAGGACGAGCTACCATCCAAGAAGTCATGTGGATCACCACGTGATTAGTTATTAGTATTTCATTTATTTCCTCATTGTAATCAAACTTATTTAGACTTTCGTACTATGGTATTCTGATGGAACTTGATAACTTTAAGTTTTATTGGTGGATGATTGTAGTGACATGACTTGTCATAATTTTGTTGATTATCAATGCAATATACATTTACCTTCATGATCTATGACATGTCTTTATTTGCTCTTTTGTGATTTGGTTGATAAATACTTGTAGCATTTTGTAACACCCCCAAATTTATACAACTCAATACAACGGAAGACTAGTTGGTGTTACGGGATAGCACATTACTCACATCATAGACAACGCATAAAAATCGCGTCGTTTAATAATAAAAGCATTTCCATTCATAAATATCAAAGTTACATCGGTCCCAAGTCATATTATTTCATACAAAGTTTTACAAAGTATTTGAATGGAAAATATTGTTTAAGTGCGGGCCATGAATTCTTGTCGTCTTCCCGAGAATTACCTTCAAGTACCTGAGATAAAACATGTTAAAAGAAAAGGTCAGCGATAACGCCGAGTGAATTCATAGAGTTTAATAAATTCCATCAATATAATATCAGTATAAAATTATTACTGAAAATCATTTTGTACAAATCATTTTAATAGGCCATAAAATAGCCAAAGTCATTTTTTACAAATCCTTATTCAAAAATCATAATATAGGCATTTGCCTTAAAAATCATTATACGAGTAAATGTCGTAAAAACATCATACAATACGTTTTACAACGTTGTATAGATTAAATAAAAGCCGTTATATGAATATGGTTATGAAAACCAAAACACGAACATAATATCAATAGTATGACCCTGTATTGCTAGTCAGGCAATACATCGTAATTCGGAGCGTCTATTAGTATTTCGTTAATTTTTGGATTATTATAAGCCGCATGACATTGTTACCTTACTAATCCAACAACGGGTAGCTAACCCGATACCAATTTTGCCCATCTAAAGTAGCGTGTCGTCACAAAGGTCACGCTATGGAAATCTTCTCATACATAAATTCGCTTACCAATCAATGTGGCACGACGGGGATCAACCGTCAAGGCGCGAACTGGGGTGATCGTCCCCAAATAGTACTATTAAATGCATAAGAGTCTACCAAATCCCGGTAGTTCACAATTCATGCTAATGGGACTTTTAGTGACATAACCTAACTTTAATAATCCATTTAATTTCATCTATCGGGTCCTTTAATCATTTATCGGGTCATACAATCGGGTCATTCAATCATTCGGGTCCAAAATCAATAAACAAACAATCGGGACAAATGGTGTCCTATTTTATAAAAACTAACATGTAATCTCCCTCGCGGGTTTATAAAACATTTATAAAAACATTTAAAAGAGTGCGAGGCTATGAACTCACGTTGATGTGGGAAGGCAGGTTATCGGCAATTCGGATGTACGGTACGTGCTTCAATCACGGAAACCTAGACAAATAATACTCGTTTTAGACTCATGTCCAATGACTTCATAAAAATAACAATTATGTATACATATGATGATTATATATATATGATGATCAAGTGGGTTTACATATTCTCGTTTACTCATTTTAGTGTTATATGTCGATAGCTTTTATACTAGTTTACTAGTTTTACCCATTTACGTGTTTTAGGTCCAATAAGCCTATTATAAGTTCTTAACTTGTATTAATCCTTGTTATACTTACATTATCAGTATCTACACTTTACAAGTTGGGCCTAAATGGGTTAAGCCCATTAAGTTCTTTTTATGAGTGTTCATCTTGTTTAGTCCAATTATTAGCCCAAGTATTAGTCCAATATGTTTACTTAGCTCGTTAATGCCCGTATGCCCTATAGTTAGGGGTTTATCGGTTTTTACTTGTATTAGATAATTATATATCAGTATATGACTTTTATAAACTTTACATTAGACGGGTTTGGTCGTCTAAGTTTTATTTGGCGAGAAACGTTAATTTTACGGCGATAGCCGAAAAAGTCGTAAAAATCAAGTTTATAGTTTTTATTACTTATAAATATTATTTCACCACCATTTATATAATTTATCCATTTAATTAACCTTATATATATTTATATAAATAAGTTTTATAAGTTAGTGGGTTTTTATTTTACATTTTATACATTAAAATGTGAGTGCTTATATAATAATAATAAACATTAATTTCAAAAATCTGATTTTTATCTTCATGTTCACCATTTTTACCATATCTAGAGTTCTATAATGAATTAGAAGCTCATTTTTGGGTGACATGTTCTTCATATTATGTTCTACATTTAACTTAGTTATAGCTACTGCCCATTTTGAGTTCATCTTGCCTTAACAGTCCCTACAAAACTGCTTATTCAGATTAGACCACCTAACTTGTTTTGATCATATCTCACTCATTATTTTGATTCCATTGCATGGCCAACTCTTACATGTGTACAAGACATATAGCTTACTGTAAATGGATTCTACTTCATCATTTTATCAGTCCATGACCTGTTTCTTTACTGTTTTATACAGCCATCACTTTTAAGCAAGATTTTAGCCTTGTTCTTTATAGTTTTTCACCTTTTTAATCATGTTTATCAACACCAAATCCCCACATAACATTTTTATCATCATATATTCATCATATACATATACAATAAGAAAGAAAATACATGATTACATAATCAAAATAACAAGAGGATGGGAAGAACAATCTTTATACCACCAAGGTGATGAAATGATGAGTTTTTTTGGATGAACAAGACTTGGTTTTGGGTAACCAATCTTATGTGATATCAACACCACTTCTAGGATCACCAAGTATTTGTAGATTCCTCCAAAAATCAGCCCTTGTTCTTCATGAAAACTCCTTGAGAAATCAGCCCCAAACTCCCTTGAAAACTCCTTTTTACATGTTAAGATCACCTCCAATCAATAGAGCTTGAAGAGGTTTCCATCATATGTGTGAATAACACATGATTTCATGGTTAAAATTGATCAAATGAGGGTGTCCTTGGTGGAGATGGGACGAATTTTTAGAGAGAGGAAAGGGAGGATGAGTGGTTTTGCATGTAAGAGTTTAGTGGAAATGGTATGTGTGAAGTAGTTTGAATGGTTTTATGAAAAGTTAGCTTACATTGTAATCTTTAAGCAACAAGTGTAACACTTGTTGTTAAGTGTTGACACCTAAGGGTGTGGTGGAGCTACTTGTTATGGGGGTGGGCAAGTGTAAACTTGTCCCATCCCTATTAATTTACGGGTACTCCTCGATTCTAGTTTCCTCGATTTGCGTGCCCTCGGGTCGTTTTACAAAAAACGTTTTTATAAATTATGAATCAACGGCACAAAACGAATCTAATAAAAATTGTCTCATCAAAAACGGAGTTCGAAAACGTAAATACGTAATCCTAAGGTTTCCGGTTTAGTCGTAAAGGACGTTAAAATAAAATCGTAAGTCCTAGTCTCTTTTCGCAAATTTGTGAGTTTATGAACCAACACAAATTTAAAACTCTAAAATAATATTCGCGGATAAATTTATTTTTCTGAAATGTCGGACTGTCACCAAGGACGGTGTATGTAAACGTAAGCACGTAACGTTGAATCCTCCGGTTTAGACGTAGTCGATGCTACTCCAAGACGTAAATCCAAATTTCTTCCCAAAAATATGTGAGTTCATATTGTAACATTAAGATAATGTTTTTAAATAATATTCAAGAATAAAATATCAACCATAAATTGACGGATTGTCACAGTATTTACCCCTAAACAGGATCTTTGTCCTCAAAGATCATCTTACCTTACTACTCGCTTCTTATAGAGTTAAAGCCATGTGGGTATTTCCTCCACATTTGGTCTTTTCTCACAAGTGTAATCTATTATAATACGCGAGTTTCATCAAACATAACTACGGGAATAAGATCAGGCTAAATGTTGACTTACTTTCTCTATCCATGATGTTCACGGGTTTCTGATGAATGCAACTTTTTGCCGATCTAAGCTTTACTAAGAACAATCAGATTTTCACTTGATAGATATTCCATCAAGTTCGATATACGAAACATAATTCACGCAGTCTTTGAAGTCCTAGGGTAGATCCAGCTTATATGCCTTCCAAACCAATCTTTTACATCATCTCAGTGGTCCCATACAACGAGGACTTATATCCCATGATTTGTCAGATCATGAATTCATTTTTTTCCAAGGTTAAAAATTGTGGCATAACTTTGCTACCCATTTGGCACTTCAAGATCCACATTTCATATTCACATAACCTCTTGCCCACTACCGGCTGTCAATAATCAGATCCTAATTTCAACAATCATTTCATATCTCGTGGGTCGGGTATTTTGTAAGGTTAGGTTCACCATCATAGGAAACCTTAAACCTAAAAGACATGTCCAACTCACAATGGATGTATGTCGGGTGTCTTCATCTCAACTCTTTCTTACAGATGCTCTAATATAGATCCTAACAAGATTAGATCTCAATCCTAAAACGATAATTATCAATGATATTATCTTCAAAGGAAAACGATTATACGGTCTATTACCAAAGGTCAATCATTCAAACATAAAACAGCACTTATATTACTTTGTATCGTTACTTTACCTCGTCCCTTCGATTGGGGTGGTACATAGTACTCTCATCAAGATTCGTTCACAATGACTTCTGAGCAAATCTCTAGAAATTCGATGCGGAGCGAGGATCTTGATAAAGATGTTCAATACAGGCACACTATGTTTACATAACTCTTTTGCATTTATCATTAACGGGAATGATATTAGTAGATTTGGTCAGTCTTTCGACGATGACCCAAATCGAATCAAATTCAGATGATGACCTTTGCAATAGCTAGACGTTTACTAATGTATGAGGCGATGTCTGCCTTCATAATTGTCATTAGTACAACTTATTCAGACAAGGATACTTTTAGTAAAAAATGACATACATATAATACTTATACTTACAAATTCCAATACAACTATATCTCACAATCCTCCATATTTAGACGATCACATATGGTCTTTAAAACATTTAACGCTATCGGCTTCTCAACTCTAATGGTTCACACTAGCCGTGAAACCTTTCACTATTTATATTATCCTTTTTACAAACATTGTTTATTTTTATATCGTTCAACAATTTATGTTGCACCTTCATTATTAAGGAATATGTCCTAACTTGTTCTTTATCTTTTCTACATAATGTGTCGGTGTCTATATTCTCTTCTCATGATGATATAATTATCATGTCCACAATTCACTCAGATATTCTTTCTATATTATGCGTCAGTAATTACGTTCACTTTCCTGATGAAATAAATATCATAACTGTATTTATTCAAAATTCTTTCTTCTTATCTTCTATGTTTTAGTTTCGTCTCCACTATTATTTTTATTCGTTTTACTCAATCCATCGTCTAAAGCGTCGATAATCATTATAATTAATTAAATAATTATTTATTAAATTTTTATGAAACGTAAACGTAAAGATTTTAAATTTCTTAGTCCATCCAATTATATAAAATGTTCAAAATTAAATTTGAATTTAATTAACAAGATTTTTGTTGATTTATCGAAAATAATTAATAGGATTTGTAAATGTTCGAAAAAAAACCTTTGTTTATACTTTGGTCAAAATTTTCTTAGTTGAAAAGCAAAAATTGTCGTTTTAAGTTTTCAGGTTATGGTATAAATGTTTTTACTCAATCCTTCTTAAGATGTCTTAAGGTATGCAAAAACATTTACCCCTAAACAGAAGTTTAGCTAAATGTTTTGGTTATAAGGGAATGATCCCTTAAAAATCCTTTGTTACAACATTTGTCGAAACATATTTGCACTTTTCTTTTTAGTATAACTCAAAGTCTTAAAAGGGCTCTTAATTTTTGAAGAGTCAATTTATATTCCATTATCTATTAATCACATGGTTAAATCATGTAAAGATTCAAGTCTTTAATCACGTGTTAATTATTCAAGGTTCAAGTTTCACTGTTCGGCCAATTCAGGACAGTCTATAAATAATTATTAACTCATTCTTATTCGTATATACAAACAAATGGTCCTAAATGATCACAAGCATGAATTTATCAAATTACAGCCTACACACGTGATTCACCAAATTTATGAATACTACATGTGCATTAGTCAATCCAAATGTCATCACATGAAACTCATAATGTTCATTACAAGTATCGGATGTAGTGATTGGAATACATAATCTTTTCCGCAGATGCGAAGTTGATGATAACCATGCCGTGGATCAAATTGCTAGAACCTTGTAAATGATCGAACAAATCTTCCATTTCGAGTTATGGATTTCGTGTTCGATTGTCAATTTACTCAGTCACAGTAATCTATAAATATAAGGAATGATAACACCATTGCTCTTCATGATGACAGGCTTGGTAGAATAAAATCTTTCTCCGACAACTCTCTCAGTTGTACGGTATTTCCTTAAATTCAGATGGTGCTGACGAATAGTGCACAAGCCACAAGTGCAGCACCGGAAATATAATCAATACCAATTTCAACTTGCCTTAATGGCGAAAGTCTAGGTAATTCATCAACAAATACCTCCTAAAGTTTCAGATAACGGAAACATCTTTTAATAAATTAATATTAGGTTCTTTCTAGATTATAATATCTATGACCAATTCACAACCATTCACGGTATAATTTCAAGTCTAAATACAGGATATGGTCATCCATCAAAAATTATTTAGATCACTTTTGATAATCAACATCTTATCATTTAGGGGAATTCTACTCGAGTTCCCATCAATTAAGACAATGTCGTCATGTCATAATCAATCAATCCATTCTACTGGCACTCTCAATTTTCTAGTTTTATTGCCGTCGATAAGATGTGATCTTCTCAAAAGACTAATAATAACTCATAATCCTTCACAAGTTCAAGGATATATGGAGACACAACTACTATTAAAAGAGTAAGGTTAACGCATAATCTATGCGAGAGAATTTCAAATCAGATACAGACGAAAACATTTAACGAATATGAATATATCCCATGTTTTCATAATTTAAGTACGCATTCAAAAGCTCCTCGGATCGTTACCCAGGTCATTCAAATGAAATGAAATCAAAAGAAATTATAGGAACATTGATACATCCAGTCGGGTATCAACACTCGGTAATCAGATACTTTTCCTAAGAATCTCACTACGGGAGATTTGGACAAGAAAGAATTGTCAATTGTCAAATAAGACAATTTCCACAGATGAGTAAATTCGACTCAGAAGAATAGGTGTTACAGGCACATATGTAGATGTCTCTAACATTATGTCCTTATTTTTCACTTCTTGCAGATCTCATTAAAATTTAATCTTTCACAATCCTCAAAGAAAATTTAGTGTTTATTCATTAGTTTTATGGTGACTACTAGTCAGTCTTGCATGATCCATTCTAAATTGTATGTAGGCGCGCAACTATATACAATTTCAAGATTAACGATGCAATACTCAGTTCGTCAAAATTTTATCATCATGTTTATAATAAAAACATTTTCATGCTTAATTCTTAAATAAGAATCAAGAATATATTTACAACGATTTTCCTTGTTATGAAAACAACTAAGTTTTCCAAAGCGTTTCTTAAACAACTTTACTTTGATGACAATCACTTATAAATCTCACTTCGAATAATCCTTATAGTGATGAAAATCCAATTTTCTCAAAGGATACCGTTTTAACTTTATAAAAACAATGAGTGATCTGCAGAAGAGTGATGAAAGCTTGTTCACCAAGAATTAACTACGATATGATAGGAAATGAGCTTAGCCAAATAATCATGAGGTTCATGACTTCGATGGCACTGAGGAATACAAAGAGAATAATCCACAGCGTAACTCAATTCAAGATGAGTACTTGTTCAATGGTTGCATCACTAATGCGAGCATTAGGATGAAGCAATAAGAGATAGATATTATCGATACATGTAGAATTTAGCAATCAAAGGTAGTCTTTTCATTAATCACAAACAAGTCAAAATTGTACCGTAACACATTACTCGTCACTATGTCATACAATTCTTAGAACTCATCCTACCAACTGATATCTCAGTTAAGTTAGGGATTCATAAAAGATACCACAATGAATACTAATCTACAAGAGTCATTAGGTGTTCCACATGTCCCGGAAGATCCATCGGTCCCAATTCAGAAGAAGATTTCTTCAATTTATTTCCTGGACACTGGGCATCCTTATTATTGGACAATGGCCTAGGAACAACCCTTAACACGAACCTACAATCAATTAAAACCTTATAATTCAATCACAGGGCTTAACGACTTATATTAACAATCTCATATTCCATACAGGTTAAATTTTACTTTATCCAAGTTTCAACCAATTTTATACTCGATTCGATATCCTACCTCTTTTTCCAATACTTTCAACCTTATTTATAAACCTTAAAAGGGCAATAAAAGCTCGATATGAATCAACACTTAATTTCCGATCCTATAGCTCTTACAACAACAATTATCACATGAGTCACTAGCATGAGATGACTCACACATTCAATTATACTTCTCGGAAAGGTATTAGTGGCATGAGGCTTTTGGGTACTGGTTCCAATGACAACCTCAAGTGCAACATTCACCCTTTCGATTTCAATTTAAGAATTGGATGACAACGAGTCAGATGACATCTTTCTAGGTGGTAATGTTTTGTCAAACTCCACTCTATAAGGAAAGATCGTCATGACATCGATATCAGATTTAATCTCGCCAATTCCTCTTCAATAGCACAATCAACTACTATCTACATTTCTATAAATATCAACCATTTGTTGGGATCATTAATATCCACAACTTGGTTTAGATCTAGGATAGCTAGAATTCCTACGAGAATAGCTTCGATTAATTTACTAGGGGATTTAGGGTTTCTTGTGACAATCGACGTCGTATAAATACCTCGTATAAATATTAGAATAATCATCAAACAATCATGTAATCAAATTACATCATATATATAATCCAAGTTATATATATATTAAAATAACACTTCTCAGCTGGCCTTGTCGGTAACTCGGGAATTCTTCAGCACCGTTATAGTCAAAAGATTTTTAGACATTTTTAGAAAAATGTTTATAGTTAAAAGATTTTGAAAAGTTTTATTCAAAACCTTGGTTTTAAAAATCTTTCGTTCTCTATAACGAGAGCTCTAATACCAAACTGTAACACCCCCAAATTTATACAACTCAATACAGCGGAAGACTAGTTGGTGTTACGGGATAGCACATTACTCACATCATAGACAACGCATAAAAATCGCGTCGTTTAATAATAAAAGCATTTCCATTCATAAATATCAAAGTTACATCGGTCCCAAGTCATATTATTTCATACAAAGTTTTACAAAGTATTTGAATGGAAAATATTGTTTAAGTGCGGGCCATGAATTCTTGTCGTCTTCCCGAGAATTACCTTCAAGTACCTGAGATAAAACATGTTAAAAGAAAAGGTCAGCGATAACGCCGAGTGAATTCATAGAGTTTAATAAATTCCATCAATATAATATCAGTATAAAATTATTACTGAAAATCATTTTGTACAAATCATTTTAATAGGCCATAAAATAGCCAAAGTCATTTTTTACAAATCCTTATTCAAAAATCATAATATAGGCATTTGCCTTAAAAATCATTATACGAGTAAATGTCGTAAAAACATCATACAATACGTTTTACAACGTTGTATATATTAAATAAAAGCCGTTATATGAATATGGTTATGAAAACCAAAACACGAACATAATATCAATAGTATGACCCTGTATTGCTAGTCAGGCAATACATCGTAAATCGGAGCGTCTATTAGTATTTCGTTAATTTTTGGATTATTATAAGCCGCATGACATTGTTACCTTACTAATCCAACAACGGGTAGCTAACCCGATACCAATTTTGCCCATATAAAGTAGCGTGTCGTCACAAAGGTCACGCTATGGAAATCTTCTCATACATAAATTCACTTACCAATCAATGTGGCACGACGGGGATCAACCGTCAAGGCGCGAACTGGGGTGATCGTCCCCAGATAGTACTATTAAATGCATAAGCGTCTACCAAATCCCGGTAGTTCACAATTCATGCTAATGGGACTTTTAGTGACATAACCTAACTTTAATAATCCATTTAATTTCATCTATCGGGTCCTTTAATCATTTATCGGGTCATACAATCGGGTCATTCAATCATTCGGGTCCAAAATCAATAAACAAACAATCGGGACAAATGGTGTCCTATTTTATAAAAACTAACATGTAATCTCCCTCGCGGGTTTATAAAAAATTTATAAAAACATTTAAAAGAGTGCGAGGCTATGAACTCACGTTGATGTGGGAAGGCGGGTTATCGGCAATTCGGATGTACGGTACGTGCTTCAATCACGGAAACCTAGACAAATAATACTCGTCTTAGACTCATGTCCAATGACTTCATAAAAATAACAATTATGTATACATATGATGATTATATATATATGATGATCAAGTGGGTTTACATATTCTCGTTTACTCATTTTAGTGTTATATGTCGATAGCTTTTATACTAGTTTACTAGTTTTACCCATTTACGTGTTTTAGGTCCAATAAGCCTATTATAAGTTCTCAACTTGTATTAATCCTTGTTATACTTACATTATCAGTATCTACACTTTACAAGTTGGGCCTAAATGGGTTAAGCCCATTAAGTTCTTTTTATGAGTGTTCATCTTGTTTAGTCCAATTATTAGCCCAAGTATTAGTCCAATATGTTTACTTAGCTCGTTAATGCCCGTATGCCCTATAGTTCGGGGTTTATCGGTTTTTACTTGTATTAGATACTTATATATCAGTATATGACTTTTATAAACTTTACATTAGACGGGTTTGGTCGTCTAAGTTTTATTTGGCGAAAAACGTTAATTTTACGGCGATAGCCGAAAAAGTCGTAAAAATCAAGTTTATAGTTTTTATTACTTATAAATATTATTTCACCACCATTTATATAATTTATCCATTTAATTAACCTTATATATATTTATATAAATAAGCTTTATAAGTTAGTGGGTTTTTATTTTACATTTTATACATTAAAATGTGAGTGCTTATATAATAATAATAAACATTAATTCTAAAAATCTGATTTTTATCTTCATGTTCACCATTTTTACCATATCTAGAGTTCTATAATGAATTAGAAGCTCATTTTTGGGTGACATGTTCTTCATATTATGTGCTACATTTAACTTAGTTATAGCTACTGCCCATTTTGAGTTCATCTTGCCTTAACAGTCCCTACAAAACTGCTTATTCAGATTAGACCACCTAACTTGTTTTGATCATATCTCACTCATTATTTTGATTCCATTGCATGGCCAACTCTCACATGTGTACAAGACATATAGCTTACTGTAAATGGATTCTACTTCATCATTTTATCAGTCCATGACCTTTTTCTTTACTGTTTTATACAGCCATCACTTTTAAGCAAGATTTTAGCCTTGTTCTTTATAGTTTTTCACCTTTTTAATCATGTTTATCAACACCAAATCCCCACATAACATTTTTATCATCATATATTCATCATATACATATACAATAAGAAAGAAAATACATGATTACATAATCAAAATAACAAGAGGATGGGAAGAACAATCTTTATACCACCAAGGTGATGAAATGATGAGTTTTTTTGGATGAACAAGACTTGGTTTTGGGTAACCAATCTTATGTGATATCAACACCACTTCTAGGATCACCAAGTATTTGTAGATTCCTCCAAAAATCAGCCCTTGTTCTTCATGAAAACTCCTTGAGAAATCAGCCCCAAACTCCCCTGAAAACTCCTTTTTACATGTTAAGATCACCTCCAATCAATAGAGCTTGAAGAGGTTTCCATCATATGTGTGAATAACACATGATTTCATGGTTAAAATTGATCAAATGAGGGTGTTCTTGGTGGAGATGGGACGAATTTTTAGAGAGAGGAAAGGGAGGATGAGTGGTTTTGCATGTAAGAGTTTAGTGGAAATGGTATGTGTGAAGTAGTTTGAATGGTTTTATGAAAAGTTAGCTTACATTGTAATCTTTAAGCAACAAGTGTAACACTTGTTGTTAAGTGTTGACACCTAAGGGTGTAGTGGAGCTACTTGTTATGGGGGTGGGCAAGTGTAAACTTGTCCCATCCCTATTAATTTACGGGTACTCCTCGATTCTACTTTCCTCGATTTGCGTGCCCTCGGGTCGTTTTACGAAAAACATTTTTATAAATTATAAATCAGCGACACAAAACGAATCTAATAAAAATTGTCTCATCAAAAACGGAGTTCGAAAACGTAAATACGTAATCCTAAGGTTTCCGGTTTAGTCGTAAAGGACGTTAAAATAAAATCGTAAGTCCTAGTCTCTTTTCGCAAATTTGTGAGTTTATGAACCAACACAAATTTAAAACTCCAAAATAATATTCGCGGATAAATTTATTTTTCTGAAATATCGGACTGTCACCAAGGACGGTGTATGTAAACGTAAGCACGTAACGTTGAATCCTCCGGTTTAGACGTAGTCGATGCTACTCCAAGACGTAAATCCAAATTTCTTCCCAAAAATATGTGAGTTCATATTGTAACGTTAAAATAATGTTTTTAAATAATATTCAAGAATAAAATATCAACCATAAATTGACGGATTGTCACACATTTGTTGATTGTGCTTGTTGTATTTATATTATGTCTTAAAAAAGGAATCCTTCTTGATCTTGATATGTATACTTACTCTGTTTTCTTTGATTGTAATGATGGGATCATGCCTCCAAAGTTGACAGCTACTTGTGTGAACACTATAATTCAAGAAGCGATCGCTAATGCGCTTGAGACGGATCGTGCAGCTAGAGTTCAAAGCCAAGGTGGAAATGCTAGAGGACCACACGTCCCAGGAGAATGTTCTTATGCCATTTTTATGAAATACGGGCCTCTGCAGTTTTGTGGTATTGGAGGAGCTTTAAAACTTCGTCGATGGGTTGAGAAGATAGAAAGCACGTTTAAAATCAGTAGGTGCTCTGAGGCAAATAAGGTGAAGTTTGCAACTGCTAATTTTCTTGATGATGTGTCGAGTTGGTGGAACAACCAAGTGTGTACCGTTGGTCTTCTAGAAGCTAATAGAAGGAATTGGGCTGCTACAAAGGAGCTTTTGACTAAGAAGTTTTGTCCCGAAAAAGAATTGGGTCAATTGGAAGATGAGTTGAGGCATTTAGTGTTGAAAAACAATGACATCACATCTTATACAAGGAGATTCAATGAGTTGATCTTGTTGTGCCCCGATGCTTTTGCGGATGACCGCAAGAAAATGAAGCAGTATATCAAGTGATTGTCAAGCAATATCAAGGGTGATACTACTTCGTCAAAGACGAGATCTTTTGATGAAGTTGTCCAGATGGATCACACTCTAATGGACGTTAAGGTGCAAGATAATAAAGACAGTGTGGCTGAACAAAACAAGAGGAAATGGGAGTCTACTCAATCAAATCAATCGCAAGGTCAGAATCGTGAGGGTTATCGTAATAACACTCAGGGGTCGAACCGAAATCAACAATTTAATCAGAGAAGGAATGATGGGATGAGAGCTGCCATAGTGCCAAGTGGAAACAAGGTCAATCCCAAGTGTGGCCGATGTAGTTTGTATCATGTAGGGAATTTCCCTTCTGCTTGTAACAAATGTGGAAAGGTTGGGCATAAGGCTGTGGAGTGTTGGACGAGAGGGGTGGCTATGGGAGCAAATGCCACGAGAGTAATGGTATGTTTTGGTTATGGTGAGAAGGGACATAAACAGGGAAATTGTCCAAAGGCTAGGAATAGTCAAGGAGGAAATGCTGCTGCTCCAGCTTATGTGGTGGGGACTGCAGACAAGCCTCAAGGTCCGAACGTGGTAACCGGTACGTTCTTTCTTTATGCTCGTTATGCTAGCGTATTGTTTGATTTTGGATCAGATAGAAGCTTTGTAGATGTAAAATTCAGTCGCCTTATCAATAGAGAACTAGTAATGTTAACAACTAACAATAATGTGGAGTTAGCCGATGGAAAGATTGTTAGCACTAATTCTATACTGAAAGGGTGTTCCTTGAAGTTAGGGAACTATGTGTTTGATATCGATTTGATGCCTATAGAGCTAGGATCTTTTGATGTAATCATTGGAATGGATTGGTTAGTTTCGCATGGTGCGGTGATTGTTTGTAGTGAGAGATTAGTTCAGATTCCGTTGAGAAAGAAGGTGTTGACGGTGAAGGGTGACGAATGTACTTCTCGTTTGAAAGTAATATCTTGCTTGAAGGTGATGAGGTATATGGAGGAAGGGTGTGATGTATTTTTGGCTCAAATTTCTAGTGACGGTGATGTAGAGACGAAGTTGGAGGATGTGCCAGTGATTCGAGAGTATCCTGAAGTTTTTCCTGAAGAGTTGCCAGGATTGCTTCCATCTCGTGAAGTTGAATTTCGGATCGATTTGGTGCCTAGAGCTGCACCAGTTGCTCGTGCGTCTTATCGATTGGCACCATCAGAATTGAAGGAGTTATCCGATCAATTGAAGGAATTGATCGATAAGGGGTTTATTAGACCGAGTTCATCACCTTGGGGAGCACCTGTGTTGTTTCTGAAGAAGAAGGAAGGATCGTTCATAATGTGTATCGACTATAGGGAGCTTTACAAATTGACGGTCAAGAATCAGTATCCATTGTCGAGGATTGATGACTTATTTGATCAGTTGCAAGGTTCCAGTGTGTACTCGAAGATCGACTTGAGATCGGGTTATCACCAACTACGAGTTAGAGAGGAAGATATTCCTATAACTGCTTTCCGTACTTGGTATGGGCATTTTGAGTTTCAAGTGATGCCGTTTGGTTTGACGAATGCGCCTGCTGTGTTTATGGATTTGATGAACCGTGTGTGCAAGCCGTATTTGGATAAGTTCGTCATTGTGTTCATTGATGATATCCTTATTTATTCTAAGAGTAAGGAAGAGCATGAGAAGAATTTGAGGACAATTTTAGAATTGTTGAAGAAAGAGAAGTTGTACGCAAAATTCTCTAAGTGTGAATTTTTGTTGGAATCGGTGCAATTTCTTGGGCATGTGATTGACAAAAAAGGTGTTCGGGTAGATCCTGCCAAGATTGTGGCAATTAAGGATTGGTCGGTACCGACAACGCCGACTGAAGTTCGACAATTTCTTGGTTTAGCTGATTACTATCAGATATTTATCGAAGGATTTTCGTTGATCGCGAAGCCATTGACCAAGCTTACTGAGAATAATCTGGCGTTTGAGTGGGGAATTGATGAAGAATTTGCTTTCAAAATGCTTAAGGACAAGTTGTGTTCTGCTCCAATTTTGTCATTTCCGGAAGGAATTAAAGACTTTATGGTTTACTGTGATGCGTCTCACAAGGGTTATGGAGCTGTATTGATGCAACATGAGAAGGTAATTGCTTACGCGTCAAGACAATTAAGGAAGCATGAGGATAACTACACTACGTATGATTTGGAACTTGGTGTTGTAGTTTTTGCGTTGAAGTTGTGGAGACACTACTTGTATGGAACCAAGTGTGTTGTGTTCACGGATCATAAGAGTTTGCAGCATATTTTGGATCAAAAGGAGTTGAATATAAGGAAAAGGAGATGGGTTGAGTTACTTAATTATGACTGCGAGATTCGCTACCATCCTGGAAAAGAGAATGTAGTAGCTGATGCACTTAGTAGGAAGGAAAAAGAAAAGCCTCTTAGAGTTAGAGCTTTGGTGACGACGAAGAGTATTTATTTGCCTTGAATGATAATGAAGGCTCAAGCGAATGGGTTGATGAGAGAGAATGTCAAGGCAGAGAATTTGGGAATAATGATGAATCCATTTTTTGTGGTGAAGTCGGGTGGACTGAGGTATTTCGAGAATCGAATTTGGTTATCGTTATGTCCACCTGAGGAAGGAGTACCTTGAGTGCGAGATTTGGTTATGAACGAGTCTCATAAGACGAAGTATTCGATACATCCTAGATCGGATAAGATATATCATGATATGAAGAAGGTGTATTGGTGGCCGAATATGAAGGCAAACATTTCTCGATACATTAGTAAGTGCTTGATTTGTGCGAAAGTTAAGACTGAACACAAAAGACCGTCAAGATTATTGGTGCAACCTGAGATTCTGGAATGGAAGTGGGAGAAGATCGCTATGGATTTCGTGACGGGTTTACCAAGAACTCCAAGTGGTTATGATATGATTTGGGTGATCGCGGATAGACTAACGAAATCTGCTCACGTTTTACCTATGAAGAAGACGGATGGTATGGAGAGACTTACCAGTGTGTATGTGAAGGAGATCGTTTGTCGACATAGAGTACCTTTATCGATTATTTCGGATCACGACAGTAGATTTACTTCTAAGTTTTGGAGATCTCTTCAACGTGCGTTGGGCACTGAGTTGAGTTTGAGTACGGCCTATCATCCCGAGATTGATGGCCAGAGTGAGAGGACTATTCAGACGTTGGAAGACATGCTTCGAGCGTGTGTTATTGATTTTGGTGGAAGCTGGGAACGTCATTTGCCTTTAGTGTAATTTTCATATAACAACAACTATCACGCAAGTATTAAGGCAGCGCCGTTTGAAGCATTATATGGACGAAAATTTAGGTCTCCAGTGTGTTGTAGTGAAGTAGGGGAAAGTCAGTTGACTGGACCTGAGATGATTTTAGAGACTACCGAGAATATTGTGCAAATCAAGAACCAATTGCTTGCCGCGAGAAGCCGACAGAATAGTTACGCCGATAATAGGAGGAACCCGTTGGAATTCAAGGTTGGAGACATGGTTATGCTTAAGGTGTCGCCATGGAAAGGTTTGATTCGTTTTGGGAAGAGAGGAAAGTTGAGTCTGAGGTATATTGGACCATTTAAGATCATTAAACAAATTGGACCAGTTTCTTATAAGTTGGATTTGCCAAATGAGCTTAGTTCTATTCATAACACGTTTCACGTGTTAAATCTGAAGAAGTGTTTGGTAGATAAGGATTTGGTAATTCTTTTGGATGAGATTCAGCTTGACGACAAATTGCATTTTATGGAGGAACCAGTGGAGATTATGAACCGAGAAGTCAAGAGATTGAAGCATAGTAGAATTCCCATTGTTATTGTACGATGGAATTCTAGACGTGGACCGGAATTTACGTGGGAATGAGAGGATTTCTTTAAGGAAAAGTATCTGTTAGGACCTTTGGAATAGTTATTTGTAATAGGTAGACTAGGAGGTATGTAGTTCCTCCTGGTCCTAGTAGTAGTAGGAGCAAGACGTGCTCTTGGTCTTATAGAAAGTCAAACTTTATTATTTAAAGATTATTCTGTTAGGATATGCATGAGATATGTTAGGAAAGGATATGCATATCAGTTTTACATGTTTTAGTTTAATGATGTATTAGGGTTTCCTTGTAGTATAAAAGGAACCTTAGGCAGAAGGGTTTTATACACCTTCATCAAACATTATTCTAGTTCATATTAATATTAGAAATCCTTAGTAAAGGATCAAGTCGTTATAGTTATTTTGTTCTTCTTGTCCATAGTATTTGTATTCCGCACTTATACTGTGTGATTTATCTAGAGTCTCTCTGTGAATAGACTTGTGATTACAGAAGTCGTTCACCATCCCTAACAGGCTGCAAGATCCACATCTAGTGGGCCCAACAAGTGGTATCAGAGCCTGTGAGAGTCTATGTACAAGAAGAATCAATTTTACTTATTACTAACATCTTTGTTTAATTATGTCTGCCTCAAGTTCTACTCAAACAGGAGAAGATAGCACCCCTAAAACGCAGCAACCTCAGCATATCATTGCTACGGTTTCCAATACAAATGGTAAGTTTCCTCTTTTGAAAAAGGATGAGTATGATAGCTGGGCAATGAAGATGGAATGCTGGATCACCAACACTGATCAAGATCTTTGGAAGATTATTCTGAATGGAAACAGCAAGAAGTCTACTAGAAGAGACAAGAATGGTAGTATTATTCTTCTTGACCCTAAAACTCATGAAGAAATAACAGCTGTTCAGAAGGAGATCAAAGCAAAAACTATTTTGCTTCAGTCTCTTCCTGATGATCACATGGGTGACTTTTATCATCTGGACGATGCTAGAGAAATCTGGAATGGAATAAAAGCAAGGTTTGGTGGGAATGAGGAGTCAAAGAAAATGCGAAGATCTATGCTGAGAGATGAATTCACAGACTTCAAGATCTTAGAAATTGAAGGTATCCATCAAGGGTATGACAGGTTCCAAAAGATACTGAGACAGTTGAATCAACTCCGGTCAAAACCTGACAATGGAGATATCAATGCAAGGTTTCTTAGAGCCTTACCCTACTCATGGAATCAGGTGGTAATCTCTCTCAAAGCAAAAGGTGGGCTTGACTATCTTAATTTTGATGATTTGTTTCATAAGCTCAAAACCTTTGAGCCTCATGTGAGGGGATACTCAAGTGATTCTTTTCCTACTCCTGCTAACTCTGCCTTTGTGAGTTCCATGGGATCTAGTCCCATGTCTTATGCTAGTAGTCCAAGCTATACTGTGTCTTCTCAGCATACTTCTCAGCATACTTCTACTACTGAACCGAAAGCCAAGTCTGGTAGCATGGTAGAAGCTGTTCTTCACTCTTTTGTTGCTGACGTTGATCCTCAACAACAACTTGCTTTTGATGACTTCAAACAGGTTAATAAACTTGACCTGGATGAAATGGATCTCAAATGGCAGATGGCCATGCTCACTCTTAGGGTTCACAAGTTTGAGAAGAAAGCCGGTCGAAAGTTTAACTACAACCCAAGAGAGCCAACAAGGTTTGACAGAAGCAAGGTTAGATGCTATAACTGCCAGCAGCAAGGACACTTTGCTAGGGAATGCTCTAACAAGCATGACCAGGAGAAAAGCAGGTATTCAGCTTTCAAGATTCAGGAGGTGAAGGATGACAAGAAGGCTTTGGTGTCTGTTGACTCTATGGTCAACTGGAGTGATCATCAGAATGCTGCCCTGGAAATAGCTGAACCTTCTACTGACGTGTTTGCAATGATTTCTGGGAATCTGTCTGATGCTGAGGAAGTAGAAGAGTTTGCTTTTATGGGCATCTCACCTCAGGTACAACATTGTCCTCTTGGTTGTCATGATAAATATTCAGAATTGTTGTCTCAATATAATGACTTAAATGAACAAAATGATAAGTATTTTTTTGAGGTTCAAGCATATAAGAATTCTTTAAAAACATTAGAACAACAAAAGAGGTGGCTTCAAGACACACAACGTGAATATGAAGATAAAATTAGAATTCTAAATATTGATTTAGAAAATACAACAAATATGCTTAAATACACTGAAAAGGTAAAAGTTGACAATATCAAGGATAAGCAGGACATGAAGGCAAAAATGGATGCTACACTGTTAAGATTTGAAAAATGGCAATATGCACCTAAGAATCTTTCAAAGTTAATTGATAGTAGCATGTCTGTTAAGACTAAAAGAGGGTTAGGATTTGATAAATATATTGATTCAGAAGATGTGTTTGATCTATCTTTTTTAAGTGTCTTTGATCCTGACAAGGAGGAAGAGGGAAAACCTTGCTACAATAGGTTTCAACCAGCTGCAGCAATGCATGATGTCCCTCCACCTCTTATAGGAACTTTTATGCCCACTTCTAGGCATAATGACTTGGATGTTACACAGATGCATGAGTCCCCAAAAAGTTCTACTAATACTAATGACTTTGTCTCTTGTACTTTCAGTGACAAAGCCAGTGACTCTGCATCATGTGGTTCAAGCGAAGAGTCAAGACCTATAAGCACCAAAACAAATGACCATGCTGCTACTAGTGCTAGGAAGAGTGAAGAGAGAGTTGCTTCTACTTCAACTGTGTCTAGTTCTGGTTCATTGAGTCCAAGGAATAATGTTTCTCCTAGAATTATGTGTAATAAAGTTAGCAGTATGAGACAAGTTCATTTGAATAAAAGATGTTTTGTTTGTGGCAGTACATTTCATTTGATTAAAGATTGTGACTTTTATGATCAACATCTTCCTGTGTATCAAGCATATCCTGCTCCTGGTCCACCAGGAGTTGCTCCTTATTCTTCTAGAAGACTTAACCCTTTTGCCCAATCTTTTTCTTCTTCTAGAAGGACCTCTCCTTTAGCTTCTGATCATTGGAGAAACAATTGTTTAATCCCTAATAGACCAACCAGCAACTACTTTCAGAACTTTAATCATAATTATGCATTTAATTCAGACCACATGTATTTTGGGTTGGGAAATTTGGGTGCTGCTGTTAAGCCCTCAGCAGGTTGTTCTTGGTCAAACAATAACACCCATATGATGAATAGGCAACCTAAGAACAACAGTCGATGTCATCAATATTCTTGGCTATCTACTAAAGATCCACAAGGCATGCTCAAACCTGAAAAGGTTTGGGTCCCCTTAAGACACTAACTTTTGCATATATCCTTTCTTGTTGTTGTAGGTTACTCCATACCAAGATCCTACTCTTGGGATTGTTGATAGTGGATGCTCTAGGAGCATGACAGGAAATAAAAGTCTTATATCTAACTTTGTACCATTTCAAGGCGGAAAGGTCTATTTTGGAGGCGGTGAAGGAAGGATCACTGGCAAAGGAACGATTCAGACGCCTAATCTTAACTTTGAGCAGGTCTACTGTGTGGAAGCACTTCAACACTTCAACTTGATCTCTGTCTCTCAGATTTATGACAAGAACCAGTTTGTCCTCTTTACGGATACTGATGCACTAGTGTTATCCACAGACTTTAAACTCTCAGATGACTCACAAGTTCTACTCAGAATCCCTAGAAGACACAACCTCTATAGTATCAAGCTGAATGAAGTCAATCCTACTGGTCAGCTAGTATGTTTGGTTGCTAAAGCCTCAGAAGATGAAGCCACTAAATGGCACAGAAGGATGGGACATGTGAACTTCAAGACCATTCACAAATTAGCAAATATGAACTTGGTCTCTGGTTTACCTCCCAAGACTTTCAGAAATGACATCAATTGCCTTGCATGCAGCAAAGGCAAACAACATAAAGCATCCTTCAAAGCCATTACTGCTCTCAGCCTTATAACTGAACCATTGCAGCTACTACACATGGATTTATTTGGTCCTACCTCCATTAGGAGCATTGACCACAAACAATTCTGTCTTGTGGTAACTGATGGGTATAGCAGGTTCACGTGGGTTTTCTTCATGGCTGCCAAGAGTGAGACCTACTCAATTCTCAAGGACTTTCTTACACTAATTGAGAATCAGCTGTCCAAGAAGGTTAAAGGTATCCGATGTGATAATGGAACATAATTCAAAAATGCAGACCTCATAGCACTTTGTAATTCTAAAGGTATCAAACGAGAGTATGGTGCAGCAAGAACTCCTCAGCAAAATGGTGTTGCAGAAAGGAAAAACAGGACTCTAGTAGAAGCAGCGAGAACAATGCTTGCCGATTCCAAGCTGTTAACCATAAGATTCAAAGCTAACAAGAGGTGATCCGGAGGTCGGGGAGGATAAAAGAAGTATTTAGACATTTTTAGAGAGAGAAAGATAAAGCTTGAATGTAGTGTGTGTATTTAGAGAGAGAAAGTAAAATGCACAAAGAATGAAAAGCCTCACCCCTCCATGGAAGTATGAAGGGGTATATATAGCCTTGTCACACACGAACTATTCTAACTTAACAAAACTAGTCCCTGCGTGTGTGGCTATATCAAACTAATGTAATTCCGTAAATGGCGCTCACATTTTAGGGCTAACACAAGCTTCCAACCATGTTTTGGACAGAAGCTGTCAATACTCCAAGTTATGTCTTGAATAGAGTTTCTATTACCAATCCACACAAGAAGACTCCCTATGAGCTACTCATAGCTAAATTTCCTAGCATTGCTCATTTGAAGCCATTTGGGTGTCCTGTCACCATTCTGAATACTAGTGACTATTTAGGGAAATTTGATGGCAAGGCAGATGAAGGCTACATAGTGGGATATTCAGCTCACTCTCGGGCTTATCGTGTCTACAATCTCCAAGCCAAGCGAGTAATTGAAACTATTAATCTCAGGTATTTTGAGGAGAAGTCAAACATACAAGGCAAGGGTCCTGAATGGTATTTTAATCTTGATTATCTTAGTGATTCATTGGGATATTTTCATTTCAAAACTAACCATGATGCAGGTCCACCAGTGTCTGTAACTTCTAGTGTAGGTGCTTATTCTAGTTTTTCTGACTCAGATGAAGAGGATGATATTTTTGTTGTTCCATCCTATTCCACCACAGTCTCTCTAATGCCAATACTACTTCTAGTGATGCTACTCCATCAGACATTTTGGACTTACAAGGAGCTCTTGAAACATTGCTCAAGCAACAACAAGATGCTACTACAGTAGCTGCTCAAGGTGGTTTTGAGTTTCCTTTGAGTACATCTGCTGACAAAGCTACTCCTAGTTCTCCAAATGTTACTCCTAGTGCTAGTTTAACACCTATTGGTAGTCCGGCTAGTGATCCACCTTCCTCTACTAGATTCTCTGGTCCTTCTGACCTAGGAAACTATCAAAATAAGTCTTCTACTAAGCTGGATGATATTCATAAGCAACCAATATAAGGCATTTTCGACTCTGCTTCATATGATGATGACTTTGTTGGGGATCTTAATAACTTGGCACCAGAAGTGGATGTTGCTTCTAATCAAGTTCTGCAGTCACATAAAGACCATCCTATTACTCAAATCATTGGAGATCCTGGTTCTACTGTCAAGACTCGCAGAATGCGTAAGAAAGTAACGTCTGATCATCATGCTCTTGTGAGCTATATTGAGGAACAAAAGCGTAATAATCATACGGACTTTCAACACTGTTTGTTTGCTTGTTTTCTTTCACAGGTGGAACCTAGATCAGTCTCTCATGCTCTTGAGGATCAAAGTTGGGTGGAGGCTATGCAGGAGGAGATGCAGCAGGTCTTGCTTCAGAATGTTTGGATCCTAGTTGACTTGCCAAATGGAAAGACAACAATTGGTACCAAATGGATTCTCAAAAACAAGAAAGATGCAAGAGGTATTGTGGTGAGAAATAAGGCAAGGTTGGTTGCACAAGGTCACACACAACTTGAAGGCATTGACTATACTGAAGTTTTTGCTCCTTTGCTAGGATTGAGGCCATTCATCTGTTTTTGGCTTTTGCTTCTTATCTGGGCTTTACGGTTTTTCAGATTGATGTCAAGAGTGCATTTCTCTATGGCAAGATTGATGAGGAAGTTTATGTCACTCAACCTAAGGGCTTTGTGGATCCACTTCATCCCAAGAAAGTTTACAAGGTGGTCAAAGCTCTCTATGGACTTCATCGGGCTCCTAGAGCTTGGTATGAGCGTCTTTCCACTTTCTTGTTGAAACATGGCTATAGAAGAGGCACGATTGACAAAACTGTTAGGACCATTGTAATAGTTATATGTAATAGGTAGACTAGGAGGTATGTAGTTCCTCCTGGTCCTAGTCGTAGTAGGAGCAAGTCCTGCTCCTGGTCCTAGTCGAAGTCAAACTTTATTATTTACTTAATATTCTGTTAGGATATGCATGAGATATGTTAGGAAAGGATATGCATATTAGTTTTACACGTTTTCTTTAATGATGTATTAGGGTTTCCTTGTAGTATAAAAGGAACCATAGGCAGAAGGGTTACACACACCTTCACAAAACGTAGTTCTAGTCATTATCAATATTAGAAATCCTTAGAAAGGATCAAGTCTTTATAGTTATTTTGTTTCTCTTGATTATATTTATATTCTACATTCATATTATGTATAGAGTCTCTTTGTGATTTGACTTGTGATTACAGAAGTCATTCACCGGTCCTGACAGGCTGCAAGATCTACATCTAGTAGACCCAACAAGTGGTATCAGAGCCTGGATGGGTCTCTATACAAGAAGAATCAAGTTCTCTTATTACTCACAATCTGTTAATCATGTCTACCTCAACTTCTACTCAAACAGGAGAAGAAAGCACTCCTAAAATTGTGCAACCTCAGCAGATCCTGGCTACGGTCTCCAACACGAATGGAAAATTCCCTCTTCTGAAGAAGGGTGAATATGATAACTGGGCAATGAAGATGGAATGGTGGATCACCAACACTGATCAAGATCTTTGGAAGATCATTCTGAATGGAAACAGCAGGAAGCTTACTGGACGAGACAAGAACGGTAATATTACTCTTCTTGACCCTAAATCTCATGAGGAAATCATAGCTATTCAGAAGGAGGTAAAAGCAAAAACAATTTTGCTTCAATCTCTTCCTGAAGATCACATGGGTGACTTCTACCATTTGGATGATGCCAGAGAGATCTGGAATGGCATAAAAGCAAGGTTTGGCGGGAATGAGGAGTCAAAGAAAATGCGAAGGTCCATGCTGAGAGATGAATTTACTGAATTCAAAATCTCAGAAACTGAAGGTCTAAATCAAGGGTATGATAGGTTCCAGAAGATCTTGAGCCAATTGAATCAACTTCGGTCAAAACCTGATGATGGTGACATTAATGCAAGGTTTCTTAAAGCCTTACCCTACTCATGGAACCAGGTGGTGATCTCACTCAAAGCCAAAGGTGGGCTTGACTATCTCACCTTTGATGATCTGTTTCATAGGCTCAGAACATTCGAACCCCATGTAAGAGGATATCCTAGTGACTCTTTTCCCACCCCTGCTAATTCAGCATTTGTGAGTTCAATGGCATCTAGTCCCATGTCATATGCAAGTAGCCCAAGCAATATTGTCTCCTCTCAGCATACTACTCAGCATACCTCTGCTCCTGCTCCTACTGCCAAGTCTGGTAGTATGGTAGAAGCTGTTCTTCATTCTTTTGTGGCTGATGTTAATGCTGAACAACAACTTGCTTTTGATGACTTCAAACAGGTCGATAAACTTGATCTGGATGAGATGGATCTTAAATGGCAGATGGCCATGCTTACTCTTAGGGTTCACAAGTTTGAGAAGAAAGCAGGAAGGAAATTTAATTACAACCCTAGGGAGCCAGCAAGATTCGATAGAAGCCAGGTACGATGCTATAACTGCCAGCAACAGGGTCACTTTGCAAGGGAGTGCCCTAGCAAGAATGATCAGGAGAAGAGCAGGTACTCCGCTTTCAAGGTTCAGGAAGTTAAAGATGACAGGAAGGCATTGGTATCTGTTGACTCTATGGTCAACTGGAATGATCATCAGGCTTCTACTCTGGAATCAGCTGAATCCTCGACTGACGTGTTAGCAATGATTGCTGGGAATCTCTCTGATGCAGAAGAAGCAGACGAGTTTGCTCTTATGGGCATCTCACCTCAGGTACAACATTGTCCTCTTGGTTGTCATGATAAATACACAGAATTGTTGTCCCAATTTAATGAAGTAAATGATCAAAATGATAAGTATTTTTTAGAGGTACAAGCCTATAAGGCTTCATTAAACACATTGGAACAACAAAAGAGGTGGTTACAAGATACACAACGTACGTATGAGGATAAAATCAGGATACTAAGCATTGATTTAGAAAACACTACAAATATGCTTAAATATACAGAAACTGAAAGAGATGCTAGTATCAAATAAAAAGAGGAGATGCAAGCTAAATTAGATGCTACAATGTTAAGATTTGACAAATGGCAAAAGGCACCTAAAAATCTTTCAAAATTAATTGTTAGTAGCATGTCTGGCAGAAATAAAAGAGGTTTAGGATTTGAAAAATATATTGATTCTGAAGATGTATTTGATTTATCTTTCTCAAGTGTCTTTGATGCCGACAAAGAGGATGATGGCAAACCTAGTTACAATAGGTTCAAACCAGCAGCAGAAATGCATGCTGTCCCTCCTCCTCTTACTGGAACTTTTATGCCCACCTCATGGCATAATGACTCGGATGGATCACAGATGCTTGAGTCCCCAACAAGTTCTACTAAAACTAATGACTTTGTCTCATGTACTTTCAGTGACAAAGCCGGTGACTCTACATCTAATGATTCAAGTGAAGAGTCAAGACCTACAAGTTCCAAGTCGAATGAACATGCTGCTACTGGTGCTAGGAAGAGTGAAGAAAATGTTGTTGTCAAGTCAAGTGTGTTTGGTCCTTGTTTATTGAGTCCTAGGAAGAATGTTTTTCCTAGACATGTGTGTAATAAAGTAGGCAGTATGAAACAATCTCATTCTAATAAAAGGTCTTTCAAAACATGTTTTGTTTGTGGCAGTTCCTTTCATTTAATTAAAGATTGTGATTATTATGACAAACGTGCATCTGTTAATCATGCTTTTCTAGCTCTTGGTTCACCAGGAGCTGCTTCCTATGCTTCTAGAAGACTTAATCCTAGTGCTCCAATGTTTAATACTTCTAGAGTATCCTCTCCTTTCACGTCTGATTATTGGAGAGATAGTGGATTCCAACCAACCAATAATTTTTTTCAAAATTTTAATCCAATATATCCGCAGCATTTAGACCACACGTATTTTGGTTTGGGAAATTTGGGAACTGCTGTTAAGGCCTCAGCAGGTTGTTCCTGGTCAAATAATAATACCCATATGATACATAGGCAACCAAGGAACAATGGTGGATCTCATCAATCTGCTTGGCATTCTTCTAATGATCCACAAGGCAGGCTCAAATCTGAAAAGGTTTGGGTCCCCTTAAGACACTAATTTTTGCATTTTTTATTATCTTGTTGTTGTAGGTTACTCCATACCAGGATCCTAGTCTAGGCATTGTTGATAGTGGTTGCTCCAGGAGCATGACTGGCAATAAATGTCTTCTCTCTAACTTTGTACCATTTCATGGAGGCAAGGTCTATTTTGGTGGAGGTGAAGGCAGAATCACTGGCAAAGGAACGATAAAGACTCCAAATCTAAATTTTGAGCAGGTCTACTATGTGGAAGCACTTCAACACTTCAACTTGATATCGGTCTCTCAGATTTGTGACAAGAAGTAGTTTGTACTCTTCACCGATACTGATGCACTTGTGCTTTCCAAAGATTTTCAGCTTCCGGATGACTCACAAGTTTTACTCAGAATCCCTAGAAGACACAATCTATATAGTATCAAGTTGAATGAAGTCAACCCTACTGGTCAACTAGCATGTCTGATTGAAAAAGCCTCAGAAGATGAAGCCACTAAATGGCATCGAAGGATGGGACATGTGAATTTCAAGACCATTCACAAACTTGCCAATCTGAATCTGGTCTCTGGTTTACCTCCCAAGACGTTTAGAAATGATATCAATTGTATTGCCTGCAGCAAAGGCAAACAACACAAAGCATCCTTCAAGGCCATTACTGCTTTAAGTCTTATTACTGAACCATTGCAGCTTCTACACATAGACTTATTTGGTCCTACATCCATCAGGAGCATTGACCACAAGCAATTCTGTTTGGTGGTAACTGATGGATATAGCAGGTTTACGTGGGTGTTCTTCATGGCTGCCAAAAGTGAGACCTACTCAATTCTTTGAGATTTTCTTACCTTGATAGAGAATCAGTTGTCCAAGAAAGTTAAAGGTATTCATTGCGACAATGGAACCGAGTTTAAAAATAGAGACCTCATCGCACTTTGCAATGCTAAGGGCATCAAACGAGAGTATAGTGCTGCTAGGACTCCTCAACAGAATGGTGTGGCAGAAAGAAAGAACCGGACACTAATAGAAGCAGCAAGAACTATGCTTGCCGATTCTAAGCTTCCAACCATGTTCTGGACAGAAGCTGTTAATACTGCAAGTTATGTTTTGAATAGGGTTTCTATTACCAATTCTCACAAGAAGACTCCTTATGAGCTGCTCACGGGCAAAGTCCCAAATATTGCTCATTTGAAGCCCTTTGGGTGTCCAGTCACCATTCTGAATACTAGTGACTATTTGGCGAAGTTTGATGGCAAGGCTGATGAAGGATACATTGTGGGATATTCAGCTCATTCTCGGGCGTATCGTGTCTACAATCTTCAAGCCAAACGGATAATTGAAACTATTAATCTCAGGTATTTTGAGGAGAAGTCAAACATCCAAGGCAAAGGTCCAGAATGGTATTTTGATCTTGATTATCTTAGTGATTCGTTATGATATTTTCGTTTCAAAACTAACCATGATGCAGGACCACAAGTGTTTGCAACTTCTAGTACTGGTGTTCCTTCTAGTCTTTCTGATTCAGATGATGAGGATGACATTTTTGTGGTTCCATCCTATTCCACCACGGTTTCTCCTACTCCTCCTAGTGATGCAACTCCATTAGATGTACAGGATTCCCAAGCAGCTCTTGACACTCTTCTCAAGCAACAACAAGAAGCTACTAAAGCAGCTGCTCAAGGTAGTTTTGAGTTTCCCTTGGTTGAGCCTACTGACAAAGTTGCTCCTGGTACTCCAGCCTCTGCTCCTAGTGCTAGCCTCTCAACTACTGGTACTCCGGCTAGTGAGTCTGCTTCCAATACACGTTTCTCCAGTCCTTCTGATTTGGGGAACCATGAAAAGAAGTCTTCTAACAAGCTGGATGATATACATAAACAACCGGTAGACGGGATTTTCCAAAATGCTTCATATGATGCTGATTTTGTTGGTGATCTCAATAACTTGGCACCAGAAGTGGAGGTTTCTTCCAATCCAGTCTTGCAATCACATAAAGATCATCATACCACTCAAATTATTGGAGATCCTGGTTCTACCGTCAAGACACGCAGAATGCAGCAGAAGGCCTCGTCTGATCATCATGCTCTTGTGGGCTATATTGAGGATCAAAAGCGTAATAATCACAAGGACTTTCAACACTGTTTGTTTGCTTGTTTTCTTTCACAGGTGGAACCTCGGTCTGTTTCTCATGCACTTGAGGATCAAAGTTGGTTGGAGGCTATGCAGGAGGAAATGCAGCAATTCTTGTTTCAAAATGTTTGGGTTCTGGTTGACTTACCAGATGGGAAGACAGCTATCAATACCAAATGGATTCTCAAAAACAAGAAGGATGCACGGGGAATTGTTGTCAGGAATAAAGCTAGGCTTGTCGCACAAGGACACACTCAAATTGAGGGCATTGACTATACTGAAGTCTTTGCGCCTGTTGCCAGGATCGAGGCCATTCGTCTGTTTTTGGCCTTTGCTTCGTATGTTGGCTTTACGGTGTTCCAGATGGATGTCAAGAGTGCATTTCTCTATGGAAAAATTGACGAGGAAGTGTATGTTACTCAACCTAAGGGGTTTGTAGATCCACTTCATCCCAAGAAAGTCTACAAGGTGGTCAAGGCTCTTTATGGGTTACATCAGGCTCCTAGAGCTTGGTATGAGCGTCTCTCCACTTTCTTGTTAAAGAATTGCTATAGAAGAGGTACTATTGACAAAACACTATTTCTTCGGCGGAATTCCAAGGATATTATCCTTGTTCAGGTTTATGTGGACGACATTATCTTTGGTTCTACAAGGAAGGAGTGGTGTGATGAGTTTGAACACTTGATGAAAGGCGAATTTCAGATGAGTGCCATGGGAGAACTGTCATTTTTCCTTGGTCTTCAGGTCAAGCAACAATCGGATGGGATTCTCATCAGTCAAGATAAATATGTTCATGAGATTCTTCAGAAGTTTGACATGGATCCTATTAGACCAGCAGCAACTCCTTATGAAGTTGCTAGAATCAAACTTAAGAATGAGCCAGATCCCCCGGTAAATGTTCACATGTACAGGTCTATGATTGGCTCTCTCATGTATTTGACTGCATCACGTCCGGACATTATGTTTGCAGTAAGTGCTTGTTCTCGACACCAGGTGACTCCAACGGTTTTGAACTTAAATGCAGTGAAGAAGATTTTCAAGTATATCAAGGCTCAACCTAAATTGGGTCTATGGTATCCTAGAGAATCTCCCTTTGTTCTTGAAGCCTATAGTGATAGTGATTATGCTGGTGCTAATAATGATAGGAAGTCTACTACTGGTGGTTGTCAATTTTTGGGTCGTCGGCTTATTTCATGGCAATGTAAGAAACAGACAATCGTAGCTACTTCTTCAACAGAAGCTGAATACGTTGCGGCTGCTAGTTGTTGTGGTCAAGTTTTATGGATCCAAAATCAGATGTTGGACTATGGTTTCAATTTTATGAATACCAAAATTTTTATTGACAATCAAAGCACTATCTGCATTGTGAAGAATCCTGTATTTCATCAACGGACGAAGCATATTGAGATTCGGCATCATTTTATACGCGATGCCAATGAGAAGAAGCTGATACAGGTTCTTAAAGTTCATACGGATGACAATGTTGCTGATTTGCTGACTAAAGCTTTTGATGGTCCTCGGTTTTAACCACTTGGTGGTTCATATTGGGATGGTCAATCCTTGAGGTCTAGGATTGAGGAGAGGCAAAGCCTAAGGGGAGGCTTTGTGTATATATTAGGTCAGTCTAACGTATTCATAGTATTTAACAACATAATTTCTTGGTTATGATGGTGTGTGGTGCTTCTGATGGAGGATTTTTGCTCTCTTCTGATGGATATGGCCTTATATGACTGGCTTCTGGTCCTCTTTGGTCAGCTTCTAGTTATGCTTGGTTGTCTTCTGGTGGTGTGAAATCCTTCCATGTCTAGTGGTGTTTGGCTATTGGTACTGGTACTGGTCTGGCATACTGTTCATTCCTTTTGTCCTTTGTTAATCACGTTTTGCTCCTGGTCTGACCATTGTGTGCTTTGACTTTTGGTCAACGCTCCCAATACTGGTATTTACAAGTTTGAATTCAGCAAGTAAATTGGGGGTTGGTTATTATGTTAAAAAGGGCAAGTGGTTATTATGCCATTATGGTTTAATTTGAAAGGGCAACCCCCCATTAATAGGGGTCAATGAACAGTTACTACTTTCTTCATATATGGTCAACATACACCCTTGACTCACTCATTACAATTAACACACACACACAAACCGCTTCTACTCTCTACATCCCAATCCCAATCCTTCTTCCATCAATTCATCAAGATCCATGGCTGCTCTTGCTTACCAACCTGCTCACAATCGTGTTGCTTATCTGGGTGATGGTCCAAATCGTGAACATTTTGCTGACATCTTGGATTTCATTGAAGCTTCTAACTTAAGGTTTGCATTTACTGTCTGTCCTACCATATATGATAGTGTGATACGTCAATTTTGGGCGTCTGCTCAGCTTGTGAATGTGGCTGGATGTCCACGTGCACTCCATGCTACCATAGATGGACGTGCATATGTGGTAACTGAAGCGTCTATTCGCTCTTCTCTTCATCTTCAGGATGAGGGGGGTGTTGTATCAATCCCCAATTCGGAAGTATTAGAGGGTATGGCTGCCATAGGTTATGAACATGGGGGGAAGTTTAACTTCCAGAAGAATAGGTTTTCCCCCTAATGGAAGCTTTTGGTTTACTTTTTAATCCATTGTATGAGTCCCAAGTCTGGGAGTTGGGATGCTTTCCCTACTCCTTTGGCTACTGGTCTTATATGTTTAGCCCATGGTAGAGTGTTTAATTTTTCTCATTATCTATTTGAGGGGATGGCTAGTAATTTGTCTACTGCTGGTTCGAGGAAAAAATTTCTTATGTGCCCTAGGTTTCTTCAACAAATCCTTGTTTGCATTCCACGTGATAGGACTGAGCATGTGCCATCTAAACTTATAGCTAAAGTGTATTACAATATGATGAATGGGTTTACTAGGGATTGGAGGCCCCTGACTGAAGCCATGATAGGGTTGGCTCAGGGTCCTATGGGTCAGGAGGAGGAGGCTCTTGAGTTTGTTGTGATAGATGATGACCCCATGGAGGAGGAGGAGGCTCCTACTATTGGTGCCACTCCTGTGGTAGAGGAGGAGCTAGTTGAGGAAGTGGTGGTTGAAAAACCATCTCCTACCAAGGCTGGTCTTTCCTCAGTTCCACAAAGGTCTCCTTTTGTGGAGACTCCACCTCCTAGTCCTGCCTCACACTCGACTGATATCCCGTTTGATGCTAGTTCTCCACAGGTTGACCCACATGTTGCTTCGGGCTCCCGTGATGCTTTCCCTGATCCAAGTTCTCTTGGTGGGCAGACGGAAGAGCCTACTACACTGACATCTTTGCTCGATCTTATGCACAGGTACCATGAGAGGATGATTTGTTTGGAAGCTGACTTAAACCAACATCGGAAGCTTACAAGGGAGTTTGTTCTTCCTCTAGCTGATCGCATAAAGGTGTTGGAGAATCAACAACGTCGTCGCAAGAAGCATGTGGTTCTTTCAGATTCTGAGGATGAGGGTGCGGAGAATGTTGAGGATGGCTTGACGTTGTTGGCAAAGGCTGCCTTTGCTGATAAAGTTTATGATGATTTGCCGGTTCCTCCAATGTCCTCCAATGTTCCTTCTCCTAGTGCTATTCCCCCTTCTATGGGTGGTGATTCTGATCCTGCTGATGGTTCTCATGCTGGTCCCTCTCATGATCCGAAGGGAAAAGCCCCAATGACTGATTCTCCATCTCCAACTCGCAAGCGTACTCGTCGACAGATTGAAGAAGAATGGCTTGGTGAAGAGGCTGCTCGTCGAGTTCAGGCTGAGATTGATGAGGCGGATAGGGCTGCTGATGAAGAGCTTCGAGAGCGCAGGCGTGCGCAAATTCAGCATGATGCCATGCATTGGACTGATGGTGAATGGATGCAAGTGTTGACTGTTCTCACTCGGGATTATGCTCAGTTTAAAGATCTGTTGGGTGATGATGTTGATGAACACAATTGTATTCCGCGTGCTATGGTGATGATGCGTAAGCACCAGTTGGCTCTTGCTGAAGAACTAAAGAAACAGAGAAGGAACAGACCTCTTTCTCGGGCTGAGGAGCGCCAGCAGATGCAACGTTATGTGAAATATCAATCTGTTGCTCATTTCAATGCTCCGTGGTCTTGGGCTCGGGTGAGGGCTTTGACTTTTGATGAGCTTAAGGTCCTTTATGAAAAGATGGTGAAGCGCTAGAGTCAACCTATTCCGGAAAGATTTATTTACCATCCCCGTGGTGTGACTGCTTCTATGCCTGCTGATTCTACTGGTCCTTCGTCTGTACCCACTCCTGGTTCTGATGGTAGTCCTTCTGGTTCTATTGCTACTTCTGTTGGTCCTTCTACTACACCCTTGGTTGCTCCTATGGGTTCTACTGCTGGTCCTGCTACTACCATCTTTGTTACTACCACCACCACTCATGCTTCCACCACCACACCTGTTACTACTACCACCACCCATGTTCCTGCAAGCACCTTTGTTGATACCACCATACCTACTGCTACTACATCTGATGTGCCATCTCCATCACCACAAGTTCCTGCAACACAACATAATCCTACTTCTGATGCAGCTCCTAGTGGTCCACTGGGTGGACATGTTCATGAGTCTACTTCTACTGCTTCCCCTGTTGTTGCTGGAGTTAAGGTAAAGGTTGAATCAACACCTTCAGCTCCCACACCTCGACGTTCCATTCGCCAGAAACTTGCTCGTCGTGTTCGCCGTGGTAAATCAGTTCCTTTTGAGAAGCGTGATCCTGAGAACTTAATTGATGCAGCTTCTGACAGCGATTCTGACTTACCTTTGGGCAATGGAAGCATTACGGGTTATACAGTTGAGCGTTCTACAACACTTCCTGGTGGCATCTCCCATCAGATTACTTTGAGTGATGGGTCTGTGCGATTGGCAACGGGTTTGCAGGGTGTGTTATCGTGGGTAGACCGTATGGATCTTATGGCGTTGTTTGGGCTTGTTGATTCTAGTATGCCGTTTGACCCCATGGCGGTGTCTTCCTAGCCTGGTCTCCGTATCTGGGCTGATCTCAAGCTAATGTTGGATCCTCCTCCAAATGCTCCTGTTTCGGGCATATGGAAGGATCAATTCCAATGGGAGATTCTGCGATGGAAGCTATATGCTGGGTGTGGGGTTCATATGTTGGAATTAGAATCTGGTCATATGGTGTTTATGCTGACGGATGTGGAGTATCCTTTGACTATTTCTTCCATGGAAGCAATGTTGGCAAGTCACTTGCAAATTTCTACTGCTATTTCTGGGAATGAGTCGAGTATGGCCACGGCTTTGGTAGAGGGTATTCAGGCACGGTTGCTAGCGGATAAGAAGGCAGCTTCTGGTATGTAAGGTGATTGGGTGGTAAGTGTTTATACTTTGAATTTTTGTTCTTCTTTCTATTCTTTTCACCAATATGTACAGTGATTGGTGAATTTCATTCTTTATAGTTAAAAAAAAAAAAAAATATATACTTTTTATATAATATCTGCTTATACTTTAAACACAGTTTAGCTTTTATACTTGTACATAATATCCCTTGGCTGTTTCACAATGTGGTTCCTGGTTTGCGTTTGTTCTGGTACTTGGTTTCACTTGGTGTTGGACGTGGTCCACACAACAAATGGTTCTCAACTTACCATGTCTAATCGACAAGAAAAAGTTGATTCACCTTGAGGGTACGGCTCCTGGTGCGATTCTCAAATCCGTTGATGGTTGCCAGGTTACCCAAAACTGGATGGTTTTCACTTGCCATAGTCTTGGACTGAAAAGTGGCTAATCCAAGGGGGTACGGCTCTTGGTAAAGATCTTATCAAATCCGTTGATATCTGTAATAGCTTGCTTAAAGCTATAGGGTGTTCAACTCACCGATGCTTCATTGCAAAGAGTTGGCGAGTCCAGAGGGGTACGGCTTCTGGTAAAGACGCATCAAATCCGTTGATGGCTGTGATGGTTTGCCTAAAATCATCAGGGTACTCCCACTCACCATTGATTCACGTTCTAAGAGTTGGGCTGGGTTCTACTCTCCCAGGGTGATGTTTATTCCACCAGAATGACTAGCTAGCCCAAGAGCGAGCAGCTACTTGGTAAAGGCTCATCAAATCTGCTCATGTTGCTGAAAAGATTCAACACGATGCTGATTTGTTACAAGCTTTGGAGAAGCTTCTAGTGTTTCATGTTGCAGCTGTTCTTTTGATTCTTATCTTGTTGATGCTGCTATTTGTTTTGCTGATACAATCCTCGGGCTTTCTTTGCACGTTTTCCAGGAAACTTGAACTCAACAGGTCAAATTCAAGTTTAGGGGAGGATTGTTAGGACCATTGTAATAGTTATATGTAATAGGTAGACTAGGAGGTATGTAGTTCCTCCTGGTCCTAGTCGTAGTAGGAGCAAGTCCTGCTCCTGGTCCTAGTCGAATTCAAACTTTATTATTTACTTAATATTCTGTTAGGATATGCATGAGATATGTTAGGAAAGGATATGCATATCAGTTTTACACGTCTTCTTTAATGATGTATTAGGGTTTCCTTGTAGTATAAAAGGAACCTTAGGCAGAAGGGTTACACACACCTTCACAAAACGTAGTTCTAGTCATTATCAATATTAGAAATCCTTAGAAAGGATCAAGTCTTTATAGTTATTTTGTTTCTCTTGATTATATTTATATTCTACATTCATATTGTGTATAAAGTCTCTTTGTGATTTGACTTGTGATTACAGAAGTCATTCACCGGTCCTGACAGGCTGCAAGATCTACATCTAGTAGACCAACAAAAACACTAGTTCTTAAGAGGAATACCAAGGACATTATCCTAGTTCAGGTATATGTGGACAATATTATCTTTGGGTCTACTAAGAAGGAATGGTGTGATGAGTTTGAACAACTGATGAAGGGCGAATTTCAGATGAGTGCTATGGGAGAGTTTACATTTTTCCTTGGTCTTCAAGTCAAGCAACAGTCGGATGGAATCTTCATAAGTCAAGACAAATATGTTCATGAGATCCTTCAAAAGTTTGATATGGATCCTCTTAGACCAGCTGCAACACCTTATTAATTTATTGAAGTCAAACTCAAGAATGAGCTAGATCCTCCGGTAAATGTTCACATGTACAAGGTCAATGATTGGCTCACTCATGTATTTGATTGCATCACGTCCGGATATTATGTTTGCAGTAAGTGCTTGTTCTAGACATCAGGTGGCTCCAACTGTTTCTAACTTGAATGCAGTCAAGAAAATTTTCAAGTGTATCAAGGCTCAACCCAAGCTAGGCTTGTGGTATCCTAGAGAATCACTTTTTGTTATTGAAGCCTATAGTGATAGTGACTATGCAGGTGTTAATAATGACATAAAGTCTACTACTGGTGGTTGTCAGTTTTTAGGTCGAAGACTTATCTCATGGCAATGTAAGAAACAAACGATAGTAGCTACTTCTTCAACAAAAGCTGAATACGTAGTTGCTGCTAGTTGTTGTGGACAAGTCTTGTGGATACAAAATCAGATGCTTGATTATGGGTTCAACTTTATGAACACCAAAATTTTCATTGGCAATCAAAGCAATATCTGCATTGTGAAGAATCCTGTTTTTCATCAAGGTACAAAACATATTGAAATTAGGCACCATTTTATCAGGGATGCCAATGAGAAGAAGTTGATACAGGTTCTTAAGGTTCATACGGATGATAATGTTGCTGATTTATTGACTAAAGCTTTTGATGGTCCTCGGTTCAACCACTTGGTGGTTCACATTGGAATGGTCAATCCTTGAGACCTAGGATTGAGGGGAGGCTAAGCCTAAGGGGAGGCTTAATGTAAGAATAACATATTGGTAGTTTCTAACAACAGATTTTATGGGTATTTGCGGTGTGTGCTACTTCTAGTGGAGGATTTTGGTCACTTCTGGTGGTAGTCTTCCGCTTCTAGTGGATATAAATCCTTCCTTGTCATTGATGGTTGGCTTCTAGTCTTGGTTTGGGTCACTGTTCACTTCGTTGACCTTCATTGACCACATTGTGCTTCTAGTGTTGACCCTTATGCGTTTTGACTTTTAGTCAATGCAAGTTACTTCTGGTATATATCTTATAATTTAACTTTGGTAACTGGGATTTGCAAATAAAGTTAATAGGGGCAAGTGGTTAATTTTGCATTAACTGCCTCATTTGAAAGGGCACCCACATTATTAGGGGTCAATGAACAGTTACAAGACCATTATTTATGGTCAAAACCCACACTTGACTCATTCCTCCCAACCATAACACACACACACACACACACTCCTACTCTTTCACTCTCTAATCAATCATCTTCCATCACTTCCAATCATCATCCATGGCTGCTTTGCTATACAAACCCGATCACAATAAGGTGGCTTATCTGGGAGCTGGTCCTAAACGTGACGAGTTCACAGACATCATCAAATTTATTGAGGCTTCTAACCTCAGGTATGCCTTTATTGTTTGCCCGACTGTCTATGATAGTGTCATTCGCCAGTTTTGGGCCACTGGCCACCTTGTGGATGTTTTGGGACGCCCACTTGAACTCCATGCTACCATAGATGGACGTTCATATGTGGTGTCTGAAGCTTCTATTAGGAGTGCTCTTCATCTTCAGGATGAAGGTGGTGTTGTTTCCATCCCCAATTCTAAGGTATTGGATGGGATGGCTGATCTTGGTTATAATCATGGGGGGGAGTTTAACTTCCAAAAGAATAGGTTTACCCCCCAATGGAAGCTTCTAGTTTACTTTTTGATTCATTGCTTAAGCCCAAAGTCTGGGAGTTGGGATGCATTTCCCATTCCTTTGGCTACTGGTTTGATCTGCATAGCACAGGGTCGTGTGTTTAATTTTTCTCGCTACTTGTTTGATGGGATGGTTTGTAATCTTAGTAGTACTAGATCTAGGAAGAAGTTTTTAATGTATCCTAGGTTCTTGCAGCAGATTCTTATGTGCATACCTCGTGATAGGGAGGAGTATGAGACCCCCAAGCTTAGTTCTAAAGTTTATTCCAATATGCCACTTGGGTTTAAGCGAGCTTGAAGGCCTCTTACTGATGTTATGCTAGGCCTTGCCCAAGGTCCTCCTAATGTTATTCCTCCAGCTGTTGAAGCCGAGGAGGAACTTCCATTAGACGATGATCCTATGGAGGAGGAGCATCCTGCTAGTGGTGAGCCTCATGTGGTGGTGGAAGAGCCAGCTAAGGAAGTGGTGGTTGAAATGCCATCCACTTCCAAGGCTGCCCCCTCTTCTCTACCACATAAGTCCCCATTTGTGGATACTCCCCCTTCTAGTCCAACACCACATTCTACTGAGAAGCCGTCTTTTTCTCGTGCTCATAATGTTGACCCCTTTATTGCTTCTGGTTCCAATGAAGCTTTCCCTGATCCAAGTCTTCTTGGTGGGGAAGCAGAGGAACCTGCTACACTAACTTCTTTGCTTGATCTCATGCACAGGTACTATGCAAGGATTGTTTCTTTGGAGACAGATCTGAATCAGCATCGCAAGCTTACCAGGGAATTTGTCCTTCCAATGGCGGATAGGATTAAGGCTTTGGAGACGCAGCAGAGGAGGCGAAAGAAGCACGTTGTTCATTCCGATTCTGATGAAGATTTTGAGGATCTTGCGAAGGATGGGTTGACTTTGTTGGCGAAGGCTGCTTTTGCTGATAAGCCGTATGCTGATTTACATGTTCCTCCTAGTCCATCAAGCATCCCTACTGCTGCTTCTAGTCCTAGACCAATGGAGGATATTGCTGGTTCTTCTGCTGGTACTACTACTGGTCCACCTGTTGGACTGTCTCATGATCCTAAGGGGAAAGCCCCTATGACTGATGCACCCTCACCTCCAAGGAAGCGTACTCGCAGACAACTTGAGGAAGACCGGTTGAGGGAGGAGGCTGCACAACGATTGCAGGTAGAGATTGATCAAGCTGCTAGGGCTGAGGAAGACGCCCTTCAACAGCGGAGGCGTGGACAGTTGCAGCATGATGCCATGCATTGGGATGATACTTATTGGATGCGGGTGCTTACTATTCTTAAATCTAATTACTCGCAATTTACTGATCTTTTGGGCGCTGATGTGAATGAACATAATTGTATCCCACGGGCAATGGCGTTAATGCGCGAACAACAATTGTCTCTTGCTGCTCAACTCCGTGAAAAGCGTCGAAACAGACCTTTGCCAAGAACCGAGGAAAGGAAGTTAATGCAGCGGTTTGTCAAATATCAGTCGGCTGCTTACTTTACTGTTGGTTGGACTTGGGATCGGGTTAGGGATTGTCTTTTGACGAGCTTAAGGATCTGTACCAAAGGATGATAAAGCGTCACCGGTTCCTGAGCGCTTCATCTATCGCCCTCCTCCACGAGTGGTTTCTACTTCTCAACCTGCTGTTCCTTATGGTTCTTCATCTGGTGTTCCTCCTGTTTCTACTAGTATACCATCTGTTGCGGATACTTCTACTGCTGGTCCTACACTCACACCTTCGGTTGTTCATCCTACTTCATCTTCGGTTCCTACCACCACCACCAATGCTACTACTACCACCCCTGCTCCTCCTTCAATGGAGCAATCCTCACCACCAGTGCCTGAACCACACCCTACCCCTTCTACTGGTGCAGCTGCCTTTGATCCTTTGGTAGGTCAAGGTTTTGATTCTACTCATGCTGATAATACTGCTGCTGGGACGGTAAAGGTTGAATCTTCTTCTGGTGTTCCTGCACCTCGTCGTTCCATTCGAAAGAAGAAGGATAGACGTGGTAAGTCTGTTCCTTTTGAGAAGCGTACTCCTGAAAACCTTATTGATGCAGCTTCGGACAGTGACACAGAGCTACCAATGGGTACGGATTATATTGTGTTGGAAATTCACTTTATGTGACGACATTTAAGAATTCCCATTAGTTATCATAGTCACACACGTTTAGACTAGACTAGGTTCATGTATAGTTAAGTGTATCGTGTGTGACTATATATACCCCTCCTTAGCTTCCAAGGAGGGGTGTTGCTTGTGTTCATTTTCACTTTAATTACATTTTTCCTTTCTTTCATCTTACACACACAACCACTCTCTCTCTAAGCTCAACAATGGCTTCCACCACCATCTACCACCATGTTAGACCACCGGATCATATATTGCAAATTCACCATTGGTATCAGAGCCTCGGTTCATTCCTTGGATCGTTGTGTTTTTGGTTTCGATATGGTGGTCTAAAATTTTTTTATCTCGTTATATCATTTTTGTCCAACTTGTCATTTTTTTGTCACGTATGATATCTTCTTATCATATTGTTTCTTTTGTCACAGTTTTACAGTCACTTTTTATTTGTCTCACAGTCCATATCTGATATTTTCATTGGGTCAAATGTTTACTGTTTCTGGATTTTTCTTATATGATATCATTTTTTTCTGGGTTTCTATTCTTCTTTTTGATGATGTATTTACCCAGAAATGTAGTCAGATTCACATGATCCTGAAAAATCGGAAATAGTACAGAAAAGATAATAGATTTATTTTTATCGGAAAACCATGGAAATGGGTGAAACCCTTTTCCGATAGGGATTCAGATGGGGATTCTGATTGGGATTCAGATGGGGACTCCATTTATGCTTATTCTGATGGTTATTCGGATGGTCATTCCGATGGCTATTCGGATAGCCATTCCGATGGGGTGTTTGTTTGATTCCGATGGATACTTAAAAACATTCCGATGGAGACTACAAATCATTCCGATGGTGCATTATTTTTTTCTGAAAACATTACTTTGACTCAAACACAAAAACATTCCGATGGACTCATTTGAAAAACATTCCGATGGACTGAAATTTAGAAAACATTGCGATGGATGACATTTTTTAGTACTCTCCCTGACTCGTCTGACCTCAACTAAAACCAAAACCAACACAACCGAGTCAACTCGGTAATTACCGAGTTGACTTAGTTAACTCACTGAGTCTGTCTCAACTACCACCTTTTTTCTCCCCAACACCAACACAATCTAAACCTACACCCATCGACACCTATCCCATCTAATCACTCGAAATAGAAATTAACATCAAAAGATCTCATATTCAATTTTTCGTGTTTGCACTTGCATGCCAAGATCTATCAAGATCTGGTACACGAATGAATCCACTCATCATAGATCTTTGTTGGGGATAACCCATCTTTTTATATACAAAAATTATAAGAGATTCGTAACATTGATTGTTACAGTCTCTTATTTTTTTCGAGTGTAAAACCGAACATGCATCATAAAACTGTCCTTCATCTACGAAAATAAAGAAAGATTTATAACAAGTTTGTTATTATCTTTTCTTTGTTTCGATTTCTCAAACGAAATCAAACATGCATCAAGTTTTTACCTACCCGAGATCCTTCAACAGATCTTGTGGTCGTGCGTTTGATACACAAACGTGTGTTTTCTGATTTCAACTCAAGGTTACACAAACGTTTAGATGGAGATATTTGGAAGGAGATTCGTTTGGAGGTCACATCCTAGGTGATTAATTGTGAGATGGAGATATGGGATTAATGATTTTACGAGATGCGTTTGGTTAATTTGATATAAAAAAGATTGTATGCTGCGTTTTTAGATCGAAGATGAGTGATGGGATTGATTTTGGTGGATGTTTTTATTTAGTTGATGGGAGAAGATGGTGATTTGGTGGGGCGATGTTATCTTTGTGATGTTGGTTTCAGATGGGAGAGAAAAGGGGGGCGGAGTAACTTATGTGTTGTGTTTAGGGTTATGACTGTGTGAGATTTTTTAGGATTGGAAGTTGTTTTATTTACACTTGTTGGACCGGGTATTCCTAAGTAGTGTTAGGCCACGAATTTTTTTTTGGGCCACACTTATTTGGTGATCTAAATTGATGGGCCATGGACTCTCGTCTATTCAACACATGATGGGTCGTGTGGATTTTGTTGTCTACACGTAATTTTTTACACAAATTTGTATTTTTGTAAAAACTTTGTGTGTATTAAGTTTACTTCGGTCATTATCGGGACGAGACAACAAGTGACGTGACAAAGTGACGAGACATTTTGACGAGATTTATTTTGACGAGACCAAGAAAAATTTGGGTATGTTTTTAGTGACTACAGATTTCGTTTGATCGGGTATTAATTATGGGATGTTGAAGACGGATTTTTCGAAGGCGTGAACTTATTTTATCTTTCAAAGATAACTTGCTCGTGCTTCATATTAGAATGAAGACTTGTTTATCTGGTTTCCGGGTTCGGGGTGGTTGGTTAATGACTAGGATAACTATCACTTAAAGGGGTTACATTGTTGTACTCAGTGTCACGCGCTTAGTCAACGTGGATAATTTCAAGAGGTGTTGTGCGTATAGACTTCTTCAGTGATGCATTGAGTACTTAGAGATTTCTCCACCGTTCTTCATTCAACAATAGTGCAAGCTTAAGTCACAAGATCGAAGGATTCTTATTCAGTTTCATGTTTGATGTATCTGGTTCATTCAATCAGTGGTCACTTCAAGTTGCTTTCACGTGGGTTGGTAAAGGTGGCCATGGAGAGTTTATGAGAAGAGATTTTCGATCAACAGTTGAGTCTCACAAAATATATAATTCAGCTTATTTATTATTCTCACGAGATTTCAGGTACATGTGCGTACAATTTATTGATGGTTCCGAGTTTCGAAACCATCAAGGGGGAAGAAGAAGACACATTGAACGCACATCGAGTACACGTGATGAACTTCATACCTTCTTTTGATTTGAAGACATTCCGAGATGACATTTGTCATAGCCGCAGAGAAAATCAGTGTTTTAACTCGTGGCGTTATCAATCTCTAAACGGTACACTACTGATTCGAGGTTTAATTGTTTGATTGTTGCAATTAAACATCATCATTATCCTATATGCATTCTCGGGACTTAATTGACTCTGGTGCATCTCCGGAAGAAGATATGTGCATTTCTGGGATGTAGGATCTTAGTTTTCTAAGGATTTAGCAAGTATGGATTAATCTATTGAATGGATGATAAATGATAAACTTAGAGAGAGAAAGAAGAGATAGAAAGGAGAGGATGAAGAAGGAAAATGGAAATGTGATTAATGAAAGTGTAAGTGAACCAACAACCCCTCCTAACATGCTAGGAGGGGAGTTTATATAGCCCACCCTACATGTGGGCTATATGGGCCATATTGGATCACGAGCCCAATATCATTGGAGTGACCGATCCTTTCTATAATACGTAAAAACGTATTTCCAACAATCTCCCCCAAAGGGAGGTCACTCCAAGTTACAATGTCCTAAATAGTCTAAAGCTCGTGATCTATGCTAATAATGATGTGACCGAGACTTTCCTTGGAAAAACGTATTTCCAACAATCTCCCCCAAAGGGAGGTCACACCATTTTACAAAATCTTAAACCTAGCATATACTATGCTTGAGTCTTCGATCTTGTTCTTGTGAATATGCTGATGAGATCTTTGACTTTAGTCTTGAGCATGTTCTCTTGCCTTGACCTTGTGCATTCATCACTTGTGATATTCGCCTCTTCGTGACTTCATGTTCCACACACTTATACCTTTATAATTCTTGAAAGCTTCAGAGTTTGATACAGCGGAAGACTTGACCTTCAGACTTTCTTGAATTCGTTGAAGTACTGAGTGTATGCAGTATAAGCATGTGGGGACGACTTCTTCTTGGATTCCGCAACGCTACCGTCTTCAAATGCCGCAACATTAGTAGACACGAAAGAAATGGCTTTGAACATTTCATTCTAAATCGGTAGCATTTTACCTCCGGTCGGTGAAGACCGTTGGACGATATTAAATATCGTACCCGTGACGGATAGTTTCAATTAAGTAACTTCCTGACAGGATTTCGCGGGTAAACCCGTTCTCTTTATTCGACCGTCCAAAGCTGACTGCGAACATAAAGAGTGAATCATTTGGATAATAATATCCGCATGATTTGAAGCCGTCAATTCATGTTCCTGGAACAGGTGAAATTCAATTAAGAACCGCACCATTGTTGCTTTCCAGTTGTCACGAGCTTGATTCGTATAGAATCTTGCAAGTTACCTACCAAGTGCTGTTTGAGGTTAACACTAGAAGGATTTCCACTCATCACCATGAACACAAAGGTATCACTTTGAGTGTTCTGGCAAGATCACTGAGATATTGCGTAGAGGCCTGGAACGTGTTTAAATTCAGTTAAGAATTAAACAGCCGTTTCTTTCCAGTTATCACAAGTTTGATTCATAAAGAATCGCACAAGTCACCTACCATGAGCTTTTTGATATTCGTTCAAGAAGGATTTCCATCTTCATTGTAAATACTTTCGTATTACTCGGATGTTCAGGCAAGATCATGAAGATTTTGCGTAGGACTCTTAAGATCTTTCTTACTTTTCACAGTGTATGAAGAAGCAAGGAATTATGAAAGTGTGTCCTAATGAGATATTTAATGATCTCAAATGGCTCTAGACTCGATCGTGCACTTTGGATTTTAGTGATCGGAGGCTGGAGAGGAGTGCCACCTTTTCAATACCAATTTATTCGGAGTGAATAAATCAATAGATAATGCGTTGTCTCCGTGTGATTAAAACAAATATCTTTTAAGAGATATCTGAGTTAGCTGGGATGGGTTGTGCCTTGCATCACTGGGTCCATGATGTCTGTCTTCAATATCAAGAATCATTAAACAATGATCTTAATAGCATATGTATTGACCCGATTTCTGCCTAAGTTGTAAGGAGGGCTTCTTTCTTTACACCCTTTATCTTTACAATTCTTTTTCATTCTTCAACCCCTTCAATGCTTACCAATACGTCATCACTAGCACCTTGTTGTGATTGTTCCAGTGCTAACTTAAGTACTTGGTCGGCATTCAGCTACGTTCACAATCTTTCTCCATCTTTCCTAAGGACTACTATTTCTAGCTATGGAATGTCCTTGTGAAGATTCCTCCGGTTCTAGAGGAATCATTGGACTTTAACCTATCCTACCATCCTTATGTCACCACAATCTTCACCGTCGTGAATAGAGATGTTTTGGGTAAGTATATGTCACCATGAAATCCATTTTGAAGTGCAAATCCATTTTTCTCCCCCTTAACATATGCCACGATATCCGAAAACATTTCGCACATGTCGGGATGAGCTATCACGTTAAGTCAAACCATTTATGATTGATCATATCCCATATTAAATCACATTTTCTCCCCCATATTAAAAATATTAACCCAATCGATGTTTTTAATATCAATTGATTTAATAGCATTTGAAGAAAAATTTGGGAAGAAAAATGCAAATCCAATTATCTTTCATGAATTACACAAGCTCCCCCTCAAATTAATGAGGGTTTACTTGAAACGTAAATTAAATACCTTTTAAACACAAGTGTAAGGTATTTATCACGTGCAAAGATCATATATGATAATGAATTCACAAGATTAGCAATTTATGAGGTTGGACCTGAATGATGAAGAACATCATATGAAAGAAGCACATGGTTCTTGTTCACGAATGTTGGTCGCCTCATCACGTCTGAAGTTATCTCTTGACTCCATTTGATTGATATTGTTGACTTGACACCAACATGTGAACTTGGCACTTTCGGCGTCAAAGATTCTGAATGCTGGACAATTTCTCCCCCTCAATTGTTGACCCGTGTTCTATTGAAAGAGCTGTAGTCACCGTTTGAGTAGTCGCCTCGTCGAGTATGTAGATATCAAGTGTAAATTGCTACGGTTGGTGGAGATGATAACTTCATAAAAACAAGATTTCTCTTGTTTTAACAAATAAATGCACTGACACGTACATATATTCGTGTTAGATTGTGTTATTACGTAAACACAATCCCTTACATGGTTATAAAGTAAACCATGCCCGAGAAAATTAATTCCCGTTGTTGAGTCAAAGCTTTCCGGTGAAATGCTTGACTTGAGTATGAAAAGCGGGTTACTATCTGAAATAATAGCAAACCATTTTGAGCATGTTTTAAAACATTTGAACTTCTGCTCGAACTTTATTTACAACCCCGTGTCATTATTGAATGACATTTCTAGTATCGTAAATATTATCGATTCCAGAAGACATGCTCTTTTTATCAAAACATTTTTTTTGAACACACAATTTTGAAAGATTTAGAAAACCTTTTTGAGAAATTCTCGAAAAATTATGTTCAACGTTTTGAAAACCAATTACTTGAGCTTAAGATGTTGAATATCTTACAAAACGATCTCAAGTCCGAGAAGTTGTAAACTTCCCGTTGTTAAGGATAAGTTACCATCGGCGATAAACTTTCCTTTTAATTGAAGAACGAGTTCTAAGCTGACATTTACTTAGAAGTCGTTTTCATGAGCTTGAAAAACTTTGAATGTTTTAACGTAAAGCTCATGACCGAGAAAGGTGAATTTCTCGTTATGAAGAAAAGTTCTCTTATTTAAAAGATTCACTTTCCTTTCTGAGCTTAAAACCTGGAATGTTTTAATACAAGCTCATGACCGAGAAAATTTAATTTCCCGTTACAAGGATAAGCTATCTTTAAAGATAAGCTTTCCTAAAAATTGAAGTCCGAGTTACAGTCTGATATTTAACTGTAAGTCATTGTGCATGAGCTTAAAAACTTCGAATGTTTTTAATATAAGCTCATGCCCGAGAAAAATTAATTTCTCGTTGTGAGGATAAGTTTATCATCGGCGATAAACTTTCCTTAATTTGAAGATCGGGTCATCGTCTGTCATTTAACGAGGAGCCATTGTGCATGAGCTTAAAAACTTGGAATGTTTTTTTTTATATAAGCTCATGCCCGAGAAAAATTAATTTCTCGTTGTTAGGATAAGTTTACCATCGGCGATAAACTTTCCTTTCTTTGAAGAGCGAGTTATAGTCTGTGATGTGACTATAAGTCCTTGTGCACTGTAAGCTTAACTGGAAATCCCCTGAGACACTTGTTTCTTAGATATCAGCTTCTTTAGCAACCAAACTCTGAGAGTGTCCTTAATTGAATGGTATACAATGATTGGACCGCTTCGTTCTTTTGGAACATCCTCTTTGGTACCTGCATTCTCATTTGGAATTTGCATGCTTTGATATGGGTTAGCGATATCTATCTTAGAAGCAAGTGGGGGTTCACAGTTTTCTTTTCTTGTGCTAGAGGTGACCTGAGGAGATGATTCACTTGTCTTAGCTGGTAAACGTTTCCTTTTATAGAAAACCTTAAGTTCAGGCTTAAGTGATGTATCCTCCTTTTCAATTTCCTCCCTAGTAATCTTAGTAGAATCAGAGACTATCCTAGTTAAAGGGCACTCGTTTTCTACAAGGGTGAAAGTTCTACCAGTGGGGCGCCACATTTTACCAATGGGTTTGATTTTGGCAACCCACTGGGATTTAAGTCTAGCACGGGAGTTCACCTCATTAAGTAGTTTCTTGATACAAGAATCATGATTTGCCGTAAAGACACATTTTCTACATGTTTTACAAGTAGCATATTTAATGTCCGAGTAAGATCTAGAATTCCTGGACGATTGATTGATGCTCCTAGGATGTGACATGCTACGGTTAGCAGTGTTAGGTAAACTAGAAGGCATCTGACTAGGTTTGAAATTCCTATCTCTTAATTGTGTCTTTTGCTTAGCTTCCCTTAGACCAAAAGTATGGCGAACATCATTTGAACTAGTTCCAGACGTATTCTTTGGACTATGTCTAGGGAAATTAGGGGCAATCATGTGATTAGGTCTTGCAAAAGCTGTTTTAGTCACATTGGGCCTAGATGGTGGAGTGACTGTTCTAGAAAGATGAACCATATCAACTTGGGAGGCAAACCGCGGTCTCGAGGATTGTGATCGCTCGGATCTAAATGCAGTAGGTTGTCTGACAGTCGGTTGTCTGACGAACTGATTTGTAGGCGGTTTCCCCAAGATTGATGGTTTTTCAAGCTTAGTGTCCACACTAGGTCCTTTAGTTTTCCGCAAATCATTTTTCAACGCAGCTATAGCAAAGACCTTTTCCTGTACTTGAGCCTTTAAGGTCTCATTTTCTTTGAACAATTCATCTTGGGATGCCAACTTAGATTCAAGCAACTTAATTTGTTTCAAAAGATTATCCTTTTCAGCTTTAGAATCTAGAACTGTTTGATCCAATTTTCGTTCAAGAACAACGTTTGACTTTTCAAGTTTTTCAAAATATGTTTCAAATTTCTCCGTTTTCTTCGAAAATTCAATTTTGGCATCCTCAAGCTCTTTTGATTGCTGAGCTAAAATCATTTCAAGCTCTTTAATCCTAGAAGCAGAATTGGTTAACGTAGCAATCATAAAGCACTTCTCATGATGTTTAGCATTTTGAACACTTTCTCCCCCATTATGACTCACATTGGATGAATCAGAAGTGGTATTTATATCACTCTTTTCCATCCCATGTTTGTCATAGTTAGGTTCAGAGTGCTCAATATGCGGTATTTCATCAGCATATACATCATCAACATTACATTGTACCATGTCCGCAGGCTCTTCGTCATTAACGGGTAAGGTGTCATCAAAAGATATCTCGTGAACATTGCCTGACGTGCCACTGGTATCATGTTGTCCTCCTGATTCCGTGCTCTTGCGATCGTTATGCTCCAAGTTGTCAACCGTATTACCATTCTCCTCTTGTATCTGCATCATAGATTCTTGCACTCCATTATCATACGCTTGGTGAAGTCTGGATCTTTCATAAATCGAAGACGAAACTGATGTCATAAATTTCAACAGTTTATCACGGAAATCTTTAACATCGTTCTGTGTGTATTGAAGAAATGACCGGCATATCCCTGAATTGTCAGACTTGATGATATTGAATTGGAGGAAAGGCGTGAGTTGTGTCACAAGAGCCTGATATGCAGTTTCTGATGCAGAGTGATTAAAGTCTTCTTTGTGAAGTTGCTCAGCTAGGTGGTTCAAGTTGAGAAATAGTGACTCGATGAATGTATACTGATGTTGACCGAAGAGTGTCACAAATTCGCTTCCTCCTTGAACCCATGCAATAGTCCTAAGATGTGACTGAAGTAGTCGACATGACATTATACTACTTTCTCTAGCTGTGTATTGCATGTGATGCAAGTCTCCCTCTTGAAATTTTGAATGCAAAGACTCCATTGAAAAAATGATCGTGATTGTAGTTGTATTCGGAATCTTACAATTCGTGAAGAAATTTCGAAAGATCCGTAAATAACTTTTTAAAAATCCACGACAGATGAGATCACACTTTTCTCGGCTCAAAAATTGTTGTCGACTCAAACGTTGAAAAAAAATAAAAAATAAACCAGAGACCAATTAAATCCAAACTACGATAAATATGATGATCGGCCCGTTAAATATTTTATCGCTTTGGTTCTGTCTAAATATCCGCCTCAACACGATGTGCCAAATCAAAAATAATTTTAAAATATAAAAGTATATAAAAAAAATAAAAAAAATAAAAAAAAATAAAAATAAAAAGAAATAAAAAAATTAACTTAACTAAAATTCAACTTTTAAAATATATAAAATATAAGAAATAGATAAAGAAAAATAAAAAAATCATTCGTTTTTAAAAAAACTGAGAGTATTGATTTACAAATTGAAAAAAAAATAAAACAAGTCAATCTTTGAAATCGTTGTGTTCTCCACGTGGTCAATTCCCCTCAAAACGTGGCAGAGAACCTAGTTTTCTCCGTCCACACTCCACAAATAAATACACGACTTTTGACTTAAATAAAATCCTAAAATTTCTCACTCACCCTAATTTATCTCATAAAATACGCTTAGTTCTCTCTGCCCCCAAAAAAAAACTCATCCTCAGCTAATCCTATCTCATATTTTCCTCCGCCCCAAAATAAATCTGAAACCAGATCGAATATGTTTTAGGTCAAGATCCACAACGATTTCGTCTTCAAGACCTGTTAGGGTCTCGGGTAGGTTTTCTAACTGTTCTTTTTAACTTTTTGGATCGATGAATTGCTGTCAGAGTGATGAGGTCGTGTACGGTTTCAGTCAGGGTCTGAGTTAGTGTCTGAGTCGAGTCTTGGTCGAGTCGTTTGTGTCAGTAGGTTCGAGTCTGGTCTGTGAGTTTGTGTTTGTCAAAAAGATTGTGTTTGGTTTGTGGAGTCAGTTTAATGAGTCATGAGATTGGTTTTGAGTTTGAGGTTTTGGGTGTGTCTGAGTTTGCAAGGTTTTGTCGAGGTTGATGTGAGTCGGTGATGTTTGGTTGCGAAGGTCAGTGTGAGGTGAGGGTCGAGAGTCGAGAGGATTGACAGAAGACGAGGGTGTGAGGAGTTGGTTTGAGTGAAGGGGTTGTGATGTCGAGTGTGGGAGTTTTTGTTTCGAGTCCTATTTGAGTCCAGTGTCGAAGGTGGGTTTGTCTTGTGTCTGAGTCGAAAGGTGGTGAGGGTGTGTTTGTGTTTGTGGGTCTGATGATTTTAAGTCGAGGGTCTTGAGGGAGTCGAGAGGGTTGTCGAGTCGAGAGGCTAATGAGGGTGTGGAGATACGAGAGGTGAGACGAGGGTTGTCGAGTCGAGAGGTGAGGGTCAGGGTGTATGTTGTTCTAGTGAGACGAGGGGAGAGTCGAGTTTTGCTTTGGTCTTGAGTCACCTCAAATGTTTTCATCAAACTTTCATCGCAATAGTAAAAAAAATTTCATCGCAATATTAATAAAGATCCATCGCAATATCCAAACTTTTTCATCGCAATATCACAAAAAATTCACCATCGCAATGTGGAAAAAATTTTGGGCAGAGTTTCGTTTCTATAGTTCTTAAATCCGTCGCAAACACGATCGCAAAAGGCGATCGCAACCCACGTCGGAATAAGATAAACTGAATAACTTGATCGCAAAGTAGAACCCGAGGGTTATTGCGATCGGAATGTGGCGAATTTCTATCGGAATGGGACAAAGTTATGCATCGGAATGTAATACCCTTTTTAGACAGATACAGAGACAATACCCTTTCTAGACAGATACAGAGACAACAGCAGATTGGAACAAAAAAGTGATAAAACTAAAAAAAAAAAAAAAAATATAAAATAAGGACAAAATAGAAACGTTACGAAATGCAAAAATAGACAAAAACAGAAAAAAAAATGAAAAACTGGATAAAAAGAAAGACAAAAGAGAAAAACTTTTTATCAAAAATTGATAAAAATAGATGAATTAATAAAAATAGAAAAACTTTTTATAGAGATTTTGAAATTGGAGAAAAGTATAAGAACTTTTAGTAGAAAAATTTTTATAAGACTTTTAGCAAATATTATATAAAGATAAGCGTAAAGAAAGAAAAAAAATAGACGAAAGAAAGAAACTTGTAAAAAGGAGAAAAATTTACCATCAAATCAAAAGATAAAACGTGCTAATCCGAAGAATTAACCATGCTCTTGATACCAATTGTAGGATCTTAGTTTTCTAAGGATTTAGCAAGTATGGATTAATCTATTGAATGGATGATAAATGATAAACTTAGAGAGAGAAAGAAGAGAGAGAAAGGAGAGGATGAAGAAGGAAAATGGAAATGTGATTAATGAAAGTGTAAGTGAACCAACAACCCCTCCTAACATGCTAGGAGGGGGGTTTATATAGCCCACCCTACATGTGGGCTATATGGGCCATATTGGATCACGAGCCCAATATCATTGGAGTGACCGATCCTTTCTAAAATACGTAAAAACGTATTTCCAACAATCTCCCCCAAAGGGAGGTCACTCCAAGTTACAATGTCCTAAATAGTCTAAAGCTCGTGATCTATGCTAATAATGATGTGACCGAGACTTTCCTTGGAAAAACGTATTTCCAACATGGGACTTAATTGACTCTGGTGTTACGATGTCAACTTCATGAATGGGATAAAGTGTCCACTTCAGTATTTGAGCTTCATAATGGGGATTGATTTACTTTCTTCAACTATGTGGGGGAAGAAATGTCTTGATTCTTTCTGGTATGCATAACTTGAACTCTCAGGGGGAAGAAAAATTCTGAAGAATTATTCAAGCGTGAGAAGAAAAGTTGTTGATCTACTTGGTGTACCCCTTACTTTCAATCCCTCTTAGCAACGTTATCATGTTATATGCTGGGATTTTCTTGTTAGATTCCGCTGTGTGCTTAATCATTCTAAGCTTTATTGAAAGCTTTGAAGTTGCTTACGAGGATTGTCGATTTAGGGGGAAGCTATTTAAAAGCTTCTACATCAAGTTTATGTGGCATGAATTAGGGGGAAGTTAATTCAGAAGCTTCTCCTTAACCAGAAGTATATGGATTACTTAGATCGTGCCGTTACAGTATTTCTACTACAAGTTAAAGATGAGTCGTTTTGAAGTCAAAGGCCTCAGAAGACATCATCAGCATTGGACGCTTCATGAAAGCTCTTGTTCTTATCATTATGTACTTGTTAGGAAAAATATTGTAAGGAATTCTACACGTCGTCCCATGGGGGAAGATTGTTGGAAATTCACTTTATGTGACGACATTTAAGAATTCCCATTAGTTATCATAGTCACACACGTTTAGACTAGACTAGGTTCATGTATAGTTAAGTGTATCGTGTGTGACTAGCTTCCAAGGAGGGGTGTTGCTTGTGTTCATTTTCACTTTAATTACATTTTTCCTTTCTTTCATCTTACACACACAACCACTCTCTCTCTAAGCTCAACAATGGCTTCCACCACCATCTACCACTATGTTAGACCACCGGATCATATATTGCAAATCCACATATTGTTTCTTGGATGGTTAAGCCATCCACGAGTGTTGCTGGTACATTCACACATAGGATTTCCATCAGTGATGGTTATGTTCGTTATGTCTCGGGTCTGCAAGGTGTTTTGACTTGGGCGGATCGTCGGGATCTTATGTCATTATATGAGTTTGTGGATGCTGGTATTCCTATCTCTCCGAGTGAGGTGGCCAACTGGCCTGGGCTGACAATGTGAGGTGACTTGAAGATGATGCTTGACTCTCCTCCTGATGCTCCTCATTCCGGTGTCTGGAAAGATCAGCCACGCTGGGTAATCAAGAGATGGAAGCTTTATGTTGGCTATGGGGTTCATATCTTGGAGTTGGAGTCTGGTGCCATAGAGTTCATGCTTACAGATATGGAATATCCTTTGACGATTTCTACTATGGAGACCATGCTGGCATGTCATTTGCAGATATCCAATGCCCCTTCCGGGAATGAGACTTCCATGGCTACTACGTTGGTGGAAGGGATCCAAGCTCGGTTGCAAGCTGACAAGGTTGCCGCGTCTGGTATGTGATGGGTATGTTTTTCTGTTTTTGCGTTTATACTGACATTCTTTTCACCAATCTGTACAATGATTGGTGACTTACATTTTAGTCAAAAAAATAAAAAATAAAATAACATTAGTTAAAAAAAATGTATACTTTTTATATAATATCTGCTTATACTTTATACATATGATGGATTTCACACTTGTACATAATATAATATCTGCTTATACTTTTCCATCATAACTTGGTTTTCGTTTGACTGTTTCACACTTGTGCTGGTTTGGAGTTACATCTGGTGTTGGACCTGGTCCACACAACAAATGGTGCTCAACTCACCATGTCTCACAGACAAGAAAGAGTTGATTCACCATGAGGGTACGGCTCTGGTGTGATAGTCAAATCCGTTGATGGTTGCCAGGTTACCCAAAACCGGATGGTTTTCACTTGCCATGGTCCTAGACTGAAAAGTGGCTAATCCAAGGGGGTACAGCTCTTGGTAAAGATTTTCTCAAATCCGTTGATAGCTATAATAGCTTTCTCAAAGCTATAGGGTTTTCAGCTCACTGATGCTTAATTTCTAAGAGTTGGCGAGTCCAGAAGGGTACGACTTCTGGTAAAGACATATCAAATCCGTTGACGGCTGTGATGGCTTGCCTAAATTTATCTGGGTACCCCCACTAACCATTGATTCACGTTCTAAGAGTTAGGCTGGGTTCTGGTCTCCCAGGGTGATGCTTATTCCACCATAAAGACTGGCTAGCCCAAGAGCGATCAGCTACTTGGTAAAGGCTCATAAAATATGCTCATGTTGCTGTGGAGGTTCAATAGGATGCAGATTTGTTTCAAGCTTTCAAGAAGCTTCTAGGTGTTCTTTGTTGCAGCAGTCTTTATGTTCTTTATGCTGATGGTTATGATGTTGTTGTTTCTTTTGTTGTTCCAATCCTCAAGCTATGTTGCACGATTTACTAGGAAACTTGAACTCAACAGGTCAAATTCAAGTTTAGGGGAGGATTGTTAGGACCTTTGGAATAGTTATTTGTAATAGGTAGACTAGGAGGTATGTAGTTCCTCCTGGTCCTATTAGTAGTAGGAGCAAGACGTGCTCCTGGTCTTATAGAAAGTCAAACTTTATTATTTAAAGATTATTCTGTTAGGATATGCATGAGATATGTTAGGAAAGGATATGCATATCATTTTTACACGTTTTGGTTTAATGATTTATTAGGGTTTCCTTGTAGTATAAAAGGAACCTTAGGCAGAAGGGTTCTATACACCTTCATCAAATATTATTCTAGTTCATATTAATACTAGAAATCCTTAGTAAAGGATCAAGTCGTTATATTTACTTTGTTCTTCTTATTCATAGTATTTGTATTCCGCACTTATACAGTGTGATTTATCTAGAGTCTCTCTGTGAATAGACTTGTGGTTACAGAAGTCGTTCACCATCCCTAACAGGCTGCAAGATCCACATCTAGTGGACCCAACAGTATCCTCATCTGTTCTAGTGGTACGAAATGTGAGTATAAGAAGAGGCGAGCGCCGGGACATCGCTCCCTTAAGGAGGGGATGATGTGATACCCAGAAACCAAGGTCACCATTTATCCCTAATTTACATATATTTTTGAAATTTTTAAGAAATTTTGTTAATAATATGTTTGACGGTTTAAGTTGAAACCAATGTTGGAGGTCTTAATTTTAACGTTTGACGATTTAAGAAGAACCGATAGCGACTACGACACCGACGGATGCCCAAACTTTATCTTTTATTATCGATTGTTCGATATTTAGATTTTTCGAGGTTTTTATTTTATTTACGTGTTAAGTCGAGTCGGAACCGTTTTTATTCCATTTTGTGTGCGTTTGAATCATTTAAAAGTATTTTGAGGTAGTCGAGATGAACCCCGACTCCTGCAAAAATCCAAAACCGACTACTAAGCCATATTCCCGCTCTTTAGTATTACTTTAACCATGGAGGCCAAAAGATAGTTAACATGGCAAGTTTAACCCCTCCACTTTTTACAAAAAGGGAACATGGAAACACATACACCATTTTTCACTATCAAATTTTTTGAAAACCCTATCCCCTCTCTCTCTCTCTCTCTCTCTCTCTGTCTCTCTCTTTACCGCCGGCACCACACCACACCACCACCACCACCATTGATTTTTTTTAGGTTTTTGAAAAAACTAATCAAAGACCATCTCTTATTTCTTCATTGTAAGTATTTTAATCCACTAAAAACATACATGCATTCATAAAATCTTTTCAAAAATTTATAATTCTTATAAAGTGGGTTTTGATCAAATTAAAGTGTATGCATGTTTTTCATTAGTGCTTAGGATGATAATTAATCAATAAAACAAGTTGGGAAATGATTTTCTTTGGTGTTTTGGTCATCAAACACCACGGCCAAAGGGGGGTATGGTTTGACTTTTGATGTTTGATGATTCTTGTTGTTGGTTTATGTTTATAAACATGTTTTTATGATTTTTAGTTGATTTGATTTGGTTACATGTTAGTTTTATGAAATAGATTTTATTGAAGGTTGATTCATACAAGTGATATAGGATGTTATGGTTAGTTGAGGATGATTTGATGAAGATATTAGGGGTATAGGAGTTGATGAAATGGATTAAAAACAAGTGTTGATGTGATTTTGAAAGAGGCATTTTAGAACAGATTGTTAAAGCTAATTTTCGCGATTTTAAGGCTAAGTCCAGGTCATCATTATAGAATGTAATTGTAGATCTTCTTTCTACCTTCGTTTTGGTATAAGATAGAGCTTTTAACTCCAAACGAGTCAAAAGTTACATAGGTTTGAATATTCGTGTACCGGGAGACGAGTATCGACGCAATCCGAATTTGTGTTCGATATTGTGGCAAATCTCGGGGACTATAAGTAGAGTTTCAAAAATGGTTGAGGGATGTTCTTTAGCTCAAAACCTGGAGTTATGGTTCTATTTTTAAACTTAGGAGTCTAATTTACAAATGGTATTGGTTAAGTGAGTCAAAATGATTTTACAACGTAAGGGTACAAATCTGCCCGGATTTTCAACGTTGGAAATGTGTTGGGCAGCGAGGCTTAAAAGTAAAATCTTTTTATGAAATTTTTTTTGAGCTTTATAGATGATGTAAGTGAGATCTACATCGAGTTTCATAAAATTTCGTGGTGTTTAACTATGAGAATTCAGTCCGTACATTAGGTATGTAACGACAGAATTGTATTTGGAGCAATAGTCTTAATAACGTATAAAAATGAACGTGTCTAGTAAATATCACTTTTGGGTTTTTGGTGTGAGTTTATACAAACTTTGAGTGTCTTTAATTATTTATATACAGTACTTGATGGTACTTGAAGGTGTTGATTCATTTCGCGTTTGTTTGTTAGGTGTTGTATTTGATTTTCCGGGGCATCCTCATCGTCGGTGATTGTCTTCGTCTACGTCTTCGCTACTACAATATCATTACTACTTAAGGTGAGTCTATAGCCTCGCTTTCTACTATTTTTAAATTATTTTTACCCACGACGGGGATACATGCTATTTAAATGAAAAGAAACATGAGTCGTGAATGATTATTGGACCCGAATGATATCTTAAATTATGTTAAGTAACTAGTTGCTAAAAGGCCCTAAATTCATGAACCGTTAACTATTGTTTAATCCTTGTGTGGATTGGAAATAGCCGCTTGAACAATTTATAGTACTATTGGGTTGCCGACCCTATCCTAGACGAGAGCTAGTACGTTGAGTACCCTCTACGTATGGATAACTTGTGTTAAGAAAAAGGTATAATTTGCAACGAATACCTAAGAGGGGCAATGACTTTACTTAAATCACGCCGAAATTTGGCGCGGGTGATTAGTTTATGGGGTTGTTGTCATGACCTTAAACAGAATTAAATAGCTTATGCTATAACGAGTAATACCAGAATAATAGTTTGTAATGATCAACATTCTATTGAATAATCGTGAATAATTTTTATACTTATGTTCAATCGTGATTTTATAAACCTATAGATCTCGCTCAACATTATTTATTGACGATTTTAAGAATGTGTTTCAGGTAATCGAGGATGATTGTGGCGGAGCATGCTATGGATGTTGTTGAGGCTTTTGGGCGGTCTAACTTGTTTTCATATCTTTTCTTCAAGACAATTTATGTTTCATGATGTCTTGTTAAATAAAATGGTTGGTTTTATGTGGTTGAGATTTATGGGGACCTAACGCTACCCTGTTATTAGTTTTGGGGTTTGGAAACAATTAGACATGATGTTGTTTTAATTTAACCTTGTTTAAATTTACTTATAATTAAACATCCCTTTTTTAGTCATTCGATATGGCTTGTGTGATGATACTTTGACTAGCACCCAAATGTGGTATTCCGATGCGTAGTAAATTTGGGGGTGTTAGATGACCAATAATTTTTAACACTCGTACGAAGAGATCAATCAAGGATCATTCATTTTTTTCCCTTTAGTAAAAACTGACACGCCACGGAGCGTTCATCTTTTGGCCGAATATTACCGCTTTCGAAACGTATAATGTCACACCCCAACATGGCGGAATATGGGGCGCGACGTATGTATATCATCGCAACATGGCGTGTCTATAGAGATAACTAAATGAAATGGAAATGTCATAAAATGGTGACACAAATGTCATGACAATATCTCCACAAAATGCAGGAGTCTAGGCAAGTAGGTAACAGTCCTACCTCTTACCCAAGACAAACAATTACCACAAACAAAATATCATAAAGGTGTCCACAAAGTATCACTTATTCAAAACACATAGAAATAAACTAAGAAGGAACGGGGATCTCCTTTTAAATACAATCCTAATGCCTCCAAAGCTAGTCACTTCTATTCTCAAGCTTAACCACATTCTCACCTGAAAGACACACTAAAATACGTCAACATAAAGTTGGTGAGAGTCATAGGTTTAGACTCCAATGCCAAACTCAAACCATAAGATGTGAATAATAACCAAATTTAAGAACATATGGACAATGTGATACAAACATGCATTAACAACTAATATTCAAGATTTAACAAACCAAACCAAATCCAAGGCTCCCAGCCTTACCACTCACCATGGTACCATAGGCGCCCATACACCTATGTACCAATCACAAGGCCCCGCCTTGTCATTATCCATTGGTCCCATAAATGCCCATACATCTATGTACCTCCCCAAGGCCCCGTCTTGTCAACATCCCCTTGGTACCAAGTCAAACCACAATAACTGAGACGGTGCGTGTCCCCTGATCCAAATCATAAACACAATCATGAATCACATAGCAGTTAATCACATAAGTGCACACACAACTCCATCACAAACTATAAAAACATTCACATCATTAGTTACAAAACCATAAAGTGTCTCTTCCATCCCATCTGGAAATCAAAAACATTTATAACTCAAGGACATGGGACTATGAAACTCACCTGATTGAGCTTCTCCAAAAATCCGCGCACTAGCAAAAAGCTAACAAACAAAATCACACTATCAAAACATGAACCAAACATTAAAATGGCTTATCAACCTATGATGGACATCCAACATTCTCCCATATATATACCTCATTTATATGCTCTAAGCATCTCATTACACCCCTCTATAAAGCCTTTAAATTAGTTTACTTCATAACCCGTCTCGTTAACATTTTACCCAAAACAGTCTCGGTTTTTAGGTCTCCAAACTATAAGCCAAATGCCCACCTAACCATACCCATGATCTCTGTAACGGAAACCCTATGCCCTTACATATGTTAGCTAACTCCTCCCTTTTGCCCCAACCTTAAAGTTACTGTTAAGGCCCCGATATATATATATATACATATATATATTTATATATATATATATATATATATATATATATATATATATATATATATATATATATATATATATATATATATATATATATATATATATATATATATATATATATATATATATATATATATATATATATATATATATATATATATATATATATATATATATATATATATATATATATATATATATATATATATACTTCTGCCTAACCGCATTTTACCGATTTTGAACATAGAAAAAGTTTGTTATGATTAGGGGGTCTTACCCTAACCTATTTGCTTAGCCCTCCTTCAGATATCCTATATAACATATAAACTAACTCTCATGTTCGTTTTAAAGTCCAATTGTACTCCTAAGTACCCTAACCATCTTAAACCATTAATTGAAAACCATTTGATTTCAAAACTGTTTTGACCTCCGACTGTTGTAACCTGTTTTTGACCCACTTCCCTACCTCCAATTTAGTTCTTGTTTCTTGTATTTGAAAGCCAACTCAATTACCTTTCCAGGGATACTTGGATCGCAAAATAAGAGTTTGTAGAACTCTAGATATGATTAAAACAATTGACCTAAAATTCTGCCAGTTTTTAAAAAACGAATTTAACATAATTAGTCTAATTAATTACCCATAACTTGTTTAATTATAAACCCTAAATAATCTAATCATTATTATATCATTAAAACTCAGATTTTAATTTATACATAATCATAGATCCATCATGTATTGATTTATAAATGCATAAAAACAATTTAATTAAAAAGGGATTGAACATTTTACCTTAAAAATAATGGAAGATCTTTATTTTTGAAACCCTAATTGGCCACCATTGTTAAAATTCGACTATGAGATGTTATGGGGTGAAAAATCTGGTTATTTTGGTTATGGGGTGGGTTTGGTTAAGTCCTAAAGGCCCCTTAATCCCATTACAAGTCCATTGGGCCTGTTTTTGGGCTTTTTGGTTATTTTCTTCCTTCCTTTTCTTTTGGCTGCCCAAACTAAGCCCAAAGCACCTAAGAATCTGGTTTTAACCTTATTTTATAAATTATATGATTCTTAAACTAAACCTCACATTCGGGTTACTTCCGGACCAAAACTCGAAAGCCTTACATTGATTTTTTCGACTTTCTACGCGATTTCCGAACTAACCGTCATTTCCAAAAGTTTCTAATTATGGAAAGTATCTCTAAAACTTATCCTAAACATATAATATATACTTAATACATACATACAACATACGATACGTACACGAGGCCTTGTAAAAACGATATATGAACTTTCCCGCAGTTCATTTCTGAACTCATTTCATTTCATTTCATTTCCATCCCGTACCATGATTTACAAATCATGTACCTCATTTCGTCTATTCTCATCCCCAAAATCACACATATAAACACATAAATCACATAAAACACATAGTCACACAAAAAACCCCAAAAATAAGACTAAGTGACGAACCTCAAAAACCAGGGTTGTCACATCACTCCCTCCTAATAGAAATCTCGTCCCGAGATTTACTCCTTAGGATCATCATTCCCAAAAATATAAGGATACTTGTTCCTCATAAATCCTTCCCGTTCCCACGTGAACTCTAGTCCACGTTCCAAATTCCATCTAACCATGACTACGGTATATTACCCTTTTTCCAACGTCTTAGCTTCACGACCCAAAATCTCCACCGGCTCTTCGATGAAACGAAGACTCGTATCCATACTAATATCATCTAACGGTACATGCAAGTCAGTTCTTGCTAAGAATTTCCTCAAGCTTGATACACGAAATACATCATGCACACTACTCAGTTCTCCCAGTAATTCCTCAACCTATAAGCCATTGGTCCAATCCTTTTGAGGATTTCGAACGGACCCATGATTCTAGGTGCCATCTTCCCTTTCTTCCCAAACCACATAACTCCTTTCCATGGTGAAACCTCTTGCATAACCTTACCTCCAATCTTAAATCCCAACGGATTATGCCTCTCGTCCGCAGAGCTCTCTTGTCGGTTCTTTGCCATTTTCAACCTCTACTTAAGCACTGTCACCACCTCCATAGTTTTCCGATCCACCTCCGGTCCAATACGTTGGCCGCTTCTAACTTCATCCCACTATAACGGTGATCCACCTCATCTCCTATGAAATAACTCGAGTATTTTCTACTACAATTCCTATCACCGGACCTAACGGCTTTTATCCTCCATGGATTTTCCATCTTTCGGAAGTTCTCCCAACCTTAATCACATCTAATGGTATATGCAGGATTGCATAACCAAGAGCTTCCCATAACATTCACATGAAACATGTCATAACTACCACCTCATCCTTACTTTCCCATGCTCCGCACCAAGTAACTAACCATACCTTATACTAACAGGTGCTACACCTTTTCCCTAGGTGGACGTTCCATTGTTCGTGTCTACTAACCTCTTGCTCTAACGGTTTTCCCTTCAATATCACCCCACTATCTTGACAACTTCTTGCTCCCTCGAATCATTCTTCCTCCATACTACTTTTCTCTTTTCTTTCCACAATCTTAATTTCCATACCATCTTATATCCCGTCTTCAGCCTATAATTTAGGAGTTTCCTCCTTTATTCCCTACATTCTCATCAATGGGGAATATGCCCCTCTCACTGATGACTCTCTCTTTGTAGAAGAATTCTTCCTAATATAATGTGTTCTCCAACTATCTCCAAATCTCACGCCAATGCTCTAGGCGTCTTTCTCAATTACCCATATAGTATGCTCATACCAACCATTAGTCTATCATTGGTATACTACGCTTTCTTCCCATCATTTCTTCCTTTGCCATAATCCTTCATAAGGCATTCCATACCTATTAGGTTAACTTTTACACAAAACCTCCTATTCCATCGTATGTGTACGCAATCCTTCCAACTTCTCAACTACGTGACTTCTCATTCCTCTTGAAATATGGGATGAATTAGTCAGCCTTTCGACTATCACCCAACTCCTCATCGTACTTATTCCTCCACCCCATTATGTACCCTTCCACCAACTTCGTCCTTACATCGCCCTTTCTAAGATACTCCTATTTATGTAGGAAGTATAGTTTCCATACGATTATCCAAGCCACGCAACATAAATGTTGACGCGTTCTCTGCTTTAGACAACTCAACTCGTTTAACCTACATCCTTTATCCAAACCACCCTAATACGTCATCCATGTAGTTCAAGTTCGTCTCAGCTTCACTTCCTTCTTCTTATTCCATGTTTCATCAACCATGCTTGCCTTTCCTAGATGGTACTTGGCCTTGCAATTTTCTTTCATCACTTAACTCCACCCATCACCTTTGCCAAATGTCCAATCAAGAGGATTGAATATGTGTTGGAGACGTTCATGATCCGTATAGATCATTCTCTACGTATCGTACACCAAATGCATCTAGCATTCTAGGCACATCTAACAATCCAGCTCTACTAACTAAGTCTTATCTAGTTCTTCTAAATCTTTAGTTCCTGCAACGTATAAGCAATCGCCTTTCTTTGTCGTCCTCGTATGCATCCAAATCCTTTCTCCACGTATCGTCATGCTTCGTGAATTCATCTAGTCCTTCCGATAATGCCAAGATCTACTCATTATCCAATCCACCTCTTTAGCCTCCAAAACGCTTCCTCATCCTTCTTCACTTCACCCCATGATATGCCATCATCTTTAACTACTCATCATGGTAAACTTAATACTAAAACTCACAGTTGAAAATCTCACGTATAATTCCTTTTTCTAAGCCACTCCAAAACCAACACATAATTCGCCTCACTCTCCTTCTTAGACTTTGAGTAGATCAAGATGTCGTCAATACTCCCGATGACAACTCCTTTATATACGGTCATGCACACTCGGTTCATTGACTCCATGAAAACCGTTAGTGCTTTGGTGAAGCCAAATTCATAACCGTAAACCCAAAGCGTTCATACAACATTCTTAACATCATCCCTACATCCTCTCTTGGCAGCAACACAAACAAATTTCTACCTCTTTCTACTCGTGAAATTCTACACACATTCTAAAAGATCGATACTCCTTCTTATCAACCCATCCAACCGCTTTCACATCACATCTATTACCAGGCAACTCAATCTTTATCTTGCATTCCATGCAATTTCTAACAACTCATGTCTTTAAAATCATTCCATCAACAATTACCTTGGAAAGGCACTAACTACAACTCATCTTGCTCCTTCTACTGGCTCTGTTCATGGTTCTACTTCAAGATAATAGGTAAACCTACTAAATCTTAAAAAATTTCGGAAAATTTTACATACCTAACGAATATCACAAGTACCTTTGAAATATCTTATCCCCTTCCAACATTCTCTATGATGCGTTACTTGTGCCAATATCCATACTTTATACAAATCTCTGTTCATCTCCCTTGGCACTCCTAAGAGACCTCATGACCACATTAGTTCGTCCTTTTACGAACTTCTAACTCTTTCCCCATCATAAAGGGCATTCCAACTATTCTCTCATATGACTATATCAATGCTCTTAATCAATACAAAACCAAAACTACATCTGGAACCCACCAGACACGACCAACGAATCAAAACTACGGATAACTAACGACATTTCACGTGCACCAGTTAAAACAAGTCAAAAACCACGAGACTCAAAAGAAAACTCAAACCCAAAACATGTATCAATTCAAAATGACCCATGACAACGAAAAATAATCCAAGAAACACCCAATGGCAACCAAAACATATTACGCCCCGTGACATATTTATTTAAACCTTGTACGACATCGACTTTTCCTAAAAGAATATTTTTTTTCTTTACCTCTCCACATCTATGTGACTCAAACAATCTACAAACAACCTTCTATACGATCTCAAGACTCAACTCAAAGACTAGGTGCCCCGCACATCCCAAATCATAAGTTTAAAAACTACTATTCAAAACTCAACCTTGAACCCGACACTTGTACAACAATTTCGACCAAGCTACTGACCTCCCATGACTATACATCCCGCATATTTGAAAAGTACGTTCCGAGTACATAATTTTAGGCTTTTGAATCACCCAAAAAGCTTTAAAAAAAGAATAAGTTACGACCAAAAAATTTTTATACTAGTTGTTTTAAAAACTAAAGAATCATCTTAGTGATAATGTAACCCTTTTAAATAAATAAATAAAATAATTGTATGTGAAATTTTCATGAACTAAATTTAACCTTGTATAAATAATTATAAATGACGTAAATCGATTAAACTCAATTATATAAACTATTTATGTAGAAAGAAATTCTATTTCGCTTTATTTTATAGAGAGTCTTTTAGAATTTTGAAATTAATAAGTGTTGATTTAAATTCTTATGTTACATCTTGTTTCAAACACGACTCCAACACCTTACCCTTAATTTACCGAATACAACCAACTATCCAAATCTATAGTAGATTTCCAAGTCTTTTTAATATATACCGACCAAAAGAAATGTAAGACTCAACACAAAAGATTCCATTATCTCAAAAGAAATCCCAAGTTATTTCAATAGACTTAAAACCAAAAAAACTATTTTAAAACGGACACGTGAAATAGGAAACTCGAAGAAAACGCGACAACGGAGGTTGAATATCTAAAAAGAAGCGAGCTAGCCACCCTCCTAAGGATACAATCGATAATTGTAGGGGATCATACATATATATGCATATCGGGATACATATACTTAAATCCGTCTAACATCTTATACAAGCATGTACTAATCCTCTTTCATGCAATCATACTTAGGAATCCATTGAAGTTGTGGTACTTGTATAACTATGTTGGACACCATACTTATACAATTACCCTTCCCCAATGCACTCCTTCCTATGATGACACTTATAAGATTTAATACAACACATAACACATATATCCATCTACTCACATAAGCTCATAACCACATAACCAAAAAAAGTCCAAAACTCCATCCATTAAAATAACATAGTCAAACTCTTAAAATACATAAATCCATAGTCTAGCTAAAATAGCATAGACTAAATCCAAAACAAAAACATAATAAGTTATAAGTCATACGCCCATAAGAGTGGAAACAACTTAAAATCCTTCATATCCACCTACTCCTAATAACTCGAACCACCACATGATTCTTAGGGAACATGACTTAAACATCAAAAGAAAAATACTATACCTCAGGTACATAAAATAACCCAACAAAAGATAGAAACTACCATGTACCAAATTATGTACAATAATGTACAATTTAAGCGAAATACGACAATGACTAGCATGGATGATTATGGTTCAACCAGCACTAGTCACACCCGAAAAGAAAATAACATGTGGCTAAGTATGAACTACTATGGTTCAACCCATACTAGTCAAAACTTAACAAACATCGCAAGTAAAAACCAATAACATCCAGAAAACTTCAATTAATATCAAATGCACACATACTCCTACGACGCCTATATGCGAGGACCCTTAAGCTATAGACTAGGCTACGAGACTAGGCAACCTAATTCTCTATAACCATTGGCTCTGATACCATTCTGTCACACCCCAACATGGCGGAATATGGGGCGCGACGTATGTATATCATCACAACATGGCGTGTCTATAGAGATAACTAAATGAAATGGAAATGTCATAAAATGGTGACACAAATGTCGTGACAATATCTCCACAAAATGCAGGAGTCTAGGTAAGTAGGTAACAGTCCTACCTCTTACCCAAGACAAACAATTACCACAAACAAAACATCATAAAGGTGTCCACAAAGTATCACTTATTCAAAACACATAGAAATAAACTAATAAGGAACGGGGATCTCCTTCTAAATGCAATCCTGATGCCTCCAAATCTAGCCACTTCTATTCTTAAGCTTAATCACATTCTCACCTGAAAGAGACACTAAAACACGTCAACATAAAGTTGGTGAGAGTCATAGGTTTAGACTCCAACGCCAAACTCAAACCATAAGCTGTAAATAATAACCAAATTTAAGAACATATGGACAATGTGAAACAAACATGCATTAACAACTAATATTCAAGATTTAACAAACCAAACCAAATCCAAGACTCCCAGCCTTACCAATCACCATGGTACCATAGGCGCCCATACACCTATGTACCAATCCCAAGGCCCCGCCTTGTCATTATCCATTGGTCCCATAGATGCCCATACATCTATGTACCTCCCCAAGGCCCCACCTTGTCATAATCTCCTTGGTACCAAGTCAAACCACAATAACTAAGAGGGTACGTGTCCCCCGATTTAAATCATAAACACAATCAAGAATCACATAGCAGTTAATCACATAAGTGCACACACAAGTGCATCACAAACCATAAAAACATTCACAACATTAGTTACAAAACCATATAGTGTCTCTTCCATCCCATCTGGAAATCAAAAACATTTATAACTCAAGAACATGGGACTATGAAACTCACCTGATTGAGCTTCTCCAAAAATCCGCGCACTAGCAAAAAGCTAACAAACAAAAGCACACAATCAAAACATGAACCAAACACTAAAATGGCTTATCAACCTATGATGGACATCTAACATTATCCCATATATATACCTCATTTATATGATCTAATCATCTCATTACACCCCTCTATAAAGCCCTTAACTTAGTTTACTTCATAACCCGTCTCGTTAACATTTTACCCAAAACAGTCCCGGTTTTTAGATCTCCAAACTATAAGCCAAACGCCCACCTAACCATACCCATGATCTCTGTAACGGAAACCCTATTCCCTTACATATGTTATCTAACTCCTCCCTTTTTCCCCAACCTTAAAGCTAATGTTAAGGCCCCGATATATATATATATATACTTCCGCCTATCCGCATTTTACCGATTTTGAACATAGAAAAAGTTTGTTATGGTTAGGGGGTCTTACCCTAACCCATTTGCTTAGCCCTCCTCCAGATATCCTATATAACATATAAACTAACTCTCATGTTCGTTTTAAAGTCCAATTATACTCCTAAGTACCCTAAGCATCTTAAACCATTAATTGAAAACCCGCTGATTTCAAAACTGTTTTGACCTCCGACTGTTGTAACATATTTTTGACCCACTTCCCTACCTCCAATTTAGTTCTCGTTTCTTGTATTTGAAATCCTACTTAATTACCTTTCCAGAGATACTTGGATCGCAAAATAAGAGTTTGTAGAACTCTAGATATGATCAAAACAATTGACCTAAAATTCTGCCCAGTTTTTAGAAAACGAATTTAACATAATTAGTCTAATTAATTACCCATAACTTGTTTAATTATAAACCCTAAATAATCTAATCATTATTATATCATTAAAACTCAGATTTTAATTTATACATAATCATAGATCCATCATGTATTGATTTATAAATGTATAAAAACAATTTAATTAAAAAGGGATTGAAGATTTTACCTTAAAAATAATGGAAGATTTTTATTTTGAAACCCTAATTGGCCACCATTGTTAAAATTCGACTATGAGATGTTATGGGGGTGAAAAATCTGGTTAATTTGGTTATGGGGTGGGTTTGGTTAAGTCCTAAAGGCCCCTTAATACCATTACAAGTCCATTGGGCCTGTTTTTGGGCTTTTTTGTTATTTTCTTCCTTCCTTTTCTTTTGGCTGCCCAAACTAAGCCCAAAGCACCTAAGAATCTGGGTTTTAACCTTATTTTATAACTTATATCATTCTTAAACTAAACCTCACATTCGGGATACTTCCGGACCAAAACCCGAAAGCCTTACGTTGATTTTTCGACTTTCTACGTGATTTCCGAACTAACCGTCATTTCCAAAAGTTTCTAATTATGGAAATTATCTCTAAAACTTATCCTAAACATATAATATATACTTAATACATACATACAACATATGATACGTACACGAGGCCTTGTAAAAACGATATATGAACTTTCCCGCAGTTCATTTCTGAACTCATTTCATTTCATTTCCAACTCGTACCAAGATTTACAAATCATGTACCTCATTTCGTCCATTCTCATCCCCAAAATCACACATATAAACACATAAATCACATAAAACACATAGTCACACAAAAAACCCCAAAAATAAGACTAAGTGACGAACCTCAAAAACCAGGGTTGTCACATATAAACAATATATTTTTCATAACTCTTTACCGAAACACTGAAAGTAAGCTAAAAATCTGATATAAAACGTAAAGGGGTGTTTGGCTGATGTTTTAACATCAACATGTGTTTTCTTCCTTGTTTAACAGCAGCCGAACATCCTGTTTTACTCCAGAATGGTGTTTGGTTGCTGGTTTAACAGCAGCCAAACACCGGTGTTACAACAGGATTGTTCCGCAGACGGGCCAAAAAATGACATGTGAACCCCGGCATGAGATTATTGGGATATGATTAAAACATGGTTAGAAATTTGAATCTATGGCACACATAGCCTGGTTTAATATTCGTCAAAAGAGCTTTAACTCACATCATTTATAATTTCAGATATGAATCACACATTAGAATTAAGGATGACACACACATTTCACTTTATTGCACCAAAAATTGACTTTTGGATTCAGACGTTTATCTACCTCACTCATACTTTTGCCTAATTTACGCAATTAAGACTATCTTAATCCTAAGTTTTCTTTAAGCCCTAAAACTGAACTCCTTAATTACACATCATCACTAAACTTTGTAACACAATCAAATCACAACATATTTAAACAACCTTACGACGTGTTACTAGGTGTTTGGATCAGCTTATTTAGCGCTTATTTGACCTTGGAAAACCTGATAAGCTCTTTTTTTCTAGAGCTTATTGAGCTTATGGGCTTTTCAAAAATCAAAGCACATTTAACCCAAATTAAATTGTTTAATAACGCAACCGAAAGCTTGTGACAACTAAAAATGAAAGAACAAACCTAAACGCATGCCGTTAATATATATCAGCATCCTTTTGCACACTAAAAGCCCTACTCAATCTTTCATCAACACCGTGCATCAACAACTCTGTATCAGCGAGATGACACCACGAACCGAACACCAGCGACGCATCATCATCAACACGAAATCGGAATCAACAAGTCGTTATCAGCAACATCGGTACTTTCAATCTGAAAGTTAATACCATATCACGTTACAGTCTCTAAACTATCAGACCATGTTCTCAATATTTTGGCACGTATACTCAAGCACACTACTAATCAGACCTACAGAAAAAAAGAAAAAACATTCCCGTCTAGTACGATTTAGCATCTATCTGGTTCAGTTCAGTTATTACGTTTACGTCTATTAAGATTAAATCAGTAGCTTAAGTCAATACTTATTTACCAATCTACTCATATGTATCTCGATATCCCTTCGCGATGTTCCTTTTTGTCTTCGGATGGCAACGCTAGCAGCATTAGTAAGAACATGTATTTGTCATATATTCCCGTTTTGTCCCAAGTATGAGTTGTGTCTGCAGCGGCTAACTTTCTCTTCCGTTTGCCAAAGACGCTGGCACTTGTAACAAAGGGACCCTTAATTATAAACTTTGGATAAAAAATCGTAAAAAAGTTACAAAAAAATAAAATTAGTTGAGGCGTTTAATACAAAAATTTAGAAAGTTTGTTGTTAAAGTTGTTGCCAAAGCCCCCTTAAAATTAAAAAAAAACTCTTATAAGCTGTTATAAGCCCAAAAAAGTTCTAACAAGCTGATATCATAACTTAAAATGTGTAAGAAAGAACTAGGTTCTGATCAGTCTTTAACGGGTAAAAAATTGTAAACCAATTAGCCAAAAAGAATTTCAAAATCGGGGAAAAATGTTGGCAATTCAGATTGCCTGACACGACAAAGTTCTAAAAGTTGGGTTTTACATTTTAGCCACAGAGCTGTTATGATTCCACAGATAATTAACCGAAAGCTACTGATGGTAGTATCTGTTATCCCCCATATTTATAAAATGGTCTCAACTTTGAGTAAATCTACTCGACAGTGAGTGTTTGGGATTGCTCATTAATAAATTTTATCTGTTTATTGATTTTAAAAATATGCATTTCAGAAGTAGCAATTCCAAATATGAATAAACTATTTTTTATGCATTTTTAAAGTAGCAATTACATTCACTTCGAAGTAGCAGTTACATTTAATTTAGTACACAAAAAATGCATTTTGAAGTATCTATTCCTTTGATACACACCCGTAAGCAGTAATGACTATATTCGTGGAGCAAATCTATAAGGCAAGCGTACATCTAATACATGAAATTATGGATATACACTCTAATAACTACGTATATAGATGGAGAATGGTTTGGAAGGCTTACACGATGGTAGCTTTCTTAGTGGTTAAATCAAAGATTTGGGCGCAATGTCCTTGCACATGCTTGAGCTCGTATCGATGTCGATAAATGCCACATCATCTGAGCAGATTATCTCTTTAGAATATTACCTCTCAGAACAGCCTGCAACTTCACCAATTCTTTGAATAGCTCTGTTGGAGTCTTGAATCCAAAACCAATAGTATTTTTAAAAACTGTTCCCAATTTCTGACAGTTGTGTCCGAAACATGCATCTAACAAAACACACAACAAGTATTGTTTTATTAAAAACCCGACTCATGTATTAGAACTTGTCTAAGATACAGTAATTTTTGTGTATACAATATAATATCCATAAATTAGTGAAAACTTCATATATATATAAATATGGACCAAAGTAAAAACGAATAGAAAAAGTAACCTTTGATGGAAGCGTTGTCGTGCTTTCGGGCGTTTTTATACCTTTTATGTGTGCCTTTGCAGTGTGTGAAATTTTTGACACTACTCCCAATATTTGTTCTTTAAGCAGCGCTTCAGCAAATGTGTTCCCAAATATATAGATACCCTTCGAGGGAAAAGGGGGAAGTTTGAAATGTTTAGGCTGTTGTGAACAGCCTAAACATCTCAAACTACCACCTGCTTCCCTGGAAGGGTATCCATATATTTGGGAATGTGAGAATTCTAATGGTACAATGTAGTGGCTCAAAGTTAAGAATGTGCTCCCAACGAATCAAGTCAGTGACCTGATATAGTTGCAAACACGACGACGTGATGCCACGCCGAAAATCAGGTCGTTGACAACTATCATCATCGGCCAACTAAATACAGTTGGAAACCGGGTAACAAACGAATGAAACAATATCTTCATCGCCAATTAGTAACTCAATGTTTAGTCTATAAAATATAATTCATGAATGCCTACACCCTTCAAAGGCTTTCCCGATCTTTTTTGGTTATGTTCAAATAAGGTGTGACAATCCGTCAATTTACGATTGATATTTTATTCTCAAATATTATTTGAAAACATTATTTTAATTTTATATTATGAACTCACTTATTTTGGGAAGTAATTTGGATTTACGTCTTGAAGTAGCATCGACTACGTCTAAATCGGAGGATTCTACGTTACGTGCTTACGTTTACATACACCGTCTTTGGTGAAAGTCCGACAATTCAGAAAATAAATTTATCCGTGAATATTATTTTGAGATTTTAAATTTGTGTTGGTTCATAAACTCACAAATTTACGAGAAGAGATTAGGACTTACGATTTTATTTTAACGTCCTTTACGACTAAACCAGAAACCTTAGGATTACGTATTTACGTTTTCGAACTCCATTTTTGATGAGAAAATTTTTATTAGATTCGTTTTGTGTCGTTGATTCATAATTTATAAAAACGTTTTCGTAAAACGACCCGAGGGCACGCAAATCGAGGAAACTAAAATCGAGGAGTACCCATAATTAAATGGGGATGAGACAAGTGGGACACTTGCCCCACCCCAACAAACCCACAGCTACAACACAACACCTCAACAACTTGGTGTCAAGTGTAAGCTAAGTTGCTTACACATGTCTTAAGGCTTACATAGTAAGCTACACACTACACAAAACAATCTAACTAAAACCACACATTCATTTTCCTCCATGCAAACAACTTCATTTTCTCTCTCACCCTCCATTGATGTCGTCCCATACTCCCCATAAACACCTCACTTTGATCAATTTCAACCACGAAATCTTATGTTATTTACACACATGTTGAAGCCCTTTTGAAACCCTATTGATTGGTGGTGATTATAACATCCAAGAAGTAGTTTCTATGGAGTCTTGGGGCTGATTTTCCACAAGGAGTTCATGAAGAATGGTGGTCTTGAAGATGGTCTTGGTTATTCACAAGTTTCTCCATCAAAATCCATGTTTTGATCACAACCTACATCATCATGGTGGTATAAAGATTGTTCTCCCCATCTTCTTGTTATTTTGATTATGTAATCATGTATTTTATTTCCTATTGTATATGTATATGATGATTATATGATGATAAAAGTATTGTGTGGGGATTTGGTGTTGATAAATATGATTAAAAAGGTGAAAAACTATAAGAAACAAGGCTAAAATCTTACTTAAAAATGATGGCTGTATAAAACAGTAAAGAAACATGTCATGAACTGATAAAATGGCATAGATTAATGGATATACAGTAATTAATATGTCTTTTACACATGTGAGAGTTAGCCATGCAATGGAATCATTAGGATGAGTGAGATATGATCAAAACAAGTTTAGAGTGCAAATCTGAGTTTACTGGTTTGGACGATTTTTAGAAAATACTTAGAGGTTGATTCAATAGTAGATATAGAAGAGTTAAATGGAGCACATATCATTTAGTTTATGTCATAAAAATTTGAGCTTCTATCTCCATATAGAACTCTAGATATGGCAGTTTTGGTGAACATGAAAATAAAAATCAGATTTTGGGAAATTAAAGTATAATAGTATTATATAAGCACTAAAATAAAAATAGTATAAAATGTGAATTAAAACCCAATAACTAATATAATACATTTATATAAATATATATAAGGATAAATAAATGGAAATTTTATAAAAATGGTAGTTAGATAAGTTTTATAAGTTATAAAACTATAAACATGATTTTTACGACTTTTTCGGCTATTACCGTAAAATTAACGTTTTTCGCCAAATAAAACTTAGACGGTTGGACCCGTCTAATGTAAACTTTTATAAACTTATATAATGATATATAAACATATATAACAAGTAAAAACCGATAAAACCCGAACTATATAACATACGGACATTAACGGGCTAAGTTAACATTATTGGACTAATAATACAACAAAATGGGCTAAAACACTTATAAACTTATTTATTGTTCTTAACCCATTTGGGCCCAGCATATAAAGCGTAAATAATGATAATAAAAGTATGAAATGGATTAATACAAGTTAATAAACTTATAATAGGCTTATTGGACCTAAAACACGTAAATAGGTAAAACTAGTAAACTAGTAAGAAGTTACCAATACATAAACACAAAAATGAGTGAATGAGAATATATAAACCCACTTGATCATCATATATATATATAATCATCATATGTATACATAATTGTTATTTTATAAAGTCATTGGACAAGAGTCTAAGACAAGTATTATTTGTCTAGGTTTCCGTGATTGAAGCACGTACCATACGTCCGAATTGCCGATAACCCGCCTTCCCACATCAACGTGAGTTCATAGCCTCGCACTCTTTTAAATATTTTTATGAAATGTTTTATAAACCCTCGAGGGAGATAACATGTTAGTTTTTATAAAATAGGACACCATTTGTCCCGATTGTTTGTTTATGGATTTGGACCCGAATGATTGTATGACCCGATAAATGATTAAAGGACCCGATAGATGAAATAAAATGGATTATTAAAATTAGGTTATGTCACTAAAAGTCCCATTAGCATGAATTGTGAACTACCGGGATTTGGTAGACGCTTATGCATATAATAGTACTATTTGGGGACGATCACCCCAGTTCGCGCCTTGACGGTTGATCCCCGTCGTGCCACATTGATTGGTAAGCGAATTTATGTATGAGAAGATTACATAGCGTGACCTTTGTGATGACACGCTAATTTAGATGGGCAAATGAGTTTCGGGCTAGCTACCCGTTTTTTGTTGTAGTAAGGTAACAATGTCATGCGGCTTATAATAATCCAATTAACGAAATACTACTATACGCACCGAATTACGATGTATTGCCTGACTAGCAATACGGGGTCATACTATTGATATTATGTTCGTGTTTTGGTTTTACATAACCATATTCATATAACGGTTTTTATTTAACTTTATACAACGTCATAAGACGTATTGTATACTGTTTTTACGACATTGGCTCGTATAATGATTTTAAAGGCAAATGCCTATATTATGATTTTCGATAAGGATTTGTATAAAATGACTTTGGCTATTTTAAAGGCCTATTACAAAGATTTGTACAAAATGATTTTTGGTAATAATTTTATATCGATGTTATATTGATGGATTTTATTAAACTCTATGAATTCACTCGGCGTTATCGCTGACCTTTTCTTTTAACATGTTTTATCTCAGGTACTTGAAGGTAATTGTCGGGAAGACAACAAGTATTCATGGCCCGCACTTAAATATTAATTTCCATTCAAATGCTTTGTAAAACCTGTATAAAATACAATGACTTGGGACCTATGTAAATTTGATATTTATGAATGGAAATGCTTTATTATTAAACGACGCGATTTTTATGCGTTGTCTATGATGTGAGTGATGTGCTATCCCGTAACACTAACGAGTCTTCCGCTGTATTGAGTTGTATAAATTTGGGGGTGTTACAATTTGGTACCAGAGCTCTCGTTATAGAGAACGAAAGATTTTTAAAACTAAGGTTTTGAATAAAACATTTCAAAATCTTTTAACTATAAACATTTTTCTAAAAATGTCTAAAAATCTTTTGACTATAACGGTGCTGAAGAATTCTCGAGTTACCGACAAGGCCAGACTGAGAAGTGTTATTTTAATATATATATATATATATATAACTTGGATTATATATATATGATGTAATTTTATTACATGATTGTTTGATGATTATTTTGATATTTATACGAGGTATTTATACGACGTAGATTGTCACAAGGAACCCTAAATCCCCTAGTAAATTAATCGAAGCTATTCTCGTAGGAATTCTAGCTATCCTAGATTTAAACCAAGTTGTGGATATTTATGATCCCAACAAATGGTTGATATTCGTAGAAATATAGATATTAGTTGATTGTGATATTGAAGAAGAATTGGCGAGATTAAATCTGATATCGATGTCATGATGATCTTTCCTTATAGAGTGGAGTTTTACAAAACGTTACCACCTAGAAAGATGTCATCTGATTCGTTGTCATCCAAATCTTAAATTGAAATCGAAAGGGTGAATTTTGCACTTGAGGTTGTCATTGGAACCATTACCCAAAAGCCTCATGCCACTAATACCTTTCTGAGAAGTCTAATTGAATGTATGAGTCATCTCATACTAGTGACTCATTTGATAATTGTTGTTGTAAGAGCTATAGGATTGGAAATTAATTATTGATTCATATCGAGCTTTTATTGCCCTATTAAGATCTAAAAATAAAAAGTATTGGAGAATGAGGTAGGATATCGAATTGAGAATAAGTTGGTTGAGACTTGAATAAAGTAAAATTTAACTTGTATGAAATAAGAAATTGTTAATAGGATATCGTTAAGTTTTGTGATTGAATTATAAGGTTTTATATGATTGTTGATTCGTGTTAAGTGTTGTTCCTAGGTCATTGTCCAATGATGAGGATGCCCAGTGTCCAATAAATAAAATGAAGAAATCTTCTTCTGAATTAGGACCGATGGATCTTCCGGGACATGTGGAACACCTAATGACTCTTGTAGATTAGTATTCATTGTGGTATCTTTTAAAAATCCCTAACTTAACTGAGACATCAGTTGGTAGGATGAGTTCTGAGAATTGTATGACATAGTGACACGTAATGTGTTACGGTACAATTTTGACTTGTTTGTGATTAATGAAAAGACTACCTTTGATTGCTAAGTCCTACATGTATCGATGTTCTCTATCTTTTATTGCTTCATCCTAATGTTCGCATTAGTGATGCAAACATTGAACAAGTACTCATCTCGAATTGAGTTACGTTGTGGATTATTCTTGTTGAGTGCCATCGAGGTCATGAACCTCATGATTATTTAGCTAAGCTCATTTCCTATCATATCGTAGTTAGTTCTTGGTGAACAACTTTTCATTACTCTTTTGTAGATCACTCATTGTTTTTATAAGATAAACAGTATCCCTTGAGGAAAATTGAATTTTCATTACTATAAGGATTATTCAAAGTGAGATTTATAAGTGATTGTTATCGAAATGAAGTTGTTTATAAAACACCTTGGAAAACTTAATTGTTTTCATAACAAAGAAAATCTTTGTAAATTTATTCTTGATTCTTATTTAAGAATTAAGCACGAAAATATTTTTATTATAAACATGATGATAAAATTTTGACGAACTGAGTATTGCATCGTTAATCTTGAAATTGTATATAGTTGCGCGCCTACATACAATTTGGAATGGACAATGCAAGACTGATTAGTAGTCACCATAAAACTAATGAATAAACACTACATTTTCTTTAAAAGATTGTGAAAGATTAAAATATTATGAGATCTGCAAGAAGTGAAAAATAAGGACATAGTGTTAGGGACACCTACATATGTGCCTGTAGTATCTATTCTTCTGAGTTGAATTTACTCATCTGTGGAATTTGTCTTATTTGACAATTCGTTCTTGTCCAATTCTCCCATAGTGAGATTCTTAGGAAAAGTATCTGATTACCGAGTGTTGATACCCGAATGGATGTATTGACGTTCCTATCATTTCCTTTGATTTGATTTCATTTGAATGACCTGGGTAACGAACCGAGGAGCTTTCGAATGCGTACTCAAATTATGAAAACATGGGATATATTCATATTCGTTAAATGTTTTCGTCTGTATCTGATTTGAAATTCTCTCGTGTAGATTATGCGTTGACCTTACTCTTTTAATGGTAGTTATGTCTCCATATATCCTTTAATTTTCAAAGGATTATGAGTTATTATTAGTCTTTTGAGAAGTTCACATCTTATCGACGGCGATGAAACTAGAAAGTTGATAGTGCCAGTAGAATGGATTGATTGATTATGACATGACGACATTATCTTAATTGATGGGAACTCGAATAGAATTCCCCTAAATGATAAGATGTTGATTATCAAAAGTGATCTAAATAATTCTTGATAGATGACCATATCCTGCATTTAGACTTGAAATTATACTATGAATGGTTGTGAATTAGTCATAGATATTATAATCTAGAAAGAACTTAAAGTAAATGTATTAAAAGATGTTTCCGTTATCTAAAACTTTAGGAGGTATTTATTGGTGAATTACCTAGACTTTCGCCATTAAGGCAAGTTGAATTTGGTATTGATTATATTCTCGGTGCTGCACATGTGGCATGTGCACTCTACGTCAGCACCATCTGAATTAAAGGAATCACCGTACAACTGAGAGAGTTGTCGGAGAAAGCTTTTGTTCTACCAAGCTCGTCATTATGAAGAGCTATGGTGTTATCATTCCTTATATTTATAGATTACTGTGAACTGAGTAAATTGACAATCGAAAACGATATTCATAACTCGAAATGGAAGATTTGTTCGATCATTTACAAGGTTCTAGCGTATATTTTAAAGATTTGATCCACGGCATGGATATTATCAACTTCGCGTCCGCGAAGAAGATTATCTATTCCAATCACTACATTCGGTACTTGTAATGGACATTATGAGTTTCACGTGATGTCGTTTGGATTGACTAATGCACATGTAGTATTCATAAATTTGGTGAATCACGTGTGTAGGCTGTAATTTGATAAATTCATGCTTGTGATCATTAAGGACCATTTATTTGTTTATAAGAATAAGAATGAGTTAATAATCATTTAAAGATTGCCCTGAATTGGCCGAACGATAAAAACCTGTACCTTAAGTATTTAACATGTGATTAAAGACTAAATCCTTTATATTATTAATTGACCGTGTGAGTAATAGATAATAGAATATATTGACTCTTCAATAATTTGAGCCATTTAAGATTTTGGGTTTTACCAAAAAGAAAGTGCAAATGTGTTTTGACAAATGTTTTGACAAAGGATTTTTAAGGGATTATTCCCTTATTCCCAGAACATTTAACTAAACTCCTGTTTAGGGGTAAATGTTCGTGTATACCTCAAGACAACCTAAGAGGGATTGAGGAAACCATTTAAACCATGACTTAAAATTTGAAACGATAATTTACGCTTCTCAAACTAAGAAAATTTTGACCAAAGCATAACCAAAGATTTTTTGAACATTTACGGATATTATTAATTATTTTAATTATTTTCGATAAATCAACAAAAATCTTGTTAATTAAATTCAGATTTATTTTGAACATTTTTATAATTGGTCGAACTAAGAAAATTTAAAATTTTTACGTTTACGTTTCATAAAAATTAAATATTTATTGTTAATTTACATGTAATGATTATCGACGCTTTAGACATCGGATTCAGTAAAACAGATAAAGATAATAGTAAAGACGAAACTAAAACATAGAAGATATGAAGAAAGAATTTTGAATAAATACGGTTATGATATTTATTTCATCAGGAAAATGAACGTAATTACTGACACATTATGTATAAAAGATTAAAAAAACAATTAGGACATGTTCCTTAGTAATGACGGTGCAAAATAAATTGTCGAACAATTTAAAAATAACTAATGTTTGTAAGAATGATAATATAGATAATAAAAGTGGTTCGCGGCTAATATGAACCATTAGAATTGAGGAGCCATTAGCGTTAAATGTATAAAAGGCCACTTGTGATTGTCTAAATATGGAGGATTGTGAGATATAGTTATGTTGGAATCTTGTAAGTATAAGTATTCTATTCGTGACATTTCTGATTTAATGTATCACTATCAGAAGAAGTTGTACTGATGGCAAATTATGAAGGCAGACACCGCCTCATACATTAGTAAACGCCTAGCTATTGCAAAGGTCATCATCTGAATTTGATTTGATTTGGGTCATCGTCGACAGACTGACCAAATCTGCTAATATCATTCTTGTTAATGATAGATTCTTGATGGAGAAATTGACTCTTTATATTTAAAGGAGTTGTGTAAACATGGTGTGCCTGTATCGATCATCTCTATCAAGATCCTCGCTTCGCATTGAATTTCTAGATATTTGCTCAGAAGTCATTAAGAACGAATCTTGATGAGAGTACTGTGTACCACCCCAATCGAAGGGACGAGGTAAAGTAACGATACAAAATACTATAAGCGCTGTTCTATGTTTGAATAATTGACCTTTGGTAATAGACCGTATAATCGTTTTCCTTTGGAGAGATTATCATTGATAATTATCGTGTTAGGATCGAGATCGAATCTTGTTAAGATTTATATATTAGAGCATCAATAAGCAGGAGTTGGGATGAAGACACCCGACATACACCCACTGTGAGTTGGACATGTCTTTTAGGTTTAAGGTTTCCTATGATGACGAACCTAACCTTACAAAATACTCGACCCGTGAAACCTGAAATGATTGTTGAAATTAGGATTTGATTATTGACTGGCGGTAGTGGGAAGGAGGTTATGTGAATAGGAAATGTAGATCTTGAAGTGCCAGATGGGTAGCGAAGTTATGCCAAAACATTTAACCATAGAAAAATGAACTGATGATATGAAAGATCATGGATATAAGTCCCCGTTGTATGGGACTATTGAGATGATGTAAAAAAGATTGGTTTGAAAGGCATATAAGCTGGATCTATACTAGGACTTCAAGAGCTGCGTGAATTAGGTATCGTATATCGAACTTGATAAAATGCCTATCAAGTAAAAATCTGAATTCTTCTTGATAAAGTTTAGATCGGCGAAAAGTTGCATTCATCAAAAACCCGTGAACATCATGGATAGAGAAAGTAAGTCAACATTAAGCCTGATCTTATTCCCGTAGTTATGTTTGATGAAACTCGCATATTGTAATGAATTACACTTGTGAGAAAAGACCGAATGTGGAGGAAATACCCACATGGCTTTAACTCTATAAGAAGCGAGTAGTAAGATGATCTTTGAGGACAAAGATCCTGTTTAGGGGTAAATGTTGTGACAATCCGTCAATTTACGATTGATATTTTATTCTCAAATATTATTTGAAAACATTATTTTAATTTTATATTATGAACACACTTATTTTGGGAAGTAATTTGGATTTACGTCTTGAAGTAGCATCGACTACGTCTAAATCGGAGGATTCTACGTTACGTGCTTACGTTTACATACACCGTCTTTGGTGAAAGTCCGACAATTCAGAAAATAAATTTATCCGTGAATATTATTTTGAGATTTTAAATTTGTGTTGGTTCATAAACTCACAAATTTACGAGAAGAGATTACGACTTACGATTTTATTTTAACGTCCTTTACGACTAAACCAGAAACCTTAGGATTACGTATTTACGTTTTCGAACTCCATTTTTGATGAGATAATTTTTATTAGATTCGTTTTGTGTCGTTGATTCATAATTTATAAAAATGTTTTCGTAAAACGACCCGAGGGCACGCAAATCGAGGAAACTAAAATCGAGGAGTACCCGTAATTAAATGGGGATGAGACAAGTGGGACACTTGCCCCACCCCAACAAACCCACAGCTACAACACAACACCTCAACAACTTGGTGTCAAGTGTAAGCTAAGTTGCTTACACATGTCTTAAGGCTTACAAAGTAAGCTACACACTACACAAAACCATCTAACTAAAACCACACATTCATTTTCCTCCATGCAAACAACTTCATTTTCTCTCTCACCCTCCATTGATGTCGTCCCATACTCCCCATAAACACCTCACTTTGATCAATTTCAACCATGAAATCTTATGTTATTTACACACATGTTGAAGCCCTTTTGAAACCCTATTGATTGGTGGTGATTATAACATCCAAGGAGTAGTTTCTATGGAGTCTTGGGGCTGATTTTCCACAAGGAGTTCATGAAGAATGGTGGTCTTGAAGATGGTCTTGGTTATTCACAAGTTTCTCCATCAAAATCCATGTTTTAATCACAACCTACATCATCATGGTGGTATAAAGATTGTTCTCCCCATCTTCTTGTTATTTTGATTATGTAATCATGTATTTTATTTCCTATTGTATATGTATATGATGATTATATGATGATAAAAGTATTGTGTGGGGATTTGGTGTTGATAAATATAATTAAAAAGGTGAAAAACTATAAGAAACAAGGCTAAAATCTTACTTAAAAATGATGGCTGTATAAAACAGTAAAGAAACATGTCATGAACTGATAAAATGGCATAGATTAATGGATATACAGTAAGTAATATGTCTTGTACACATGTGAGAGTTGGCCATGCAATGGAATCATTAGGATGAGTGAGATATGATCAAAACAAGTTTAGAGTGCAAATCTGAGTTGACTGTTGGACGATTTTTAGAAAATACTTAGAGGCTGATTCAACAGTAGCTATAGTAGAGTTAAATTGAGCACATATCATTTAGTTTATGTCATAAAAATTCGAGCTTCTATCTCCATATAGAAATCTAGATATGGCAGTTTTGGTGAACATGAAAATAAAAATCAGATTTTGGGAAATTAAAAGATAATAGTATTATATAAGCACTCAAATAAAAATAGTATAAAATGTGAATTAAAACCCACTAACTAATATAATACATTTATATAAATATGTATAAGGATAAATAAATGGACATTTTATAAAAATGGTAGTTTGATAAGTTTTATAAGTTATAAAACTATAAACATGATTTTTACGACTTTTTCGGCTATTACCGTAAAATTAACGTTTTTCGCCAAATAAAACTTAGACGGTAGGACCCGTCTAATGTAAACTTTTATAAACTTATATAATGATATATAAACATATATAACAAGTAAAAACCGATAAAACCCGAACTATATAACATACGGACATTAACGGGCTAAGTTAACATTATTGGACTAATAATACAACAAAATGGGCTAAAACACTTATAAACTTATTTATTGGGCTTAACCCATTTGGGACCAACATGTAAAGTGTAAATAATGATAATAAAAGTATGAAATTGATTAATACAAGTTAATAAACTTATAATAGGCTTATTGGACCTAAAACACGTAAATAGGTAAAACTAGTAAACTAGTAAGAAGTTACCAATACATAAACACAAAAATGAGTGAATGAGAATATATAAACCCACTTGATCATCATATATATATATATAATCATCATATGTATACATAATTGTTATTTTATAAAGTCATTGGACAAGAGTCTAAGACAAGTATTATTTGTCTAGGTTTCCGTGATTGAAGCACGTACTGTACGTCCGAATTGCCGATAACCCGCCTTCCCACATCAACGTGAGTTCATAGCCTCGCACTCTTTTAAATGTTTTTATGAAATGTTTTATAAACCCGCGAGGGAGATAACATGTTAGTTTTTATAAAATAGGACACCATTTGTCCTGATTGTTTGTTTATGGATTGGACCCGAATGATTGTATGACCCGATTGTATGACCCGATAAATGATTAAAGGACCCGATAGATGAAATAAAATGGATTATTAAAATTAGGTTATGTCACTAAAAGTCCCATTAGCATGAATTGTGAACTACCGGGATTTGGTAGACGCTTATGCATATAATAGTACTATTTGGGGACGATCACCCCAGTTCGCGCCTTGACGGTTGATCCCCGTCGTGCCACATTGATTGGTAAGAAAATTTATGTATGAGAAGATTACATAGCGTGACCTTTGTGACGACACGCTAATTTAGATGGGCAAATGAGTTTCGGGCTAGCTACCCGTTTTTTGTTGTAGTAAGGTAACAATGTCATGCGGCTTATAATAATCCAATTAACGAAATACTACTATACGCACCGAATTACGATGTATTGCCTGACTAGCAATACGGGGTCATACTATTGATATTATGTTCGTATTTTGGTTTTACATAACCATATTCATATAACGGTTTTTATTTAACTTTATACAACGTCATAAGACGTATTGTATATTGTTTTTACGACATTGGCTCGTATAATGATTTTAAAGGCAAATGCCTATATTATGATTTTCGATAAGGATTTGTATAAAATGACTTTGGCTATTTTAAAGGCCTATTACAAAGATTTGTACAAAATGATTTTTGGTAATAATTTTATACCGATGTTATATTGATGGATTTTATTAAACTCTATGAATTCACTCGGCGTTATCGCTGACCTTTTCTTTTAACATGTTTTATCTCAGGTACTTGAAGGTAATTCTCGGGAAGACAACAAGTATTCATGGCCCGCACTTAAATATTAATTTCCATTCAAATGCTTTGTAAAACCTGTATAAAATACCATGACTTGGGACCTATGTAAATTTGATATTTATGAATGGAAATGCTTTATTATTAAACGACGCGATTTTTATGCGTTGTCTATGATGTGAGTGATGTGCTATCCCGTAACACCAACGAGTCTTCCGCTGTATTGAGTTGTATAAATTTGGGGGTGTTACATAAGGCATGGTTCTACGGGAAAAGGTACGCCCACCATGGATGCATCTCTACTGAGTTTCCCTGCCAAGATATGGGACGACTCAGTCCCATCGAAAACCACACAAATGTAAGCATGTAACCTGCAAGTGCATTCTTTCAGCAAACGAAAGACGTAAAGGCATTTATGAGCCGACACCTTCCTATATATTGGTACAGATTAACAAAGTCATTGAAATAGGCATATATACGGCGTTATTTGGGATAAAGGGTCATAACCCGGCATGGCTGTAACCTTCATAGGTTTCCCTGCCAAGATCCGGGTTCTCTAACATTTATTTGCACCTCTTTAAAGTCATCACAGACTGAGTTACATTTAGCCAGCCAAGTATCCTATTAATAATAAATAAGGGAGAATCTCAAATCCCAATCTACAGTATTTCACCGGCCGCACTCGGAACATCCGCTATGGCTGCAACCACAACGAAAGAGCGGCTGCCCGACCAAGACATGGGAGCCAATAAAATTAGGCTCACAAAACACAAACGCAGAAGCTTTTCATCATTGCCTTAGGCTCAAATAAAGTACAATTATCAATTTAATAACTAAGGAGAATCTCAAACTCGTGGGCACATTCACCTAACCCTACCGTCGTCGCCTACCAAGCATCAACTCCGCATACCATGAACAGCGGCCACAAAGAAGCTGGTGGCAACGAAGAGAGTTGTGTCTATGCGGTTCAAACATCCACAGGGTGCAAATCCAAAGGCTTAGCACGCCAACCAATAGGCTGGTCGCATGGACCTAAAAGGCCATTTATATGCGGCTTACTTACAACCTAACAAATTACGTTACTCGTTATTCTGATGTACCCAAAAGGCCCATTTTTTGCAGTTTATGTGCTGATCACTATGATCACATACTAATTGCCATTGTTCCCTTCATACATGAGGCATAAGGTTGGATTTCCATGGTACATCTTTTTGGCTCGGAACTTCACCAAAAATTCATACTAAAACAGTAATAGATACCTGATATGCCATTCAAATTAATAAGATCCAACCAATTGAAAGAAGTTATATGTGTATCCCCAATAAATGAAGACAACCCACAAAATAATCCAGTACCAAATAAACAAATATAGTGCTTTCCTTCACAGCTCTCATCCCCTCTCACAAACATCTCACGCACTTATTTCCTGCACACACAGCCGTTCCATTTTCCCTCTTTCTCATCTCACCAGGCGACCTCCAACGTCACACACCATAGATGGTGGCAACGAATAGGTCAACAACATCGATTCTTAGAGCTGAGAATTGTAAGAGATGAGATGAGATAATATAATATGAGATGAGATCATATGATCAATGATTGACTAGGTCAGATCTATAACAGACGATCGCTAAAAGACGTTTGAGAGAGAGAGAGAGATTGGTTTTTTGCTAATTAACAAATGGGATAAGGGGCAAATTAATATGAAAGGGCAAATTAATATGAAGGGGCAATCATCAGAGAACGTGAAAGCCCCAAAATATGATAAATATTGATAGTGTCTCGTTTACAAGATAACATAATATGAATTACTTTTCAAACGCGTAATGATTTATTAATCTTTATAAATAAAGTATTAAAAAGTGCTATGAATACACCCCTTGAGTGAAAATAAAGAAATGAACCCTAGAACAAGTAAACTTGATTCGAGACTCAAGTTTACGAGAGAACCTTAGAGTCGCTGGTGGACAGCTGAGGGACTCAAAGGTTCTAAAGGGAGAAAGAACTTAGATAAATTATCCAAGCACAAGGGTTAGGTTTGTCTTCTTTCTCCCTCCTATTTATAGTGGTACGAGGTTGCTTCCTTAGTGGGAGTAGTTGATACGTGTAAACTTCTGTGTGGAAGTAGTACAACGCATTAAATGATGTCTATAAAAAGACATACCTTTAAATAACTTTAGGTGCACAGTTCTGCCAACTGTTCACTTTATCCCACTAGGTCGTACTGAGGCTTTATCTTTAATCTCCTAATTTTTCCCGCCCAAAGTACTTTAGAGATTCTCCCGCCTAAACTATAACGCAAGTCTCTACTTGCTTGGTCTTCAAAGGGTTGTAAGTGATCTCTGACTATTGTCATCTCAGAGATCCTTGAACACCAGTACATTCCTTTTACATCCCAGCTTGTCCATAACTGCTGGTGAGTATGACTTCAGATAGTCTTCGATTTCTCTGACGTTGTCTTTGACTTGAATGTTCCTGGTGTGCCAGCTGAGGCTTTGCCTTCAGCTGGTCTAGTCTCTATCGATGGTCTTCACAACGACTCATAGCACTTAGTCTAATTTAAAAAAATCTAGACTAGGCCATAGTTAAAACTTTCATTGGCCCAACAATCTCCTCTTATTTGTTTATAAATTTTACTAAGTCTAAAATTATTGTAAGTGAGTACACCGCTTCTTCTTACACATAATTTAACAAACATAACTCAAAGTTTTATTAAAAGAACCTATCCTATTACATGAACACCCATAGGTGAAAGAAAAGAAAAACAAAATTACAAGGTTCTTCAATGGTTAAGGTTCTGGTCACAGATCCTCTGTGCTTCAACTTTGTCAGCTCTTGAGTTGATGACCAGCTCAATCTCATACTCAAAGTCAGAGGCATACTTGCAGTTCCTCAATAGACATTGCTTAAGTCTAATCAGCTGGACTGTTGATGCAAGATGTAGCTCATTTTCCCTCTGGAAGCCATAATCACAGTTTCTATTCATGAAGGTCATTCCCTTCTCTAATTCTGTGTAGGCTTGACAATTGACAGGCCTCGAGATTTGTTTTAGAAGCACCAGATTTCTATGCATCCCATCGACTATCACATCCTCTGTGACCCATTTCTCAATGATTGGCCCCATTAGGTTCTTCCTTTTTCTTTGGCCTTGAGGTTGTTGTTGTGATAGCTGAGAGGGCAGAGGAAGCTTCAGCTTTTTGGCAGTTTCTCTTACCCAATTAAGCTTAGCTTGAATATTTTTCATCATCTAGGCTGCGCCAGGCCCAGTCTTCTTTTGGGCAAGAGATAGCAGCTCCAACCACTCAGAGAGTCCCAGATTTTTAAGTTTGAAATCACTGCTGACCTTGTAGTTGGAAATCTGGCTATCTTTATATAGGTTCATAACCACCTTTTTGTCTTTGTCAGTAAAACAGCTGTACTTGGTGATTTGCCCTAGTTTAGCTCTCTCATTTATAATCTTCTCATATTCCCTTTGAAGATTATTTCTCTTAGTTTCAAGCTCTTTGAGCTTTTACATCTGAGCTTCTTTGACATAGGGTGAGAGGAGTTTGTTTAGAGCTTCTTTACTTTTAAGCTCAACAGCCTGGATGTCAGCAAGCCTCTTTTGTTCCATCATTTGAGCCTTTGCTTGCTCCAGGTTCTATGGTGGTTCATCAGCGCTTCTAAACTTATTTAGCTCTGGGAGCTTGGAAATAGATCCTCCTTCCTATTGTAGTGAGCCCAGCATTATGTCTTGATCATCAGTGGCTATGGACTTGCCTTTGTCCTTCGTAGCTTCCAAGGTAGGCTTGAAGGATCGCAGTGGAGTTGGTGTGGGTATGAGGATGGGCTTAGGTTGCATGGTGGGTTTTGGCTGCTTATTTGGTTGCTCCCCTTATACCCAACATCTTGTTCATCATTAGAGGAAGAGGTGGCGTAATTCTCCCCTAAGGCACAGCACCAGAGGTAGCTTTTCCTAAACCCACCTGGTTGAACATTACAAACTCCTGATGGACAACTAAGCTCAGTTCTTTAAGTTCTTCCTATAGGAGTTCTTGGAGTAGAGTTCGTGAAGGTTAAGAGGCTTTGGCGATATCAGCGATATTCGCCAAGACAGCTTCTTTAAGTGCAGAGGGTATGTGTTGTTGTAGACTCTGGTTGATCGCAGGAGGAAGGTGGGTTTACAGAGCATTCCCCAAAAGTTGGGGAAGCAGCGACTTGAGAGTTGATTCCATGGACAAGGTCATGGAAGTTTTTATGTTGGTGGTTAACTCCTCAGCAGCACTAGTTAGAGAATGGAGCTCAGAGAGGATATCTTTTTTGGTGACTTTGGGTTTGGTGATGCTAATATCACCTCTTTAACCCAGAGCTCTTCAGCACCCAGAGCCTGGACATTTTTCATTCTAGGGACAGGGATGGGCTTGAGTTGCTGTAAGTACTCCTAGTGCTTCTTTGCCCCGAGTTCCATAACATTTGGCATAGTTGGAAAAGGAACTGGGGTTGGTAGAATAGTCCTCTACTCCCATACTTGCTTAGCAGCAAGTTCCTGCACATAGATCATAGTGGGAAATGGAATGGGCTTCAACTCAGTAGATGAAACTTGATCATCATTGTCTTCCATATCTTTAAAGCCAGAGAGGGTGAGATCGTCTTCAATAATGTAGACTTCATCATCAGGCATATATTCTGTGTCAAATACATCGGAAAGATCAATGGTGGAGGCCTCAGCCATGACATCATCAGAATAAATTCTTTGTGACTCTTTTAATCATGAGGGGACCCAGAGACTAAGTGAGGTTCAGAGAATCTGGGTCGGGAATTATAAGTACTTTGGTTGTTATTTACCAGAGTATAGTCCAGAGGGTGAAGGATCATCAGGGTGCGTTAAGAGCACAAATGAATCATTTCCCAGTGTAGAAACAGAGTGTACTGAGGTCTTATAGGATCTAGGTGTAGACACAGACACTCTAACAGTTGAGGGAAACCCTAGACTTTATCACTCTCTCCTATAGACTTTTGAGAGTGATTGCTTGTGAACCTCCAAAAGAAAAAATAATGGCAAACCAATACATGAGTGATATCAGCGTCAAGAGGGTTCTTAGTCGTCTCGGCTGACTTGGAGACATTAGACTCTGGTTGTTTGTCAACAGCAGGCTCTCTGTCCTCATACGCCAGAGTAGGGGATGGGGTCTTCTTGGTTTTCTTCTTCTTGGAAGGAATGATAGAAGGGGCTTTAGAGGAAAGTGGGATTTCCTTCCTCTTCTTCTTATCCTTTGGAGCCGTGGGCTGAGAGGAGGACTGCATAAAGGTCTTAGACAAAGACTTGTCAGTGGATCCTTCAGCATTCACCTCATTTTGAGGGACCAAGGACTCCTCAGTAGTGGTCAAACCAACAACCTTCATCATGCTTCTTAAAATGGGGACTTCATCCTCTAAGGGTGTCTTTAATGATGCTGGTGTGATTCGGAAGGGATAGAATGAGTGAAGATTCTGGTTGTGGTATGATTCTCCCATAAGATCCTCGAAGATAAGAGAAAGGTATCTGGTGTAGCAGATAGTGGAGAGTTTGTGCTTCTTTCTTTTGTTCAACAACTTAGAAATCAAGTCAGTGTATAAGATGTGAGAAATCCCTATGTCAAGTCCCCATATTAGACTATAGGAGATTGCTTGCTGTGATCCGTTTAGCTGGTCATGAGATCCCTTGTTTCCTCCCAAACACTTCACTATGTACAGCATCAAGGTTCTCAAGATAGGTGAGAAGTAGTTGACTTTGATGAGGGTTTTGTTTAGGAAGGTGATGGTGGTGAATGGTTTGTCATCATCATCATGTGGTCTCAAAGACATGAGTGCCTTCTTCACAGTGTCACTAGTAGGTACAGAGACCATGGTAGTGTTCACCGGTAGTCCAATAGCTCCAGCAAAGTCTGTGAGGTCAAAGGTGAGGGGATGAGAACATGTGAAAAGATTGAAGGTGATGCTCATGGAGGATTGATCAACTTCAGCCGAGAACCAGAACTCCTTAAGGTATTGTGAATAGCAACACGAAGGAGCTCTAGTGATGGCGTTAGCAATGGGGCTATTCTTCAAGAAGTTTAGCTTGTGTGAATAGAGAGGATTTTGGTTCTCGAGGAGTGTGATGCAGTTGTTCAGAGCAATCTTCCCATCATTGATGCTAAAGTCGACTTTTGATGGTGCCAAGACGGAGAACTTTTGGTTTTCTGTTGAAGACGCCGTTGTTAAAAAAGATGAAGGTTTTGAAGGTTGAGAGAGATGAACAGTGTGTGTGTGTGTGAAAGAAAATGAGAGTGATAGAAGAAAATTAATATAAGCTAAGGGGTAATGAAAAGTTTTGTCGTTTTCTAATTAAATCATTTAATGCTGAAATTTACATTTTGAGAAAAACGTGGGACCCCTTGACCCTTCAGGTAATCTTTGTCCGCTTGGAAAGCGAAAAAGTTATTAACATTAAAAGGAAATCATTTGAATTGAATACAAGAATAAATTAATTCCCATTGGAATGAAACTACCTAGTTAAATTCAATTACCTTAAATGCCCAGAGACAGGGATCATTATTAGACTTATTTCCCAATATTGAGCATACCCAGCTCAGCAACCAACCTAGTAAAACTTAGCTCAGCCAGACGTTTGGTGAAAATATCAGCGAGCTGGTATTCAATGGGTATAAAGTGAAGCTCAATATCTCCTTTTAAAATATGGTCTCTAATAAAGTAATACCTGATGTCAATATGTTTGGTTCTGGAATGAAGTACTGGATTATTTGAGATAGCTATAGCACTAGTGTTGTCACAGAATATGGGAAGCTTTTTATCATTGATCCCATAATCAGCCAATTGACTTTTCATCAAGAGAACTTGTGCACAGCAGCCAGCAGCAGCGAGATAAACAACATCAGCTGATGACATGGCCACAGAGTTTTTCTTCTTGGCACTCCAACATACTAACTTTCCTCCAAGGATTTGACAACTCCCAAAGGTACTTTTCCTATCAAGGCAGCAACCAGCATAGTTTGAGTATGAGTAGGCTTTGAGGTCGAAGCCTGGTCTATTTGGATACCAGAGACCCAATATAGGAGATCCTTTGAGGTCCTGAATTTTTTTTACAGCTACAAGGTGGGATTCCTTAGGGTTAGCTTGGTACCTAGCATAGAGACATGTGGAGAATTGGATATCTGGTCTGCTAACTGTAAGATACATCAGTGATCCTATCATGCCTTTGTATAACGTCTCATTGAAACAAACCCTTGAGTATTCAACACCCAAAATGTTGGGAGGAAGCATGGAGCATTTCACTGATGCACAGGCTCTAGGCGCTTTTTTCAGCCCATATAGTTAGTTCCCCCATCATGCTCATTTTGTTTAATTTGAAAACCCAAGAAAAAGGTTAGTTCCCCCATCATGCTCATTTCATATTTTTTGGTCATAAGTTTGGCAAATTTCTTGCTCAAGGTAATGTTAGTTGAACCAAAAGTTATATCATCCACATATATATGTACTATGATGACATCACCCTTAGACCTATAAGTGAACAAGGTTTGGTCAATTTTACCTCTGACAAACTTATTTTCAAGTAGGAATTTTAACAAGGTTTCATGCCAGGCTCTAGGCGCTTTTTTCAGCCCATATAGTGCTTTGTGAAGTCTGTAAACGTGGTCAGGATAGTCACTGTTCTCAAACCCTGGAAGTTGTTTGACATACACTTCCTCTGTAAGCTTCCCATTAAGAAAGACACTCTTTACATCCATCTGGTATACCATGGAACCCATATAAGCTGAATAGGCTAGAAAGATTTTGATAGCCTCTAATATGGAAATTGGTGGAAAGGTTTCATCATAATCAATACCATCTGATTGATTGTAACCCAACACCACAAGCCATGCCTTGTTTTAAACAATCATGCCAGCTTCATCCCTTTTGTTCTTGTAGACCCATTTTGTTCCAACCACTTGCTTTCCAGCTGGAGCTTTCACCAGGGTCCACACCTTGTTTCTCTTAATCTGATTCAACTCCTCTTGCATAGCCACAACCCATCCTTCATCAAGCAAGGAAGCAACAACATTATTTGGTTCATCTTCAGAGAGAAAATCAGCGAAAAGTCATTCATTCGATGAGGCTGTTTCTAGAGATCTCAATTTTCCTCTGGTGGTGACTCCCTTAGAGGGTTCACCAAGAATATTCATAAGAAGAATATCTTGGTTTCTACTCCACTTGGATTGAGGAGCAAGAGTCTTTGTAGGTTCAGGATTCATTGTAAGTTCATTGCATGAAGGTGTTTCATCACATATAAGTTCATCATCCATGATCTCTACATCCATTGGAGAGCTTGGAGAGTCGCGATCATCATTTTCCACTGCAGGAGGTGGAGTGTGAGATTCAGCTACTACAACCTCTGGAGTGAGATAAAAGATTGTTTGTGGATCAAATGCATGAACATAAGGGAAGTCCTTGTGACATATTTGAGATGCTTCCTTAGGGATTGAGAAATCATCCTCTAGATATGATTTAACTTCATTGAAGTCAATGTCACAAGTATTTGAGTTGGTGTGAGTGATGACAACATCTGCTTCATTGAAGGTGACATGGATAGATTCTTCTAGCTCTTGCATGCGGATATTGAATACTATAAATGCTCTGGAGGTGGGAGAGTATCCAAGAAATAAGCCATCATCTGATTTTTCATCAAATTTTACAAGATGATCCTTGTAGTTGTGAATGAAAACAAGGCAACCAAAGACATGGAAGTAGCCTACATCAGGGGCTTTCATCCTATACACTTCACAAGTGGTCTTGACATGTTTATTCACAATAATGGATCTATTTTTTGTGCAACATGTTGTATATACAGCTTCACCCCAAAATTGCTTTAGAAGTCTTGATACGTTGAGCATTGTTCTGGCAGCCTCAATGAGGGTTTTGTTCCTTCTTTCAGCGACACTATTTTCTTCTAGGGTGCTTGGGTTTGAAAAGTTTTGTAAAATCCCCTTTTCATCACAAAAGGCTTCCATGGCATGGTTCTTGAATTCGGTGCCATTATCACTTCTGATAGCCTTAACTCTGCAGTCATTGAGGTTCTCTATTTCTCTTTTGAAGGACATGATCCTATCAGCTACATCACTCTGTCTTTGAAGAAAGAATACCCAAGTACACCTAGAGAATTCATCGATAATAACCAGTGTTTATTTGTTGTGATTAAGGGATTGAGCTTTTACTGGTCCAAATAAGTCCATATGTAGAATATGGAGGCACTTATTTATAGAGAATGATTGTTTGGTTTTGAAAGATGCTCTATGGTGTTTCCCTTTTTCGCAGGTTGAGCATAGTCTGTCTTTGGTGAAGTTCAGAGAGGGAATCCCATCAACTAAATCATTCTTTGCCAGTTTTTTTATATTTTTAAAGTTGAGGTGAGAGAGTCTCTTATTCTAGAGCCGGTTTTCACTATCAAAGGCTTTGGCAAAAAGACAGGTGTTGTTTCCTTCTGGACATGATGTCATGTCAATAACATACACATCCCTTCTTCTTGGTGCAACAAGAACAACATCATCATTTTGATTGAAGATTGTTCCTTGGATCTTGGTGAACAGAACTTTGAAACCAGCATCACAGAGTTGACTAATGTTGATTAAGTTATGTTTCAATCCATTGACATAAGCGACCCTTGTGAAGGTGCTTCCATTACAATCCACTGAGCCATATCCTTCAGTAGCCCTTGGGGAGTCATCTCCAAAGACTACCTTTGGACCAGACTCCCTTTTATATCTATGCATATATTGTTTAACCCCTGTTATATGTCTGGAGCACCCATTATCCAGCTACCAAACAAATTTCTTCTAGTGTTGTGCATAGATATAATGAAACCAAATTAGTTTCGATGATGAACCCACTTTCCAGTAGGTCCATGTTGTCGCTGACCAACGACATTGGGTCGTCTTTGGTTCCTTTCTCCCCCTCTTTGGTTGCAATCTCTGGTTTCATGACACATACTCCCATAGATGTCACATCCGGGATAGTGTTCACACTCATCAGAGTGATGATCATGGAAACCACATTACTTGCAAGGGGGAAAGGGTCTGAAACTCTGGGGAGGGTCACTGGGTCTGGGTTCTGGTCTCATAGAGGACTTGTGAGGAGTTTGAGATCTGATTTTGAGTCTAGCCTTTTGAACAACAATAATCTCCTCATGTTCTCTGGAGGTATGTTCAGTAGACTCACATGTGATACATTTGGGTATCTTTGAGCAATTTTCAGACAAGTGATTTTTGAAACCACAATGCTTGAGAGGTCTGAACATGGCTCTTCCCTTAGAGCTCCTACTAGACCCTTCACCATTAGAGCTAACAGATGGACTGTTAGCCAGAGGTTTGATTTGGTCTTTCAAACCTTTGACTTCTTCCATAAGGGTAAGAAAAAGTTTCTTGGTGGGTGATAACTCTTCAGTGGAGGAATGGGTTTATTTTCTTTCGGTTCCTAAGCGACAAAAACCTTCTTATGGGTTTTCTCAGCAGTTCTTGTAGGGAGGTTGATATGGTTAGGTGTACCAGAGACTTTGATGGCAGGATTTGGGCCAAGTAAAGAGTCAGAAGGATCAGCACCAGCAAGTTTAGGTAAAGCTGGAAGAGGGCCAGAATCCTCTAACTCCCCTTCAGAATCATTCTCATCTACAGTGGTGCATATAGGAGAAGGATCCTCAGAGGGGACAAAATTTACTTTGGCCACTGGAATATGTTTCTTATACCTACCCTTTCCCCAATTGCCTGAACCACATTCCCCGGAATGGTTTCAGCGACAAAATCTTCCACATAGTATCAACCTTTGTTCCACTTTTCAATGGTCCTTCTAAGTTCAGCATTTTCATCAGACAAAGACTCATTTTCAGAGGTGAGTCTTCTTACTTCATTTTGAAGTTGATTTGCAAGATTTACAAAAGGTTTGAGATTGGTTATCTCATATTGACATAGATTAAAAACAGATTTAAAATTATGAAAGAATTATGCCACCTCCTCCTCTAATGATGAACAAGATGCTGGGTCTAAGGGGGAGCAGCCAAATAAGCAGCCAAAACCTACTACACAACCTAATCCCATCCAAATACCCACACCAACTCCGCTGTGATCCTTCAAGCCTACCTTGAAAGATAGAAAGGACAAAGGTAAGTCCATAGCCACTGATGATCAAGACATAGTGCTGGGCTCACTAAAAGTGGAAGGAGGATCCACTGCCAAGCTCCTAGAGCTAAACAAGTTCAGAAGCGCTGATGAGCCACCAATGACCCCAGAGCAAGCAAAGGCTCAAATGATGGAACAAAAGAGGCTTGCTGACATCAAGGCTGCTGAGGTTAAAAGTAAAGAAGCTCTAAACAAACTTCTCTCACCCTCTGTCAAAGAAGCTCAGATGTAAAAGCTCAAAGATCTTGAAACCAAGAGAAATAATCTTCAAAGGGTTTGAAAACCCAAGAAAAAGGTTAGTTCCCCCATCATGCTCATTTCATATTTTTTGGTCATAAGTTTGGCAAATTTCTTGCTCAAGGTAATGTTAGTTGAACCAAAAGTTATATCATCCACATATATATGTACTATGATGACATCACCCTTAGACCTATAAGTGAACAAGGTTTGGTCAATTTTACCTCTGACAAACTTATTTTCAAGTAGGAATTTTAACAAGGTTTCATGCCAGGCTCTAGGCGCTTTTTTCAGCCCATATAGTGCTTTGTGAAGTCTGTAAACGTGGTCAGGATAGTCACTGTTCTCAAACCCTGGAAGTTGTTTGACATACACTTCCTCTGTAAGCTTCCCATTAAGAAAGACACTCTTTACATCCATATGGTATACCATGGAACCCATATAAGCTGAATAGGCTAGAAAGATTTTGATAGCCTCTAATATGGAAATTGGTGCAAAGGTTTCGTCATAATCAATACCATCTGATTGATTGTAACCCAACACCACAAGCCTAGCCTTGTTTTAAACAATCATGCCAGCTTGATCCCTTTTGTTCTTGTAGACCCATTTTGTTCCAACCACTTGCTTTCCAGCTGGAGCTTTCACTAGGGTCCACACCTTGTTTCTCTTAATCTGATTCAACTCCTCTTGCATAGCCACAACCCATCCTTCATCAAGCAAGTAAGCAACAACATTCTTTGGTTCATCTTCAGAGAGAAAATCAGCGAAAAGGCATTCATTCAATGAGGCTATTTCTAGAGATCTCAATTTTCCTCTGGTGGTGACTCCCTTAGAGGGTTCACCAAGAATATTCATAAGAAGAATATCTTGGTTTCTACTCCACTTGGATTGAGGAGCAAGAGTCTTTGTAGGTTCAGGATTCATAGTAAGTTCATTGCATGAAGGTGTTTCATCACATATAAGTTCATCATCCATGATCTCTGCATCCATTGGAGAGCTTGGAGAGTCGCGATCATCATTTTCCACTGCAGGAGGTGGAGTGTGAGATTCAGCTACTACAACCTCTGGAGTGAGATAAAAGATTGTTTGTGGATCAAATGCATGAACATAAGGGAAGTCCTTGTGACATATTTGAGATGATTCCTTAGGGATTGAGAAATCATCCTCTAGATATGATTTAACTTCATTGAAGTCAATGTCACAAGTATTTGAGTTGGTGTGAGTGATGACAGCATCTGCTTCATTGAAGGTGACATGGATAGATTCTTCTAGCTCTTGCATGCAGATATTGAATACTATAAATGCTCTGGAGGTGGGAGAGTATCCAAGAAATAAGCCATCATCTGATTTTTCATCAAATTTTACAAGATGATCCTTGTAGTTGTGAATGAAAACAGGGCAACCAAAGACATGGAAGTAGCCTACATCAGGGGCTTTCATCCTATACACTTCACAAGTGGTCTTGCCATGTTTATTCACAATAATGGATCTAATTTTTGTGCAACATGTTGTATATACAGCTTCACCCCAAAATTGCTTTAGAAGTCTTGATACGTTGAGCATTGTTCTGGCAGCCTCAATGAGGGTTTTGTTCCTTCTTTCAGCGACACTATTTTCTTCTAGGGTGCTTGGGTTTGAAAAGTTTTGTAAAATCCCCTTTTCATCACAAAAGGCTTCCATGGCATGGTTCTTGAATTCGGTGCCATTATCACTTCTGATAGCCTTAACTCTGCAGTCATTGAGGTTCTCTATTTCTCTTTTGAAGGACATGATCCTATCAGCTACATCACTCTTTCTTTGAAGAAAGAATACCCAAGTATACCTAGAGAATTCATCGACAATAACCAGTGTTTATTTGTTGTGATTAAGGGATTGAGCTTTTACTGGTCCAAATAAGTCCATATGTAGAATATGGAGGCACTTATTTATAGAGAATGATTGTTTGGTTTTGAAAGATGCTCTATGGTGCTTCCCTTTTTTGCAGGTTGAGCATAGTCTGTCTTTGGTGAAGTTCAGAGAGGGAATCCCATCAACTAAATCATTCTTTGCCAGTTTTTTTATATTTTTAAAGTTGAGGTGAGAGAGTCTCTTATTCTAGAGCCAGTTTTCACTATCAAAGGCTTTGGCAAAAAGACAGGTGTTGTTTCCTTCTGGACATGATGTCATGTCAATAACATACACATCCCTTCTTCTTGGTGCAACAAGAACAACATCATCATTTTGATTGAAGATTGTTCCTTGGATCTTGGTGAACAGAACTTTGAAACCAGCATCACAGAGTTGACTAATGTTGATTAAGTTATGTTTCAATCCATTGACATAAGCGACCCTTGTAAAGGTGCTTCCATTACAATCCACTGAGCCATATCCTTTAGTAGCCCTTGGGGAGTCATCTCCAAAGACTACCTTTGGAACAGACTCCCTTTTATATCTATGCATATATTGTTTAACCCCTGTTATATGTCTGGAGCACCCATTATCCAGATACCAAACAAATTTCTTCAAGTGTTCTGCATAGATATAATGAAACCAAATTAGTTTCGATGATGAACCCACTTTCCAGTATGTCCATGTTGTCGCTGACCAACGACATTGGGTCGTCTTTGGTTCCTTTCTCCCCCTCTTTGGTTGCAATCTCTGGTTTCATGACACATACTCCCATAGATGTCACATCCGGGATAGTGTTCACACTCATCAGAGTGATGATCATGGAAACCACATTACTTGCAAGGGGGAAAGGGTCTGAAACTCTGGGGAGAGTCACTGGGTCTGGGTTCTGGTCTCATAGAGGACTTGTGAGGAGTTTGAGATCTGATTTTGAGTCTAGCCTTTTGAAAAACAATAATCTCCTCATGTTCTCTGGAGGTATGTTCAGTAGACTCACATGTGATACATTTGGGTATCTTTGAGCAGTTTTCAGACAAGTGATTTTTGAAACCACAATGCTTGAGAGGTCTGAACATGGCTCTTCCCTTAGAGCTACTACTAGACCCTTCACCATTAGAGCTAACAGATGGACTGTTAGCCAGAGGTTTGATTTGGTCTTTCAAACCTTTGACATCTTCCATAAGGGTAAGAAAAAGTTTCTTGGTGGGTGATAACTCTTCAGTGGAGGAATGGGTTTATTTTCTTTCGGTTCCTAAGCGACAAAAACCTTCTTATGGGTTTTCTCAACAGTTCTGGTAGGGAGGTTGATATGGTTAGGTGTACCAGAGACTTTGATGGCAGGATTTGGGCCAAGTAAAGAGTCAGAAGGATCAGCTCCAGCAAGTTTAGGTAAAGCTGGAAGAGGGCCAGAATCCTCTAACTCCCCTTCAGAATCATTCTCATCTACAGAGGTGCATATAGGAGAAGGATCCTCAGAGGGGACAAAATTTACTTTGGCCACTGGAATATGTTTCTTATACCTACCCTTTCCCCAATTGCCTGAACCACATTCCCCGGAATGGTTTCAGCGACAAAATCTTCCACATAGTATCGACCATTGTTCCACTTTTCAATGGTCCTTCTAAGTTCAGCATTTTCATCAGACAAAGACTCATTTTCAGAGGTGAGTCTTCTTACTTCATTTTGAAGTTGATTTGCAAGATTTACAAAAGGTTTGAGATTGGTTATCTCATATTGACATAAATTTAAAACAGATTTAAAATTATGAAAGAATTCTGCCACCTCCTCCTCTAATGATGAACAAGATGCTGGGTCTAAGGGGGAGCAGCCAAATAAGCAGCCAAAACCTACTACACAACCTAATCCCATCCAAATACCCACACCAACTCCGCTGTGATCCTTCAAGCCTACCTTGGAAGATACAAAGGACAAAGGTAAGTCCATAGCCACTGATGATCAAGACATAGTGCTGGGCTCACTAAAAGTGGAAGGAGGATCCACTGCCAAGCTCCTAGAGCTAAACAAGTTCAGAAGCGCTGATGAGCCACCAATGACCCCAGAGCAAGCAAAGGCTCAAATGATGGAACAAAAGAGGCTTGCTGACATCAAGGCTGCTGAGGTTAAAAGTAAAGAAGCTCTAAACAAACTTCTCTCACCCTCTGTCAAAGAAGCTCAGATGTAAAAGCTCAAAGATCTTGAAACCAAGAGAAATAATCTTCAAAGGGAATATGAGAAGATTGTAAATGAGAGAGCTAAACCAGGGCAAATCACCAAGTACAGTTGTTTTACTTACAAAGACAAAAAGGTGGTTATGACCCTATACAGAGATAACCAGATTTTTTCTTTTTTTCCACAAAGTGGAGGTCGACCAAGGTGTAGTCACTTACATGGTCTCTATCAGGACCTTCAGGCATAGTAAGCAATCTTTGTACCTTTTTCTTGGTGATATCAACCCATTTTCTAGATCTTGCTTCACTTTTACCAACAGTTGGTTCCTCATCAGCGATAGCCATGAAAGCTCTAACAGTGGTGGTGGCTTCATCCTTAGAGGTAAGAGGTTGATCATCCCAATCAAAAGATGCAGCGATAAGACCCTTTTTAGTCTTTTTGCACTCTTTTTTCTTGGCTGCTTCATCAGCTTTTTGATTTAGCTTCACCAGCTCAACTTTCAGTGCTTTATATTTAACCTTGTAGTCCTTCTTTCCCTCAGAGTCAGAGTGAGAAGTTTCCTTGAATGGAGATGGAGAAAACATCTTCTTGTTATGATCATTACTGGATGAGGGAAAGCTTGGAGAGGAGGTTCTGTTTGACCATCAGTCTTTCTAGAAATGACCATCTTTTCCACAAGTGTAGCATCTCACTTTGGATTTGTCAACTTTGGCCGCTCCAACTCTACCAGATCTCTTGTAATATCTCTTTTGATCAGTGTCGCTGTCTTGAAAAGAATAGTTAGCAACAAGAGCTTTTGAGCCAGAGATATGGGTGGTAAACCTATCAGTCTCAGACTTATAAATGGAATCAATTAGCCCTTCTTCATAGTTATATCTACCAAACAGTTGGGCCATAGTGTCATTTTTGATGGCATTGTTAGCTCTTAACGTTTGGTTTAGACTCAGCCATTTTCTAGGCAAACTATTCACAAAAGTAGCATTAATTTCAGCTTTGGGTAAGACAACACCATTGTTTCCTAGATCATTAAGCAAAATCTTAAGTCTGGTGAAAGTTTGATCAACAGTTTCATTTTCTAATGCTTTAAAGGCATTAAACTTAAGTTTGAGAGCTTGGATTTTGGTCTCTTTTGTTTCTTCTGGACCTTCATACCCTAGAACTAATTCAGACCACATCTCTTTAGCAGAGTCGCATTTAATAATGGACATTATTATATTCCTGGGTAGGCAAGAGACTATCTTAATTTTAGGTCTCTTGTCCTGGTTCACCAGACGCCTATCCGCTGGAGACCATTGCTTAACAGGTTTCTTGATGGGACTCTCAGGGGTAGAAGAAACAACCAAAGGGACATAGGGCCCATTTTCTAATATTTCTATCAAGAAAGGTTCTAGACCATCTAGATATATTAGAAATTCTCTTTTCCAACTAGAAAAGTATTCTTCATCAAATGTTGGGTCATTAGACATATGTGACCCTCCTCGAACATCAAGAAGTTGAGGAAGGTCGTCATCATTATTACCACTGCTTACAGCCGGTGTAGGCATGGTAGTATTTGATGTTGAGGTAGTGTTGTTCCCAGTATTCGTTTGGTTGGTTTGACCAAAGGGTAGGTGTAAAACCCGCATGCTTTTACCATGAACAGTACATATTTAATCGTACGTACATGATTAAAACTTTCCTTATATAACATGTTTACGTTTCACGAATGTTAATTACAAGTATTACGTACGTGATTATTACACGATAAGTATTTAAGCATATTAATACACGATAATTATTATCAACAATAATTATAATCACGAACATGAAAACATGAACGTAAATAATCACGAACCTATTATTATGTACTTGCGTAATATTTATTACGATTATGTATAAATATATATTATAACACGAACAATTAATAAATAAATCACGTAAACACGACCACGAGAACACGTAACTATTTAGAACACGGAAAACAATGGGTTCCCCTTGTGGCCCCACCTACCCGCGTCAAGAACAAAGCAAAGGGGCCAAGCCCACTTTTAATTTTGCTAAAATAGAAAAGGGAAAACATATTTTTCATATTACAGAGATTTAGAAAAAGAACAAAACCCTAGCCTCCTTTTTCTTATCCCTTTTTGGTCGTCGGTTTTAACACACAAGGAAGGGGTGTTTGTGATTTTGGTGATCCAATTCTAGTGGAATCGTTCGTGTTATCGTTCTTCTTTTTGTTTACGCATTGGTAATCCTTATACCTTTACTTTCTAAATTCTTTTATTGAATTAGAACACATGAAATCATGATAATTAAATAAACAAGGTTAAAAACATGTAGATCTAATCATGGGGTAAAAAAACATAGATGTTTTTATGGGTGTTTTTGGTTCGGCCGACGCAGGAAACCGAGAGCCGAAGCTCTCGGTGGTTGTATGATCACCACCAACCGAGACCCCATGGTTTCGGTGTGGTTTGTGTCTCTCGGCCGCGAGGGACAAGGGACCTCGACACATGTCGGGGTGTCCTTGTGGTCTTTGGGGGTCTCGGTTGAAAACAAACAAGCACCACCGACTTAAGTCGGTGGCGATTGTACACGAACAGTGGCAACCGGCCAAGCCGGTTTGCCACTCTTAAGGAGGTTGTTTGTTTGGTCCGGTTCAAGGGTAAACACGGTCCAGTTCACGACTTAATTTTTACAAGCCTAATTTATTTTTACAGGTTTAATTATTTACAAGATTAATTAAATTAATTTACCATGTTATATAAATAATTTAATTTAGACATGACTTAGGTTTATTATTATTATTAATAATACCTGACTTTAACCTAAGTATTTAAATCATGAAATTTAGACTAAGTAATTAATTAATTATTAAAACATGACATATAATTAATTGATTTCCATGACTTAGGTTATATTAATATAAATATTAATACATGTTTTAACCTAAGTATTATACACACTTTAATTTAATTAAATCATGCTATATTTAAATAAATCTTATAATATATAGTTTATTTAATTTACATGTAATAATTAATAAACTATACTATTAATCACATGACTTAGAATATTAATCAGTAAAACTTAAGCTTATTTTATTAGCTTAATAATCCAGCTTATTTCTAAATATGGAAACTTTCTATTGTTAAAAAATTATCTATTTTAAGCAGCTAATCTATTTATGGAAACTTTCTATTATTTTTAGAAACTTATCTATTTTAAGCTGCTAATCTATTTATGGAAACTTTCTATTTTTAGAAACTTATCTAATTTAAGCAGCTAATCTATTTATGGAAACTTTCTATTTTTAGAAACTTATCTATTTTAGGCAGTAAGTCTATTTTTGGAAACTTTCTATTTTTGGAAACTTTCTATTTTAGGAAACCTTCTATTTTTAGAAAGTTACTTATTATTACACAACAAGTATAATAATACAAGAAATACAAGTAATACTTAATCAGAATATCCAAAATACATGATAAACACAGCATAACGTTAGAATCAGTAAAACACGACATGAACGTATAAAACAAGCTAAGACATGATATAAAACCAGTTACGTACTCAGTAATTAGAATACTTATACACGTATATTACTTATGTAGCACTAGTGAGGTCGAAGTAGGACTCTCTTCGTTCTTCTTCTTCGTTCACTGGACATAAGGTACGGATTCTCCATCCTTTCAGTATGGACATTCTTTCCTTATTAGGATTCCTCGTATGCAGCCAACTGTTTTCCCAATATATGTTTTATATGTTTTGATTTTCTTATGTTTAATTAAGTGCCTAAGCCATATACATGCATGACCAGTTTCACCTAGTTATGTAGGTACCATAACCATAACTCTGGAGGCACCTGTGTTATGACTTCACCACGGCGGAGTGATAGCTCGTGGCGTCCCTTTCAGCTTTTGGCCATATTATTATTATCATGTGGGGCGTACAGGTGCATCCTAGGTTACATGTTTTTACAGATTATTCAGGTAAATGTGGTGTGTGCCTTGCATCCTTCACAAGGGGCTGATCGCTCCTACCCAAACTTATATTAGTTAGAGGCAGCCCCTCTAATTACATGACGAGGTCACCCCTCCAAGTATTCATGCATGTTGATATTTCATGACCTATATTGGCTAATGGTAATCATGTTAAACAGATTTTATAAGATAAACATAAGGCTTTTCAAACTATAAAACCAGTTTTACTAAGTTAGACCAGGTTTTCCAGGACTTAATCAACTCCGCTGTTATATGTTGTATATGATTATGTTATTCATTCTATGCTTGTATATCCGTGCATTGAGCGTTATGCTCAGCCGTTTTCCTTTCATGTTCCCAAAACGGCAGGTACTCAGGGACGCTCATAGACTTTAAGCGTACGTGCATATGGATTGGAAGTTTTCTAGCCTTCATTACTTTATGGATTTCTTCATACATTTTGCTACTCATTTCCATGGACATTGTTTAGTGCGTTTCATTTACAGTACTTATGTTTATGTGTGATGAGCTTTACTTTGGGGTACCGATGTTTGTTTCCGGTATTTCTTTTATGGTCATGTAATGTTTAAGACATTTATCCTTGTATGCTTTGATGACACACCATAATCACACGTGACAATCCATTTATCAAAATGGGGTGTTACAATTATGGTATCAGAGCCAAGGCTTCGACCTGTAGGCTCTCAAAACAGGACCTATGATTAGTGGGTAGTCACTATGGTCTTCCTAGAACTGACAGTCGGTTTTCATGCATTCATTGTTTTCATGCATTCATATATATGTCATTGTCGCAGGATTATGACTAAGTAATGGTTGGTACAGGACTGGCCCTATTTAGTCAAATGTGTTTTATCGAAACTTTTAACTTTGGAACCGACCCATTGGCGTCCCCTCGCCATGTATTTTGTTTTGAGTGAACTGACCATAGGCGTTCACTCTCGCGCGTATAAAAGTTTTCATAAAACTACATCATGTATTCATATAGTAGTTTTCCTGCATAAAATTTTTCTCATGATTTATTGGTATAAATTTTTTTCATGTATATATTTTATGTTTTGATCAATTTAATCATGCATTTTAATGTTATACTGTCAGATGGTTCTCACACGCGAGCATGGACAACTCAATGCAGCGGTCCAAGTGCAATGCAAGCTATGCTTCCTCAGCTGAGGAACGATATCAGGGCTGAGGTGCAGGCTGCCAACAATCAGCAACAGCACCCAGTACCTCCTCCTCCTCCAGCAACATTGGTCACATGGCTGGAGAGATTCAATAAGCTACGCCCTCGATCTTTCGAGAAAACAGATAGCCCCAGTGAAGCTGAAAGCTTGTTGGCTCACATTGAGAAGATCTTCGATGCAATGGGCTCTGTGTGAGACCCCTAAAATTTGATGTGGAACAACTAGGCAACGAGGGGATCTGTGACAACCGTGGTTTTGAGGTTCGTCACTTGGTCTTACTTTTAGGTTATTTTATGTGTGACTACTTGATTTTTGTGTTTACGTGTTTAATTTGTGTGAACGAGGTTGGTGTGGTTATCGTTTATGAGTGTAGAGTACTCATAAGTAAATCAAGGAACGGTTAATTCATGTTCATGAGATCCCAATTAGTGACTATGAAATGAAATGGTGATATTTTGGTGGTTACGTATACGTATAAGTATTATAGTAATAGTGTATTTTTTTAGGATTTACGGTTTAGCATTTAGAGGTCTCGGATAAGGTAATTAGTCATATGAATACTTTTCGGGATGGTTTTAAGTCATTTAGGACTTAGTTATAAAGTTTATTTAAAAATTTGAGATTTTTTTTAAAAGTGTATATTTTACGTCTTTTACGATAAAACGCGTAAATTAGACTAGTTTTACGGTTTTGAGGTTTTGAGGTTTTGGAAACATTAGGAGCTGAAATAAATTAAGACAAATTAAGGTAATATTAGTAATATGTTATTAAACAGTAAAAAGAAAAAAAATAAAAAATGCATATAAAAGTCGGCTAGAACCGATGGTATTAAAAAAAATGGGAAAAGGAAAGTGTTTTGGGCTATGGGCTGGACTTTGGTTCACCCATACCCTATTTAAAGTTATAACTAAAAAACAAACATCATATTTTCTCCCTGGAACCTGTAAGTCGACGGCAGAAGAAAGATTTTAGGGTTTTCTGTATTTTTTTTCATTCTCCATTTAATTAAAGGTAAACCTTCTTAAACCTTTTTGATTGAATTGTTTTTATGTTTAATTAATCATTCTTATGACGGATTAGGGTTAGGGTTCATATAAAATCAGTAAATTAATGATGGGATAATCATAATATGATGATCATATAATCTAGGGCTTGTATTAGATGGGGTTATGGGTAACTAATTAGTTCAATTTGTTTAAACCCGTTTTTAAAAACTGGGCAGATTTTGAGTCAATTTTTTTATCATATCGGGAGTTTTATAAACTCTTAATTTATGATCCAAGTACCCCTGGAAAGGTATTTGAAGTGGCTTTCCAATGCAAGAAACGAGAACTAAATTGGAGGTCGGAAAGTGGGTCAAAAACAGGTTACAACAGTCGGAGGTCAAAACAGTTTTGAATTCAGCCTGTTTTCTTTTTAAGTTTTGGGTTGTTTGGGGTACTTAGGGTTGCATTGGGATCTTCTCACGAACATGAGAGATGGTTTATATATTTTAGTAAGTATCTGCACTTGGGCTAAGGTTGTGGTTTAGGGTAAGACCCCTTAATGTTAACAAACTTTTAGTACGTTTAAAATCAGAAAATCTGGAATGACAAAAGTAGATATATGTATATCGGGGCCTTAACAGTATCTTTAAGGTTAGGGCAAGTGGGAGGTGTTAGCCAACATACGTATGGGTATGAATATTCCTTTTACAGAAACCATCTGTATGTTTAAATGGACGTTTGACTTAAAGTTTTGAGACCTAAAAACTGGGACTGTTTTGGGTAAAATATGAACGGGATAGTTATTAAACTTAACCAAGTTAAGGACTTGTTAAGGAAGGGTGATGGGGTGATTAGAGCTTATCAATAAGGTAAATATGTGGGAATAGGCTAGATGTCCATCATAGGTCAATGAGCCATCTTAGTGATTGGTTCGTATATTGATTGCGTGTTTTTGGTTTGTTAGCTTGTTGCTAGTGCGAGGACTTGTGAAGAAGCTATCAGGTGAGTGTTCATAGTCCCATGTTTATTATTGTTTTTGACTTCCAGATGGGATGGAAGAGACACTATGTGGAGTTATTTATAAATTGAAGCTGTGTATGTTTTTAAAGTTTGAGACTGGACTTGTGTGTACATTATGTGTTTAACTGCTATGTGGTTCTTGTTTGTGTATGGTTTGGATCGGAAGGGTACATAGGTGTATGGGCGCCTATGGTACCATAGTGTTTGGTAAGGCGTGAAGCCTTGGAAATTATAGTGTTTGGTAAGGCGTGATGCCTTGGAAATTGTGGTTGTTGGTAAGGCGTGATGCCTTGGAATTGTGTTGATTGATTGAACTTGAATGTTAGTTGTTAATACATTATTGTAGCACATTGTCCATCTGTTATTGTGTTGATGTTTGATATTCACAGTTTATAACCGTTTTAGCGTTGGATTCTAAACCTATGACTCTCACCAACTTTATGTTGACGTGTTTTAGTGTCTCTTTCAGGTGATACTATGGTTAAGCATGAGAACATAAGTGGCTAGGATTGGAGAAGCTTAGGAATGCATATAGAAGGAGAATCCCCGTTTCCTTCTTAGTTTTTATTTGTTCATGTAATAAGTGGTACTGTGGCACACATATGTTTGTTTTAATTATGTTACTTGTTTGTCTTGGGTAAGAGGTAGGACTGTTACCTACTTACCTAGACTCCTGCATTTGATGAGATATTGTCATGACTTTTGTGTCACCATTTTATGACATTTCTTATTTCATATAGTTATCTCTATCAACACGCCATGTTGTGATGATATCCATACGTCGCGCCCCATATTCCGCCATGGTGGGGTGTGACATAATGGTATCGGAGAAAGGTTATAGAGAATTAGGTTGCCTAGTCGTGTAGCCTAGTCTATAGCTTAAGGGTCCCTACATATAGGCGTCATAGGAGTATGTGTGCATTCTTTTATAATTGATGTGTTTGGATGTTATTTTGCAATGTTGTTAAGTTAGGAACTAATATGGTTCATACTTGACCACATAATATTTTCCTTTCGGGCTTTGACTAGTGCGGGTTTAACTACCATCGTCCACGCTAGTCATCTTTGTACTTTGCTAGAAAATGTATGTTATGAATTATGATTTAATGCATGATAGCATCTGTCTTTTGTTGTGTTATATTATGTATCTGATGAGTGATATTTTCTTTTAATGTTTAAGTCATGCCTCCTGAGAGACAAATAGTGGTGCAAGCCACTAGAATTACGAGGTTAAAATGCCACAGACGTACAAACTATAGGAGGACAATTCCAGAGGCGTGGTATCCATGCGAGGCGATAGAACACATGTCTAGGGTAAAAGTAAACCGGGCGTGGGTATATAAGACAGTCCTAACGATAACATCTAAGGAAGGGAATAAGGGGGTACTATTGAGGACTGTCAAGACTAAACCAGTTTATCCATGGGATAACAATAATGAAGGAGAAGTAACCGATACCGAATCCGATACCGAATCCACTGCATCCAATAGTTATTTGTTTTAAAATTTTCCGACTCTTATGGACGGCATGCCTTAAAATTATTTATGTTTTCGTTTAGATTATGTCTACGCTAGTTTAGCTAGACCATGAATTTGTGATGTTTTAAGTTTTGACTATGTTATTTTAATAAATGGAGTTTTGGATTTTATTTTGTGTGTTTATGTGCTTGTGAGTTGATGGATTATGTGTTGTGTGTAGTATTAATTTCTTATAAGTGTCATCATAGGAGGGAGTACATTGGTGAAAGGGAACATGTATAATTATGGAGGCCTACATAATTATATATGTGCCACAACACCACTAGACTTTCAAGTATGATTGCATGAAAGAGAATTGATACATGCTTATATAGTATATGTTGGTAGTATGTATGATTATGATTAGGAGTGTGTATGGTGGTAAGTATACTATATGGAGTATTTTGGTAGTTGTTAACGGGTGTCATGTTTTTACTATCAGCATGGTGAACACGCGAAATGGTGCTGGTGGAAGTGGTGGTGATGGAAATCCTGACTTGGCTACTTTGATTGCTGCTCAAATGGACAACATAATACCAACCATTGTTCAGCAGGTGACTAACAACCTGAACAACAATAATAACAACAATGGTCAAGGAGGAGGTGGAAACAATGGTTGTAGCTATAAGGCATTCACTTCTTGTGGTACAAGAGAGTATGATGGGAAGGGCGGCGCGGTAGTACTTACCCAATGGCTTGAGAAGATGGAAAATGTGATTCAGATGAGTGGTTGTTTACCCAATCAAAGGGTCATGTATGTAACTGGTTCACTGGTAGGGAAGGCTTTAACTTGGTGGAACACCCAAGTTCAAGAAAGGGGAAGAGTTGCTGCAAATGCTATGGCTTGGGCCGATTTTAAGGCTCTTATGACTACAAAGTTTTGTCCAAGCAATGAGATGGAGAAGCTGGAAAATGAGTTTTGGGGACATGCTATGGTTGGAGCGGCGCATGCAGATTACACAGATCGCTTCCATGAATTGGAAAAGTTGGTTCCCCATTTGGTTACCCCTGAGGCAAACAAAATCAAGCGGTACATTGCTGGATTACCTCCTCAGATTAGGGGAATGATTAAGGCTACTCAACCTAACACCATACAACAAGCTATACTTACAGCAGGAATACTTGTTGAGGAGGCGGTATCTAGTGGAACCTTGGTAAAGGCGGGGGATAAAAGAAAGGAGCCAGAAGCCGCGAAGTCGCCTGACACCAACTGGAAGAATGCTAAGAAGGCGAAGGATGGAAGAAATTTTGCCTTGAGAGTACCCCAAGGTTCTGGAAATTCGAACAACAACAATGCTTCCTGTCGAACCTACTCTAGGTTTCATCCAAGAGGTACACCATGCCAGACATGCTACAATTGCCAGAAACCGGGACACATTGCTAGAAACTGTGACGCACTTACCAGGAATGCAACCCCAATCCAGTCTGTGAGGATGAATGTCACCAGGGGAAATTGTTTTGAGTGTGGACAACCCGGGCATTTCCTGAGGGAGTGTCCTAGATTGGTTGGAGCAACCAACCAGGGCAGAGGCCAGCTAGCTTTGGAAGGAAATTGAGGAAACCAAGGCGGTGGAAACCGGAACAGTGCTAACCGCAACAATGGAAACACTGGGAATCGAAACTGGAACCGGAATGAGGGAAATCAGAATAGGGGAAATCGGAATGGAGGCAGGGTTTACCTTGCAAATGCAGTAGAAGCGGTTCAGGACCCAAATGTGGTGACGGGTACGTTTTCTGTTAACAATCACCTCGTTACGATTCTTTTTGACTCTGGGGCAGATTTTAGTTTTGTGTCTTCTCAATTCGTGCCTTTGTTAGATATGAACCCTAGTGTAGCGAAACCAGGATATATGATTGAAATAGCTAGTGGTAAGCAAGAAGAAGTAGATGAGATATTTTTAAATTGCAAATTAGAGTTGGGAGAATTTAAGTTCACCATAGATTTAATCCCTCTAGGACATGGGAGCTTCGATGTAATCATTGGGATGGATTGGTTATCGAAGCATAGGGCTGAGCTAATGTGTCATGAAAAGATTGTTAAGATACCCATAGGTGATAAGAAGGTGTTATACGTGTACGGAGAAAGGAATGAGAAGAAGACCAGGTCCCTTATGAATGCCAAGGATGATGAGCCACAAATCAATAAGATTCGAGTAGTTAGAGAGTTCGTCGATGTATTCCCGGACGACTTGATGGGGTTACCACCGGTGAGACAAGTAGAGTTTAAGATTGACTTAGTACCCCGGGGCAACACCTGTAGCGAAATCACCGTATCGTCTAGCACCGTCAGAGATGCAATAATTAGTCGAGAAACTCAAGAAATTGTAGGATAAGGGTTCCATTCGACCAAGTTCTTCTCCATGGGGAGCGCCGGTGCTATTTGTTAAGAAGAAGGATGGATCATTCTGGATGTGTATTGATTATCGGGAGTTGAACAAGCTGACCATTAAGAACCGTTATCCTCTCCCAAGGATTGATGATTTAGTTGATCAGCTGCAAGGAGCAAGGTACTTCTCAAAAATTGACCTTAGGTCCGGTTATCACCAACTAAGGGTCTGTGAGGAGGACATACAAAAGACCGCGTTCAGAACAAGGTATGGACACTTTTAATTCACCGTTATGTCATTTGGATTGACAAACGCGCCAGAAGTGTTCATGGACCTAATGAACCGAGTGTGCAAGCCATATCTAGATAAGTTTGTCATAGTCTTTATTGATGACATACTTATCTACTCTAAGACGGAGGAGGAGCATAACCAACATTTGAGATCGGTATTGGAGCTGCTCAGGAAGGAGAAACTTTATGGGAAGTTCTCCGAGTTGTGAATTTTGGCTGCAAGAAGTACAATTTCTGGGGCATGTAATCGATAATGATGGCATACATGTAGACCCAAAGAAGATTGAAGCAGTGAAGGATTGGAAGGCACCTACTACACCATCAGAAATAAGGTCATTCTTAGGCTTGGCAGGATATTACAGGAGATTTATAGAGAATTTCTCTAGAATATCAAAGCCTTTGACATTGTTGACCCAAAAGAATCAGAAGTATGAATGGGGCGAAGAGCAAGAACAGGCGTTTCAGACACTAAAGGATAGGTTGTGTAATGCACCTATCTTGTCTTTACCAGAAGGGGTGGAAGATTTTGTGGTTTACTGTGATGCGTCCAACCACGGTTTAGGATGTGTTCTTATGCAGCGAGACAAGGTCATAGCTTATGCATCACGACAATTGAAAAACCATGAGAAGAATTACACCACACACGACTTGGAACTAGGAGCTGTAGTCTTTGCTCTCAAGATATGGAGACATTACTTGTATGGGACGAAAAGTGTGATCTTTACGGACCACAAAAGTTTGCAGAACATCTTTGATCAGAAAGATTTGAACATGAGGCAGAGACGATGGTTGGAGTTATTTTGTGATTATGACTGTGAGATTAAGTATCACCCTGGAAAGGCCAATGTGGTGGCGGATGCGCTAAGTAGGAAGGAGAGGCTAAAACCAAAGAGAGTAAGGGCAATGAGCATAACGATTCAGACAACTCTTAAGGATAGAATTCGGGCAGCACAAATAGAGGCCGTAAAGGAAGAAAGGCTGGTTGAAGAAAATCTACATACTATGGATCAGTACATGGAAGAAAGAGGAGATGGTGGCAAGTATTACTTGAATAGAATCTGGGTTCCGTTGTTTGGCGATACAAGGAAGGTGATATTGGATGAAGCTCATACGTCGAGGTATTCGATACACCCAGGAGCAGATAAGATGTATCGGGACATGAGAGATATGTATTGGTGGCCAGGAATGAAGAAGGATGTAGCTTTGTACGTTAGTAAATGTTTGACTTGCGCCAAGGTGAAGGCTGAACATCAAAGACCGTCAGGGTTACTGCAACAACCATAGGTTCCTAAATGGAAGTGGGAGAATATTTCCATGGACTTCATTACAAAACTGCCAAGGTCTAACAGTGGTAATGATATGATTTGGGTAATAGTGGACAGACTGACTAAGTCTGCCCATTTTGTGGCAATGAGGGATGATGATAAGATGGAAAAGTTTGCCAAGAAGTACTTGGAACATGTGGTGGCAAAACATGGAGTACCGGTGTCGATCATATCCGATAGAGATAGCAGGTTTACGTCTAGGTTTTGGGGGCCATTGCAGAAAGCCTTGGGTACGAGGCTGGATATGAGCACAACTTATCATCCGCAGACGGATGGACAGAGTGAGAGGACTATACAAACACTAGAGGACATGTTAAGAGCGTGTGTGATAGACTTTGGAGGAAGTTGGGAGAATCATCTGGCGTTGGCAGAATTCTCGTACAATAATAGCTACCATGCTAGTATAGAGTGTGCACCATTTGAGGCACTTTATGGTAGGAAGTGTAGGTCACTGTTTTTATGGGCCGAAGTAGGAAGTAGTCAACTAATTGGACCGGAGATGGTACAGGAGACTACGGATGCGATAACCGTGCTTAAGGAAAAATTAAAGGTGGCTATAGATCGACAAAAGAGCTATGCGGACAAGAGGCGTAAGCCGTTGGAGTTTGAGGTTGGGGACAAGGTTATGCTAAAGGTTTCACCATGGAAAGGGGTGATGCGGTTCAGGAAGAAAGGGAAGTTAGCACCTAGATTTGTGGGTCCATTTGAAATCCTTAAAAGGATTGGGCTAGTGGCGTATAGGTTGAGATTACCGGAAGAGTTGAGTAGTGTACATGATGTGTTTCATGTCTCAAACTTGAGGAAATGCTTAGCAAGAACTGACTTGCAAGTATCGGTGGACGATATTAGTATAGATGCGAGCCTTCGTTTTATTGAAAAGCCGATAAAGATTATGGATCGTGAAGTTAAAACCTTGAAAAGAAGTAAGATACTGTTAGTTAAGGTTAGGTGGAATTCTAAACGTGGACCGGAGTTCACGTGGGAACGGGAAGAGTTTATGAGGAGTAAGTATCCTCAGCTGTTCGTTAATGATGATCCTAAGGAGTAAATCTCGGAACGAGATTTATATTAGGAGGGAGTGATGTGACAACCGTGGTTTTGAGGTTCGTCACTTGGTCTTACTTTTAGGTTATTTTATGTGTGACTACTTGATTTTTGTGTTTACGTGTTTATTTTGTATGAACGAGGTTGGTGTGGTTATCGTTTATGAGTGTAGAGTACTCATAAGTAAATCGAGGAACGCTTAATTCATGTTCATGAGATCACAATTAGTGACTATAAAATGAAATGGTGATATTTTGGTGGTTACGTATACGTATAAGTATTATAGTAATAGTGTATTTTTTTAGGATTTACGGTTTAGCATTTAGAGGTCTCGGATAAGGTAATTAGTCATATGAATATTTTTCGGGATGGTTTTAAGTCATTTAGGACTTAGTTATAAAGTTTATTTAAAAATTTGAGATTTTTTTTAAAAGTGTATATTTTACGTCTTTTACGATAAAACGCGTAAATTAGACTAGTTTTACGGTTTTGAGGTTTTGGAAACTTTAGGAGCTGAAATAAATTAAGACAAATTAACATAATATTAGTAATATATTATTAAACAATAAAAAGAAAAAAAAATTAAAAAAATGCATACAAAAGTCGGCTAGAACCGATGGTATTAAAAAATGGGAAAAGGAAAGTGTTTTGGGCTATGGGCTGTACTTGGCTTCACCCATACCCTATTTAAAGTTATAACTAAAAAACAAACATCATATTTTCTCCCTGGAACCTGTAAGTCAACGGCAGAAGCAAGATTTTAGGGTTTTCTGTATTTTTTTTTCATTTTCCATTTAATTAAAGGTAAACCTTCTTAAACCTTTTTTATTGAATTGTTTTTATGTTTAATTAATCATTCTTATGATGGATTAGGGTTAGGGTTTATATAAAATAAGTAAATTAATGATGGGATAATCATAATATGATGATCATATAATCTAGGGCTTGTATTAGATGGGGTTATGGGTAATTAATTAGTTCAATTTGTTTAAACCCGTTTTTAAAAACTGGGCAGATTTTGAGTCAATTGTTTTGATCATATCGGGAGTTCTATAACTCTTAATTTACGTTCCAAGTACCCCTGGAAAGGTATTTGAAGTGGCTTTCCAATGCAAGAAACGAGAACTAAATTGGAGGTCGGGAAGTGGGTCAAAAACAGGTTACAACAGTTGGAGGTCAAAACAGTTTTGAATTCAGCCTGTTTTCTTTTTAAGTTTTGGGTTGCTTGGGGTACTTAGGGTTGCATTGGGATCTTCTCACGAACATGAGAGATGGTTTATATATTTTAGTAAGTATCTGAACTTGGGCTAAGGTTGTGGTTTAGGGTAAGACCCCTTAATGGTAACAAACTTTTAGTACGTTTAAAATCAGGAAATCTGGAATGACAAAAGTAGATATATGTATATCGCGGCCTTAACAGTAGCTTTAAGGTTAGGGCAAGTGTGAGATGTTAGCCAACATAAGTAAGGGTATGAATATTCCTTTTATAGAAACCATCGGTATGTTTAAGTGGACGTTTGACTTAAAGTTTTGAGACCTAAAAACTGGGACTGTTTTGGGTAAAATATGAACGGGATAGTTATTAAACTTAACCAAGTTAAGGACTTGTTAAGGAAGGGTAATAGGGTGATTAGAGCTTATCAATAAGTTAAATATGTGGGAATAGGCTAGATGTCCATCATAGGTCAATGAGCCATCTTAGTGATTGGTTCGTATATTGATTGCGTGTTTTTGGTTTGTTAGCTTGTTGCTAGTGCGAGGACTTGTGAAGAAGCTATCAGGTGAGTGTTCATAGTCCCATGTTTATTATTATTTTTAACTTCCAGATGGGATGGAAGAGACACTGTGTGGAGTTATTTATAAATTGAAGCTGTGTATGTTTATAAAGTTTGAGATTGGACGTGTGTGTACATTATGTGTTTAACTGTTATGTGGTTCTTGTTTGTGTATGGTTTGGATCGGAAGGGTACATAGGTGTATGGGTGCCTATGGTACCATAGTGTTTGGTAAGGCGTGATGCCTTGGAAATTATAGTGTTTGGTAAGGCGTGATGCCTTGGCAATTGTGGTTGTTGGTAAGGCGTGATGCCTTGGAATTGTGTTGATTGATTGAACTTGAATGCTAGTTGTTAATACATTATTGTAGCACATTGTCCATCTGTTATTGTGTTGATGTTTGATATTAACAGTTTATAACCGTTTTAGCATTGGAGTCTAACCCTATGACTCTCACCAACTTTATGTTGACGTGTTTTAGTGTCTCTTTCAGGTGATACTATGGTTAAGCATGAGAACATAAGTGGCTAGGATTGGAGAAGCTTAGGAATGCATATAGAAGGAGAATCCCCGTTTCCTTCTTAGTTTTTATTAGTTCATGTAATAAGTGGTACTGTGGCACACATATGTTTGTTTTGATTATGTTACTTGTTTGTCTTGAGTAAGAGGTAGGACTGTTACCTACTTACCTAGACTCCTGCATTTGATGAGATATTGTCATGACTTTTGTGTCACCATTTTATGACATTTCTTACTTCATATAGTTATCTCTATAGACACGCCATGTTGTGATGATATCCATACGTCGCGCCCCATATTCCGCCATGGTGGGGTGTGACAGGATCACACGTCAAGTTAAAAGTAATAATGAGTTATAAATGACACGAAAGATGACATAACAAAATAAATACATATTACATCATAATTTATCATAGTTTTATATTATCGGTCCCACAAGTTTTGAAACATAACAAAGCATCGTAACAACATAGTTTAAAGTTTTAAGATGACAAAAGATCAGCGAAGACTTTAACAACGTCATTTATAACAAAGTATAAACATAGCACAACACAGATCTTTCCAAGCTGCCAACATCCTGCGGTACCTCGTCCAAGCCCATTAAGTAGTATTACCTGAGATTAAAACATGTAAAACCCGTCAACAAAAAGTTGAGTGATATTCATAGGTTTAGAAAGCTAAGTAATGGAACATAATATACTTTGTAAAAACAAGTACTGGGGGGATGACTATGTACATTCTCCATAGTCATGATATATTATTGCTATTTAGTTCATGACCCGAAGCTTAACTCAGTGTAAGTTCTTCTAGTGAGTATCCAGCCTAATACTCAAGTAAAAACAAATGTAAGTGTGTCAAGGTAATCTGGACGGGTATAGTCAATCCCGATGGATCCACCCACAAAATCCGCGCTTCGCGCAATGCACCAGGACAATTAACGGTTCATGATCAGAAGAGGAAACTTAAGGCTAGAGACTAAAGGCAATAATATCAATGAATTCATCTGGCAGCATACAGTTCTGGATAGCATACAGTTTAAAATATTGTGTTCCAACATGTTAATCTCACCCCGTGTTTTGAAACAATGATCAAGTAGCTAGAGGGGCTATGAACTCACCTTAGCTATATGGTGGAATCAACACGAAACTGGAGGATCAGTAGAAACAACAGAAAATCAAGCAACCTTAAGTCATCCGAGACCTACGATAACAGGACGCGAAAGTATAGAAGACACGAAATAAACGTTTATAAAAACACTTGAATTAAATGAATACATAATCAAATTATGACACATGAGAAAAACCAAGCAAGGGGTACTTCTAGACTCCATCTAAAAGTATACTTTTATTAGACAATGCTCTCGATAAAAACTGTCGGCACATACCAAATGTGCGGGCTGATTTACCTCACTTAGACACGTCAAATGTTTATGGTACTAACTGAGAAGCTCACTTAACATCTATAGAAAAACATATAAAAAGCTCGTCAAAAGTTTTTACTTCTAAGACTCACTGCCCGACACATCTTCGAGTTACAAAATCCGGACAGAATTACGTCTTTGACTCGTAAAACCATTTTGACCTTTAATAACAACACCGTTTACAAAACCGACACTTGAGTTTGATAATGGACTCACAACCCTAAGTTTAAAGTCCAAAAACAGCCTTTGAATATTTTTAAAACTCAACTTATAGTCCCCGAGATTCGATCCAAATATCGACAACAATTTTAGATTGTGTCGATACTCGTCTCCCGGTACACGAATAATCAAACTAACGCCATTTCCAACTCGTTTGGAGTTGGAAGCTCTAATTTATATCAAATCGAAGCTAAGAAAAATATCTACAGCCCTATCTTATTAGTTCAAAAATAAAACAAGTTTAAGTTACCCAAAACCCACTTATACTTTCTGCCTAAAATTGGTACTTTGAAAATCATATTAAATGACTTTTTCAACAAAATCTAATCATTTTCCCACTCATAAAATCATCCTAATATCATCCTTTAACATCCTAAACCCTTACATGCAACAAAATCAAAAGATCAAAATCAAATCTTTAGACTTTTAAACATCAAAACCATAGAATTTAACCATGATCATGCTAAAAACAATGATCAAACACATAATCAACCATGAAATCATCAAAACTTCAAAAGTTGATGCATGTGTACAAATTTTGTACCATTGGAATCACCTTACAAAATTAGGAAGTGGTCTTTATTTAGTTTTGGATTAAACAAGATGGATGATGATGATTTTGGAGGGTTTTTGGTTGGGGGCTCACGGCTAAGGGAAGAAGAAAAGGGGTGATGGGTTTTTATTTATTAAAATGTTATATGTGAGTGGTAGTGGAAGATTATTTGTTTATATATGGTGGTTTAAGTGAGGGATTAAAGTTGTAAAGTTTAAAACTTTAGGACCACAAAATAAATACTTTGTTAAAAGTGGGAAATGACTAATAATCAAATTTACAAATATTTACGGGGCTCGAGTTTCATAAAAATACTTCTCAAAAGTTAAAACGTACTCAAAATAAGATAATGTAGACTCCCGACTCGACTTAACACGACATTAAAAGAAAACATCAAAAACATCGAACATTAAAACAATCGACAGTAAAAATATGAAATACAAGAATTTATTACCGTGGCCGTTATCGGTGTAGACTTAATGCAAATGTAAAGATCAATATCTTTAGGTCGAAATATTTAGCCCTCGGTTCTCGTTCCGTTGATTCAAGTAAACGTTTGTAAAAATGCACGCGGGTGATTTTAAATCAAAATATTTGATTTAAATAAATACAGAATTATAAAATAAAAATAATAATTTTATAATTTCGAATAAGTATCAACAATGATTAAAATAATTAATAAGAATAAAATAATTACCAGAAAAATACAAGATCTCACACTCTGACCCCGTCTTCAAGTCGAGGTTGGCCTGTTATAAGTTCGAAGGTGATGTGCTATCATGGTAGAAGGCACTAAAGCAGTCTGAGGGAGGTGATAATTGGGTGGCTGGTTTGACTTGGGCTCAGTTCAAGGATTTAGTGATTGGACAGTTCTTTCCCAAGGTTGAACAAGACAAGCTGAAGAGAGAGTACCATGGAATCAGACAGAGAGTTGGGGAGAACAGCAACGAGTTCATGCAGCGCTTTCTTCGTTTGGCTGGTTTTCTTGGCGCAACAGCAGGTACTCCCGAAGAGCAAGCATACCACTTCCGTTGGGCTCTTCGTACATCGGTCACCAACAACTTGGTGTGTGCCACGTTCAACACGGTGGCACAAGTGGCCGATGCAGCATGTAAGCTGGAGATGCTGCAAGAAAAAGAAGAGTTTGGGGAAGCAGAGAGACCCGAGAAGAGGTAAACATTCGTTAATTCAACGGTGACCAAACCGTATTTTTTCAGTATATGTCAATAATGCAATAGATTTTACTAGTTGAAAAGTTCGTTTCTCGGTATCTTAACGAATTGATTTCCGGTTCATAGTACGACTCAATTGATTTTGGTGAAAAAGAATATTTTTGGTTGTTTTAAAATAAATGTGCGAGACGTAAATATAAATGGCTGGTAAAGTAAATCTAAATCTAATTTAAAGTAAATGGTGAGTACTTAAAAGCGTGACGGAAATTAAAAGGCACTAAAAGTAAATAACGCAAACTTAAAATTATCTAAGGCAAACTTAAAATGCAACTAAAACTTAAACTAAGGCAAGGCTAAAATAAATCTAAGGCAAGTAATCTTAAAGTGCGACTAAGTGAAAAGGCGGGAAAATAAAGCTTGAAAATTAAAAACAGAAAGTTAAAAAACTAAAATTAAAGGAACCTGAAAACAGCTCATCCGGAATAAACCTTCGTTCGGAATAATCACTCATCCGGAATGTCACCTTCGTTCGGAATGATCTTCTTCACTCGGAATATTTACCAAAACCCTTGATCCGGAATAAATCCTTTATCCAGAATATGTCACTTATCCGGAATAAAGTCTTGACTCGGAATAAAGCTTTGATCCGGAATGATGTCTTGATCCGGAATATTTTCCTTGATCCGGAATATTGGATATTCCGGATGAAACACCTTGGCTAAACCCTTGATCCGGAATGTCTTGATATTCCGAATAAAGCACTTTGATCCGGAATAATAAATTATTCCGAATAAAGGTCCTTGATCCGAAATGTCTCCTTGATTCGGAATGTTCTGTTGATCCGGAATGTTCCGTTGATCCGGAATGTGGACTTGATCCGGAATAAAAGGATGTTCCGGAATGTTTGGTATTCCAGGTGAAATGCTTGATCCGGAATAATAAATTATTCCGAATAAGCACTACTGATCCGGAATGTCTAATATTCCGGATGAACACCCTTGATCCGGAATAAACTTGCACAAACCCTTCACTCGGAATGTTTTGCTGGGCTTGATCCGGAACGTTTCCTGGGAAAGATCAGTAATAGACAAACGAAGAACAAGGAGAACAAAGATAATACGGATCTAATAAAAACCAAACAAAATCAACCACAAAATTAAATTAAACTAATCAATAAACATGTATTAATCATACACAAACAATCCAAAACAATCAAACTAACAAATATAACCAAAATAATCAAAACCCACTTTAATCAATAAAAACACAAAAACATAAACATGAACATAAACATAAAGATCAAAGATTAAAGAAAGGTAGATAGGAGATGAACAATAAAAATAAAGATTGACAAGAATTAAAAGAAAACTTACTTGAAATTAAATGTATTTAAGGTGCAAGACAAGGTATTTAAATGGACATGAAATTAAATGACAAGGTAATTAAATGTGCAAGGTAATTAAAATGGAAGAACTAGTGTCACTCTAGCCAACAAAAACTAATGAAAATGAAATCCTAATCTATTTATAGGGGAGGATTAGGGAGTGCTTAGGAAGCTTCCTCCCTCTTTCATCTTTTCTTAATTGCACCATTAGGTCCTTAAGTCTTTAATCTTCTTAAATCTTGAACTTTAATGACTTTGTCTCGGGATTTCTTTAAACTCGTCTTGTAATTCTTCAATAAATTAGACTTGAGTTCTTCGGCTTTTACTAAACTTTCGTCTTTTGACTTTTTCTTCGATAAATCTTCAGAGTTGGTCTTGGACTTCCGTTCTTTTTGCACTCTTGACTTCTTGACTTCGTCTTTCGTCTTTTTCTTCGATAAAAGCCCGTGAATGCCCTTGTTTTCTCCACTTTTTCACCTTTTTGTCCTAAATCACAACAAAAACACAAACCACGCATAATTCCGACATAAATGACATAAAATACACGTTTTGCCTCGGTTATTATTGTAATTAAGTGGTAAAAAGGATGGGTGTTTACACACTTATTAAATCCCCTACACTTGACCATTGCAATATCCTCATGCAATGCATTAGTTACAAAGCACGTTTAACCTATTCATCATAATTAATCCACGTTGGCCTTTATTAAAGAGATAGAAGATTATAAACATTCAAAGTAAAGAAATCAAAAACATACCTTCGGGTTTTGGAAATGTTGTGAATGATCATCATCTTCAAGTTTTCACTTCCTCCAAACCAAGCTTAAGAACGAGATCATTGTTATTATAAGTTAGCAAACTAACACGAACTCATGTGGGCCAATTATTCACTTAGACTCCCTTATTCCTAGGTGTATCTCTTATATTTTATTATTGTCTTGAATGATCACGAGGATGCATTGTTGACTTATTTCGATAGTTATTTAGGCCGAAAATAAAGTGAACGATTTAATCAATAGTTAGCTAAAGGACAAAATCTTTTAAAACTGCTTCTCGGGATCTCATAAAGTTCATATCTTGGCATAACTCGCTTCGCGGTTTGAGAACTTTCTCGGACCGATATTTAGCAGCGACTTCATACTTCAAATCTTGAGAGACGTTCATGAAATAATGGCCTTCTCTTCATAATAGGAATTTCTTCACTTGAAGTTTTGAGAGATTCTTCATATTTGGACCACGACTTCTTCATTTTTCTCCAATCTTTATTTGGGATTTTGATATACAACGATCCGCCTCCTTTTACGAATTGGATCTATTTATCCTCATACCTTGCTAGGGTCTTTTCGGATACACTTCTCCATGATCTTTACGGGAGTATTTGCTTTTCGTCGTGTGTCTCGATCCTTCATATTGATTTTTGATAAATGATTCTTCACATCACTTGGGATCTTTAGCAACAAAATGTAGCCCTCATGCCTTGTTAGGGCCTTTTCAGACTCGCCAATCTTCGCATCCCGCTTCAATAAGTTATGCCTTGGCTATGAACTCTAATCCATACCGAGCAACTTTTAAACGATCTTGGGCTAGAAGCTAAGTAACTTTTCAAATCGTACAACCTTATTTATTACAGATAAATTTATTAACAAGCGATGGGAGAATAGGCTTATAATTAACTCACATAAATTCACGAAAGAATACCAAACTTATAATTGACTCTATCATCTCTCGTTCTCCACAGTTTAAAATCTCAAGGAATGAGACTCGTGGATGATTAGCCTATTAATTCAAAGTTTTGGGTTTTCGAGTCGCCTATAGGATCTTGCAAATTCTTAGACTCTTTCAAGTTTTAGAAATCGCATTTTAAAGTTTCCTTGATAAACGACTCTCTAGGATCAACTATAGGAACTTGCGAAAAGTTCTTGTTCTTAACCCGTGAGAGTTAAGACTTTCGCGTTTTATAGCTCCCTATATAAAAGCCTAACAAAACTTGACTTAAACACGTTAAGGATACTAGCTAGAGTAAACTTAGATAAGTAAACTCGGGTTGAGTCAAAAGATTCACAACGTTTGAAAATTAAAACCACTTTATTAAAGATTTATTCTAGCAAGGAAAGAAAATAACTATACAAAGGTAAAAACTAATAGGCCAAAATAGATAAAAAAAAATTTGAAAAATGTCGAAAAATTGATTTTCCGGTTAAAATGAGGACAAATACAAGGAAATGGCCACTTAACTTCGATAGAAGTCTCCCCTACACTTAACATAAACATTGTCCTCGATGTTTAAGCATGTGGGAGTAAACTCCCCTACACTTAGGACATTGTGCACTTTGTTTAAATCTTGCTAAGGAAGAGACAACTAAAGAGATTCCCCGGCAGCGGCGCCATTTTAATGGAAGAGATTTTACTAGTTGAAAAAGTTCGTTTCTCGGTATCTTAACGAATTGATTTCCGGTTCAAAGTACGACTCAGTTGTTTTTGGTGAAACAAATATTTTTGGTTGTTTTTAAAATAAAGGTGCAAAGACTTTAAAGTAAAGAGCATGTAAATTAAATCTAAAACTAATTTAAAGTAAAAGGCGAGTATTTAAAAGCGTGACGAAAATTAAAAGGCACTAAATGTAAATAACGCGAACTTAAAATTATCTAAGGCAAACTTAAAACGCAACTAAAACTTAAACTAAGGCAAGGCTAAAATAAATCTAAGGCAAGTAATCTTAAAGTGCGACTAAGTGAAAAGGCGGGAAAAATAAAGCTTGAAAATTAGAAACAGAAAGTTAAAAAGCTGAAATTAAAGGAACCTGAAAACAGCTCATCCGGAATAAACCTTCGTTCGGAATAATCACTCATCCGGAATGTCACCTTCGTTCGGAATGATCTTCTTCACTCGGAATATTTACCAAAACCCTTGATCCGGAATAAATCATTTATCCGGAATATGTCACTTATCCGGAATAAAGTCTTGACTCAGAATAAAGCTTTGATCCGGAATGATGTCTTGATCCGGAATATTTTCCTTGATCCGGAATATTGGATATTCCGGATGAAACACCTTGGCTAAACCCTTGATCCGGAATGTCTTGATATTACGAATAAAGCACTTTGATCCAGAATAATAAATTATTCCGAATAAAGGTCCTTGATCTGGAATGTCTCCTTGATTCGGAATGTTCTGTTGATCCAGAATGTTCAGTTGATCCGGAATGTGGACTTGATCCGGAATAAAAGGCTGATCCGGAATGTTTGGTATTCCAGATGAAATGCTTGATCCGGAATAATAAATTATTCCGAATAAGCACTACTGATCCGGAATGTCTAATATTCCAGATGAACACCCTTGATCCGGAATAAATGGACATGAAATTAAATGACAAGGTAATTAAATGTGCAAGGTAATTAAAATGGAAGAACTAGTGTCACTCTAGCCAACAAAAACTAATGAAAATGAAATCCTAATCTATTTATAGGGGAGGATTAGGGAGTGCTTAGGAAGCTTCCTCCCTCTTTCATCTTTTCTTAATTGCACCATTAGGTCCTTAAGTCTTTAATCTTCTTAAATCTTGGACTTTAATGACTTTGTCTCGGGATTTCTTTAAACTCGTCTTGTAATTCTTCAATAAATTAGACTTGAGTTCTTCGGCTTTTAGTAAACTTCCGTCTTTTGACTTTTTCTTCGATAAATCTTCAGAATTGGTCTTGGACTTCTGTTCTTTTTACACTCTTGACTTCTTCACTTCGTCTTTCGTCTTTTTCTTCGATAAAAGCCCGTGAATGCCCGTGTTTTCTCCACTTTTTCACCTTTTCGTCCTAAATCACAACAAAAACACAAACCACGCATAACTCTGACATAAATGACATAAAATACACGTTTTGGCTCGGTTATTATTGTAATTAAGTGGTAAAAAGGATGGGTGTTTACACACTTATCAGTCAACATTTATATCTCTTTCGAATTGCATCTTCCAGGCAGAAGACTGGGGACCGGTCTCAGCCGGCTACTCAGCAACAGCCTGCTCAGCCCAAGGAATATGGTCAAACTCATGACCGTTCTGCTACGGATAGGCGTGGCGGTAATGATAATTACTGTAACAACGCTGGAAACTCCAACAGCAGCAGGTCCTTACACTTACTCATTTCCTTATGATTACATGCAATAGTTCATAATTCTTACACATTAGCAAATCTTCTACCAGGAATCATGGTAACGGGAGGGACCAGAACCAAAGAGGTTCGTAGCCTAACCGTCCAGCTATCACCGGTATTACATCTTACGAATTTTTCCGCATTGACATTTGTACCTATAATCATGTCTCATGTATACTGTTCTTATCAGGCTCTCAGCCAGCAAGGACACCTGCTGGAGGATATACTCATTCTCTTTGCACTACCTGCAACCGTAGGCACCCATGGCCATGTCGCCGCGATAGCGACGCATGCTACAAGTGTGGCCTCCCTGGCCATGCATGAAGGACTGCCGCATGGGCGAGATGGAGGGCACATCTGGACATGCTGATACTAAGCCGCCTCCTACTAGTGGACACGTTTACACGACTTCTCGTGATCATGCCAACAAGTCTACAGGTACCATCACTAGAATCTTGTATATGTATGGTCAAGGTGCATGTGTTCTTTTTGACACGGGTGCTACTCATTCTGTCATTTCTACTGCTTATGCTAAAAATGTTAGGATATCCCCTATGCCATTAGAGAATGTATTAAACATTTCCACGCCTTTAAGAGACTCTATACGCATAACCCATGTGTACAAGAGCCTTATCCTAGAGTTTGACGACAAGGTTTGTCCTGTTGACGCACTTCCGCTGGACATGAATGATTTTGACATGATATTGGGCATGGATTGGCTATCCAAGCATCATGCTACCATAGACTGCCATTCATATCGAGTCATCTTCGGTGATGTTAATGCACCAGAGTACATTCACAACAGGTTCGTACCTGGAAGGTCTGTACAAATCATATCAACCCTGCAAGCACGTGCATTACTTTCACATGGTTGCGAGGGCTATCTAGCTACTGTTCATGACATGGATGTTGAATCTCCATCCATTCAGAATCAGCCGATAGTGTTAGAATTTCCAGATGTATTTCTAGAAGAACTTCCGGGCATACCACCTGCACGTGAAGTAGAGTTTAACATCGAGCTCATCCCAGGAGCTGAGCCGATTTCCAAGGCTCCTTATCGCATGGCTCCCATAGAGTTGAAGGAGCTGAAGGATCAATTGCAAGAACTTCTAGAACGAGTTTTCATTCGACCGAGCGCACCTCCATGGGGCGCACCGGTCTTATTCGTGAAGAAGAAGGACGGGAATATGCGTCTTTGCATAGATTATCGCGAGCTCAACAAGATCACCATCAGGAATAGGTATCCTCTACCACGCATTGACGATCTGTTTGACCAACTCCAAGGGGCCAAACATTTCTCCAAAATTGATCTGAGGTCGGGCTATCATCAGATACGGGTCGAAGAGCAGGACATCGCCAAAACTGGTTTCCGTACACGCTATGGCCACTACGAAATTGTAGTCATGCCATTTGGCCTTACCAATGCTCCAACAGTGTTCATGGATCTGATGAACAGAATCTTCCATGAATTTCTTGACAAGTTCGTCATTGTCTTCATTGACGACATTCTGATATTCTCTAAGTCCAAGGAGGAACACGAAAACCATCTTCGTACAGTGTTACAGATTCTTCGCCAGAAGCAGCTATATGCTAAATTCTCCAAGTGTGAGTTTTGGTTAGACAAGGCAGCATTCCTAGGTCACATTGTATCAGCAGAAGGAATCACTATGGATCCAGCAAAGGTTGAGGCTATTACCAAGTGGCCAAGACCAACATCAGCGACTGAAGTTCGCAGTTTCCTGGGCTTAGCTGGTTACTACCGTAGGTTCGTGGAAAACGTTTCCCGTTTAGCACTACCATTGACCAAACGGATGCGGAAAGGGGAGAAATTCGTCTGGACTGAAGAAAGAGAGAAGAACTTTGAAGATGATACAAAGATTTTGCTAGGTTGAAAGTTCGTTTCTCGGTATCTTCTCGAATTGATCACGGTTCAAAGCGGAATAGTTGTTCTTGGTGGCTAAAAGGATTGATTTTCTATTCTACTAAAAAGGCCTAAATGCGTAAAGTGATAAAAATTTAAACCAAAAACATTTAATAAAATAAAGCTTGAATTAAAATTAAACAATTAAACAATAAAACAGATCCAGTTAAATACCCCTTACTGAAAAATGCTTGATTCGGAATATAACCTTTATTCGGAATAACTTGGCCAAAAACCTTCATGCGGAATAATATAAAACAAAAGCTTCTTCATTCGGAATGTGGCTTCATCCGGAATATTTGTGCTTACTCGGAATAAATGAACTCATCTGGAATATGATGTTGATCCGGAATAATCAAAGAAAATTGCTGGTTCGGAATAATGCTGATCCGGAATAAAAATGTTGATCCGGAATAAATGGTTTACTCGGAATAAAAACTTGACTCGGAATAACTTAAACAAGGACCTTCATTCGGAATAAAAACTGATTCGGAATAATTTGGATGAAAACTTTGGTTCGGAATACTCTACTCATCCGGAATATTGATTATTCCGGATGAACACACTGATCCGGAATAACTAAAAGATAACTGCTGGTTCGGAATATTTTGTTGACCCGGAATAATTCACTAATTCGGAATACTTAACTAAAAAGACTCATCCGGAATAAAAATCTAAAAGCTTCGTTCGGAATAATTGTTACTCATTCGGAATAATCAAGAAAAGGCTTCAATCGGAAAAAATTCAATTCATCCGGAATATAATGACAAAACCCTTGATCCGGAATAATGTGTTGATTCGGAATCTGGGGATTTTGAAGACGCGAAGAACAGGGAGATAGAACAAGGATGAATTTTAACCAAAATCCACCAATTTTTTAACCAAAACTTAAACAAAACTAACCACCAATCATTTACTAACAATAAGCATAAAACCACAACAATAAAAACACAAAACCCACTTACTTTTGAAGATTAAAATCAACCAAATAAAGCTTTAAGACTTTGAATCAAAATGAAAAAGATGAACAAGATTAATGGAAAGATGATATTAAATGATTAAGGTTTAAACAATCAAAAGTAAAGATTAAACTTACAAGAACTTGGAGAAATCAAAAGAAAATAAAAATCACCAAACACCCTAATGGTGTTGGTTTTGCTCCAAACCAAAAAGAAAAAAAACTGGAAAATGAAAGCTAGCTCTAAAATGTGAAGGGTTCTTCTATTTATAGGAGATGTGGTTGGTTGGTGAGTGGGCTTTCTTCTTTCTTTTCGTCTTCTCGTCTTTTCAGTAAAGTTTTCGATTCTGATTCGGGATTTATCGATGAATAAATTCAACTCGTCTTTTAATTTCTTCATTTAATAGACTTTAGTTTTTCGACATATGTAAATCTTCCATCTTTGGTCCTTTTCTTCGATAAATCTTCAAATAGGCCCATTGACTTCAAATCGTTTGCATCTCTTGGACTATAGACTTCGTCTTTTCGTCTTTTTCTTTGATAAAACCCGTGCAATCCCATGTTTTCTTTAATATTTATCCGGAGGACTCTGAAAACACAACAAACACATAAACCACGCGTAATTCCAAACAAATGACATTAAATACGCGTTTTGGTCTTGTTTTAGCAAGAAATAAGTGCTAAAAGGATGGGTGTTTTCACGCCTATCAAATCCCCTACACTTAACCATTGCCATGCCCTCATGCAATGCATAGTGACAAAGCAAATTTACACTTTTCTCATAATCAATCAACCTTGGCCTTATTAACAATAATCACTACTACTAAAGAAATATATAAAAGCTTGAATGAAACCAAAGGGATAGAAAACCATTTTCACTTGAAAATAGCTATATGGAAATAACTCGCAAAGAGATCTAAGACTTACATTAGGGCTTCGGTGCTGCGAAGATTTATCACCCTCTAGTTTCACGTTCCCCAAACCAAGCTGAAAAACGAGATCATTGTTATTATAAGTTAGCAAAACAAACACTTACACACATAGCTTAATTATATGCTTAAACTCCCTTATTCCTAGGTGTATCTCTTATATTTTATTTTTGTCTTAGAATGATCACGAAGATGCATTTTTGGACTTATTGCGATAGTTTATTTAGGCTGAAAGCAAAGTAGGACGATTTGATTAATATTTAGCTAAAGGACAAAATCTCTTAAAACTGCTTCTCGGGACCTCAAAAAGTTCATATCTTGGCATAACTCGCTTCATGATTTGAGACCTTTCTCGGGCCGATATTTGGCATGTACTTCATACTTCATATCTTGAGAGACGTTCTTGAGATAATGGTCTTCTCTTCGTTAATAGAGTTTCTTCACTTGGAGACTTTTGAGGGATACTCCAACTTTGTTGACCACGACTTCATCATTATTTCTTCAATCGTTAATTAGGATTTTGAGATACAACGATCCGCCTCCTTTTCGGACTTGGATCTATTTATCCTCATACCTTGTTAGGGTCTTTTCGGATATACTTCTCCATGATCTTTATGGGAGTTTATTGCTTTTCGTCGTGCGTCTTGATCCTTCATATTGATTTTGGGAATAATGCTTTTCACATCACCTTGGATCTTCAGCAATAAAATTGAATCCTCATGCCTTGTTAGGGCCTTTTCGGACTCGCCAATCTTCGCGCCCCGCTTCATTAGTTATGCCTTGGCTATGAACTCTTATCATTACCGAGCAACTTTTAAACGATCTTGGGCTAGAAACTAAGTTATTCAATAAAATCTTACGACCTTACTTATTGCAGATAAATTATTAGCAAGCGATGGGAGAATAGGCTTATAACACACCAAGTGTGCTTGTGTAAGAATACCGACTTATAATTGACTCTATCATTTCTCGTTCTCCACAATTTAAAATCTCAAGTAATGCGACTCGTGGATGCTTAGCCTAATAAACCAATTAAGGTCTACATGGTTAAGGATACTTGCTAGAATAAACTTGGATAAGTCTATTCGGGTTGAGTCAAAATAATCGCAACGGGCCTAATATGTCAAAGACTTCTAAACTAGCTACACCACTTTATTAATATTTTTGACTTTATTGTGGGATATATACACATGAAAGCAACGATAAAAATTTAGAAATTACGACTATTTGGCCAAAGTTAATTAAAAATTTGAAAAATGCTGAAAAAGATGATTTTCCGGTTAAAAGAAGGCATTTTAATGGAAAGTCCACTTAAAACTTCGATAGAAGTCTCCCCTACGCTTAATATAAACATTGTCCTCAATGTTTAAGCATGTGGGAAAAGTCTCCCCTACACTTATGACATTGTGCACGTTGGTTAAATCAAGCTAAGGAAGAGATGACTAAAGTGATCAATTTCAAATGTGAGTATGAAGAAAATTGAATCACGATAGTTGAGAGATAGAACCGGATTTCGGATAACACGGGAGCACGGTTCTTCAAAGGTTCCAAAAGTGCATTCATCCCTATAATCACATCACCACACAAACACAAACAACCTAAATAGGTCCCCCTACCATTAGGAGGTAAACGGAAAAGGATAGATACTCGGGTTGCCTCCCGAGGAGCGCTTGTTTTTTATAACCGAGTCACGAGCCTGACTCGACCCAAAAGTAGTTCATGGGAAACGTGGTGAGGGATGAAATCATCTTTGGAGAGATGTCCTCACCAAAGTACAAATTCACTCGTTGGCCATTCACCTTAAAATTAGGTCCATTAGGTTGAGCGAGCTCGAGAGTACCATATGGAAAAATTTGGGCAATGGTGAATGGGCTGGACCAACAAGATTTGAGTTTGCCCGAAAAGATTTTCAACCGAGAGTTGAAGAGTAAAACTTTGTCTCCAACTTGGAACTCTCGGTTTTTAATCTTGGAGTCATGAATAAGCTTAGTCTTTTCTTTATAGATCAAGGAATTTTCATAAGCATCATTCCTGAGTTCATGAAACTCATTGAGTTGGATTTTGCGTAGGTCACCGGCTTTGTTGATGTCGAAGTTAGCCCACTTCAAGGCCCAGTAAGCCTTGTGCTCCAACTAAATAGGGAGGTGGCATGCTTTCCCGTACACGAGACGATATGGTGTACAACCAATCGGAGTCTTGTATGCGGTACGAAAAGCCCACAGAGCATCATCAAGTTTATCGGCCCATGAGGCACGATGCTCTCCCACGGTTCGTTCAAGAATTCGCTTTAACCCTCGGTTAGATATTTCAGCCTGCCCATTAGTTTGTGGGTGGTATGCGGTGGAAAGACGATGATTTACACCATACTTAGCCATGACTCATGCGAATTGATCATTGCAAAAATGAGTCCCGCGATCACTAATAATGGCACGAGGCACACCGAATCGAGCGAATAGCTGCTTCAAAAAGTTACAAACCACCCTTGCATCGTTAGTGGTTAAAGCTTTGGCTTCAACCCATTTAGAAACGTAGTCAACGGCTACAAGGATGTATTTGTTTCCTTTAGATGAAGGGAATGGCCCCATAAAGTCGATACCCCATACATCAAAGATTTCACATTCTTGTATGAAATTTTGAGGCATCTCATCTTTATGTGTGATCTTGCCTTGTCGTTGGCAAGCATCATAATTTTTCACCATTTCGTGAGCGTCACGATAAATGGAGGGCCAATAAAATCCCGAGTCAAACACTTTCTTTGCGGTGAAGTTGGGACCAAAGTGACCACCGGTGGGTCCTTTGTGGCAAGCTTCGAGAATGTCTAAAGCTGTTGGTCCATCAACACATCGGCGAATAATCAAATCAGCGCATTGTTTGAAGGGATACGGGTCATCCCAAAAGTAAGTCTTAATATCTTTAAAGAACTTTTTCTTTTGTTGGGATGTTAACCCGTCAATGAGAATTCCACCCGCCAAGTAGTTTGCAATGTCCGCAAACCACGGGGTTTCATCAAAATTCGAGTTGATAGACATTAAGGTCTCAAGGGGAAAAGAGTCATTGATCTCTTTGTTCGGATGATCCCCTTGATAAGGATCCTCAAGTCTACTGAGATGATCCGCGGCTAGGTTTTCAGCTCCCTTCTTATCACGAATTTCGATTTTAAATTCTTGAAGTAGCAAAACCCAGCGAAGAAGTCTTGGTTTAGAATCTTGTTTAGTTAACAAGTACTTCAACGCGCAATGATCGGTGTACACGATGGTAGTGGAAAGGACAAGATAGGGGCGAAATTTTTCAAAAGCATAGACAACAGCGAAAAGCTCTTTTTCGGTTGTCGTGTAATGCAATTGAGCCCCTGTCATTGTCTTGCTAGCGTAATGGATCGGTTGGAAGTGTTTATTCACTCTTTGGCCCAAAACCGCTCCAATAGCAAAGTCGCTAGCATCGCACATCAACTCAAAAGGTAGCTCCCAATTAGGGGTAACCAAGACCGGTGCCTTAGTTAGCTTATCCTTAAGAAGGTTGAAGGCTTCAATACACTCTTTGGAAAAGATAAAAGGAGTATCTTTTTCCAAGAGGTGGGTCATCGGGCGATTTTATAAAAATCTTTGATAAATCGACGGTAGAAGCCCGCATGACCGAGGAAACTTCTCACACCCTTCACGGTTGAAGGTGGAGGCAATTTAGCAATAACATCGAATTTAGCACGGTCTACTTCAAGACCGGCTTTGGAGATTTTGTGTCCTAGCACGATGCCTTCTTTTACCATGAAATGGCATTTTTCCCAATTTAGAACAAGGCGAGTGTCTTCACACCGCTTAAGCATGCGTTCCAAATTGGCAAGGCAAGAAGAGAAAGAATCACCATAAACCGAGAAATCATCCATGAAGACTTCCATAGTTTCTTCAACCTGTCATGGAAGATAGCCATCATACACCTTTGAAATGTCCCAGGAGCATTGCTTAAGCCGAAAGGCATTCTTTTGTAGGCAAATGTTCCATAAGGACAAGTGAATGTGGTTTTCTCTTGGTCTTTGGGATCGATGGGAATTTGAAAATACCCGGAGAAACCGTCTAAGAAGCAATAGAAATCATTACCCGCTAGACGCTCGAGCATTTGATCCACGAAAGGAAGAGGAAAATGATCTTTTCTCGTGGCATCATTGAGTTTGTGATAGTCGATACAAACTCTCCACCTAGTAACGAGACGAGTAGGAATCAACTCGTTGTGTTCATTGGGAACAACGGTTATTCCGCCTTTCTTTGGCACACAATGGACGGGACTTACCCACGGCGAATTCGAAATAGGGTAAATCATTCCGGCATCTAGGAGTTTCATAACCTCTTGTTTGATGACGTCGTGAATTTGAGGATTAACCCTTCTTTGGCTTTAGATTGTGTGTTTAAAGTCATCTTCCATGAGAATTTTGTGAGTACAAAAGTTTGGATCAATTCCGCGGATATCGCAAAATTTTCCAAGCAATTGCCTTCTTATGATCTTTAAGCACGGCGATGAGGCGAGATTTTTCTTCTTCTTGCAAGTCCTTAGCGATGATGATGGGCGACTTCTTCTTGTCTTCAAGAAATACGTACTCGAGATGGGATGGTAATTCCTTAAGTTCTAAATCCGGAGGATTTTCGGTGGAAGGCGCAGTCAAATTCGGTTCATCGATAGCAATATCCTTGGGAGATGGTGGAGAAATATGGTCCTCATTGAGAAGTTTCTCAATGGTACGAATGTCTTCATCCCAATCGGTGGGAGAATCGTCATATTGTAAGTTCACATCTCCGAAAGTTGCTTCAAATTCAGTCAAAAGGAAATCACTTTCTCCAAATGGAGTTAGTGATGGAGCAACAGAGGCAACGGTCTCAACATTAGGAAGAGAGGTAAGACTACTTTTACAAGCATCTTTAAAGTGTTCTTCACAAGCCTCATCAAGAACGTCGATACAATTAACACTCTCGTATGAATAAGGCTGTTTAGAAATCTTACCCATGTTGAAGACAATTTGATCGTCACCAACTCTCATGATAAGCTCACCTGCTTCTACATCGATGAGAGTGCTACCGGTCCTCAAGAATGGACGTCCAACGATTAATGGAACACGAGGATCCATCTCGTAGTCAACGACAACAAAATCCACAGGGAAGGTGAATTTGTCAACGCCAACGAAAACGATTTCGGCTATCCCCATCGGATAAGCAACCGTAGGGTTAGCTAATTCCAAAGTCATTTTGGTGGGGACTAGCTCGGGGAGAGATAATTGCTTTCAAACGCTTAGAGGCATTAAGTTGATACTAGCACCTAGATCGGCTAGGGCCATGCAATTCACTACTCCCGAGAAGTTGCAAGGGATTAAGAAGCGACCCGGATCACCAAGTTTGGTTGGCAATTTCCTTAAGAGAACCGCGGAGCAATTCTCATTAAGTTGGGTATTAGCGATATCAATAAGCTTTTCCTTGTCACTAAGAAGATCTTTAAACATCTTCGCATATTTAGGCATGTGAGCGAGAGCCTCAGCGAAGGAGATGTTGAAATTCAATTGTTTAAACATTTTGAGAAAGTTTGAAACTTGAATATCGTCCTTGCTTTTGAGCTTGTCTTTCCTCAACCTTGAGGGATAAGGTATATCAGAAGAAGAGGAAAGCTTTGGGATTGTAGGATCACTCACATCCTTGGGTGGTGGAGGGGTAAAAGTAAGAGGTGGAGGAATAGGAATAGTAGACTCGTTTTCCTTTGTCACAATCACCGGTGTAGGTGTAGGAAGCTCGGGTTCCTTGGTACCTTTTCCACTGTGAGTGATGATTGCTTTCATCTCCCCTCTTGGATTAGCAACGGTGTTACTCGGAAGAGTACCCGAAGAAACCATCCATCATGTCCCTTAGGTTATTCGTTTGACTACTCAAAGAGTTTCGCATATCGGATCTAAGATCATTCCCTTGTTTCACCATGTCGCCATTCAAGTTAATAATCTGGGTCTTTAGATTCTTCACCAACACATCATTCGTCCGCATGTACGTTTCGACCTCGTGGTTGAAAACGGTGGGTTGGGTAGGAGGAGGTGCTTGATAAGCAGGTGGTTGGTAAGGAGCGGGTTGGTAAACTTGAGTAGGATTTTGAGGTGGATATGGTTGTCTTTGAGGTGGTTGGTATGGTGCTCGAGGTTGGGTTTGATTGGTTCGGTTAAGGTTTTGTTGTTGGTTTTGATTAGTTGGAGGAAAACCTGGCGGGGAAAGAAAGTTGTTTGAGCGATAGCTGAGCAAGTTGCGGTCACCTTGAGGACGTGCTTGATAGCCTCCTGGAGGTTAGGTACCGTATGCTGCGTTAACATTCTCACAAAGATAATCTTGGGTGGAGGTACAAGTAGTGTAAGAGTGAGGACCCCCGCATATTTCACATGGTTGGCTTACAACATTGACTTGAGCGTTTTGAGCGTTGATGCTTTTGGTATTGTTAGCGGTGTGGACAGCTAGTGATTCAATAAGCGAAGTAAGTTTGTCAATTCTCTTGTCGTTGTCACTAGTGCTAGCACTAGCGGCATTGGTCCGAACACTCTTGGTTTGCACTCTAGACTTATTCTCAATAATATCCCAAGCGGCATTAGAAGACTTAACCAAAATATTACCCCCCGAGGCACTATTTAGTGAATCTTGGTCATTCATGCTTAAACCATTGTAAAAAGTATTACTTTGGTGCACTTTGGTAAAACCATGTTGTGGGCACTTTCTTAAAAGCTCTTTATAACGGGCCCAAGATTCACTAAAAGTCTCATCGTACTTTTGTTCAAAATTAATGATTTCATTCCACAAAGCGGTAGTACGTGTGGGTGGGAAAAAGTAGTTTATGAATTTGGTCTCTAAGTCCGTCCATGTAAGAATACTTTGTAGCGGTTCCTTTGCAAGCCAATGTCGGGCTTGCCCTCTAAGGAGAAAGGAAAAAGTTGTAAGCGGATTACCTCTTGTGGAACCCCATTGAATTTAACCGTATTCGTGAGTTGAAGGAACCTTTTGATGTGGTCATGAGGATCATCAATAGTACGCCCTAAGAATGGTTGAGCAGAGACCATTTGAATGAAGCCGGATTTGAGCTCAAAGTTGTTGGCTGCTATCGCGGGTATGACAATAGGATCGTTGTTGACCTCTACATGTGCTTGCAAAAGTTGGATCATAGGACGATTGTCCGGTAGAGGTTCATTGTTGTTGTTATTCATGTTGTTTTGAGGTGGATTATTATTGTTGTTGTGTACACCGGCCATGTCTAAGTTATCGAGAGTCTCGGGCTCGGGATAAGACGTTGATCGTGTACGCATGCACCTGCAAAAGAAATAACAAAGAAGAAATCTTTTTGGTTTTTTATGTTTTTTAATTTTTTTGTATTTTTTGAAGATTTTATATTTTTTACGATTTTTTTTTGAAAATTTTTATGAAAAAGTAACGTTCACGGCGAACGGATCCCAAAATCCAATTTCTCACAAAAACCCGTTAATCCTTACGAAAAGAGCCGGCAGCGGCGCCATTTGATACAAAGATTTTGCTAGGTTGAAAGTTCGTTTCTCGGTATCTTCTCGAATTGATCACGGTTCAAAGCGGAATAGTTGTTCTTGGTGGCTAAAAGGGGGATTGATTTTCTATTCTACTAAAAAGGCCTAAATGCGTAAAATGATAAAAATTTAAACCAAAAACAGTTAATAAAATAAAGCTTGAATTAAAATTAAACAATTAAACAATAAAACAGAAACAGTAAAATACCCCTTACTAAAAAATGCTTGGTTCGGAATATAACCTTTATTCGGAATAACTTGGCCAAAAACATTCATGCGGAATAATCTAAAACAAAAGCTTCTTCATTCGGAATGTGGCTTCATCCGGAATATTTGTGCTTACTCGGAATAAATGAACTCATCCGGAATGTGATGTTGATCCAGAATAAACAAAGAAAATTGCTGGTTCAGAATAATGCTGATCCGGAATAAAAATGTTGACCGGAATAAATGGTTTACTCGGAATAAAAACTTGACTCGGAATAACTTAAACAAGGACCTTCATTCGGAATAAAAACTGATTCGGAATAATTTGAACGAAAACTTTGGTTCGGAATACTCTACTCATCCGGAATATTGATTATTCCGGATGAACACACTGATCCGGAATAACTAAAAGACAACTGTTGGTTCGGAATATTTTGTTGACCCGGAATAATTCACTGATTCGGAATACTTAACTAAAAAGACTCATCCGGAATAAAAATCTAAAAGCTTCGTTCGGAATAATTGTTACTCATTCGGAATAATCAAGAAAAGGCTTCAATCGGAATAAATTCAATTCATCCGGAATATAATGACAAAACCCTTGATCCGGAATAATGTGTTGATTCGGAATCTGGGGATTTTGAAGACGCGAAGAACAGGGAGATAGAACAAGGATGAAATTTAACCAAAATCCACAAAGTTTTTAACCAAAACTTAAACAAAACTAACCACCAATCATTTACTAACAATAAACATCAAACCAAAACAATAAAAACACAAAACCCACTTACTTTTGAAGATTAAAATCAACCAAATAAAGCTTTAAGACTTTGAATCAAAAAGAAAAAGATGAACAAGATTAATGGAAAGATGATATTAAATGATTAAGGTTTAAACAATCAAAAGTAAAGATTAAACTTACAAGAACTTGGAGAAATCAAAAGAAAATAAAAATCACCAAACACCCTAATGGTGTTGGTTTTGCTCCGAACCAAAAAGAAAAAAAAACTAGAAAATGAAAGCTAGCTCTAAAATGTGAAGGGTTCTTCTATTTATAAGAGATGTGGTTGGTTGGTGAGTGGGATTTCTTCTTTCTTTTCGTCTTCTCGTCTTTTCAGTAAAGTTGACGTTTTCGATTCTGATTCGGGATTTGTCGATGAATAAATTCAACTCGTCTTTTAATTTCTTCGTTTAATAGACTTGAGTTTTTCGACATATGTAAATGTTCCATCTTTGGTTCTTCGATAAATCTTCAAATAGGCCCATTGACTTCAAATCTTTTGCATCTCTTGGACTATAGACTTCGTCTTTTCGTCTTTTTATTTGATAAAACCCGTGCAATCCGATGTTTTCTTCAATATTTATCCGGTTGACTCTGAAAACACAACAAACACACAAACCACGCATAATTCCAAACAAATGACATTAAATACGCGTTTTGGTCTTGTTTTAGCAAGAAATAAGTGGTAAAAGGATGGGTGTTTTCACACCTATCAAATCCCCTACACTTAACCATTTCCATGCCCTCATGCAATGCTTAGTGACAAAGCAAATTTACACTTTTCTCATAATCAATCAACCTTGGCCTTATTAACAATAATCACTACTACTAAAGAGATATATAAAAGCTTGAATGAAACAAAAGGGATAGAAAACCATTTTCACTTGAAAATAGCTATATGGAAATAACTCGCAAAGAGATCTAAGACTTACATTAGGGCTTCGGTGCTGCGAAGATTTATCACCCTCAAGTTTCACATTCCCCAAACCAAGCTTAAAAACGAGATCATTGTTATTATAAGTTAGCAAAACAATCACTTACACACATGGCTTAATTATATGCTGATGAGACTGCTTTTATACATGGTCTCATCGTCCAAAACGTCCTTAAAATTGCATAAAATATCATAAAATATGCCAAATATATGCTCGTGTTTGTTACTTGTGTATTTTTAGGTACGGATATTGAGGAATTGGCAAACGATCACAAGAATCATTCAAAAACGAACACGGGAAACGAAGCCGCACAATGAACCGGGCCCAAGTTTGGAATTTTGTAAAATGACCCTTGAAGAATTGAAGATTGGCAACTTTAGTCCCTCATCTTTGAAGAACTTGTCACAATTGACCCTCCAAATGTTAATTGTACAAGTATGGACCTTAATATTTGAAGATATTACAAGACCAGTCCTTGAAGAATCCAAGAATTACATTTAAAGCCCTTGTTAAAAGTATGGAAAAGTATTTGTGCCAAAATTGACAAGTGAAGCAAACTTATTAACAAAGGAATTAAGTTTATGGGCTGTTTATTACTAAGTGAACAAAGAAGGAAAGTTGGGGACTAAAAGTGACCAGACAAGAAACCTTTACCCACCAACCAAAAGCTTACACATCACCCTCCACTCCACCTCACCCATCCACGTCTGAATTCCACAACCCATGTTTATTGTTAATAAATCTATTTTTGAAAAATGATTATTAAACTCTAAAATGGCGCTTAACACCCACTGTTCACTAACTCTCCCCCCTAATCCCCAAATTCCCAGTTATAAACCCTAATCCCCAATCTCAACCAAAACAAAGGGGAATTGTTTAAGGGTCTCCAGATCATTAATTAAGGACCCTTTGATACCTTTCACACACCCAGAAACAACATCACATGTCTGTGGGTCCCCACTCGTCCCTCCCCTGCCATCACTTTCACTCCCAAAACCCTAAAACCGACAAGATTGATGGTTGTGATGCTTCTACTTGTTCCCCAATCAAAATAAACGTCCAAGATGAACTCTTTACAGCTGGAATCTTTCAGAGATCACATGAGACGCATTTGACCAAGACTTCAAGAGGGCATTTCTGGAATTCAACCCATTAGGGTTTAGGGCTTTTATTTTCATGTATTATTTTATTCAGTATACTAGAATCTTCTCTTGTAGCCTATAAAAGGAGCATATGGTTTGTATATGTCCTTTGTTCCAGTTTTTCTTCAAAATATTTTGTAATTCCGTTTTTATAAAATTAAAGTTTGGTGTTTGTGTTTGAGCAATTTAATTCCTTTTAATGTTTATTTAAAGTTGTTATAAATTAATGAAGATTAACTGAGTTCCATTAAGATTTGTGAAAGGATTTGTGTTTAAGTTTTTTTTCAAAAAGGTTTGGAAAGATTTTTTATAAACTTCAGAAATCAAGTGTGTTAGGAAGTGAAAGTGGAATAGCACCCTTGATTTGTGGATTATAAGAAGTTTTTCAAACAAGATTTCAAGGGTTGTGTTAGAGTTTTTCAAAAAAGGTTTTGAAAAATCAGATTTTATATGTACTTTGTTCTTGTTCTGTTTTGATTTTTTTTCAGGTTTGAATTGTTGTTGATAATTGTTTCAGCATACACCCGGGTGTATTTGGAGGTGGTATTGCAACCACTAGAACCTTGGATGTAAGGTTCTAAGGTAATTCTCTTTTCCTTTTTTTGAAAATCTCAGAAAAGTTGAGTTTCATGTGATTTGTTTGATTTGGTGCTTTAAGTGTGTTAAGATTATTTGATTAGAGTTGTTTTGTGGTGTTATGCATGTTAGATGTTGTTAGGGTCAGTTTGAATAGGTCTTAAAGTGTTTTGGTTTGTTAAATTTGTTGAAATCAGTTTTAAAGGGGTGTTTGGATTTACACATTGTTTCAGTTTTCTTGGTTTGATTTGTGTTAAAACCAGATTAAAAACACTTCTTTGGTGCTTCTCATATGATATGTGCTCATTGGGATCAGTTTAATAGGTTATTATTCACATTTGCATGATCAAAGTTGGTAAAAAGAGCTAAAATCAGAAATCTGCTCTTGTGTGACTGTTTTGTTGATTTTGGTGCTTAGATTTTGATTGCTTGTTAGATTATAGGGTGTAATAGGGCTGAAGTATGTTTGTATGCTATTGGGAGTGAGAGTGTACAAGATTGGTGGTTTAGAAACTCATTTGTGTGCTTTGAATCTGCCAAGAAAAACCACCAGACCTAAGCCTTTGTTACAGCAACCTTGAAAAGCTTTTGTGTGCATTTTTTTTGTGAGCTGTTGTGCTACTTGTTGTTGTTTTCTGCTTATATTTGACTCCCTACACTCCAAAGAGTGTAGGGGTGCCTTGTTTATCCAAAAACATCCACAAGAAAAGCAAAGCCAAGCTCCTCTTGGTTCATATCTGCACAAGTATAACACATACTTGTTCATCAGAAATATAAACAGACCTGGGCATATTTGAGCTTCTAATTGATCCAATCTTGGTCACTTTAGGTTTGTAATTGTGTTTTTGTGTGTTAAAAGTTACTGGAATCAAGTTCTAAAAGAAAAAAAAAGAAATTTTTATAAAAAGGTCACCCCGCCCGGACTCGAACACGCGACCCCTCGCTGGGGGACTAAGCGTGTTAACCGGTGATCCAGATGCCTTTTTACATTCTCTTTTCATTTCATTACTCTTTTAACCACGTTTTCATTTGAGCTTATTTTAATAAGCCGTAGCTTATTTGATTTTTTCAAGCTTATTTATTAATCATTTTGGACTTATTTGATTTTTCCTAGGACATTTATAGGTTTTTAGACTTTTCTGTTTAAAAACATTATTTTTCCTATTATTTAATTAATTTCTAGGAGTATTTTTAGTTTTATTTTTAGAAAGTATTTTAAAAATAGCAAACAGTAATAAAAAAATCCAAAAAATAGTTTTTAGGTTTTTATTTGTATTTTTGAGGTTTACAAATCATAAAGTTTTCAAAAACTTTAATTTTTAATTTTATTTAATTTTAGGGTTTTTAGACAACTTTAAAAATTAATATAAAATTAACTAAAAGGTTTTAGGAACTTTAATTTACATTTTCTTCTTAGTTAGAATATTTAGGATTTTTGAGAATTTTTTAGAATTTATTTAAGAACTTTTAATTTTTTAGATTATTTTAATATTATTTTATTCATAAAAATAAAAAGTTTTATTTTTAACTTTTTTCATTTTTCATAGATTCTAGACATTAAAATAGGAACTTTTTCACTTTCCAAATAATTTTTAGGCTTTTCAATTAATTTTTAGAATTAATTTAAGATTTAATAGATTTTAATAGTTTTTAGGAGTTTAAAAATAGTTTAAATTGGTTTTAAAATTTTTAAAAATAGTTTTTAGTTTAATTAGGTCACTTTTAAGGTTTACAAGCTATAAAATCTTGTTTAGGGCTTTTTAATATTTAAAAGTGATTTTTAGGGCTTTAATTAGCATTAAAAAGTCATTATTAAATTAATTAAAAGGTTTTGGCAAGTTTGGATTTTTTGTAAACTCTTAGAATTTTATTGTGGATTTTTAGTAATTTTTAGGAATTTTTAGATTAAAATTTTAAATTTTGCACTTTTTACGCTTCTACGTCGTAACTTTCTAGTAGTGTTTTAGCCTTATTTTTCTATTTTTTTCGTCTTCGTCATTTTCTCTTCTTTTCTTCTCATTAATAATCAAAAACATATTCAATCATTCATTACACAACACACGTGCCTCCTCGAGAGAACGATACCCATCAAGGGTCATAAGTGTTTACGTTTTCCTAAACGTACGCTTAATACTTACCGCTTTTACCTTGTTTTCCTAAACAAGTGTGAATTTACAACTATCATTTTGGCGCCACTGCCGGGGAGGCGTGTTGTGTTTTGATTGAACATTGTTGTTTTCTATATTAGCCATAATAGTAATTGTATTAATAGCACTCTATTAATACGTATTATCGTTTTTTCGGTTTTTGTGTGAATATTATTAATATATTGTATACGTAGAACAATAAATTCACAAGGACTCCAAATACGTGAGCAATCACAACCTTGATTCGGGATTTCATCACTCGATCATTGTATTCGAATCTCAAACCAAAGAAAAAGGCAAAAATAGATAAATACTTTCGTGAAGCTTAATCTTGATAATACAAACTATAAGGTGGGTATAAGGCGGTTGTATTTCACAACCTAAAGGAAAAAGGCTCTTAAGTGCTTCGCGCCGCCTCGTTTCCTCCGCTTGCTTGTGCGTATTTGATTTTGAGAGTGAATCGAGGGTTTTGCCGCCCAAAGTATTATTACATATCATATATATTTTCTTGGTTTCCATTTGATTAAACCCTCTTGAACGATTTGGTGTTCCACCATCGTTCTAAAGTCATCGAAGGCGTTCACTCCACGTGATCGTTTTCATTCCTTGAGGCCTTTTTAATCAAGAGATTTGATTAGTGAGGAGATTTGTGGACTCATTGTCTACTTAATACATTCACCAATTTCCAAAAAAGTTAATACAATCAAAAACCACAAAAAAATTGAAAAACACAAAATACCAAAAAGAATCTTCTTTGCTCGTCTCCACGTTGTACGTGACGTTTATGCTCACTCGTAATCAAGCAAAACGTGCACCTAGACACAAGAACAAAACTCCTACTAAAACTCATTCTAGTGAGGAGTCTCCAAGTGAGGAACCTATTGTAGAACAAGAAGCTATCATGGCTAATCGTACTATGATGGAGTTGCTTCAAGCACCCACCGAGGGTTTTGGAGAGGCCATTGTGATTCCCGCCATCCTTGCGGAGAACTTTGAGATCAAGACGGGTTTAATGTCTATGCTTCAAGCAAACAAGTTTCGCGGTCACGAAAAAGACAACCCACATTATCACATTAGGCAATTTAATCGTCTCACCGCGACAAGCAAGTTTAAAGATGTACCACACGATGCCATTAAGATGATGTTGTTTCCTTACTCGTTAGATGGACCCGCCAAGATATGGCTTGAGAAAGAACCACCGAATTCGATTTTGACATGGGCCGATCTCGTGTCTAAATTTGTGAATCAATTTTTTCCACCATCTAAACAACACATTTGAAAAACGAGATTTCACGTTTTACACAAAGACCAAATGAAAGTTTTTCAATGGCTTGGGAAAGGTTTAAAGAAATGTTACATGAATGTCCACACCATGATTTTTCCGAATTGCATCAAATTGACACTTTTTATAATGGGCTTAATGAACATGAACGAGATTATTTAAATGCCGCCGCGGGTGGTAATTTTTTATGCAAAACGACCAATGAGGCTTTGAAAATCATAGAAAATAGGTCTAAGGTCTATAGCCCTCGTAACACACCGAGTGTTGCCAATTTGGGCTCGTCATCATCTCGTTCCATTAATGCCTTGCAAGATGAAGCAAATGAGGAGAATCGGTTTTTCGATAGGTTTTCGACTCTTATGTCTCATTGGAAAGCTCAAGAAGCTTCAAACACCGCTTCGGTTAAAGCGGTTGCTAAGAGTTGTATTTCATGTGGTGGAGCTCATGATTTTTCCGAGTGCATTACCGCGGATGGTAACACTTCGAATGCTTATGTAGCCACGGGAACTTATAACCAAATCGGTCAAGGTTCCCGCCAAAATCAAGCTCCACAAAATCAAAATGCTAATAACTATCGAAACAACAATCAAGGTGGAAATTACCAAGGAAATCAAAGGAATTATAACAAAGGTAATTACCAAAGTGGAAATGGGCAAATTTCTAATCAAAACCAAAACCGTGATTTTCAAACTCCTACTCAAGGTTTTCAAAATGCTCACACTAAAAATTTGCAAGGAGAATTTTTAGATTATGCTAAGGCTAATGATGCTAAGTTTGACAACATGCAACGTGAGATGATTAGCTTAAGATCCGAGTTGAAAAACGAGCTTAAAACCGAACTTGCTAATGAACTTAAAACTCATGCTAACAAAATGGAAGGAAATGTCACATGACTCCAACAAAATCAACAAAAAATGGAGCAAGGACAACATGAGATTAAGCAAGAGTTGTTAAAAGCGGATGCTAGGCAATCTAAGTTTGAAGACCGTATGGCTAAAATGTTTGAAGCTATCATGTGTAAGCCCTCTTCTTCGGGTGGTCTTCCTAGTGATACCATCGTAAACCCGAAAGGAGAATTGAAGGTTATTGCCACTCGTAGTGGTAAAACTTTCAAAGAACCCATTTCTCGTCCAAGTACTTCTATGGAGAAGGAAAAAGAGAGAGAACCCGAGGTTGTGGTTGAAAAGGAGCACATAGCAAGCCCACGAAGTACCGCTCAAACCACACCTACGGTTGAACCAATACCCATCATGGAACCCGAGATTCCAAGGCCGATGCCTATGCCTAAATTGCCCCAACCCACACCACCTTTACCCTACCCATCAAGACGAAACAAGGAAAAGGCACAAGAACGAAATAATTATCAATTTGAACTTTTTATGAAAATGTTTCGTGACTTGCATTTCAATATAAGTTTTGCCGATGCCTTAGTCATGATGCCTCGATTTGCCGCGAACTTCAAAAGTATGTTGAATAACAAAGAGAAATTGCAAAAATCGTCTAGTTGTTCTTCGGTTTTTCTAAGCCGCATACCTCAAAAAGTCGGTGATCCTGGAAAGTTTTTAATCCCATGTGCTATCCAAGACATGGAAGAATGCTACGCCTTGGCCGATCTTGGTGCTAGTATTAATTTGATGCCTCTTGAGATTTTTAAATCGCTCAATCTTCCAAATCTCACTCCTTCAAGAATGTCAATCGAGATGGCCGATCATTCTATGATTCTAGCTTGTGGAGTTGCCGAGGACGTCTTCGTAAAAGTTGGGAAATTCTATTATCCCGTGGACTTCATTGTTGTTGATATTCCCATCGATCCTAAAGTTCCGTTAATTTTAGGTCGATCTTTTTTGGATACCTCGAGAGCACTTATCGATGTGCATGCAAGAAAAATCACTCTTCGTTTCAATGAGGAAGAACTCGTCATTAATGCAACCCAAAACTCCACTCTTTCTCATGTTTATTCGATCACATCTTTGTACAATGTCAATCCGATCAAAAACATTTGTCAAAAGATTTCAAATAGAGTTTTAGGAGTTGTTGAGAAAAATGAAGTTCCGTCCCCTCCGCCGATGGAGGTTAAGAGTGTTAAGCCTACGATTCGAATCTCGAGTGATTCTTCGGATGATGAATACGTTGATCCCGATGGGGAGGTTTTCTTTGTTGACAAAAGATTTGAAAACTTGCCACCACCTAAACCAAAAAGATTTCAAAATGTGAGAATTTTTAGTGTGACTAACATTGTTTTAGATACACCAAATATTTTTGACATAATCAAATCGGGTTTTCACAAGGAGAGTTTAAAAGATGAAAAAGGAAAAGATTTTGAATTCAATTTAAAAGATTTTTCTACAACTCTAACTCCGTCATCACCGCGTGTCTTGAGTACTACAAGCTCGTCTTCTCCTTTTGACGATGATTTGTGTGGTCTTAGTGTGGGGGAAGCCCCATATGTTCCCTCCCCTTTCTCCACCGAGGACGAGATATTTGATCCTGGAATTGCTTATATAGGGAAATCTCGGTCTTCCACCAATGCAATAAATGGAAAATCTTTTCATTTGATTGGTGCGAGTCTACCTCGAGTAGCTCAATGTTTTGACTTACCCATTGTCCCACCCTTCTATTTCTTCTCTCCTATTTTCTTCTATCCCTTTGGGATTTGTGTTGGAGTAGTGTTGTCTCGTCTTTCATCCGAAAACGAGGACGCTATCTTTGACCCCGGTATACGTTTATCGGATTTTTAAAGTACTTCACGTACTTTTGGGCCTTGTTTATCATGTAAGCCCCACCAAAAATTGACCATACCATGATTATCCCTAAATGATCACATTTATGGGGATTCGAGTCGAGCTTTTGACTCGGTTATCAAAAACAAGGTGCCTCGTGGGGGAGACCCATGCTTATCCATGTACATATTATTGCTTTCTAATTAGTGTAATGTGAGGGGATTTGTGCCCTTCCAACCTTTGTTCCGTGGTTGTTTGTGCATTGTGTCTTTTAGATCATCATCTTCACAATTGGAGCCTCTCGTGTTCGTTTCATGGGAGCACTCGATCGTTTGCTTTGGAGGCCATTCCCAATATCCATATGATATATCCTTTTATGTTCTAACCTTAGGTTTATAGCACACTTCATAAACGGCTTTAAACTTAATGGTTACACCCTTTCCATGCTAGATTAGGCATTCGACTACGTCTCTAGTATGGGGGTGTTTGCACCCCTAGACTCGAAACATTGAGGACAATGTTTAACTTTAGTATGGGGGGTGAATAGATACTTGCCTTGCCAAACCTTCACGCTTTCCAAAGTTTATCGTTTTGTTATCATTTTGTTGCAAAATAAGGCTAAAAATGGCCAAATTTTAAAATTTTTCTCATATTTTATAAGTGTTTAAGACACGAATGTAGATTTTCCGATGGCGAGAATAAGAGTAATTTTTGACTCGACCGTGCGTGTTGAGAACTTAGCTTTGATTCCTTAACTACACATTAGGCTAAGTCTCTTAAATGAGGACGAGAAATGATAGAGTTAATTATAAGTTACTATGCTAAACGTAGAGTACTCGTATTCTTTCAAAAACTCATGTGTTCTCGTTGTTTGCTTATTCTCCCTTCGCATGTAAATATTTTTTGCTTAATAAATATTGACTTAGCGGTTTAATTTTGATTGTTGGGTTTCTAGTCTTTTCTAGTAGCTTCCGTATAATTAAATTAGGAAGACATTAAGATATCTCCAGCGTCACGATTTTGAAGTATTGGCACCCCAATAATCGAAAGCTTCACCCAATAATAAGATTTCAAGTGCTCACCTAAATCTAGCAAACAATTTGAAGCCCCACAAGGCCTAAAATCTATGCAAAATTGAAAGTGAATCAAGCCTTAATCTTCGAAGCTTTAAAGATCCAAAATTCGCTTTAGCGTGAGGATATACGTCTTTGGCTAATAAAACCACCGATGAGGTGGATAATAAAAGGCAAGGCAAGACCGAAGTCATAATAAAAGCTTCATGGCGAAGTTGAATAAAAGATGGAGGTAAACCAAAGATAATAAGGCCCTTCCGTTAGGGGGCGTATAAAAGTCTTGGTAATAAGTCTCATGTTCAAAACCGTTATAAAACCGTGTTTATCGATCCTTCTTGTTGACTTAATTTTTTGACATCGTCGTCTATTAGGAAGGGTTATTGATTTGATGGTCTTAGTTACACCGTTAGGACTCTATTTTTAGACCTAAATCTCTATTATCGCATAAGTCAACAATGTATCCTCGTGATCATTAAGACATAATAAAATATAAGAGATACAACTTAGGAATAATGGGAGAATAAGTACGTGATTAGGGCATATGAGTAGTGTTAGCATTACTAACTTATAATGACAATGATCTCGTTTCACGCTTGGCATGGAATTAAGGTGAAAATCGAGGACGACGAAATTATTTCTAACGAAGCATTCACGTGTTCTTGTTCTATGAACCTAAACGTCCCATTTTGCGATGAAATCATACATTATGTCTAAAGCACAAGTAGTAGTAATTGTAGTATGTAGCTAGATTATCATTTCAATAAAAGTTCAATAAAATTAAATTTTGGAGGTGCTTTGATACTTTATTCTAGCATTGCGTGAGGGCACGGCAATGGTTTAGTATGGGGGAGTGATGAGACTGCTTTTATACATGGTCTCATCGTCCAAAACGGCCTTAAAATTGCATAAAATATCATAAAATATGCCAAATATATGCTCGTGTTTGTTACTTGTGTATTTTTAGGTACGGATATTGAGGAATTGGGAAAAGATCACAAGAATCATTCAAAAACGAACACGGGAAACGAAGCCGCACAATGAACCGGGCCCAAGTTTGGAATTTTGCAAAATGACCCTTGAAGAATTGAAGATTGGCAACTTTAGTCCCTCATCTTTGAAGAACTTGTCACAATTGACCCTCCAAATGTTAATTGTACAAGTATGGACCTTAATATTTGAAGATATTACAAGACCAGTCCTTGAAGAATCCAAGAATTACATTTAAAGCCCTTGTTAAAAGTATGGAAAAGTATTTGTGCCAAAATTGACAAGTGAAGCAAACTTATTAAAAAGGAATTAAGTTTATGGGCTGTTTATTACTAAGTGAACAAAGAAGGAAAGTTGGGGACTAAAAGTGACCAGACAAGAAACCTTTACCCACCAACCAAAAGCTTACACATCACCCTCCACTCCACCTCACCCATCCACGTCTGAATTCCACAACCCATGTTTATTGTTAATAAATCTATTTTTGAAAAATGATTATTAAACTCTAAAATGGAGCTTAACATCCACTGTTCACTAACTCTCCCCCCTAATCCCCAAATTCCCAGTTATAAACCCTAATCCCCAATCTCAACCAAAACAAAGGGGAATTGTATAAGGGTCTCTAGATCATTAATTAAGGACCCTTTGATACCTTTCACACACCCAGAAACAACATCACATGTCTATGGGTCCCCACTCGTCCCTCCCCTGCCATCACTTTCACTCCCAAAACCCTAAAACCGACAAGATTGATGGTTGTGATGCTTCTACTTGTTCCCCAATCAAAATAAACGTCCAAGATGAATTCTTTACAGCTGGAATCTTTCAGAGATCACATGAGACGCATTTGACCAAGACTTCAAGAGGGCATTTCTAGAATTCAACCCATTAGGGTTTAGGGCTTTTATTTTCATGTATTATTTTATTCAGTATACTAGAATCTTCTCTTGTAGCCTATAAAAGGAGCATATGGTTTGTATATGCCCTTTGTTCCAGTTTTTCTTCAAAATATTTTGTAATTCCGTTTTTATAAAATTAAAGTTTGGTGTTTGTGTTTGAGCAATTTAATTCCTTTTAATGTTTATTTAAAGTTGTTATAAATTAATGAAGATTAACTGAGTTCCATTAAGATTTGTGAAAGGATTTGTGTTTAAGTTTTTTTTCAAAAAGGTTTGGAAAGATTTTTTATAAACTTCAGAAATCAAGTGTGTTAGGAAGTGAAAGTGGAATAGCACCCTTGATTTATGGATTATAAGAAGTTTTTCAAACAAGATTTCAAGGGTTGTGTTAGAGTTTTTCAAAAAAGGTTTTGAAAAATCAGATTTTATATGTACTTTGTTCTTGTTCTGTTTTGATTTTTTTTCAGGTTTGAATTGTTGTTGATAATTGTTTCAGCATACACCCGGGTGTATTTGGAGGTGGTATTGCAACCACTAGAACCTTGGATGTAAGGTTCTAAGGTAATTCTCTTTTCCTTTTTTTGAAAATCTCAGAAAAGTTGAGTTTCATGTGATTTGTTTGATTTGGTGCTTTAAGTGTGTTAAGATTATTTGATTAGAGTTGTTTTGTGGTGTTATGCATGTTAGATGTTGTTAGGGTCAGTTTGAATAGGTCTTAAAGTGTTTTGGTTTGTTAAATTTGTTGAAATCAGTTTTAAAGGGGTGTTTGGATTTACACATTGTTTCAGTTTTCTTGGTTTGATTTGTGTTAAAACCAGATTAAAAACACTTCTTTGGTGCTTCTCATATGATATGTGCTCATTGGGATCAGTTTAATAGGTTATTATTCACATTTGCATGATCAAAGTTGGTAAAAAGAGCTAAAATCAGAAATCTGCTCTTGTGTGACTGTTTTGTTGATTTTGGTGCTTAGATTTTGATTGCTTGTTAGATTATAGGGTGTAATAGGGCTGAAGTATGTTTGTATGCTATTGGGAGTGAGAGTGTACATGATTGGTGGTTTAGAAACTCATTTGTGTGCTTTGAATCTGCCAAGAAAAACCACCAGACCTAAGCCTTTGTTACAGCAACCTTGAAAAGCTTTTGTGTGCATTTTTTTTGTGAGCTGTTGTGCTACATGTTGTTGTTTTCTGCTTATATTTGACTCCCTACACTCCAAAGAGTGTAGGGGTGCCTTGTTTATCCAAAAACATCCACAAGAAAAGCAAAGCCAAGCTCCTCTTGGTTCATATCTGCACAAGTATAACACATACTTGTTCATCAGAAATATAAACAGACCTGGGCATATTTGAGCTTCTAATTGATCCAATCTTGGTCACTTTAGGTTTGTAATTGTGTTTTTGTGTGTTAAAAGTTACTGGAATCAAGTTCTAAAAGAAAAAAAAGAAATTTTTATAAAAAGGTCACCCCGCCCGGACTCGAACACGCGACCCCTCGCTGGGGGACTAAGCGTGTTAACCGGTGATCCAGATGCCTTTTTACATTCTCTTTTCATTTCATTACTCTTTTAACCACGTTTTCATTTGAGCTTATTTTAATAAGCCGTAGCTTATTTGATTTTTTCAAGCTTATTTATTAATCATTTTGGACTTATTTGATTTTTCCTAGGACATTTATAGGTTTTTAGACTTTTCTGTTTAAAAATATTATTTTTCTTATTATTTAATTAATTTCTAGGATTATTTTTAGTTTTATTTTTAGAAAGTATTTTAAAAATAGCAAACAGTAATAAAAAAATCCAAAAAAATAGTTTTTAGGTTTTTATTTGTATTTTTGAGGTTTATAAATCATAAAGTTTTCAAAAACTTTAATTTTTAATTTTATTTAATTTTAGGGTTTTTAGACAACTTTAAAAATTAATATAAAATTAACTAAAAGGGTTTAGGAACTTTAATTTACATTTTCTTCTTAGTTAGAATATTTAGGATTTTTGAGAATTTTTTAGAATTTATTTAAGAACTTTTAATTTTTTAGATTATTTTAATATTATTTTATTCATAAAAATAAAAAGTTTTATTTTTAACTTTTTTCATTTTTCCTAGATTCTAGACATTAAAATAGGAACTTTTTCACTTTCCAAATAATTTTTAGGCTTTTCAATTAATTTTTAGAATTAATTTAAGATTTAATAGATTTTAATAGTTTTTAGGAGTTTAAAAATAGTTTAAATTGGTTTTAAAATTTTTAAAAATAGTTTTTAGTTTAATTAGGTCACTTTTGAGGTTTACAAGCTATAAAATCTTGTTTAGGGCTTTTTAATATTTAAAAGTGATTTTTAGGGCTTTAATTAGCATTAAAAAGTCATTATTAAATTAATTAAAAGGTTTTGGCAAGTTTGGATTTTTTGTAAACTCTTAGAATTTTATTGTGGATTTTTAGTAATTTTTAGGAATTTTTAGATTATAATTTTAAATTTTGCACTTTTTACGCTTCTACGTCGTAACTTTCTAGTAGTGTTTTAGCCTTATTTTTCTATTTTTTTCGTCTTCGTCATTTTCTCTTCTTTTCTTCTCATTAATAATCAAAAACATATTCAATCATTCATTACACAACACACGTGCCTCCTCGAGAGAACGATACCCATCAAGGGTCATAAGTGTTTACGTTTTCCTAAACGTACGCTTAATACTTACCGCTTTTACCTTGTTTTCCGAAACAAGTGTGAATTTACAACTATCATATGCTTAAACTCCTTTATTCCTAGGTGTATCTCTTATATTTTATTTTTGTCTTAGAATGATCACGAAGATGCATTTTTGGACTTATTGCGATAGTTTATTTAGGCTGAAAGTAAAGTAGGACGATTTGATTAATATTTAGCTAAAGGACAAAATCTCTTAAAACTGCTTCTCGGGACCTCAAAAATTTCATATCTTGGCATAACTCGCTTCACGATTTGAGACCTTTCTCGGGCCGATATTTGGCATGTACTTCATACTTCATATCTTGAGAGACGTTCTTGAGATAATGGTCTTCTCTTCATTAATAGAGTTTCTTCACTTGGAGACTTTTGAGGGATACTCCAACTTTGTTGACCACGACTTCATCATTATTTCTTCACTCGTTAATTGGGATTTTGAGATACAACGATCCGCCTCCTTTTCGGACTTGGATCTATTTATCCTCATACCTTGTTAGGGTATTTTCGGATAGACTTCTCCATGATCTTTATGGGAGTTGATTGCTTTTCGTCGTGCGTCTTGATCCTTCATATTGATTTTGGGAATAATGCTTTTCACATCACCTTGGATCTTCAGCAATAAAATTGAATCCTCATGCCTTGTTAGGGCCTTTTCGGACTCGCCAATCTTCGCGCCCCGCTTCATTAGTTATGCCTTGGCTATGAACTCTTATCATTACCGATCAACTTTTAAACGATCTTGGGCTAGAAGCTATGTTATTCAATAAAATCATACGACCTTACTTATTGCAGATAAATTATTAGCAAGCGATGGGAGAATAGGCTTATAATCACACCAAGTGTGCTTGTGCAAGAATACCGACTTATAATTAACTCTATCATTTCTCGTTCTCCACAATTTAAAATCTCAAGTAATGAGACTCGTGGATGCTTAGCCTAATAAATCAATTAAGGTCTACATGGTTAAGGATACTTGCTAGAATAAACTTGGATAAGTCTATTCGAGTTGAGTGAAAATAATCGCAATGGGCCTAATATGTCAAAGACTTCTAAACAAGCTACACCACTTTATTAATATTTTTGACTTTATTGTGGGATATATACACATGAAAGAAACGATAAAAATTTAGAAATTACAACTATTTGGCCAAAGTTAATTAAAAATTTGAAAAATGCTGAAAAAGATGATTTTCCAGTTAAATGAAGGCATTTTAATGGAAAAGTCCACTTAAAAATTCGATAGAAGTCTCCCCTACACTTAATATAAACATTGTCCTCAATGTTTAAGCATGTGGAAAAAGTCTCCCCTACACTTATGACATTGTGCACGTTGGTTAAATCAAGCTAAGGAAGAGATGACTAAAGTGATCAATTTCAAATGTGAGTATGAAGAAAATTGAATCACGATAGTTGAGAGATAGAACCAGATTGTGGATAACACGGGAGCACGATTCTTCAAAGGTTCCAAAAGTGCATTCATCCCTGTAATCACATCACCACACAAACACAAACAACCTAAATAGGTCCCCCTACACTTAGGAGGTAAAATGGAAAATGATAGATACTCGGGTTGCCTCCCGAGGAGCGCTTGTTTTTTATAACCGAGTCACGAGCCTGACTCGACCCAAAACTAGGTCATGGGAAACGTGGTGAGGGATAGAATCATCTCAAGAGAGATGTCCTCACCAAAGTACAACTTCACTCGTTGGCCATTCACCTTAAAATTAGGTCCATTAGGTTGAGCGAGCTCGAGAGTACCATATGGAAAAATTTGGGCAATGGTGAATGGGCCAGACCAACAAGATTTGAGTTTGCCCGAAAAGATTTTCAACCGAGAGTTGAAGAGTAAAACTTTGTCTCCAACTTGGAACTCTCAGTTTTTAATCTTGGAGTCATGAATGAGCTTAGTCTTTTCCTTATAGATCAAGGAATTTTCATAAGCATCATTCCTGAGTTCATGAAGTTATTTAGTTGCATTTTACGTAGGTCACCGGCTTTGTTGATGTCGAAGTTAGCCCACTTCAAGGCCCAGTAAGCCTTGTGCTCCAACTCAATGGGGAGGTGGCATGCTTTCCCGTACACGAGACGATATGGTGTACAACCAATCGGAGTCTTGTATGCGGTACGAAAAGCCCACAGAGCATCATCAAGTTTATCGGCCCATGAGGCAGGATGCTCTCCCACGGTTCGTTCAAGAATTCGCTTTAACCCTCGGTTAGATATTTCAGCCTGCCTATTAGTTTGTGGGTGGTATGCGGTGGAAAGACGATGATTTACACCATACTTAGCCATGACTCTTGCGAATTGATCATTACAAAAATGAGTACCGTGATCACTAATAATGGCACGAGGCACACCGAATCGAGCAAATAGCTGCTTCAAAAAGTTACAAACCACCCTTGCATCGTTAGTGGGTAAAGCTTTGGCTTCAACCCATTTAGAAACGTAGTTAACGGCTGCAAGGATGTACTTGTTTCCTTTAGATAAAGGGAATGGCCCCATAAAGTCGATACCCCATACATCAAAGATTTCACATTCTTGTATGAAATTTTGAGGCATCTCATCTTTATGTGTGATCTTGCCTTGTCGTTCGCAAGCATCACAATTTTTCACCATTTCGTGAGCGTCATGATAAATGGAGGGCCAATAAAATCCCGAGTCAAACACTTTCTTTGCGGTGAAGTTGGGACCAAAGTGACCACCGGTGGGTCCTTTGTGGCAAGCTTCGAGAATGTCTAAAGCTGTCGGTCCATCAACACATCGGCGAATAATCAAATCAGCGCATTGTTTGAAGAGATACGGGTCATCCCAAAAGTAAGTCTTAATATCTTTAAAGAACTTTTTCTTTTGTTGGGATGTTAACCCGTCAATGAGAATTCCACCCGCCAAGTAGTTTGCAATGTCCGCAAACCACGGGGTTTCATCAAAATTCGAGTTGATAGACATTAAGGTCTCAAGGGGAAAAGAGTCATTGATCTCTTTGTTCGGATGATCCCCTTGATAAGGATCCTCAAGTCTACTGAGATGATCCGCGGCTAGGTTTTCAGCTCCCTTCTTATCATGAATTTCGATTTTAAATTCTTGAAGTAGCAAAACCCAGCGAAGAAGTCTTGGTTTAGAATCTTGTTTAGTTAACAAGTACTTCAACGCGGAATGATCGGTGTACACGATGGTAGTGGAAAGGACAAGATAGGGGCGAAATTTTTTAAATCATAGACAACAGCTAAAAGCTCTTTTTCGGTTGTCGTGTAATGCAATTGAGCCCCTGTCATTGTCTTGCTAGCGTAATGGATCTGTTGGAAGTGTTTATTCACTCTTTGGCCCAAAACCGCTCCAATAGCAAAGTCGCTAGCATCGCACATCAACTCAAAAGGTAGCTCCCAATTAGGGGTAACCAAGACCGGTGCCTTAGTTAGCTTATCCTTAAGAAGGTTGACGGCTTCAATACACTCTTTGGAAAAGATAAAAGGAGTATCTTTTTCCAAGAGGTGGGTCATCGGGCGAGCGATTTTAGAAAAATCTTTGATAAATCGACGGTAGAAGCCCGCATGACCGAGGAAACTTCTCACACCCTTCACGGTTGAAGGTGGAGGCAATTTAGCAATAACATCGACTTTAGCACGGTCCACTTCAAGACCGGCTTTGGAGATTTTGTGTCCTAACATGATGCCTTCTTTTACCATGAAATGATATTTTTCCCAATTTAGAACAAGGCGAGTGTCTTCACACCGCTTAAGCATGCGTTCCAAATTGGCAAGGCAAGAAGAGAAAGAATCACCATAAACCGAGAAATCATCCATGAAGACTTCCATAGTTTCTTCAACCATGTCATGGAAGATAGCCATCATACACCTTTGAAATGTCCCAGGAGCATTGCATAAGCCGAAAGGCATTCTTTTGTAGGCAAATGTTCCATAAGGACAAGTGAATGTGGTTTTCTCTTGGTCTTTAGGATCGATGGGAATTTGAAAATACCCGGAGAAACCGTCTAAGAAGCTATAGAAATCATTACCCGCTAGACGCTCGAGCATTTGATCCATGAAAGGAAGAGGAAAATGATCTTTTCTCGTGGCATCATTGAGTTTGCGATAGTCGATACAAACTCTCCACCCAGTAACGAGACGAGTAGGAATCAACTCGTTGTTTTCATTAGGAACAACGGTTATTCCGCCTTTCTTTGACACACAATGGACGGGACTTACCCATGGCGAATCCGAAATAGGGTAAATCATTCCGGCATCTAGAAGTTTGATAACCTCTTGTTTGATGACGTCGTGAATTTGAGGATTAACCCTTCTCTGGCTTTGGATTGCGGGTTTAAAGTCATCTTCCATGAGAATTTTGTGAGTACAAAAGTTTGGATCAATACCACGGATATCGGAAATTTTCCAAGCAATTGCCTTCTTATGATCTTTAAGCACGGCGATGAGGCGATATTTTTCTTCTTCTTGCAAGTCCTTAGCGATGATCACGGGCAACTTCTTCTTGTCTTCAAGAAATACATACTCGAGATGGGATGGTAATTCCTTAAGTTCTAAATCCGGAGGATTTTCGGTGGAAGGCGTAGTCAAATTCGGTTCATCGATAGCAATATCCTTGGGAGATGGTGGAGAAATATGGTCCTCATTGAGAAGTTTCTCAATGGTACGAATGTCTTCATCCCAATCGGTGGGAGAATCGTCATATTGTAAGTTCACATCTCCCAAAGTTGCTTCAAATTCAGTCAAAAGGAAATCACTTTCTCCAAATAGAGTTAGTGATGGAGCAACAGAGGCAACGGTCTCAACATTGGGAAGAGAGGTAAGACTACTTTTACAAGCATCTTTAAAGTGTTCTTCACAAGCCTCATCAAGAAAGTCGATACAATTAACACTCTCGTATGAATAAGGCTGTTTAGAAATCTTACCCATGTTGAAGACAATTTGATCGTCACCAACTCTCATGATAAGCTCACCTGCTTCTACATCGATGAGAGTGCGACCGATCCTCAAGAATGGACGTCCAATGATTAATGGAATACGAGGATCCTTCTCGTAGTCAACGACAACAAAATCCGCAGGGAAGGTGAATTTGTCAACGCCAATGAAAACGTCTTCGGCTATCCCCACCGGATAAGCAACCGTACGGTTAGCTAATTCCAAAGTCATTTTGGTGGGGACTAGCTCGGGGAGAGATAATTGCTTCCAAACGCTTAGAGGCATTAAGTTGATACTAGCACCTAGATCGGCTAGGGCCATGCAATTCTCTACTCCCGGGAAGTTGCAAGGGATTAAGAAGCGACCCGGATCACCAAGTTTGGTTGGCAATTTCCTTAAGAGAACCGCGGAGCAATTATCATTAAGTTGGGTATTAGCGATATCAAGAAGCTTTTCCTTGTCACTAAGAAGATCTTTAAACATCTTCGCATATTTAGGCATGTGAGCGAGAGCCTCAGCGAAGGAGATGTTGAAATTCAATTGTTTAAACATTTTGAGAAAGTTTGAAACTTGAATATCGTCCTTGCTTTTGAGCTTCTCTTTCCTCAACCTTTAGGGATAAGGTATATCGGAAGAAGAGGAAAGCTTTGGGATTGTAGGATCACTCACATCCTTGGGTGGTGGAGGGGTGAAAGTAAGAGGTGGAGGAATAGGAATAGTGGACTCGTTTTCCTTTGTCACAATCACCGGTGTAGGTGTAGGAAGCTCGGGTTCCTTGGTACCTTTTCCACTGCGAGTGGTGATTGCTTTCATCTCCCCTCTTGGATTAGCAACGGTGTTACTCGGAAGAGTACCCGAAGAAGAGGGTTGATTACCTTGGAAGAAACCATCCATCATGTCCCTTAGGTCATTCGTTTGACTACTCAAAGAGTTTTGCATATCGGTTCTAAGGTCATTCCCTTGTTTCACCATATCGCCCTTAAAGTTAATAATCTGGGTCTGTAGATTCTTCACCAACACATCATTCGTCCGCATGTACGTTTCGACCTCGTGGTTGAAAACGGTGGGTTGGGTAGGAGGAGGTGCTTGATAAGCAGGTGGTTGGTAAGGAGCGGGTTGGTAAACTTGAGTAGAATTTTGAGGTGGATATGGTTGTCTTTGAGGTGGTTGGTATGGTGCTCGAGGTCAGGTTTGATTGGTTCGGTTAAGGTTTTGTTGTTGGTTTTGATTGGTTGGAGGAAAACCGGGAGGGGAAAGAAAGTTGTTTGAGCGATAGCTGAGCAAGTTGCGGTCACCTTGAGGACGTGCTTGATAGCCTCCCGGAGGATAGGTACCGTATGCTGCGTTAACATTCTCACAAAGATAATATTGGGTGGAGGTACAAGTAGTGTAAGAGTGAGGACCCCCGCATATTTCACATGGTTGGCTTACAGGCATTGACTTGAGCGTTTTGAGCGTTGATGTTTTTGGTATTGTTAGCGGTGTGGACAACAAGTGATTCAATAAGCAAAGTAGGTTTGTCAATTCTCTTGTCGTTGTCACTAGTGCTAGCACTAGCGGCCTTGGTCCGAACACTCTTGGTTTGCACTCTAGACTTATTCTCAATAATATCCTAAGCGGCATTAGAAGACTTAACCAAAATATTACCCCCCGAGGCACTATCTAGTGAATCTTGGTCATTCATGCTTAAACCATTGTAAAAAGTATTAATTTGGTGCACTTTGGTAAAACCATGTTGTGGGCACTTTCTTAAAAGGTCTTTAAAACGGTCCCAAGATTCACTAAAAGTCTCATCGTACTTTTGTTCAAAATTAATGATTTCATTCCGCAAAGCGGTAGTACGAGAGGGTGGGAAAAACAAGTTTATGAATTTGGTCTCTAAGTCCGTCCATGTAAGAATACTTTGTGGCGGTTCCTTTGCAAGCCAATGCCGGGCTTGCCCCTCTAAGGAGAAAGGAAAAAGTTGTAGGCGGATTACCTCTTGTGGAACCCCATTGAATTTTACCGTATTCGTGAGTTGAAGGAACCTTTTGATGTGGTCATGAGGATCATCAATAGTACGTCCCAAGAATGGTTGAGCAGAGACCATTTGAATGAAGCCGGATTTGAGCTCAAAGTTGTTGGTTGCAATCGCGGGTATGACAATAGGATCATTGTTGCCCTCTACATGTGCTTGCAAAAGTTCGATCATAGGACGATTGTCCGGTAGAGGTTCATTGTTGTTGTTATTCATGTTGTTTTGAGGTGGATTATTATTGTTGTTGTGTACACCGGCTATGTCTAAGTTATCGAGAGTCTCGGGCTCGGTATAAGACGTTGATCGTGTACGCATGCACCTGCAAAAGAAATAACAAAGCAGAAATCTTTTTGGTTTTTTATGTTTTTTAATTTTTTTGTATTTTTTTGAAGATTTTATATTTTTTAGGATTTTTTTTTGAAAATTTTTATGAAAAAGTAACGTTCACGGCGAACGGATCCCAAAATCCAATTTCTCACAAAAAAACCGTTAATCCTTTCGAAAAGAGCCGGCAGCGGCGCCATTTGATACAAAGATTTTGCTAGGTTGAAAGTTCGTTTCTCGGTATCTTCTCGAATTGATCACGGTTCAAAGCGGAATAGTTGTTCTTGGTGGCTAAAAGGGGGATTGATTTTCTATTCTACTAAAAAGGCCTAAATGCGTAAAGTGATAAAAATTTAAACCAAAAACAGTTAAGAAAATAAAGCTTGAATTAAATTAAACAATTAAACAATAAAACAGAAACAGTAAAATACCCCTTACTGAAAAATGCTTGATTCGGAATATAACCTTTATTCGGAATAACTTGGCCAAAAACCTTCACGCGGAATAATCTAAAACAAAAGCTTCTTCATTCGGAATGTGGCTTCATCCGGAATATTTGTTCTTACTCGGAATAAATGAACTCATCCGGAATATGATGTTGATCCGGAATAATCAAAGAAAATTGCTGGTTCGGAATAATGCTGATCCGGAATAAAAATGTTGATCCGGAATAAATGGTTTACTCGGAATAAAAACTTGACTCGGAATAACTTAAACAAGGACCTTCATTCGGAATAAAAAGTGATTTGTAATAATTTGAACGAAAACTTTGGTTCGAAATACTCTACTCATCCGGAATATTGATTATTCCGGATGAACACACTGATCCGGAATAACTAAAAGACAACTGCTGGATCGGAATATTTTGTTGACCCGGAATAATTCACTGATTCGGAATACTTAACTAAAAAGACTCATCCGGAATAAAAATCTAAAAGCTTCGTTCGGAATAATTGTTACTCATTCGGAATAATCAAGAAAAGACTTCAATCGGAAAAAATTCAATTCATCCGGAATATAATGACAAAACCCTTGATCCGAAATAATGTGTTGATTCAGAATCTGGGGATTTTGAAGACGCGAAGAACAGGGAGATAGAACAAGGATGAATTTTAACCAAAATCCACCAAGTTTTTAACCAAAACTTAAACAAAACTAACCACCAATCATTTACTAACAATAAACATCAAACCACAACAATAAAAACACAAAATCCACTTACTTTTGAAGATTAAAATCAACCAAATAAAGCTTTAAGACTTTGAATCAAAAAGAAAAAGATGAACAAGATTAATGGAAAGATGATATTAAATGATTAAGGTTTAAATAATCAAAAGTAAAGATTAAACTTACAAGAACTTAGAGAAATCAAAAGAAAATAAAAATCACCAAACACCCTAATGGTGTTGGTTTTGCTCCGAACCAAAAAGAAAAAAAACTGGAAAATGAAAGCTAGCTCTAAAATGTGAAGGGTTCTTCTATTTATAGGAGATGTGGTTGGTTGGTGAGTGGACTTTCTTCTTTCTGTTCGTCTTCTCGTCTTTTCAGTAAAGTTGACGTTTTCGATTCTGATTTGGGATTTGTCGATGAATAAATTCAACTCGTCTTTTAATTTCTTCGTTTAATAGACTTGAGTTTTTCGACATATGTAAATCTTCCATCTTTGGTCCTTTTCTTCGATAAATCTTCAAATAGGCCCATTGACTTCAAATCTTTTGCATCTCTTGGACTATAGACTTCATCTTTTCGTCTTTTTCTTTGATAAAACCCGTGCAGTCCCATGTTTTCTTCAATATTTATCCGGTTGACTCTGAAAACACAACAAACACACAAACCATGCATAATTCCAAACAAATGACATTAAATACGCGTTTTGGTCTTGTTTTAGCAAGAAATAAGTGGTAAAAGGATGGGTGTTTTCACACCTATCAGAAGACCTAAAGCATAAGTTAGTATCTGCACCGATTCTTACTCTCCCATTTGGTGCAGGTGGATTTCAGATCTACAGTGATGCATCAGGGAAGGGACTTGGCTGTGTTCTCATGCAACATAGGAAAGTGATCACGTACGCTTCACTGCAGCTTAAGCCTTATGAGGAAAATTACCCCATGCATGACTTGGAACTTGTAGCAGTCGTGTTTGCATTGAAGATATGGAGGCACTACTTGTATGGAGAATCATGTGACATTTTCACGGACCACAAGAGCTTGAAGTACATCTTCACTCATCGTGAATTGAACATGAGACAGAGGAGATGGTTAGAGGTGTTGAAGGATTATGACATCAATCTGTAGTATCATTCCGGCAAGGCAAATGTAGTGGTAGATGCACTTAGTAGAAAGTCCAGAATGATAAACGACATTAAAATTGAGGAGGAAATTATAAGAGACTTGGAGCGATTAGACATTAAGATCATGGTACGTGGACAGCACGGTTACTGGGCTAATCATAGAGTGGAACCTGAGTTACTCTCTAGGATCAAGGAACCTCAGAAGGATGATGGTGAAATCTGGGCGATAATTCAGAACTTAGAGAAGCAGACAGAATTTCGAGTAGACGCAGACGGTATCTTATGGCAGGGCATGAGTGTTGTCCCATATATTTGTGATTGATTAAACAATGAAGAAAGAAAGAAAATAGATGAAGAAGAGATGAATTCCTAGAGAGAGAAAGTAGTGAGAGAAAGTAGAGAGGAGATGATTAACTTGGTGAGATTAGATTAGAGAAAAGAATTTGTTACAAATGACCATCCACCCTCCTAACATGCTAGGAGGGTAGTATATATAGTCCATCCACATGCGGGCTTTAATGGACTATATATTGGGCCGGGCTTGTCTTTTGGACTTTAATTAGTTTAAATCCAAGCCCGTGAACCATGACTAAATAACTACTTATTACAATGTTCTAATAAATATTCTAATAGAAACCTATGACCGAACATTCTTGTTTGACTCAATATTTTGAGGCTAACAATCTCCCCTAATGTGAGGTCATTCCTCTTTGATATTTTGATTCCAATGGAGATTTATGAATTTCGTCATAAATGAGTCTTGAACGTGTAACAGTAGTTTTGTTCCTTCATGCTGTGATCTTTGAGCCTTTGTCGTTGTCTTTCGACTTTGTCTTTAAGTCTTGAGATCTTCAAATCATTCTTGACTTGTCTTTGCCATCTTGTGATCTTGTGTCTTTATCCACATGCTCACACTATCAATTGTTGGATAAGTCTTTGGGCATGAATATGTGGTTGTGAATCTTTGACTTTGCTGAGTACACCGTGACGCCACCTTCTCGAGACAAAACATAGACACGGACTGAATGGCTTTGACATTCGTCCTAAATCGGTAGCGTTTTACCTCCGGTCGGTGAAGACCGTTATACGATATTAAATATCGTACCTGTGATCAGGTAGATTCAATTAAGAATCTCCTTGACAGGGTTTCGCGGCAGTACTAGCCGTTCTCTTTACTCGACCGTCTCAAAGCAAGACTGCGAACATAAAGAGTGAATCAATTGGATAAATATCCGCTTGATTAAAGTCGTCAATTCAAATTCCTGGAACAAGTTTGATTCATTAAGAATCTTACCATTGTTGCTTTTCAGTTGACACAAGTTTGATTCATGAGAATCTCACAAGTCACCTACCGTAGCGCTGTTTGATGTTGACGCTAGAAGGATTTCCATTCGTCACTGTGATTATTAATAAATATCACTCTGAATGTTCTGGCAAGACCATAAAGATATTGCGTAGAAACCTGAAACGAGTTTGAATCAATTCAGAATCAAACCACTGTTTCTTTTCAGTTTTACATATGTTCAATTCATAAAGAATCTTGCATATGACCTACCGCAGTGCTGTTTGATGTTAACACTGGAAGGATTTCCACTCATCATTGTGAATACTAAGTAGTATCACTCTGAGTGTTCTAGCAATATCGCAAGGATATAGCGTAGGACTCTCTTGATCTTCATCCGTGTGTCCTAACGAGATTTGATTGATCTCTTGGCTCTAGACTCGATTTGTGCACTTTTAGTGGTCGGAGGCTAGAGCAGATGCCACCTATTCAATATCAACAATCTCGGAGTGAGAAAGTCAATAGAAGTCGTGTTGATCTCCGTGACAATAAAACAAACTTCTTTTGAGAGAAGTTTAAGTAGCTAGGAAAGGGTTTTGCTTCACATCACTGGGTCTATGATGAGTTTGTCTTCATGATGAGTTGACCCGGTTTCTACCTAAGTTGTATGGAGGGCTTCTTTCTTTAGACCCTTTATCCTTACATTTCTTTTTCATTCTTAAACCCCTTCAATGCTTACCAAGACATCATTAATAGCACCTTGTTGTGATTGTTCCAGTGCTATCATCAGTACTCAGTCGGCATTCAGCTTCGTTCACATTCTACTCCATCTTTCCTAAGGACTTCTAATAATCTATTGGATTGTCCCTGGGAAGATCCCTCTGGTTCTGGTTGGATCATAGGACTTAAACCTAACCACCCTTTTGACACCAATAACGTCGTGAATTAAAGATGTTGTGGGTATTTGATCGTAACCATGAAAACCACTTTAAATTCTAACAAAGTGTTTGAAAAACATTTAACACCTTGCTAGTTTTGTCGTTTCAGAAAAACTCCCCCTTCACATGTGCATCGATAATCGAAAGTGTTTCGCACATGTAGGTAAGAGTTAAATGCTTGAGTCTTATAGATCACATTTTAATCACATTTTCTCCCCCTATCTCTAATATATAAAATCTTTTGATATTAGAGATACCAAATTTGATTAAAATATATTTTGAAAAATAGTCTTGAAAATCTTCGGGAGAAAGATGTGTTAATCTTTTGCATGAAGTTGAATTGCTCCCCCTCAAAATTGATCCAATGGAATTGTCATTACGAGGATTTGATCCACATTAAACTTTTGAGGATAGGAGTTGTTGATCACACAATTTTTTGAAAGATTTTGAATATCAATGAGAAATTCTTGAAAAAATTGTGTTCAACGCTTTTTGAAAAAATCAATTCTTTTTGACGAAAAGGTTTTTCTAAAGCATAAACTTGAGTTCATAGACTCTGAATGTCTTGACGAATCCACTCAAGTGTAAGAAGATTTAACTTCTTTTGCTAAGGGTAAGAGTACAAAATCGTACACTCCCCCGTGAATGTAGATCCGGGTTGCAATCTGAAAGTGATTACAAGCCATTGTGTTGAGCTCAAAACGTTGAATGTTTTGTGACAAGCTCAACCCGAGATAGATTGCTCTACCCGTTGTTGGAAATATTGTCCAAAATAGACAATTTCCTTTTGAAAAGATAGAAATGACATGTTTTGAAAAATATTTACAACTTTCATTCGAGCTTTATGTACACACCCGTGTCGTTATTGAGCGACATTTCTAGGTACGTCCATATTATCGATACTGAAAGACATGTCGAGAAGAATATTTTTGGATTATCAATGATTTTTTACTTTTGTATTTTGCTTTTTGATTAATATTTACAGGTAGATGTTTGATAGATGAATCAAGCAGGCTTCTTTGCCAGAACCTCCAGTTCTGCTGGAGTCAAACATCTCATACCAATTTGCCTAACTAGATATGCAAACCTCTCTTTCGAAAGAGCTTTTGTAAACAAGTCAGCTAACTGGTAATCAGTTCCAACAAAGTATAATTCAACAATACCTCTTTCAACTTGTTCCTTAATGAAGTGATATCGGACATCAATGTGCTTCGTGCGGGAATGCTGAACCGGATTGCAGGAGATGGCTATGGCCGACTTTAAGTCACAGTACATAGGTACTTTATCAAAATGGAAGCCATAATCTGTGAGTTGTGTTCTCATCCAAAGAACTTGAGCACAACACGCAGATAGAGACACATACTCCACTTCGGCTGATGAAAGTGATGTGCAATCCTGCTTCTTGGAAGACCATCCCACAAGCTTGTCTTGACCTAGAAATTGTGCACCACCAGAAGTACTTTTACGTGTATCAAGACACCCTGCATGATCAGAATCTGAATAGGCGGTTAGAAAGAAACCGGTTTCCCTCGGATACCAGAGTCCCATGTGAATGGTATTCTTAAGGTACCGAAAGATCCGTTTAACCTCCTTGAGGTGCTTTTCAGTGGGTCGCGCTTGATATCGTGCACAATAACATGTAGCATGATGAATATCAGGTCTGCTTGCTGTCAAGTACATGAGGGACCCGATCATGGAACGATATCTCATTTGATCTATGGGTAATCCCTCCAAATCAGCATCTAGGGATGTGGTTGATAATGGTGTCCCAACGGGGTCACATGATGTCATACCATGCTTTTTGATTATCTCTTGACAATACTTAGCTTGGTTAATGAAGATACCACTTGGGGATTGGTGAACTTGAATTCCTAGAAAGAATTTTAGTTCGCCCATCATAGACATTTCAAATCTGCTGTGCATTACTTTTTCAAACCATTTTGAAAGTTTTGGGTTTGTAGACCCGAAAATAATGTCATCAACATAAATTTGCACAAGCAGAATGGCATCCCCATATTTATAAGTGAACAAAGTTAAATCAATGGAACCTTTTGAAAAACCTTTGGAGACCAGAAATTTCGAGAGCTCGTCGTACCACGCCCTTGGAGCTTGCTTGAGTCCATATAGTGCTTTGTGGAGACGATACACCTTGTCAGGATAATAAGGATTGACGAATCCTTCCGGCTGCGTGACATAAACTTCTTCCTTCAAAGGACCGTTAAGAAACGCCGTCTTTACGTCCATTTGATAGACAATGAATCCCGTATGTGCAGCATATGCAAGGAAAATCCTGACCGCTTCCATTCGAGCGACTGGTGAAAATGATTCTTCAAAATCAATACCCTCTTTCTGTCCATACCCTTTAGCCACTAGTCTAGATTTATTCTTGATGATCGTGTTCTCTTCATCCATCTTGTTTTTCCAGATCCATCGAAGATTTAATGGTGTTACATCGTATGGTCTGTCAACAAGTTCCCAGACTTTAAGTCTTTCAAATTGTTGAAGTTCATCCATCATCGATTCAATCCAAGCATGATCAGCTAATGATTCTTTGATGTTTTTCGGTTCAGCTGAACTCACGGCGAGTGCGAACATACAAACATCGGCATCGGTGTTAAGCTGTCGTCTTGTGCGAACGGGCTGTGAAGGGTTTCCAATTACATGAACCAAAGGATGATCTCTAGTCCAATGATGTGTTGAAGGATGTCGTTGATAGAACGTATGCATATTTGACGGATCAACATGGCGAGTAGAAGACTCTCCAGTTTCGTGTACCGGTGTAGCGAATGGGTTGATAAATTCGTCTTCGTCAGATAATGCATTGTCTGCTTGATTTTTGTTCTCTGGAGCAATGACAGTAGTTGCGGATGTTGTAGGATCGATTGTTGAAGTGATATTCTGAGGAGGTAAATCTGCAGCAACCCGTGTTGAAGTAGATGAAGTTGTATCCAGTTGTTGACGATGATTGGTATCATCATTCTTATCATGAGTGACAGCGGAAGACTTCGATACAACATGTTTCTCCCCCATGAAATATTCATCATACATTGGTCCATATAACATTTCCAACTCTTCAATGGTCGTGTCGACTGTCATATCAGCTTTAGGAACATTTTCTGGAACCAGCGTTGAACTTGACGGTTCATTGCTGTGGTCTTGAGTTCCGAGTTCCGTGCGGTTGTGAACGGAAGTCGTTTGTCGTTGTAGGTCGGGACTTAAACTGTTTTGTTCAAGTGCCATTTCTTGTAATTCATCAAATCGGATGTGAATAGTCTCGACTATCAATTTTGTTCTCTTGTTGTACACTCTATATCCCTTAGACTGAGTTGCATATCCCACAAGAATACATGCATCACCTTTTTCTTTCATCTTATCCAAGTTTTCACCATCCCAAATGATGTAACAAGTACATTCAAACACATGAAGGTGTTTGAGTGAAGGTTTTCGATCATGAATTATGTGATATGGTGTCTTTTCGTGTCTTGGGATAATTAAGGATCGGTTTTGTGTGTAGCATGCGGTTGACACGGCTTCGGCCCAAAAATATAATGGAAGTTTTGAAGCGGATAATAATGTTCGAGCAGCTTCAACCAAAGTACGGTTTCGTCTTTCAACAACGCCGTTTTGTTCGGGTGTTCGAGCAATAGATGTTTCATGTTCAATCCCTTCGGCTTCAAAATACTTTCTCAGATTTGAATTCAAAAATTATGTACCTCTGTCAGTACGAACCACTTTAACTTGAGCCTGAAGACCACGTTGTATCAATTTAAGGAAGCTGATGAGAACTTCAGGTGTTTCATCCTTGGACCTCAAGAAGTGAGTCCATGTGTACCTTGAGTAATCATCGACAATTACCAGAATATATTTCTTTCCATTGATACTCTGAACACGCATTGGACCACACAGATCCATGTGAAGAAGATCTAACCGTCCTTTAGAGCTTGGTGTGGTCTTTGTTTTGAAGCTACTTCGTTTAGCTTTACAAAGTTCACAAGAAGAACAAAGATGATCTTTGATGAATTTCAAGCTTGGAAGGCCTCTCACAATATCTTTCTTGGAAAGAAAGTTAATGGTATCAAAGTTGAGATGAGAAAGACGTTGATGCCATAACCATGCCTGAGTCGTTGAAGCTTTAGCCATGAAGCAAATTGGAGTTGATGAAGTTGTGTCTTGAAGTGAAATTGTGTAAAGATCAGTACCCCGTGTACCGGTAAGTAAGTCATTCCCATCATAATCACGAACAAAACATGTCTTCTTTCTGAAAGCAACTTCCAAATCCGCATCACAGAATTGACCAACCGAGAAAAGATTGTGATTGAGCCCTTCGACGTAGTATACCCTTTTAATCGTGATATTCCCCTGAACCAAATCTCCATATCCTAGGATCGGTGCAAATTGATCATTTCCGAATCGGACCGTACCTAGGAACTTCTCCACGAAGTTAATTAGAAGCTTGAGATTCCCCGTCATGTGCTTCGTGCATCCGGAGTCCATTATGAAGAGAATTATTTGTATCACCTGCAGAAGAGTTAGAACACGATGGAGCATTTGCTAAATTGGATACCACAATAGTTGTGATAGTAGAATCATTAGTGTCCTTATCAACATTTAAAGACAAACTAACACTCGTTTTCACATTTTCTGTCCTAACTTTAGGCATCCATTTATATCCGGGAGGACATTGATTAGCAAACCACCATTTCCAAGACTTACTGGCAGACTCATATAATTCCTTAATTTTGCTTCTAGGATTCTTAGTGGTGGAGTCTGATGCATTACTTTTCTTAGTGGGGGTTGCACCAGAATGGTTTACTTTGCGTTTGGGTTTACTAGCTCTAATAGGCATTGCAACTTGCTTCTTAGTTCTAGTATCTACGCCTTTGACTTTATTTATAGCACACATAGAATGATTAGCATTAGCACACTTTCCACATTTGACACAAACAAATTTCACATTCATAGCATTCAAATCATTCACAGCATTCAAATAGTCATTACACGCGATTACAGACTTTTTATTCTTAAAAACGTTCAAATTCCTAGGGTGTTCTTCTACTTCCTGCATCTCCCCTTGATTCTTGTGTTTCCAGACCTTATCATTCACTTGAGTGCGCTTAAGCTGAGGCCGGCTAACACTAGTAGTGGAGACTATTCCTGTAGTAGAAGACACACGAATATTAGTGTTTCTAGAAGTTTGAGGCGAGTGAGTATCTTTGTTTGTGGGCTTCGTGGACATTCTATACATCCCTGGTTTAATCACATTATTTTGCTTAACGCTTGGTGCTATAGGATTCCTTATAGGTTGAGCTTGTGGTAACCTTTCCTTTCCATCCATCTTGGGGGCAAACACAGGTTTTGCAAACGAGGAATTAGATAAAGCAGATGGTTTTCCCAAGATAGAGGATCTATTCTCTTTAGAGGTATTGGCTTGTCTAACAACATTTTTCTTAATGCTAGGTTCCATAATTTTCCCACCCATTTTAGCAATGAGTTTCTGCAACTCTGCTATCGCTCTGTCGCTGTCTTGTAATTGAGCTTTCAACCCTTTAATTTCCAAATTCTGTTCATTCATTTCTCGAAATGTTTGGGAAAGTTTTTCTTGCAATTTATTATCATGTGGAAAACGACCAACGTCTTTTTGCAAAGCAAGTTCAAGTGAATGACAATGTTTTTGAAGGAAATCAGTTTTGTGTTGAAGTAACTCAAAAGCCTTTTTGTCAACATTTTCTTTACGTTTCGAAAGCTCAATTTCAAGACGTTCACATTCTTTGATCTTATCAAGATATTGGCATGCAACTTCAGAATATTCATCAATATCAGCACAAGATGTAAAATAAGCACACATAACATCTTTAGAAACGCATTCTTGCAAGAGTAAATCATATGCATCTGAGAAATCAGACTTCTCCATTTGAAGATCATCAATGTGTTTCTCAATAGATTCAACATATTTTAAATCATCAAACATTTCAGTCCGAATGAACTCCTCAAGTTGAAGAACAGTTTCTTTAATCAATGCCGTGTTTGGAATTAAGAGTTCTTTGACAAGCAAAGTAATATCATGAGGAATCGGACGTGTCCACTCAGCATTTTCACGTTTTGCCCAGTCTCTTTCAACAATAGATTTAACATTATTTATGTGATGTTTAAGAATACCTAATGTTTTCCTACTCTTGCTTTTAGATTCATCTAAAGGGAGGTAGTTTATGTATTTGTAAACATTAGATTTCTTAGGGGCAAATGCTTTCTTCCATTGAATTCTCTTTTGTTTGCATTCTAAGAACACTTCCTCACGAGTTTTCTGAGTTTGTTTGTTGAACAGGCCATAAAGACTATTCTCATAAGCATAATTATAAGGTTTCACAAACTCCTTATTAACAAGTGGTTGACTATCAGCATCCCAAAGGGCAGTCTCTTCACTATTGGCACTAACAGGCATGCAATTAAGATCTGTCCTTTCAGTCTCATCAAGATAAAGATGCGGGTTTGCAGCTTGAGCTTTGGCAAGGTACTCAGGACTTGCAAAGCTAGCTTGACCCTTAAACATCGAAGGAGGTGCTAGCATTCTTACGGATTGAATAGAATCATGCGTTTTATAAACAACGTTCTTCAAAAAGTCGACTTGTGCTTCTAGTTTCGTAACTTTTTCGGTTTCTTTATCATATCTACTTTTGAAGTCTTGTTTTAACGCATCTACCTCTTGTTTCTTATCCTCTAGAATTTTAGCAGAATCGGTAGTGGTCATAGAGAGCTTTTGTTCAAGTTCATTACCTTTGGTATTGGCAAGGTACGTTTTTTGACGTTCATCCATTAAGAAAACATTATATTGACGCTTCTCTTTAGCTAATAACTCAAGAGTTGTATTATATTTGTTTTCAAAATCGTCATTTTGACTTTTTAACGCACTTCCCTTGTACCCCTCAAGCTCTTTGGTTTTCTGAAGGAGCTCATCTCTATAGCTTTCAGTCATCTCAGTAGATTTGATAAGAGCAGCTTTACATTCTTCAAAACTTTGAGTGAGCGTAGCGTTTGCCTTCTTTAATTGCTTTTGACTCTTTTTATTTTCAGTGACATCTTTTTGTAAAGTAGCAATTAAATTAGCAAGCGCAATACGTTCCTCTTCATCATATTCATTTGCATGTTGATCATCCTCAGACTCATTATTGCACATGTCTGATGAATCGGGTGTGGTATTGCTATCAACCGTATCCATCATACACGTGTCATTAATGGCATTGGGTAGATCACTATGCTCAGGAATATCACCAAACACATTATATTCATCAGTAGTGTGTACCTTATCAATTGGCTCAGTGTCAAAGATAGGGCCATTGTCATCTTCAGTGACTTTGAGAACTTCTTCAACCTTTGCCATGTACGAGTAATGTGCATCAAGCTCTTGATCAGAATCTTCATCATCAGTATCATCAAGCATGGCTCCTTCCTCAACTGACAATTTAACCCCTACTTCCATCTTTTTGCATAGCAACATCTTTTCCTTGTGATAGCTGGAGTCTCTAACCCTTTTCGGCTTCCTGCATTCCTTTGCCATATTCCCATAACCTTGGCAATTAAAACATTGAATCCCGCTCTGCTGAACCACTTGACTTCCAACTGTTTCCCTATTCCCAGTAGCAGCAGCAATCCTCTGAGTATCATACTTTGCAGTTTGTCGATCATATCTTGCAGAACCCTCAACATGCGTTGGATTATGTCGATCATACCTAGAAGGACTTTCACCACGTCGACGTGTGTCATACCTTGGAGGACTCTCAACATATCGGTTCTTGGTGTTAGATGATGTGCGAAGATTGTTGTTGGTGGGTTTGTAGATTTTCTTGTAAGTCTTCATTATGTAAGCAATTTGTTGTTTCATCTCTCGGTTCTTTTGAGCTTGGTCTTCATCACTATCTTCTTCAGATGAGGACTCAGATGGTGGTGATGGTGCTCTTGGCGCTTTACCTCGACATTTTGTGGAAGATGAAGACTTAGATGATGTGGAATATCGTGGTGAGGATGATGTATTGGAGTATGGCTTAGGAGCACGAGAGTGAGGATCTTGAACATGTTGAGTGGTAGTCAGTAAAGCAAGTGGATTAGCCGTCTTGGCAACACGTTCAACTCGAATCTCATTTGCTTCATTCTGAAATTGCTTCAAGATGTCAAAGAGTCGATGATATGACACCTCGTCTAACTTTTCTTGTTGTTTCACCAAAGTGACGAACCGTGTCCACTCGGGTTGAAGTTGTTGAAGAAATTGAACATTGACTTGCATGGTGGAGACTTGCAGGTTATTTCTTGTCATGTCATTCATCATCTTATAAAACCTGGAGTAGTAAGAGTCAATTGATTCTCCATCCCTTGAAGTAAACTTGCCAAAATTCCAAAACAAGTTTGTTTTGACATCTTGTTTGTTGAGTGATTCTCCTTATTGCAAGCGTTCAATAGCAGTCCACATTTCATGTGTTGTCGGGCATGCATCAACCATGGAGTAAATATCATCACTAATCCCACTTAAAACCATATAGATGGCTTCCTTCTCCGCATCATGCCAAGCACAATTTTCAGGTGTGAGATCAGCTCTTGTTTCATTACGTTCACTTGCAGGTATTGGATCAGTAGTATCTGTGGCTGCTCTTGGAGGAACTGAGATCTTCTTAAATATATATGGTCCATGAGTAATACATTTCCTCAAGGCATCACCATTAGGTCTTGTATCAAGATATCGTATGAAACGTGATTGCCATTGAGCATACCGACCAGATACAAGCATTGGTGGTCTCTCTTTGTTACCCGCCACCATTATGTTGTTGTTTGTCACACGATATTCGGCAGTAGAATCCATCTCAATATTCTCTGAAATGATGAAGTGAATATGGATCTTAAGTAGATTTGTTGTGATTGTTGTTGTGGTTTAAATTACGAAAATTGCAATTTTTCTCCAGTCCGACAATAAATTCTCCAGTCCGACAAAACGGTAGACCAAAAAATTTTGTATCGCCAAATTTTGAAATTGAGCTAGAAATGTCCTAAAACTAGTATGGAAAAAATTTGAATTTACTTGACGGAAAACGATATTCCGAAACTAGTCTAGATGGTGGCTAAGTCTAAAAAATACTCAAACAAAATTTAGCAAAACACATCATCGGAATGTCCCCTAATCGGAATGTCCAATCGGAATGTCCAATCGGAATGTCTAATCGGAATGTCCAATCGGAATGTCTAATCGGAATGTCTAATCGGAATCCCTTCGTCGGAATGTCTAATCGGAATGATGATCGGAACGACCTTGTCGGAATACCAAATCGGAATGATGATCGGAAAGACTGGTCGGAATACCAAATCAGAATGATGATCGGAAAGCTGGTCGGAATGTTGAAACCCTTTTCCGATGCTACTGATCGGAATCCCAATCGGAATCTATAATCCCTTTTCCGATAACACCAATCGGAATAATAGTGCTGTTACGAGATTTTGGGGTAAAAAATGAATTTTTCGACAAGAAATCCGCGATTTTAACCGACCAAATCCCTACCACAGCTATGTAGAAGATTTATCTCAAGATTTAGAGCATAGTAACACAAAAAAAATCTTGAGTTCGAGATGATTATAAGAGAAAATCACACGAACCAAGTAAAATCAACAACGAATCACAAAACTACCCCATGGCGATTGATACCAAATGTTGTCCCATATACTTGTGATTGATTAAACAATGAAGAAAGAAAGAAAATAGATGAAGAAGAGATGAATTCCTAGAGAGATAAAGTAGTGAGAGAAAGTAGAGAGGAGATGATTAACTTGGTGAGATTAGATTAGAGAAAAGAATTTGTTACAAATGACCATCCACCCTCCTAACATGCTAGGATGGTAGTATATATAGTCCACCCACATGCGGGCTTTAATGGACTATATATTGGGTCGGGCTTGTCTTTTGGACTTTAATTAGTTTAAATCCAAGCCCGTGAACCACGACTAAATAACTACTTATTACAACGTTCTAATAAATATTCTAATAGAAACCTATGACCGAACATTCTTGTTTGACTCAATATTTTGAGGCTAACAATGAGACTTTGTGTTCCTGATGATCAAGAACTCTGGGAAGCATTTTTAGCTGAGGCTCATAGCTCCCCATTCTCTATTCATCCTGGTTCGACCAAGATGTACCATGACATCAAGCAATTCTTTTGGTGGAGTGGTATGAAATAGGATGTTGCGACTTACGTCTCCAAATGTCTTACCTGCCAGCAGGTTAAGGTCGAGCATCAACGATCTGGTGGTCTTCTACAACCGTTAGATATTCCAGAGTGGAAGTGGGACAAGATCACCACGGATTTTGTTACCGGTCTTCCGCAGACAAAGAGGAAGCACGATGCGATTTGGGTTATCGTTGATCGACTTACAAAGTCAGCTCATTTCTTACCGATCCGCAAGGAGGATTCGGTCAGTAAACTCGCTGATACTCACAAGAAGGAGATCATGAGACTTCATGGTGCTCCATCCATCATCGTCTCAGACAGAGATCCTTGTTTCACTTCGCGATTTTGGAGGAGTCTGCAGAAAGCTTGGGGTAAAAAACTTAAGCTTAGCACGGCTTTTCATCCTCAAACAGACGGGCAATCAGAGCGAACGATTCAGACATTAGAAGATATGTTGGGGTCATGTGCGTTGGAATGTACGGGAGATTGGGATGATTACATATGTCTGGTAGAGTTTGCATACAACAACAGTTGGCACGCAAGTATTAAGTGTGCTCCATTTGAGATGTTGTATGGCAAAAAGTGTCGCGCCCCAATCTGTTAGGATCAGGTTGGTGAGCTAACACTTGAAGGACCAGAAATGATAGAGTTGACCAACGAGAAGGTCGCAGTAGCTAAGCAGAAATTGCAAGAAGCAAGGTCACGTCAGTAGAGTTACGCCGACAAGCATCGTAGGGACTTACATTTTAACGTAGGAGATCGCGTCTTACTTAAGGTATCGCCGGCACGTGGTGTTAGACGTTTTGGAATCAAAGGGAAGCTCAGTCCTCGATTCATCAGACCGTTTGATGTCATTGAGCGAGTCGGTGAAGTATCTTATCGTTTAGCATTACCTCTGCAGCTTTCTCATGTTCACGATGTTTTCCATGTGTCCTCACTCAGAGGGTACAAGTATCATCCCCTTCACATGGTTCAGTATCCACTAGAACAGTTTCCTGAAGATCTCACCTTTATAGAGGAACCCGAACAAGTTCTTGACAGGCAAGAACGAGTCATGAGGAGGAAGACGATTTCATTCGTCAAAATCCTTTGGAAGGATCATACCGAGCGGGAAGCCACTTGGGAAACAGAGAAGTCTATCCGGGCTTCTTACCCTCATTTCATATTTTGAATTCGGGTATGCTCCTCTTTTTCAGTTTACGTTATCTATAATTCGGGGACGAATTATTCTTTTTAGGGGAGAAGAGTTGTAAAACCCGCATGCTTTTACCATGAACAGTACATATATAATCGTACGTACATGATTAAAACTTTCCTTATATAACATGTTTACGTTTCACGAATGTTAATTGCAAGTATTACGTACGTGATTATTACACGATAAGTATTTAAACATATTAATACACGATAATTATTATCAACAATAATTATAATCACGAACATGAAAACATGAACGTAAATAATCACAAACCTATTATTATGTATTTACGTAATTTTTATTACGATTACGTATAAATATATATTATAACACGAACAATTAACACGAACAGTTAATAAATAAATCACGTAAACACGAACACGAGAACACGTAACTAAGTAGAACACGGAAAACAATGGGTTTCTTCTTGTGGGCCCCACCTACCCGCGGCAAGAACAAAGCAAAGGGGCCAAGCCCACTTTTAATTTTGCTAAAATAGAAAAGGGAAAACATATTTTTCATATTACAGAGATTTAGAAAAAGAACAAAACCCTAGCATCCTTTTTCTTCTCCCTTTTTGGCCGCCGGTTTTAACACACAAGGAATGGGTGTTTGTGATTTTGGTGATCCAATTCTAGTGGAATCGTTCGTGTTATCGTTCTCCTTTTTTGTTTCACGCATTGGTAATCCTTAAACCTTTACTTTTTAAATTCTTTTATTTAATTAGAACACATGAAATCATGATAATTAAATAAACAAGATTAAAAACATGTAGATCTAATCATGGGGTAAATAAACATGGATGTTTTTATGGGTGTTTTTGGTTCAGCCGACGCATGAAACTGAGAGCCGAAGCTCTCGGTGGTTGTATGATCACCACCAACCGAGACCCCATGGTCTCGGTGTGGTTTGTGCCTCTTGGCCGCAAGGGACAAGAGACCCCGACGCATGTCGGGGTGTCCTTGTGGTCTTTGGGGGTCTCGGCTAAAAACATACAAGCACCACCGGCTTAAGCCGGTGGCAATTGTACACGAACAGTGGCAACCGGCCAAGCCGGTTTGCCACTGTTAAGGAGGTTGTTTGTTTGGTCCGGTTCAAGGGTAAACACGGTCCGGTTCACGACTTAATTTTTACAAGCCTATTTAATTTTTACAAGTTTAATTATTTACAATATTAATTAAATTAATTTACCATGTTATATAATTAATTTAATTTAGACATGACTTAGGTTTATTATTATTATTAATAATACCTGACTTTAACCTAAGTATTTAAATCATGAAATTTAGACTAAGTAATTAATTAATTATTAAAACACGACATATAATTAAATAATTTCTATGACTTAGGTTATATTAATATAAATATTAATACATGTTTTAACCTAAGTATTATACACACTTTAATTTAATTAAATCATGCTATATTTAATTAAATCTTATAATATATAGTTTATTTAATTTACATGTAATAATTAATAAACTATACTATTAATCACATGACTTAGAATATTAATCAGTAAAACTTAAGCTTATTTTATTAGCTTAATAATCCAGCTTACTTTTAAATATGGAAACTTTATATTTTTAGAAACTTATCTATTTTAAGCAGCTAATCTATTTATGGAAACTTTCTATTTTTAGAAACTTATCTATTTTAAGCAGTTAATCTATTTATGGAAACTTGATATTTTAGAAACTTATCTATTTTAAGCAGCTAATCTATTTATGGAAACTTTCTATTTTAGAAACTTATCTATTTTAGGCAGTAAATATGTTTTTGGAAACTTTCTATTTTGGGAAACTTTCTATTTTAGGAAAACTGCTATTTTTAGAAAGTTACTTATTATTACACAACAAGTATAATAATACAAGAAATACAAGTAATACTTAATCTTAATATCCAGAATACATGATAAACACAGCATAACGTTAGAATCAGTAAAACATGACATGAACGTATAAAACAAGCTAAGACATGATATAAAACCAGTTACGTACTCAGTAATTAAAATACTTATACACGTATATTACTTATGTAGCACTAGTGATATTGAAGTAGGACTCTTTTCCGTTCTTCTTCTTCGTTCACTAGACATAAGGTACGGATTCTCCGTCTTTCAGTATGGACATTCTTTCCTTATTAGGATTCCCCGTATGCAGCCAACTGTTTTACCAATATATGTTTTATATGTTTTGATTTGCTTATGTTTAATTAAATGCCTAAGCCATATACATGCATGACCAGTTTCACCTAGTTATGGAGGTACCATAACCATAACACTGGAGGCACCAGTGTTATGACTTTACCACGGCGGAGTGATAGCTCGTGGCGTCCCTTTCATCTTTTGTCCATATTATTATTATCATGTGGGGCGCATGGGTGCATCCTAGGTTACATGTTTTTACAGATTATTCAGGTGAATGTGGTGTGTGCCTTGCATCCTTCACAAGGAGCTGATCCTTCCTACCCAAACTTATATTAATTAGAGGTAGCCCCTCTAATTGCATGACGAGGTCACCCCTCCAAGTATTCATCCATGTTGATATTTCATGACCTATATTGGCTAATGGTAAACATGTTAAACAGAAATTATAAGAAAAACATAAGGCTTTTCAAACTATAAAACCAGTTTTACTAAGTTAGACCAGGTTCTCCAGGACTTAATCAATTCCGCTGCTATATGTTGTATATGCTTATGTTATTTATTCTATGCTTATATATCCGTGCACTGAGTGTTATGCTCATCCGTTTTCCTTTCATGTTCCCAAAATGGAAGGTACTCAGGGACGCTCGTAGACTTTAAGCGTACGTGCATATGGATTGGAAGCTTTCTAGCCTTCATTACTTTATCCATTTCTTCACATTTTGCTACTCATTTCCATGGACATTGTTTAGTCCGTTTCATTTACAGTACTTATGTTTGTGTGTGATGAGCTTTAATTTGGGGTACCGATATTTGTTTCCGGTATTTCCTTTATGGTCATGTAATGTTTAAGACATTTATCCTTGTATGCTTTGATAACACGCCATAATCATGCGTGACATTCCATTTATCAAAATGGGGTGTTACAGTTGGCGTATAGGAGGCATAGTATCAGTCATATTAGGATCTTGATTTTAAAAACAAGAACGGTTTTATAAAGGTTTTATAAATCAAACCGCTCTGATACCAACTGAAAGTCCCTAAATATGACAATTGTTGATACAATGTCTCGTATACAAGATAACACAATATAAATTGTTTTTCAAACGCGTAATGCTTTATTAATCTTTATAAACAAAGTATTACAATGTGCTATGAATACACCCGTTGAGTGAAAATAAAGAAATGAACCCTAGAACAAGTAACTTGATTCGAGACTCAAGTTTACGAGAGAACCTTAGAGTCGTTGGTAGACAACTGAGGGAATCAGAGGTTCTAAAGGGAGAAAGAACTTAGATAAATTATCCAAGCACAAAGGTTAGGTTTGTCTTCTTTCTCCCTCCTAATTATAGTGGTACGAGGTTGCTTCCTTAGTGGGAGTAGTTGATACGTGTCAACCTCTGTGTGGAAGTACTACAACGCATTAAATGTATGTCTATAAAGAGACATACCTTTAAACAACTTTAGGTGAACAATTCTACCAACTGTTCACTTTATCCCACTAGGTCGTACTAGGCTTTATCTTGAATCTCCTACTTTGTCCCGCCCAAAGTACTTTAGATATTCTCTCGCCTAAACTATAAAAGGTAAGGCAAGTCTCTTCTTGTTTGGTCTTCAAAGGGTTGTAAGTGATCTCTGAGTATTGTCATCTCAGCGATCTTTGAACACCAGTACATTCCTTCTACATCCTAGCTTGTCCATAACTGCTGGTGAGTATGACTTCAGATTGTCTTCGATTTATCTGAAGTTGTCTCTGACTTGAATGTTCCTGGTGTGCCAACTGAGGCTTTGCCTTTAGCTGGTCTAGTCTCTGTCGCTGGTCTTCACAACGACTCATAACACTTAGTCTAATTTAAACAAATCTAGATTGGGTCATAGTTAAAACTTTCATTGGCCCAACAGAAGGAACGGGACGGAGATGAGAGAGGGGAAAACGGAACGGTTGTGTGTGAAAGGAAAGAAATGTGTGAGACGTTTGTGAGAGGGGATGAGAGCTGTGAGGGAAAGCATTATATTTGTTTATTCGGTATGTGTGTGTGTCACTGTACCAAGGGGAACACTTTTCCCCTCTATTATTAATAGAGTAATACACTATAGAGTAAATTACATGGTTCGTCTTTATGGTTTGCGTTGAGCGACGTCGTTCTTCCTTTGACCAAAAAAGTTGCACCGTTCAGCCTTATCTTTAAAACCTTTTCCGCCGTTTGTCCCTCGGTTTAACTGGCACCACAATTGATTGTTAAGTTGTTAAACCACAAGGAATATCGTCTTTCCCATATTATCTTTTTCCTCCTTTACCTTATCTTACTTCCTTCCACCTGTTCTTCTATTTCACACACACAAAAACATACACACTTCTAAATTCCTAATCTACGAATCCAAACACCCCAAATCATCATCAGATCCAAACATAAAACATAAAAAATGAAATCATCGTCTCCGATCTGGGTCACGCCATCGTCTCCGATCTGGGTCACACGCTTGTCTAGTCCATTTAGACATGTTTTTAACATTTTTACAACACCTTGAAAATTAGATGTTTTGACTTTGCGCATAACATTTTTGTAGAAAGGTTGCAATATATTAATACAACAAAAAAAGAATACAAACAAAGGTGTCCAACTTCCATCATCAAGATGAATGACGAAAGCAGGACCCACGAAGAAGAAAGAAACTGCCCACAAGGGCTGATACACAAAAGACCAACACAAACAAGAAAAATACAACTTAAACAAGGAAAAATGAAAGACCCCGCCACAATTGCACCTGAAGGACTCATCACATTTCTAAAAGCACAAGGTCAGTAACAAGCATAAGCATGTCACTTTACATCATGGCATTACAGACTGCAGAAGGAAAACCCAGTCTTGATACCTTAATCGAAATGGTGCGGCGGAAAGACTGAGAACAATGCTAATAGAAGAGTCGAAGACTAAGCTAATGATGAAGTACCAACAAAATCCCAAAATCTCATTAACTGATAGGCACGGAGATACGGATCCATGGCTGCAAGGCTTCTACGAGACACTTAATTAATTTGATTCACTATTGCTTGAAACATGGTACTTTCTTGAAATTACATTGAGATAAACTATATTGAAGAATCACGAGTGTGATTATACATGATTTGACGCAGAACTTGACTGTCATTGGATTTAGTAAACAAACTTGAGTTGAAGGTTGTTTTACTTTTTTTATTACTAGTATCAATTATAGAAATTGTATCAATATGCAGTCCCAAACAAGCAATCAGTGGGTTTGATCTAGATTTTTCTATCACAAGCCTCAATCTCTGTGTTTGTACACTCGGAAACTGTAACAGACTTCTGTATCCAACTGTGGTCCCACTCAAAACTTCCCACCGTTCATCTTCATTGACAACATCTACATGAAACTTAATAAGTGAAAATACCTTCTTCAATGATCAAACTAGGGCTGAACCGAGTATCATTGGAACCACCTCGTGTTCTACTAGCAGAAACAATGGCGGTTTTTGCTAGACTGTAAAATGTCTAGACATATGATGTGGTAGCTTTGCATTCTTTCTGTAACATGTCTAGGCATATGATGTGGCAGCTATGCCAGCATAACAACTAAAGAAACTAAAGATTTTATGTTTTATAGGTCAATGGTTGCATAAAATTTATAAGTCTATTACCTTAAAAGTGTGTGTGTTTTTTTGTGTATAAAATGGAAGAACAGGTGGAAAGAAGTAAGACAAGATAAAGGAGGATAAAGACAAGATGGGAAAAGACGAGATTACCCTTGTGGTTTAACAACTTAACGATCAATTGTAGTGTCAGTTAAACCGAGGGACAAACGGCGAAAATGGTTTCAAAGTTAAAGCTGAACGATATAATTTTTTTATCAAAGGACGAATAACGTCGGTTAACGCAAATCATAAAAAGAAACCGTGTAATTTACTCTATACTATATGTGATAGACTGATAGGTAAAGAAAATTCTTCGTGGGTTGTATATAGGCCATGTGGTCAATATTGATGTTAACTACTTAACCATACCGAGTAAACTGAATTAAATAATTTTAATATCGTAAATGGGTATAACGATGGAGTATAACATTCCAACAAGTGGCCTTCGTGCGGAGTCTTTTACGTTAATGCGCATACGATGTTACACAAACTTGCATATCAAATTGTGGCACGTTAGGGCACTATCTATACGGAGTATTATTTATTACTATTAAGGGCGAGTTTAGAATTTTTAATTAGGATCGCATAAAAAAATTGTTATGCAAACTACATTTATATCGTAAAAAATAAATGTAGCACAAACTTTTTCGAGGACTGTACAAAATAAAATATTATTCTCTTCGTCTCATATTATATGTTTACATTTGACTTTTTGAGTTTTTTTTTAACTTTAAACATAAATAACAACTAGGTGAATACCCGCGCATAGCTGCGGAATCGAATAGCGGCGATTATGAAACGATAAGCTTTATAATAATTAGATGAAATTCTAGTTGGAAACTATCGTAACATACGATCATTCAACATTAAATAAAATCTTATTCAAATAAAAGAACATATAGTAAAAATGAAAATGAAACATTACATCAAGTATGAGATAAAATAGAAAAACAGATGTTAATCGTCGGATAAATTCTAGCGGCAAACGATTCACAAAATATGATATTGAGGTAAGTTTTTCATGTAGCGTTAAAAATTAAACGTAAAAGATCAAAATATAATTGCAAATGGTTGTACATGTGATATTTCAACTCAAATAAAAGAACATATTTAATGGCTCTATGCATTTTTGAGGTAGCCTCGTGAGTGTATGGAATTGTCATGTCATCAGGAGGTATGCGTACATAGTTTTTAATCAAGTGACCTTGTGATTTATTGAAATCGTGAAACAATGGATGATATATTATATACGTACAGTCGGACATCTCTATAAGTTCTATTGAGTTGTAAAAATCACAAGATACACCGAAATAGATCAATATGAGATATTTAGAAAATGATTTGTATCATATCCGACCCATATTTCACTCATTAGCATGATATTGAATATTTAGTAGAATTGATTTAATACATGAATTACGAGTAAAAGATTATCTAAAGTGTCATGATCAAAACTTAAATTATTCAAAAGACTAACCACTCTCTTCATGTTAGTTTACACTATGAAACATACTACATAGGTCAACTGGATAGGGTTACCAACCCATTATACATAATAAGAGTACCTCTAACAACCTATTCTACATACTACATAGTCATAAGACTTCAGTTATAATAACATATAATTTGACATGTTATAATAACATATAATTTGACAAAGAGATAACAGCAGTTCCACCTAAATGCTCACAATAACTGTAAATTATAAAAGTATATAACTATGATGAATTATAAACTTGCTTCTAAATACTCTAATTATTATTCGTTAGTTGTGCTTTACAAAGAACCATCCCTTTCACACAATCATTTTTTCCATGGCCCTACGAAGTGAAAAGTAAAGTTATGAAAAGTAAAGTTATAAAAACTTGAGGAAAAAGCTCCTATAACAGACATACACAAGGTGGACACACTCGCGCTTCGCTACGGGGAAAGTTTCGTTTGCATAAAGGTCGTTGTACAAAAGGGTAACTTGGTTTTTTATACATAGAAGCATTTATGCCTGGAACTTGGCAGTTATACAGAATGTTTTGCGCGGTTCGAGGTATGCATTTTAGTTTTGACCATATGCAACATTTTCTGGAACTTGAATACAAAAGGGTTGTTGGGGTTCCATGTATGCATTCTTCTGCTTGTAGCTAGATTCAGTTGGTAAAGTCTTGTTCTACGCTAGTCTTTTTTGGTCATCTTTTGTTCCAGCTGATCTTCGTGGAAGATGTTTATTTTGACAGTTTTTGTGGGCATCTCCGTATCTGCGTGTTCTTTCTTTGGGTCTTTCTTTTGGACTGGTGTTGGTGCTGTCAGAGCTGGTTGCTGTATGTAAAGAAGTATTTGGAAAATATTGCCATTATTTTAAGTAGCATGTATTGTAAAATGAATTGAAGAGTTAGGTATATGTGTAGTAGTAATAATGTGTGAATTATAAGTAACCGAGCCCAATACCATTTACACTTGCTAAAAAATGTTTTTTTTTACTATGTTGCTGTGAAGGGGTTTGCTTGATTTGTACCTGCATTTGTGTTTCTTGGATCAAATCTGATGTTTTTTCAATCTTTCTAGATTTGGGTTGATTTATTTTTATGTGATTGTGTGTGTTTTAAGCTTGTTTCATCTTCATGGTTTTCTTACTTTTATGAAGTTATGAAAAGGTTAGAATGTAAAATCTAAGGGAAACGGGTTACCGATTGTGTCTGGAAACTCGTATGAGAATCTATTTCTAAACATGTTGCCACCATTCGAAGTTTTCTGGTGGGAAGCTATATAACCGGGGGTTGAATGCTGATTAACTATGTCCGGTGGTGTGTAGTTATGCGCTGCTAATAAAAACCAAGACGATTACAATAAACAATTTGTGGAAGAGTGACCATTAACGTAGAGATTTGAGAAAATATATTTTTACCTGTATTGATGCAATGCGTTTAATCTATAGATCAACTGCTAAAACTTTGGCTCTTCAGCGTTGCTTGTACCCACATGTAATGTCATTTCACAGATTAGTTTTTTACACGTTCCCCGCCCCGCCTTTTATGTCATTTCAAATCATGCGAAGAAAAAAGAACCTATATAAACAAAGCAAAAAGTTAAATCGAAATATCACGGTATGAAAAAGCTATGTGTTATGGAAGAGAATTAGCCTTATTTATAAATTTTAAAACCATTACTAATTGCAACTTGGTGTTTTTCAAATTGAATTCTTTTAAAAAAACGTGAGAAACCAAATTGATTCCTTGACAAAATGTACAAAGCACTATAATAAATGTTTTATATTCACTGCTAGAGTCTTAGATCGTTGCAACAATAGGTACATGTCATGACCCGATGTTTAAGCAATCTGAATGAGTAAAAAAGAATCCAGATACTGTTAATTTACTAAGTTAAGTGGATTCAAATACATCGACACGCAAGTTAACATTTCAGATACTTTTTATCCGACATAACCATAGAAGCTTAAGCTTCCAATTATGAAAATTGAAATGGGCACCAAAATATATCACTGCCATCTGTTTATGAATATGTGAAAGGTTAGATTTGAAACATTTTGGTTGGTATCTACTGTGTATAAGATTACAGTTCCCAAACTTCCCAAGGAAAAATTATTTTAAACGTTTGGTTACTTTTGCTATTATTCAGACCAACACAACACATCTAAAACTTCACCCTTTTTATCCGATCAAACATAACGCAACGGGTCTTTAACTTATCAGTTTGTTAATATATTACAAATAAATAAATAAAGTTGCTACAGTCGTTAGGAAAATTTTGGATTGTGACCAAGAACGCATTACTTAACCAAGAGAACCATGCGACATTTTTTTAATCTTAAATTTACCATACACAAAGATCGACCAAAGGGTTAAAGCACCTAAAAACAATGTAAAATTTATTCCCAACCAACTATGACAAATCCTAAAGGTCCAGATAGCATCATGCGAGTGAAAAGAAGAATGGGTTAAATACTTCTTCGCTCAAATACAACTTAAGAACCCCCCGCGTATCCTCAGCTGGTTTATAGCCTAAAATCTAGAACCCACTTCAAACCTTTATCTATATACTTCCAAAGAAACACCAAGAATTTCAACAACAATAATCATAAACTTAAAAATCATTCTTTCAAGCTAGATCAAATTATGACCCAAAAAAGTGTACAAACTAAAAAACAGTATAGTACCTCTTCTCATTCCAATAACCGATCTGTTGATAACAAATCTATCAGCCATTTAATCGGCATAGCTACCTGCACAAAGAAACCTAAAAGAAATAAATTATCAACACAATGAAATTGAACAATTTGTTCTCAAGGAAATTGAATAAGAAACTTTATAAAGTGCGCTAAATACCTTTTCACCTTGTTCAGCTCCATATCCACTATAACTCTCATAGTCGATAACCTAAGCACTATCTAATAAGATTATGCATTTTCATTAATATTAGTATACAAAAGAATCTAAGGTCTATCTACTGTGATGAATCAATTAAAAACGACCAACTTTTTAAGATAAACACATTAATATAACTAAAATAAAGAAAAAATGTTACCTTTGAAAATCAATTGTGCATTTATTTTTGTTTTATGGATGAGTAAACCCAAGAAAACACATAACCACATGATCATCAACAACCATATTCAGAAGATTTTCTGTTCTAATTTGGAAAAGATGGTAGTGGTGACGGTTTGAGGATTTTTTTTATAAATAAGATGATTTGGAGTATATAATAAGGAAACAAGATGTGATAAAGACACGTATTTTTTTTCTATTGTATCTAAAGACACGTAGCTAGGAAGGGTTTCCGCTAACTTTCCCGCCAAAACTATGGAATACTAATAAAAAAAGTAAGGCATTAGCTAAAACAGTAATAAGGTATAATATGATATATCACAGTCATCTTCAAACAACAACTACAGTCACAAATTAAACTACGTATAGCGGTTCAGTGTCAAATAGAGATAGTAGCCAGACACGGGTCATTTTGAGCCAAACACTTTGCCCAACCTTTGACTCCACGACCATCACTTATTGCGGCATTTCATAGTCTACAAACATAACAATTATGAGTGTCATACTGGCATGGCTGCATCATAAGTATAAAAGGGACGTCATGGCTACAAACACATTTGCGCATTGCCCCGCCAAGATACAGACCGTCACTACCATTGTAAATAAGCCAAAACTCCCAACATCATATCCTTAGTTGCGGTGTGTTTATATGGTATTCCCCTTTACGTGATTATAATAATCACTTCCTCCCGAGGTAATCCCCCTGACAGTCTAATTTAAGTGTCCTAGAAAATGAGTAGAAAAAACGTCCTTCACAAAACCCCTGAACATTAGTTACATGTGATGGTGTCTTGGGTCAAACAATGCACTTTTCATATAATAAGCACACGGTTTGTGTCTGAAGGCTCAAAATGGAGCAATTGCATGTTTAAAATGGAAAAGCACCTGCCTTTGGTTTTACCACAGAAAATTGCATTGTTATGTTACACAAATTGAATCCATTTTTGTTTAAAATAAGTTGATGGGTAAAAAGAGAAAAGAGGCAATCAGTGATTCACTAACATGCAGTTGATGGACACAGTAGGGGTGAAAAAAAGACCGAGAGTCCACCACCGGGGACGTTACTTAAAAACATACCTTCACCTCCAACATAGTCTTTCGGCCCAAAAATTTACAGCATCAAATAGACAGTAAACCTGCATGGAAAAAATTTGATAGTCGGCTGACATAGTCACAAACATTATACCTTATATATTTAAATTTTAAAGGGCGTGTGGGATTGCTTATTTGAAAATACTTATTTTTTAAGAATAAAGGTAACAAATTACCTAATCGTAAGTTCTTATTTACTATGTACATACACAAACTACCAATTTTAAGTGCCTATTTACTCTCATTTGTAGACTTATGAAGACTGAAAACTGCAATAAACAGATAAGGTTTTCTGTAGGCAACCACAAACACTCATATGTCATCTTGTTTTTCATTAATTTGGAGCTCACATAATCCATTACATGACATGTACTATATATTCTATAACGGCATAAATGTGCGGCCAACATCATTTGAGACAACAACGAATGTTCTTTAAGCATCTGCCTTCACAAATAGATTATCGTGGAGCATTGTGTTTGAACTATGGCATAAATTCTTTAGAAGGTGAAGAAGAGTTTGTCGTTTGACATACCTTCTGCACGTTCATCCAAAACATGCCTTCTACTCGGCAGAGCAACTGGAGGCTGATATAAACTTATGAAAACGACAGATCTAAGAACTTATTGAAAAAATAGCGTAAAGTATTTAAAGAATAAGGAAGAACATTGTTCACCTCTTGATAGGACGCCATACTTTCATTGATTCCTAATTTATGTATCTTGAAAATTCATAGTTGGAATCCCAATGACTTCGATATTTCCAAAACCCGCACTATGAATTTGCAGAGACCAATTGTCGGGTGGCAACCATGACTTGAAAGAGACACTATTTCCTTGAGGATCTAAACACGTTACTCGCCTTCAATTTGAGCAGGGATTGATCTCACATGACTGATAGCTAAAGTGCCAAATACAAAGTCATCGTATTACAAGAAGGGCTTGTTTTGTGCTAATTTATAAGGTTAGTAATATATTATTACAACTGTCATAACCGTTTACAAATGCCAAATACAAAGTCATCGTATAAAAAGCATTGGTATTTTTCAAGCTGAAATAGTAACTAAAACAGGGCAAGTAAGAAACTTACATACAAATTTACCTGTTTATCTACTTAGACTATCAACCGAATGAGCTTCCTCGTCATTTCTTTTAGATTCTTGTCGTCGTTTCTTTATTGTTGTATTTCTTTGTTGTTGTACATATCAAGAAAAGTGTATAAGTAAACAATGATACCGCTTACCAAAAGTTCTTTAATACTTGATATATTAACAACTTTGATAACTTTTCTAGCAAACATATTGCGACAAAAAAGCAGTTTTAATACTTATTTCAAAGAGATCATTTAAGACTAAACTAATGCTTTCAATGAGCTAACTGACTTGCGACTTACTTATTTTTTTAACAGTTTTAAAAAAGACCATTTTCTACATATTTTTTTAAAAGTTATAATAGCTCCCAACTTTAGTCCCAAACACACCTTACTACCACAAATCAATATCAATTATTCTACGCCTATAGCAGTTATCTAAACCCCTAAATACGGCAGAACAACGGCTAGGATGAAGTCGAAACTAAGCTGATGGTTCATCTCTTTCGCCACAACTTGTTTATGGTAGATTTACCATTAAATCTACGCTGCGAGCAAAGAAGACACAATTTTAGCTAAGCACATAATGTTGATTTCGTAAATACTTTATTTAAATCAAACTGGAACAATCGAGCAAACATGATCGGTTCGTCATGACTGCAGAATTAATAATTTTCTTTGCCAATCGAGCCAAATAGTCCATCAAGGTGATTTCCCCCAATTTTTAAATGCACAATTATTCAAAAGCAAATAAAACCCTAATCTTTTACATTAACAAATCTTATGAGCATATATAAATCCCTAATTTCATGAACCAATTTACTAAACAGATAAATAAACCAATTAATTAAAACAATTAATATTATAATCATATCGGTACTTACCAATTTCATGAATCCGATCTATGAAGGATGCTATTGAAACTGCAGTCCAGTGATTGTGGGAGAGTATATGTGTGATTTTGTGGTGTGTGTCTGTGTGAGATATGGGTAAAGAACTCTTGCCATAAACAACAAAACCATAAATAAAACCCCAATCCATCCCAACCATCAATCAGTAGACATAGTTCTTTATTGATCACTGGTCAAAATCGTCATCACAACCCAACAGCCGACAACATCACCTAAACCATCCACCAAAACCACCAATTCATCGAAACCACCCAAACCGTCAGCCAAAAACACCATTAGTGATGGTGGTTGTGGTGGTAATTTCCAAAAATGGTAGTGATGGCGAAGATGGTGGCAATGGCGGTTGCGGTGGTTGTGATGACGGCTGTGGTGGTGGTGGCTGTGATTTTAGAAGGAGAGAGTAGCTCGCAGGATTAGGGTTTTAGGGTAGATTAATGTATCAACCAAAATTTTGAATTTGAACAAGCCGCATGAGAATTTAATGATGAGATTTGTCAAATGATAAACATGGTAATATGATTTTGCATTTACTATGTGGTTGTGAAATTGTACATTTGATATATTATTGATGGTTTCTAATAACAGGAATGTTGAGTAGTGTAAGTTAGAAAATGTTGAGAAAAACTACTATTAATAGGAATGAAAAGTTTTTCAAAAATTGATATACAACCTTTATAAGTAGTAGAGATTTTTGTGTTTAATAATATTTGATTCAAATTATACCAATAAAAAATACATTTAAAACATAATTCAATTATATATGTTACATAAAGTATTGTATAACAAATAAAAGAATATTTAACATCAGAGTTAACAAAGAAAAACTCAAAAAAGTCAAAATAAACATTTAATATGAAACGAAAAGAGTAGCAGTTTTAATTTTTTTTCCTGTATTTCATGACTTTTAAACAAGTATAAAACCCGTACGGCCGTATCACACTCGACACCTATATAGGCCTGCCCTTAATTATTATATATTTTTAAGTAATAACAACACCAATTCATATTTTTTTTTAACGACAAATGTTAGTGGTTAGTGAGTCGAGTCGTGCAATGACATACAAGCGGAAGAATGTCTTTTTCGAGCCCTCGCCTAGTTATGTTAGACTCATATCCGCTTCGTCTAAAAGACTTTTGGCAGGTTTTGAACCCAAGACCTCCAGGAAACTTCCCCAAAGAAACCACGACTAGGCATAAATTAGTTTAAGCGAATTAACTAACAAATCTGTCAATATAAGTTTAGTTACGAACAACAGTTCATCAAAGTGTAATTTTTTGGGATCAAAATCCTCTCAAGTTGAAAATAATTTGATTGATCGTGTTGGCTAATTAAAATTTAAATAAATATGTAAAAGTTTTTATTTTAATGAAATGTTTGAGGCCCACATGTATTTATTTTCATTTTGATTGAAGAAATTAACCTATCAAGTTAACTTCAACTTGAGATGACTTTTTTTTTTTTAATTTTTAGACCTCCTAAGAACCATTTTGAAAATATCCTTATTTTTTTACAATTTGATCCTCTAATAACCATTTTGTAGTGTAATTTATAAAAATTATTAAAATTTGACCCTCGAACTAAATTTTCTAACTCCACCGTGATTAAGAACATAACATTTGCCATTCTATTTCTACTAAACACTTGTTTCTTTTTTTTATATGTCATTTATCTCAATTTACTTGTGAAACATATTTCTAAACCTATATGTTCATGGCGTTACGTATCCTTTTTCGTAGTTAAATGCTTCCAAATATTTCAAAACCTACTATATATATGTTCTAGGCTTTAGGTATCTTTTTTCATAGTTACATGCTTCAAAATATTTCTAAACCTTTGCTCAAGGCTATACGTATCTTTTTTGCATAGTTAAATGCTTCAAAATATGTATGGGCCAAGTCAACGAAAACCATGTAAACTCATTAAGAGGGCTGGGAGTAATCGCGTCGTGGGGTGCCAAACCCATGGCGTGGCCGGTGTGATGACTCCCAAGGGTGCCAAAATTCGCGGCGTGAGCCCCCTGCGTGGGTATTCTCACGTCGCGTGAGTGGTGTTTTTAAAAAAAAAAATTTTTTTTTTACCCCCTTGGATGTTTGAGAATGGCCTTTTTTTCTTTTTTTGTTGTTGATGCAGCGGTGGTAGTGGCGGCTGGTGGTGGTTGTGGCGGCTGGTGGTGGGTGGCGGCTGGTGAAGAAGAAGAAGTAGGGTTTGGGGGTTGGGGGTGAAGAAGAAGATGAAAAAAAAAATTCATTTTTCCCCCCTTTAGTTTAATGAAATATTTAAGTTTGTTTAGGGGGTGTTTTGTAAAATTCTGAAAAACTGGAAATCACTTGGAGTGATGACTCCCCTGTTTTTTTCATGTGAGTGAGTGAGTGAGTTTTACTGACGTGACACCCCAAAACACACTCACTCACCGCCATGACTCCCAGCGCTCTAAATGGCTTCCTAAACCCTTTTGACTTTCATTATCAGAAACAAGACTACATCAAAGTCAGCTACTCAGCTTCATAAGTGTGGAACCCACTTTACCTACTATGCTCTCTTATCTCTATCGAAGATATTCTAGAGTACACGAAATCAAAAAATTTGTAACGAAATACATGTACATCATATATTACTTGTAATATGTACGTCATATATAGACTATAATGCTTTGTAAACTCCGTTATCTTTGTTCTCATGGTGTAACCAGCTAGAACTTAACGTTAGTAAAAGTTAGACAAACGTTCTAGAACATGTATTCGATGCATGAACTTAATTTTCATCTGAATATTGAGTCAACTGTTTGATAGGTATATGAAATCTTCTTAACCGTGTTCTTATTATAGAAAGACCGCAGATTCAATTTTATTAGCAGTAGCGGGAAATTTTTTTGTACACTTATTCAAGTGTGACAATGTAGCTTAGGATAGGTAATATGTTACCTTCTTGTTACTTAAATCAATAACAAGATGAAAATAATACTAGCTATTTTGCTTACTTTCATGTAACACAAATTTAAACAATCACGTGAACCTTGTATTAGCTAGCAAGTTTAAGTACCTTGTTTTTCTATATATCTGAGTTTTCGACTTAGTATTATGAGTCGACTAATGTCAAAACGATAACTTTTTGTGGATAGCATGAAATCGACGCAGTTGAACTTCCGTAGTCACCTCATGACGCAGTTGAACCTGTATGTAACTCTTGTATGAAAGTAAATGACTTAAGTATTAGACCATTCGATGATAACTATACTACTAGACCATTTGGTGATAGTTAAGTACCTTGTCTCCTTGAAAAAGTTTGGGTTTTTTTTGTTCCATTTGGTAGCATGGTTACATACTATATGTATGCTTCTATTGTTAAAAGTAAACATAGGATATTAGGATGTACGTGAAAGTCATACATGGTTAGTTTATACAATTCACAAAATGGCAAAAGTTTCTTTGTTCAAGTCCTGTATTATAATGAAAAAATCGTTGTCTATTGTTTTAGTAAAATAAAGACAAAAAGAGGGTCAAAATAAGTGATATTTGAAACGCGCCATATTTTAGTTTGGAAACAGTTTATCGCCGGCTTACAACGCGCTACGCGCCAGTGTGAATAAAAAATTGTCAAAATCACTAGTTTCAAATTTACCAACTCGGATTTTTGGAAATTTGTTAACGAATCTATACTACCAAGACATGTCAAAATGTCACATTCGTATATAGTAAGCCAAATACAAGTTGACAAAGTAACTAACTAAAACTTAACTGCAATGTTTTAGTAGTATATAATATCTTCAACAAGTTTTATAAAAAAAATGAAACCGAAACAAAGATTAAAAAAAAAGTGTATTTGTGTTCGAAAAATCTATAAGCACATAAAAGAGATTTTGTGAAATATGAGTTCGAGTGTTTTATTTCAGGTATTGCTTCTTTATATTAAAAGAGTTGTCAGAATTATTCTTTATGATTGAAAATGATTAATGCCAACAAGCATCCGATGTCAAAACGTTCTCGCTAATTTACATTTTATAGAGCGTTGACTTGACTTAACTCACGTTAAATTTATCAACTTAAGAAGCAAGTCAAACTTTTATCCCCAATGTTTCTAGCCAATTACAGTTAACTAAAGTGGTATTAGACTATTAGGTAACACAAATAATTAAACATAAACGATGTTGGAAGCCTTCTTGGTATTTCGCAATAAACCAAAAAGTAGCTACTTTTGTTTGACTATTCTTGCTTGATAGCAATGTCTCTTCATTTTGTTTATAAAACCACCCTCAAAACCACATCTTCATTTCATATTTCGAATTCTCCTCTCTATAACACAAAACTCAAACACGAAAAACCATCATTTATTTATTCTTTCAATTCTTTCTATTCTTTCATCAAAGTATCTCAAAATTTGTCTTTAGAGATACATCATGACAATCAAGAAATCATCAAAATCTTCATGGTTAAGTTGTTTCAAGATGCCCGAAACACAAAATGTGATTAAACCCGTATTACAGAAGAACTCGAACTCGAACTCGGTTAAGAGAATATCGTATACGGATATTAGTAGCTCCATGATATTGGAGGACTTATCGAATTCATTAGCAGGATCAAATCTATATGTTTTTACCCTAGCTGAACTTAAAGTCATAACTCAAAGCTTTTCATCGTCAAATTTCTTGGGCGAAGGTGGTTTTGGACCAGTTCACAAAGGTTTCATTGATGACAAGCTTAGACCTGGTTTAAAAGCTCAGCCTGTGGCTGTTAAGCTCTTGAACTCAGAAGGTGGACAAGGTCATAGAGAATGGCTGGTACGTGTCATATTAACTTAATGTTTTTTTAAGATTCTGCTTACTAAATATGGAAAGATGATTAATGTTTTTTGCATGGATTTAACAGACAGAAGTGGTGTTTCTTGGTCAATTAAGACATCCACATTTGGTAAAGCTTATTGGATACTGCTGTGAAGATGAACATAGGCTTCTTGTTTATGAGTACATGCCACGTGGAAGCTTAGAGAATCAGCTCTTTCGAAGTAAGTTTACAATCTAATTTCCGCCTTTTAATACATAGTTAATCTAATATAGAGTATCCATAATTAACAGTTAGGAACATATTTTATATCTTAATATGATATCCACTGGAAACGCGTAAAAGAAAAAGTCATGCAAGCTAGCAATGAGTATATTTGATAAAGAAGAACATGTTGATATTATTATAGTACTAGTATGATCAACTTTGACCACCTTAAAAAAACTTGTTTTAACTTATTATTAATCAACTTGTCTTTTTAATATAACTTCTTCTAGAAGTGATTAAAGTATTAAGTTGTCGATAAATAAAATGATTTATACTTTGTAACTGTTGTTAAGATGTTACTATTATGTTATTAGACTGTTCCTAAAAATTGTTTGGTTTGAATTTACAGGATTTTCGGTGTCTCTTCCATGGGCTACACGAATGAAAATCGCTCTAGGAGCTGCGAAAGGGCTTGCATTTCTTCACGAAGCGAAGAAACCTGTCATATATCGTGATTTTAAAGCTTCCAACATTTTGCTAGACTCTGTAAGCACTTCACAACAATATTGAATCTCACATTAACCTCAGTAGTTCTCTTTGTGTTTAGTACTAATCTTGATTCTTTTATATGTTTTAGGATTATACCGCTAAACTATCGGACTTTGGTCTCGCTAAGGATGGTCCAGAGGGAGAAGATACACATGTTTCTACTCGAGTTATGGGCACACATGGCTACGCGGCTCCTGAATACCTCATGACAGGTCACTTAACATCAGCAAGTGATGTTTACAGCTTTGGAGTCGTACTTGTTGAACTTCTAACGGGTCAAAAATCAGTTATGGAAAAAACCTCTCGCTCAAACCGAGAACAAAACCTAGCCGATTGGGCTAGACCACAACTCAAGGGTTGTAGGAAACTTAGTCGTATAATGGACTCAAGACTCGAAGGACAGTACTCAGAAACTGGTGCTGTAAAGGCAGCTGATTTGGCTTACCTATGTCTTAGCCATAAGCCAAAGGAAAGACCAACCATGAGCATGATTGTCGATGCCCTCGAGCCCTTAACGAAGTATAATGATATGCCAGTAGGGACTTTTGTTTACATAGCTCCAACCGAAAACAAAGTGTCACCCCTTCCAAGTCCGAAGAATGAGGTGATTAATAAAGATGGCCGAAAACATATTAACAAACACCATCATCATCCACATCAACATGATCGAAAGCACCGTAGGACTAAATCACCGGCGGTTCATTCTGAGACAGAATTACAAAGAGACATCAGTACCGGGACAAGTACTAGCGGGACAAATTCACCAGTGTAATGGATATTAGTTCACATTTTAGAGGATGCTTTTACATATATACTCGAATGATGCATCATCGTTAGTTGTAAATGTAGAGCGAGATAGGCAAAGCACACAAACTTGTGCATTACTTTGTTTATTACATATGTAACATATATTACAGAACTTTTGTTCTATGTATTACGGAGTATCTCTATAAAATTTATTTGATTATTTAACCTTTCATTGACAAGATCAGATAATTTTTATCGTTTTGTTTTATAATTTTTTGTCTTTAATTTTTTGTTTATTACTTTGTAACTGTTTTATATATTTTTTGTCTTTAATATTTTTCCTCAGTAATACACTTTAGACACAGCTGTTACCCACGAATTGATCGTGGGCAAAGAAAAATGAGAAGTGTCATTCTTTTTTTTTACTGGTACGGATCGTACATGTGTATCTTCTCCCTCCCGATCATCTTTACAACTGGCCTAATTTAGTTGGTGATCAAAATTTTACTAAATAGTTTTTTTAAAGAAAGTTTTAAAGGTTTTAAAGGTTTTAAGTTCGATACCTGCTAAAAGTCTTTCTTCTCAAACGAAATAAATAAGAAGTTTAACAATAACTAAACGAGTGTTCGAGGAAGACATAATGCCCATTTGAATGTAAATGCATGACTCGACTCAGTAACTATCGTTCGAAAAAGAAGATTATGATTGTGTGTCTCCTACCGCCACGTGCTAGGTGTCGTATTCTACCGTTAAGTGATAGTTGAACGACAGTTGTCTATGCGACCTGAGAGGCCGACTCAGGTATGTGTGTATTGGATTGGACTAGTCTTGAGTTTTGATAATGAGCCTTATTTCGTTGTGTAGTTAGTTAGTATGCATGTGTCATTGATGTCTATACGCTATCAATGCTCATTGCACTATGATAATGTAAGTGTTAATCCCTAACATTAGAGCAAGTTACTTTTGTACTAATTTAGTACAAAAAAATACAAATGGTGCACATGATACGTTGTCAAGTGCATGTTAAAAGAATGATAACGAGTGTGACTAAACCTACTCAACAAAGTTGTTAGTAAACTACGAGAAAGTATTAGAAATTTCAAATTTGGGCCTTTAAATTACTAGTATAACTTAACTAACTTCCAAAGAAATTAAGGGCTGGCCTTTTCATAGTCGTAGGTTTTGACTTTCATTAAAATAGATAAGTTTTAAGCAAGTGGGTTGTTTCTGGAAGAAAAAACTTTAGATGCTATACAAGCTAAAGAAAATTAAACACATCATCAGAAAATTTTGAGTTTTAGCATAAAGTTGAAAACATTGTTTAGTAGGAATATGTAGCGTCATATTGCTCGTACGTCATATGTTTGTTATACACGAATGGGGATGAGTCAGGGCCGGCTGGAGGCAGGTGCCATAGGGGCAGCGGCACAGGGCCACAAAATATATTTGGAGCCTCAATTTTACACTGGATATGTTTTGTATATGCATGTTACGTAGCAGTAGTAGTATATTATACTACGTAGCAGTAGTCTAAGCCTTACACCAAAATACTAAAATAAGAGCCCACTCAGTATTTGCAATAAAAAAAACCCATATTTAGTATCTACACTTTCATAGTTTTTTATATATTTCCTATAAAAATCAAAAGTTATTTCAAACAACCACTCAAGCAAAGTTATCTCTCTTTTTCTTATTCAATATTCATTTTTTTGTCAAATAATTTGATGAATAAATTATATTGTAATCAGTTAAAAATTCCTGATTAAAATTAGTATGGATATTTTGAGAAAACTGAGATATCTAATTTAAGTTCTAATAATTTGTGTTCAGTGGATCTTTAAATGACAAGCGAACGAGCACTTGAAGTTTTTAAATTACGTATGCCACTAGTTTAGTAAACGAATGATCAATTGTACGTGCAAACTTGTTTAAGTAATCACAATAACGATGAACTTTTCTATGTATATACTATTCTTCGCGTACAAAAGGGCCTACCGTGTAACGATAGCAAATGGCCACCAAATCCTACGAGACAGCCCTGGGATGAGTGTTTATTTACTTATTATTTTAGCTTGATAAAATACGAAAAATAACTAAAAGGCACTATATTCTAATGCAAATATTCTCGTTTTGCGTTTTATGTCAAATACGTACAAAAATGTTGAAAATAGAACAAAAACGGACATTTTTTTATAGACTCGACAATGTTTGTAGAATTTACAAGTCAAAGACGAGGTTAAAGTCAACCTCAGGACACGTCAGTGGAACGAGCATCAAAAAACACACCTAAATACTTATTTATAATTTAATGAGCCAACCCGTCCGACATTAATGAGGCAAGTCAACACATTATAATTATAAATAAATCAAAAGCCCAATTCTCTTTTAATTATACCCGTGTATATAACCCAAAAGCCCCAAATTGTTAATGCAAACGATGTTTAAAAACATTACATGCATTTTTCGATCTTACTATGTTTTAATTAAGATAATATATAAAACAAGCATCTCGCAAAAACAATTAATATCGAATTGTAAAGTGTACATTTTCTATTTCATGTATGATCACTTAAGGTATGAATAAATAAGTCATTAACCTAATCAAGTGATCAGATTACTTATTTTCTTAAAACTCACTTTTATTTAAAGTGACAGAGTATTTTTAAAATGACTTTACTTTTAAGAAAATGTTTTATTGAAATGAAAAAGCTTAACTTTGGATATTCCAAGTTTGAAATTAGATCGTCCCAACAGACTCAGCTTCTTTAAATAAGCTTTCACCACTTAATGAAAAAAAGAGCGTAGTCTACGATACGGTTCCTTATAGGGTCCAACGATTCTTTAAATATAAAGAACCGTGAGGAACGATAACGAACAGTGGCAAACTAGCCATTGCTCCCTCTGTGCCTATAAATAGTGGTTCATTCCCAGCTTTTAAAACACATCTTTTGCACACACTTTCTCAGATCTCACACTTCCCAAATTATAAAAATCCTTGATTATTTGTGTTGTCCCATATAATATGTGATGATTAAACAAGAAAGATAGATAAGAGATAGATGAATTCTAGAGAGGAAAAATAGAGAGAGAAAAGAGAGAGAATGGTTGGAACTTGGTGAATATTAGATTGAGAGAAAATGAAAAAAATGAACCAACACCCTTCCTAACATGCTAGGAAGGGTATTTATAGTCCCCCTACATGTGGGTTTGATTATGGACTATATGTTTGGGCCATGCTTTCCTTTTAGGCTTTAGTTACTTATGAATTAACTTTAGCTTAAAGTTAAGCCCGTAAAACACGACTAAACTACTACCTATTACAACGTTCTTAAATACGATACATAATAAACCTATGATCAAACATTCTTGTTTGACTCAATATTCTGAGGCTAACAATCTCCCCCAATGAGAGGTCATTACCCTTTGTCATTTGGAGATTTGTAGATATTACTAATCTCGCCATAAATGAGTCTTGAACGTGTAATAGTAGTCTTGTTCCTTCATGCTGTGATCTTTGAGCCTTTGTAGTTGTCTTTCGACTTTGTCTTTTGATCTTGAGATCTTCAAATCATCCTTGACTTGTCTTTGTCATCTTGCGATCCTGTGTCTTCATCCATATGCTCACACTATTACTTGTTGAATATGTCTTTAGGCATGAGTATGTGGTTTTGAATCTTTGACTTTGCTTAGTACACCGTAACGCCACCTTCTTGAGACAAAACATAGACACGGACTGAATGGCTTTGACATTCGTCCTAAATCGGTAGTGTTTTACCTCTGGTCGGTGAAGACCGTTATACGATATTAAATATCGTACCTGTGATTAGGTAGATTCAATTAAGAATCTCCTTGGCATGGTTTCGCGGCTGTACTAGCCGTTCTCTTTATTCGACCGTCACAAAGCAAGACTGCTAACATAAAGAGTGAATCAATTGGATAAATATCCGCTTGATTAAAGTCGTTAATTCAAATTCCTGGAACAAGTTTAATTCTTGAAGAATCTTACCATTGTTGCTTTCCAGTTGACACAAGCTTGATTCATAAGAATCTCGCAAGTCACCTACCGTAGCGATGTTTGAGGTTGCCGCTAGAAGGATTTCCATTTGTCACTGTGAATACTTAATGAATATCACTCTGAATGTTCTGGAAATACCATAAAGATATTGCGTAGAAACCTGAAACGAGTTTGAATCAATTCAGAATCAAACCGCTGTTGCTTTTCAGTTTACACATGTTTAATTCGTAAAGAATCTTACACATGACCTACCGCAGTGCTGTTTGATGTTAACACTGGAAGGATTTCCACTCCTCATTGTGAATACTAAGTAGTATCACTCTGAGTGTTCTAGCAATATTCCAAGGATATAGCGCAGGAATCTCTTGTTTGTCATCCGTGTGTCATAACGAGAATTGATTGATCTCTAGGCTCTAGACTCAATTTGTGCACTTTTAGTGGTCGGAGGCTGGAGCAGATGCCACCAATTCAATATCAACTATCTCGGAGTGAGAAAGTTAATAGAAGTCGTGTTGATCTCCGTGACAATAAAACAAACTTCTTTTGAGAGAAGCCTGAGTAGCTGGGGAAGGGTTGTGCATTACATCACTGGGTCCATGATTAGTTGTCTTCATGATGTGTTGACCCGGTTTTTGCCTAAGTTGTATGGAGGGATTCTTTCTTTACACCCTTTATCCTTACATTTCTTTTTCTTTCTTCAACCCCTTCAATGCTTACCAAGACATCATTACTAGCACCTTGTTGTGATTGTTCCAGTGCTAGCATCAGTACTTAGTCAGCATTCAGCTATGTTCATATTCTACTCCATCTTTCCTAAGGACTTCTAATAATCTATTGGATTGTCCTTGGGAAGATCCCTCTGGTTCTTGTTGGATCATAGGACTTATACCTAACCACCCTTTTGACACCAATAATGTCGTGAATTAAAGATGTTGTGGGTATGAGATCGTAACCATAAAACCACTTCAAATGTCTAACAAGGTGTTTGAAAAACATTTAACACCTTGATAGTTTTGTCGTTTCAGAAATGATCCTCCTAAACATGTGCATCGATAATCGAAAGTGTTTCGCACATGAGGGTAAGAGTTAAAGGAGCATGAGTCTTGCAAAATAGATCATATTTTAATCATATTTTCCCCCTATCTCTAATATATAAAATCTTTTGATATTAGAGATACCAAATTTGATTAAATTATATTTTGAAAAATAGTCTTGAAAATCTTCAGGAGAAAGATGTGTCAATCTTTACATGAAGTTGGAATGCTCCCCCTCAAAAATTGATCCAATTAAATTGTCATTGTGAGGATGTGATCCACATTTTGCTTTTTGAGGATGGGAGTTGTCGAACACACAATTTTTGAAAGATTTTGAATAATCATTGAAAAACTATTGAAAAAAAATTGTGTTCAACGCTTTTTGAAAAATCCATTTCTTTTTGGCGACATGGTTTTTCCAAAGCATAAACTTGAGTTCATAGACGTTGAATGTCTTGACGAATCCACTCAAGTGTAAGAAGACTTCTCTTCTTTTGCTGAGGGTTCGGGCACTAAAGCGTACACTCCCCCGTGAATATAGACCCGGGTTGAAATCTGAAAGTGATTACAAGCCATTGTGTTGAGCTCAAAACGTTGAATGTTTTGTGACAAGCTCAACCCAAGATAGATTGCTCTACCCGTTGTTGTAAAAATTGTCCAAAATCGACATTTTCCTTTATTAAAAGAAGAAATGACATGTTTTGAAAAATATTTACAACTTTCATTCGAGGTTTATGTACACACCCGTGTAGTTATTGAGCGGCATTTCTAGGCACATCCATATTATCTGTAACATCCCCAAATTTATACAATTCAATACAGCGGAAGACTCGTTGGTGTTACGGGATAGCACATTACTCACATCATAGACAACGCTTAAAAATCGCGTCGTTTAATAATAAAGAATTTCCATTCATAAATATCAAACTTACATAGGTCCCAAGTCATTTGTATTTAATACAGGTTTTACAAAGCATTTGAATGGAAATAAGCATTTAGGTGCGGGCCATGAATTCTTGTTGTCTTCCCGAGAATTACCTTCAAGTACTTGAGATAAAACATGTTAAAAGAAAAGGTCGGCGATAACGCCGATTGAATTCATAGAGTTTAATGAAATCCATCAATATAACATCGGTATAAAATTATTACCGAAAATCATTTTGTACAAATCATTGTAATAGGCCATAAAATAGCCAAAGTCATTTTATACAAATCCTTGTCAAAATCATAATATAGGCTTTCGCCTTCAAAATCATTATACGAACCAATGTCGTAAAAATATCATACAATACGTTTTATAACGTTGTATGGAGTTAAATAAAAACCGTTATATGATTATGGTTATGAAAACCAAAACACGAACATAATATCAATAGTAAGACCCCGTATTGCTAGTCAGGCAATATATCGTAATTCGGTACATATAGCAGTATTTCGTTAATTGGATTATTATAAGCCGCATGACATTGTTACCTTACTACAGCAAACAACGGGTAGCTAGCCCGAAACTCATTTGCCCATCTAAATTAGCGTGTCGTCACAAAGGTCACGCTATGTAAATCTTCTCATACATAAATTCGCTTACCAATCAATGTGGCACGACGGGATCAACCGTCAAGGCGCGAACTAGGGTGATCGTCCCCAAATAGTACTATTATATGCATAAACGTCTACCAAATCCCGGTAGTTCACAATTCATGCTAATGGGACTTTTAGTGACATAACCTAACTTTAATAATCCATTTTATTTCATCTATCGGGTCATTTAATCATTCATCGGGTCATACAATCATTCGGGTCCAAATCAATAAACAAACAATCGGGACAATTTGTGTCCTATTTCATAAAAACTAACATGTTATCTCCCTCGCGGGTTTATAAAACATTTCATAAAAGCATTTAAAAGAGTGCGAGGCTATGAACTCACGTTGATGTGGGAAGGCGGGTTATTGGCAATTCGGACGTACGGTACGTGCTTCAGTCACGGAAACCTAGACAAATAATACTCGTCTTAAACTCATGTCCAATGACTTTATAAAAATAACAATTATGTATATATATGATGATTATATATATATATGATGATCAAATGGGTTTACATATTCTCATTTACTCATTTTAGTGTTATGTGTCGATAACTTTTATACTAGTTTACTAGTTTTACCTATTTACATGTTTTAGGCCCAATAGGCCCATTACAAGCCCAATATATTATATTATCCCAATTATACTTTTATTATCAGTATCACACTTTACATGTTGGGCCCAAATGGGTTAAGCCCAATAAATAAGTTTATAAGTGTTTTAGTCCATTTTGTTGTATTATTAGTCCAATAACGTTAACTTAGCCCGTTAATGTCCGTATGTTTTATAGTTCGGATTTTATCAGTTTTTACTTGTTATATATGTTTATATATCAGTATATGAGTTTATAAAAGTTTACATTAGACGGGTCCAACCGTCTAAGTTTTATTTAACAAAAACGTTAATTTTACGGTGATAGCCGAAAAAGTCGTAAAAATCATGTTTATAGTTTTATAACTTATAAAACTTATCAAACTACCATTTTTATAAAATGTATATTTATTTATCCTTATACATATTTATATAAATGTATTATATGAGTTAGTGGGTTTTAATTCACATTTTATACTATTTTTATTTGAGTGCTTATATAATACTATTATACTTTAATTTCCAAAATCTGATTTTTACTTTCATGTTCACCAAAACAGCCATATCTAGAGTTCTATATGGAGATAGAAGCTCATATTTTTATAACATAAAATACATCTTATGTGCTCCATTTAACTCTTCTATAGCTACTGTTGAATTAGCCTCTAAGTATTTTCTAAAAATCGTCCAAAACAGTGAACTCAGATTTGTACTCTAAACTTGTTTTGATCATATCTCACTCATCCTAATGATTCCATTGCATGACCAACTCTCACATGTGTACAAGACATATTACTTACTGTATATCCATTAATCTATGCCATTTTATCAGTTCATCACATGGTTCTTTACTATTTTATACAGCCATCATTTTAAGCATGATTTTAACCTTTTTACATATGGTTTTTCATCTTTTTACCCATGATTATCAACACCAAATCCCTACACAATACTTTTATCATCATATAATAATCATATAAATATACAATAGGAAAGAAAATACATGATTACATAATCAAAATAAAAAGAGGATGAGGAGAACAATCTTTATACCACCATGATGATGTAGGTTATGATCAAGACATGGATTTTGATGGGGAAACTTGTGATAAACCAAGACCATCTTTAAGACCACCTTTATTCAGGAACTCCTTGTGGAAAATCAGCCCTAAGACTCCATAGAAACTCCTCCTTGGATGTTATAATCACCACCAATCAATAGGGCTTCAAAAGGGCTTCAACTTATGCATGAATAACATGAGATTTTGTGGTTAAATTTTGATCAAATGGGTGTTTAAGGGTGATGGTGGGACGGAATTTTTGAGAGAGAGATGAGAGAGTGGAAGTTGTTTGCATGTTAGAAATGAGTGAATGGTTTTGGCTACGTGGTTTTTGTGGTTTGTTGGCTTACTTATTAAGCTAAGATGACAAGTGTTATGTAACTTGCTTAAGACTTGACACCAAGTTGGTGTGTTGGAGTTGTGTGGACGTCCCATGTGTATAGTGGGGTGGGATAAATTAGTTTGTCCCATCCCACTAATTTACGGGTATTCCTCGATTCTAGTTTCCTCGATTTGCGTGCCTTCGGGTCGTTTTACGAAAAACGTTTTTATAAATTATGAATCAACGGTACAAAACGAATCTAATAAAAATTGTCTCATCAAAAACGGAGTTCGAAAACGTAAATACGTAATCCCAAGGTTTCCGGTTTAGTCGTAAATGACGTTAAATTATAATCGTAAGTCCTAATCTCTTCTCGTAAATTTGTGAGTTTATGAACCAACACAAATTTAAAATCTCAAAATAATATTCACGGACAAATTTATTTTCTAAAATGCTGGACTGTCACCAAAGACGGTGTATGTAAACGTAAGCACGTAACGTAGAATCCTCCGGTTTAGACGTAGTCGATGCTACTTCAAGACGTAAATCCAAATTTCTTCCCAAAAATAAGTGAGTTCATAATGTAACATTAAAATAATGTTTTAAATAATATTGAGAATAAAATATCAACCATAACTTGACGGATTGTCACATTATCGATACTGAAAGACATGTCGAGAAGAATATTTGTGGATTTTTAAAAATTTTTAATTTTGTGTTTTGCTTTTATATGTTTTATATTTTTGTATTTTGCTTTTTCAATGTATGTACAAGTAGATGTTTGATAAATGAATCAAGCAGGAAACTTTGCCAGAATCTTCAGATCTGCTGGAGTCAAACATCTCATACCAATTTGCCTAACGAGGTACTCAAACCTATCTTTCGATAGAGCCTTCGTAAACAAGTCGGCTAATTGGTAATCCGTTCCAACAAAGTATAACTCAACGATACCTCTTTCAACTTGTTCCTTTATGAAGTGGTATCTGACATCAATGTGCTTCGTGCGGGAATGTTGTACCGGATTGCAGGAGATGGCTATGGCCGACTTTGAGTCACAGTACATAGGTACTTTATCAAAGTGGAAGCCATAATCCGTGAGTTGTGTTCTCATCCAAAGAACTTTAGCACAACATGCAGATAGAGACACATACTCCGCTTCGGCTGATGACAGTGACGTGCAATCCTGCTTCTTGGAAGACCATCCCACAAGCTTATCTTGACCTAGAAATTGTGCACCACCAGAAGTACTTTTTTGTGTATCAAGACACCCTGCATGATCAGAATCTGAATAGGCCGTTAGAAAGAAACCGGGTTCCCTCGGATACCAGAGTCCCAAATAAATGGTATTCTTGAGGTACCAAAAGATCCGTTTAACCTCCTTGAGGTGCTTTTCAGTGGGTCGTGCTTGATATCATGCACAATAACACGTAGCATGTGAAATATCAGGTATGCTTGTTGTCAAGTACATGAGGGAGCTGATCATGGAACGATATCTCGTTTGATCTATGGCATTTCCCTCCAAGTCATCATCTAGCGATGTGGTTGATAATGGTGTCCCAACGGGGTCACATGAAGTCATACCATGCTTTTTGATTATCTCTTGACAATACTCAACTTGGTTAATAAATATACCACTTGGGGATTGGTGAACTTGAATTCCAAGAAAGAATTTTAGTTTGCCCATCATTGACATTTCAAATTTGTTGTGCATTACTTTTTCAAACCATTTTGAAAGTTTTGGGTTTGTAGACCCGAAAATAATGTCATCAACATAGATTTTCACAAGTAAAATGTCATCCCCATATTTATAAGTGAACAGAGTTAGATCAATGGAACCTTTTGAGAAACCTTTGGATACCAGAAATTTCGAGAGCTCGTCGTACCACGCCCTTGGAGCTTGCTTTAGTCCATATAGTGCTTTGTGGAGACGATACACCTTATCAGGATAATGAGGATTAACGAATCCTTCCAGCTGTGTGACATAGACTTCTTCCTTCAAAGGACCGTTAAGAAATGTTGTCTTCACGTCCATTTGATAAACGGTAAATCCCTTATGTGCAACATAAGCAAGGAAAATCATGACTGCTTCCATACGAGCAACTGGTGCAAATGATTCTTCAAAATCAATTCCCTCTTTCTGGCCATACCCCTTAGCTACTAGCCTAGCTTTGTTCTTGATGATCGTGTTTTCTTCATCCATCTTGTTTTTCGAGATCCATCGAAGATTTAACGGAATGACGTTGTATGGTCTGTCAACAAGTTCCCAGACCTTAAGTCTTTCAAATTGTTGAAGCTCATCCGTCATCTATTCAATCCAAGCATGATCAGCCATGGCTTCTTTAATGTTTTTCGGTTCAGCTGTACTCATGACGAGTGCGAACATACAAACATCGCCATCGGTTTCTAATTGTCTTCTTGTACGAACAGGATTTGAAGGGTTTCCAATTACTTGAACCAAAGGATGATCTCGGGTCCAATGATTTGTTGAAGGATGTCGTTGGTAGAACGTATGCATATTTGACGGATCAACATGGCGAGTAGAAGACTCTCTAGTTTCATGTACCGGTGTACCGAATGGGTTGTAAAAATCGTCATCGTCAGATAATGCATCGTCTGCTTGATTTTTGTTCTCTGGAGCAATGCCAGTAGTTGTGGATGTTGTAGGATCGATTGTTGATGTGATATTCTGAGGAAGTAAATCTGCAGTAACTCGTGTTGAAGTAGATGAAGTTGTATCATTTTGTTGACGATGATCGGTATCATCATTCTTATCATGAGTGACAGCGGAAGACCTTGATACAACATGTTTCTCCCCCATGAAATATTCATCAAAAATTGGTCCATATAACATTTCCAACTCTTCAAGTGTCGTGTCCACTGTCATATCTGCTCTTGGAACATGTTCTTGAACCAGCTTTGAACTTGACGGTTCATTGCTGTAGTCTTGAGTTCCAAGTTCCGTGCGGTTGTGCAGAGAAGTATTTTGTCGTTGTGGAACGGGACTTAAACAGCTTTGTTCAAGTGCCATTTCTTGTAATTCATCGAATCAGACATGAATAGTCTCGACTATCAGTTTTGTTCTCTTGTTGTACACTCTATATCCCTTAGATTGAGTAGCATATCCCACTAGAATACATGCATCACCTTTCTCTTTCATCTTGTCCAGATTTTCACCATCTCGAATTATGTAACACATACATCCAAAAACATGAAGGTGTTTGAGTGAAGGTTTGCGATCATGAATTATGTGATATGGTGTCTTTTCGTGTCTTGGGATAATTAAGGAACGGTTTTGTGTGTAACATGCGGTTGACACGGCTTCGGCCCAAAAGAATAATGCTAGATTTGAAGCAGATAATAATGTTCGAGCAGCCTCAACTAAAGTACGATTTCGTCTTTCAACAACTCCGTTTTGTTCAGGTGTTCGAGCAATAGATGTTTCATGTTTAATCCCTTCGGCTTCAACATAATTCTTTAGAGTTGAATTCAAGAACTCTGTGCCTCTGTCAGTACGTACCACTTTTGCTTGAGCTTGAAGACCACGTTGTATTAGTTTAAGGAAGTTGATAAGAACGTCGGGTGTTTCATCCTTAGACCTCAAGAAGTGAGTCCACATGTACCTTGAGTAGTCATCGACAATTACCATAACCTATTTCTTCCCACTGATGCTTTGAACACGCATGGGTCCACACAAATCTATATGAAGAATGTCTAACCGTCCTTTAAAGCTTGGCGTAGTCTTTGTCTTGAAACTACTTCGTTTAGCTTTACAAATCTCACAAGGAGAACAAAGATGATCTTTGATGAATTTCAAGTTAGGAAGGCCTCTCACAATATCTTTCTTGGAAAGCAAGTTGATGGTATCAAAGTTAAGATGAGATAATCATTGATGCCATAACCAAGCTTGAGTCATTGAAGCTTTAGCCATGAAACAAATTGGAGTTGAAGAAGTGGAGTCTTGTAGTGAAATAGTGTAGAGATGAGTACCCCGTGAACCGATAAGTAAGTCATTCCCATCATAATCACGAACAAAACATGTCTTCTTTCTAAAAGCAACCTCCAAATCCGCTCACAGAATTGACCAACCGAGAAAAGATTGTGATTGAGCCCTTCGACGTAGTATACCCTTTTTATTGATATATTCCCCCCGAACCAAATCACCATAGCCTAAGATCGGTGCAAATTGATCATTTCTGAATCTGACCGTACCCAGGAACTTCTCCACGAAATTAATTAGAAGCTTGAGATTCCCCGTCATGTGCTTTGTGCATCCTGAGTCTAGTATGAAGAGAATTATTTCGATCACCTACAGAAGAATTAGAACATGATGGAGCATTTGCTAAATTGGATTCTATGTTAGTTGTGATTTCCGATTCATTAGTTTCCCTAGGTTTCAGCACTTAAAGGCACACTAACACTCGTTGTCACGTCTTCTTTCCTAACCTTAGGCATCCATTTATATCCTGGAGGACACTGATTAGCAAACCACCATTTCCAAGACTTGCTAGCAGACTCATATAATTCCCTAATTCTGCTTCTAGGGTTCTTAGTGGTAGAGTCTGATGCAATACTTTTCTTACCGGGGGGGGGGGGGGGGGGGTTGCACCAGAATGGTTCACTTTACGTTTGGGTTTACTAGCACTAATAGGCATCGCAATTTGCTTCTTAGTTCTAGTATCTACGCCTTTGACATTATCTGAAACACACATAGTATGATTAGCATTGGCACATTTTCCACATTTCACACAAACAAACTTAACATTCAAAGCATTCTATTCAAATCATTCAAATCGTCATTATACGCGATTACAGACGTTTTATTCTTAGAAACATTGAAATTCCTAGAGTGGTCTTCTACTTCCTTCATCTTCCCTTGACATTTTTTTTGCCAGACCTTTTCATTCATTCGAGTACTCTTAAGCTGAGGCCGGCTAACACTAGCAGTGGGGACTACTCCTGTGGTAAAAGACAAACGTCTATTAGTGTTTCTAGAAGTCTGAGGTTTATTGACTTTCTTTGTTGTGTGTGGGTTTAGTGTCCAATATGTACATTGATGGTTTAATCACATTTGTGTTCTTAATGCTTTATGATAGAATATGTGTTTGGGGAGTAATCTATGGTAACCTATCCTTCCCAACCGTCTTGGGGGAAAACACAGGTTTTGCTAATGCAGAATTAGAGAAAACAGATGGTTTTCCCAAGACAGAGGGTCTAGTCACTTTGTGCGCATTGGGTTGTCTTACAACAGGTTTCCTAACGCTAGGTTCCACAATTTTCCCACCCATCTTAGCAACGAGTTTCTTCAACTCTGCTATCGCTATTTCCCTGTCTTGTAACTGAGCTTTCAAATCTTTAATTTCCAAACTCTTTTCATTCATTTCTCGACACATTAGGGAAAGTTTTTCTTGCAATTTATTATCATGTGGAAAACTTCTGATGTCTTTTTGCAAAGCAAGTTCAAGAGAATGACAATGTTTTTGAAGGAAATCAGTTTTGTGTTGAAGTAACTCAAAATCCTTTTTATCAACATTTTCTTTACGTTTCGAAAGCTCAAGTTCAAAACGCTCACACTCTTTGATCTTATCAAGATATTTGCATGCAACATCAGAATATTCATCGATATCAACACAAGATTGACGAGTAAGACACAAAATATCTTTGGAGAGACATTCTTCTAAAAGTAGATCATATTCGTTTGAAAATTCTGATTTGTCATTTTGAAGTTCATCAATTTCTTTTTTAAGAGACTCAACATATTTCAAATCATCAAACATTTTAGACCGAATCAATTTTTCAAACTCAAGAACATTTTCTTTTATTATCATCGTATTTGGTATTAAAAGTTCTTTCACAAGCACAGTTATGTCGTGAGGAATCTCTGTTTTCCACTTATCCTTTTCATGTTTTTGCCAATCGCTTTCAACAATTGATTGAACATTATCAATGTGATGTTTAAGAATACCAAGTGTTATTCTGATTTTGCTTTTCGACACATCAAGAGGCAAACATTTAATATATTTAAAAACATTTGATTTCTTAGTGGCAAAAATTTTCTTCCATTGAATTCTTTGTTGTATGCATTCAAGAAACAATTCCTCACGAGAGCTCTGTTTTTGAGGAGTGAAAAGACCATAAAGACTGTTTTCATAAGCGTAATTATATTGTGTCACAAAATTTTTATTGACCGGTGATCTACTCTCCTCATCCCAAAGGGACGTCTCTTCACTATCGAGGCTAACTACTGGGCAATCATGATCGATCCATTCGAACTCATCAAGATATAAGTGAGGGTTTGCAGCTTGAGCTTGTTCGAGGTACTTGGGACTTGCAAAACAAGGTTGACCCTTGAAAAACGACCGAGGTGCTATCATTCTAACAGTTTGAATAGAGTCATGCGTTTTATAAACAACTTTTTTCATAAAAATCGACTTGTTCTTCGAGATCCTTTACTTTTTCAGTATCTTTGCCTTGTCTATTTTTGAAATCTTGTTTTAATCTTTCAACCTCTTGTTTCTTTTCGTCAAGAATTTTAACTGAATTAGTGGTATTCATAGAAAGCCTTTGTTCAAGTTCATTAACTTTATTGTGGCAAGGTATGTTTTCTGACGTTCATTACTTAATAAAACATTAAATTGGCGTTTTTCTTTAGTCAACAAAGCAAGAGATTCGTTGTATTTATTTTCAAAATCGTCCTTGTTAACGTTAATTAAATGACTTTTGTACCCCTCAAGCTCTTTGTCTCTTTGAAGAAGTTGAGCCCTATAACTATCAATGGTCTCACTAGATTTTATAAGAGCGGCTTTGCTTTCTTCAAAGTTTTGAGTTAGCGCTGCGTTTGCCTTCTTTAATTGCTTTTGACTGACATCTTTTTGTAAACTAGAAATTAAATTAGCAAGCGCGACAGGCTCCTCGTCATCATACTCATTTGCATGTTGATCATCCTCAAACTCATTATTGCACATGTCTGATGAATCGGGTGTGGTATTGCTATCACCATTTCCATCATACACGTGTCAATAATTGTTGTTGGTAGATCACTATGCTCATGTGTATCACCAAACACATTATAGTCATCATCATGTTGTACCTTATCAATTGGATCGGTATCAAAGATAGGACCATTGTCATCTTCAGTGACGTTAAGGACCTCATGAATCTTTGCCATGTATGAATAATGTGCCTCGAGTTCTTGGTCGGAGAGTTCATCATCTGTGTCGTCAAGCATTTCTCCTTCCTCAGCTGATAACGTGATCCCAACTTCCATTTTCTTGCACAACAGCATCTTTTCCTTATGATAACCATTATCTTTAACCCTCTTTGGCTGCCTGCATTTCCTAGCCAAATACCCAAAACCTCTGTAGTTAAAACACTGAATCCCATTTTGTTGCACAACTTAAGTACCAACAGTTTCCCTATCTCCAACAACAGTAGCAACCCTCTGATTATCATACTTAGGTTTTTCGATCATACTTTGGAGGACTCTCAGCAGGCCTTCGTGTGTCATTCCTTGGAGGACTTTGAGCATAGTTGTTCCTTGTGTTTGATGATGTTCTAAGGTTGTTGTTGGTGGGTTTTTAGTTTTCTTGTATTGCTTCATAATGAAATCCATTTGTTGCTTGAATTCCCTATCCTTTTGAGCTAGTTCTTCATCACTGTCTTCTTTGGATGATTTCTCAGGTGTGGAAGTTCTTTGCCTCGGGATCTTGTTGGAGCATGTTACTTAGAGACAGTGGATGATCGTGGTGATGATGATTGAGTAGAGTAGGTCTTTTGAGTACGAGAGTGATAATCTGGATAATGTTGATTGGTAGACACCAAGGCCAATGGATTTGCAACCTTTGCAACTCGTTCAGCTCGAAGTTCATTTGCCTCATTTTGAAATTGTTTCAAAATGTCAAAGAGCGTGTGATATGAAACTTCATCTAACTTTTGTTGTTGTTTCACCAAGGTGACAAACCGTGTCCACTCGGGTTGAAGTTGCTATAGAAATTGGACATTGATTTGCATGGTGGAAACTTGCAAGTTGTTTCGGGTCATGTCATTCATCATTTTGTAGAATCGGGACTAATAAGAATCAATTGATTCCCCATCCTTTGATGTAAACTTGCCAAAGTTCCAAAACATCTTAATTTTCATGTCTTGATTGTTAAGTGATTCACCTTGTTGCAATCTTTCAATAGCCGTCCACATTTCTTTAGCAATAGGGCATGCATCAATAGTGGAATAAATATCATCTCCAATGCCACTGAGAATTAAGTAAATTGCTTCCTTCTCTGCATCAAGCCAAGCACGATTCTCTGGTGTGAGATCGTTTCTCTTTTCATCACGTTCATATGCTGGTTGTTCATCAGTTGTGTCTGTGGCTGGTACTGCAGGAACTTTTATCCTTGAGAATTTATATGGTCCATAAAAAATACATTGCCTTAAAGCATCACCGTTAGGTTTTATGTCAAGATAATGTAGAAAACGAGATTTCCATTGATCATATCGACCTGACACAAGCATTGGTGGTCTCTATTTGTTACCCGCCACCATGATGTTGTTGTTCTTCACAGGATATTCAGTAGAAGAATCCATCTTAATATTCTCTGAAATGATGAAGTGAATATGGATCTTAAGTAGATGTTATAGTGATTGTTGTTGAAGAGAAAAAGTGTTGAAATCCCTTAAAAAATGTTATTGAAAAACCAAAAAATTCTCCAAGACCAAAAAACACACGATCGAAATTTTTAAGTTTTTTTTGGAATTTTCAAAAAACTATCGCAATGTTCACAAAAACGCCTGTCGCAATGTGTAAAGGTGATTATGTCGCAATGTGGAAAGATGATTCTGTCGCAATGTGTAAAGGTGATTCGGTCGGAATGTGGAAAGGTGATTCTGTCGCAATGTGGAAAGGTGATTCTGTCGCAATTTCTAAACTCAATCTTGTCGCAATATCTCAAAATCAAACCTGTCGCAATATCAAAATTGAAGCCGTCGCAATGACACCGATCGCAATAACACCAATCTCAATACCTCCTATCGCAATGTCTGTTATCGCAATGCATTAACCCTATCGCAATACTTTTTCATAATAATGGTCGCAATACAATAACCCTCGACTATTGCGATGAAAATGGAGCCAAACTGTCGCAATAAAGGTACTTTTCCGAAACTTGAGGTAAAAAAAGAGATTTTTCCCTAGAAAAATGTAATTTTAACCAAATCAAAACACCCAAATCCCTACCACAACTGTGTAGGAGATTGATATCAAGATTTAGAGAACGGAAAACACAAAAAAATTGAGACGTGGTGTTTTGAGCTTGAAAAACCCACAAAATCAATCTATAACAACAACCAATCTCTAATCTACCCCATGGCGATTGATACCAATTGTTGTCCCATATAATATGTGATGATTAAACAAGAAAGGTAGATAGAAGATAGATGAATTTTAGAGAGAGAAAGTAGAGAGAGAAAAGAGAGAGAATGGTTGGAACTTGGTGAATATTATATTGAGAGAAAATGAGAAAAAAATGAACCAACACCCTTCCTAACATGTTAAGGAAGGTATTTATAGTCCCCCTACATGTGGGTTTGATTATGAACTATATGTTTAGGCCGGTTTTCCTTTTAGGCTTTAGTTACTTATAAATGAACTTTAGCTTAAAGTTAAGCCTGTAAAACACGACTAACCTACTACCTATTACAACGTTCTTAAATACGATACATAATAAACCTATGACCGAACATTCTTGTTTGACTCAATATTTTGAGGCTAACAATTCATTTGATTAATCTTTTTCAAGAAGTGCTTTTTTCATCCTTTCCTCCTCTAAAGTGCAAATAGAATAACATTTAATCCTTGAAGTGTTGTGTCAAGTTCAAGATCTATGTAGAAATTAGAAGGGGGGTTGAATAATTTTTTAAAATTTACTTGTTAAAAGAGGGTTTTCAAAAATCCTTTTCAAAAAACTTAGGCTTGAGCAATTATGTGAAATCTCCTTATACACAATATGAACAAGGGGTAGTGCAACTAAACTAATAATCACAAGTATATGCTAATAAAGAATAATGAATGTAAAGAGATAAGGAAAAGAAAGATCAAACCAAACACCAAGGATTTATAGTGGTTCGGCAACAAAGGTCACTCCTCGTCCCTACTCTACTCCTCGAGTACTCCTTACTCGAGAGTTCACTAGTTAGCAAGCTCCTTAAGGTGGAAAACCGTACACAACGTCGCTTATCTAATTTCTGACTCTAAGCTAAAAGTCGAGCCCTAATCTTAGCTAGGACCAATCTACACCAATATACTTTGAGGATTAAGTATTAACCCTACTACATACACAACTTCCAAATAGACAAACCTATTTGGATCTTCACAACACAACTACCAAATAGCATAACTACTTGGATCTTTACAACACAACTTCCAAATAACACAACTACTTGGATCGACACAACACAACTATAATGAATGAATAAAACTTGATCTTCAATATATCTTGAGGTAGACTCAACACTTCAAGAGTGAAAGTGTTCTTCTCTTTGCACTTGAAGAGGAAGAGATGGGAGGAGAAAGATTCACTTCTAAACAGGTAGTAGTCAACCAAATAATCAAGGATTTGAATGATTTAAGAAGTATGTTTGAATCTAGAAATTTGTATGCGAAAGAGGTGAAGAGAAAATCTGAGAATGGTCCACTGTTTATAGGACAAAGTTCCAACGGTCATATCTGAACGTGGTTCCTTGTTGGTACATGTGGTGCCTTATTGATAAGGAACCGCATAGACCTTTAAGCGACCGTGTTCGTAGACTCTGCTCCCTTTTGTCTTTTAGTGGGGTAGTCACGTCTGGTGGAATAGTTATCCTCAAAGGATATTCTGAAACCAAATAGAATATGCCATTTTCAAATTTTCAAATATTTAGTTTAATAAAACATTTTCATAAAAATAAAGTTTATTAAAAAAAACTTTGTCACATTTAATAAAAGGTGAGTTTTAAGAAAACTTAAATCCTTGATCACTTAATTAAGATGAAAACTTGTTTGTTCATACCTTAAGTGATAATCATTGGAATGAAAAAATACTTGAATTCAAAAATTCGTTTTTCGTTGTTTTCGTAAATGCTTGTTTTTATATTCTGTTGTAATCAAATCAAAGCGAGACCGAAAAATGCAAGTAACATTTTTAGGCATCATTGCATTAACAATCTCCCCAATTTTGATTTCGACAACACATAAACTCAATCATATGAAAAACAAGATTTTCGAAGACGAGTTTATTTCAGTTCTCCCCATTGTCGAAGCAAAAAGGATGCAAAAGTATTTGAGGAAGAAAAGAATCGGACTTTGCAAAAGCTCCCCTTGTCGAAGTAAAAGGATGCAAAAGTCTTTGAGGAAGAAAAGAATCGGACTTTGCAAGTGCTCCCTCTTGGTGCTTACTCCCCCTTGCTTGGGGCACTAAGGAATCGAGCTATGGTGACAAGCTACATGGAAGGGTTAGTAGAAGAAAAGAAACACCCAACAAGATATAGCAAATGTCACATAAAAAGAAAAATAAGATAAGAAATGAGAAGATAACTAAGATCCAATAAAATTCATGTTAAAAGGAAACATGAAATAAAGATACAAGGAAATAAATCATACAAAGTTGTATAAAAGAAAATAAGCCAAAAGAAAAGCATTAATCTAATCCTAGTTAAACTAGAACTTAAAGATTTGCTTGAAGTAGATGTCTTGTAGATAAGCAATCCATATGCTTACATGAAAGACAAAGTGGTGGCGGAAGTAGGTGGTGGTGGCTTAGTAGTGATCTCATAGTCATAGTTAAGAGGAGGTTTGACTAGGAGACTATTGATGTAAATCAACTCCTCATAGATATGAGCCATAGCAAGCTGTTGATATTGACAACATTGACAATATTCTCCATGATGCATGACATTATCATGTGAAGGAGGAAGAACACAAAAAGGATGTGGTGGAAATGTAGAGGTTCCACAATCAATATTCTTAAAAAGAGAAGAAGTGTGATTTTGAGTGTTCTTGGGTGAATTTGGATTGAAAGAGATTGCAGAAAATGGAGGAGAATCAAGGCTTTAATTTGGTAAATAAGACATTTTGATATGAGAAAGGATGCAAAATGATTAGGGTTAAATAGAGAAAACACAAGACACTTTAGGGATGGTCAAAGGTTTGAACCAAAGATTCCAAAAAGTGTTGGAGAAAATTTGGAGTTACAGAAAACTCGAAATTTGAAGGTTCTGGTCGCGGTACCTTATCTCCACCTGCGGTGCCATATATATGGACCCGCGGGCTATTTGGAGAACCGTGTACAGAGAGTATGTTTTGGGGGACAAGGAGAATTTTACAATTCAGCAAATCCTAATTTTCTAGTCTAACTAATCATAGAGACATGTTAAAAAGCAACAAAAGACATAGAAAACACATAAGAACACACCAAACAATATTTTGACCAAAAATCATGGATTTGGAATAAAATCGATGTTGGAGGTGCGTTAATCTAGACACATGGTCATGACACAATGATCCTCCACATTTCATTATCGTTCTTGCTATATTTGAGAGACCCATACATATGAATTATGTATGCTCGATGTCAATAGCAAAAAGCTATGAAAAATGTTTTTAGATTAAATTAAAAATGCAAAAACATTTCTAGACAATTTTCGAAAGAACTTTGAGAGCTTTGAAAAAGAGAAGAGGAATTTTTCAAAAAGAGTTTAAGAGATTCAAAGACTTAAAAAAATAAAAGATTAAAAGAAGAGAAATACTCGATTAATGTAAAGCGCAATTAAGGAATATGTTCCATTAAACCTAGAGCTAGACGCAAGTAATTAAAAGGGTCCATCTTAAGTGGCTTAGTGAAGATGTCGGCTAAGTTTTATACCGAGGGCACCTTTTCAATCGAAATGTTCCCCTTTTGAACATTATCCCTAAGAAAATGGTGGCGAATCTCTATGTGCTTGGTTCGCGAGTGTTGTACAGGATTTTTGTTAAGTTCTATTGCACCCTTATTATCACACATGATGGGAACATCGTTAAGTGAAATCCCATAATCAACAAGCGCTTGCTTCATCCATAGAGCTTGTTGACAAGCTTTACCGGCACTCACAAACTCGGCTTCCGTGGTGGATATAGCAAGAGAGATTTGTTTCTTGGAGAACCAAGAAGTTAAATAAAAACCCATGAAGGTACAAACTCCACTGGTGCTTTTCCAGTCCACATAGTCTCCCACATGATCCGAGTCTGCGTATACTATGGTTTCTGCGCTGATACCTTTAGGATACCATAATCCTAAATGTATAGTGCCTTTAATGTATCGGAAGATACGCTTAATCGCTTCAAGGTGAGAGGTTTTGGGAGCCTCTAGGAAGCGAGCACAAAGGCAAAAACTAACCATGATATCCGGTCGACTTGCCATTAGGTACAACAAACTACCAATCATACCTCTATATTTGGTGTTGTCTACTGACTCACAATCATCATCTACGGTTAGTTTAGTATCTGAGGCCATATGGGTCTTCATTGGTCTAGAGTCCTCTAATCCAAATTTCTTTAGCATTTCTTTAACGTACTTAGATTGATTAAAGAAAATACCATCGTCCATTTGTTTAATTTGGAGTCCTAAAAAGAAGTTAAGTTCTCCCATCAGGCTCATTTCAAACTCGTCATGAATGATTTTGACAAAGTCATCACACAAACTTTGACAAGTTAAACCAAATATAATGTCATCAACATATATGTGTACGATTATGAGGTGAGAACCTTTCTTCTTTGTAAAGAGTGTATTGGCTACCATCCCCATGGTATACTCACGTTTTACAAGAAATGCTTTAAGTCTATCATACCAAGCTTTGGGTGCTTGTTTAAGACCATAGAGAGCTTTCTTAAGCTTGTAAACATGATCCGGTTTCTCAAAATCAATGAAGCTGGGAGGTTGAGCCACATATACCTCCTCATTGATCAAACAGTTAAGAAGCGCACTCTTTAGATCCATTTGTTGAAGCTTAAAATCTAATGCAAAACCGTAAGCTAAAAGGATCCTAATGGACTCTAACCTTGCTACCGGTGCATATGTCTCATCATAATCAATCCGTTTTTGTTGATTATAGCCTTGAGCTACAAGTCTAGCCTTGTTATGATACACAACACCGTTCTCATCTAACTTATTCCTATATACCCACTTGGTTCCTATAATGGTAGTACTTCTAGGTAGAGGAACAAGTTTCCAAACGCCATTAGCAATGAATTGATTTAATTCTTCTTGCATGGCGATGACCCAACTCTCATCCGTCAAAGCTTCTTTAACATTCTTTGGTTCGATCATTGAGACAAAACAAAATAATTTACTTTGATCTTGGACTTGAGATCTTAGGGTCCTTTGATTTAAGTCGCCTATGACGTTATCGAGAGCATGATCCTTAGACTCCCTAATGTTTACTCCCTTTTCAACATTAAGGTCTTCAACACTTAATTTTCTAACCTTTTTAGCTTTAACTATGTCTAATTCATCTATGTCATCATCTACCAAAGGTGGTGTCTTAGATGAAGGAGGGGCTTCATCATATGTCACGTTGAGTGATTCTTCGATTACACCCAAGGTTCTATTAAGGACTATGTAGGCTTTACTAGTTTGAGAATAACCTAGAAAGATACCTTCGTACGACTTTGGGTCGAACTTAGTAAGGTAGTCTTTGGTGTTCAGAATGAAGCACTTGCTTCCAAACACCTTGAAGTATTCTAATGAGGGCTTCTTACCTTTAAGAATCTCATAAGGGGTCATTCCTAGAAGAGGTCGAATAAGAATTCGGTTGAGAATATAGGTTGATGTGTCCACGACATTGCCCCAAAATTTTTGAGGCAAAGATTGCTCGTTTAACATTGTCCTACTCATCTCTTCGATAGTCGTATTCTTCCTTTTAACTACCCCATTTGATTGTGGAGTGCGAGGAGCCGAGAAGTTATGGGTAATACCACGAGCTTCACGAAAGGAACCAAATTGTACTTCATTATCAAATTCCCTACCATGATTCGTCATAATAGAGACAATTGAACATCCTAGTTGATTTTGGATCCTTCGACTAAAGGTTTCGAAATGATCGAGAGTTTCAATCTTAGAAGCCAAAAATCTAGTCCAAGTGAATCTAGAATAGTCATCAACTATAACTAGGGTATAAAGATTACCTCCATAACTCCATATGGCGGAAGGTCCAAAGAGATCCATATGTATGAGCTCTAGGCACCGAGGGGTCGATACCAAATTCTTGGCCTTGTGACTTGAGTGAACTTGCTTCCCAACTTTGCAAGCATCACAAAAGTGACTATCAAACTTAATCTTGGGGAGATGTCTTACCAACTCCTTAGAGACTAAAGATTGAATTAAACGCATATTAGCGTGACCTAATCTCCTATGCCAAAGAGTAGAACTATCATCTAAAGTCGCTAGACATAAGTTGTCTTTTGACTTCCTATTGACCTTCATGACGTAAAGCCCATGCTTTCTAACACCTTTTCCAATGATCTTTCCATCTTTTATGATTTCACTATCATTTTCCGGAAAGATGACCTTACACTTATTGTCACAAATTTGACCTATACTTTGAGGATTAAACCCTAGATTATCAACGTGTTCCACATTTTCGATGGTCATAGAGTCAAGAGAAACTGTACATTTGCCAATGATGTTACCACGTAGCTTACTAGCGAAAGTAACGTTACCTCCATTATATGCTTTGTAGGTAGAGAACAAACTTCGATTACCCGTCATGTGTTTAGAACAACCACTATCCTTAATCCACTCGTCGGGCTCCAAATCTATTCCCAAGCATATCTAGGTAACAACACACAAGATCAAACATTTGGTCCCTAATATCTCATGGGTCCAAATTTGTTAGTTCCACACATCCCTTGCATTTTATTGGGATGCATGAATGAAGGACACATGCCCCAAGGAGAAAACCTTGTTGAAAATTGTTACAATGATTGTAACAATTCATATGATTATTTTGATGTCCATTGTTTCTCTTAGGAGTGCTTGATCTTGACCTAAAGTTATTGTTGTTTCTAGGTGTTGGAGTTTTACTTCTAGGTCGAATTGGCGTGGTCCTTTATTTGAGGTGTTGGTGTTCTATTTCTAGGTCTTGAATCATTACGTACTCTTAGAGGAGTAGATGATTGTCTTGAAAAACTTCTCATTCCCATTAGAGCTTTACTTAAAGGCTTGTAGAATTTACCAAGTTCCTTTTTGTCAATTATAGGTAATTCAACACTGTTAACTACAAGATGTTTTGGCTTTTTACATAAATGGGATTTTCATAAAGTTGAGAATTTTCAAGAATCCATCCTTCTGTCCGCGGTTCCTTATCAGGCCCTACGGTTCCATAATTATAAGGAACCACACCATAGATTGGGGATCCGTGGACAGAGGGTCGTTTTTCTGAAAAACTAACTTGTTTAGGTTTACTAGTGGACGATTCATTTGTGTTAAAACCTAAGCCTAGTCTTTCGTTAGTGTGAATTTGCTTATTTAACATGTCATCAAGAGCACTAGTACCTTTTACGAACTTTTCCAATTTAATGGAAGTACTCTCAGATCTTTATTCTCTTGTCCAATGTCTTCACAATTTAAACAACCTAAATCAACTTCCTTATTTTTTTCACGCTTAGCTAATTTATCTCTTAGCTCATTAATTTCATTTTTAAGCTTGGTCCTAGTTGATTTTAGCACTTTGTTCTTTTCAATGAATTTTAAAGTTATTTTCCATAGGTTGTTATATTGACCTTATCTAGTGAAGAACTATCATGCTATAATATTCGGTTTCAGAATGTATCTCTTTAGAAGAATGAGCCATGAGAAATTTCTCGTCTTTAGCGTTGTCGTCACATTTTTCACCGTTATTGCTCCATGAACCACCAACGAAGTTCGTGTGATTCTTGTCGCGAGATGGCTTGAGACAATCACTGATGAAGTGGTTTCGATCACCGCATCTAAAACATTTCCTATCACCATTTTCATTATTAACAAATCGGTTTTTCGAAATTGCCTTCTTGTCGTTGTTAGGTAGTCTAACATGTTGACCACGCCTTTTGAAGAACTTCTTAAAGTCTCTAACTGTCATAGCATATTCCTCATCATCACTTTCCGACGAAGAGATATCATGGTCACTTTGCACCTTCTTGGCTTTAAGTGCTATAGACGTTCTTTCACTCTTGGTTTTCACCATTCCCGTGTCCTTTAAAATTATCATTTCATGAACTTTTAAATTGCCAATAAGTTCATCAAGTGATAACGTATTGATATCATTTGATTCTTCAATTGCCGTGACTTTAGCTCTCCACTTTGGATGCAATGCCCTAAGAAACTTCCTAACATTCTTCTTGCTAGAAAAACCTTCATCAAGAGATCTTAGACTAGTAATAATGGTATTAAATCTAGTAAAAGCATTATCAATAGTTTCATCTTCAAAGATGACAAATTGTTCATATTGTTGAATAAGAAGATCGATTTTACTTTCTTTGACTTGGTTATTACCTTGTTGGGTTACTAAAAGAGTATTCCAAATATCTTTAGCGGTTTTACACATGAACATCCTTTCATACACTTTCTTAGGTAAAGCATTATAAATCACCATTTTAGCCTCATTATTTTTAGCAAGTTTCTTTTTAGTGTCATCGTTAGAATTTTCAAAAGTTACTAACTCTTTCTTTTTGGAAACTTCATTATATTGATATGGCAAAAAGTTACCATTGGTAATAACATGGCAAAGATCTAAATCTTTTGATTTCACATAAGTCATAAATCTATTTTTCCAATAAATAAAACTATCGGTTTCAAAAAGAGATGGTCTTTGCATAAATTGCCCTTCTAGGTACTTGTTGGAATCCATAGATCGATTCAATTTTTTAAATATAATATATTTTAAAAACGTTTGAGCAACCACGCACTGATACCAATTATAGAAACTAGAAGGGGGGTTGAATAGTTTCTTAAAATTTACTTGTTAAAAGAGGTTTTCAAAAATCCTTTTCAAAAAACTTAGGCTTGAGCAATTATGTGAAATCTCCTTATATACAATATTAACAAGGGATAGTGCAACTAAACTAATAATAACAAGTATATGCCAATAAACAATAATGAATGTAAAGAGATAAGGAAAAGAAAGATCAAACCAAACACTACGGATTTATAGTGGTTCGGCAATAAAGCTCACTCCTCGTCCCTACTCCACTCCCCGAGTACTCCTTACTCGAGAGTTCACTAATCAACAAGCTCCTTAAGGTGGAGAAACCATACACAACGTCGCTTATCCAATTTCCGACTCTAAGCTAAAAGTCGAGCCCTAATCTTAGCTAGGACCAATCTACACCAATATACTTTGAGGACTAAGTTTTAACCCTACTACATACAAAACTTCCAAATAGACAAATCTGTTTGGATCTTCACAACACAACTACCAATTAGCACAACTACTTGGATATTCACAACACAACTTCCAAATAACACAACTACTTGGATCGACATAACACAACTATAATGAATGAATAAAACTTGATCTTCAATAGATCTTGAGGTAGACTCAACACTTCAAGGATGAAAGTGTTCTTCTCTTTTACTTGAAGAGGAAGAGATGAGATGAGAAAGATTCACTTCTAAATAGGTAGTAATCAATCAAATAATCAAGGATTTGAATGATTTAAGAAGTATGTTTAAATCTGGAAATTTGTGTGCAAAAGAGGTGAAGAGAAAATCTGAGAATGGTCCACTATTGATGTTGGAGGTGCGTTAATCTAGACACATGGTCATGACACAATGATCCTCCACATTTCATTATCGTTCTTGCTATATTTGAGAGACCCATACATATGAATTATGTATGCTCGATGTCAATAGCAAAAAGCTATGAAAAATGTTTTTAGATTAAATTAAAAATGCAAAAACATTTCTAGACAATTTTCGAAAGAACTTTGAGAGCTTTGAAAAAGAGAAGAGGAATTTTTCAAAAAGAGTTTAAGAGATTCAAAGACTTAAAAAAATAAAAGATTAAAAGAAGAGAAATACTCGATTAATGTAAAGCGCAATTAAGGAATATGTTCCATTAAACCTAGAGCTAGACGCAAGTAATTAAAAGGGTCCATCTTAAGTGGCTTAGTGAAGATGTCGGCTAAGTTTTATACCGAGGGCACCTTTTCAATCGAAATGTTCCCCTTTTGAACATTATCCCTAAGAAAATGGTGGCGAATCTCTATGTGCTTGGTTCGCGAGTGTTGTACAGGATTTTTGTTAAGTTCTATTGCACCCTTATTATCACACATGATGGGAACATCGTTAAGTGAAATCCCGTAATCAACAAGCGCTTGCTTCATCCATAGAGCTTGTTGACAAGCTTTACCGGCACTCACAATTTCGGCTTCCGTGGTGGATATAGCAAGAGAGATTTGTTTCTTGGAGAACCAAGAAGTTAAATAAAAACCCATGAAGGTACAAACTCCACTGGTGCTTTTCCAGTCCACATAGTCTCCCACATGATCCGAGTCTGCGTATACTATGGTTTCTGCGCTGATACCTTTAGGATACCATAATCCTAAATGTATAGTGCCTTTAATGTATCGGAAGATACGCTTAATCGCTTCAAGGTGAGAGGTTTTGGGAGCCTCTAGGAAGCGAGCACAAAGGCAAAAACTAACCATGATATCCGGTCGACTTGCCATTAGGTACAACAAACTACCAATCATACCTCTATATTTGGTGTTGTCTACTGACTCACAATCATCATCTACAGTTAGTTTAGTATCTGAGGCCATATGGGTCTTCATTGGTCTAGAGTCCTCGAATCCAAATTTCTTTAGCATTTCTTTAACGTACTTAGATTGATTAAAGAAAATACCATCGTCCATTTGTTTAATTTGGAGTCCTAAAAAGAAGTTAAGTTCTCCCATCAGGCTCATTTCAAACTCGTCATGAATGATTTTGAGAAAGTCATCACACAAACTTTGACAAGTTAAACCAAATATAATGTCATCAACATATATGTGTACGATTATGAGGTGAGAACCTTTCTTCTTTGTAAAGAGTGTATTGGCTACCATCCCCATGGTATACTCACGTTTTACAAGAAATGCTTTAAGTCTATCATACCAAGCTTTGGGTGCTTGTTTAAGACCATAGAGAGCTTTCTTAAGCTTGTAAACATGATCCGGTTTCTCAAAATCAATGAAGCTGGGAGGTTGAGCCACATATACCTCCTCCTTGATCAAACAGTTAAGAAGCGCACTCTTTAGATCCATTTGTTGAAGCTTAAAATCTAATGCAAAACCGTAAGCTAAAAGGATCCTAATGGACTCTAACCTTGCTACCGGTGCATATGTCTCATCATAATCAATCCGTTTTTGTTGATTATAGCCTTGAGCTACAAGTCTAGCCTTGTTATGATACACAACACCGTTCTCATCTAACTTATTCCTATATACCCACTTGGTTCCTATAATGGTAGTACTTCTAGGTGGAGGAACAAGTTTCCAAACGCCATTAGCAATGAATTGATTTAATTCTTCTTGCATGGCGATGACCCAACTCTCATCCGTCAAAGCTTCTTTAACATTCTTTGGTTCGATCAGTGAGACAAAACAAAATAATTTACTTTGATCTTGGACTTGAGATCTTAGGGTCCTTTGATTTAAGTCGCCTATGACGTTATCGAGAGCATGATCCTTAGACTCCCTAATGTTTACTCCCTTTTCAACATTAAGGTCTTCAACACTTAATTTTCTAACCTTTTTAGCTTTAACTATGTCTAATTCATCTATGTCATCATCTACCAAAGGTGGTGTCTTAGATGAAGGAGGGGCTTCATCATATGTCACGTTGAGTGATTCTTCGATTACACCCAAGGTTCTATTGAGGACTATGTAGGCTTTACTAGTTTGAGAATAACCTAGAAAGATACCTTCGTACGACTTTGGGTCGAACTTAGTAAGGTAGTCTTTGGTGTTCAGAATGAAGCACTTGCTTCCAAACACCTTGAAGTATTCTAATGAGGGCTTCTTACCTTTAAGAATCTAATAAGGGGTCATTCCTAGAAGAGGTCGAATAAGAATTCGGTTGAGAATATAGGTTGATGTGTCCACGGCATTGCACCAAAATTTTTGAGGCAAAGATTGCTCGTTTAACATTGTCCTACTCATCTCTTCGATAGTCGTATTCTTCCTTTTAACTACCCTATTTGATTGTGGAGTGCGAGGAGCCGAGAAGTTATGGGTAATACCACGAGCTTCACGAAAGGAACCAAATTGTACTTCATTATCAAATTCCCTACCATGATTCGTCATAATAGAGACAATTGAACATCCTAGTTGATTTTGGATCCTTCGACTAAAGGTTTCGAAATGATCGAGAGTTTCAATCTTAGAAGCCAAAAATCTAGTCCAAGTGAATCTAGAATAGTCATCAACTATAACTAGGGTATAAAGGTTACCTCCATAACTCCATATGGCGGAAGGTCTAAAGAGATCCATATGTATGAGCTCTAGGCACCGAGGGGTCGATACCAAATTCTTGGCCTTGTGACTTGAGTGAACTTGCTTCCCAACTTTGCAAGCATCACAAAAGTGACTATCAAACTTAATCTTGGGGAGATGTCTTACCAACTCCTTAGAGACTAAAGATTGAATTAAACGCATATTAGCGTGACCTAATCTCCTATGCCAAAGAGTAGAACTATCATCTAAAGTCGCTAGACATAAGTTGTCTTTTGACTTCCTATTGACCTTCATGACGTAAAGCCCATGCTTTCTAACACCTTTTCCAATGATCTTTCCATCTTTTATGATTTCACTATCATTTTCCGGAAAGATGACCTTACACTTATTGTCACAAATTTGACCTATACTTTGAAGATTAAACCCTAGATTATCAACGTGTTCCACATTTTCGATGGTCATAGAGTCAAGAGAAACTGTACATTTGCCAATGATGTTACCACGTAGCTTACTAGCGAAAGTAACGTTACCTCCATTATATGCTTTGTAGGTAGAGAACAAACTTCGATTACTCGTCATGTGTTTAGAACAACCACTATCCTTAATCCACTCGTCGGGCTCCAAATCTATTCCCAAGCATATCTAGGTAACAACACACAAGATCAAACATTTGGTCCCTAATATATCATGGGTCCAAATTTGTTAGTTCCACACATCCCTTGCATTTTATTGGGATGCATGAATGAAGGACTCATGCCCCAAGGATAAAACCTTGTTGAAAATTGTTACAATGATTGTAACAATTCATATGATTATTTTGATGTCCATTGTTTCTCTTAGGAGTGCTTGATCTTGACCTAAAGTTATTGTTGTTTCTAGGTGTTGGAGTTTTACTTCTAGGTCGAATTGGCGTGGTCCTTTATTTGAGGTGTTGGTGTTCTATTTCTAGGTCTTGAATCATTACGTACTCTTAGAGGAGTAGATGATTGTCTTGAAAAACTTGTCATTCCCATTAGAGCTTTACTTAAAGGCTTGTAGAATTTATCAAGTTCCTTTTTGTCAATTATAGGTAATTCAACACTGTTAACTACAAGATGTTTTGGCTTTTTACATAAATGGGATTTTCATAAAGTTGAGAATTTTCAAGAATCCATCCTTCTGTCCGCGGTTCTTTATCAGGCCCTACGGTTCCATAATTATAAGGAACCGCACCATAGATTGGGGATCCGTGGACAGAGGGTCGTTTTTCTGAAAAACTAACTTGTTTAGGTTTACTAGTGGATGATTCATTTGTGTTAAAACCTAAGCCTAGTCTTTCGTTAGTGTGAATTTGCTTATTTAACATGTCATCAAGAGCACTAGTACCTTTTACGAACTTTTCCAATTTAATGGAAGTACTCTCAGATCTTTATTCTCTTGTCCAATGTCTTCACAATTTAAACAACCTAAATCAACTTCCTTATTTTTTTCACGCTTAGCTAATTTATCTCTTAGCTCATTAATTTCATTTTTAAGCTTGGTCCTAGTTGATTTTAGCACTTTGTTCTTTTCAATGAATTTTAAAGTTATTTTCCATAGGTTGTTATATTGACCTTATCTAGTGAAGAACTATCATGCTATAATATTCGGTTTCAGAATGTATCTCTTTAGAAGAATGAGCCATGAGAAATTTCTCGTCTTTAGCGTTGTCGTCACATTTTTCACCGTTATTGCTCCATGAACCACCAACGAAGTTCGTGTGATTCTTGTCGCGAGATGGCTTGAGACAATCACCGATGAAGTGGTTTCGATCACCGCATCTAAAACATTTCCTATCACCATTTTCATTCTTAACAAATCGGTTTTTCGAAATTACCTTCTTGTCGTTGTTAGGTAGTCTAACATGTTGACCACGCCTTTTGAAGAACTTCTTGAAGTCTCTAACTGTCATAGCATATTCCTCATCATCACTTTCCGACGAAGAGATATCATGGTCACTTTGCACCTTCTTGGCTTTAAGTGCTATAGACGTTCTTTCACTCTTGGTTTTCACCATTCCCGTGTCCTTTAAAATTATCATTTCATGAACTTTTAAATTGCCAATAAGTTCATCAAGTGATAACGTATTGATATCATTTGATTCTTCAATTGTCGTGACTTTAGCTCTCCACTTTGGATGCAATGCCCTAAGAAACTTCCTAACATTCTTCTTGCTAGAAAAACCTTCATCAAGAGATCTTAGACTAGTAATAATGGTATTAAATCTAGTAAAAGCATTATCAATAGTTTCATCTTCAAAGATGACAAATTGTTCATATTGTTGAATAAGAAGATCGATTTTACTTTCTTTGACTTGGTTATTACCTTGTTGGGTTACTAAAAGAGTATTCCAAATATCTTTAGCGGTTTTACACATGAACATCCTTTCATACACTTTCTTAGGTAAAGCATTATAAATCACCATTTTAGCCTCATTATTTTTAGCAAGTTTCTTTTTAGTGTCATCGTTAGAATTTTCAAAAGTTACTAACTCTTTCTTTTTGGAAACTTCATTATATTGATAAGGCAAAAAGTCACCATTGGTAATAACATGGCAAAGATCTAAATCTTTTGATTTCACATAAGTCATAAATCTATTTTTCCAATAAATAAAACTATCGGTTTCAAAAAGAGATGGTCTTTGCATAAATTGCCCTTCTAGGTACTTGTTGGAATCCATAGATCGATTCAATTTTTTAAATATAATATATTTTAAAAACGTTTGAGCAACCACGCACTGATACCAATTATAGAAACTAGAAGGGGGGTTGAATAGTTTCTTAAAATTTACTTGTTAAAAGAGGTTTTCAAAAATCCTTTTCAAAAAACTTAGGCTTGAGCAATTATGTGAAATCTCCTTATATACAATATTAACAAGGGATAGTGCAACTAAACTAATAATAACAAGTATATGCCAATAAACAATAATGAATGTAAAGAGATAAGGAAAAGAAAGATCAAACCAAACACTACGGATTTATAGTGGTTCGGCAATAAAGCTCACTCCTCGTCCCAACTCCACTCCCCGAGTACTCCTTACTCAAGAGTTCACTAATCAACAAGCTCCTTAAGGTGGAGAAACCATACACAACGTCGCTTATCCAATTTCCGACTCTAAGCTAAAAGTCGAGCCCTAATCTTAGCTAGGACCAATCTACACCAATATACTTTGAGGACTAAGTTTTAACCCTACTACATACACAACTTCCAAATAGACAAATCTGTTTGGATCTTCACAACACAACTACCAATTAGCACAACTACTTGGATATTCACAACACAACTTCCAAATAACACAACTACTTGGATCGACATAACACAACTATAATGAATGAATAAAACTTGATCTTCAATAGATCTTGAGGTAGACTCAACACTTCAAGGATGAAAGTGTTCTTCTCTTTTACTTGAAGAGCAAGAGATGAGATGAGAAAGATTCACTTCTAAACAGGTAGTAATCAATCAAATAATCAAGGATTTGAATGATTTAAGAAGTATGTTTAAATCTGGAAATTTGTGTGCAAAAGAGGTGAAGAGAAAATCTGAGAATGGTCCACTATTTATAGGATAAAGGTCCAACGGTCATATCTGAACGCGGTTCCTTATTGGTACCTGCGGTGCCTTATTGATAAGTAACCGCATAGACCTTTAAGGGACCGTGTTCGTAAACTTCGCTCCCTTTTGTCTTTTAGTGGGGTAGTCACGTCTGGTGGAATAGTTATCCTCAAAGGATATTCTGAAACTAAATGGAATATGCCATTTTTAAATTTTCAAATATTTAATTTAATAAAACATTTTCTTAAAAATAAAGTTTTAAAAAAAAACTTTGTCACATTTAATAAAAGGTTAGTTTTAAGAAAACTTAAATCCTTGATCACTTAATTAAGATGAAAGCTTGTTTGTTCATACCTTAAGTGAAAATGGTTGAAATGAAAAAATACTTGAACTCAAGAATTCGTTTTTCGTTGTTTTCGTAAATGCTTGTTTTTATATTTTGTCGTAATCAAAACAAAGCAAGATCGAAAAACGCAAGTAACATTTTTAGGCATCATTGCATTAACAATCCAAACTATTATTTCAATCTTGTGTGTATTATTTGTGTAGATCCAAATTTTGTATAATTTGAAAGTTGTGTATGTGTTGTGGTTAATACTTGGGCCTTAAAGTATATTGGTGTAGATTAGTTCTATCTAAGATTAGAACTCGACATTTAGCTTAGTGTTAAAAATTGGTGTAAGCGAAGTGTTAAGTTTTTCCACCTTGGAAGGAGCTTGTTGATTAAGTGAACTCTCGAGTATGGTACTCGAGGAGTGGAGTAGGGACGATGATAAAGCTTCATGGCCGAACACTATAAATCCTTGGTGTTCAGTTAACTAACTGAGCTAGCTCAGTTGGCTTCCAAGGGTAACTTTAGGGAGGTATTCTTGGAGAGGTCTTGTGACACCCCAGGTCGGGTCAAAATATTGCGGAATTTTCAATTGAGATGTCACAAGGGTGGATCGATAACACATAGTTTCATAGAGCATAAGATAAGAAATTATTCAAAACATATTACATGATCGTTGTACAAATTTATAAAATTGTCTTCAACATGATATAAGTAAGATGTTTATTTTTCCCAAATAGAACCCATGATGAGTCCTACAATGCAGATTACAATGATGCTTGAGTCCATCAACACACCACGTATTAACTTCATTTTCCTGAGAAAAACATGCTTAGAGGGTCAACATAAAGTTGGTGAATTTACAGGTTTAATAAAGATTAGTTTGGACATACATCAATCATAGTAGTAACAATGCACAAAGCATTTTTACTAAGAAGGGTAGATTACATTTTCTATTACTCGAAACTGAAGCTTAACTTTCCATAGTCCTCAACAGATGAGAACTTGGTGTCCTACAAAAAGACACCTAAACCCAGTTCCAACATGGTATACATCTGTTGTCCCGGCCAAGGCACAGTGAGCATGACTCACCCAGATGGGGATGGTCAGTCCGAAATAGATCTATTTATAACATTCGGGCAATTACAAAAATTTAACAGTTTCTATAATAGTCAATTGTAATCAAGTTTATACAATTCTGTTATGTCTGTTGATCCCAAACTTAGATCGATTTAGCTTGTGTAAACGAGATTAGATCAAGTTAAACACGTAGAGAAACTTTGTTTATGTATAAAGTAATTTAAGTGTTATGCGGAATTAACACTTAAACAAGAACACACAAAGAATGTAAAACAAACTTTCACTTGATTGATTGAATCGAACTTGCTTACAATGAAAGTGTTAAACGTATGAAAAACTTATATGAAACATAACCTAAAGGTCTTCTTTTATAGACATAAGAAGCCTTGTACAAGAGTCTACGTATCAGCTATTCTAGGTAAAGATAATTATATAAAATACATTGTTGATCCTATCCTTACTAGAAACAAACTAGAAACATAATACGCGTAGACCATATCTTTCCATCAGTGCTTGTCTTCAACCTATCAACGCTTGACTTCTTCCTGTCAACACTTGATCTATCAACGTTTGTTTTCTTCTTATCAACACTTGTTTTCTTCTTGTCAGCGTTCAAGTGTACTGGCTATGTTTTATTCCCAACAATCCTCCCCTAAACTTGATGTCTACTTTAGTAATCAAGTTTCTGAATACAAATTAAGAACTAGGAGGAATCTTACAAATCTTATCATATTGGTAATAAACATGCCTAATCAAATCTTTGGCCACGTCACTTGAATAGTCATTCTCCAGCCGTGTTGTCTTCATCTTGTCCAAAACTTCTTTGGACATGGGATACTGAGCATCTACAAGAAGATACTCAACAAACTTTGTAGAGCTCAAATAATACACACCAGCAGCTGAATACAAACGCCATTGAAGACCACTGATATCATCCTCAAGATCCTTCAAAATAGGATCTTCTTCTTCTGGTGCACACATTCTCTTGAATGTTGACCAAAGCTTTATTCCATTTGTAGAAATGTAAATCTTGCTTATATTTTAGAGAGAGAAAGAGATAGAGAGATGGTGGATTACACACAATTCTAAAGAGAGAAAACCAATGTTTACTATGTGAAAAAGTGAATAACCACATACCCTCTCCATCTAAGGAGAGGGTTTATATACCCAAGCCTTTTAATGGGCTTAGGCTTACATGTTCTGGCCGACCTACACATGTTTTAGGCTAGGCTTGGGCTTGTTTGTTAAATAACGATGTCTAGACTACGAGCTACTACTTAGTATATTGTCGGAGTGACCGAATCTTCCTAAATACGTAAAAACGTATTTCCAACAATCTCCCCCTAAGGAAGGTCACTCCAAACAAGGGCGTTGCCCGAGTTAGAATAATGAAATAAACCTAGCATACTATGCTTGTCTTGAGCTCGTAGTCTTCATCTTTCTTTTCCTTTTCTTTTTCTGGTGAACATGCTGATGTGATCTTTGATATCAATCTTGAGCATTAATCTCTTGCATTGATCTCGTGCATCCATCACTTGTGATCTTTGCCTCTTCGTGACGCCATGTCCCACATACTTATACCTTCGTAATTCTTGAAAGCTTCAGAGTTCGATACAGCGGAAGACTTAACTTTTAGGCTTTCTTGAATTAGATGTGATATTAAGTGCATAAAGCATAAGCATGCGGGGACGACTCCTTCTTGGATCCCGCAACGCCATCATCTTCAAATGCCGCAACATAAGTAGACACAAACGAAATGGCTTTGAACATTTCATTCTAATTCGGTAGCATTTTACCTCCGGTGGGCAAAGACCGTTGGACGATATAAAATATCGTACTTGTGGCAGGTAGATTTAATTAAAAATCTCCTTGACAAGATTTCGTGGGTAAACCCGTTCTCTTTACTCGACCGTCCAAAGCTGACTGTGAACGTAAAGAGTGAATCATTTGGATAAAATTATCCGCATGATTGAAGCCGTCAATTCTGATTCCTGGAACAAGTTTGATTCATTAAAGAATCGCACCATCGTTGCTTTCCAGTTGTCACGAGCTTGATTCGTATAGAATCTTGCAAGTTACCTACCAAGTGCTGTTTCAGGTTAACACTAGAAGGATTTCCACTCATCACCGTGAACACTAAGGTATCACTCTGAGTGTTCTGGCAAGATCACTAAGATTTTGCGTAGAGGCCTGGAACGTGTTTAAGTTCAGTTAAGACTTAAACCACTGTTGCTTTCCAGTTATCACAAGCTTGATTCATAAAGAATCACACAAGTCACCTACCATGAGATTTTTGATATTCGCTCAAGAAGGATTTCCATCTTCATTGTAAATACTCTCGTATTACTCAGATGTTCAAGGAAGATCATGAAGATTTTGCGTAGGACTCTAAAAATCTTTCTTACTTTTCACAGTGTGTGAAGAAGCAAGGAAATATGAAAGTGTGTCCTAATGAGATATTTGATGATCTCAAATGGCTCTAGACTCGATCGTGCATTTTGGATTTTAGTGATCGGAGGCTGGAGAGGAGTGCCACCTTTTCAATACCAATTTATTTGTAGTGAATAAATCAATAGATAATGTGTTGTCTCTGTGTGATTAAAACAAATACCTTTTGAGAGATATCTGAGTTAGCTGGGATGGGTTGTGCATTGCATCACTGGGTCCATGATGTCTATCTTCAATATCGAGCATCATTAAAATGATCTCAATAGCATATGTGTTGACCCGGTTTCTGCATAAGGTTGTAAGGAGGGCTTCTTTCTTTACACTCTTTATCTTTACAATTCTTTTTCATTCTTCAACCCCTTCAATGCTTACCAATACGTCATAACTAGCACCTTGTTGTGATTGTTCCAGTGCTAACTTAAGTACTTGGTCGGCATTCAACTACGTTCACTATCTTTCTCCAACTTTCCTAAGGACTACTATTTCTAGCTATGGAATGTCCTTGGGAAGATTCCCTTGGTTCTAGAAGAATCATAGGACTTAACCTATCCTATCATCCTTATGTCACCACAATCTTCATCGTCGTGAAATAAATGGGTTCTGGGTAAGTATATGTCACCATGAAAATCCATTTTGATATGCAAATACGTTTTGCTCCCCCTTAACATATGCCACGATATTCGAAAACATTTCGCATATGTAGGGATGAGCCAACACATTAAGTCAAACCGTTTGTGATAATATCCCATATTAAATCACATTTTCTCCCCCATATGAAAAATATTAACCCAATCGATGTTTTTAATATCAATTGATTTAATGAAGTTTTAACAAAGGTTTTGGGAAGAAAAATGCAAGTCCATTTTATCTTCATGATATCAAACGTATGAGATATGATACCGATTTGTGACATGATCACATATTCACCATATTAGAAAAGAATTGACAAGGTTAGACCTGATAGATGAGAACATCATATGGTAAGATCAAATGGTTCTTGTTAGCATACATTGGTCACCTCGTCACGTCTGAAGTCATCTCTTGACACCACGTGTACGATTGGTATTCTTGTCTTGACACCAACTAGTGAGCTTGACGCGTTCGGCATCGAAGATTTTGAATGCTTGACAATTGCTCCCCCTCAATTGTTGACCCGTGTTCTATTGAAAGAGCTGTAGTCGTCGGTTGAGTAGTCACATCGTCGAGTATGTAGATACCAATTGTAGATTGCTATGGTTGTAGAGATGATAGCTTCATTAAAAACAAGACTTCTCTTGTTTTAACAAATAAATGCACTAAAACGTACATAGATTTGTGTTAGACCAAGTTATAAAGTAAACTTGATCCCTTACAAGGTTTTAAAGTAAACCTTGCCCGAGAAAATTTATTCCCGTTGTGAGCCAAAGCTTTCATAAGAAATACTTGACTTTAATATGAAAACCGGGTGGCAGTCTAAAATAACTACAAGCCAATATAGGCATGTTTTATGAAATATTTACAACTTTTGTACGAACTCTATTTATGGCGCTGTGTCGATATTAATCAACATTTCTAAGGCCGTAAATATTATCGTACCAAAAGACATGCCTTTTAAAAATAAAGTAAAAATATTTTTGGATTTTTACGAAAATTTTCAATTTTTATGGTTTTTATAGGGTTTTATATTTTTGTATTTTGCTTTTGTGGATAAAAATATAAACAATATATACAGATGATCACCAAGGATACGGAGAATAGTTTACCATCACTATTCTTTCGCTTCATCTGCCAATTTGTGACAACCGTGGTTTTGGGTTTGTCACTTGGTCTTACTTTTAGGTTATTTTATGTGTGCTTACTTGAATTGTGTGTTTACGTGTTTATTTTGTGTGAACGAGGTTGGTGTGGTTATCTTTTATGAGTATAGAGTACTCATAAGTAAATCGAGGAACGGTTATTCCATGTTCATGAGCTCACAAGTGGTAACTATGAAATGAAAATGGTGATATTGTGGTGTTTAAGTATACGTATAAGTATTATAGTAATAGTATTTTTTAGGATTTACGGTTTAGCATTTAGAGGCTCGGGTGAGGTAATGATCCATGTGAATATTTTTCGGGATGGTTTTAAGTCATTTAGGACTTAGTTATAAAGTTTATTTCAAAATTTGAGATTTTTTTATAAAAGTGTATATTTTACGTCTTTTACGGTAAAACGCGTAAATTTGACTAGTTTTACGGTTTTGAGGTTTTGGAAGCTTTAGGAGCTGAAATAAATTAAGGTAAATTAAGGTAATATTAATAAGATATTAATTAACAATAAAAAGAAAAAAAATAAAGAAAAAAACGAATTTAAGGGGGTTAGGTCGGTTTGGAAAAGAAAAAAAAAGGGAAAAGAGGAGAAAAAGGAAAGTGGGCTTATTCTTGGACTAGGATTTTATGTACACCCTATATATTGTTTTAATAACAATCAAATTCATAATTATTCCCTGGAGATATTAAAAAATTCGTGGGTTACATAGAAGGTTTTTAGGGTTCTTCATAATTTTGGGGGTTTTCATAAATCAAAGGTAAAGTCTTTAATCCCTTTTTAATTTAATTGTTTTTATGTTTTTATAATCATTCTTATGACGGAATTAGGGTTAGGGTTCATATAAAATCAGTAAATTAATGATGTGATAATCATAATATGATGATCATATAAATTAGGGCTTGTAATTAGAGGGATTAGGGTTAATTAATGAGGTTGATTTTGTTAAACCCGTTTTTAAAAACTGGGCAGAATTTTGAGTCTATTGTTTTGATCATATCTCGAGTTCTAGGAACATTCAAGATGCGATCAAACTAGACCTGGATAGGTAATTGAGTTGACTTTCTAAATCAAGAAACTAGAACTAAATTGGAGGTCGGGAAGTGGGTCAAAAACAGGTTACAACAGTCGGAGGTCAAAACAGTTTTAAATTTAGCCTGTTTTCTTTTTAAGTTTTGGGTTGTTTGGGGTACTTAGGGTTGCATTGGGATCTTCTCACGAACATGAGAGATGGTTTATATATTGTAGTAAGTATCTGCACTTGGGCTAAGATTTTGGTTTAGGGTAAGACCCTCTAATGGTAATGAACTTTTCATACGTTTAAAATCAGTGAATTCTGTATAGGTAGCAATATATACACATATATCTGGGCCTTAACAGTAGCTTTAAGGTTAGGGCAAGTGGGAGCTTTTAGCTAACATGTATAAAAGTGTGAATATTCTTTTTACAGAAACCATGGGTATATTTAAGTGGACGTTTGACTTAAAGTTTTGAGACCTAAAACTGGGACGGTTTTATGTAAAATTATGAACGGGATAGCTATTAAACTTAACCAAATTAGGGACTTGTTATGGAAGGGTAATGGGGTGATTAGAGCTTAACAATGAGGTAATTATACGGGAATAGACTAGATATCCATCATAGGTTGATGAGCCATCTTAGTGATTGGATCGTGTATTGATTTCGTGTTTTTGGTTTGTTAGCTTGTTGCTAGTGCGAGGACTTGTGAAGAAGCTATCAGGTGAGTTTCATAGTCCCATATCTTTTAATGATTTTCACTTCCAGATGGGATGGAAGAGACACTGGCTTGAGTTATTTATAAATTGATGTTGTGAATGTGTTTGTGATTTGAGATGGACTTGTGTTTACATTATGTGATTAACTGCTATGTGATTTTTGATTGTGTATGATTTGGATCGGGGGACACGTGCCGTCTCAGTTATTGTGGTTTGACAAGGTAGTGGCCTTGAGGTTTGACAAGGTAGTGGCCTTGTGGTTTGACAAGGTAGTGGCCTTGGGATAGGTACATAGTGTGATCATCTATGGTACCATGTTGTTTGGCAAGGTAGGAGCCTTGGATTTTGGTTTGGAATGATTGATCTTGAATGCTAGTTGTTAATACATAATTGTAGCACATTGTCCGTATGTTATTGTGTTGATGGTTGTTATTCAAAGATTGTAATTGATTTAGCGTTAGAGTCTAAACCTATGACTCTCACCAACTTTATGTTGACGTGTTTTAGTGTCTCTTTCAGGTGATACTATGGTTAAGCATGAGAACATAAGTGGCTAGGATTGGAGAAGCTTAGGAATGCATATAGAAGGAGAATCCCCGTTTCCTTCTTAGCTTTGTTTGTTCATTTATCTAGTGATACTGTTGGCACCTATATGTTTGTTTGTTTGTTTGTGTTATTTGTTTGTCTTGGGTAAGAGGTAGGACTGTTATCTACTTACCTAGACTCCTGCATTGTTGAGATATTGTCATGACATTTGTGTCACCATTTTATGACATTTCTTATATCATTTAGTTATCTCTATAGACACGCTATTGTTGTGATGATATCCATACGTCGTGCCCCATATTCCGCCATGGTGGGGTGTGACAGAATGGTATCAGAGACAATGGTTATAGAGAATTAGGTTGCCTAGCCGTGTAGCCTAGTCTATAGCTTAAGGGTCCCTGCATATAGGCGTCATAGGAGTATGTGTGCATTTTATAGTAATTGATGTGTTTGAATATTATTTTCGCAGTATTTGTTAGGTTATGAACTACTATGGTTCATACTTAACTACATGTTATTTTCTTTACGAGTTTTGATTAGTGCGGGTGGAACCATGGTCGTATACGCTAGTCATTGTTGGATTTCGCTTAATTATGTTTTCATGTTCTTTATACATTTTGAATTTTGTCTACGCTGGTTCAGCTGGACTACGAGTTTATGTGTTTCGTGCATTGGCTATGTTATTTTAATACATGGGGTTTTGGATCCTATCTTGTGTGGTTATGTGCTTGTGAGTTGTTGGATTATGTGTTATGTGTAGTATTAATTTCTTATAAGTGTCATCATAGGAGGGAGTACATTGGTGAAAGGGAACATGTATAATTATGGAGGCCTACATAATTATATATGTGCCACAACACCACTGGACTTTCAAGTATGATTGCATGAAAGAGAGTTAATACATGCTTGTATAGTATATGTTGGATGGATTTGAGTGTATGTACGCTTATGCCTATGTATGTAAAATTATTTTCTACTTATCGGTTGTATTCTTGGGATGGTTGCTAGCTCGTTTCTCTTTGAGATGTTCAACTTCTTTAGTAGCGCATTTCTCGGGTCCTCATTTCACATGTTTGTTTGTACGGTACTTTTGGCGTGAAGGATTTTGAGATGGTGGAGATTTGTTTTTGGGGTAACGATGTCTTTTGTTTCGAGTTATACATGGTAAAAAAAATAGAACTTGCAAATTGAAAAAAAATAGTTGTTGGTAGTCGATGAAATAAGGAAGTGTCGGGATCATGTTTCAAATAAGGTGGAATATAAATTCTTTAACATATAAGCATGACTCGGTTATTTTAAAATATTTTGGTTTTGATCATCTAAAGTTATTGTTCTTAAGTTAAAAATTTTGTTCTTATTTAGTGAAATATGTTAAAATCATGTAATTAGTAGAGTTTTAATTTTCTGGAATTAAAATAAATTAGGTTCTAGTTTTGGTAATTAATGGGGGGTTTTAGGGTTTAAAAATCGTTTTTTTTGGTATAAATCGGAGTAGGCAGAAACTGTCGCTAAATTGTCAAAATATGTCGCTAACTGTCAGAAACTGTCGCTAATGCCTAGGCAGATTTTGAGAAAAATCGTTTTGGTCATAACTTATTTGTTTTTAAAGGTTTTTGGGTGATTCAAAAGCCTAAAATTATGTACTCGGAACATACTTTTCAAATATTCAGAAAGTTTAATAATTGGAAGTCAGTAGCTTGGTCGAATTAATTGTACAAGTGTTGAGTTCAAGGTTAATTTTCGGACAACATGGTTTAAACTCGTGTTTTGGGTATTTTGCGGTAATGAACACTTGGAGGGTAAACATAGAGATGAGTTGGGAAGGAATTTGAGAGTTCTTTAGACCTTATTATACGTGGTTATATTTCGATGAGTTTTGATTTATGGTATTTATGAGTAAGACTGAAATCGGGGTGACAGTTTTAAACCCGTTGAGTTATGTGACGGCTCCTAACTTGGTTTCAAGACAGTTCTTGTTTGATGAGTTGCGAGATTTAGTTAGGTTGGTTACATAAATTTATGGTTTTGATAAGTTTCCTCGCGGACGGTTAAGGCTCATGTGTTTTTGGTTGAGATTATTTTCGTGTAAACTGAGTTCACATTTGAACGTGAAGGTTTTATCAGGGATATGCATCCTCGTTTGTTTGCTGAGAATAAGTTTGAGTTTGGGAGTGAATCTCGGGACGATATTTCTATTAGGAGGGAGTGATATGACAACCGTGGTTTTGGGTTTGTCACTTGGTCTTACTTTTAGGTTATTTTATGTGTGCTTACTTGAATTGTGTGTTTACGTGTTTATTTTGTGTGAACGAGGTTGATGTGGTTATCGTTTATGAGTATAGAATACTCATAAGTAAATCAAGGAACGGTTATTTCATGTTCATGAGCTCACAAGTGGTGACTATGAAATAAAAATGCTGATATTGTGGTGTTTAAGTATACGTATAAGTATTATAGTAATAGTGTTTTTTTAGGATTTACGGTTTAGCATTTAGAGGTCTCGGGTGAGGTAATTATCCATATGAATATTTTTTCCGGATGGTTTTAAGTCATTTAGGATTTAGTTATAAAGTTTATTTCAAAATTTGAGATTTTTTATAAAAGTGTATATTTTACGTCTTTTACGGTAAAACGCGTAAATTTGACTAGTTTTACGGTTTTGAGGTTTTGGAAGCTTTAGGAGCTGAAATAAACTAAGGTAAATTAAGGTAATATTAATAAGATATTAATTAACAATAAAAATAAAAAAAAATAAAGAAAAAAACGAATTTAAGGGGGTTAGGTCGGTTTGGAAAAAAAAAAAAAGGGAAAAGAGGAGAAAGAGGAAAGTGGGCTTATTCTTGGACTAGGATTTTATGTACACCCTATATATTGTTTTAATAACAATCAAATTCATTATTATTCCCTGGAGATATTAAAAAATTCGTGGGTTACATAGAAGGTTTTTAGGGTTCTTCATAATTTTGGGGGTTTTCATAAATCAAATGTGAAGTCTTTAATCCCTTTTTAATTTAATTATTTTTATGTTTTTATAATCATTCTTATGATGGAATTAGGGTTAGGGTTCATATAAAATAAGTAAATTAATGATGTGATAATCATAATATGATGGTCATATAAATTAGGGCTTGTAATTAGAGGGATTAAGGTTAATTAATGAGGTTGATTTTGTTAAACCTGTTTTTAAAAACTGGGCAGATTTTTGAGTCTATTGTTTTGATCATATCTCGAGTTCTAGGAACATTCAAGATGCGATCAAACTAGCCCTGGATATGTAATTGAGTTGGCTTTCTAAATCAAGAAACGAGAACTAAATTGGAGGTCGGGAAGTGGGTCAAAAACAGGTTACAACAGTCGAAGGTCAAAACAGTTTTGAATTCAGCCTGTTTTCTTTTTAAGTTTTGGGTTGTTTGGGGTACTTAGGGTTGCATTGGGATCTTCTCACGAACATGAGAGATGGTTTATATATTTTAGTAAGGATCTGAACTTGGGCTAAAATTGTGGTTTAGGGTAAGACCCTCTAATGGTAATGAACTTTTCATACGTTTAAAATCAGTGAATTCTGGATAGGTATCAATATATACACATATATCTGGGCCTTAACAGTAGCTTTAAGGTTAGGGCAAGTGGGAGGTTTTAGCTAACATGTATAAAAATGTGAATATTCTTTTTACAGAAACCCTGGGTATATTTAAGTGGACGTTTGACTTAAAGTTTTGAGACCTAAAACTGGGACTGTTTTGTGTAAAATTATGAACGGGATAGCTATTAAACTTAACCAAATTAGGGACTTGTTAAGGAAGGGTAATGGGGTGATTAGAGCTTAACAATGAGGTAATTATACGGGAATAGACTAGATGTCCATCATAGGTTGATGAGCCATCTTAGTGATTGGTTCGTGTATTGATTTCGTGTTTTTGGTTTGTTAGCTTGTTGCTAGTGCGAGGACTTGTGAAGAAGCTATCAGGTGAGTTTCATAGTCCCATATCTTTTAATGATTTTCACTTCCAGATGGGATGGAAGAGACACTGGGTTGAGTTATTTATAAATTGATGCTGTGAATGTGTTTGTGATTTGAGATGGACTTGTGTGTACATTATGTGATTAACTGCTATGTGATTTTTGATTGTGTATGATTTGGATCGGGGGACACGTGTCGTCTCAGTTATTGTGGTTTGACAAGGTAGTGGCCTTGAGGTTTGACAAGGTAGTGGCCTTGTGGTTTAACAAGGTAGTGGCCTTGGGATAGGTACATAGTGTGATCATCTATGGTACCATGTTGTTTGGCAAGGTAGGAGCCTTGGATTTTGGTTTGGAATGATTGATCTTGAATGCTAGTTGTTAATACATAATTGTAGCACATTGTCCATATGTTATTGTGTTGATGGTTGTTATTCAAAGATTGTAATTGATTTAGCGTTGGAGTCTAAACCTATGACTCTCACCAACTTTATGTTGACGTGTTTTAGTGTCTCTTTCAGGTGATACTATGGTTAAGCATGAGAACATAAGTGTCTAGGATTGGAGAAGCTTAGGAATGCATATAGAAGGAGAATCCCCGTTTCCTTATTAGCTTTGTTTGTTCATTTATCTAGTGATGCTTTTGGTACCTATATGTTTGTTTGTTTGTTTGTGTTATTTGTTTGTCTTGGGTAAGAGGTAGGACTGTTACCTACTTACCTAGACTCCTGCATTGTTGAGATATTGTCATGACATTTGTGTCACCATTTTATGACATTTCTTATATCATTTAGTTATCTCTATAGACACGCTATTGTTGTGATGATATCCATATGTCGTGCCCCATATTCCGCCATGGTGGGGTGTGACACAATTCCTTTATAGTCTCAGGCGAGAAGGTTCTCATTCCTAGCTTGTCGGCTAAAAATTCAATTCGAGCGTGATCTAAAGCCTTCGTGAAAATATCCGCCAATTGATACTCAGATCGGAAAAAGTAAAGCTCTATTACTCCATCTTCCACTTGCTCCTTGATGAAATGGTAGCGAATGTCAATATGCTTCGGCCGGGAGAATTGAACATTGTTGCAGCATAAGGCAATTGCACCCTTGTTGTCACAGTACATCGGAATTTTGTTGAAACCTAGACCATAGTCGGTTAATTGCGATCTCATCCAAAGAATTTGAGCACAACAACCGGACATAGCTATGTATTCTGCTTCCGTACTTGAAATTGCAGCACTTTTCTGCCTTTTCGATGCCCAACTGATTAGTCGATCTCCTAGTAGTTGCAAAGTTCCACTCGTGCTACGCCTTGTATCTTGACAACCCGCGTGATCCACATCTGCATATGCCATAAGTGCAATCGAAGAGTCCTTCGAATACTAAAGTCCCCGATTAATGGTTTCTTTAAGATATCGAAAGATCCGTTTCACAGTAGCCAAATATAACTCAGTAGGTCGAGTTTGATACCGAGCACACATACATATAGCAAATTGAAGATCAGGTCGACTAGCTGTGATATATAGAAGAGTACCGATCATTCCACGATAAAGTGTCGGATCAACGGCAATTCCATGTGGATCTGCATCAAGCTTAGTTTTTTCACCATTGGAGTGTCTACGGGGTCGCAACATTCCATCTTATATTTCTTAAGCGATTCAAGGGCATACTTGGATTGATTGATAAAGATGCCTCTGGGACTCTGAGATATCTGAAGACCTAAGAAGAATGATACCTTGCCCATCATTGACATCTTAAACTTGGAAGACATGAGTTTCCCAAACGCATCCGATAAGGTTTGGGTCGAGGCTGCAAATATAATATCATCAACATATATTTGTACCATAATCATATCTTTACCTCGTTTCTAAATGAACAGCGTGGGATCCACCTTGCCTTTAGCGAAGCCTTGCGTAATGAGGAATTGTGACAGTAGATCATACCATGCGCGAGGAGCTTGCTTCAACCCATAGAGAGCCTTCTTAAGCTTGTACACATGATTAGGATATTTAGGATTCACAAAACCATCTAGATGTTGTACATAGACCTCTTCCTTGATTTCACCATTAAGAAATGCCGTCTTCACATCCATCTGATAGACGATCATATTCATGTGGGCTGCATAAGTGAGGAATAGTCTAATAGCTTCCAAACGGGCAACAGGTGCAAAGGATTCCATAAAGTCGATGCCCAATAATTGCTTGTATCCACGAGCTACTAGTCGAGCTTTGTTCTTCAATATTCCGCCTAACTCATCGAGTTTCACCTTGTAAACCCATTTCAAAGTGAGTAACTGCACTTGATCCGGGCATGGGACAAGTTCCCAAACTTCAAGACGTATGAATTCGTTAAGTTCTTCTTGCATAGCTTCTATCCAACAGGATTGAGTAAAAGCTTGTTGCCATGTCTTAGGTTCAACTTCAGTGAGTAAAGCATCAAAGTGACAAAACATTGCACTTTCTTGTAACTGACTTCGTGTGGATACCGGACGATTAGGGTCACCAATAATAGAATCTATAGGATGATCCTTTGTCCACTTGCTGTCATGTTCACGAATCCGTGGATTGGAGTAAACCGTAGTAAGATCTTCCTCTGAGGTGGACGACCCGGCTTGATTAGGGTCGGGAATTGGTACACCAAAGAATGGAAGTTCATGCATTTGAGCGAATTCCAAGTCGTGATCATCATCATCCTCTTCATCATCAATAGGCATGACATGGGTAGTTGAAACATGTGTTGGTTGAGAATTACTCGTTGAAGGTATATCTTGACCAATTGTAGGTGCAGACGTAGCTGATTGTGCAACGGTTGCTTGAGTGACAACTTCGGTTACCGGAGCTATTACTTCAGGTTCGGGAGCAACGATACTTGGAGGAGTAAAGAATTCATCAAAGAACGGTTGAAACAACGTATCCCATTCAGTCCTAGAAGGTGGTGTAAATGATGATGAAGTAGGGTTGTTTGGGACAAGACCAGAACTAATGTAACTGGGTCCCATTTCATGAAGTGCGGGTTCAGAGTTGCTTGCTCAGAAGCCATTGCTGTCAGCTCATCAAAATCAACATTCATAGGTTCAAGGATCTTGCGAGAGTTACGGTTGTAGATTCGATGTGCCTTCTTTGCGGGTGCGTAACCAATGAAAATACCAATATCAGCCTTTGGTTGAAGTTTTCCCAAATTGTCACCATCATTATTTGAATAGCAAAGAGAACCAAATACATGAAGATATCATAAATCTGGTACTTTTCCATGGAGAAGCTCATAAGGTGTTTTACCATGGCGTTTACGAATTAGTGACCGGTTTTGGGTATACACTGCTGTAGATACTGCTTCTGCCCATAAAAACAATGGAGCCTTTGCGTAAATTAACATCATTCGAGCAGCTTCCATAAGTGTGCGATTTCGCCTTTCAACGACACTGTTTTGTTGTGGAGTGCGTGCAACGGATGTTTCATGAGATATGCCAACTTCTTCATAATAGTCACGCAAGATTTGATTCACAAATTCGGTTCCATTATCTGTACGAATGCGTCGGACAGTAGTATTGAGACGCACTTGAATCATCTTGAGAAATCCGATGATGAATTTAGGTGCCTCATTTTTTGCTTTAAGAAATTTCACCCATGTAAACAGAGAGTAATCATCGACAATGACGAGGATGTACTTTTTGCCATTAAGACTTTCAACACGCATTGGCCCATAAAGATCCATATGCAACAAATAAAGTTTCTCTTGGTTGGTGTCTTCAGTCTTGGGTTTGTATGATTTCTTAGTGCTTTTCCCCATTGTACACGCGGAACACAAATGATCCTTGTGAAATGAAAGTTTAGAAAGACCACGAACAAGTTCGTTTTTTGCCAAATGGTTAATAGCGTCAAAGTTAAGATGAGATAACCGTCGATGCCATAACCATGACTTAGTCTTCGATGCTTTGGAGAGAAGACATACGGGAGAAGCGGCCATCATGTCTTGTAGAGACAAAGTATAAAAATTATTCCCTCGAGTGCCTTTCAATAAATCAACCCCTTCCAAATTACGAATGAAGCAGGTATGCTCTCGAAAAGCAACTTCTAGGTTTGCATCACAAAATTGTCCCACAGAAAATAAGTTGTGACCGAGACCTTCCACATAATACACTCTCGAAATTATAACATTCCCAATATGATATTCACCATAACCCATTATCTTTGCAATATGATCATTTCCAAATCGAACCGTACCAAGAAACTTGTTGACGAAATTTCTGAGCTGAAAGCGATCTCCGGTCATATGCTTGGAGCAACCAGAGTCCAAATACCAGAGAACAATTTGGACCACCTGTTTTCAATAACAACAATAGACAATGCATTGGAAACTATTGGTTCCGGAGTGTTAGCAGATACAGATATAGAATTATCAGAATTGCTAACATTTTTGAGACCCTTAGATTTCCTGCGTTTTCTAATGTGAGTTTTAGCACTAACAGGTTTTACTGTTCCAACTTTCTTAGATTTTGTATTATTCGCGGGCACTACAGTGGGAGTAGACCTATTTAAAGGGCACTTGGTTCCTACAGTAGTGTCGGTGTTCCTAGTTAAAGGACTCGCTTGTGTTTTGGTAGCCTTGGTACTCCTAGTTAAAGGGCACGCTTTCTTCGCTTTAGTGGGAGTGATCCTAGTCAAAGGGCACATATTTCCTACTATAGTGAAAGTTCTACCAGTGGGGCGCCACATCCAACCAACTTAGGTTAACACTTTCCCAGTCGGTTTCCATTTTAATCCATTTTCCGGGCATACATCTCATTCACATGGTCAATAAGGAAAGAATCATGACGACTAGAAAACATACATTCATTGCAATTCCAACATTTCAAATTAGAATTCACACTAGGCTTAGAACGCTTCACAACCGCAGAGCCTTTAGGTTTAGCTACATGATTCTTTTTATTCAAAACAGCAATAACATTCCTAGGATGGGCTTCTACTTTCTTCTTCACTTGACTACTAGATGGGGGCAAGATCCTATCATTCTTCTTGTTTCTTTTAAGCTTAGATCTTTGAGCCTTAGTAGTGGTGCTTACTCCTGTAGAAGGCAACACAGGAATATTAGAAGCTGGTTTTGATTCCGCCTTATCTTTAGTGACCAAAGTTTGAGATGGTTTAGTCCTAGGGCCCTTATTAAATTGTGTGACGGCTATAAGGTTCCTTTTGATTGCACTAGAGGACGATGCTGAGACAGTGACTGCGTTAACCACAACATTCTTACCTTTTAGAGTATGAAGTGTTTCCTTTAACTCAGCCAAGACCAAATTCTTATCACAAATTTGTTCCCTCAAATCAGATATTTCCATCGACTTTTGATTCAATTGTTCAATCAATGATTGATTCTGTGCAGTGGTATCAACACATGCGGGCTTTACTGAATCGAAGAGTCGTGTATTTTTCTGTTTTAAGTCATCAACTTTGGACAAAATCTTGGAAACTCGATTATCTAGATCAAGTTTAAAATTCTCAGCGGCCTCAAGTACGTTCACACAGTTAAGCTCCTTAGATTTCTCTATTTCTATCGGCAAAGATTTAGCAACATTGTCACTTGGCTGACGCTGTTTTGATTGTAAATTCAATCGAAAATTCTTTTCAAAATTTGCATCATCGATATTAACACCTTCGAATGACGTTTCAAAGATTTCTTGAATAAATTGTTGCTCGCATTCAAGCGAAATACAATGTGTTTGAATCTCATCAAAACGTATTAAAAGCGATGAATATGAATCTTGAAGCTTTAAAAATTCAGCGTCAGATTCGTGACAAGTACTATCTACCACAATATCCACAGATTCAACATTATGCACAATAGAATCATTATCAACACTTTTATTCACACAGACAGAAACTATATCATGAGACATCACTTGCTTCAGAAGCAGATCATTTTGGTGTGAAACCCGTTCTATTTCAAGTAAACTGTTTTCATAGGCATCATCCATTTCATTGAAAACACGTCTAACTTCTTCTATTTCTAAAAGCAAATCTTGATCAAGAGTACTAAGACAAGCTTTAACATTGTCTATAAACGGAACAATTTCATTTCGGAACGCAGCTCTAGTGTGCTCAAAGTTCCATTCACCTTCCGTTATGGCCGAAGCCGTCGTACGTTCCAAAATGACCTTGTCAAAATCGGCTAAGTGTTGGTGTACCGCATTTAAGTTAACAGACGCCTTACTTACCAGTGGAATTAACTTCGTTAAATCCGTTTTAACAAGTGTAGGAGACGTACTAGGAAGGTTTTCATTTGACAAACTTTGGGGCACAAGAACTGTCAATTCAGCTAATTCCTTTTGTAAGCGAATGCGTGTCTTTTTCGAAAATTGATCTTTGTTATGTTGATCATAATCAATTGTATGGAATTTTGAAATCATTTTAGAATGAGTTTCATCCGCAAGTGACTGTGTCTCCTCAGTACTACGAACAAAAGGTGCTTCTTTTGATTTTCCAATTATGGTCATATCATAAAGACTGGGAATATGTTCCTGAGCTTGTTTTGCATAACCTGGATTAGGTGGTAAATCTTGAAGACGCTTAAGTTCGAGTTCTTTAAATGATTTAGTTAAAAGATGAACCTTTTTTGTGGAAGCGTATTGTTTTAAAAGCTGTTGTTCTTTAAATTTAAGAAGTTTGGTAGCATTAATTTCCGATTCAACCTTTTTAGACTCGAGAGTTTCGAAATCCATTTTAAGTTTATGAAAATCATTGACAACCGACTCTTTTGATTTTAATTAATTGGAAAGATTATCTTTTAATGATTCTATTTCTTTCAAGTGTTCAATCTTTTCAAAACGAAATTGGTCAAATTCAGAACATGTTATTTTCTCTGCTTGAGGGACCATTTCAAAAGTTTTGACCTTTTCTTTATGCAATGCAAGCTCAGCAGTTAGGGTAGAATTCGTATCTACGGATTGTCTGAGTGCCATATGCATTTGATCAATAATATGTTTAGGCACCATGACCAAATCATGTTGAGCATAAGATTCTATACCCGTCGTAGCATTTGGTTGAGGTTCACTCAAATGTGTAGGTTTGGGTACCACATCATTTGAATTACTAGTTCCCGAATGTTGTTCGAGGTTGTCATTTTCATGCCCAACTTGATGTTGGTTATCATCAAGGTTATTAGATGTGGTTGGTACCTCACTGATGACATTAGAACCGTAGTGAGAGAGATTAGCAACGAGAGCAACTTGGGCAGAGTGAATGTCATCACAATCTGAATCATATGCGTCAAGATCATCTGCTTGATAAGCTGCATTAGAAGTGGAAATGACTGCAATGCCTTCAGTATCTGCTGCCCCTGGGTCTGCAAGAAATGCCAACTCCTCTGAATCCAAAATCTTCCCCTTAGACTAAGCATCAACCAAATACATCTTCTCACGAAACCATGCATCATCCCTCCTCCTTTTCGGCTAAGTGCATTCCCTAGCCATATGACCTTGTCTTCGGCAATTGTAGCAAGTCACAACCTTCTTAGGACCAATAGGACTCCCATTTCCACTAGCTTGAGAATTCACAGCTTGATTGTTCCTAGTCCTTGTAGGAGGTCCATATGAATTTTGCCTTCCCTGAATAAGTGGCACCGTCACTTGACCATCTTGAACAGTGGCTTGTTGTCGAGGATTTGATGAGGTGCGGAGCTGATTGTTTGTTGGTGGAAATCCTCTAGTTGCAACAAGTTTTGACAAGTAGGCTGTGAGATGGTTTAGAACATCAGCTGGCGTATCATTTGGAGTAAAGACCGGTGCTTGGATTGGTGGAAGTTCATTAGAGTAGAAAGCTTGTGCTGGTTGTGCTTCTATTGGAAAAAATCCTTGCTGAGGAGTATAACCCATTGGAGAAGTGTTGGCTTGTGATGGTGATGTCTGATATGGTGGTTGTTGTGGAAATGATTGTTGATGAACACTTTGTTGAAATGCTTGCTGTGGCATCATTGGTGGTTGATAAGATGGTTGCTGTGGTTGCTGATAGATGTGTGGTGGTGGCTGCTGCAAGTATGATGGTGTTGATAAGTATAAGCCATGTTTTGTTGAGAAGCATACATTGCAAGTGGATCATGAACTTGAGGTGTAGACAACCGAGCCTCGATCACATGGCATTCGTGTTGTTGAAGAAAAGCTTGAAGTTGATCCACATTGGTGTTATGCAAGTCCTTAGCCAATTTAACATCCTTCACGTATTTTTTCCATTCTGGAGGAAGAGTGTTCAAATACTTGGTGTTCAATTGAAAGGTAGGAATTGCCATGCCATAGATATTAAGCTCATTCAATAATAGGGTAAATCTCAGATAGTAATCATTGAGAGTCTCCCCTGGCACATAGGCAAACTTATCAAAAGTATCATAAAGCTTACACTCTCGTTCTTGTTTAGTTAACAATGTGCCTTGCATTAGAACCCAAATTCTATCCCATAACTCTTTGGCAACTTTATGTTTGCTGACGAGTTTGTAGACATCTGGAGGAAGGGCTTGGAGAATGATGTTTGTAGCATACTTATCACATTTGTCTTGAATCTTCATATCTCCAGTCAACTCACCCGTTGTGCGAGGACGAGTAGTCGTACATTCCGTCACTATACCATAATCTAATGATCCATTGAGCACCGATGCCCAAATGAGATGTCCATTCTCTTTGTTCAACATGTAAAGTTCCATTCGGGAAGTCCAATCCTCGTACATAGACTTCTCCAACATTGGTGGACGATTATCCGTACCTGAGAGGATAGACTTATCCGTAAGAGATGTGTACTCCATTTCAATAAGTTAAGATTTACAAAGTTGATCGAACAATGAAATAAGGTTAAGTATTTTTGTGTTGTTGTGAGTTAAAATCGAGAAACAATGTTAAAATCCCCTAAAATATGTTCTCGATAAACCAAAAATTCCAAGTCAAAATTACACACGAATTTTTTAAGGAATAATTTTTGGATTGTCGGTATGTCTAGATCGGAATGCCAGATCGGAATGTCACTATCGGAAAGTTCAGATCGGAATGTCACACTATCTGAATGTCCAGATCGGAATGTCACTATCAGAATGTCCAGATCGTAATATAACCCTGTCGAAATGTTGTTGGTATCGAAATGCCTAGATCACAAAGTTCTATCGGAAAGTTAAGATCTCAAAGTACTGTCGAAATGATTCAGATCGGGATATAGCTGACAAAATTTAGGCAGAGTAACGACTTAAAACTTCCTTATAACCGTCGGAATCCCAGATCGCAAAGATCGATCGGAATGTCCAGATCGGAATAAGTATCAAAATCCAAGTATCGCAAAGTAGAACCAGTCACTTTCCGATGGTGATGGTTATTGCAATGGAAACCCCTTTTCACGTGTACTTTCCGATGATGATGGTTGCTTGAAATTCAGAATGAAGAAAAACAAGAACTTTTTGAACTTTTGATCCAAGAAAGATTGTGTTTTAACCAAAACCAAGATACCAAAAAATACTATAACACGATTAAATACGTTATACTACTAGAAATCACGATCAAACACAAAAAAAATTGATGATTCGGCAAGAAACACTCAACAACCTACGAAATGTTTATAAAAACATACGCAACACTAAAACAAACCTATATTTCATCCCAAGCTCTTGATACCATTTGTAGAAATGTAAATCTTGCTTAGGTTTTAGAGAGAGAAAGAGATAGAGAGATGGTGGATTACACACAATTCTAGAGAGAGAAAACCAATGTTTACTATGTGAAAAAGTGAATAACCACACACCCTCTCCATCTAAGGAGAGGGTTTATATACCCAAGCCTTGTAATGGGCTTGGGCTTACATGTTTGGGCCGACCTACACATGTTGTAGGCTAGGCTTGGGCTTGTTTGTTAAATAACGATGTCTAGACTACGAGCTACTACTTAGTATATTGTCGGAGTGACCGAATCTTCCTAAATACGTAAAAACGTATTTCCAACACCATTGACTGAAGTAGGAGCTTCAGTCTCATACTTGGCTATCAACAACCTCCAAAGGTCTGCCAAGTCTTCCCTATCCATACTTGCAAAGAGAGACAAAAGAATAGTAAATGTGTGTACCTCTTTCCCATATCTACCAATCTTCCAGAACCCACTTGCATCTTCTTCATAGCTAATGATAGGGTTTCTGGCATCAAGAGGTAACACTTGTACCATATCTGAAGCTTCCATGGGTGAGAGCTTAATGCTCCTTCTAAGAACAGCTTCACTGGGAACCACTTTATTTAGATCTTTAGGAAACTCAAGTGGAACTCCCTTCTTCAAAGGCCTTGGAACAATCATTGCTTTCTGAATCTCCATCTCTTCTGCATGTTCTTCTTTCCTTTCATCTGAAAGAAGTCTAAGAGTGTTCATTTCCTGCACTCTTGCCCAAATGGGATAAGCCTTGTACTCCAATTCTTGAAAAGATAATCCCTGCAATTTCTTGAAGGTCCATCCAATTCCATGACATCTGAGTAACATGTAGTAAAGCTCTCTTCTATCCCTCTTCAGCAGTGAGAAAACATTGCTAGCCTTGTGTTTCAAAATTACCTTGCAGTCTCTTTGAACTCTTAGAAGAATCTCCAATCCCCAAATTTGGTTTGAAATAGTCAAATCTGGATTCTCCATTATCCTATTCTCCCAAGCATGGTACATCTGAATTACTTCTGGCATATCAAAATTTACTTACAATTTTAACTCTCTAAGCTTCTCTCTTGCCAAGTCATCACCATATTCAAGTCTTTCTGGTTGTTCAATTATCATTACACTTGAATCTGAACTTTCTTCATCACTTCCTTCTTGTTCCTCAGAAGTGACAACAAATGGTGATTCACCAACCTTCTTCCTTTCTTGTTCCATAAGTTGTGCAGCCAACCTTGAATCAAACTCTACTTGTGCTGCATCCTTTAGAACTTCTACTTCTACCATGATTCCTTTACCATTATCTAATGGATCAATGATGGGTAAGGATGATGGTAATACCTGTGAAGACACTTCTTTGATGATAGCTGATGACTGGAATACATCAACCATATCTGTAGGTCTGTCAACGCTCAAATTCCTTGTGTCAGCGCCCAATTTACTCTTGTCAGCGCTTGGTGTGTCAACGTTCAAATTTTGCTTGTCAACGCCCAAATTACTTGTCTCAGCGCCTCTTGTGAACTGCTCCGTCATAGCTATAAAAGACAAGTTCAAATTTGTAGGAGTAATCAGAGACGTATCAAAACCTGATTGCTTCTTCAATTCAGTAAGGGCTTCAAAAACACCCAAAGATTCTCCATCATATGAGCCCTTTCCACTCAAATCAAATGGCTCTGTAGCAGCTTCATGTGAGCCTTTATCTCTCAAATTAACAGGCTCTGTAGCAGCTTCATGTGGGCCTTTATCACTCAAATTAACAGGCTCTGTAGCAGCTTCCTCCCCTTTGTAAGAATCCTCCTCTGATAAAAGGACTCTTGTCTGCCTTCTCCTAGACTCAGCAGTTTCCAAAATAACAATCCTCTCCCTCAATTGCTTGAGTTCAAGGCCTTGTGTACTGACTGTTTGTACCAAGTCTGCATTTTGCTTTTGCAAGCTAATGCAGACAGCCGTTAATTCTATCATTGTATATGGTTCCAATCTGCCCTCCTCTAGAATGGGTATTTGACCTCCCAAAGTAGAGTCATGGGGCATGGATGAGGTCTTAAAGATGTTAGGACTGTATTGGCCTGCATCTAAGCGAGTACCAATAGTCCCAGCCTCATCCATAGCACCAACCACACTTGTGGTGGTGGTTCTCTCTGCTACATGGCTAGGACCACTAGAGGAGAACACTCCAGTAGTCCTTGGGCGTTTTTGCAACCTATATTCAGGTTAAAGGGTGTTTGGGTCTGTGAAGGAAAGGTGTCAACGTTTGGATTACTTGTGTCAATGCCAACATTTAATGTGTCAGCGTTGAAGGGTTCCTGGTCAATTTCCATGTGTTGAGGTGAAGGCAAAGGTTCTGGTTTTGGGTCAAGTTGTGGTTGTGGGTCTGTTTGGGGTTGTGTTGCTGCAATAACAGCAAGCATAGCTTGGGTAAGAGGTAATTCACGGTGAGGGGGTGAGTTCATCTTGGTAAAAATAGCTTTCTTTTGCACAGGAATCTCATAAAAATCATCATGATCCTTTGTGCAGTAATTTTGCACATCAAAAACCATTTGCAAAGATCTGGGATAAACCAAAGTCATCTTATTCCCTTTGTTTTTACACATGCCATCAAAAATCAGTTTTGAAAAATTAAACTTTTGCCCATTTGCAATGCACACAATTGCACTAGCAATAGATCTGTTAATTTCATTGTGTGCAGTACATTTGGGACTCAAACATTGAAGGATGACATGTATGAGGTACTTCCAGGCTAGGGGAAACTCTTGTTTATGATATTTGTTTAAAGTGCCCTCATCAAGGAAAGGATACCCCAAAGCCCGAAGTCCTTGTTCTATTTCATTGATGGGGAGGGTGGTTATACCATCTGCATCAATAAGATGCAAAGCCTGGCGAACCAAGGCTTCAGTAACCACCCATGTACGCCCATGAACAATAGCTGATAATGTAGTCACATTATTAATTGTTGAGGAACTAACAGTGTTCCAAAACTGTTTAATATGAGTGACAGTGATGAGAGGAGCATAAGAAAGTGCATACCTAATTGGAGATGCATTCAAATACGCCACCATCTGGGTGTATTGTGGAAACAAAGTATCATCAGCCTCCAAATAAGCGATCATATTGTGCTGACTCCTGAATCCCAATACCAAGTCACTTGGTTTAAACTTTGGTGCCATTGTTGAAGAAAGCTGTTTGTGAATTATTGAGAAAGATGAATTATAGCAGAAAAAGTGTTAGACAAGAATATGAAGTACCCTGTTTAAAAATAGGAGCCAAAAATATATAGGAGAGATAGACACATGTGATTGGTAAAAAATAAGGCAAGTATTTTCAAAATATAATGACGAAAATCTTGAAAAGAAAATAATTTATCTTGTGCATTAATTAAAAGTTATCTACTCCCAAAATTACGGCCCCAAAATTCGTCAAAAATAACAACTGGGTAGGCCCCAATGACTATCAACGGTAAAAAATAACCCATCAACGCCCAACGGCTATATTCTTGTCAACGTTTTCCAAAGCCATGTCAGAGTCTAAATTGGTCATAACAACGCTTGGAAAAATATTTGTCAGCGTCCAAAAATAAAAGTAAGAAAAATGAAAAAGGACCTTAACAAAGTAATTTATCCTAGTGAAGATAACCTATAAATTGATAATTATTATAGGGCGGCAAGCACTGTTCAGTTATGCACACTTGTTTATGCAAGATAGACATAACAGTCCTCTAGTGTCCCTTGCTAACCAAAATTCTTAACAATGAAGTTATCTCATAAAATCCCATGTAACTCCCAGGTAAACCCATTATAAAGCATTCCCAAGTCTCCCAACAGACCACATCCAATTCTAGGCCAAAAATGTCTTGGCAGCATGCATAGTATGTCAACTTTGCATGCTACAGTGCCTCATGATTTAGTAAACTAACTCATACTCACCTGTGGACATAATCTAGAATTGTGATAAGAGTATTATAAGAATACCCAAAAGTCCTAAAGGTTCCTAAAACCTCCCCTTAAACTGTGATACACAAGTTGCTAAATAATATGCATGTAAATAAAAAATTTATGTCAAGATAGGAATATAAATATTCCAACCATCATCCATAAATTGAAACATGCTCCAATTGATTCTCCAAGGATCCATAAGCAACTCTGTATCCAATGGTACAATGCTAACAACGCCTAGAAACTTAGATCAAAAACCACAAAACTATCATGTTGCTGATAACGTCACGATAACACTTATCAGCGTTAAGATATCCTTTGTCAGCGTTAGACAAATATAGTGGAAAATCTAACTTTTCAGAAAGACCAATAACAATGCATATCCTGTACATACTTTTACAATAAGACCCCAAAACATATATTTAAGTGAGATTGATCATTCTAATACTTGTTACCAAATATTGAAACCTTCCAGTATCAAAAGGTTTAGTTAATAAATCAGACACATTTTCTTCTGTGTCAACCCTATCTGGTTGAATTAAACCCTTTTCAAAACAATCTCTTATAAAATGATGTCTAATTTCTATGTGTTTTGTTTTAGAATGATGTACAAGATTTTTAATAATGCATAAAGTAATGTTATTGTCTACAAAAATATTGGTATGCATGAAATTATACCCATAATCTAACAGCTGGTTCTAAATCCATAAGGACTTGTCCACAACAAGCAACTGTTACAACATACTCTGCTTCAGTTGTAGAATTGGCCACCACTGTTTGTTTCTTGCATTGCCAAGATATCAACCTACTCCCAAGAAACTGACATCCACCAGTTGTGGATTTTCTATCAAATTTATCATTGAAGGTCTACGAGATGAATGGCCTATTCTATATCATAGATTTGGTGGATTAGGTTGGTTGATTTAGTTGATAAACATAAAGAAATGAAGGAAAGAGATGAAGGATTAGAGAGAGAAAGGAGAGAAAAGGGGAAATCTAGAGAGAGAAAGAAAAGATGGAAAATATGATTAAGTGAAAATGAGAATCAACAACCCCTCCTAACATGCTAGGAGGGGATATATATAGCCCACCCTACATGTGGGCTATATGGACTATACAATAATTAAATAGATCACGAGCCCATTACATAATTATTGTTGGAGCGACCGATCCTTCATAAATACGTAAAACGTATTTCCAACAATCTCCCCCTAAGGGAGGTCGCTCCAAGAAACAAAGTTCTAAATAGTCTATAACTCGTGATCTATGCTAACTAAGATGTGACCGAGACTTTATTGGGAAAAACGTATTTCCAACAATCTCCCCCTAAGGGAGGTCACATCTTTTTACAAAATCTTAAACCTAGCATCTATGCTTGAGTCTTCGATCTTGTTCTTGTGAATATGCTTGATGTGATCTTTGACTTTAGTCTTGAGCATGTTTCCTTGCCTTGACCTTGTGCATTCTTCACTTGTGATATTTGCCTCTTCGTGACTTCATGTTCCACATACTTATACTTTTAAATTCTTGAAAGCTTCAGAGTTTGATACAGCGGAAGACTTGACCTTCAGGCTTTCTTGAATTTGTTGAAGTACTAATTGTATGTAGTATAAGCATGTGGTGACGACTTCTTCTGGATTGTACACCGCAATGCCACCTTCTTGTTACGCTGCATAAGACAGTTAGCAACAAAACAATATACACGGATGAAATGGCCTTGAACATTTCATACTAATTCGGTAGCAATTTACCTCCGGTCGGTGAAGACCGTTGGACGATATTAAATATCGTACTTGTGGCAGGTAGTTTCAATAAAGAACCTCCTTGACAAGATTTCGCGGGTAAACCCGTTCTCTTTACTCGACCGTCCAAAGCTGACTGCGAACGTAAAGAGTGGGTCATTTGGATAATATAATCCGCATGATTTGAAGCCGTCAATTCATGTTCCTGGAACAAGTGAAGTTCAATTAAGAACCGCACCATCGTTGCTTTCCAGTTGTCACTAGCTTGATTCATAAAGAATCTTGCAAGTTACCTACCAAGTGCTGTTTGATGTTAACACTAGAAGGATTTCCATTCGTCACTGTAAATACTTAATAGTACTACTCTGAATGTTCTGGCAAGATCATTAAGATATTGCGTAGAGGCCTGGAACGTGTTTAAATTCATTTAAGAATTAAACCACTGTTGCTTTCCAGTTATCACAAGTTTGATTCATAAAGAATCGCACAAGTCACCTACCATGAGCTTTTTGATGTTCGCTCAAGAAGGATTTCCATCTTCATTGTAAATACTTTCGTATTACTCGGATGTTCAGGCAAGATCATGAAGATTTTGCGTAGGACTCTTAAGATCTTTCTTACTTTTCACAGTGTGTGAAGAAGCAAGGAAATATGAAAGTGTGTCCTAATGAGATATTTGATGATCTCAAATGGCTCTAGACTCGATCGTGCATTTTGGATTTTAGTGATCGGAGGCTGGAGAGGAGTGCCACCTTTTCAATACCAGTCTATTCGGAGTGAATAAACCAATAGATAATGTGTTGATCTCCGTGTGATTAAAACAAATACCTTTTGAGAGATATTTGAGTTAGCTGGGAAGGGTTGTGCATTGCATCACTGGGTCCATGACGTCTTTCTTCAATATCGAGAATCATTAACAAAAATGATCTCAATAGCATATGTATTGACCCGGTTTCTGCCTAAAGTTGTAAGGAGGGCTTCTTTCTTTACACCCTTTATCTTTACAATTCTTTTTCATTCTTCAACCCCTTCAATGCTTACCAATACGTCATCACTAGCACCTTGTTGTGATTGTTCCAGTGCTAACTTAAGTACTTGGTCGGCATTCAGCTACGTTCACAATCTTTCTCCATCTTTCATAAGGACTACTATTTCTAGCTATGGAATGTCCTTGGGAAGATTCCTCCGGTTCTAGAGAAATCATTGGACTTTAACCTATCCTACCATCCTTATGTCACCACAATCTTCACCGTCGTGAATAGAGATGTTTTGGGTAAGTGTATGTCACCATGAAATCCATTTTGAAGTGCAAATCCATTTTGCTCCCCCTTAACATATGCTACGATATCCGAAAACATTTTGCACATGTCGGGATGAGCTATCACGTTAAGTCAAACCATTTATGATTGATCATATCCCATATTAAATCACATTTTCTCCCCCATATTAAAAATATTAACCCAATCGATGTTTTTAATATCAATTGATTTAATAGCATTTTAAGAAAATTTGGGAAGAAAAATGCAAGTCCAATTATCTTCATGAATTACACAAGCTCCCCCTCAAATTAATGAGGGTGTGCTGACACGTAAATTAAATACCTTTTAAACACAAATGTAAGGTATTTATTACGTGCAAAGATCATATATGATAATGAATTCACAAGATTAGCAATTTACGAGGTTGGACCTGAATGATGGAGAACATCATATGAAGGATTCACATGGTTCTTGTTCACGAATGTTGGTCTCCTCGTCACGTTCCCGAGAAAATTAATTCCCGTTGTTGAGTCAAAGCTTTCCGGTGAAATGCTTGACTTGATTATGAAAAGCGGGTTACTATCTGAAATAATAGCAAACCATATAGAGCATGTTTTAAAAGTTTGAACTTCTGCTCAAACTTTATTTACAACCCCGTGTCATTATTGAATGACATTTCTAGGTTCGTAAATATTATCGATTCCAGAAGACATGCTCGTTTTATCAAAACATTTTTGAACACACAATTTTGAAAGATTTAGAAAAATCTTTGAAAAATTCTTGAAAAAATTGTGTTCAAAGTTTTGAAAACCAATTACTTGAGCTTAAGATTTGGAATATCTTAGGAACGAACTCAAGTCCGAGAAGTTGTAAACTTCTCGTTGTTAAGGATAAGTTTATCATCGGCGATAAACTTTCCTTTTATCTGAAGAACGAGTCCTAAGCTGACATTTACTTAGAAGTCGTTTTTCATGAGCTTGAAAACTTTGACTGTTTTAACGGAAAGCTCATGACCGAGAAAGGTTAATTTCTCGTTATGAAGAAAAGTTCTCTTATTTAAAAGATACACTTTCCTTTATGAGCTTAAAACTTCGAATGTTTTAATACAAGCTCATGACCGAGAAAGGTGAATTTCTCGTTAAGAGGATAAGTTATCATAAAAGATAATCTTTCCTTTATTTTAAGTTCGAGTTACAGTCTGACATTTAACTGTAAGTCATTGTGCATGAGCTTAAAAAAAACCTTGAATGTTTTTAATTTTAGCTCATGCCCGAGAAAACTTAATTTCTCGTTGTTAGGATAAGTTTACCATCGGCGATAAACTTTCCTTTCTTTGAAGAGCGAGTTATAGTCTGTGACGTGACTATAAGTCCTAGTGCATGAGCTTAAAAACGTGGAATGTTTTTAACATAAGCTCATGTCCGAGAAAAATGAATTTCTCGTTTTTAGGATAAGTCATCATCGGAATGAACTTTCCTGTCTTTGGAGATCGAGTTACAGTCTGTTATGTGACTGTAAGTCCTTGTATTGCAGCTTAACCATGAATCCCCTGAGACATTTGTTTCTCTGATATCTGCTTCTTCAGCAACCAAACTCTAAGAGTGTCCTTAGTTGAACGGTACACAACGATTGGACCGCTTCGTTCTTTTGGAACATCAACTTTGGTACCTGCATTCTCATTAGGAGTTTGTATACTTTTGCATGGGTTAGAGATATCTATTTTTGAAGCACGTGGGGGTTCACAGTTGGCTTTACTTGTGTCAGAGGTGGCCTGAGGGGATGATTCACTTGTCTTAGTTGGCAATCGTTTCCTTTTATAGAAAATCTTAAGTTCAGGTTTAAGTGATGTATCATCCTTTGCAATTTCCTCCCTAGTAGTCTTAGTAGAATCGGAGACTATCCTAGTTAAAGGGCACTCGTTTCCTACAAGAGTGAAAGATCTACCAGTGGGGCGCCACATTTTACCAACGGGTTTGATTTTAGCGACCCACTGGGATTTAAGTCTAGCACGGGAGTTCACCTCATTAAGTAATTTCTTGATACAGGAGTCATGATTTGCCGTAAAGACACATTTTCTACATGTTTTACAAGTAGCATATTTAATGTCCGAGTAAGATCTAGAATCCCTAGATGATTGATTGATGCTCCTAGGATTGGACATGCTACGGTTAGCAGTGTTGGGTAAACTAGAAGGCATCTGACTAGGTTTGAAATTCCTATCTCTTACATGTGTCTTTTGCTTAGCTTCCCTAAAATCTGATTCATGGCAAACGTCATTTGAACTAGTTCTAGACGTGGTCTTGGTATTTCTTGGGAAACTAGATGCAATCATATGATTTGGTCTTGCTAAAGCTGGAGTGATCACATCGGGCCTAGTTGCTGGAGTGACTGGTCTAATAAGATGAACCAAATCAACTTGGGAGGCAAACCGCGGTCTCGAGGATTGTGGTCGCTCGGATCTAAATGCAGTAGGTTGTCTGACGATCGGTTGTCTGACGAACTGATTTGTAGGCGGTTTCCCCAAGATTGATGGTTTTTCAAGCTTAGTGTCCACACTAGGTCCTCTATTTTTCCTTAACTCGTTTTTCAACGCAGCTATAGCAAAAACCTTTTCCTGTAATTGGGCCTTTAAAGTAACAATCTCTTTGAGCACGTTATCTTGGGATGCCAACTTAGATTCAAGCAGTTGAATTTGTTTCAAAAGATTATCCTTTTCAACTTTAGAATCTAGAACAGTTTGGTCCAATTTTCTTTCAAGAACAACGTTTGACTTTTCAAGTTTTTCAAAGTATGTTTCAAATTTGTCCGTTTTCTTAGAAAATTCAAGTTTGGCATCCTCAAGATCTTTTGATTGCCGAGCTACGATTGTTTCGAGCTCTTTAATCTTGGAATCAGAAGCAGTCAATGAATCAGTTATAGGATAATTATCATGATGTTTAGCATTCTGAACAATCTCTCCCCCATTATGACTTACATCGGATGAATCAGAAGTGGTATTGCTATCACTCGTTTCCATCCCATGTTTGTCATAATTAGGTTCAGAATCCTCAATATGCGGCATATCATCAGCATATACATCATAAACCACATTACATTGTACCATGTTTGCAGGCTCTGCGTCATAAATGGGTAAGGTGTCATCAAGAGAAATCTCGTGAACATTCCCTGACGTGCCACTGGCATCATGTTGTCCTCCTGATTCTGTGCTCGTGCCATCGTTAGGCTCTAAGTTGTCAACCGTATGACCATTATCCTCTTGCATCTGCGTCAATGATTCTTGCACTCCATTAACATACACTTGCTGAAGTTGTGATCTTTGATATATCGAAGACGAGACCGATGTCATGAGTTTCAAAATCGTATCACGGAAAACTCGAAGCTCGGTATGTGTATCTCGAAGAAACGATTGGCAAATCATTGAACTTTCAGGCTTGATGATATTAAATTGGAGGAAAGGCGTGAGGTGTGTCACAAGAGCCTTATATGCAAGTACCGATGCAGAGTGATTAAAGTTTCCATGGTTGAGTTGCTCGGCGAGTTGGGTCAAAGCGGTAAAAATGGAGTCGATGAATATATGACGATCTTGTCCAAAGATTGTCACAAATTCGCTCCCTCCTTGAATCCCCGAAAGAGTGACAAGATGAGACTGGAGCATTTGAAATGAATTTATACCACTTGCTCGAGCTTTGTCTTGTATTCGATGCAAATCTCCCTCTTTAAGTGTTGATTTTAACGATTCCATTGAAAATCGAGGAAAAATGATGTAGATGTAGTAGTTTGTAGGATTTTTACAATTCGATTCGGCTCAAAAGATGTTGTCGGCTCAAACGATTATGAATTAAACCCGTTCAAAAATCCGTATTTGCTAAGTATAAATCCCGTCACTTTCACTCGTCAGTTTTGACTTCAAATCCGGCCAGAATAATGATTAACCCGATAAATATTTTTCGACGTTAACTTAAAGGGAATCCCCGCCTCAACACGATTTGTCAAAAAATTAGTAAACAAGATTTACTAAACTAAAAATCAAAAGTGACAAATATTACTTGACAAAAATCTAAATTAACTAAATTAAAAAGTTAACTTAAAATTTAGAAAATAAAAATAAAAGTAAAAGAAATAAAACAAATAAAAAAAAATCGGATATATTTTTGAAAAAAGTCAAAATCTGAGTAACATTTATTTGCCAAAAAAAATAAACTTTTAAAATTAACTTTTAAAATCTAAAAATATAAAAAATCTTACTAAATTAAAATGGGAAATAAAATAAAGTAAAAAAATCTTATCTTTAAATAAAAGTCTGTGTTTAAATACGTTTCAACAATATAGAGTCTTTGTTTCCTCCGTCATCATAAAAACACGTGGCCCAACAATATATATCCACCGCCCACTCAAATAACTTTGATATCTCCGTCCAATATTAAAAACAAACGTGGCTTGTTGTTCTAGTTTTGTGGCTTCCCAAAAATAAAACGTGGCCCAAAGCAAAACATGGCCAGATTCATTGTTTACTCCGCCTAATATATTTATCTCTCTTCTCCTTTGACTAAATCACAAAACTCACAGCTTCGTGCCTGGTTTCTCTCTCTCTCCTCACAAGATACAAACTTAAATCCCTCTGCTCTTCTTTTGTCCGCCTCCTCTCTTCAATCTATGCTCTCTCTTTCAGAACTCACAAATACAAATAAACCACATCTTCAAATCATCTTTAGGTTTGAATGCACCAATCGTTTGAAGAACACAATGAGATTATGGCTTCAAGATCTTGAAAATAAGGTCTCGGGTAGGTTTATTTTACTTTATCTGTTGAGTCCTTCTCTCTACTGTAGAGTCCTTCTTGTCTAGTGTCGAGTGGTGTGAGAGAGTCTGTTGGTTTTGGAGTGTGTGAGTCTGGAGGGGGTGTGAGGGTCTTGTGACGAGGGAGGGTGTTGGGGGGATTGAGGGTGTTGCGAGGGTGTGAGTCGGGAGAGGGTGTGAGACGGTTTGGAATGGGTGAGGGTGTTATTAAGTGTGGAGTTTTTGTTTGAGACAGTCAAGAAGATTTGGTGTGTGAGTTTGTGGTGTCAGTTTGAGAGGTTGTTCGTCTAGGGTTGGTCTATGGTTTAGGGGTGGGTTGTGGGTAAGGATTTGGTGTCGAGTCTGTTGGTTTGATTAAAGTGTGTCGTTTGTGGGTCTTGTCGAGGGTGGGGTTGTGATTTGAGTCGGGGCAGTGAGTCGAGGGTGGGTGCGAGGGTGTAAGAGTAGGCGAGGGTGTTCTGGTGAGGTTGGGTCGAGAGAATTTTTTGATGAGTCTATGAGTTGGGTGAGGGTGTTGTGAGTGAGGTCGAGAGACGAGAGGGTTTGGTTGGGGTCAGTGTCTGTGTCGAGAGGGTGGGTAAATTGTGTGAGTCGAGTGTGTTTGTTTTTGAGAAGGTTTTCGAGGGAATGAGTCTTTTTGAAAGACGAGGATTTGCCCGTTGAGTTTGAATAAGATGCTTCGTTCGGAAGAGTTCCGAATCGGAACTTTTTTCTTGATCCGGAAGTTCTTGGTTCGGAAGTTCTTGATCCGGAACTTCTTGATCCGGAACTTCTTGATCCGGAACTTTTGGCTTGATCTGGAAGTTCTTGGTTCGGAAGTTCTTGGTTCGGAAGTTTGCTTGATCCGGAACTTCTTGATCCGGAACTTCTTGGTCCGGAAGTTCTTGGTTCGGAAGTTTTCGGTTTGATTCGGAACTTAAAAGTTTGATTCGGAACTTAAAAGTTTGATTCGGAACTTGACAAAAAACTGACTGATTACTGAAACTCGAGACCCAAAAACCTTGATAATGAAAATCTTGATTATGAAGGACTGTAGGACTGGTGTTGGACTTGATTATGAAGGACTGTAGGACTGGTGTTGGACAAAAATTCGAGACTCAATTGATTTAAAAAAAAAAAAAAAAAAATACTGATTATAAATAAAAAAAAATAAAGACAACTGGAGACTCGAAACTTAAAATTATATATAAAAAAATTTAAAATGAGTATATATATAAAAAAAACTGATTATAAAAACTTAAAAAAAAAAAAAAAAAACTAATAAAAAACAAAAATTAAAGTGGTAAACATTGATTAAAGAACTAAAAAAGGACAAAATTAAAGGTTCAATTTAATAAATTTAAATAAAAAGGCAATCAAAATAGAAGGATTTAAACAAAAAATACAAAATTAAAAAAGAGAAAAACATAAACTTTTTATAAAAACACAAACTTTTTATAAAAACACAAAACTTTTTAAGATTTGATAAAGAAATTTTTGATTTTTATATAAAAATTTGTGATTTTTTATCTAAAAAGTAAGTAAATTTGAAGATTTGATATGATTTAACATATAAAAAACACAAACTTTTTATAAAAAATACAAACTTTTTATGATTTAAGCATGATTAAATCAAAACCCACCAAAATAAAAAAGAAATAAAACAAGAATAAACCAAACTAACCATGGCTCTGATACCAATTGAAGGTCTACGAGATAAATGGCCTATTCTATATCATAGATTTGGTGGATTAGGTTGGTTGATTTAGTTGATAAACATAAAGAAATGAAGGAAAGAGATGAAGGATTAGAGAGAGAAAGGAGAGAAAAGGGGAAATCTAGAGAGAGAAAGAAAAGATGGAAAATATGATTAAGTGAAAATAAGAATCAACAACCCCTCCTAACATGCTAGGAGGGGATATATATAGCCCACCCTACATGTGGGCTATATGGACTATACAATAATTAAATAGATCACGAGCCCATTACATAATTATTGTTGGAGCGACCGATCCTTCATAAATACGTAAAACGTATTTCCAACAATCATCACCATAGTCACTGTCTGAATATGCAATAAGCTCCAATGGTGAATCTTTTGGATACCATAATCCAAGATCTGGATAGCATCTAAGGTACCTAAAGATTCTCTTGACAGCATGAAGGTGACATTCTTTGGGAGTCACTTGATGGCGTGCACATGCACACACAGCAAACATAATGTCAAATCTTGAGGCTGTGAGATACATCAATGAACCAATCATTGATCTATAGTGCCTGACATCCACATCTTTTCCATCTCCAACTTTTCCCCAAGGGTGTTCTCTATCCATAGGAGTACTAGCCCGCTTTTCATGTGGAGAAAAGCCAAACTTCTTCAAGATTTCTGCTACATACTTGTCTTGAGAGATGAAGATACCATCTTCTTTCTGCTGAACTTGTAACCCTAGAAAGAAGTTCATCTCCCCCATTGCACTCATCTTGAACTTATCTGTCATAAGCTTGGAAAAGTCTTCACTCATCTCTGGGTTTGTAGAGCCAAAGATGATATCATCCACATAAACCTGAATAAGTAAGACATCCTTACCAGTCTTCTTTGTAAATAAGGTCTGGTCTATGGTGCCCCTTTTAAATCCATTTTCCACCAGATAGGTGGACAATGTGCAATACAATGCTCTTGGGGCTTGATGAAGTCCATACATAGCTTTCTTGACTCTATACACCTTGTCTGGATGCTCTGGATCTTCAAAACCAGGAGGCTGCATGACATATACCTCCTCAACAATTGTGCCATAAAGGAAAGCACTCTTCACATCCATTTGATAGACAGTAAAGCCCATGCAGGAAGCATAGGCTAGAAATATCCTTATAGCCTCAATCCTTGCAACTGGTGCAAAGACCTCCTCATAGTCTATCCCTTCCTCTTGTGTATATCCTTGAGCCACTAAACGTGCCTTGTTTCTGACCACAATGCCTCTTTCATCTTTTTTGTTTCAAAGAACCCATCTTGTCCCAATAGGTCTGACATATCTGGGACAATCAACCAACTCCCAAACATCCTGAATAGCAAATTGGTGAAGCTCATCCTGCATTGCTTCCACCCAACTTGGTTTTTGAGAGCATCAAAAATCTTCTTGGGTTCTTGTTGTGACAGAAAACAGGCAAACAAACATGCTTGAACAAGAGGGGTATCAACCTTCTTGTGTATATTGGCAATAAATCCTCCAAGATTCTGATGAGATCTTCTAGTTTGAACAGGAGACAAAACATCTCCAATAATTAGAGAAGAGGGGTAATTCTTCATTGTAGAAGTAAGAACTCCTCCCTCAAAAAGTCTGTTGTCTTCAATCTCATCATCCAAGTTACCAATATCTTCTTCAGACTCTCTTCCATCAATATCTGTATGAACCTCTCCATTTCTGCTTGAAGGTTCACCTTGTTCAAAATTAGAAGAGAAAATATGGACAAAAGAGTTGTCAACGCCTGAACCAAGGTTTTCAGCGTTGGATCCATCAACGCCTGAAATAGTGTTGTCAACGTTTGAGCCATCAATGCCTGAATTTGTCCTGTCAGCGCCAGATTTTCCTTTGTCAGCGCCTGAAGGACCATGCATGTTGTTAACTGGTGATACTTGGGGACCACCATTTTCCTTTCCAGCAGCAGCATCAGCAAAAGCATATGTCCATATGGGAATAGTAACATACTCAAGTATGGGAGATGACTTGTCTGCTTGTGATCCAACATCTTCATTAACCTGTGTACCTGAAACATCAACAACTGGTTCTTCCACAACATTTGAAGTTACCTTCACAATGTCTGGATTAGTAATAGGCATATAATTCAAAGTCCTAGATAGAGGTTCCAAGTCAAACAACCAATTTGGACCACTTTCAGGATCACTAGGTTTACTCTCTAAAAACCTAACATGTACTTTTTCAAGTATACGTTTTTCCTTCTTAAGGTAAACCCTATATCCCTTGCTCTGCACTGAATAACCCATGAAGTAGCCTTCATCACCTTTAGCACTGAATTTACCTAAGGCATCACTAGTATCTAGTACAACTACATGACAACCAAAAGTTTTAAGAAAACCAATATTATGTTTCCTTCCCCAAAGTAACTCATAAGGTGTTTTGTTATGTATCTTGTTGACCAATGCTCTGTTCTGAACATAACAAGCTGTATTCACAGCCTCAGCCCAAAAAGTAATGGGAAAGTGAGCATCAGCCAACATAGTCCTGGCTGCTTCAATTAGGGTTCTATTCTTTCTCTCAGCAACCCCATTTTGTTGTGGGGTTCTGGCAACACTAAACTGTCTAGTAATCCCTTTCTTGGCACAAAAATCATCCAACAATTTATTTCTAAACTCACCACCATTATCACTTCTAAGCATCTTAACTTCATTACCGGTTTTATTTTCAATTTGATTAATAAAGTTAATTGAAGTATCAACAGTGTCACTTTTCATGGCTAAAAAGAAAGTCCAAGTAAATCTAGAAAAGTCATCTGTGACAACAAAGCAGTAAGATTTACCATTCAAACTCTCTATATTAGTTGGACCAAATAGGTCCATATGCAGCAAGTGAAGTGGTTTAGAACTAGAGTGCACCTGTTTAGACTTAAATGAGACCTTGTGTTGTTTGCCTTTAAGGCATGCAACACAAGAGTGGTCATTGTAGAAAGCCTTTTCAGGCAAACCATCAACCAAGCCATGTCTCACAAGTCTGTTTATATTCTTAAAGTTAATGTGCCCTAGTCTCCTGTGCCATAGATTACTCTCATCAACTGAAGCTTTAGCATAAAGACATGACAAGTTATTATTCATCCTAATACCATTAAGATTCACATTATAAATGTCCTTATGCCTAGGTGTCCTCTAATTAATGAATTTCTCATCTGGAATTTTAAAATCCTTGCTCAACACCAAGCATTCAGTGTCAGTAAAAAGAACCTTATTTTTGTTATCATAAACTTGTGATACACTAAAAAGATTAAAATCAAGTTCTTTTACCAGAAACACGTTTTCAAAACGCAAATTGTTGGTGAGAAGAGTTCCTTTGCCTGTGATAGTTACATATCCACCTCCAAAGTAAACTTTATCACCATCTTTAATGGGAGTGAAGTTTGTGAGATAATCTTCCTTCCCAGTCATGTGCCTAGAGCATCCACTATCCCAATTGCCATAATCATTCACCTGTTTTTGAATGCCCTGCACATAAAGAAAACAAATTAGTTTTCTTTGGGAACCCAAGCCTGAGCAGAATTGGATTCATTTGGTTGTTCAACAAGAACTGACTTAGTCCTCATAACAACCCCTTGTTCATCCCTTTTTGGATTGAACACCCAGTTAATCCCAATTGGTTTTGTGATGACCTTTGAAATATAATTAAATATGTTACAAGTCATAAAAATCCCATTAGAATTAGGGTTTTGATCTTGCTTAGGTCTCCATGTCAAGCTAGAAGAAGCTTTAGACCCCTTTCCCTGTGGTTACAAATATTTACCATTATTTGGTCTGACAACGTTTCTATCAGCGTTTGATTTGGTCTTGTCAACGCTGAAATTACCCTTACAGCGTTGAACCTAGGGTTTGCTACATGAACCTATTGCCTATTAGACCATATATTTGTCTTCTGAAAAGGTCTTTGCCCATAAGTGTTAGACCCTTTAGTGAAGAATGGGGCTGGTCTAACAACTTGTGGACTTTGCTCCACAAAAGTTTTGGGTCTGACAGTGTTTGACCTTTTGTCAGCGTTGACCTTGGAAGCGTTGACACACTTATAGGCTAAATGTGAAAAGCTACCACAAGTATAACAGGCTTTTCTAGACATAACTCTAGGTCTAGAAGAAAATAAACCTGTTCCATTATCACTAACTTGGCTTTTTGGTGACCTAGTATTCCTATACATTTCTGCATATTTAATGCTAGGTTTTCTAACAACGTTTGAGCCAAGGTCAACAGTCTTGCCAGTGATTGGGTTTGTTACTTTTATAGGGGTAGACTCATTTGGGCTATCACAAAGCATGCCACCCTTGACAAACAAGGTAGGGTTGGCTTTCTTCCATTGGTCCAAGTCAGTCGACTTTTGCTTATATTCTTCTACTGGGGTAAGGACTCTTGGTGGAGGAATAAATTCCTCTTCTTGAAGTTCTAGTAAACCAGTCCAAGATAAGTCCTTTCTTTGGCCACTATAGAAGTCCCCAGCTGGTGGTGGAACACCAGCATACTCTTTCATCCCAATCCCAGTCATGTCCCTAGAATCCCTTTGTTTACTAACACATTCTCCTAGGGTTTGTGAGGCCTTATCAAATCTCTAAATTTTAAGGTCTACTATCCTTATTCTTGATAGTCTCATCTAACTTATCTTGTAATTCAGCATTGACCCTTTCCATGATGTTTCTAATATCAGTACTAGCATTTAAATCATGTTTTAAGATATTTATTTTATCTTTTAGGTCAAACTCTATTTTCTTATACTCAACTACAGTCTTTTTAGTTTGAGTAAGAGCAAGTTGATAGTTAGACAACTTGCATCTCTCATTACTCACATCTGATAATAGTCTTAAAATCTCTTTGTTAAGTCTTTCAGTATTTAAACGACAACCCTTACTACAAAAAGCATCATCATATACCTCATTGTCTGATGAAGATGAGGAGTGTGCCATGAGAGCATATTGAACATGCTCTTTTTCTTCTATCTCAGCAACCAACGCTTTATCCTCTTCCTCATCCTTAGCCAAATAGCTCCAGTCCCATCCAACACCATCAATTTCTTGCATTGCCACCATGGCCTTAGGATCCTGAGCCTTAACAATTTGGCTTGAGGGTTTTCCAGCATCAGATCTTCTTGGAGATCTGCATTCTCTCATAAATTCTCCCATACGATGACAATTGTAACACTCAACCTTGGATTTATCAAATCCAGTAGTGTCCTTAGCATTAAAAGTCATCTTCTTCGTGAATCTTCTATTCCATCTGTTTGCTCTTATACTTGCAAGATCCATGTTCCACTTTATATCCATCTCCTCCAAATGCTCATCACTTATTTGCTCAAGGTCCTCATATGTAATCACTGAACTATTGGGCAATGAAGCAATGTATGCACACACAGTATCCAGATCAATACCAGCAGGCTTAACTCTTGGAGAGTCAATTTTGTATGTGTCAGCGTCTAAATGTGAGGCGTTGACAGGATATGATCCAGCGTTGACACATGTTGATCCAGTAACTGGGTGCATGTATGAATCCTTCTGATGAAATTGACCTTCACTATGTGAGAAGAAGGCCATGTTACCATTGGTAGACTTACTTCCATGATCCAAAAGAGTTTCATTCTCCAACAGCCTCAGTTTGTTGTAGACATCATCAAAAGTAGAACTTTTGTGAGTGTTGTTGGCAATTATAGATCTTGCCTCAATCTTCCATGCATCACCAAGGCTTTTAAGAAAAGTGGCAATAATGTCAACATCACCATTTACTGTCCCAAGAAGGACAGCTTGCTTGTAATGTCAAGAAGTCTGCTTCTCACACTACTTAGATTCTCATTAGATTGAGCCTTAAAAACAGCGTACTCATGTAAGAGTTGCTTCCTTTTCTCTTCCACAGTATCAGCATTACCACCATAGGAAACTTTAAGGGCTGCCCAAAGGTCTTTTGCAGACTCATAACCTCTGTATTTGTGCTGATTTTCTTGTCCCAAAGAGAGTTTCAGAATGCTTAGGGTTTTCATATCAACCCTTTTCTTTGCTATGTCCTCAGCAGACACAACTCTACCATCTTCAGGTTTTTCTTTCTTATCTACTTCAGAGCATCCTTGAACAGCTGATCTTGTAGCAATGGCATTTGCAATCTTTTGAGCTTTATTGAATGTGTTTCCATATTCAATAATCTCCTAGAGAGTGTAGTCATGGATTTGCAGATATTGCTCAAAGTTGAACTTCCACAGCTCAAAATTGTCTGGATCTAGCATGGGAATCTTGATGTTGTGGTTTGAGGAGGAGGAAGAGGTTACTTCTGGAGTAGACATGATGTTTTTAGGGTTTTGTGAAAATTAGGGTTTTTGGTAGTTTAGGGTTCTTGTGTTCTTTTAGATCAAAGTTTCTCAACAAGCTCTGATACCACTTGTTGATCCCAAACTTAGATCGATTTAGCTTGTGTAAACGAGATTAGATCAAGTTAAACACGTAGAGAAACTTTGTTTATGTATAAAGTAATTTAAGTGTTATGCGGAATTAACACTTAATCAAGAACACACAACCTAAAGGTCTTCTTTTATAGACATAAGAAGCCTTGTACAAGAGTCTACGTATCAGCTATTCTAGGTAAAGATAATTATAGAAAATACATTGTTGATCCTATCTTTACTAGAAACAAACTAGAAACATAATACGCGTAGACCATATCTTTCCATCAGTGCTTGTCTTCAACCTATCAACGCTTGACTTCTTCCTGTCAACGCTTGATCTGTCAACGTTTGTTTTCTTCTTATCAACACTTGTTTTCTTCTTGTCACCGTTCAAGTGTACTGGCTACATTTTTTCCCAAGAATGTCCAATAAAATAGTTGCATGTTTTCTCCCCCGTTAAAAGAAAAGTTTATCAATAGTTCATATAGGGCTGTAAACTCACCTTGGAGTCTACAAAAGCTGTATAATATGAATATCCAAATAATGCTCACGCCACAAGCTACTGCCTAATCAAATAGTACAGTCTTAATAAATCATACAAGGAACGTACGTGTATGCTTATACAAATTTTAATCAGTTTATTAATGGTACAGTATTTACTTAAATAATTGTAGTACAAGTATTAACAACAACCATTTAAACTTGTAATTATGTTTCTCGTTTAAGTAAAATAAATATTTTACTTATAATTCTAGTATATGTACTTGTATTCAATTTATTAATCATTTATATAAATTCATCCCATAAAAGTACATAAGTTCATGTATTTAGTTTACCCATATACATATAGTTTATACATTTTATCTCATAAAGTAAAATTTAAATATTTTATTTTGTAAAGTAAAATATCAATATTTTATTTACTTTAAAGTTCCCAAAAAATTTCCAAACATTTATAAAATAATTTATAAGTTACAAGTTTAAGAATTTATACTTTAAATCCTTATGGTTTAGGGTTTATTCAAGTTTTACTAAATTTAAAATAGAATTAGGGTTAGGGCTAGTTTAAGTTTCGAAATATTACAAAACTAGTCCCTCCATGTTTTAAGTAAAGTAAAAATTTCGGATTTTACACTTTTAGTACCTAGGGCTTGTTATACTTTGGAGTTATGGCATAATTAGTCCTCCTAGTTGTAACTAGGTTTTATAACTTTCATACAATGGCAAAAACACTCCTTAGGGCTTCTTTATGTTTCCGCTTATTACAAAAGTGGTTCTTAGGGTTATGAAATGACAAAACAACTTTTAGAAACTTTCTAAAATGGTCCCTTGGGTTTAATATGCCACGGATGGTATTTATTAAACCCTAGAATTTCAGATAATTACATTTTTAGTGCTTGTGTTTAGTAGTTTATCAAAACAAGTTTCAAATGTCACGGTTTTAGTCCTTAAGTTCCATAAATTTTCATTTTAGTCCAAAAGTTTTTATAAGTTATATTTTATTATAAAAACTTTTATTTAAATAACCCAAAAAACTAAATGGGCTCATTAAATGGGCTAAAAGATCTAATGGGCCATCTAGTGGGCCTAAACACATTTTAAGTCCACTAATTTGTTAAATGGGCCTTTAAAACATTTATTGGGCTTAAATACATTTTTAAGTCCACTAATTAGTTAAATGGGCCTAAACACATTCTTAAGTCCATTAAGGTACTAAGATTTGTTAAATGGGCTTATTTGGTCCATTAAGTCTTAGGCTAATGTTGCATGGGCATGATTAGTCCATTAATACTACTTTTTCATTTTATGTAAGTAATAATCTAAGATTTTCTTATAAGCTTATCATTAGCTTATCAAATTCAAGTTATAAGCCCTAATAAAATAATAAAACCCATGGTTTGTTTTATTTGGTGTAACAAATGAGATCTAGATTTGTTACAAGGTTGCATGCAAGTCATAAGCTCTAATATGAACTTATAACTCACGACTATATTAAGTTATAGCTTATTAAGATAAGTCTAGACTTGTTTTATGGTTGCATGTAATTATAAGAGTCCCAAAATGAGTTCTAAGCTTTGTACAAACCTAGAAATCAATCATAGTCCATATATACACATATATAGCTCAGGGCTATAAATTTGATCTTGGTATTCCCAAGATGAGATTTTTAGCTAGTTTTGTGTTTATAATTATTTAAAAAGTCCAAACAAGATTATCTAGATTTATTATATGTTCCCAAGGTTATCATTATTCCCAAAACATAACATATAGCCCACGGCTATATTGTTTTTCCCCAAATGTTCACATAAGATTTTTGTGCTTGTTACATTATTATTAAGTTAGGTTAAGTTCTTAATACAAGATCTAGGTTTAACATGGACATGCATGTTCATTAGAAATCCATCCAAGGACATCCATAGCCCACGGCTATATTTTTACACATATAGTGTTTTAGTGATTTTTAGTATTCCAAAATATGTAGATAAATACATATCCCATTACTTAAAACTTGTTATAAAAATCATTGATGTTCATTTAATTATGCCGTGACCTTTAAGGTCATGGTTTTTCATAGTTTTGAGATATAACAAGTTTACTTATGAGATTTGTGATTATTAGTTAACCATGATCCCAAAAGTAATGTTTATAACCCACGGCTACATTTAAATCCAAAAAATGATTTACATGATTTTTATCAAGTTTAAACATAGAATAATAGTCATAGGTTTCTTATCAATGGTTTTTAACCATGACTAATGGTATTCCCAAAATATGTCGTGACCTAGATGCTCATGGTTTTATCAAATCTTGATTTTTAACAAGTTGTTATATGTGTTTACTAGGTGGATGTTAATGCATGCAAGTAAAAATGAAGAAAGTATAAAGGAGTAATACCTTCTTGCTAAGGTTACCAAGGAAGATCTATGGAACAAAGGAGATTAGTGTTCTAATCTTGATGATGATGAAAACCCAAACTATAAACCAAGCCGTGACCTATGTGGGTTCAGCTAGGGCTTGTATGGATTGCTATAAAGATCAAGTTGGTAGAGATACTTCCAAATGATTAGTATTAATGAAGAAGAAGACAATAACTAGTGAAGTTAATGTGTTCTTGGATGCATATGGCTAAGCCGTATCATTTGAGAGAGAAAGGGATGAGAGAAAGTGAGATTTGATTTGCATGTGGGAATGAGAATGTTGGTGTGTGTGTTTCGGCTTAAAGAAGAGAGAGGGAAGGCAAATGGCATGATTTTCCTTGATAAGAGGTATCATGCCAAGTGTTGGCTTTTCCAAAACCAAGGCAACTCTTCTCCTTCCACCTAGTTGTGTGTCGTGTAAGGCTAACCAAAGGGGAGTGGGCTTGGGCTAGTCGTGGGCTTGTGTTGGGTATAACACAAAAGAGAAAATGATCTTGGGTTGGTCCAAGAAAGTGTAAGTAAGCTTATAATAGGCATACATACATACACGGCTACATATACATTGTGTAGCATGTTTTACAAATTTGTTAAGTGTTGTATACTCAAATGATGGTTATACATTTTATTACTTGTTCTTCTAGTTTTAAGTACATGGTTTAAGTTATGTAGTTATTTACAACAAGGATGTAATGTAAAAGTATAAGTACATAATGGACAAGTTCACACATATCTTATAGAAATATGACATATGAGGGAGTGTTCTAGTATTATTGGGTGAAATTTTATTACATTAAATCATGGTAAAATCATGGATTTTACAGCACCATCCCGTTATTTTAACTTTGTCCTCAAAGCTACTAAAAACGTAGTTATCTTTTAAGTGAAAAGATGTTCTAAGTATACAGGTTCATTTCGGACATGCTCAGAAACGAATGGTGACATCAATGTGAAGTGATCCATATTCGGATCGCATCATACGTATGATTGAGCAGTAATGGATGCTGCTGCTATTACGGGTGGGCAGAAAGCGATGCAGAGAGATCTTTATCAGGATCGCGCTATACATCCGATTGAGCAGTAATGGATGCTGCGGCTACTATGGATGGACAGAAAGCGATGCAAAGAGATCTTTATCCGGATCGCACTATTCATCCGACTGAGCAGTAATGGATGCTGCTGCTACTACGGATGGACGGAAAGCGATGCAAAGAGATCTTTATCAGGATCGCACTATACATCCGATTGAGCAGTAATTGATGCAGCTGCTACTACGGATGGACAGAAAGCGACGCAAAGAGATCTTTATCAGGATCGCACTATACATCCGATTGAGCAGTAATGGATGTTGCTGCTACTATGGATGGTCAGAAAGTGATGCAAAGAGATATTTATTCGAATCACACTATACATCCGATTGAGCAGTAATGGATGCTGCTGCTACTATGGATGGTCAGAAAGTGATGCAAATAGATCTTTATCTGGATCGCACTATTCATCCGATTGAGCAGTAGTGGATGTTGCTGCTACTACGGATGGACAAAAAGCGATGCAAAGAGATCTTTATCAGTATCACACTATACATCCGATTGAGCAGTAATGGATGTTGCTGCTACTATGGATGGTCAGAGAGTGATGCAAATAGATCTTTATCCGGATCGCACTATACATCCGATTGAGCAGTAGTGGATGCTGCTGCTACTACGGATGGACATAAAGCGATGCAAAGAGATCTTTATCTGGATCGCACTATACATCCGATTAAGAAGTAATGGATGCTGCTGCTACTATGGATGGACAGAAAGCGTTGTAAAGAGATCTTTATCAGGATCGCACTATACATCCGATTGAGCAATAATGGATGTTGCTGCTACTATGGATGGACAAAAAGCGATGCAAAGAGATCTTTATCCGGATCTCACTATACATCCGATTGAGCAGTAATGGATGCTGCTGCTATTATGGATGGGCTTATGAGGGCTTTTTTTTCAAAAGGGGGTCGCGGTTACAGCCTTCCAAGAGCTGGGAGAGGACCAATGATGTTCTGGCTTTGGTTAGGAAGGCAAATCCACTGCAATTGGTTTCTGGTATGAGGAGGACATGCCAGCATGCTTTATATGCTGGGAAAGTTGGGAAAGCTGGGGATACACTACTCTTGCGTCTTTTTTTTACTGGTGAAAGATATGTTATATCTCCACACCCGATGGTAGAAATTGGGGGTTGAAGGTAAAGAAAATTTTTAACTAGTACCCCTCATATGTCAACAACTATACGCGAAAGACTTGCTGATATACCTCAAGCCTGTGGGATACAAACATTAGTTGATAGTACTAAAACTTCTACCCAACAGAAAGGTTAAGATTATTGTTGATTAATACAAGGTTTTCACCTCGTATGAAAGTTCGTTAATTCTAGTCTTTTCGAATTGATTACAAGTTGAAAGTGCGACTCAGTCGTTATTGGTGGAAAATAAAATGGTTTGATTATCTATTTTAAACTAAAAGTGAAAACGTCGTTGAGTACCTAAGTAAAAATGAAAGCTTGAAAATTTAAAGTAAAAATAAAGACTTTAAAAATTAAAAAGTAAATGATGAAAACTTATAAAAATTTAAACTTTAAAAATTAAACTAAAACAAGACAAGTTAAAATAATGCTAAGTAAAAAGACGGGAAAAGTAAAGTTTGAAATTAAAAACAGGAAATAACAAAATATAAGTCGGAATCCAAACTTACTGTCACTAATCCGGAATCCAAACTTACTCACTATCCGGAATCTGAGAAAAAGGGGAACTATCCGGAATGTAAAAAAATATAGCTTATCCAGAATCTTGTTTGATTGCTTATCCTGAATAAGACTTTTGAGCTTTATCCGGAATTGGGTTTTGGTGACTTATCCGGAATGTAGAAGATCTGCTTATCCGGAATCTTGAATTTCCACTTTCTATCTGGAATCTTCAAATCTGCTTCTATTCGGAATTGGTTTTCTGAGTGTTATCCGGAATTGAAGCTTCGAGTGCTAATCCGGGATATGGTTCAATGGGGCTTATCCGGAATTGACAGAACTAGTTGCTATTCGGAATCCTGAAAGATGCACACTATCTGGAATGCAGAATTGGAGCTATATCCGGAATAAATTTAAACACACTATTCGGAATGGTGGATGGTTAGCTATATCCGGAATACACTGTTATGGCAACTATTCGGAATGTTAGGGTTTAAGAAACTTGGATAACACAAATATTAAGCAAATAAGCAAATCCAAATTAAGCACTTACCAAAACTTTAACCAAAAAGATTTTTAGGAAAAACTAATAAGCCACAATTTAAAGACTATGAAAAAACTGAATAATCTAAATATTGAAAATCAACTTTTTATAAAAATATTAAACTTATCAAAATCAACTTATTTTAAAAACTATAAATCATAAAAATTAAGAAAATAAGCACCTTAATCTAAAAACTTTAAAATACCAACTCAATAAGCACAATCAAATAAGCAAAACAATCACATCATCAACAAAATTAAACCAACTACATGATTGATTAAGCAAAAACAATAGAATATAAAGAAAGGTAGAATGAGAATTAAGAAATAAACTTGATTAACTAAAGGTTAAGATCAAAAGATTACAAGATTAATGTTTGATAAGCTTGAAAAACTAGAGAGAAGAAAATTAAAAACACACTTAAAAATAAAAACTAAAAATTGACTAATTAACTAACTAACTAACACCCTCCTAATGACATATTAGGAGGGTATTTATAGGAGGTGGGGAGGTTAAGTGTTTATGCTTCCTTCTTTCTTTCTTCTTGTCTCGACTCGATTTAATTTCTTTATCTCTCTCGACGTCGTCTCGGGATTTGTCGACATAAATTGAACTCCTCTTATTAGTTTCATCTATAATTAGACTTGAGTTCTTCGACTTCATTAAACTTCCGTCTTTAGACTTTTTCTTCGATAAATCTTTAGAATAGGCCTTGGACTTCCGTTCTTTTTGCACTCTTGATCTTTAGACTTCGTCTTTTGTCTTTTTCTTCGATAAAAGCCCGTGATAGCCCATGTTTTCTTCCTTTTTCATATTTTTATCCTGAAACACAATAAAAACACAAACCACGCATAATTCTGACTTTTACGACATAAAATACACGTTTTGGTCTTATTAATATTGGAAATAAGTGGTAAAAGGATACGTGTTTTCACACTTATTATTGATGGTGATTGGGTAGGAAGTTGCAAAGAATCTGCTTCATTCCTAGCGGGGCTGGGCGAAAGAGGCACAAAAAAGTACCTCAAATGGTGGAAATAAAAGAAGATACCAAGAATAAAGAAGTGCGCATCTTGCGGGATGCTGGAAAAAGGTTCGTGCATCCACTATTATTGTTTCAAAATTTGCACAAATTTTGACTTCTAAGTAAAGGAAGTCATACCTTCCAAGGTTTGGTGGATGATGGTATTGTCGAACTAATTGGACCTGAAGAGGGAAAAAGGTTTTTCAAGAAGCATGGGGCATTCAACATCTCTTTACGAGGGATGTCGAACGCAGCCCTAAAAAATACACCCATTGCGAGTTGGACTTGTCTTTTAGGTTTAGGGTTTCCTAAGGTGGCAAACATAACCCTACAAAATACACCCATTGTGAGTTGGACATGTCTTTTAGGTTTAGGGTGCCTAAGATGGCAAACATAACCCTACAAAATACACCCATTGTGAGTTGGACATGTCTTTTAGGTTTAGGGTTGCCTAAGGTGGCAAACATAACCCTACAAAATATACCCATTGTGAGTTGGACATGTCTTTTAGGTTTAGGGTTGCTTACTTCGTCACTTGGGGAGGAACGGGTTAGGAAAATAGGGCATCCTTTTACCAAATATTTCTGGGCTTTGGTGCCGGAGATGACACTAAGTATAATGTTGATTATGTCGGGGTTACCATCCTCTCGTATAATCAAGGTTTCATCTCCTCAAGGTATACGAACCAATTTTTGATTGCATATGATAACTGCATGATACTTTGCTAGCCAATCCATGCCAATAATGACATCAAAGCTTCCAAGACTTACTGGAATCAAGCCGATATTAAACGGGTGATTAGAAAGGTTTAAGGTACAACCTCGAATGATGGTATCAACCGTCACAATTTTTCCGTCGCCTAGTTCTATAGTATAGTAGGGGTCTAAAATTGATGGAGTGACTTCCAATATTTTACTAAATTCAGTAGATATAAAGCTTCGGTCCGCCCCGAAGTCAAACAAGACAGATGCATATCGTTGGTTTAGTAAAAATGTACCGGTGACGATGTTGGAATCAAGATTGGCTTGGGCGTTGCCAACCATATACACTTGTGATGAAGTTCCCTTGTTGTCCTTCTTCTGGTTGGCCAACTTGGGACAATCGGGTCTCACGTGCCCAGGGGTTCCACATTAGTAACATACTACGGTTCTCTTTAGTCCACTATTGTTTCCACCTGTGGGGTTTCGGTTCCCTGTTGTCCACTCCCGCCTCCATGGGTATTGGACCTGCTCATGTTGTTGTTTCCGGGGTTACTATTAGGTCGAACCGAGGTAACAACATTTGCTTGACATTCACAAGCAAAATGGCCTTGTTGGCCGCACTTGTAGCATCCCTGGCATTGACCTCCAACAACATGGTGATAGTTGCACTTTGGACACTTAGGCTTGGAACCTGAGTAGTTCTTGGTGCGGGTTGTGGGAGTAGTATGATAGGTTTGACCAACGTCTTATCTTTTGGGAGGCTTCTAGTGCTGGCTACGGGAACTTTCATCCGACTTTCTCTTGTTCTCCGTTTGCTTTTCAGACAAATTGCGGGCTCGTTTGTTGATCAGCTCAGTTGCGAATTCCATAGCACTTTCAACGGTAATGGGCCGTGATGCTAGCACACTGTCATGAATGTTTTCAGGGAGTCCGCTCACATAATTCTCAATCTTTTCACTTCTTTGAGGGAACATTCTGGTACACATCAAGCTTAACTCTTAAAATCTTTGGTTGTACCAAAGGATGTCACTGTTTCTGCATTTAAGATCCCACAGTTCGATTTCCAACTTCTTCATTTCTCCTCTAGGACAGTACATCTCAGACATCCTCTCCTTAAGGTTGGCCCAGGTGAGAGTATAAGCGGTGTCATGTCCAAGGGTAGCGACAACAGAGTTCCAGCAAGTAAGGGCGCTCTCGAGTAGTGTGTAGGTGGCGAACTTGACTTTGTTCTCGTCAGCACAACCGCTGATGCGGAAAACAGTCTCAAGTCTTTCAAACCATTGCATTAATTCAACAACTCCTTCCTTTCCTCGGTAGTATGAGGGTTTGCACTTCAAGAAGTCGGGGTAAGAACAACCCCTATTGGCGTTGTTTTTGTGCATATTGAGGTTTGGATCATTGTTCACATTTGGTTGAGCTTCTCTTGCTGCCATAGCTGCTGTGATGCCCTCATTTATCATTTCCCTGAGTTGAGCAGCAGTGCCATTTTGAGTAGCTTCAGGAAGTTCGGTATTAGCGGCGTTTGAAGTGGTTGCATTATTGGGATTTGATCGAGTAATCGCCATTTGTCTATAATCATACAGTTTTTATATTATTTGCACGGGGAAAATCCATGCATTGATTTCATAACAAATTGGATAACCTGTCAAGATTTCATAATATAATACATTGCATAACAGATATAACATAAGAAAATGATTACATGCAAATTTCCATAAGGAATTAAACATTCATCGAGCATAGCAAATCCGAGACAAAGGCTTAGCTGGCCTTGTCCTGGGTAGTGGTACACATTGTCTTAAGTACATCATATCCAAAACCACATGTTCGAAAAGGAAAGTACAGTACAAAGATGGATCATGACAGCTGGAAAAATAAAAGTACAAAAAGTCCTATACCATGATAGCTGGGATGCAACCCATAAGCTTATCATGATGTACAAGAAATCTATTACATCTACTCTATTAGTGCCTAGCTGGTCTGCTGGATGAGGCTGGTGCTGGTGGGGCTGGTGAAGCTGCAGATGCTCTCCTGGTACTATAGGTGATTATCCATATAAACATGATATGAACAAATAATAAATGCAGCGGAAAATGCACCTATTAACGGATCCATAGAGTCATATAATTAATCAAAAAAAAGGGGAGATAAAAGTATACCTTTGAAGCGTGATTCGGTAGGATCGAATGGACACTAATCACCAACAAAAGATCTAACCAAGAAACCCAATGATCAAAGTAGATCATCTCTATGATGTATCCACACTACACTTCATTGTATACAAATAGATGCTAGTCTTTTAAACTCCGTAACTCTTTGTAAACAATTAACCATAATAAAGGTTAAATGTTTTACCAATGAAACAAAAAAACACACAATCTTCATTGTTGTTCTTTTGTTTGCCGTATGAAAACCAAGAAGAAAAAGGGTGAGAGAATCTCATTTTTTCAACCCCCATTTGTAACTTGCAATATTTGGTTTTAATATTAGTAATCATAATTAATTAGTATGAATGACTAAATCAATTACATTAATAATCATACAAGTTACACTTGACCACCTTGGTCTTTCCTCTTTTTATCTCAAGTTACGTAAGTTTTTTATATATAGCGTAAATACAATAGATACGCTATAGTAAATGGTACCTCAGTGTATATGTGTGTGACCCCATAGGCTCACATGTGTCTAGCCGTATAATTATTTATTATGACACGAGTATACTCTAACAGCTCCCACTTGCGCAAGTCATAATAATCAAGTAACGATACAAGCAAAGGTTAGCGTCTAGCAACACACCAATGCCCCTAGAAACATATGAGGATAGTTTCTTAAACATCTCATTTAAATGGTTTAGATATCAGTCATCCTTTTGTTTCAGATACTCTGTTAAACTTTAGACATGGATCATAAGTCATTCTTAAGCTTAACTATTTTGTTTCTCGATATAGATATTGAACTAGATTACCAAATCAATCAAGTATCATCTTAATTGCCTTTGGGTGTGGCCCACACATACATCTGTACAATTCATAGAGGGGCCCAGTAGTATCTAACTCCAATACATGTGGAGGAACAAATCCTCTTTTGATTGCACGTGTCGTTCATGTGTTTCACATCGCACTTGAAAATGGTCTTTATAACAGCCTTGTTCAGGATAGCGTTGAACCATATCAAAGATTGACATTCCACACATACAAAACCTACTTGCATCTCAAGTCTAAGGATGAGAGATTCAACCACTTGCGAGATTCACTATTGATGCCGATGCATGCAATGAATTCTCGTAGGTTGGGTCAATCCAATGTTCATCCAATGAAAACATATGAGTTTGGCAACATCATCAATTAATATTCATTCCTAATGAATATGACCAACTCACATTTGTCTTAATTTGAAAATACTCCTATATCGTCAAATGACAATGGATAATTTAGAATAACTAAATTATTCATGGATTAAACATGCTAATATAGAACACAGTAATACAAATGAAGACGATCATACCAAGTTTATCAATTCATTATTTAGTAAAACTGCTTAGCATTCCATTATCCAAATACTAAAAAACAAATATACATGAGCTACTCTAAGGTCAAAGTACAATGTTCCAAGCATGATGAACATGTTTGGCTACAAGACACTGAATTTGCACAAGGACCTGTTGAGTTGTCATTTGAGTGAGCTTTGGGAATACTTATTTCAGAATCTCACATATAGTGAAGATTTTGAATAATACGATGATTGTCATTTTATACATGTGCGCTCAAGTGCTAATATAATAATACTAGTATCGCCATAGTACAATATGTATGTGGTTTGAAGCAAGAAGAACCCCTATTTAACACAATCTTTTTAACAACTTCCAAAATTGTAAAGTATTCTTATTTTATTAACCAGTATACAATAGTGCTTTTTGTCAAGCACGTCTAGGTAGTAGTATTATCATTTTAGATGAAATGCTACTATCACTAGGATTGAGTACCATCTCAATTAAAGTAAGCATTAGTGTATAAAATCAACACTAATCTTATTTCCTAAAATCCGTAAACGATGAACATGTCTATAGTAGTCTAATGACTTTCACTTAGATACTTTTTGATCAGTTCATCTTGCATTCATGCAAGTATGTAAATTAGTCTAATACATAACGTATCATATGTATTGAATCCAATAGGTAAACTAAAGGTTTCCATGTACATAATCAATCTTATCACATGAGATAGAACTTTGAGACTTTCTCAGTGATGTGTCATATTTAGACTTATTAACCGCGTATGCCTTTTCCTAATAAGCATATGTTCCAAGGTTATATGTGTTATTTATTATATCTCTTAATAGAAATATATTTCAAACCAAGTATTAAAACCTAGCTTTGATGGAATGTTATTTCCAATATGTTAACAACATATGAGATTTAAGAACAAACAAAACAATATGATCCTACTAGCTTAAAGAGTTATCTTTGTTTTAATCATGATCATATCCTTGATTCAAACTTAAGATTCCAGCTCCTAGATGCATGCTCTAATCCACACTTGGATTTCTAGAGTTTGTACACGAATTGCCATATTTCATATTTATGAAATCAAGTATGGTAATTAATATCTTTATTAATTTTACACTTGTAAATAAAATAGAGCCTTAAATCATGATCAATTGCTTGAGCATGCCTTAAACTCTATTCAAAGAGAGTGTGTATAAATGTGTACAATTGTGTCCATATCTATCTTCTCATAGAATACCATGTATAACCTATCAGTCTTACTGATTAGTGAAAGCTAATCAAATTCCAAAATTGATTTTCTTTTATGGACTACATCTAACCATTCATAGTTTTGAGTCATTCATTAGATTCCAAGTCTAAAAACAAGTCTCGATAGTTATGAGGTTCACTATGATCCTCTAACTTAGATTCCTCAACATTGACATGACATTCATATCTTCAGGTGCTTGAGGTATCCTTGTGGATATACGAATGGGAGTTACAACACTTTGTGGCTTTTACATTTACATGCTCAGCCTCATTATGTTGTTCGCTAGGCTATTTAGAAGGTTGTACTTTATTTCTTACTTTCTACAAAGATGCACAAAGTCTCCCACTTGCTTCTTGTAAGAGGAGACTTTCTCTAAGTACGTAGCATGTCAAGAAACATTGAATTGTTCTCGTTTGGGATGTATAAAATAAATTAAGTGTTCTTGATTCTAGTTTGTTAATAACACTCTTAATGTGATTTCAACAAATTCAAGACTCTAACTAAGAATTAATGGGATTCATCCCATTCCATGACTTGATGGTTTCTTAGTTACCTTCTAGTTTGGAACCATATTGAATAAGCATGTGGCTCATTCATTTTTTTTGTTAACCTTAATAAGATAGGACAGAGAGAGTAATTATGTGACAATCCGTCAATTTATGGTTGATATTTTATTCTCAAATATTAATTAAAAATATTATTTTAATGTTATATTATGAACTCACTTATTTTTGGGAAGAAATTTGGATTTACGTCTTGAAGTAGCATCGACTACGTCTAAACCGGAGGATTCTACGTTACGTGCTTACGTTTACATACACCGTCTTTGGTGACAGTCCGACATTTCAGAAAATAAATTAATCCGTAAATATTATTTTGGGATTTTAATTTGAGTTGGTTCATAAAATCACAAATTTACGAGAAGAGATTAGGACTTATGATTTTAATTTAACGTCCTTTACGACTAAACCGGAAACCTTAGGATTACGTATTTACGTTTTCGAACTCCATTTTTGATGAAACAATTTTTAATACATTCGTTTGTGCCGTTGATTTATAATTTATAAAAACGTTTTTCGTAAAATGACCCGAGGGCACGCAAATCAAGGAAACTAGAAGCGAGGAGTACCCGTAAATTAGCGGGATGGGACAAAATAAATTATCCCACCCCACTATCTACGGGACGGCCCAAGCTAGACACCACATCAAAGATGTGGCATCATTTTAACATTTAGCTTACAAGTGTAAGCTTAGCCTTACACTTAAGCTACCACTTACCTCAAAACAACTAGCTAACTCATTTACCACCATTTCACACATGCAAAACTCACACAAACTCTCTCTCCCTCTTGCCTTTGCCGTCCACTTCCACCATGAACCACCACCATTAATCAAAATTCATCCATGAATCCTATGCTAATCTTACACAAAAAGATGTCCCTTTTGAAGCCTTGAAGATTGGAGGTGATCATAACATCCAAGGAGGAGTTTCTATGGAGTCTTGGGGCTGATTTTCCACAAGGAGTTCATGAAGATTTATGGACTTGAAGATGGTCTTGGTTTACCACAAGTTTCTCCATCAAAATCCATGTCTTGATCATAACCTACATCATCATGGTGGTATCAAGATTGTTCTCCCCATCCTCTTGTTATTTTGATTATGTAATCATGTATTTTCTTTCCTCTTGTATATGTATATGATGATATATGATGATAAAAATATTGTGTGGGGATTTGGTGTTGATAATCATGGGTAAAAAGATGAAAAACTATATGTAAAAAGGTTAAAATCATGCTTAAAATGATGGCTGTATAAAACAGTAAAGAACCATGTGATGAACTGATAAAATGGCATAGATTAATGGATATACAGTAAGTAATATGTCTTGTACACATGTGAGAGTTGGCCATGCAATAGAATCATTAGGATGAGTGAGATATGATCAAAACAAGTTTAGAGTACAAATCTGAGTTCACTGTTTTGGACGATTTTTAGAAAATACTTAGAGGCTGATTCAACAGTAGCAATAGTAGAGTTAAATGGAGCACATATCATTTAGTTTATGTCATAAAAATTTGAGCTTCTATCTACATATAGAACTCTAGATATGGCTGTTTTGGTGAACATGAAAATAAAAATCAGATTTTGGGAAATTAAAGTATAATAGTATTATATAAGCACTCAAATAAAAATAGTATAAAATGTGAATTAAAACCCACTAACTTATATAATACATTTATATAAATATGTATAAAGATAAATAAATGGACAATTTATAAAAATGGTAGTTTGATAAGTTTTATAAGTTATAAAACTATAAACATGATTTTTACGACTTTTTCGGCTATTACCGTAAAATTAACGTTTTTGTCAAATAAAACTTAGACGGTTGGACCCGTCTAATGTAAACTTTTATAAACTCATATACTGATATATAAACATATATAACAAGTAAAAACCGATAAAACCCGAACTATAGGACATACGGACATTAACGAGCTAAGTTAGCATATTGGACTAATAATACAACAAAATGGGTTAAAACACTTATAAAAAGTACTTATTGGGCTTAACCCATTTGGGCCCAACATGTAAAGTGTAAATACTGATAATAAAAGTATAAAATGGATTAATACAAGTTAAAGAACTTATAATAAGTTTATTGGACTTAAAATATGTAAATAGGTAAAACTAGTAAACTAGTATAAAAGTTACCGACACATAACACTAAAATGAGTAAATGAGAATATGTAAACCCACTTGATCATCATATATATATAATCGTCATATGTATACATAATTGTTATTTTTATAAATTTATTGGACAAAAGTCTAAGACGAGTATTATTTGTCTAGGTTTCCGTGATTGAAGCACGTACCGTACATCCGAATTGCCGATAACCCGCCTTCCCATATCAACGTGAGTTCATAGCCTCGCACTCTTTTAAATGTTTTTATGAAATGTTTTATAGACCCGCGAGGGAGATAACATGTTAGTTTTTATAAAATAGGACACTAGTTGTCCTGATTGTTTGTTTATTGATTTGGACCCGAATGATTGTATGACCCTATGAATGATTAAATGACCCGATAGATGAAATAAAATGGATTATTAAAGTTAGTTATGTCACTAAAAGTCCCATTAGCATGAATTGTAAACTACCGGGATTTGGTAGACGCTTATGCATATAATAGTACTATTTGGGGACGATCACCCCAGTTCGCGCCTTGACGGTTGATCCCCGTCGTGCCACATTGATTGGTAAGAGAAATTATGTATGAGAAGATTTCCATAGCGTGACCTTTGTGACGACACGCTAATTTAGATGGGCAAATTGAGTTTCGGGATAGCTACCCGTTGTTTGTTGTAGTAAGGTAACAATGTCATGCGGCTTATAATAATCCAATTAACGAAATACTGCTATACGCACCGAATTACGATGTATTGCCTGACTAGCAATACGGGGTCATACTATTGATATTATGTTCGTATTTTGGTTCTATATAACCATATTCATATAACGGTTTTTATTTAATCTATACAACGTTGTAAAACGTATTGTATGATGTTTTTAACGACAATAGTTCGTATAATGATTTTGAAGGCGAAAGCCTATATTATGATTTCAATAAGGATTTGTATAAAATGACTTTGGCTATTTTATGGCCTATTACAATGATTTGTACAAAATGATTTTCGGTAATAACTTTATACCGATGTTATATTGATGGATTTTATTGAACTCTATGAATTCACTCGGCGTTTTCGCTGACCTTTTCTTTTAACATGTTTTATCTCAGGTACTTGAAGGTAATTCTCGGGAAGACAACAAGAATTCATGGCCCGCACTTAAATAACAATATCCATTCAAATCTTTTGTAAAATTGTATGAAATGACCATGACTTGGGACCTATGTAAATTTGATATTTATGAATGGAAATGCTTTATTATTAAACAACGCGATTTTTAAGCGTTGTATATGATGTGAGTAATGTGCTAACCCGTAACACCAATGAGTCTTCCGCTGTATTGAGTTGTATAAATTTGGGGGTGTTACAGTTTGGTATCAGAGCTCTCGTTATAGAGAACGAAAGATTTTTAAACCAAGGTTTTGAAGAAAACATTTCAAAATCTTTTAACTATAAACATTTAAAAAAAATGTATAAAAATCTTTTGACTATAACAATGCCGAAGAATTCCCGAGTTACCGACAAGGCCAGACTGAGAAGTGTTATTTTAATATATATATATATATATAACTTGGATTATATATATATATATATATATATATATATATATATATATATATATATATATATATATATATATATATATATGTTGTAAATTGATTACATGATTGTTTGATGATTATTTTGATATTTATACGAGGTATTTATACGACTTAGATTGTCACAAGGAACCCTAAATCCCCTAGTAAATTAATCGAAGCTATTCTAGTAGGAATTCTAGCTATCCAAGATCTAAACCAAGTTGTGGATATTTATGATCCCAAAAAATGGTTGATATTCGTAGAAATGTAGATATTAGTTGATTGTGATACTGAAGAAGAATTGGCGAGATTAAATCTGATATCGACGTCATGACGATCTTTCCTTATAGAGTGGAGTTTGACAAAACATTACCACCTAGAAAGATGTCATATGATTCGTTGTCATACAATTCTTAAATTGAAATCGAAAGGGTGAATGTTGCACTTGAGGCTGTCATTGGAACCATTACCCAAAAGCCTCATGCCACTAGTACCTTTCCGGGAAGTCTAATTAAATGTGTGAGTCATTTCATACTAGTGACTCATTTGATAATTGTTGTTGTAAGAGCTACAGGATTGGAAATTAAGTGTTGATTCATATCGAGCTTTTATTGCCCTTTTAAGGTTTATAAATAAGGCTGAAAGTATTGGAAAATGAGGTAGGATATCGCATTGAGTATAAGTTAATTGAAACTTGAATGAAGTAAAATTTAATTTGTATGGAATATGAAATTGTTAAGAGGAAGTCGTTAAGTTCTGTGATTGAATTATAAGGTTTTAAATGATTGTTTGTTTGTGTTAAGGGTTGTTCCTAAGCCTTTGTCCACTAACAAGGATACCCAGTGTCCAATAAATAAATCGAAGAAATCTTCTTCTGAATTTAGACCGATGGATCTTTCGGGACATGTGGAACACCTAATGGCTTTTGTAGATTAGTATTCATTATGGTATCTTTTAAAATAATCCCTAACTTAACTGAGACATCAGTTGGTAGGATGAGTTCATGGAATTGTATGACATAGTGACACGTAATGTGTTACGGTACAATTTAGATTTGTTTGTGATTAATGAAAAGACTACCTTTGATTGCTAAATTCTACATGTATCGAGGTTATCTATCCTTTATTGCTTCATCCTAATGTTCGCATTAGTGATGCAACCATTGAACAAGTACTCATCTTGATTTGAGTTACGTTGTGAATCATTCTTCGTGAGTGCCATCGAGGTCATGAACCTCATGATTATTTGGCTAAGCTCATTTCCTATTATATTATTGTTAGTTCTTGGTGAACAACTTTTCATCACTCTTTTGCAGATCACTCATTGTTTTTATAAGATACAATAGTATCCCTTGAGAAAAATTGAATTTTCATCACTATAAGAAATATTCAAAGTAAGATTTATAAGTGATTGTTATCAAAATGAAGTTGTTTATAAAACACCTTGGAAAAATTAATTGTTTTCATAACAAAGAAAATCTTTGTAAATTTATTTTTGATTCTTATTTAAGAATTAAGCATGAAAATGTTTTTATTATAAACATGATGATAAAATTTTGACGAACTGAGTATTGCATCGTTAATCTTGAAATTGTATATAGTTGCGCGCCTACATACAATTTGGAATGGACCATGCAAGACTGATTAGTAGTCACCATAAAACTAATGAATAAACACTACATTTTCTTTGAAGATTGTGAAAGATTAAATTTTATGAGATCTGCAAGAAGTGAAAGGGACATAGTGTTAGGGACACCTACATATGTGCCTGTAGCATCTATTATTCTGAGTTGAATTTACTCATCTGTGGAATTTGTCTTATTTGACAATTGATATTCCCTTCTTGTCCAATTCTCCCGTGGTGAGATTCTTTAGAAAAGTATCTGATTACCGAGTGTTGATACCCGACTGGATGTATCGACCTTCCTATCATTTCTTTTGAATTGATTTCATTTGAATGACCTGGGTAACGATCCGAGGAGCTTTCGAATGCGTACTCAAATTATGAAAACATGGGATATATTCATATTCGATAAATGTTTTCGTCTGTGTCCGATTTGAAATTCTCTCGCATAGATTATGCGTTGACCTTACTCTTTTAAGGTTAGTTATGTCTCCAGATATCCTTGAACTTGTGAAGGATTATGAGTTATTATTAGTCTTTTGGGAAGTTCACATCTTATCGACGGCAATAAAACTGGAAAGTTGATAGTGCCAGTAGAATGGATTGATTGATTATGACATGACGACATTGTCTTAATTGATGTCGAATAGAATTCCCCTAAATAATAAGATGTTAATTATCAAAAGTGATGATGACCATATCCTGCATTTAGACTTGAAATTATACCATGAATGGTTGTGAACTAGTTATAGATATTGTAATCTAGAAAGAACCTAATATGAATTTATTAAAAGATGTTTCTGTTATCTGAAACTTTAGAAAGTATTCGATTGGTAAATTACCTAGACTTTCGCCAGTAAGGCAAGTTGAATTTGGTATTGATTATATTTCCGGTGCTGCACCTGTGGCGTGTGCACTATACATCAGCACCATCTGAATTAAAAGAATTACCGTACAACTGAGAGAGTTGTCGGAGAAAGATTTTATTCTACCGAGCTCGTCATTATGAAGAGCTATGGTGTTATCATTCCTTATATTTATAGATTACTGTGAACTGAGTAAATTGACAATCGAAAGCGATATCCATGACTCGAAATGGAAGATTTGTTCGATCATTTACAAGGTTATAGCGTATGTTTTAAAGATTTAATCCAGGGCATGGTTATCATCAATTTCGCATCCGCGAAAAAGATTATCTATTCCAATCACTGCATTCAGTACTTGTAATGAACATTATGAGTTTCACGTGATATCGTTTGGATTGACTATACACATGTAGCATTCATAAATTTGGTGAATCACGTGTGTAGGCTGTAATTTGACAAATTCATGCTCGTGATCATTAAGGACCATTTGTTTATTTATAAGAATAAGAATGAGTTAAAAATTATTTGTAGAATGCCCTGAGTCAGCCGAGTAGTGAAAACTTGTACCTTGAATATTTAACATGTGATTTAAGACTTAATCATTTACATAATTTGACCATGTGATTAATGAGATAAATGGAATATATTGACTCTTCAAAAATTGGAACCATTAAGAGCCCTTTTAAAATTTTGGGTTTTACCAAAAAGAAAGTAGAAATATGTTTTGACAAATGTTTTAACAAGGGATTTTTAAGGGATTATTTCCTTATACACAAATCATTTAACTAAACTCCTGTTTAGGGGTAAATGATTGTGTATACCTCAAGACAACCTGAGAGGGATTGAGGAAACCATTTAAACCATGACTTAAAACTTGAAACGACAATTATAAACAAAGATTTTCAAACATTTACAGATCTTACTAATTATTTTCAGTAAACCAACAAAAATTTTGTTAATTAAATTCAAATTTATTTTGAACATTTTTATATAATTGGACAAACTAAGAAAATTTAAAAACTTTTTGTGTTTACATTTCATAAAAATTAAATATTTATTATTTAATTACTTGTAGTAATTATCGACGCTTTAAACGTCGGATTGAGCAAAACTGATAAAAACAATAGTTGCGATAGAATTAAAACTTAGAAATTATGAAGAAAGAATTTCTGAGTGAATTGTGGACATGATAATTATATCATCAGGAGAGGTGAATTTAGATACCGACGCATTATATAGAAAAGATAAAGAATCAATTAAGATGTATTTCTTAATAATGACTGTGCAAAATAAATTGCCGAACAATTTAAAATATAGCCGATGCTTATAAAAAGGATAATATAGATAATAAAAAGGGGTTCGCGGCTAATGTGAACCATTAGAATTGAGAAGCCAATAGCGTTAAATGTTTTAAAGGCCACTTGTGGTTGCCTAAAAATGGAGATTTTGAGATATAGTTATGTTGGAATCTTGTAAGTATAAGTATTCTATTCCTGTTAATTCTGATTTAATGTATCATTATCAGAAGAAGTTGTACTAATGGCAAATTATGAAGGCAGACATCGCCTCATACATTAGTAAACGTCTAACTATTGCAAAGGTCATCATCTGAATTTGTTTCGATTTGGGTCATCGTCGACAGACTGACCAAATATGCTAATATCATTCCTGTTAATGATAGATTCTTGATGAAGAAATTGACTCTTTTATATTTAAAGGAGTTGTGTAAACATGGTGTGCCTGTATCGGTCATGTCTATCAAGATCCTCGCTTCGCATCGAATTTCTAGAGATTTGCTCCGAAGTCATTGGGAACAAACCTTGATGAGAGTACTCTTTACCACCCCAAATCGAAGGGACGAGGTAAAGTAACGATACAAAATACTATAAGTGTTGTTTTATGATTTGAATGATTGACCTTTGGTAATAAACTGTAAAATCGTTTTCCTTTGGAGAGATCATCCTTGATAAATATCGTAGTAGGATCGAGATTGAATCTTGTGAGGATATATATTAGAGCATCTGTAAGCAGGAGTTGGGATGAAGACACCCGACATACATCCATTGTGAGTTGGACATGTCTTTTAGGTTTTAAGGTTGCCTATTATGACAAACCTAACCTTGCAAAATACTCGACCCGTGAGACCTGAAATGGTTGTTGAAATTTGGATTTGATTATTGACTGCCGGTAGTGGGCAGGAAGTTATGTGAATATGAAATGTAGATCTTGAAGTGCCAGATGGGTAGCGAAGTTATGCTAAAAATTTTAACCATGAAAAATGAATAGATGATCTGAAAGATCATGGGATATAAGTCCCCGTTGTATGGGACCATAGAGATGATGTAAAAATTGGTATGAAAGGCATATAAGCTGGATCTACCCTAGGACTTCAAGAGCTGCATGAATTATGTTTCCTATATCGTACTTGATAAAATGTCTATCAAGTGAGAATCTGATCACTTCTTGATAAAGTTTAGATCGGCAAAAAGTTGCATTCATCAGAAACCCGTGAACATCATGGATAGAGAAAGTAAGTCAACATTTAGCCTGATCTTATTTCTGTAGTTATGTTTGATGAAACTCGCGTATAGTAATAGATTACACTTGTGAGAAAAGACCTAATGTGGAGGAAATACCCACATGGCTTTAACTCTATAAGAAGCGAGTAGTAAGGTAAGATGATCTTTGAGGACAAAGATCCTGTTTAGGGGTAAATGCTGTGACAATCCATCAATTTATGGTTAATATTTTATTCTCAAATATTAATTAATAATATTATTTTAATGTTATATTATGAACTCACTTATTTTTGGGAAGAAATTTGGATTTACGTCTTGAAGTAGCATCGACTACGTCTAAACCGGAGGATTCTACGTTACGTGCTTACGTTTACATACACCGTCTTTGGTGACAGTCCGACATTTTAGAAAATAAATTTATCCGTAAATATTATTTTGGGATTTTAATTTTGAGTTGGTTCATAAACTCACAAATTTACGAGAAGAGATTAGGACTTATGATTTTAATTTAACGTCCTTTACGACTAAACCGGAAACCTTAGGATTACGTATTTACGTTTTCGAACTCCGTTTTTGATGAGACAATTTTTATTAGATTCGTTTTGTGTCGTTGATTCATAATTTATAAAAACGTTTTTCGTAAAACGACCCGAGGGCACGCAAATCGAGGAAACTAGAATCGAGGAGTACCCGTAAATTAGCGAGATGGGACAAAATAAATTATCCCACCCCACTATCTATGGGACGGCCCCAGCTAGATACCACATCAAAGATGTGGCATCATTTTAACATTTAGCTTACAAGTGTAAGCTTAGCCTTACACTTAAGCTATCACTTACCTCAAAACAACTAGCTAACTCATTTACCACCATTTCAAACATGCAAAACCCACACAAACTCTCTCTCTCCCTCTTGCCTTTGCCGTCCACTTCCACCATGAACCACCACCATTGATCAAAATTCATCCATGAATCCTATGTTAATCTTACACAAAAAGATGTCCCTTTTGAAGCCTTGAAGATTGGAGGTGATTATAACATCCAAGGAGGAGTTTCTATGGAGTCTTGGGGCTGATTTTCCACAAGGAGTTCATGAAGATTGGTGGACTTGAAGATGGTCTTGGTTTACCACAAGTTTCTCCATCAAAATCCATGTCTTGATCATAACCTACATCATCATGGTGGTATAAAGATTGTTCTCCCCATCCTCTTGTTATTTTGATTATGTAATCATGTATTTTCTTTCCTATTGTATATGTATATGATGATATATGATGATAAAAATATTGTGTGGGGATTTGGTGTTGATAATCATGGGTAAAAAGATGAAAAACTATATGTAAAAAGGTTAAAATCATGCTTAAAATGATGGCTGTATAAAAAAGTAAAGAACCATGTGATGAACTGATAAAATGGAATAGATTAATGGATATAAAGTAAGTAATATGTCTTGTACACATGTGAGATTTGGCCATGCAATGGAATCATTAGGATGAGTGAGATATGATCAAAACAAGTTTAGAGTACAAATCTGAGTTCACTGTTTTGGACGATTTTTAGAAAATACTTAGAAGCTGATTCAACAGTAGCTATAAGAGAGTTAAATGGATCACATATCATGTAGTTTATGTCATAAAAATTTGAGCTTCTATCTCCATATAGAACTCTAGATATGGCTGTTTTGGTGAACATGAAAATAAATATTAGATTTTGGGAAATTAAAGTATAATAGTATTATATAAGCACTCAAATAAAAATAGTATAAAATGTGATTTTTACGACTTTTCGGCTATTACCGTAAAATTAACGTTTTTGTCAAATAAAACTTAGACGGTTGGACCCGTCTAATGTAAACTTTTATAAACTCATATACTGATATATAAACATATATAACAAGTAAAAACCGATAAAATCCGAACTATAGGACATACGGACATTAACGAGCTAAGTTAGCATATTGGACTAATAATACAACAAAATGGGCTAAAACACTTATAAAAAGTACTTATTGGGCTTAACCCATTTGGGCCCAACATGTAAAGTGTAAATACTGATAATACAAGTATAAAATGGATTAATACAAGTTAAAGAACTTATAATAAGTTTATTGGACTTAAAATATGTAAATAGGTAAAACTAGTAAACTAGTATAAAAGTTACCGACACATAACACTAAAATGAGTAAATGAGAATATGTAAACCCACTTGATCATCATATATATATAATCATCATATGTATACATAATTGTTATTTTTATAAATTCATTGGACAAAAGTCTAAGACGAGTATTATTTGTCTAGGTTTCCGTGATTGAAGCACGTACCGTACATCCGAATTGCCGATAACCCGCCTTCCCATATCAACGTGAGTTCATAGCCTCGCACTCTTTTAAATGTTTTTATGAAATGTTTTATAGACCCGCGAGGTAGATAACATGTTAGTTTTTATAAAATAGGACACTAGTTGTCCCGATTGTTTGTTTATTGATTTGGACCCGAATGATTGTATGACCCTATGAATGATTAAATGACCCGATAGATGAAATAAAATGGATTATTAAAGTTAGGTTATGTCACTAAAAGTCCCATTATCATGAATTGTGAACTACCGGGATTTGGTAGACGCTGATGCATATAATAGTACTATCTGGGGACGATCACCCCAGTTCGCGCCTTGACGGTTGATCCCCGTCGTGCCACATTGATTGGTAAGCGAATTTATGTATGAGAAGATTTCCATAGCGTGACTTTTGTGACGACACGCTAATTTAGATGGGAAAATTTAGTTTCGGGCTAGCTACCCGTTGTTTGTTGTAGTAAGGTAACAATGTCATGCGGCTTATAATAATCCAATTAACGAAATACTGCTATACGCACCGAATTACGATGTATTGCCTGACTAGCAATACGGGGTCATACTATTGATATTATGTTCGTATTTTGGTTTTATATAAACATATTCATATAACGGTTTTTATTTAATCTATACAACGTTGTAAAACGTATTGTATGATGTTTTTAACGACAATAGTTCGTATAATGATTTTGAAGGCGAAAGCCTATATTATGATTTCAATAAGGATTTGTATAAAATGACTTTGGCTATTTTATGGCCTATTACAATGATTTGTACAAAATGATTTTCGGTAATAACTTTATACCGATGTTATATTTATGGATTTTATTGAACTCTATGAATTCAGTCGGCGTTTTCGCTGACCTTTTCTTTTAACATGTTTTATCTCAGGTACTTGAAGGTAATTCTCGGGAAGACAACAAGAATTCATGGCCCGCACTTAAATAACAATTTCCATTCAAATCTTTTGTAAAATTATATGAAATGACCATGACTTGGGACCTATGTAAATTTGATATTTATGAATGGAAATGCTTTATTATTAAACAACGCGATTTTTAAGCGTTGTCTATGATGTGAGTAATGTGCTAACCCGTAACACCAACGAGTCTTCCGCTGTATTGAGTTGTATAAATTTGGGGGTGTTACAAATTAATGTTATCAAGGATAAAATAATAACAATAGTATTTGATTTTACACATGAGACATAGTGTTACGATTGTGAGACATTATCACAATTCCTTAAATAACCTAATACTCTTTAGCTCACATATTTTATAATTTGGTCAAACCAAATTGCATAAACAATATTTCAAGCCAATTGCATGCTATAAAGTATGATTGTTTTAGTAGTTCAAGAACTTCATGTTCATGTTTTGACAAGAAAACATAACATGTTAGTCGCTAAATTTACTTTATAAGGTATTGAACAATTCAATAACTTCATTGTATATGCCCTAACAGGAAGACACAACAATTCAATTACTTACTTTATTTTATAAGTCTTAGTATTTTCAAGTTAGTTTACATACTTCAAATTTATGTCTTCACAAGAAGACATATGCATATTAGCTAAACCATTTAGGTAATATAATGAAGTAGTTTTTATTATTTCTTGACATTAGTTCTCTATTAGACGCATACATCAATATGTATAAGTCCTAGTAGAATAATATTAGCCATATTGTGTTGTACCTTGCACACTCTAATATTTATCCCACTCGAGCATGGCACAACATCATATATGAACAATATAAAAGTGTCACAGATATAATATGATATAAGTCGTACTCAAATCATGCTTGTATAGAAGGGTTATGTAGAACTTCATCGTTTAATAAGCAGTCGTGCATAACTATCTTTAGATAACAATTCGAGAAGCGACATCAGAAAAGCGACTAGTTATCTTTTAAAATAATTGCAATAAGGCTTAGAAAACTATGATCTTATTTCAAGACAATCTAGAAATTAAGTGGGTCACTTACAAGGTGTTAAGCTCATAGCTTCCATTGAATAAGACAACTTTACAAGTGTGTCATATGGTTAAACAATGCATTGCTCCCATTAGTTTAGACAACATTTTGAATGTATCTATACTAGTGAAAAAGAAAGTAGCAATTTGTATACTTTCTAGTTCTTTGAATGTCTACACATTATAGCCAATGTGAGTCGCGTAGACTAGTAAACATGTACATAGATATTCAAAGAAAAGTATCAAGTTCTACTATATTTTTGATGATTTCCATCGATGCCATTAACTTGAAAGTTTTGCATGCAATTCCTCTTTCTACTTTACCTCAAAGGTGTGTAGAATCTTGTGGAACTTATTTGAGTAAGGAAAATATACTAGAAAAATATGCTAGTAATTTCCTTTCCTCTCACGGTTTATTGAGACTTTAATTTCTAATCAAGACTCATACAATATCTTAACACTTTAAGATGTGCAATCGTACTTAATCCTTTTGTCTTGTAACTTACAATACAATGCGATTTCTTGAGTAGGCGTGTTTTAAGTTTGATTAGAATTGAGAAGATTTAAGTGTTCCTATTATAGCTTTCTCATACAAGGAGAAAGGATGGGAACGAGTCTTATTCTTACAAGGAAAGAAGACTTAGTTTGTCTTCCTCTATCACAAAAGGAAACAAACTTTGTTTACGGTTTGTGTTGCATAAAATCATTAATAGAAATACAAAGTTCATATTTAGTATTTTCGATAATTATCCTTTTAAAACTAACTACCCAAGTTTATAAAAAACAATTAATTTTACGAAAAGGCTAAGATCCTCATTGAGGTTCTACCATCACATCAGTTGATCTCCTAGCAATGATAGATTCAATAGGTATATGACGTTCATTAATTGCAAATCTTGTGCAATTCTTAGATCCTTATGGGACTCATGACACAAGTAAATATTTTACTAAATGTCAAACTGGCATGTTTAGCCCCATCCTTGCCACGGTCAAGGTCTCACCGTTGTACCGATTAAGTCATCCAATTTGAGAACATGCGAGAATAAGTCTAGGTCTCACGCATAGATAATAATCACCTTGGGTTACAATTCACATCCGTCTTACAAGATGCAGAAAGTAATTGCAAGTGATCTCAAACGATTGGACGACATGACTTAAATTTGAGACGGGTATAAAAGTTTGATTTACAAATCAAAAGTCTGTACGAGGAAGCATGCATTCATCCATCGTAGTACAAGTCAAAAACATTTCTTAACTTAAGTCTAATCTTGTTTTAATTTATGCGTGTCAAGTTGTCCAAGTTAAAGACTAATACAAAACCTAAGTGGAATTAATATTAATTAGACAATACATAAAAGAAAAAACATTCATAACACGTTGCGAGATATTATGAAAACAAGATTTTAGTTTAAATCATATTTAGACTTTAAACTAAATCAAAGATTTAGTTTTATAATTGGTTTGTGATTGGTTTTAAGTTTTTATAAAAACATTTGCAAGTTATAGCAAGATATCAAGCAAATAAGCAACCACACAACCACAATTATGCAAAGCCTCAAACCGATGAAAAACCTATGCTTGATCTCGTGAGCCATCACGAGGACCAAGAAGTCAACTAAGGTTAAGTCAACACAACACCAAAGTGGGCTCCTAATACCAGTTTTTTACACCAAGTATAAAATCTTATCGTCTGATCTTTTCGAATTGATTATTGGTAGAAAGTGTGACTCAATTGTTCTTGGTGGATAAAGAAAGTGGTTTGGTTATCTATTTTAATCTAAAAGCAAGTATGAAAATTGTCGTTGAGTAAAATAAGAGATTTAAAGATTAAACTAAAATGACGAGTTAAAAATAAATGCTTGAAAACTTAAAGACAAGATTAGAAAAATACTTGAACACTTAATAAATCTAAAACTTGAAAACTTTGTAAAAACAAGAAACTAATCTCATCGGAATACCCAATCGGAATATACTGATCGGAATGTGCCAAAGGAAGTGATCGGAATATACTCAAAAAGTAAAGCAATCGGAATGTGTAAAAATTGCTGTCGGAATAAGGCAAAATCATTCAATCGGAATACATCTAAAACCAGGCAATCGGAATGTTGTAATATGAATCTGATCGGAAAGCACTTATCGGAATACAAGAAAGGAATCCAAATCGGAATAATGGAAATTTGGAGCTATCGGAATAATTGAAAAATAAGTCCAATCGGAATGTTCACAAAGTACCCACAATCGGAATGTTATACCCTAATCCGATCAAGGTGATCAGAATGATGGTGCAGTAGTCAGAAAGCTAAACCCTTTTCCGATCTTGTAGATCGGAATAAGGTGTCCTGATTGGAATGTCAAATCGGAAAGGGGTTTACCCTTTCCGATGGTATCTACTCGAAAATAAGCTAAGTTTTGAGATACTTTTGATAAGCTCAAACCAAAACTTGATCGAATTAATAATAAGCCCGACTAATAAGCATAAAATAAGAACTTTTAAGCTTAAATAAGCAAACTTTTTAAATCAAACCATAAAAGATGAAACTTTTAAGAAAGCTTTTAAAAGGTAAATAAGCTAAACATACAAATAAGCCAATAAGCACAAATATCTTAAAGCTTAACCGTTTGAAAGCTTATGAGGGAATAAAAAGATTAACTTTTTAAGCACGAGAACATCAAGATCAACACGGATCAAATGTATTTCGCACCAAAAGTAAACTAAAATCAAGAAAGGTAGAAAGAGATTAATGAACAAAAAGCTTAACTTGAATTTGATTAATGAAATCCAAATACAAAAAGCTTAAACTTGAAAGATTAAAGAAGGAAAAGATGAAAATTTAGTGAGAGAAAGTTTGGAACTCTCCCTCTAAAAACTAGAAAGGAAAAACTAAAAAATGAAAAACTAGCTAACTCTAACCAACCCTCCTAAATGTGTTTAGGAGGGTATTTATAGGAAAATGGGGAATGCATGTGTGGTGTGCTTCCTTCTTTCTTTTCTTCTCGACTCGATTTAATTCTTTGTCTTTTCTCAACGTCGTCTCGGGATTTGAACTTGTCTTAATATTTTTCTTCTTTAATTTAGACTTGAGTTCTTCGACTTCATTAAACTTCCGTCTTTAGACTTTTCCTTCGATAAATCTTCAGAATAGGTCTTGGACATCCGTTCTTTAAGCACTCTTGATCTTTTGACTTCGTCTTTTCTCGTTTTCTTCGATAAAAGCCCGTGAAAGCCCGTGTTTTCTTCCTTTTTCATCTTTTGGTCCTAAAACACAATAAAAACACAAACCACGCATAATTCCGACTTTTACGACATAAAATACACGTTTTGGTCATGTTATTATTGGAAATAAGTGGTAAAAGGATAAGTGTTTTCACACTTATTAAATCCCCTACACTTGACCATTGCAATGCCCGCATGCAATGCATTAATTTTAAAGCACGATATACATTTTCCATCATAAATAACCCACCTTGGCCTTTATTAAATACTAAACATAAAAAGATAGAAACAAGTAAAGAAATCAAAGACTTACATTGGGTTTTGCCTGCCATGAACGTTTATCATCCTCAAGTTTCACGTTCCCCATACCAAGCTTAAAAACGAGATCATTGTTATTTTAAGTTAGCAAACTAACACGAATTCATGTGGGCCAATTATTCACTTAGACTCCCTTATTCCTAGGTGTATCTCATATATTTTATTTTTGTCTTGAATGATCACGAGGATGCATTGTTTGACTTATTTCGATAGTTATTTAGGCCGAAAATAAAGTGAACGATTTAATCAATAGTTAGCTAAAGAACAAAATCTTTTAAAACTGCTTCTCGGGACCTGATAAAGTTCATATCTTGGCATAACTCGCTTCACGATTTGAGACCTTTCTCGGACCGATATTTGGCAGCGACTTCATACTTCGAATATTTGAGAGACGTTCTTGAAATTATGGTCTTCTCTTCATAATAGGAATTTCTTCACTTGAAGTTTTGAGAGATTCTTCATATTTGGACCACGACTTCTTCATTTTTCTCCAATCTTTGTTTTGGACTTTGATATACAACGATCCGCCTCCTTTTAGGACTTGGATCTATTTATCCTCATACCTTTCTAGGGTCTTTTCGGATAGACTTCTCCATGATCTTTTGGGGAGTATTTGCTTTTCGTCGTGTGTCTCGATCCTTCATATTGATTTTCGATAAATGATTCTTCACATCACTTTTGGATCTTTAGCAACAAAATGTAGCCCTCATGCCTTGTTAGGGCCTTTTCGGACTCGCCAATCTTCGCATCCCGCTTCAATAAGTTATGCCTTGGCTATGAACTCTAATTAATACCGAGCAACTTTTAAACGATCTTGGGCTAGAAGCTAAGTAACTTTTCAAATCGTACAACCTTATTTATTGTAGATAAATTTATTAACAAGCGATGGGAGAATAGGCTCATAATTAACTCACATAAACTCACGAAAGAATACCAAACTTATAATTGACTCTATCATCTCTCGTCCTCCACAATTTAAAATCTCAAGGAATGAGACTCGTGGATGATTAGCCTATTAAATCAAAGTTTTGGGTTTTCGAGTCATCTATAGGATCTTGCAAATACTTAGACTTTTTCAAGTTTAGAAATCGCATTTTAAAGTTCCCTTGATAAACGACTCTCTAGGATCAATTATAGGAGCTTGTGAAAAGTTCTTGTTCTTAACCCGTGAGAGTTAAGACTTTCGCGTTTTAAAGCTCCCTATATAAAAGCCTAGCAAAACTTGACTTAAACACGTTAAGGATACTAGCTAGAGTAAACTTAGATAAGTAAACTCGGGTTGAGTCAAAATGTTCACGACTTTGAAAAATTTAAAACCACTTTATTGAAAATTTATTCTAGCAAGGAAAGAAAATAAACATAACAAAAGAAAATACAACTATACAACTAGGCCAAAATAGATTAAAAATTTTGAAAAATGTCGAAAAATCAAATTTTCCGGTTAAAATGAGGACAAATTCATGGAAAAGACAACTTACTTCGATAGAAGTCCCCCTACACTTGAGATAAACATTGTCCTCAATGTTTAAGCATGTGGGAGTAAACTCCCCTACACTTATGACATTGTGCACTTTGTTTAAATCTTGCTAAGGAAAGGACAACTATAGTGATTTCAATGTGAACATAGAAAATATGAAATATTGAATCACGACAGTTTAGGATAGAACCAGGAAGACGGGTACACGGGATCACGGTTCGTTAAAAGTCATCGAGGTGCTCTTTGAAGCTTGAATCCCTGTAGAGAATAAGATACAAGACAAAAACACATACGGGGCTCCCCCTACACTTATTATGAAAACGATAAAGGATAGATCACGAGTTGCCTCCCGAGAAGCGCTTGTTTTTGTTCACCGAGTCACGTTCCTGACTCGACCCAAAATTAGTTCATGGGAAACGTGGTGAGGGATGGAATCATCTCATGAGAGATGTCCTCACCAAAGTACAACTTAACACGCTAGCCATTCACCTTAAAATTGGGCCCATTTGGCTGAGAAAGCTCAATGGTGCCATAGGGAAAGACTTTGGCGACGGTGAATGGACCAGACCAGCGGCTCTTCAACTTGCCCGAGAAGATCTTCAACCGAGAGTTAAAAAGTAAGACTTGATCACCAACGTGGAACTCTCGGTTCTTAATTCTTGCATCATGGATGATCTTGGTCTTCTATTTGTAGATCAGTGAGTTCTCGTAAGCTTCATTCCTCAGTTCATTAAGCTCGTTGAGTTGAATCTTGCGAAGATCACCGGCTTTGTTGATGTCGACGTTAGCCCACTTCAAGGCCCAGTATGCCTTATGTTCCAGCTCGATAGGGAGGTGGCATGATTTCCCGTACACAAGACGATAAGGTGTACAACCAATCGGGGTCTTATAAGCAGTACGGAAAGCCCACAAAGCATCATCTAATTTATCGGCCCACGCGGCACGATGCTCTCCCACAGTACGTTCCAGAATTTGCTTCAATCCACGGTTGGAAATCTCGGCTTGACCATTGGTTTGAGGATGATAAGCGGTGGAAAGACGGTGATTGACACCATACTTAGCCATGACTCTTGCAAATTGATCATTGCAAAAATGAGTCCCGCGGTCACTAATTATAGCACGAGGAACACCGAATCGAGCAAAAAGTTGCTTCAAAAAGTTCACAACCACCCTCGCATCATTCGTAGGGAGAGCCTTAGCTTTAACCCATTTAGAAACATAGTCAACGGCGACGAGGATGTACTTGTTCCCTTTGTATGATGGAAATGGCCCCATAAAGTCGATGCCCCATACGTCAAAGATTTCACACTCTTGGATGAAATTTTTAGGCATCTCATCTTTATGTGTGATCTTTCCTTGTCTTTGGCAAGCATCACAATGTTTAACCATGTCGAGAGCGTCACGATAAATGGTGGGCCAATAAAATCTAGAGTCGAATACTTTCTTCGCGGTGTAATTGGGACCAAAGTGACCACCGGTGGGTCCTTTATGGCAAGCATCAAGGATTTGTACCGTTGCCGGCCCATCAACACATCGACGAATAATCAGATCAGCACATTGTTTGAAAAGGTGAGGGTCGTCCCAGAAATAATGTTCAATATCTTTAAAGAACTTTTTCTTTTGTTGGGACGTTAACCCTTCCTTGAGAATTCCACCCGCTAAGTAGTTTGCGATGTCCGCAAACCACGGGGTGTCATCGAGATTTGGATTGATAGACATTAAGGCCTCAAGGGGAAAAGATTCATTGATCTCTTTGTTCGAATGATCCCCTTGATAAGGATCCTCAAGTCTACTGAGATGATCCGCGGCTAGGTTTTCAGCTCCCATTTTTTCACGAATTTCAATGTTGAATTCTTGAAGGAGCAAAACCCAACGAAGAAGTCTTGGCTTAGAATCTTGCTTAGTCATCAAGTACTTCAACGCGGAATGATCGGTATACACGATGGTGGTAGAAAGGACAAGATAGGGGCGAAACTTTTCAAAAGCATACACTACAGCTAAAAGCTCTTTTTCGGTAGTGGTATAATGCAATTGAGCCCCCGTCATTGTCTTGCTAGCGTAATGGATTGGTTGGAAGTGTTTGTTCACTCTTTGGCCCAAAACCGCTCCAATAGCAAAGTCGCTAGCATCACACATCAACTCAAAAGGTAGCTCCCAATTAGGGGTAACCAAGACCGGTGCCTTACTTAGCTTATCCTTAAGAAGATTGAAGGATTCAAGACACTCTTTGGAAAAGATGAAAGGGGTATCTTTTTCCAAGAGGTGGGTCATCGGGCAAGCGATTTTAAAAAAATCTTGAATGAATCGGCGATAGAAGCCCGCATGACCGAGAAAACTTCTCACACCCTTCACGGTTGAAGGTGGAGACAATTTAGCAATAACATCGACTTTAGCACGGTCCACTTCAAGACCGGCTTTGGAGATTTTGTGTCCTAGCACAATGCCTTCTTTTACCATGAAATTGCATTTTTCCCAATTTAGAACAAGACGAGTGTCTTCACACCGCTTAAGCATACGTTCTAGATTGACAAGGCAAGCAGAGAAAGAATCACCATAAACCGAGAAATCATCCATGAAGACTTCCATAGTTTCTTCAACCATGTCATGGAAGATAGCCATCATACACCTTTGGAATGTCCCGGGAGCATTGCATAAGCCGAAAGGCATCCGTGAATGTGGTTTTCTCTCGGTCTTTGGGATCGATGGGAATTTGAAAATACCCAGAGAAACCGTCTAAGAAGCAGTAATAGTCATTACCCGCTAGACGTTCAAGCATTTGGTCCATGAAAGGAAGGGGAAAATGATCCTTTCTCGTTGCATCATTGAGTTTGCGATAGTCTATACAAACTCTCCACCCTGTAACGAGACGAGTAGGAATCAAATCGTTGTTTTCATTGGGCACAACGGTGATTCCTCCTTTCTTAGGCACACAATGGACGGGACTAACCCACGATGAATCCGAGATAGGATAGATCATTCCCGCATCAAGAAATTTGATAACCTCTTTTTTGATTACGTCATGGATCTTAGGATTCACCCTTCTTTGGCTTTAAATAGTTGGTTTAAAGTCGTCATCCATGAGAATTTTATGTGTGCAGAAGTGAGGATCAATTCCACGAATATCAGAGATCTTCCAAGCAATCGCTTTCTTGTGATTCTTCAGCACGGCGATAAGTCAGGATTTTTCTTCTTCTTTCAAGTCCTTAGCGATGATGACGGGAGACTTCTTGTTGTCTTCAAGGAAAACATACTCGAGATGCGACGGTAGGTCCTTAAGCTCTAAATCCGGAGGATTTTCGATAGAAGGCGTAGTCAAATTCGGTTCATCGATAGAGATATCCTTAGGAAATGGTGGAGAAGTATGGTCCTCATTGAGAAGTTCCTTAATGGTACGAATGTCTTCATCCCAATTGGAGGGAGAATCGTCATATTTTAAGTCCACATCTCCCAAAGTTGCTTCAAATTCTTTCAAGATGAAATCACTTTCTCCAAATGGAGTCAGTGATGGAGCAATAGAGGCAACGATCTCAACAATGGGTAGAGAAGAAGAACCACTTTTACAAGCGTCTTTGAAATGTTCTTCGCAAGCCTCATCAAGAATAGCAATGAAATTAACACTCTCGTTTTCCGAAGGCTGCTTAGAAAGTTTACCCATGTTGAAGACGATTTTATCGTCACCAACTCTCATGATTAATTCGCCAGCGGCTACATCGATGAGAGTGCGACCGGTCCTTAGGAATGGACGTCCAACGATTAATGGAACACGGGGGTCCATCTCGCAGTCAACGACAACAAAATCCGCCGGAAAGGTGAATTTGTCAACGCCAACGAAGACGTCTTCGACTATCCCCACTGGATAAGCAACCGTACGGTTGGCTAATTCCAAAGTCATTCGTGTGGGGACTAGATCGGGGAGAAATAATTGCTTCCAAACACTTAATGGCATTAAGTTAATACTAGCACCTAGATCGGGTAGGGCCATGCAATTCTCTACTCCCGGGAAGTTGCAAGGAATCAAGAAACGACCCGGATCACCAAGTTTGGTTGGTAATTTCCTTAAGAGAACCGCGGAGAAATTCTCATTAAGTTGGGTCTGAGAAATATCGAGAATTTCTCCTTATCACTGAGAAGATCTTTAAACATTTTAGCATATTTGGGCATGTGAGCGAGAGCCTCAGCAAAGGAGATATTGAAATTCAGTTGTTTGAACATTTTAAGAAAGTTCAAAACCTGAATATCATCCTTGTTCTTCAATTTCTCTTTCCTCAACCTCGAAGGATAAGGTATATTGGGTTGAGATGAAGGCTTTGGGATAGAATTTACACTCACATCCTTGGGTGGTGGAGGGTTAGAAGTAGAAGGTGGTGGAATTGGAGAAGTAGAAGTTGTAGGAATAGAAAATGGAGGATTCGGAGAAGGAGACTCGTTTTCCTTTGTCACAATCACCGGTGTAGGTGTAGGAAGCTCGGGTTCCTTTAAACCTTTTCTACTGCGAGTGGTGATTGCTTTCATCTCCCCTCTTGGATTAGCAACGGTGTTACTCGGAAGAGAACCCGATCCAGAGGCTTGATTACTTGGGAAGAAACTAGCCATCATGTTCCTCAAGTCATTCGTTTGACTTGCCAAAGTGTTTCGCATATCAGCTCGAAGATCATTCCCTGGCTTCACCATATCTGCTTTCATGTTGGCCATCTCCCGCTGAAGATTTTGCATGATCACATCGTTAGTCCTCATGTAGGTTTCAACATCTTGGTGTAAGGCTGTGGGTTGGTTGAGAGGAGGAGCATGGTAGGCGGGTGGTTGATAAGCAGGTTGTTGGTAAATTTGGTTGTTTCTTTGAGGTGGATATGGGTTTCTTTGGTTTTGATATGGAGTTGGAGCACGTGGTTGGTTTTGATTGTTGCGATTGACGTTATTTGGGTTTTGTGGGGGAAAACCGGGAGGTGAAAGAAAGTTGTTTGAGCGATAACTGAGCAAGTTGTGGTCACCTTGAGGACGTGCTTGATAGCTTCCTGTAGCATAGGTACCGTTGGCGGCATACACATTTTCCGGATTGTCGTGAGTCGAAGGACAATCAGTGTATGAGTGAGATCCCCCGCATATATCACAAGATTGAGTCATAGCATTGGCTTGGGCAGTGATAGCCTTGGTATTATTGGCGGCTTGGAGAGCAAGTGATTCAACAAGCGAAGTAAGTTTATCAAGTCTCTTGTCGCTCTCATTAGTGCTAGCACTAGCCACATTGGTCCGAACACTCTTGGTTTGCACTCTAGACTTGTTCTCAATAATATCCCAAGCGGCATTAGAAGACTTAACCAAAAGATTACCCCCCCCCCCCCCCCCCCCCCCGAGGCCCTATTTAGTGAATCTTGGTCATTCATGCTTAAACCATTGTAAAAAGTATTAATTTGGTGCACTTTGGTAAAACCATGTTGTGGCACTTTCTTAAAAGTTCTTTAAAATGGTCCCAAGATTCACTAAAAGTCTCATCGTACTTTTGTTCAAAAGTAATGATTTCATTCCGCAAAGCGGTAGTACGAGAGGGTGGGAAAAAGTAGTTTATGAATTTGGTCTCTAAGTCCGTCCACGTAAGAATACTTTGTGGCGGTTTCTTATCAAGCCAATGACGGGCTTGTCCCTCTAAGTAGAAAGGAAAAAGTTGCAAGCGAATTACCTCTTGTGAAACCCCATTGAATTTGACCGTATTCGTGAGTTGAATGAACCTTTTGATGTGGTCATGAGGATCATCAATGGTACGCCCCAAGAATGGTTGAGCAGAGACCATTTGAATAAATCCGGATTTGAGCTCAAATTTGTTGGCTCCAATCACGGGTATGACAATAGCATCGTGGTTGCCCTCTACATGTGCTTACAAAAGTTCGATCATAGGGCGATTGTCCGGTAGAGGTTCATTGTTGTTATTATTCATGTTGTTTTGAGGTGGATTGTTATTGTTGTTGTGTACACCGGCCATGTCTAAGTTGTCGAGAGTCTCGGGTTCTTGATAAGACTTTGATCGAGTGCGCATACACCTGCAAAAGAACTAACACAGCAAGAAATATTTTTGGTTTTTTTATGTTTTTTAATTTTTTTGTATTTTTGAAAATTTTATATTTTTTAGGATTTTTGAAAATTTTAAAGCAAGGAAAAGAACGTTCAATGATGAACGAATCCTAAAATCCAACGCGTCTCTCACTAAAAACCTTTAATCTTAACGAAAAGAGCCGGCAGCGGCGCCGTTTAATACCAGTTTTTTACACCAAGTATAAAATCTTATCGTCCGATCTTTTCGAATTGATTATTAGTAGAAAGTGTGACTCAATTGTTCTTGGTGGATAAAGAAAGTGGTTTGGTTATCTATTTTAATCTAAAAGCAAGTATGAAAATTGTCGTTGAGTAAAATAAAAGATTTAAAGATTAAACTAAAATGACGAGTTAAAAATAAATGCTTGAGAACTTAAAGACAAGATTAGAAAAATACTTGAACACTTAATAAATCTAAAACTTGAAAACTTTGTAAAAACAAGAAACTAATCCCATCAGAATACCCAATCGGAATATACTGATCCGAATGTGCCAAAAGGAAGTGATCGGAATATACTCAAAAAGTAAAGCAATCGAAATGTGTAAAAATTGCTGTCGGAATAAGGCAAAATCATTCAATCGGAATACATCTAAAACCAGGCAATCGGAATGCTGTAATCTGAATCTGATCGGAAAGCACTTATCGGAATACAAGAAAGGAATCCAAATCGGAATAATGGAAATTTGGAGCTATCGGAATAATTGAAAAATAAGTCCAATCGGAATATTTCACAAAGTACCCACAATCGGAATGTTATACCCTAATCCGATAAAGGTGATCGGAATGATGGTGCAGTAATCGGAAAGCTAAACCCTTTTCCGATCTTGTAGATTGGAATAAGGTGTCCTGATTGGAATGTCAAATCCGAAAGGGGTTTACCCTTTCCGATGGTATCTACTCGAAAATAAGCTTAGTTTTGAGCTACTTTTGATAAGCTCAAACCAAAACTTGATCGAATTAATAATAAGCCCGACTAATAAGCATAAAATAAGAACTTTTAAGCTTTTAAATAAGCAAACTTTTTAAATCAAACCATAAAAGATGAAACTTTTAAGAAAGCTTTTAAAAGGTAAATATGCTAAACATACCAATAAGCCAATAAGCACAAAGATCTTAAAGCTTAACCGTTTGAAAGCTTATGAGGGAATAAAAAGATTAACTTTTTAAGCACGAGAACATCAAGATCAACACGGATCAAAAGTATTTCGCACCAAAAGTAAACTAAAATCAAGAAAGGTAGAAAAAGATTAATGAACAAAAAGCTTAACTTGAATTTGATTAATGAAATCCAAATACAAAAAGCTTAAACTTGAAAGATTGAAGAAGGAAAAGATAAAAATTTAGTGAGAGAAAGTTTGGAGCTTTCTCCCTCTAAAAACTAGAAAGGAAAAACTAAAAAATGTAAAACTAGCTAACTCTAACCAACCCTCCTAAATGTGTTTAAGAGGGTATTTATAGGAAAATGGGGAGTGCATGTGTGGTGTGCTTCCTTCTTTCTTTTCTTCTCGACTCGATTTAATTCTTTGTCTTTTCTCGACGTCGTCTCGGGATTTGAACTTGTCTTAATAATTTTCTTCTTTAATTTAGACTTGAGTTCTTCGACTTCATTAAACTTCCGTCTTTAGACTTTTCCTTCGATAAATCTTCAGAATAGGTCTTGGACATCCGTTCTTTAAGCACTCTTGATCTTTTGACTTCGTCTTTTCTCGTTTTCTTCGATAAAAGCCCGTGAAAGCCCGTGTTTTCTTCCTTTTTCATCTTTTGGTTCTAAAACACAATAAAAACACAAACCACGCATAATTCTGACTTTTACGACATAAAATACACGTTTTGGTCATGTTATTATTGGAAATAAGTGGTAAAAGTATAAGTGTTTTCACACTTATTAGCTCCCACTTGCTCCAAGACCATCAAGAGCAAGTAGAACCCAAAGTGAACATGATGCCCAAATCTGCCATAGAATTTCAGTCCACTTCTAGGGCCCAAAACCCATAGAAGGATTCTTCCCTTGCCTGAGGTCCAGTTAAGACTTTTGAAGGCCCATGAGTTGTGAATCAGCACACCAAAATTGGGCTTCTATCTCCTTATAGAACTCTGGGAAATCATGTTTTAGTGCAGGTCACTCAACAGCTCCGAATTTCACAATATGTCTTTAATACCTTAGCCATTTCCATCCAAGCATCGGTTAAAATTGATTTATGACTAAAAATATTTAACCTATAATTAAACTACTGTAAAATGCCCAAACAATGTCTATAACCAACATAAAAACATATTAATGAAGCCGAAATAATGGCAACTACCCAAAACTGAAATTAAATGCAAATCCACACACAACATGTCACATGTGGTCTAGGTTTTCATTGGCTTTGCATTCGAAACATAATAATACCATAAGATTATGAATATAACAAGGTGTTGGATAAGTCCATGGCCAAACATTCATGTATTTGCTATGGATATAAAATAAACAACAAGATACACTTGTTAGCCAACGAAATCGATGCAATAATCAACAATTAATTAAATCCCCGATTGGTACGTGTAACCAATGACCTTATGACCTTAAAACCACATTTTAGAAACCTTATAATTATCATATAATTACAGAAATAATGGTCATAAGGGCTGTTGAAAACCCGATTCAAAAATCGTTCCAAAAAACGCGTTTTAAGTCATTGTACACGTACCCGGTAACAAACCCATTAATGTATGCGTAACCCGTGGCTATTAGACCATTAAAAACAGATTATAAGACCTTCTAAAAATCTTTAATAATTCGAAAATAAGGCTATATGGACTGTTTTAAAATTGGTTTAACAGAACCATCAAAAACACTTATTTTTAGCCATTTTTACGCATACCCGATAATCATATGACATCTATGATGGCTCGTGATACCACTATAGGTGATTATCCATATAAACATGATATGAACAAATAATAAATACAGTGTAAAATGCACCTATTAACGGATCCATAGAGTCATATGATTAATCAATAAAAAGGGGAGATAAAAGTATACCTTTGAAGCGTGATTTGGTAGGATTGAATGCAGACTAATCACCAACAAAAAATCTAACCAAGAAACCCAATGATCAAAGTAGATCATCTCTATGATGTATCCACACTACACTTCATTGTATACCGATAGATGCTAGTCTTTTAAACTCCATAACTCTTTGTAAACAATTAACCATAATAAAGGTTAAATGTTTTACCAATGAAACAAAAAAACACACAATCTTCATTGTTGTTCTTTTGTTTGCCGTATGAAAACCAAGAAGAAAAAGGGTGAGAGAATCTCATCTTTTCAACCCCCATTTGTAACTTGCAATATTTGGTTTTAATATTAGTAATCATAATTAATTAGTATGAATGACTAAATCAATTACATTAATAATCATACAAGTTACACTTGACCACCTTGGTCTTTCCTCTTTTTATCTCAAGTTACGTAAGTTTTATATATATAGCGTAAATATTATAGATACGCTATAGTAAATGGTACCTCAGTGTATATGTGTGTGACCCCATAGGCTCACATATGTCCAGCCGTATAATTATTTATTATGACACGAGCATACTCCAACAGGTACTCCATAATGTCCGAACTGTCGCTCAGGTCTCCTTAAGCATACGGAGTGCTGTCAACAGCTGGGTCTGAAGTCTGTCAACGACCCCTCGAAGATAAGCCATATCTGCAGTAACCCCATCGTGTCGGACAGTGGCAAGGTCAAAGAAATAGACAATGACTGCTCCTGAGCAGATAGAGCAGCATGGGTCTGATGTTGAAGACCCTCTAGGACATGGATACGCTGATGGAGACGATAGTTCTCCTCCAATAGCCACTGCAATGCCTCGTCAGTCATAGCCTGAACACCTCTGGCTGCTTGGGCTTCTCCCCTCATAGTGTGAGTGAGAGAGTCCATACGCTCATGGATGGTAGTGTAGCCCAATTGGCCTGTTGTCAACAGGCTGCGAAGGTCTGATATGTCCCGCTCCTGGATGCGGCCAGTACGGTGATCTGGGCTTGGATAGGATCGACATGTCCTGCCCCAGAACCCTCCCGATCTCGAAAGTGGAGTCGGGTATAGCCTCATACCTCCTCTGTCGAGAAAGTGGAGACTCGGGAAAATAGCCCGGTGGTAATGATGAAGGTACAGAAGATGGTAGGTCAGGAGATACCCGGTCCTCCTCCATAGCGGTGGGGACTAGTATAGCTGATGCTTGGGCAGAAAAAGGGTTTTTGGGAAGTACAGCTCCGATAGTCTGGTCATCCTCTGAATCCGAGGCCGATAACCATCCACACTGTACTGATCGTGGTGGTGAAGGGATAGCTAGAACAGGGTGTACCACTGGTAGGAGGGACGGAGATGCAGTTGGTGAAGTCATGATACTCTGAAAATAATATTATTTTAAATTTGAAGTAAGTATAAACTTACAAACAAAAAAAATATTATTTTTGGTTACTAGTTTATGAAGTATACCCTTTTAAACAATATCGCAATGTTTTAAGGTTATATATATTAATATTTATATATATAATCAGTTACCAAACCAAAAGAAATATCAATGCACACTTAGTTCATGTAACATACATACATGCTCTACGATCTACATGCTTGACTATTATGGTCCCAAAAAAAATCCTAAAATATTTTTGTAAAGTTATAGTCCAGTTTTAAATAAAAGAAAATTTATTTTATTCTTATTTTATTTAAAAATTTATCTGGTTCTCTATAACTAATGCTTTGATACCATTCTCTGTGACACCCCGGTCGGGTCAAAATATTGCGGAATTATCAATTGAGATGTCACAAGGGTGGATCGGTAGCACATAGTTCATAGAGCATACGATAAGAAATTATTCAAAACATATTACATGATCATTGTAAAAATTTATAAAATTGTCTTCAACATGATATAAGTAAGATGTTTATTTTTCCCAAATAGAACCCCTGATAAGTCCTACAATGCAGATTACAATGATACTTGAGTCCATGCACACACCACGTATTAACTCCATTTTCCTGAGAAAAACATGCTTAGAGGGCAACATAAAGTTGGTGAATTTACAGATTTAACAAAGATTAGTTTGGACATACATCAATCATAGTAGTAACAATGCACAAAGCATTTTTACTAAGAAGGGTAGATTACATTTTCTATTAGTCGAAACTGAAGCTTAACTTTCCATAGTCCTCAACAGATGAGAACTTGGGTCCTACAAAAAGACATACAAACCCAATTCCAACATGGTATACATCTTTTGTCCTGGCCAAGGCACAGTGAGCATGACTCACCCAGATGGGGATGGTCAGTCCCAAATAGATCTATTTATAACATTTGGGCAATTACAATAATTTAACAGTTTCTATAATAGTCAATCGTAATCAAGTTTATACAATTCAGTTATGTCCAATAAAATAGTTGCATGTTTTCTCCCCCGTTAAAGGAAAAGTTTATCAATAGTTCATATGGGGCTGTAAACTCACCTTGGAGTCTGCAAAAGCTGTATAATATGAATATACAAATAATGCTCACGCCACAAGCTACTGTCTAATCAAATAGTACAGTCTTAATAAATAATACAAGGAACGTACGTGTATGCTTATACAAAATTTAATCAGTTTATTAATGCTACAGTATTTACTTAAATAACTGTAGTAAAAGTATTAACAACAATCATTTAAACTTGTAATTATGTTTCTTGTTTAAGTAAAATAAATATTTTACTTATAATTCTAGTATATGTACTTGTATTCAATTTATTAATCATTTATATAAATTCATCCCATAAAAGTACATAAGTTCATGTATTTAGTTTACCCATATACATATAGTTTATACATTTTATCTCATAAAGTAAAATTTAAATATTTTATTTTGTAAAGTAAAATATCAATATTTTATTTACTTTAAAGTTCCCAAAAAATTTCCAAACATTTATAAAATAATTTATAAGTTACAAGTTTAAGAATTTATACTTTAAATCCTTATGGTTTAGGGTTTATTCAAGTTTTACTAAATTTAAAATAGAATTAGGGTTAGGGCTAGTTTAAGTTTCGAAATATTACAAAACTAGTCCCTCCATGTTTTAAGTAAAGTAAAAATTTCGGATTTTACACTTTTAGTACCTAGGGCTTGTTATACTTTGGAGTTATGGCATAATTTGTCCTCCTAGTTGTAACTAGGTTTTATAAGTTTCATACAATGGCAAAAATAGTCCCTAGGGCTTCTTTATGTTTCAGCTTATTACAAAAGTGGTCCTTAGGGTTATGAAATGACAAAACAACTTTTAGAAACTTTCTAAAATGGTCCCTAGGGTTTCATATGCCACGGTATTTATTAAACCCTAGAATTTCAGATAATTACATTTTTAGTGCTTGTGTTTAATAGTTTATCAAAACAAGTTTCAAATGTCACGGTTTTAGTCCTTAAGTTCCATAAATTTTCATTTTAGTCCAAAAGTTTTTATAAGTTATATTTTATTATAAAAACTTTTATTTAAATAATGCAAAACATTAAATGGGCTAAAAGATCTAATGGGCCATCTAGTGGGTTTAAACACATTTTAAGTCCACTAATTTGTTAAATGGGCCTTTAAAACATTTATTGGGCTTAAATACATTTTTATGTCCACTAATTAATTAAATGGGCCTAAACACATTCTTAAGTCCATTAAGGTACTAAGATTTTTTAAATGGGCTAATTGGGTCCATTAAGTCTTGGGCTAATGTTGCATAGGCATGATTAGTCCATTAATACTACTTTTTCATTTTATGTAAGTAATAATCTAGGATTTTATTATAAGCTTTTCATTAGCTTATCAAATTCAAGTTATAAGCCCTAATAAAATAATAAAACCCATGGTTTGTTTTATTTGGTGTAACAAATGAGATCTAGATTTGTTACAAGGTTGCATGACAGACATAAGCTCTAATATGAGCTTATAACTCACGGCTATATTAAGATAAGTCTAGACTTGTTTTATGGTTGCATGTAATTATAAGAGTCCCAAAATGAGTTCTAAGCTTTGTACAAACCTAGAAATCAATCATAGTCCATATATACACATATATAGCTCACGGCTATAAATTTGATCTTGGTATTCCTAAGATGAGATTTTTAGCTAGTTTTGTGTTTATAATTATTTAAAAAGTCCAAACAAGATTATCTAAATTTATTATATGTTCCCAAGGTTATCATTATTCCTAAAACATAACATATAGCCCACGGCTATACTGTTTTCCCCAAATGTTCACATAAGATTTTTGTGCTTGTTACATATTAAGTTAGGTTAAGTTCTTAATACAAGATCTAGGTTTAACATGGACATGCATGTTCATTAGAAATCCATCCAAGGACATCCATAGCCCACGGCTATATTTTTACACATATAGTGTTTTAGTGATTTTTAGTATTCTAAAATATGTAGATAAATACATATCCCATTACTTATAACTTGTTATAAAAATCATTGATATTCTTTAATTATTCCGTGACCTTTAAGGTCATGGTTTTTCATGGTTTTGAGTTATAACAAGTTTACTTATGAGATTTGTGATTATTAGTTAACCATGATCCCAAAAGTAATGTTTATAACCCACAGCTACATTTAAATCCATAAAATGATTTACATGATTTTTATCAAGTTTAAACATAGAATAATAGTCATAGGTTTCTTATCAAAAGTTTTTAACCATGACTAATGGTATTCCCAAAATATGTCGTGACCTAGATGGCCTTGGTTTTATCAAATCTTGGATTTTAACAAGTTTGTAGGATATGTAAATCTTGCTTATGTTTTAGAGAGAGAAAGAGAGATGATTTCGCACTTCTAGAGAGAGAAAGTTTAAGAACTATGTGTAAATTAAAATGAAATCACCAACCTCTCCATCAAAGGAGAGGGTTTATATACCCAAGCCTTGTGATGGGCTTGGGCTTACAATATTGGGCCGGCCTACACATGTTGTAGGCTAGGCTTGGCCTTGTTTGTTTAATAAAGATATCTAGACTACGAGCTACTACTTAATATATTGTCGGAGTGACCGAATCTTCCTAAATACGTAAAAACGTATTTCCAACAATCTCCCTCTAAGGGAGGTCACTCCAAACAAGGGTGTTACCCTAGTTACAATAATAAAATAAACCTAGCATACTATGCTTGTCTTGAGCTCGTAGTCTTCGTCTTTCTTTTCTTTTTTCTTTTCTAGTGAACATGCTGATGTGATCTTTGATATTCATCTTTAGCATTAATCTCTTGCCTTGATCTTGTGCATCCTTCACTTGTGATCTTCGCCTCCCTGTGACTTCACGTCCCACATACTTATACCTTTGTAATTCTTAAAAGCTTCAGAGTTTGATACAACGGAAGACTTAACTTTTAGGCTTTCTAGAATTAGATGAAATATTAAGTGCAAAAAGTATAAGCATGCGGGGACGACTTATTATCGGATTCCGCAACGCCACCGTCTTCAAATGCCGCAACATAAGTAGACACGAACGAAATGGCTTTGAACATTTCATTCTAATTCGGTAGCATTTTACCTCCGGTCGGTGAAGACCGTTGGACGATATAAAATATCGTACTTGTGGCAGGTAGACTTAATTAAAAGTCTCCTTGACAAGATTTCACGGGTAAACCCGTTCTCTTTACTCGATCGTCCAAAGCTGACTGCGAACGTAAAGAGTGAATCATTTGGATAAAATTATCCGCATGATTGAAGCCGTCAATTCTGATTCCTGGAACAAGTTTGATTCATTAAAGAATCGCGCCATCGTTACTTTCTAGTTGTCACGAGCTTGATTCATATTGAATCTTGCAAGTTACCTACCAAGTGCTGCTTGATGTTAACACTAGAAGGATTTCCACTCATCACTGTGAACACTAAGGTATCACTCTGAGTGTTCTCGCAAGACCACTAAGATATTACGTAGAGGCCTGTAACGTGTTTAAATTCATTTAAGAATTAAACCACAGTTGCTTTCCAGTTATCACAAGTTTGATTCATAAAGAATCGCACAAGTCACCTACCATGAGCTTTTTGATATTCTCTCAAGAAGGATTTCCATCTTCATTGTAAATACTTTCGTATTACTCGGATGTTCAGGCAAGATCATGAAGATTTTGCGTAGGACTCTTAAGATCTTTCTTACTTTTCACAGTGTGTGAAGAAGCAAGGAATTATGAAAGTGTGTCCTAATGAGATATTTGATGATCTCAAATGGCTCTAGACTCGATCGTGCACATTGGATTTTAGTGATCAGAGGCTGGAGAGGATTGCCACCATTTCAATACCAATTTAGTCAGAGTGAATAAATAAATAGATAATGTGTTGTCTCCGTGTGATTAAAACAAATATCTTTTGAGAGATATCTGAGTTAGCTGGGATGGGTTGTGCATTGCATCACTGGTTCCATGATGTCTTTCTTCAATATCAAGCATCATTAAACAATGATCTTAATAGCATATGTATCGACCCGGTTTCTGCCTAAGTTGTAAGGAGGGCTTCTTTCTTTTCACCCTTTATCTTTACAATTCTTTTTCATTCTTCAACCCCTTCAATGCTTACCAATACGTCATAACTAGCACCTTGTTGTGATTGTTCCGGTGCTAACTTAAGTACTTGGTCGGCATTCAGCTACGTTCACAATCTTTCTCCATCTTTCCTAAGGACTACTATTTCTAGCTATGGAATGTCCTTAGGAAGATTCCTCCGGTTTAGGAAGAATCATTGGACTTAACCTATCCTACCATCCTTATGACACCACAATCTTCATCGTCGTGAAATAAATGGGTTTTGGATAAGTATATGTCACCATGAAAATCTATTTTGATATGCAAATCCGTTTTGCTCCCCCTTAACATATGCCACGATATTCGAAAACATTTCGCACATGTTGGGATGATCCATCACGTTAAGTCAAACCATTTTTGATAATTTCCCATATTAAATCACATTTTCTCCCCCATATTAAAAATATTAACCCAATCGATGTTTATAATATCAATTGATTTAATGAAGTTTTAACAAAGGTTTTGGGAAGAAAAATGCAAGTCCGTTTTATCTTCATGATACCAAATGTATGAGATATGATACCGATTTGTAACATGATCACATATTCACCATATTAGAAAAAATTGACAAGGTTGGTCCTGATTGATGAGAACATCATGTGATAAGATCAAATGGTTCTTGTCGGCAAATGTTGGTCGCCTCGTCACGTCTGAAGTCATCTCTTGACACCACGTGTACGATTGGTATGGTTGTCTTGACACCAATTAGTGAGCTTGGCACTTTCGGCATCGAAGATTCTGAATGCTAGACAATTGTTCGCCTCAATTGTTGACCCGTGTTCTGTTGAAAGAGCTGTAGTCGTCGTTTTACTAGTCGTATCGTCGAGTATGTAGATACCAATTGTAGATAGCTATGGTTGTAGAGATGATAACTTCATAAAAACAAGACTTCTCTTGTTTTAACAAATAGATGCACTGAAACGTACATAGATTTGTGTTAGACCAAGTTATAAAGTAAACTTGATCCCTTACAAGGTTTTAAAGTAAACCTTGCCCGAGAAAACTAATTCCCGTTGTGAGCCAAAGCTTTCATAAGAAATACTTGGCTTTAATGTGAAAACCGGGTTGCAGTCAGAAATAACTACAAGCCATTTAGGCATGTTTTATGAAATTGAAGGTCTACGGATTCTAAGGATTTGGTAAATGATGGATGATCTATTGATAAGATGGTGGAAATGGGGAAGAAGGAGATGAGGTGTAGAGAGAGAAAGGAGAGAAAAGATAAGTAGAGAGAGAAAGTATTATTAGATTAATGAAATGTTGTAAATGAATGAACCACCCCTCCTAACATGCTAGGAGGGGTATATATAGCCCACCCTACATGTGGGCTATATGGACTATATTTAGTACAAACTGGATCACGAGCCTAATACAATAATATATCGTTGGAGCGACCGATCCTTCATAAATACGTAAAAATGTATTTCCAACAATCTCCCCCTAAGGGAGGTCGCTCCAAGTTACAAAGTTCTAAATATTCTATAGCTCGTGATCTATGCTAATAATGATGTGACCGAGACTTTCTTTGGGAAAACACATTTCCAACAATCTCCCCCTAAGGGAGGTCACACCATTTTACAAAATCTTAAACCTAGCATACTATGCTTGAGTCTTCGATCTTGTTCTTGTGAATATGCTTGATGTGATCTTTGACTTTAGTCTTGAGCATGTTTCCTTGCCTTGACCTTGTGCATTCATCACTTGTGAAATTTGCCTCTTCGTGACTTCATGTTCCACATACTTATACTTTTAAATTCTTGAAAGCTTCAGAGTTTGATACAGCGGAAGACTTGACCTTCAGACTTTCTTGAATTTGTTGAAGTACTAAGTGTATGTAGTATAAGCATGTGGTGACGACTTCTTCTGGATTATACACCGCAATGCCACCTTCTTGTTACGCTGCATAAGACAGTTAGCAACAAACCATATACACGGATGAAATGGCCTTGAACATTTCATTCTAATTCGGTAGCATTTTACCTCCGGTCGGTGAAGACCGTTGGACGATATTAAATATCGTACTTGTGGCAGGTAGTTTCAATAAAGAACCTCCTTGACAAGATTTCGCGGGTAAACCCGTTCTCTTTACTCGACCGTCCAAAGCTGACTGCGAACGTAAAGAGTGAATCATTTGGATAATATTATCCGCATGATTTGAAGCCGTCAATTCATGTTCCTGGAACAAGTGAAGTTCAATTAAGAACCGCACCATCGTTGCTTTCCAGTTGTCACTAGCTTGATTCATAAAGAATCTTGCAAGTTACCTACCAAGTGCTGTTTGATGTTAACACTAGAAGGATTTCCACTCGTCACTGTGATCAATAAAGAGTCACTCTGAGTGTTCTGGCAAGATCATATGATAATGCGTAGAGGCCTGGAACGTGTTTAAATTCATTTAATAATTAAACCACTGTTGCTTTCCAGTTATCACAAGTTTGATTCACAAAGAATCGCACAAGTCACCTACCATGAGCTTTTTGATATTCGGTCAAGAAGGATTTCCATCTTCATTGTAAATACTTTCGTATTACTCAGATGTTCAGGCAAGATCATGAAGATTTTGCGTAGGACTCTTAAGATCTTTCTTACTTTTCACAGTGTGTGAAGAAGCAAGGAAATATGAAAGTGTGTCCTAGTGAGATATTTGATGATCTCAAATGGCTCTAGACTCGATCGTGCATTTTGGATTTTAGTGATCGGAGGCTGGAGAGGAGTGCCACCTTTTCAATACCAATTTATTCGGAGTGAATAAATCAATAGATAATGTGTTGATCTCCGTGTGATTAAAACAAATACCTTTTGAGAGATATTTGAGTTAGCTGGGAAGGGTTGTGCATTACATCACTGGGTCCATGATGTCTTTCTTCAATATCAAGAATCATTAAAAATGATCTCAATAGCATATGAATTGACCCGGTTTCTGCCTAAGGTTGTAAGGAGGGCTTCTTTCTTTACACCCTTTATCTTTACAATTCTTTTTCATTCTTCAACCCCTTCAATGCTTACCAATACGTCATAACTAGCACCTTGTTGTGATTGTTCCAGTGCTAACTTAAGTACTTGGTCGGCATTCAGCTACGTTCACAATCTTTCTCCATCTTTCCTAAGGACTACTATTTCTAGCTATGGAATGTCCTTGGGAAGATTCCTCCGGTTCTAGAGAAATCATTGGACTTTAACCTATCCTACCATCCTTATGTCACCACAATCTTCACCGTCGTGAATAGAGATGTTTTGGGTAAGTGTATGTCACCATGAAATCCATTTTGAAGTGCAAATCCATTTTGCTCCCCCTTAACATATGCTACGATATTCGAAAACATTTCGCACATGTCGGGATGAGCTAACACGTTAAGTCAAACCATTTGTGATTAATCATTTCCCATATTAAATCACATTTTCTCCCCCATATTAAAAATATTAACCCAATCGATGTTTTTAATATCAATTGATTTAATAGTATTTTAAGAAAATTTGGGAAGAAAAATGTAAATCCAATTATCTTCATGAATTACACAAGCTCCCCCTCAAATTAATGAGGGTGTACTTGAAACGTAAATTAAATACCTTTTAAACACAAGTGTAAGGTATTTAACACGTGCAAAGATCAATATATGATAATGAATTCACAATATTAGCAATTTACGAGGTTGGACCTGAATGATGAAGAACATCATATGAAAGAAGCACATGGTTCTTGTTCACGAATGTTGGTCTTCCTCGTAACTTCTGAAGTTATCTATTGACTCCATGTGTATGATTGATATCGTTGTCTGAACACCAATATGTGAACTTGGCACTCTCGGCATCAAGGATTCTGAATGCTGGACAATTGCTCCCCCTCAATTGTTGACCCGTGTTCTATTGAAAGAGCTGTAGTCACCGTTTGAGTAGTCGCATCGTCGAGTATGTAGATATCAATTGCAACGAACTTTGGATTGTGGAGTTGATAACTTCGGATTCTGAAGTCAAAGCTTTCCGGTGAAATGCTTGACTTCAATGTGAAAAGCGGGTTGCTATCTGAAATAATAGCAAACCATATGGAGCATGTTTTAAATCTTTTAAACTTCTGCTCGAACTTTATTTACAACCCCGTGTCATTATTGAATGACATTTCTAGGTTCGTAAATATTATCGATTCCAGAAGACATGCTCGTTTTATCAAAACGTTTTTGAACACACAATTTTGAAAGATTTAGAAAAACCTTTTGAGAAATTCTCGAAAAATTGTGTTCAAAGTTTTGAAACCCAATTACTTGAGCTTAAGATGTTGAATATCTTATAAAACGAGCTCAAGTCCGAGAAGTTGTAAACTTCCCGTTGTTAAGGATAAGTTTATCATCGGCGATAAACTTTCCTTTTATCTGAAGAACGAGTCCTAAGCTGACATTTACTTAGAAGTCGTTTTCATGAGCTTGAAAACTTTGACTGTTTTAACGGAAAGCTCATGACCGAGAAAGGTTAATTTCTCGTTATGAGGAAAAGTTCTCTTATTTAAAAGATACACTTTCCTTTCTGAGCTTAAAACTTCGAATGTTTGAAGACAAGCTCATGACCGAGAAAATTGAATTTCTCGTTATGAGGATAAGTTTATCATTAATGATAAACTTTCCTTTATTTGAAGTTCGAGTTACAGTCTGACATTTAACTGTAAGTCATTGTGCATGAGCTTAAAAACTTCGAATGTTTTTAATATTAGCTCATGCCCGAGAAAACTTAATTTCTCGTTGTTAGGATAAGTTTATCATCGGCGATAAACTTTCCTGCCTTTGAAGAGCGGGTTATAGACTGTCATTTATCTATAAGCCTTAATGCATGAGCTTAAAAACTTGGAATGTTTTTTATATAAGCTCATGCCCGAGAAAAATGAATTTCTCGTTTTTAGGATAAGTTTATCATCGGCGATAAACTTTCCTTTCTTTTTGAGAGCGAGTTACAGTCTGTTATGTGACTGTAAGTCCTTGTTTGCAGCTTAACCATGAATCCCCTGAGACATTTGTTTCTCTGATATCTACTTCTTCAGCAACCAATCTCTAAGAGTGTCCTTAGTTGAACGGTACACAACGATTGGACCGCTTCGTTCTTTTGGAACATCAACTTTGGTACCTGCAATCTCATTAGGAATTTGCATGCTTTGACGTGGGTTAGCGATATCAATTATAGAAGCACGTGGGGGTTCACAGTTGGCTTTACTTGTGTCAGAGGCGACCTGAGTAGATGATTCACTTATCTTAGCTGGCAAACGTTTCCTTTTATAGAAAATCTTAAGTTTAGGCTTAAGTGAAGTATCATCTTTATCAATTTCCTCCCTAGTAGTCTTAGAAGAAACGGAGACTATCCTAGTTAAAGGGCACTCGTTTCCTACAAGAGTGAAAGTTTTACCAGTGGGGCGCCATTCTTTACCAACGGGTTTGATTTTAGCTATCCACTGGGACTTAATTCTAGCACGGGAGTTCACCTCATTAAGTAATTTCTTGATACAGGAATCATGATTTGCCGTAAAGACACATTTTCTACATGTTTTACAAGTAGCATATTTAATGTCCGAGTAAGATCTAGAATCCCTAGATGATTGATTGATGCTCCTAGGATTGGGCATGCTACGGTTAGCAGTGTTGGGTAAACTAGAAGGCATCTGACTAGGTTTGAAATTCCTATCTCTTACTTGTGTCTTTTGAATAGCTTCCCTTTGACCAAAATCATGGCGCACATCATTTGAACTAGTTCTAGACGTGTTCATTGAACTATTCGTAGGGAAATTAGAGGCAATCATGTGATTAGGTCTTGCTAAAACTGATTTAGTCACATTAGGCCTAGTTGGTGGAGTGACAGTTCTAGAAATATGACCCAAATCAACTTGGAAGGCAAACCGCGGTCTCGAGGATTGTGGTCGCTCGGATCCAAATGCAGTAGGTTGTCTGACAGTCGGTTGTCTGACGAACTGATTTGTAGGCGGTTTCCCCAAGATTGATGGTTTTTCAAGCTTAGTGTCCACACTAGGTCCTTTACTTTTCCTTAACTCGTTTTTCAACGCAGCTATAGCAAAAACCTTTTCCTGTACTTGGGCCTTTAAAGTCTCATTCTCTTTGAGCAAGTTATCTTGGGATTCCAACTTAGATTCAAGCAGTTGAATTTGTTTCAAAAGATTATCCTTTTCAGCTTTAGAATCTAAAACAGTTTGATCCAATTTTCTTTCAAGAACAAGGTTTGATTTTTCAAGTTTTTCAAAGTATGTTTCAAATTTGACCGTTTTCTTAGAAAATTCAAGTTTGGCATCCTCAAGATCTTTTGATTGCCGAGCTACGATTGTTTCGAGCTCTTTAATCTTGGAATCAGAAGCAGTCAATGAAGCAGTTATAGGATAATTATCATGATGTTTAGCATTCTGAACAATCTCTCCCCCATTATGACTTACATCGGATGAATCAGAAGTGGTATTGCTATCACTCTTTTCCATCCCATGTTTGTCATAATTAGGTTCAGAATTCTCAATATGCGGCATATCATCAGCATATACATCATAAACAACATTACATTGTACCATGTTTGCAGGCTCTGCGTCATAAATGGGTAAGGTGTCATCAAGAGAAATCTCGTGAACATTCCCTGACGTGCCACTGGTATCATGTTGTCATCCTGATTCCGTGCTCTTGCCATCGTTAGGCTCCAAGTTGTCAATCGTATGACCAATTTCCTCTTGCATCGAAGAGTCTTGCACTCCATTATCATACCCTTGCTGAAGTCGAGATCTTTCATAAATCGAAGACGAGACGGAGGTCATGAGTTTCAATATTGTATCACGAAAAACTCGAAGCTCGGTATGTGTATCTCGAAGAAAAGATTGGCAAAGCATCGAACTTTCAGACTTGATGATATTGAATTGGAGGAAAGGCGTGAGTTGTGTCACAAGAGCCTTATAAGCAAGTGCCGATGCAGAGTGATTAAAATTTTCATTGTTGAGTTGCTCTGCGAGTTGGGTCAAGATGGTGAACATTGATTCCATGAATATATGACGATCTTGACCAAAGATTGTCACAAATTCGTTCCCTCCTTGAATCCTCGAAAGAGTGACAAGATGAGACTGTAGCATTTGAAATGAAGTGATGCCACTTTTCCTAGCTTTGTCTTGCGTTTGATGCAAGTCTCCCTTTTGAGGGGTCGAGATCAACGATTCCATTGACGGTCGATGAAAAATAATTGCGGTCGTTGTTGTTTTCGGAATTTAGCAATTCTTGAAGAGATTTAAAAAAAAATTGCAATTTACGGGATATGACAAAAATTAATGAGACCCGATGAAACAGATTGACGTCTACTTATACCCAACTCCAATTTTTCGAGTATAAATTTCGATATATCAACCACGTTATATCCCACTTGTGCAAACTCAAACAAATACCCACTCAATCTCGATATAAAGACTAATACAGTTTAATACTCATGGTAAATGTTACGGTATTAAAATTAATGTATTGAAACCGAATCACGGTATTAAAATTTGAAGAAAGAAAAATAAAAACTTATTAAAACAGTTATTGTTGTAAAATGCATCCCACGAGTAGAAACAATCAATTTTACTTTTGGAGCCCAATGTAGAAACAATATTTACTTTGACGATTTGTAACCCATATCACTTTTCAAAAGACACGACCCAGCCCATCACAGTTTTTACTACCCAGTCCATGATATTAGGAGTATAAAAGACTCATAACCCTAGTTATCTCACAGTAAACCTAATCTCTTTATCAAACGCAGTCACTACACACAGATCAAACCCAACTCTTTGGTATCACCGCCCCCCATTTCCCTATTTTCTCTCAACATCACCGTTACTAATCTCATCAACCACCACACATAGAAACCTCCGCCGTCTTCTTAAATCCAAGTACCACCTCAAACCTCATAACCTCCGTTTATATTCCGGCCCCTATATCTCTATCTCAATCAAAAAATTGAAACAATTCCAAATCGAAATTACTAACTCTCCTCAATTTCTGACTATGTATCCATCTCAATCACGTAGACAAAGACAAACTCTTTTTATATATCCATCTCAGATGACGTCTTCAAGATCATGCTTATGGTCTCGGGTAGGTTTTTCGAGTTACTTTATCTGTTGAGTCCCTCTCTCTTCTGTAGTGTCTTTCTTGTGTGTGTCAGTTTGAAAGATTGTGTTTGATTTGTGACAGTTTTGGTCAAGAGTTGTGTGTGACGTTTTGTCTTGGTCGAAAGGTGAGGGTTTTGAGGGAGTCGAGAGGGTTGTCGAGTCGAGGGTTTGTTTTGTTTTTTGAATCGAGTCTCAGAAAAGGGTTAGGGTTGAGTAGAATGTTTGTGTTTGTGATTCGAGGGTTTTCGAGGCTTGGGTGAGGATGGTATGAGAGTCGGTTGAGTGTGGGTGGGTTTTTTGTTTGTGTCTATGTCTTGAGTCTGTGTTTGTGGGCGAGGTTTTGGTTTCGAGTCGAGAGATAGGAGAGGTGAGGTGAGGGTGTATGTTGTGTTAAAGTGTCGAGGGATTGTGAGAGGGTGTCTGTGTCGAGGGTGTTGTGAGGGTGGATCGGGTGAGGTGAGCGGGTGTGTTTGGTTTGTGTTTGTTTGAGAGGGGCTGTCTAGGTTTGTGAGTTTTAGTTCGAGAGTCTAGTCAAGGGTTAAGGGTATGATGTTGATGTCGAGAGTCTAAATGTCGAGAGAGAGGAGATTGCGTCAGTCGAGGGGAATGGGTTTGTGAGGTTGTTGGGGGTGTTTGAGTCGGGGCAGAGAGTGTGTTTGTTTGAGCGTAGTCGAGGGATGAGGGTGGGGGTGTTTAGTCTTGTGTGTTTTGTAAGTAAGTGGGTCGAGAGTCGAGAGTGAGTGAGTTCTTCGAGTGTAAATTTTAGGCTGGATGTCAGTCGAGTCGAAGTGGTGATAGACGAGGGTGTTGTTATGGGTGTCCCGTTATATATATATATATTATTTTTTTTTTCAGTCTGTCTATTCGGAAAAAAAACCTATTCGGAAAAAAACCTATTCGGAAAAAAAAAAAAAAAAAAAACCTATTCGGAAAAAAACTTATTCGGAAAAAAAACCTATTCGGAAAAAAAACCTATTCGGAAAAAAAACCTATTCGGAAAAAAGATGTCTATTCGGAAAAAATGTCTATTCGGAAAAAATGGGCTATTCGGAAAGTCTATTCGGAAAAAGACGGAAATCTGATACGAAAACTGAAAACTTTGGATATGTTTGGACAGATTGAACAGATTTGGACAGTTTGGACTGTGTAAACAGATTGGACCGATGGACAGATATGAAAAAGAAGAAGGAAGAAAAAACTGATTAAAAAAAAGATAAAAAAATGACTGAATGATTAAAAAATTATTAAAAAAACGACTGATTAAAAAATATGATTAGACAAATGATGATATAAAAAAAACTGATTATTTAACAAGAAAAACTGATTATTTAAAAAGTTTGAGTATTTAACAAGAAAAACTGATAATAAAAAACTGATTATGAAAAACACACGTAAAAATAAAACTGATAAAAAAAATGATAAAATTTATAAAAATTGATAAAAAGTTGATCGAATGATGAAAAGATTGATAAAAAATTAGAAAAGAAAGGATTTTTACCACCAAATCAAAAGATAAAAAAAAATGCAAATCCTAAGATTCAACCATGGCTCTGATACCAATTGAAGGTCTACGGATTCTAAGGATTTGGTAAATGATGGATGATCTATTGATAAGATGGTGGAAATGGGGAAGAAGGAGATGAGGTGTAGAGAGAGAAAGGAGAGAAAAGATAAGTAGAGAGAGAAAGTATTATTAGATTAATGAAATGTTGTAAATGAATGAACCACCCCTCCTAACATGCTAGGAGGGGTATATATAGCCCACCCTACATGTGGGCTATATGGACTATATTTAGTACAAACTGGATGACGAGCCTAATACAATAATATATCGTTGGAGCGACCGATCCTTCATAAATACGTAAAAACGTATTTCCAACAGAAATATTTACAACTTTTGTACGAAATCTATTTATGGCGTCGTGTCGATATTAATCAACATTTCTAAGTCTGTAAATATTATCGTACCAAAAGACATGCCTTTGAAAAATAAAGTAATTTTTTGGATTTTTCTAGATTTTTCAATTTTTATGGTTTTTATATGGTTTTATATTTTTGTATTTTACTTTTGTGGATAAAAGTATAAACAATATATACAGATGATCACCAAGGATACGGAGATTAGTTTACCACCACTATTCTTTCGCTTCATCTGCCAGTTCCTTTAGAGTCTCAGGCGAGAAAGTTCTCATTCCTAGCTTGTCGGCCAAAAAATCCATTCGAGCTTGATCTAAAGCCTTCGTGAAAATATCCGCCAATTGATACTCAGATCGGACAAAGTAAAGCTCGATCACTCCATTTTACACTTGCTCCTTAATGAAATGGTAGCGAATGTCAATATGCTTTGACCGGGAGAATTGAACATTGTTGCAGCATCAGGCAATTGCACTTTTGTTGTCGTAGTACATCGGAATTTTGGTAAAACCTAGACCATAGTCGGTTAATTATGATCTCATCCAAAGAATTTGAGCACAGCAACCGGACATAGCTATGTATTCTGCTTCCGTACTTGAAATTGCAGCGCTTTTCTACCTTTTCGATGCCCAACTGATTAGTCGATCTCCTAGTAGTTGCAAAGTTCCACTCGTGCTACGCCTTATATCTTGACAACCCGCGTGATCCGCATCTGCATATGCCATTAGTGCAATCGAAGAGTCCTTCGAATACCAAAGTCCCCGATTAATGGTTCCTTTAAGATATCAAAAGATCCGTTTCACATTGGCCAAGTGTAACTCAGTAGGTCGAGTTTGATACTGAGCACACATACATATAGCAAACTGAAGATCAGGTCGACTAGCTGTGATATACAAAAGGGTACCGATCATTCCACGATAAAGTGTCGGGTCAACGGCAACTCCATGTGGATCTGCATCAAGCTTGGTTCGTTCCACCATTGGAGTATCCACGGGGTCGCAAGATTCCATCTTATACTTATTTAGCGATTCAAGGGCATACTTGGATTGATTGATAAAGATGCCTCTGGGACTCTGAGATATCTGAATACCTAAGAAGACTGATACCTTGCCCATCATTGACATCTTAAACTTGGAAGACATGAGTTTCCCAAATTCGTCAGATAAGGTTTAGGTCGAGGCTGCAAATATAATATCATCAACATATATTTGTACCATAATCATATCTTTACCTCGTTTCTGAATGAACAGCGTGGGATCCACCTTGCCTTTAGCGAAGCCTTGCGTAATGAGGAATTGTGATAGTAGATCATACCATGCGCGTGGAGCTTGCTTCAACCCATAGAGAGCCTTCTTAAGCTTTTACACATGATTAGGATAATTAGGATTCACAAAACCATCCGGCTGTTGAACATAGACCTCTTCCTTGATTTCACAATTAAGAATTGTCGTCTTCACATCAATCTGATAGACGATCATATTCATGTGGGCTGCATAAGTGAGGAATAGTCTAATAGCTTCTAAACGAGCAACAGGTGCAAAGGATTCAATGAAGTCGATGCCCAATAATTGCTTGTATCCACGAGCTACTAGTCAAGCTTTGTTCTTCAATATTCCACCTAACTCATCGAGTTTCACCTTGTAAACCCATTTCAAAGTGAGTAACTGCACTTGATCCGGGTATGGGACAAGTTCCCATACTTCAAGACGTATAAACTCATTAAGTTCTTCTTGCATAGCTTCTATCCAACAGGATTAAGTAAAAGCTTCTTGCCTTGTCTTAGGTTCAAATTCAGTGAGAAAAGCATCAAAATGACAAAACATTGCATTTTCTTGTAACTGACTTCGTGTGGATACCGGAAGATTAGGGTCACCAATAATAGAATCTATAGGATGATCCTTTGTCCACTTGTTGTCATGTTCACGAATCCGTGGATTGGAGTAGACTGTAGAAGGAGCTTCCTCTGAGGTGGACGACCCGACTTGATTAGGGGCGGGAATTGGTACACCAAAGAATGGAAGTTCACGCATTTGAGCGAATTCCAAATCGTGATCATCATCATCCTCTTCATTATCAATAGGCATGACATGGGTAGTTGATTCGGGTGTTGGTTGAGAATTACTAGTTAATGGTATATCTTGACCAATTGTAGGTGCAGACGTATCAGATTGTGCTTCGGTTGCTGGAGCGATAACTTCAGTTACCGGAGCTATTTCCTCAGGTTCTGGAGCAACAATACTTGGAGGAGTAAATAATTCATCAAAGAACGGTTGAAACAACGTATCCCATTCAGTCCTAGAAGGTGGTGTAAATGATGGTGAAGTAGGGTTGTTTGGGACAAGATCAGAACTAATGTTACTGGGTCCCATTTCATGAAGTGCGGGTTCAGAGCTGCTTTGATCAGAAGCCATTGCTGTCAGCTCATCAAAATCAACATTCATAGTTTCGAGGATCTTACGAGACTTGCGGTTATAGATTCGGTATGCCTTCTTTGCGGGGGCGTAACCAATGAAAATACCAATATCAGCCTTTGGTTGAAGTTTTCCCAAATTGTCACCATCATTATTTGGATAGCAAAGAGAACCAAATACATGAAGATATGATAAATCTGGTACTTTTCCATGGAGAAGCTCATAAGGTGTTTTACCATGGCCTTTACGAATTAGTGACCGGTTTTGGGTGTACACTACTGTAGATACTGCTTCTGCCCATAAAAACAATGGAGCCTTTGCGTACATTAACATCGTTCGAGCAGCTTTCATAAGTGTGCGATTTCGCCTTTCAACGACACCGTTTTATTGTGGAGTGCGTGCAACGGATGTTTCATGAGATATGCCAACCTCTTCATAATAATCACGCAAGATTTGATTCACAAATTCGGTTCCATTATCTGTACGAATGCGTCGGACAGTAGTGTTGAGACGCACTTGAATCATCTTGAGAAATCCGATGATGAATTTAGGTGCCTCATTTTTTGTTGTAAGAAATTTCACCCATGTAAACCGAGAGTAATCATCGACAATTATGAGGATGTACTTTTTGCCACTAAAACTTTCAACACGCATTGGCCCACAAAGATCCATATGCAACAGATAAAGTTTCTCTTGGTTGGTGTCTTCCGTCTTGGGTTTGTATGATTTCTTAGTGCTTTTCCCCATTGTACACGCGGAACACAAATGATCCTTGTGAAATGAAAGTTTAGGAAGACCACGAACAATTTCGTTTTTTGCCAAATGATTAACAGCGTCAAAGTTAAGATGAGATAACTGTCGATGCCATAACCATGACTTAGTCTTTGATGCTTTGGAGAGAAGACATGTGGGAGAAGCGGCCATCATGTCTTGTAGAGACAAAGTATACAAATTATTCCCTCGAGTACCTTTCAATAAATCAACCCCTTCCAAATTACGAATGAAGCAGGTATGCTCTCGAAAAGCAACTTCTAGGTTTGCATCACAAAATTGTCCCACAGAAAAGAAGTTGTGGCCGGGACCTTCCACATAATACACTCTTGAAATTATAACATTCCCAATATGATATTCACCATAACCCATTATCTTTGCAATATGATCATTTCCAAATCGAACCGTACCAAGAAACTTGCTGACGAAATTTCTGAGCTGAGAGCGATCTTCGTTCATATGCTTGGAGCAACCAGAGTCCAAATACTAGAGAACAATTTGGACCACCTGTTTTCAACAACAACAGTAGACAATGCATTAGAAACTATTGGTTCCGGAGTGTTAGCAGATACAGATAAAATATTATCAGAAATGCTAACATGTTTGTGACCCTTAGATTTCCTGCGTTTTCTAATGTGAGTTTTAGCACTAACAGGTTTTACTGTTCCGACTTTCTTAGGTTTTGGATTATTCGCGGGCACTACAGTGGGATTAGACCTATGTAAAGGACACTTGGTTCCTACAGTGGTGTCATTGTTCCTAGTTAAAGGACACACTTGTGTTTTGGTAGCCTTGGTACTCCTAGTTAAAGGGCAAGCTTTCTTCGCTTTAGTGGGAGTGATCCTAGTTAAAGGGCACGCTTTTCCTACTATATTGAAAGTTCTACCAGTGGGGCGCCACTACCAACCAACTTGGGTTAACACTTTCCCAGTCGGTTTCCATTCTAATCCATTTTTCCGGGCATTCATCTCATTCACATGGTCAATAAGGCAAGAATCATGACGACTAGAAAACATACATTCATTGCAATTCCAACATTTCAAATTAGAATTTACAGTAGGCTTAGAACGCTGCACAACCACAGAGCCTTTAGTTTTAGCTACATGATTCTTTTTATTCAAAACAGAAGTAACATTCCTAGGATGGGCTTCTACTTTCTTCTTCACTTGACTACTAGATGGGGACAAGATCCTATCATTCTTCTTGTTTCTTTTAAGCTTAGATCTTTGAGCCTTAGTAGTGGTGCTTACTCCTGTAGAAGGCAACACGAGAATATTAGAAGCTGGTTTTGATTCCACCTTATCTTTAGTGACCAAAGTTTGAGATGGTTTAGTCCTAGGGCCCTTATTAAATGGTGTGACGGCTATAAGGGTTCTTTTGATTGCACTAGAGGATGATGCTGAGATAGTGGCTGCGTTATCCACAACATTCTTACCTTTTAGAGTATGAAGTGTTTCCTTTAACTCAGCCAAGACCAGATTCTTATCACAAATTTGTTCCCTCAAATCAGATATTTCCACCGACTTCTGATTCAATTGTTTAATCAATGATTGATTCTGTGCAGTGGTATTAACATATGCGGGCTTTACTGAATCGAAGAGTCGTGTATCTTTCTGTTTTAAGTTATCAACTTTGGACAAAATCTTGGAAACTCAATTATCTAGATCAAGTTTAAAATTCTCAGCGGCCTCAAGTACGTTCACACAGTTAAGCTCCTTAGATTTCTCTATGTCTATCGACAAAGATTTAGCAACTTTGTCACTTGGCTGACGCTGTTTTGATTGTAAATTCAATCGAAAATTCTTTTCAAAGTTTGCATCATCGATATTAACACCTTCAAATGACGTTTCAAAGATTTCTTGAATAAATTGTTGCTTGCATTCAAGCAAAATACAATGTGTTTGAATCTCATCAAAACGTTTTGAAAGCGAAGAATATGAATCTTGAAGCTTTAAAAATTCAGCGTCAGATTCGTGACAAGTACTATCTACCACATTATCCACAGATTCAATATTATGCACAATAGAATCATTATCAACACTTTTATTCACACAGACAGAAACTATATCATGAGACATCACTTGTTTCAGAAGCTGATCATTTTGGCGTGAAACCCGTTCTATTTCAAGTAAACTGTTTTCATAAGCATCATCCATTCCATTGAAAACACGTTTAACTTCTTCTATTTCCAAATGCAAATCTTGATCAAGATTACTAAGACAAGGTTTAACATTCTTTACAAACGGAACAATTTCGTCTCAGAACGCAGCTCTAGTGTGCTCAAAGTTCCATTCACCTTCCGTTATGGTCGTGGCCGTCGTACGTTCCAAAATGACCTTGTCAAAATCGGCTAAGTGTTGGTGAATCGCATTTAAGTTAACGGACGCCTTACTTACCGGTCGAAGTAACTTCGTTAAATCCGTTTTGACAAGTGTAGGAGACGTACTAGGAGGGTTTTCATTTGACAAACTTGGGGGCACAAGAACTGTTAGTTCAGCTAATTCCTTTTGTAAGCGAATACGTGTCTTTTTAGAAAGTTGATCTTTATTATGCTTATCATAATCAATCGTATGGAATTTTGAAAACATTTTAGAATGAGTTTCTTCCGTAAGTGACTGTGTCTCTTCAGAACTACGAACATAAGGTGCTTCTTTCGATTTGCCAATTATGGTCATATCATAAAGACCGGGAATATATTCCTGAGCTTGTTTTGCATAACCGGGATTAGGTGGTAAATTTTGAAGACGTTTAAGTTCGAGTTCTTTAAATGATTTAGTTAAAAGATGAACCTTTTCTGTGGAAGCGTATTGTTTTAAAAGATGTTGTTCCTTGAATTTGAGAAGTTTGGTAGCATTAATTTCTGATTCAAACTTTTTAGACTCGAGAGTTTCGAAATCCATTTTAAGTTTCTGAAAATCATTGACAACCTACTCTTTTGCTTTTAATTCATTAGAAAGATTAGCTTTTAATGATTCTATTTCTTTCAAGTGTTCAATCTTTTCAAAACAAAATTGGTCAAATTCAGAACATGTTATTTTCTCTGCTTGAGGGACCATTTCAAAAGTTGACCTTTTCTTTATGCAATGCAAGCTCAGCAGTTAGGGTGGAATTCGTATCTACGGATTGTCTGAGAGCCATATGCATTTGATCAATAATATGTTTAGGCACCATGACCAAATCATGTTGAGCATAAGATTCCATACCCGTCGTAGCATTTGGTTGAGGTTCACTCAAATGTGTAGGATTGGGTACCACATCATTTGAGTTACTAGTTCCCGAATGTTGTTCGAGGTTGTCATTTTCATGCCAACTTTATGTGGGTTACCATCATTACCAAGATTGGTTGTGGTGGGTACCTCACTGACGACATCAGAACCGTAGTGAGAGAGATTGGCAACGAGAGCAGCTTGGGCAGAGTGAATGTCATCACAATCCGAATCATATGCGTCAAGATCATCTGCTTGATAAGCTGCATTATAAGTGGAAACGACTACAATGCCTTCAGTATCTGCTGTCCCTGGGTCTGCAAGAAATGCTAACTCCTCTGAATCCAAAATCTTTCCCTTAGACTGAGCATCAACCAAATACATTTTCTCACGAAACCATGCTTCATCCCTTCTCCTTTTCGGCTGAGTGCATTGCCTAGCCATATGTCCTTGTCCTCGGCAATTGTAGCAAGTCACAACCTTTTGAGGACCAATGGGGCTTTCATTTCCATTAGCTTGAGAATTCACAGCTTGAGCATTCACAGTCCTTGTAGGAGGTCCAAATGAATTTTGCCTTCCCTTAATAGGTTGCATTGTTACTTGACCATCTTGAACAGTAGCTTGTTTTCGAGGATTTGAAGAGGTGCGGAGCTGATTGTTTGTTGGTGGAAATCCTCTAGTTGCAACAAGTTTTGACAAGTAGGCAGTGAGATGGTTTAGAACATCAGCTGGCGTATCATTTGGAGTAAAGACCGGTGCTTGGATTGGTGGAAGTTCATTAGAGTAGAAAGCTTGTGATGGTTGTGCTTCTATTGGAAAATATCCTTGCTGAGGAGTATAGCCCATTGGAGAAGTGTTGGCTTGTGATGGTGATGTCTGATATGGTGGTTGCTGTGGAAAAGATTGTTGATGAACACTTTGTTGAAATGCTTGCTGTGGCATCATTAGTGGTTGATAAGATGGTTGTTGTAGTTGTTGATAGGTGTGTGGTGGTGGCTGCTGCAAGTGTGATGGTTGTTGATAAGTATAAGCCATGTTTTATTGAGAGGCATACATGGCAAGTGGATCATGAACTTGAGGTTTAGACAACCGAGCCTCGATCACATGGCATTCGTGTTGTTGAAGAAAAGCTTGAAGTTGATCCACATTGGTGTTATGCAAGTCCTTAGCCAATTTAACATCCGTCATGTACTTTTTCCATTCTGAAGGAAGAGTGTTCATGTAACACCCCATTTTGATAATGAAATGTCACGCGTAATTATGGTGTGTCATCAAAGCATACAAGGATAAATGTCTAAACATTACATGACCATAAAAGGAAAATATCGGAATCAACATCGGTAGTCCAAAAGTAAAGCTCATCACACACAAACATAAGTACTGTAAATGAAAGGACTAAACAATGTCCATGGCAAGAGTATCAAAGTAAAGATAATGCATAAAGTAAAGAAAGGCTAGAAAGCTTCTAGTCCATATGCACGTACGCTTAAAGTCTACGAGCATCCCTGAGTACCTGCCGTTTTGGGAACATAGAAAAGGAAAACAACTGAGGAATACGCTCAGTGCACGGATGTACAATAAAGCATGAACAATATGAGCATATAAGCATATAACAGCGGAAGAAACTAAGTCCCGAATAACCCGGTTAAGTCTTGGTAAAACTGGTTTTATAGTTTGAAAAGCCTTATGTTTATCTTATAAAAACTGTTTAACATATTCTACCATTAGCCAATATAGGTCATGAAAATCCACCGTGCATGAATACTTGGAGGGGTGACCTCATCATGCAAATTAGAGGGGTTGCCTCTAATTTAATATACTGGTTTGGGTAGGAGGGATCATCTCCTTGTGAAGGATGCAAGGCACACACCACATTCACACTGAGTAATCTGCTTGAAAACATGTAACTAGGATGCACCCATACGCCCCACATGATAAATATAATAATATGGACAAAAGCTGAAGGGACGCTACGAGCAATCACTCCGCCGTGGGAAAGTCATAACACCAGTGCCTCAAGTGTTATGGTTATGGTACCTTCATAACTAGGTGAAATTGGTCATGCATGTATATGGCTATAGGTATTCTAAATTAAACATAAGCAAATCAAACATAACACTTATACTACGGGAAAACAGTTGGCTGCATACGGGAAATCTTAATAAGGAAAGAATGTCCATACTAAAAGGACGGGAATCCGTACCTTATGTCCAGTGAACGAAGAAGACGAATGAAGAGAGTCCTACTTCGGTATCACTAATGCTACATAAATATATACGTGTATAAGTATCTGATTACTAAATACGTAACTGGTTTTATGTCATGTCTTAGCTTATTTTATACGTTCATGTCATGTTTTACCGTTTGAAACTTTATACTGTATTTATCTTACATTATGTCTATTCTGATTAAGTATTACTTGTATTCCATGTATTATTATACTTGTTGTGTAATAATAAGTAACTTTCTAAAATAGCAGGTTTCCTAAAAAAGAAAGTTTCCAAAAATAGTAAGTTAACAAAAATAGAAAGTTTCTAAAAATAGAAAGTTTCCAAAAATAGAAAGTTTTTAAAAATAAAAAGTTTCCAAAAATAGAAAGTTTCCAAAAATAGAATTACTGCTTAAAATAGATAAGTTTCTAAAAATATAAAGTTTCCATAAATAGATTAGCTGCCTTAATTAAATAAGTTTCTAAAAATAGAAAGTTTCCATGAATAGATATAAGCTGGTTAAATAAGCTAATTATATAAGCTTAAGGGTTTTCTGATTATTATTCTAAGTCATATTGATATAAGGTATAGTTTATTAATTATTACATGTAATTTAAATAAACTATAGGTTAAAAGTATTTAATTAAATATATCATGTTTTTAATTAAATAAAGTTAAATACTTAGGTTAAAATATTTATTATTAATTATTAATAATATAACCTAAGTCATGTTAATTAATTAATTATTGTCATGGTTTTTAATAATTAATTAATTATAAAGTCTAGAAAATAAAAATACTTAGGTTAAAAATTCATGGTCTAATAATTAAATTATAACCTAAGTCATGTTTATTAAATTAATTATGTCATGCTTTATTAATTTAATTGTTAACATATGATTATTAAAATCATAAACCTTAACATAAACAATTAACCGGATCGTGACTAGAAACCATGAACCGGACCCGTAATCAACACCATACACCGAACCACTTCGGGGTTTCCCCCTGTTTGCTGCTGCCGTGGGACCCACACCACCAAACCGAGACCATGAGGTCTCGGTGGTGGTTCATAAGCCAAACCGAGACCCCTTGGGGGTTCGGTTTAGGCGCCGGCCACATTAAACACCCCTAAATCCCTCGTTTTGATTTACCCCTTAACCATTTACATGTTTAATTAATGTTATTAGCCCTATATTTTATATAGTCGAACAAGAATGTAATAGGGCATCTTAGTCGTAAATGGTCTTGTATTGTAATAGGTTAGTCGGGAAAACCGGGCTTGGACGTTAAGCTAATATTGTATAAGTTAGGGGCGCAAGCCCAAGACAAAGCCAAGCCCTGCCCAAGTCACTTAAACCCACGGCCCATATGCCAAGGGTATATAAACCCTCTTCCATGTGTGGAAGAGGGTGTTGGTTCACTTTTAGTTTCTCTCTCTAGTAAAAGTTTAAACCTTCCAATTCTCTCTCTTTTCTCTCTCTAATTTCTTCTCTTTCTCTCTCTAAATATCTCTTCTAAATCTTATGTTATGGATTGAATTGGAATAACATTTGGTATTAAGAGCCTATAGTGGATAGGTGATTGAAGATTCGTGTGTTGTGTTCTTGATTTTTCGTGGTTATTTTGATCCGTATCTCACGTCCAAAATTTTTTTTGTGTTTTTTTTATGGTCCATTCTTGATACAAATCATCTACATACTAGTGGTAGTGATTTGGGTATCTTGGTTTTGGTTAAAACACAAATCTTTTGGATCAAAAAGTTGAGAAATATCTTGTTTTTCATCTTTCCGAATTTCCAGCTAGTTGAACTATCGGAAAGTACAAAGGGAGTGAGGCCAGATCGCAATAACCTTTTGGTTCTACTTTGCGATCACTGTATTACGATACCTTATTCCGATCTGGATATTCCGATCGTGCATTGCGATCTGGGATTCCGACGGTTTCAAGGGATTTTTGAGTCGTTACTCTGTCAAAATTTTGACCACATTCCGATAGGTATTGCGATCCAAACATTCCGACAGGTAACATTCCGACAGGTAACTTTCCGATAGGTATTGCGATCTAAACATTCCGACAGGTAACATTCCAATAGGTATTGCGATCAAAACATTCCGACAGGTAATATTCCGATGGATATTGCGATGAGTATTCCGATGGGAGACATTGCGATGGGTATTCCGATGGGTGATATTGCGATGGACATTGCGATCTGTTTGGCTAATTTTTGTTCTAGTATTTTTTACACTTAGCCACCATCTACACTAGTCTCAGATCATAGTTTACACGAAGAGTTTTTGGTGGGAAAACTCTAGAAATTTTTTTTTTTCCTAGACCATTTTTAGGCCATTCAAGCTTCAATTTCAAATTTTGGCGAAGCGAAAAAAATTTCGACCAAAAATTCGAATTTTCGGACCAAAATTCAAATTTTTGGGCCAATTTTAGGTTTTATTTTTGTCAAAAAATTTCACTTTTCAAATTTTTTTCCTTACTAGTTTTTGGCTATTTCTAACTCAATTTCAAAATTTGGTGATTCAAAATTTTTTGGGCTTACCGTTTTGTCGGACTGAGGAATTTAGTGTCGGACAGAGAAAAATTAGAATTTTCGGAATTTCAACCACAATTAAATCACAACACATCCACTAAGATCCGTAATCCATACACATCATATCCTCTTCGAGACATCCGTTCAATGGACATCTTCATGGATTCAACACCAACAACGTCCATGACTGAGATGAATAAAGAGAAGATGCAGAATCCGGAGGTTCATACAAATACTGAGACTCCAAACAGTAAACCTTCTAACAAGGATTCTACCACCAAAACCGTTCATGCAATCAAACACAAGATGTCGAAAGAAAAAGAAAGATGCATGGAACACATAAAGTTGCTTCAGTCACACCTTCAGGTTCTTTCAAGAGAAGACCTAAAAGGCACTCGTCTTGAAATTGGATTCAAACGGGTATTCTTTTTACTATTTGGTCAAGATGTTGAGACATTCATCAGAACGATGCTACTTAATGTGGACCATCTTCAACAAGAACTTGACAGAGACGATTTTCACGAGAATATATCCATGGAGGTCCTTTTAGCTCTTAACAATTAGTTCCAGCAGTTCATTGACTCAAGTGGCTTATCCAAAAACGATCGAGAGTTCACAGGCACATACATTACCAAATATACTCTCGTAGATCTTCAAGCGTTCAAAGAGACACTTCTTCAACATATGAGCAATATAAAGAAGTCAATTGCTGAAAGAACACGCCATCAAAGGCACTTTCAAAGAATGGTGAATCAAAGACTGATGCAGACGAAAGAGAGCACTGTCGATATAGATCAAGCATTGGATGCTTCTTCGGTTGATACAGAGAGCAGCGGGACAAAATCAGAAATGCAGCATATTAGTACCAGCTCAGGGAATGATCAAACAACCAATGATGCGGATATCAGACCCATTTATGATGATCAGCCAATGGCTATGGTACATTTAAATGCTGAATACGATGTTTCTCAACATACTGAGCAATCTGAACCCATTCTTGACACGTATCTAGTTGAAAAGGTTGATAGCAATACCACACCTGATTCATCAGATACGAGTACTAATGGAGGAGAGACTTCTCAGGATGTTGATTCTAAGATTCACGAGCTTGAAATTCTGTTAGCTCAGAAGACTAAAGATTTTGAGGATGCCAAACTCGATTTTTCAAAGAAAAATAACAAATTTGAGGCTTACTTTGAAAAACTTGAAAAAGCAAATGTTGTTCTTGAACAAAAATTGGATCGTAAGATTCAAGATTTTAATGTGGAAAAAGAACATTTTATGAAACAAATAAATTTGTTAGAATCAAAGTTGGCTTCTCAAAATCCAAGTCCTCCGCCTGCTTCATTAACTGAATTATCTGTGCAACCTATCGACACTGTAGACAGTAATGACGCGAATTCTAAGAACGACATATTTGACAATATGAATATTAAGTTAGAACAACGTGTCGCTCAATTACTTCTACAAAATGAGCAATTAAAGGCTCAGATTCAGGAAAAGGTTTTTTCCATTGACAGCGCTGAAAAATGAATTAAGGAACCTAAAAGGAAATAGTGTGGATACTAAGTTAGCAAAACAGTCAGTCTTGGGGAAACCTCTTCTCAACCAGTAAGAAATCGCTCAGTTGCTAGACAACCGAATGCGTTTAAATCTGAACGACTCAAAACGTCGAATCTGAGGTTTGCATCCCAAGTTGACGTGCGTAGAAATTTTCCTAAACCAGTCACTCCACAATCTAGACCCTCCTTAAGAAAATCCGCTTCTACAAAACCCGATCACATGAATGATTCAACCAACTCTAGAAATAGCTCCAAGAACTTGCCTAAGCGTAGTACAAATGACGTGGGTCACAAAAGCTATCTAGAGGATGCTAAAAACAAGACACAAGCAAGAGATAGGACCAAACCACAACCTAGGAGTGTTGTTCACACATCTAGGAATTCTAGACCCTTCTATGATGTGCACAATTCTGCCAACCCTAGGAACTCTAGAGCCTTCTCAGATGCTAAGCACTTTGTTTGCACGAAATGTAACAAATGCGTGTTTAATGCCATTCATAATGATTGTATCACTAAAGTCCTGAACAAGGTGAACCAAAAAGCTAGAGCACCTCAGAGACGGAACCCTAAAGGAAATAGGTTTTCTCCAACTAAGTCTTCCGTTGTGCATGAGAAAACTATGTCTCCTCGACCTTGTCTTAGGTGGATACCAACGGGTAGAACCTTCAAAACAATAGGTATTAGGTGGGTTCCTACTGGAAAGATATTTCCCTCTAGCTCGACAAAGGTTCAAGGTGAACCCTCACATGGTTCTCATCAAGATATCGCTAACCCACATGCAAGCATACAAACTACTGATGAAAGTGCATGTAATAAAGTAAAGATTCAACAAGAATACAAAGGTTTTCCATATTCATACCGCTCAACAAAAGACACTCTCAGAGTTTGGTTGCTGAAGAAGCAAATATCAGAGAAATACGTGTCTCAGGGGTTTCACAAGTAAGATTGAAAATGACTTACAGTCACATTTCAGGCTGTAACTCGAACGTCAAAGAAAGGGAACTTTATCTCTTCAACGATAAGTTACCCTCAAAACGAGAAATTAATATTTCTCGGACATGAGCTTCTCTTAAACTATTCAAAAGTTTTTAGCTCGTGTACATGGCTTATAGTCCAATTACAGACTGTAACCCGGGCTCACAAGACAGGAAAGTTCATCCCGATGATGACTTATCCTCAGAACGAGAAATTAAGTTTTCTCGGACATGAGCTATCTGTAAAAACATTCAACGTTTTTTAGCTCATGTACAAAGACTTACAGTCACATGTCAGATTGTAACTCGTACCTCAAAAGAAAGGAAAGTTCATCCCGAGTATGACTTATCCTCAAAACGAGAAATTCGATTTTCTCGGACACGAGTTTCTAATAAAACTATTCAAAAGTTTTACGCTCGTGTAAATGACTTCTAAGCGCATCACAGCTTAGGACTCGGACCTCAACTAAGGAAAGTTTATCTCGGACGATAACTTATCCTTCTCAACGAGAAATTCATATTTCTCAGTCATGAGCTTCTCATAAAAACATTCAAAGTTTTTAAGTTCATGAAAAACGATTTCTAAGTAAATGTTATCTTAGAACTCGAACTTCAAGTTAAGGAAAGTTTATCACGGATGATAACTTATCCTTCACAATGGGAAATTTATTTTTCTCGGTCATGAGCTAGTCACAAAACAATCAAAGTTTTGAGCTCATGAAAAACGGACCCGAAAGGGGAGTGTACGTTTCAGTGCACTTTCCCTAAGCAATAGAAGAGAAGTATTCTATCTTGATTATTTTAAAACCGTTGAACACAATTTTTCAAGAATTTCTCAAAAAGTTTTTCTAAATCTTTCAAAATTTTGTGTTCAACACTCCCTTCCTCATATGTGGTTTTTATATTTCAAAATTGTCATATGTTATTTTGATCAATTTTTGAGGGGGAGCATTTTAAAATCAAGCCTTTAATGTTGTTGGGTGCATCTAAGAAATTGTCATATTTTATATATCCAACACATTCCGAAAATGGTTTAAAACTGTCATAAGTAATAAATTATATCGGACAAGGCATCTCATCTCCGTACCTCAACATATTCTGTGGTGTCGTTTTTCTAAAATCTTGTCAATTTTTTTCTCAAGACACGCATATATTGTTGAGGGGGAGCGACCCGACTGAATATGTTCCCTAATTCATGCGTGCACACATGTTTCTCTCCCAATTGGTTTTTAGAAAATTTCATATTTTAATCAATTGGTATCTCTAATATTATATTCTTATATTAGAGATAGAGGGAGAAAATGTGATTAAAATGTAATATATCGCAACAAGTGATCTTAAAGACTCAAGTGCAACTCTTTCCTTCACATGCCAAACTATTTCGTATATCGATGCATGTGTGTAGGGGGAGCTTTTCGAAAATATAAAACTTTCAAAGTGTTAAAAGTTTTGATTTTTATCAAGCACTTTGAATGGTTTTCAATGGTTTTATGGTTCGATCTTTACCCAAAACAACCTACTATCCACGACGGAACGATGGAGTCAAAAGGTGGTTTAGGATAGTAAACTATGTCCTATGATCCAACCAGAATCGGAGGGATCTACCCAAGGACATTCCATAGCTAGAAATAGTTGTCCTTAGGAAAGATGGAGTTGAATGAAGCTGAATGCGGACCAATTACTTAAGTTAGCACTGGAAAAATCACAACAAGGTGCTAGTGATGACGTATTTGTAAGCATTGAAGGAGTTGAATATTCTATGCAACTTAGGCAGAAACAGGGTTAACACATCTTTTGAAGACAAGTGTCATGGACCCAGTGATGCGATGCACAACCCTTCCCCAGCCATTCGAGTTTCTCTCAAAAGAATCTTGTCTCATTGTCACGGAGATCAACACGTATCTATTGACTTTCTCACTCCGAGTTAGTTAATATTGAAAAGGTGGCAGTCTGCTCCAGCCTCCGATTACCAAAATGTACTTATTGAGTCTAGAGCCAAAACAAGATCTATCTATCATCTCATTAGGACACAATCGATTCCTACGCATTATCCTTGCGATACTGCCAGAACATCTGAGTGATACGATTCACAATGAAGATGGAAATCCTGCTTGAGCCAGCATCAAACAAGCTCATGGTAGGTAACTTGTACGATTCTACACGAATCAAACTTGTGATAACTGGAAAGCAACTAAGTTTGGATTCTTAATTGATTCAAACTTGATTCAAGGTTTCTTCGCAAAATCCGTGTGATCTTGCCAGAACATTCAGAGTGACACTCTTTAGTGTTCACAGTGACGAATGGAAATCCTTCCAGTGTCAACATCAAACAGCACTGCGGTAGGTAACATGCAAGATTCTTATGAATCGAGCTTGTGGCAAACTGGAAAGCAACAATGGTGTGATTCTTATAGAATCAAACTTGTTCCAGGAATTCTGGATTGACGACTCTAATCAAACGGATAACCGTATCCTTTTTGATTCACTCTTTACGTTCGCAGACTGCTTTGAGACGGTCGAGTAAAGAGAACTGGTTACTACCGCCGGGAAACCCTGTCAAGGAGATTCTTAATCGAATCTACCCGATCACAGGTACGGTATTTAATACCGTTTAACGGTCTTCACCGACCGGAGGTAAAACGATACCGAGTTAGGGTGAAATGTTCAAAGCCATTTCATCTGTGTCTATATATGTTGCTGCATATCAAGAAGGTGGTGTAGCTGTGTACTAACCTATGTCGATTCAGAAGTCATAAGAGCACAAGATGGCGATAATCAAGATACCTAAGAATATAAGAATGTAATAGGTTATATTAGTCACAAGGAGCACAAAATGAAGATCTCAAGCACTCAAAGTCAAATGACAAAGGCTCAAGATAAAGATCACAAGGCATGAAGGAACAAAGCCGTTATAAACAAGATCAAGACCAAGATACAAGACCAAAGCAGGAAGATCTCCTCTACAAGAATGTATTCACTCAATCATCTTATGTTTTTTAAGCTTTTTAAGATGACCGATACATTGGGGGAGATTGTTAGCCCTATTTTTATATAGTCGAACAAGAATGTAATAGGTCATCTTAGTCGTAAATGGTCTTGTATTATAATAGGTTAGTCGGGAAAACCGGGCTTGGACTTTAAGCTAATATTGTATAAGTTAGGGGCGCAAGCCCAAGACAAAGCCAAGCCCGGCCCAAGTCACTTAAACCCACGGCCCATATGCCAAGGGTATATAAACCCTCTTCCATGTATGGAAGAGGGTGTTGGTTCACTTTTAGTTTCTCTCTCTAGTAAAAATTTAAACCTTCCAATTCTTTCTCTTTTCTCTCTCTACTTTCTTCTCTTTCTCTCTCTAAATATCTCTTCTAAATCTTGTGTTATGGATTGAATGGGATTAACAAATGTTTTTAATTAGCTTTTAAAAACATCATGATCTTATGTAATTTATTAAATCAAAACATAAAAGAAAAGGATTAAAAAGGTATACCGAATGCGTGGATCAACCGAGGATGAACACACACCAATACTTGTACAAAATTCAAGATCAAAAAACAATCGAACACCCCCTTTTGGTGTGTTGAATCCGGCGGCCAAGGGAGAGAAGGAAGAAGGAAAAGTTTTAAGGTTTTGTTATTTTCCTGTAATGTGAAAATGACCAAAATCTTTCCTAATTCCTTGTTTTAGTAAAAATTAAAATGGGCTTGGCCCATTCCTTTGGTGTAGCCGCGGGTAGGGGGCCCACTTGGGGTAACCCGTACCTTTTCCCGAGTCTAATTATTTTAGTGCTCGTTCGTGTTTTATCGTCTTCGTGTTTTATATGTTCTAGTTAATTATTAACCGTGACTTAATATATTTATTCGTGTTTGTGATAAATATATATACGTGATTAATATTAGTTCGTGATTAATTTACATTCATGATCTCATGATCGCATGTTCGTGATTAATTATTGTTTAAATAATTATTGTGTGTTCATAAGTAATAAATACTTATCGTGTTCTAACACGTACGTAATACTTAAAATTCTAACACGTGAACGTAATCATACTATAAAAGGATAGTTTTAATCTAGTACGTACGATCTTAAGGGTACTATTCATGGTAAAAGCATGCGGGTTTTACAACTCTTCCCCCCTAAAAAGAATAATGCGTCCCCGAATTATAGATAAAGTAAACTAGAAAAGAAGAACATACCCGAATTCAAAATATAAAATGAGGGTAAAAAGCCCGGATAGACTCCTCCATTTCCCAAGTGGCTTCCCGCTCGGTATGATCCCTCCAAAGGATTTTGACGAATGGAATCGTCTTCCTTCTCATGACTCGTTCTTGTCTGTCAAGAACTCGTTCGGGTTCTTCTATGAAAGTGAGATGTTCACGTATCTGTTCCAGTGGATACTGAACCATGTGAAGGGGATGATACTGGTACTCTCTGAGTAAGGACACATGAAACACATTGTGTACATGGGAAAGCTGCGGAGGTAACGCTAACCGGTAAGATACTTCACCGACTCGTTCAATGATATCAAACGGTCCGATGAAACGAGGACTGAGCTTCCCTTTAATCCCGAAGCGTCTAACACCACGTGTCGGCGAAACCTTAAGGAAGACGTGATCTCCTACGTTAAAATGTATGTCCCTACGATGATTATCAGTGTAACTCTTCTGACGTGACCGTGCTTCCTGAAGTTTCTGCTTAGCTACTGCTATCCTTCCATTAGTCATCTCTAGGATCTCTGGTCCTTCAAGTGTTCGCTCGCCAACCTAATCCCAGCAGATTGGGGCGTGACACTTTCTGCCATACAACATCTCAAAAGGAGCACACTTGATACTTTCGTGCCAACTGTTGTTGTATGCAAACTCCACCAAACAGATATAATCGTCCCAATCACCCGTCCGTTCCAACGCACATGACCTCAACATGTCCTCCAATGTCTGAATCGTTCGCTCCGACTGCCCGTCTGTTTGAGGATGAAAAGTCGTGCTAAGTTTATGTTGTGTACCCCAAGCTTTATGCAGACTCTTCCAAAATCGCGAAGTGAAACGAGGATCTCTGTCTGAGACGATGCTGGATGGAGCACCGTGGAGTCTCATGATCTCTCTTCTATACGTATCGGCAAGTTTACCTACCGGATCTTCCTTGTGGATCGGTAAGAAATGAGCTGATTTGGTAAGTCGTTCTACGATAACCCAAATTGCATCATGCTTCCTCTTGGTAGGCGGAAGACCAGTAACAAAATCCATGGTGATTTTGTCCCACTTCCACTCTGGAATATCTAACGGTTGAAGGAGACCGCCAGATCGCTGCTGCTCGATCTTAACCTGCTGGCAGGTAAGACATTTGGAGACGTAAGTGGCCACATCCTGTTTCATACCACTCCACCAAAAGTACTGCTTGATGTCATGGTACATCTTAGTCGAACCAGGATGTATAGAGAATGGGGAGCTATGAGCTTCAGCTAACAAGGCTTCGTGGAGTTCTTGATCATCAGGAACACAAAGTCTCGTGCCCTGCCATACGATACCATCTACATCTACTCTAAATTCCGTCTGTTTCTCCAAATTCTGAACTATCGCCCAGATTTCTCCATCATCTTTCTGAGCTTCCTTGATCTTAGAGACTAACTCGGGTTCTACTCTAAGATTAGCCCAGTAACTGTGTTGTCCATGTACCATGATCTCGATGTCTAGTCGCTCCAAGTCTCTTATAATTTCCTCCTTAATTTTAATGCCGTTGATCATTCTGGACTTCCTGCTAAGAGCATCTGCTACTACATTTGCCTTTCCGGGATGATACTGTAGATTAATGTCATAGTCCTTCAACAGCTCTAACCATCTCCTCTGCCTCATGTTCAATTCACGTTGAGTGAAGATATACTTCAAGCTCTAATGGTCCGTGAAAATGTCACATGATTCTCCATATAAGTAGTGCCTCCATATCTTCAATGCAACACGACTGCAGAAAGTTCCAAGTCATGCGTAGGGTAATTTTCTTTATAGGGCTTAAGCTTCCGTGAAGCGTACGCGATCACTTTCCCATGTTGCCTGAGAACACAGCCAAGTCCCTTCCCCGATGCCTCACTGTAGATTTAAAATCCACCCGTACCGGATGGGAGAGTAAGAATAGGTGTAGATATTAGCTTCTTCTTCAGGTATTCAAAGCTCTTCTCTCGTTCTTCAGGCCAGACGAATTTCTCCCCTTTCCGCATCAGTTTGGTCAATGGTAGTGCTAAGCGGGAAAAGTTCTCCACGAACCTATGGTAATAGCCAGCTAAGCCTAAGAAACTGTGGACTTCCGTCGCTGATGTTGGCCTCGGCCACTTAGTAATGGCCTCAACCTTCGCTGGATCCATAGTGATTCCTTCTGCTGATACAATGTGACCTAAGAATGCCACTTTGTCTAACCAGAACTCACATTTGGAGAATTTAGCATACAGCTGCTTCTGGCGAAGAATCTATAGTACTGTACGAAGATGGTCTTCGTGTTCCTCCTTGGACTTTGAGAAAATCAGGATGTCATCGATGAAGACAATGACGAATTTGTCAAGAAATTCATGGAAGATTATGTTCATCAAGTCCATGAACACTGCTGGAGCATTTGTCAGGACGAATGGCATAACTACAAATTCGTAGTGGCCATAGCGGGTACAAAAAGCAGTCTTGGCGATGTCCTGCTCCTTAACCCGTAGCTGAGGATAGCCTGACCTAAGATCAATCTTGGAGAAGTGTTTGGCCCCTTGGAGTTGGTCAAACAGATCGTCTATACGCGGCAGTGGATACCTATTCCGGATAGTAATCTTGTTGAGCTCGCAATAGTTTATGCAAAGACGCATACTGTTGTCCTTCTTCTTAACAAATAAGACCGGTGCGCCCCATGGAGATGCGCTCGGTCGAATGAAACCTCGTTCTAGAATTTCTTGCAATTGATCCTTCAGCTCCTTTAACTCTATGGGAGCCATGTGATAAGGAGCCTTGGAGATCGGTTCAGATCCTGGAATAAGCTCGATATTGAATTCTACTTCTCGTGCAGGTGGTATGCTTGGAAATTCTGTTGGAAATACATCTTGAAATTCCGACACTATGGTTGATGTTGAATTAATGGGGATTCAACATCCATGTCGTGAACCGTAAGCTAGATAACCCTCGCAGCCATGTGACAGTAGTGCACGCGCTTGCAGGGTAGATATGATTTGTACAGACCGTCCGGGTACGAACCCGTTATGAATGTACTCTGGTGCATTAACATCACCGAAGATAACTCGATATGAATGGCAGTCTATGGTAGCATGATGCTTGGATAGCCAATCCATGCCCAAAGTCATGTCAAAGTCATTCATGTCCAGCAGAAGTGCGTCAACAGGACGAACCTTATCGTTAAATTCTAGGGGAAGACTCTTGTATACATGGGTGATTAATACAGAGTCCCTCAAAGGCGTGGAAATAGTAAGTCTATTCTCTAGTGGCATGGGGAGCATCCTAATGTTCTTAGCATAGGAAGTAGAAATGACCGAGTGAGTAGCACCCGTATCAAAAAGAACACACGCAGCTTGACCATACATATACAAGATTCCAGTGATGGTACGTGTAGACTTGTTGTCCTGGTCTCGAGATGTCGCGTAGACAAGTCCAGTGGTAGGAGGCGGCTTGGTATCAGCATGTCCCGATGTGCCCTCCATCTCGCCCTTACGGCAATCCTTCATGATATGGCCAGGAAGACCACACTTGAAGCATGCGTCAGTGTTACGACGACATGGCCCTAGGTGCCTACGGTGGCAAGTAGAGCAAAGAGGATGAGTATATCCTCCAGCAGGTGCTCTGGCTAGCTGAGGACCTGATAAAACATTTTTCATAAGACATGATAATAGGTTACAAAGGACAATGCGAATAATCGTAAGGTTGAATACCAGTGATAGCTGGACGGCTAGGCTGTGAACCTCTCTGGTTCTGGTCCCTACCGTTTCCATGGTTCCTGGTATAAGATTTGCTTGAGTGTCAGAATATGAGTTATAACATGAAATCATAAGAAAATGCGTAAGTATTAGGACCTACTGCCGTTGGAGTGTCCAGCGTTGTTACGGTAATTATCATTACCGCCACGCCTATCCATAGCAGAACGGTCGTTAGTCTGACCGTTTCCCTTGGGCTGATGAGGCTGCTGCTGAATAGCCGGCTGAGACCGGTCCCCAGTTTTCTTCCTGGAAGATACAATTTAAAGAGATGAGTAATTGACATATATGGAAAGAATACGGATTGGTCACCGCTAGAATACGAATGTTTACCTCTTGTCGGATTTCTCAGCTTCCCCCAACTCATCTCTCTAATGCAGCATCTCCAGCTTACGTGCCGCATCGGCCACTTGTGCTACAGCGTTGAACGTAGCACACACTAGATTGTTTGCGACCGATGTGTGAAGAGCCCACCTAAAGTGGTGTGCCTGCTCTTTAGGAGTACCTGCTGCTGCACCAAGGAAACCAACTAAGCGAAGAAAGCGTTGCATAAGCTCATTTCTATTCTCCCCAGCTCTCTGTCGGATCCCATGGTACTCCCTCTTGAGCTTGTCTTGCTCAGCCTTGGGAAAGAACTGCTCCATCACCCTATCTTTGAACTGAGCCCAAGTCAAACCAGCCACCCAATCGTCACCTCCCTAAGACTGCATCAATGCTAACCACCAAATTAACACATCGCCTTCGAACCGGTAGCATGCCAACCTCGCCTTGAACACTGGGTCACAACCCATAGCATTGAAAATCTTCTCGATGTGAGCCAACCAGCTTTCAGCGTCACTAAGGCTATCTGTTTTCTCGAAAGCTCGAGGACGGAGCTTGTTGAATCTCTCTAGCCATACTGCCAATGTCACTGGAGGAGGAGGAGGTGCTTGGTTATGCTGTTGATTGTTGGCAGCTTGAACCTCAGCCCTGATATCATTCCTCAGTTGAGGAAGCAAAGCTTGAATTGCAGCTTGGATTGCTGCATTGAGTTGTTCCTGTTCGCGTGTGAGAACCATCTGACAGTATAACATAAAACATATGATTAAACAGATCAAAACATAAAATATATATATACATGAAAAAAAAATTATACCAATAAATCCAGAGAAAAATTTTATGCAAGAAAATTTGTGTATGAATGCATGATGCAGTTTTATGAAAACTTTTTTATGCTCGAGAGTGAAAGCCTATGGTTAGTTCACCCAAAATAAAAGACATGGCGAGGGGACGCCTATGGGTCGGTCCCAAATTTAAAAAAAGTTTCGATAAAACACATGCGACTAAATAGGGCCAGTCCTGTACCAACCATTACTTAGTCATAAACCTGCGACAATGACATATATATCTATATGCATAAAAATGATGAATGCATGAAAACGACTGTCAGTTCTAGGAAGACCATAGTGACTACCCACTAATCACAAGTCATATTTTAAGAGCCTACAGGTCGAAGCCTTGGCTTTGATACCATAATTGTAACACCCCATTTTGATAATGGAATGTCACGCGTAATTATGGCGTGTCATCAAAGCATATAAGGATAAATGTCTAAACATTACATGACCATAAAAGTAAAATAACGGAATCAACATCGGTAGTCCAAAAGTAAAGCTCATCACACACAAACATAAGTACTGTAAATGAAAGGACTAAACAATGTCCATGGCAAGAGTATCAAAGTAAAGATAATGCATAAAGTAAAGAAAGGCTAGAAAGCTTCCAGTCCATATGCACGTACAAAGTCTACGAGCGTCCCTAAGTACCTGCCGTTTTGGGAACATAGAAAAGGAAAACGGCTGAGCAATACACTCAGTGCATGGATGTACAATAAAGCATGAACAATATGAGCATATAAGCATATAACAGCGGAAGAAACTAAGTCCCGAATAACCCGGTTAAGTCTTGGTAAAACTGGTTTTATAGTTTGAAAAGCCTTATGTTTATCTTATAAAAACTGTTTAACATATTCTACCATTATCCAATATAGTTCATGAAAATCCATCGTGCATGAATACTTGGAGGGGTGACCTCATCATGCAAATTAGAGCGGCTGCCTCTAATTTAATATACTGGCTTGGGTAGGAGGGATCAGCTCCTTGTGAAGGATACAAGGCACACACCACATTCACACTGAGTAATCTACTTGAAAACATGTAACTAGGATGCACCCATACGCCCCACATGATAAATATAATAATATGGCCAAAAGCTGAAGGGACGCCACGAGCAATCACTCCGCCGTGGGGAAGTCATAACACCAGTGCCTCTAGTATTATGGTTATGGTACCTCCATAACTAGGTGAAACTGGTCATGCATGTATATGGCTATAGCTTTTATAAATTAAACATAAGCAAATCAAACATAAAACTTATACTACGGGAAAACAGTTGGCTGCATACGGGAAATCCTAATAAGGAAAGAATGTCCATACTGAAAGGACGGGAATCCGTACCTTATGTCTAGTGAACGAAGAAGACGAATTGAAGAGAGTCCTACTTCGGTATCACTAATGCTACATAAATACATACGTGTATAAGTATCTGATTACTAAATACGTAACTGGTTTTATGTCATGTCTTAGCTTATTTTATACGTTCATGTCATGTTTTACTGTTTGAAACTTTATACTATATTTATCTTACATTTTGTCTATTCTGATTAAGTATTACGTATTTCATGTATTATTATACTTTTTGTGTAATAATAAGTAACTTTATAAAAATAGCAGGTTTCCTAAAATAGAAAGTTTCCAAACCAGAAAGTTACCAAAAATAGAAAGTTTCCAAAAATAGAAAGTTTCTAAAAATAGAAAGTTTCCAAAAATAGAATTACTGCTTAAAATAGATAAGTTTTTAAAAATAGAAAGTTTCCATAAATAGATTAGCTGCCTTGATTAAATAAGTTTCTAAAAATAGAAAGTTTCCATAAATAGATATAAGCTTGTTAAATAAGCTAATTATATAAGCTTAAGTGTTTTCTGATTATTATTCTAAGTCTTATTGATATAAGGTATAGTTTATTAATTATTACATGTAATTTAAATAAACTATAGGTTAAAAGTATTTAATTAAATATATCATGTTTTTAATTAAATAAAGTTAAATACTTAGGTTAAAACATGTACTATCAATTATTAATAATATAACCTAAGTCATGTTAATTAATTAATTATAGTCATGGTTTTTAATAATTAATTAATTATAAAGTCTAGAAAATAAAAATACTTAGGTTAAAAATTCATGGTCTAATAATTAAATTATAACCTAAGTCATGTTTATTAAATTAATTATGTCATGCTTTATTAATTTAATTGTTAACATATGATTATTAAAATCATAAACCTTAACATAAACAATGAACCGGATCGTGACTAGAAACCATGAACCGGACCCGTAATCAACACCATACCCTGAACCACTTCGGGGTTTCCCCCTGTTTGCTGCTGCCGTGGGACCCACACCACCAAACCGAGACCATGAGGTCTCGGTGGTGGTTCATAAGCCAAACCGAGACCCCTTGGGGGTTCGGTTTAGGCGCCGGCCACATCAAACACCCCTAAATCCCTCGTTTTGATTTACCCCTTAACCATTTACATGTTTAATTAATGTTTTTAATTAGCTTTTTAAAAACAACATGATGTTATGTAATTTATTAAATCAAAACATAAAGAAAAGGATTAAAAGGGTATACCAAATGCGTGGATCAACCGAGGATGAACACACACCAATACTTGTACAAAATTCAAGATCAACAATCAATCGAACACCCCCTTTTGGTGTGTTGAATCCAACGGCCAAGGGAGAGAATGAAGAAGGAAAAGTTTTAGGGTTTTTGTTATTTTCCTGTAATGTGAAAAATGACCAAAATCTTTCATAATTCCTTGTTTTAGTAAAAATTAAAATGGGCTTGGCCCATTCCTTTGGTGTAGCCGCAGGTAGGGGGCCCCACTTGGGGTAACCCGTACCTTTTCCCGAGTCTAATTATTTTAGTGCTCGTTCGAGTTTTATCGTCTTCGTGTTTTATGTGTTCTACTTAATTATTAACCGTGACTTAATAAATTTATTCGTGTTCGTAATAAATATATATACGTGATTAATATTAGTTCGTGATTAATTTACGTTCATGATCTCATGATCGCATGTTCGTGATTAATTATTGTTTAAATAATTATTGTATGTTCATACGTAATAAATACTTATCGTGTTCTAACACGTACGTAATACTTAAAATTCTAACACGTGAACGTAATCATACTATAAAAGGAAAGTTTTAATCTAGTACGTACGATCTTAAGGGTACTATTCATGGTAAAAGCATGCGGGTTTTACAGTTTAAATACTGGTGTTCAATTGAAACCTAGTAATTGCCATGCCATAGATATTTAGCTCATTCAACAATAGGGTAAATCTCAGATAGTAGTCATTGAGAGTCTCCCCTGGCACATAGGAAAACTTATCAAAAGTATCATAAAGCTTACACTCTCGTTCTTGTTTAGTCAATGAGGTGCCTTGAATTAGAACACGAATTCTATCCCATAACTCTTTGGCAACTTTATGTTTGCTGACGAGTTTGTAGACATCTGGAGGAAGAGCTTGGTGAATGATGTTTGTAGCATACTTATCACATTTGTCTTGAATCTTCATATCTCCAGTCAATTCACCCGTTGTGCGAGGACAAGTAGTCGTACCTTCCGTCACTCTACCATAATCTAATGGTCCATTGAGCACCGATGCCCAAATGAGATGTCCATTCTCTTTGTTTAACATGTAAAGTTCCATTCGGGAAGTCCAATCCTCGTACATAGACTTCTCCAACATTGGTGGACGATTATCCGTACCCGAGAGGATGGACTTATCCGTAAGAGATGTGTACTCCATTTCGATAAGTTAAGATTTACAAATATTGATCGAACAATGAGAGAAAGTAAATGTGTTTGTTGTTGTGAGTTGAAGTCAAGAAACAATGTTAAAATCCCCTAAAATATGTTCTCGATAAACCAAAAATTCCAAGTCAAAATTACACACATTCGAAATTTTTTTAAGGAATAATGTTTGGATTGTAGGAATGTTGATCGGAATAAAGGATCAGAAAGCTGTCGGAATATCAGCCGGAATATCAGTCGGAATATGCTCTGATACCAATTGTGGGATATGCTTTTTAGTAATCCGGTGGTCTAGTAGGGTGGTAAATGGTAGTGGTAGCCATTGTTGAAGTTTAGAGAGAGAGTGGTTGTGTGTTGGTTTTGTTAAACTGTTTTCATCGGAATGATCCATTGGAATCATCCATCGGAATCATCATCCATCGGAATATGGATGTCTCATCGGAAAATGGATGTCCCATCGGAATATGGATGTCCCATCCGAATGAACCCGTCGGAATGAACCCGTCAGAATGTACCCGTCGAAATGTACCAATCTGAAATCTTATCCATTGTACTTTTTTCCTTTAATTCCGGATCTGGGTTTTCTAGAACAGTTTTTATCTTTTCATCTTAAAAAAATACCAGAAATGATGATATAACAGATGAAACCATGTGACAAAATGATAAATCAGATTATGAGTATAATGATAAACATGATGACTGTGTAACCGACTGTTTTGATGGACATGATAACTGATATGAGACAATATTAAAATGACTACCGTGACAAAAAAAGACAACTTTTAAACAGATTTGACCATTTGTGACACAAAGAAATCAATAGATCGAGACAAAAAAATTAGACCACCAAATCAGAAACAAAAACACGATCCAAGGATTGAACGGAGGCTCTGATGCCAATTGTAGGATATGTAAATCTTGCTTATGTCTTAGAGAGAGAAAGAGAGATGATTTCGCACTTCTAGAGAGAGAAAGTTTAAGAACTATGTGTAAATTAAAATGAAATCACCACCCTCTCCATCAAAGGAGAGGGTTTATATACCCAAGCCTTGTGATGGGCTTGAGCTTACAATATTGGGCCGGCATACACATGTTGTAGGCTAGGCTTGGCCTTGTTTGTTTAATAAAGATATCTAGACTACGAGCTACTACTTAATATATTGTCGGAGTGACCGAATCATCCTAAATACGTAAAAACGTATTTCCAACAAAGTTGTTATATGTGTTTACTAGGTGGATGTTAATACATGCAAGTAAAAATGAAGAAAGTATAAAGGAGTAATACCTTCTTGCTAAGGTTACCAAGGAAGATCTATGGAACAAAGGAGATTAGTGATCTAATCTTGATTATGATGAAAACCCTAACTATAAACCAAGCTGTGACCTATGTGGGTTCGGTTAGGGCTTGTATGGATTGCTATAAAGATCAAGTTGGTAGAGATACTTCCAAATGATTAGTAGTAATGAAGAAGAAGACAATAACTAGTGAAGTTAATGTGTTCTTGGATGCATATGGCTAAGCCGTATGATTTAAGATAGAAAGGGATGAGAGAAAGTGAGATTTGATTTGCATGTGGGAATGATAATGTTGGTGTGTGTGTTTCGGCTTAAAGAAGAGAGAGGGAAGGCAAATTTCATTATTTGCCTTGATAAGAGGTATCATTCCAAGTGTTGGTTTTTCCAAAACAAAGACAACTCTTCTCCTTCCACCTAGTGTGTGTGCTGTGTAAGGCTAACCAAAGGGGAGTGGGCTTGGGCTTATTGTGGGCTTGTGTTGGGTATAACACAAAAGAGAAAATGATCTTGGGCTAGTCCAAGAAAGTGTAAGTATGCTTATAGTATGCATGCATACATACACGGCTACATATACATTGTGTAGCATGTTTTCCAAATTTGTTAAGTGTTGTATACTCAAATGATGGTTATACATTTTATTACTTGTTCTTCTAGTTTTAAGTACAAGGTTTAAGTTATGTATTTATTTACAACAAGGATGTAATGTAAAAGTATAAGTACATAATGGACAAGTTCACACACATCTTATAGAAATATGACATATGAGGGAGTGTTCTAGGATTATTGGGTGAAATTTTATTACATTAAATCATGGTAAAATCATGGATTTTACAGGTCTCAAGTTCGAGTCTCACTATGGACCTTTAGAGGCCCGAATTAAATAGAAGCAGGAGTGGGGTTGTAACACCCCATTTTGGTAAATGGAATGTCACGCGTGATTATGGCGTGTCATCAAAGCATACAAGGATAAATGTCTTAAACATTACATGACCATAAAGGAAATACCGGAAACAAACATCGATACCCCAAAGTAAAAGCTCATCACACACAAACATAAGTACTGTAAAGGAAAAGGACTAAACAATGTCCATGGAAATAAGTAGCAAAATGTATGAATAAATGCATAAAGTAATGAAGGCTAGAAAGCTTCCAATCCCTATGCACGTACGCTTAAAGTCTACGAGCGTCCCTGAGTACCTGCCATTTTGGGAACATGAAAGGAAAACGGCTGAGCATAATGATCAGTGCACGGATATACAAGCATAGAATTAATAACATAAGCATATACCAAATATAGCAGCAGAATTGACTAAGTCCTGGAAAACCTGGTATAACTTAGTAAAACTGATTTTATAGTTTGAAAAGCCTTATGTTTATCTTATGAAAACTGTTTAACATGTTTACCATTAGCCAATATAGGTCATGAAATATCAAAGTGCATGAATACTTGGAGAGGTGACCTTATCATGCAATTAGAGGGGCTGCCTCTAATTAATATAAGTTTGGGTAGGAGGGATCAGCTCCTTGTGAAAGATGCAAGGCACACACCACATTCACCTGAATAATCTGTAAAAACATGTAACCTAGGATGCACCCATACGTCCCACATGATAATATAATAATATGGCCAAAAACTGAAGGGATTCCATGAGCTATCACTCTGCCGTGGTGAGGTCATAACACTGGTGCCTCTAGTGTTATGGTTATGGTACCTCCATAACTAGGTGAAACTGGTCATGCATGTATATGGCTTAGACATTTAATTAAATATAAGCAATCAAAACATATAAAACATATACTGGGAAAAACAGTTGGCTGCATACGGGGAATCCTAATAAGGAAAGAATGTCTATACTGAAAGGATGGAGAATCCGTACCTTGTGTCCAGTGAACGAAGAAGACGAACGGAAGAGAGTCCTACTTCGATCTCACTAATGCTACATAAATAATATACATATATAAGTGTTCTGATTATTGTGTACGTAACTGATTTTATATCATGTCTTAGCTTGTTTTATATGTTCATGTCATGTTTTACTGATTCTAACGTTATGTTGTGTTTATCATGTATTCTGGATATTCTGACTAAGTATTACTTGTATTTCTTGTATAATTATACTTGTTGTGTAATATTAAGTAACTTTCTAAAAATAGCAGGTTTCTTAAAATAGAAAATTTCCAAAAATAGAAAGTTTCCAAAAATAGATTAGTTGCTTAAAATAAATAAGTTTCTAAAAATAGAAAGTTTCCATAAATAGATTAGCTGCTTAAAATAGATAAGTTTCTAAAAATAGAAAGTTCCCATAAATAGATATAAGCTAGATTATTAAGCTAATAAGATAAGCTTAAGTTATACTGATTAAGTGATTAATAGTATAGTTTATTAATTAATACATGTAAATTAAATAAACTATATGTTATAAGATTTAATTAAATATAGCAGGATTTAATTAAATTAAAGTGTATAAAATACTTAGGTTAAAACATGTATTAATATTTATATTAATATAACCTAAGTCATGGAAATTAATTAATTATATAGCATGTTTTTAATAATTAATTAATTACTTTAATCTAAATTTCATAATAAAATACTTAGGTTAAAACCATGTATTATTAATAATAATAATAAACCTAAGTCATGTCTTAATTAAATTAATTATATAGCATGTTAAAGTAATTTAATTAATCTTGTAAATAATTAAACTTGTAAAATTTATTAGGCTTGTAAAATTAAGTCGTGAACCGGACCGTGTTTACCCTTGAACCGGATCAAACAAACACACCCTTAACAGTGGCGAACCGGCTTGGCAGGTTAACACTGAATTCATAATAATGCCACCGGCTTAAGCCGGTGGTTCCCTTGGTCTCTCGGCTAGCCGCTGCCCATGCGTAGTTCCCACTGGCGGTTAGCCGGTGGTTCCCCTTGCCGCGACTCGTGTTCCCCCTGCTTGATCATATTAGCCACCGGCTTAGGTCGGTGGTGCTTGTTTGTTTTCATTCGAGACCCCCAAAACCACAAGGCCACCCCGACTCGGTTCGGGGTCCCTTGTTTTGCATGCTGCCGAACCACAAAGACAACACCGAGACCCGTAGGTCTCGGCTATGGTCACACGAGAGACACCGAGAGCTTCGGCTCTCGGTTTGTGTGTGTCGGCCGAACCAAAACCCAAAAAAACATCCATGTTTTATTACCCCATGATTATCCAACATGTTTTATTACTAGTTTTTAATAAACTCATAATTTCATGTGTTCTTGATCTAATAACATAATTAAAAGAAAAAGGTTTAAGAATTACCAATGCGTGAAACAAAAAGAGAACGATAACACGAATGATTCCACTTGAATTGGATCACTAATAAATCAACAAACACCTCTCCTTGGTGTGTTTCTAACCGGCGGCCAAAAAGGGAGAAAAAAGAGGCTAGGGTTTTGTTCTTATTAGAAAAACTTTGTAAATTAATAATATGTTTTCCCTTTTTCTATTTTAGCAAAACTAAAAGTGGGCTTGGCCCTTTTCTTTGTTCTTGCCGCGGGTAGGTGGGGCCCACAAGGGGAAACCCAACGTTTTCCGTGTTCTAAAATATTACGTGTTCTTGTGGTCGTGTTTGCGTGATTTATTTATTACTTGTTCGTGTTATAATATATATTTATACATAATCGAAATCATAACTACGTAAATACATAATAATATGTTCGTGATTATTTACGTTCATGATTTCATGTTCGTGATTATTATTATTGTTGATAATAATTATCGTGTATTAATATGCTTAAATACTTATCGTGTAATAACACGTACGTAGTACTTGTAATTTAACATTCGTGAAACGTAAACATGTTATATAAGGAAAGTTTTAATCATGTACGTACGATTATATATGTACTGTTCATGGTAAAAGCATGCGAGTTTTACAACTCTTCCCCCCTAAAAAGAATAATTCGTCCCCGAATTATAGATAACATAAACAGGAGAAGAGGAACATACCCGAATTCAAAAAATGAAATGAGGGTAAGAAGCCCGGATAGACTCCTCTGTTTCCCAAGTGGCTTCCCGCTCGGTATGATCCCTCCAAAGGATTTTGACGAATGGAATCGTCTTCCTCCTCATGACTTGTTCTTGCCTGCCAAGAACTCGTTCGGGTTCCTCTATGAAGGTAAGATCTTCACGAATCTATTCCAGTGGATACTGAACCATGTGAAGGGGATGATACTTGTACCCTCTGAGTAAGGACACATGGAAAACATCGTGGACATGAGAAAGTTGCGGAGGTAATGCTAAACGATAAGATACTTGATACAAGATTTTTACTAGTTGAAAGAGTTCGTTTTCTCGGAATCTTCTCGAATTGATCTCGGCCTTAAGTGGAATGATTGTTCTTGGTTACTAAATAAAAGGGTTTGGTTTTCTAAACTAATAAATAGTGGAAATGAAAGTTTAAATTAAAGACAGTTACTTAAATGACAATTAACAAAGGCTTGAATTAAAATTTAATTTAATGATGATTAATAAAAACCTGAATTTAAATTAGAATTAAGATTAAAATAAAGTTTAAAATTAAAATAAAGAAACAGTACAGAAATAGTGAAGAAACAGTAAACCTTAAAAAATGCTCAGCAGATAACTGATTCGGAAGTCACTGTTCATTCGGAAGTTGAAGGTTCATTCGGAACTTTGGGCTTCGTTCGGAACTTCTCAGAGTTCCGATTCGGAACTATTGGTCAAAATTGGTTCGGAACTTTAAGATTGGTTCGGAACTTAGGCTTCGTTCGGAAGTTTGGATTGGTTCGGAACTTATAGCTTGGTTCGGAACTTTTTCCCTGGTGCGGAAGTTTCACCTTCGTTCGGAACTTTTTGGCTTGGCTCGGAACTTCTGCTTGGTTCGGAAGTTTTAGATTGGTTCGGAAGTTTTAGCTTGGTTCGGAACTTTTAGCTTGGTTCGGAACTTTTAGATTGGTTCGGAACTTTTATAGGTAAACTCATTCGGAACTTTTAACTGACTCGGAACTTTTGAAAACAAAACTCATTCGGAAGTTACTGTTCATTCATTCGGAACTTCTGGGAAACCCAGATACAGAAACTATACCGAAGAACAAGGAAACACGATTTTGATCCAAAAATCACCAAGTTTTTCACCAAAAACTTAAATAAATCAATCACAAAGCATCTACTAACCATAAACTACTAATCCCATCAACAAAAACACAAATCCCAACAACTTTTGAAGATCAAATCAAGAAAATAAAAACTTAAAAACTTGAAGATAAAGATGATGATGAACAAGATAAAATAGAAAGATTAAACAAGAACTTTGTATTGAATGATTAATGTTTTGACAAGATAAATCAAAGATTAAAATTACAAGATGAGAAAATTAAAGATTAAAATCACCAATCACCCTAATGGTGATGGTGATGAAACGAAACAGAGAGAAAAAGTGGGGAAGAAGAAAAACTAAAAAAACTAGTCTAAATGTGTGAGGGGAGGGCTATTTATAGCCTTGTATTTTGGTTGGTGAGTGGGCTTTCTCCCGTTCTTCTTGTCTTTTCGTCTTTTCAGAAAAGTTTCCGTTTTCGATTCTGATTCGGGATTTGTCGTCGATTAAATTCAACTCGTCTTTTAATTTCTTCGTTTAATAGACTTGAGTTTCTTCGACTTATATAAATCTTCCATCTTTGGTCCTTTTCTTCGATAAATCTTCGAATAGGCCCAGTGACTTCAAATCTTTTGCATCTCTTGGACAATAGACTTTATCTTGAGTCTTTTTCTTCAGTAAAACCCGTGCAATCCCATGTTTTCTTCAATATTCATCCGGTTGGCTCTGAAAACACAATAAACACAAAAACCACGCATAATTCCAAACAAATGATATTAAATACGTGTTTTGGTCTCGTTTTAGCCCGAATTAAGTGGTAAAAGGATGGGTGTTTACACACCTATCAAATACCCTACACTTAACCATTGCCATGCCCTCATGCAATGCTTAGTGATAAAGCAAGCTTACACTTTTCTCATAATTAATCAACCTTGGCCTTATTTAAATTCTACTAAACAAAAATTAAAGAAATAAAACTTCAAAGGTAGCAAAGGGATAGAAAACCATTTTCACTTGAAAATAGTTACATGGAAATAACTTGCAAAGAAATCGATGACTTACATTAGGGCTTTGGTGCTGCGAAGATTTATCACCCTCAAGTTTCACGTTCCCTAAACTAAGCTTAAAAACGAGATCATTGTTATTATAAGTTAGCAATTCAAACACTTACACACATGGCTTAATTAAATGCTTAAGCTCCCTTATTCCTAAGTGTATCTCTTATATTTTATTTTTGTCTTAGAATGATCATGAAGATGCATTTTTGGACTTATTTCGATAGTTTATTTAGGCTGAAAGCAAAGTAGGACGATTTGATCAATGGTTAGCTAAAGGACAAAATCTCTTAAAACTGCTTCTCGGGATATCAAAAAGTTCATATCTTGGCATAACTTGGTTCACGATTTGAGACCTTTCTCGGGCCGATATTTGGCATGTACTTCATACTTCATATCTTCGAGAGACGTTCTTGAGATAATGGTCTTCTCATCATAATAGAGTTTCTTCACTTGGAGACTTTTGAGGGGTACTCCAACTTTGTTGACCACGACTTCATGATTATTTCTTCAATCTCTAATTGGGATTTTGAGATACAACGATCCGCCTCCTTTTTGGACTTGGATCTATTTATCCTCATACCTTGTTAGGGTCTTTTCGGATAGACTTCTCCATGATCTTTATGGGAGTTGATTGCTTTTCGTCGTGAGTCTTGATCCTTCATATTGACTTTGGGAATAATGCTTTTCACATCACTTTGGATCTTCAGCAATAAAATTGAATCCTCATGCCTTGTTAGGGCCTTTTCGGACTCGCCAATCTTCGCGCCCCGCTTCATAAGTTATGCCTTGGCTATGAACTCTTATCATTACCGAGCAACTTTTAAACGATTTTGGGCTAGAAGCTAAGTAACTTTTCAAATCGTACGACCTTACTTATTGCAGATAAATTATTAGCAAGTGATGGGAGAATAGGCAAATAATTACACCAAGTGAGCTTGCGCAAGAATACCGACTTATAATTGACTCTATCATTTCTCGTCCTCCATAATTTAAAATCTCAAGTAATGAGATTTGTGGATACTTAGCCTAATAAACCAATTAAGGTCTACATGGTTAAGGATACTGGCTAGAATAAACTTGGATAAGTCTATTCGGGTTGAGTCAAAATAAACGCAACGGGCCTAATATGTCAAAGACTTCTAAACTAGCTACACCACTTTATTAATATTTTTGACTTTATTGCGGGATATATACATATGAAAGCAACGATAAAAATTTAAAAATTACAACTAAATGGCCAAAGTTAATAAAAAAAATTTGAAAAATGTTGAAAAATAGGATTTTCTGGTTAAATGAAGGCATTTTCATGGAAAAGTCCACTTAAAACTTCGATAGAAGTCCCCCCTACACTTAAGATAAACATTGTCCTCAATGTTTAAGCATGTGGGAAAAATCTCCCCTACACTTATGACATTGTGTACGTTGTTTAACTCAAGTTAAGGAAGAGACGACTAAAGTGATCAATTTCAAATGTGAGTATGAAGAAAATTGAATCACGCTAGTTGAGAGATAGAACCGGATTTTGGATAACACGGGAGCACGGTTCTTCAAAGATTCCAAGAGTGCACTTATCCCTGTAATCACACCACACAAAGACAAACACGTAGAGAAGTCCCCCTACACTTAGGGGATTAAAACATAAAAGGATAGATACTCGGGCTGCCTCCCGAGGAGCGCTTGTTTTTGATAACCGAGTCACGAGCCTAACTCGACCCAAAATTAGTTCATGGGGAACGTGGTGAGGGATGGAATCACCTCCTGAGAGGTGTCCTCACCAAAGTACAACTTCACTCGTTGGCCATTCACCTTAAAATTAGGTCCATTAGGTTGAGCGAGCTCGAGAGTACCATATGGAAAAATTTGGGCAATGGTGAATGGGCCGGACCAACGAGATTTGAGCTTTCCCGAGAAGATTTTCAACCGGGAGTTAAAAAGTAAGACTTTATCTCCAACATGGAACTCTCGGTTTTTGATCTTAGAATCGTGAATGAGCTTAGTCCTTTCCTTATAGATTAAAGAATTTTCATAAGCCTCATTACGGAGTTCATTTAGCTCATTGAGTTGGATCTTGCGTAGGTAACCGGCTTTGTTTATATCAAAATTAGCCCACTTCAAGGCCCAATAAGCCTTGTGCTCCAACTCAATGGGGAGGTGGCACGCTTTCCCGTACACAAGACGATAAGGCGTACAGCCGATCGGGGTCTTGTAAGCAGTACGGAAAGCCCACAAAGCATCATCAAGTTTATCAGCCCATGAGGCACGATGCTCTCCCACGGTCCTTTCCAAAATTCGCTTAAGTCCTCGGTTGGATATTTCAGCCTGGCCATTAGTTTGTGGGTGGTAGGCTGTGGAAAGACGATGATTTACACCGTACTTAGCCATGACTCGAGCAAATTGATCATTGCAGAAATGAGTCCCACGATCACTAATAATGGCACGAGGCACACCGAATCTAGCGAAAAGAGCTTTCAAAAAGTTACAAACCACCCTTGCGTCATTAGTAGGCAAAGCTTTGGCTTCAACCCACTTTGAAACGTAGTCAACGGCTACAAGGATGTATTTGTTTCCTTTAGACGAAGGGAATGGCCCCATAAAGTCAATACCCCAAACATCAAAGATTTCACATTCTTGTATGAAATTCTGAGGCATCTCGTCTTTATGTGTGATTTTGCCTTGCTTTTGGCAAACATCACATCGTTTAACCATATCGTGAGCGTCACGATATATGGAGGGCCAATAAAATCCCGAATCAAACACTTTTTTTGCTGTGTAGTTGGGACCAAAGTGACCACCGGTGGGTCCTTTGTGGCAAGCATCAAGGATTTCAGACGCTGCCAGTCCGTCAACACATCGGCGGATAATCAGGTCGGCACATTGTTTGAATAGGTAAGGGTCGTCCCAAAAGTAAGTCTTAATGTCGGTGAAGAACTTCTTCTTTTGTTGGGACGTCAACCCTTCCTTTAGAATTCCACCCGCCAAGTAGTTTGCAAAGTCCCCAAACCACGGGGTTTCATTCGACTTCGAGTTTATAGACATTAAGGTCTCCAAGGGAAAAGAATCATTGATTTCTTTGGTCGGATGATCCCCTTGGTAAGGATCCTCAAGTCTGCTAAGATGGTCCGCGACTAGGTTTTCTGCTCCTTTTTTATCGCGAATTTCGATTTTAAATTCCTGGAGCAGCAAAACCCAGCGAAGAAGTCTTGGTTTGGAATCTTGCTTTGTCAACAAGTACTTCAGCGCGGAATGATCGGTGTACACAATGGTGGTGGAAAGGACAAGATAGGGGCGGAATTTTTCAAAAGCATAGACAACAGCTAAAAGCTCTTTTTCGGTTGTCGTATAATGCAATTGTGCCCCTGTCATTGTCTTGCTAGCGTAATGGATCGGTTGGAAGTGTTTGTTCACTCTTTGTCCCAGAACCGCTCCAATAGCAAAATCGCTAGCATCGCACATCAACTCAAAGGGAAGCTCCCAATTAGGGGTAACCAAGACGGGTGCCTTAGTTAGCTTATCCTTAAGCGAGTTGAAGGCTTCAAGACACTCTTTGGAGAAGATAAAAGGAGTATCTTTTTCCAAGAGGTGGGTCATCGGGCGAGCGATTTGAGAAAAATCTTTGATGAATCGACGGTAGAAGCCCGCATGACCCAGAAAACTTCTCACACCCTTCACGGTTGAAGGTGGAGGCAACTTTGCGATAACATCGACTTTAGCACGGTCTACTTCAAGACCGGCTTTCGAGATCTTATGTCCATGCACGACGCCTTCTTTTACCATAAAATGGCATTTTTCCCAATTCAGAACTAGGCGAGTGTCTTCGCACCGCTTGAGCATACGTTCCAAATTGGCAAGGCAAGAAGAGAACGAATCCCCGAAGACCGAGAAATCATCCATGAAGACTTCCATGGTTTGTTCAACCATGTCATGGAAGATAGCTAACATGCACCTTTGGAAAGTCCCGGGCGCATTACATAAGCCAAAAAGCATTCTTTTGTAAGCGAAAGTGCCATAGGGACAAGTGAATGTAGTCTTCTCTTGATCTTGGGGATCGATGGGTATTTGAAAATAACCCGAGAAACCATCAAGAAAGCAGTAATATTCATTACCGGCTAAACGTTCAAGCATTTGGTCCATAAAAGGTAGAGGGAAATGATCCTTTCTCGTGGCATCATTGAGTTTGCGGTAGTCTATACAAACTCTCCACCCAGTAACGAGACGAGTGGGAATCAACTCGTTGTGTTCATTGGGAACAACGGTTATTCCTCCCTTCTTGGGCACACAATGGATTGGACTAACCCACGGTGAATCCGAAATAGGGTAAATCATACCCGCATCAAGAAGTTTGATAACCTCTGTTTTGATGACTTCATGGATTTTTGGATTCACCCTTCGTTGGCTTTGAATTGTGGGCTTGAAGTCGTCCTCCATGAGAATTTTGTGGGTGCAGAAGTGAGGATCAATTCCACGAATATCCGAGATTTTCCAAGCAATAGCCTTCTTATGATCTTTCAACACAGCGACAAGTCGGGCTTTCTCTTCGTCCTTCAAATCCTTAGCAATGATAACTGGCGACTTCTTCTCTTCATCAAGGAATACATATTCGAGATGGGGCGGCAACTCCTTAAGTTCTAAATCCAGATGATTTTCGACGGGAGGCGTATTCGAAGTCGGAGTATCGATAGCAATGACCGTGGGAGATGGAGGCGAAGGATTGTCTTCGGTGAGAAGATTGTCAAAGAAATTCATGTCTTCATCCCCATCGATAGGAGAATCATTAGTAGCTAAATTCGCATCTCCCATGGTATCTTCGAGATTGTTCCAAAATAACTCACTATCTCCAAATAGAGACAACGATGAATCAATGGAGGACACGGTCTCAACATTGGGAAGAGAGGTAGGAATACTTTTGCAAGCATCATTAAAGTGTTCTTCACAAGCCTCATCAAGAACGTCAATACAATTAACGCTCTCATATGAATAAGGCTGTTTAGACAACTTTCCCAAGTTGAAGACTACTTTATCGTCACCCACTCTCATGATAAGCTCACCGGCTTCAACATCAATGAGAGTGCGACCGGTCCTAAGAAATGGACGTCCCACGATCAAGGGAACACGGGGGTCCATCTCGTAGTCGACGACAACAAAATCAGCAGGGAAGGTGAATTTGTCGACTCCTACAATGACGTCTTCGGCTATCCCCACAGGATAAGCAACCGTACGGTTAGCTAATTCCAAAGTCATTTTGGTGGGGACTAGCTCTGGGAGAGATAATTGCTTCCAAACACTTAGAGGCATGAGATTAATACTGGCACCTAGATCGGCTAGGGCCATGCAATTCTCTACTCCCGGGAAATTGCAAGGGATAAGAAAACGACCCGGATCACCAAGCTTGGTTGGCAATTTCCTTAAGAGCACTGCAGAGCAGTTCTCATTAAGTTGGGTGTTGGCAATATCAAGGAGCTTTTCCTTGTCGCTCAGAAGATCTTTAAACATTTTGGCGTATTTGGGCATGCGAGCGAGAGCCTCAGCGAAGGAGATATTGAAATTCAGTTGTTTGAACATTTTTAGGAAGTTCGAAACCTGAATATCATCGTTGCTCTTTTGCTTCTCTTTCCTCAACCTTGAAGGATAAGGTATATTGGAAGAAGAGGAAGGCTTTAGGGGAATAGGATCACTCACAACCACGGGTGGAGGAGGGGTAGAAGGAAGAGGTGGAGAAATTGGGGAAGGAGAAGGGTGAGGAATAGGAGCAGGCGACTCGTTCTCCTTAGTCACAACCACCGGTGGAGGTATAGGAAGCTCGGGTTCCTTGGTACCTTTACCACTTCGAGTAGTGATTGCTTTCATCTCCCCTCTTGGGTTCGCAACGGTGTTACTCGGAAGAGTACCCGAAGAAGAGGGTTGATTACCTTGGAAGAAACTAGCCATCATGTTCCTCAGATCATTAGTTTGGCTATCCAACGTGTTTCTCATGTCGGCTCTCAAATCGTTTCCTTGCTTGACCAAGTCTGCTTTCAAATTGCGCACTTCCTCTTGGAGATTTCCCACTATCACGTCATTGGTTCTCATGTAGGTTGTAACCTCTTGGTGTAATGTTGTGGTGGTTTGGTTGGGAGGAGCATTGTATGCAGGTGGTTGGTAAGCAGGTTGTTGGTAGACTTGATTGTTATGTTAAGGTGGTTGTTGCTGCTTGTGAGGTGGGATGTATGGTTGTCGAGGTTGTTGTTGTTGTTGAGGAGGGCGGTTAAGGTTTTGTTGTTGGTTTGGGTTGTTTGGGGGAAAACCGGGTGGTGAAAGATAGTTGTTGGATCGATAGCTAAGCAAGTTACGGTCACCTTGAGGTCTGGCTTGATAAGCAGGTTGAGGATAGGTGCCATATGCCGCATTCACATTCTCAGCAGGGTAATCTTGGGTGGTGGTACAAGTTGTGTAAGAGTGAGGACCACCGTATATCTCACAAGGTTGGCTGACAGCGTTCACTTGAGCGTTTTTGACGTTGTTGCTGTTGTTGTTGCCGACGGTGTGGGTGACAAGCGATTCAAGAAGCGTAGTGATTTTGTCTAATCGCTTGTCGCTGTCATTAGTGCTAGCACTAGCGACATTGGTCCGAACACTCTTGGTTTGCACACGAGATTTATTCTCAATGATGTCCCAAGCAGCATTGGAAGTCTTAGCCAAAAGATTACCCCCCGAGGCACTGTTCAGTGAATCTTGATCACTCATGCTTAAACCATTGTAAAAAGTATTAATTTGATGTACTTTGGTAAAACCATGTTGTGGGCATTTTCTTAAAAGATCTTTAAAGCGATCCCAAGATTCACTGAATGACTCATCGTACTTTTGTTCAAAATTTATGATCTCATTCCGCAAAGCGGTAGTACGAGAGGGTGGAAAAAGTAGTTGATAAACTTTGTTTCCAAATCCGTCCACGAGAGAATACTCTGTGGCGGTTCCTTAGCAAGCCAATGTCGGGCTTGTCCCTCTAAAGAAAAGGGAAAAAGTTGTAACCTTATAACCTCTTGTGGAACACCATTGAACTTGACCGTGTTGGTGAGTTGCAAGAATCTCTTTATATGGTCATGTGGATCATCAATGGTTCGTCCCAAGAACGGTTGAGCGGAGACCATCTGGATAAAACCTGATTTTAGCTCGAAATTGTTGGCGGCAATTGGTGGTATAACAATTGGATCCGTGTTGCCATCGACATGAGCTTGCAGCAATTCAATCATCGGGCGATTATCCGGAAGGTGCTCATTGTTATTGTTATTATTCATGTTGTTGTTGTTATTATTGTTTGGAGGTGGTACACCGGCCATGTCTAAGTGATCGAGAGGCTCGGGCTCTTGATATGACGTGGATCGAGTGCGCATACACCTGCAAAAGAACGAACAAAGAAAAACAAAGCAAAAATATTTTTGGTTTTTATGTTTTTTAATTTTTTTTGTATTTTTGAAAGTTTTATATTTTTTAGTTGTTTTTGAAGATTTTCTTGAAAAAGTAACGTTCACGGGGAACGGATCCCAAAATCCAAGTTCTCACAAAAAACTTTTGATCTTAACGAGAAGAGCCGGCAGCGGCGCCATTTGATACAAGATTTTTACTAGTTGAAAGAGTTCGTTTTCTCGGAATCTTCTCGAATTGATCTCGGCCTTAAGTGGAATGATTGTTCTTGGTTACTAAATAAAAGGGTTTGGTTTTCTAAACTAATAAATAGTGGAAATGAAAGTTTAAATTAAAGACAGTTACTTAAATGACAATTAACAAAGGCTTGAATTAAAATTTAATTTAATGATGATTAATAAAAACCTGAATTTAAATTAGAATTAAGATTAAAATAAAATTTAAAATTAAAATAAAGAAACAGTACAGAAATAGTGAAGAAACAGTAAACCTTAAAAAATGCTCAGCAGATAACTGATTCGGAAGTCACTGTTCATTCGGAAGTTGAAGGTTCATTCGGAACTTTGGGCTTCGTTCGGAACTTCTCAGAGTTCCGATTCGGAACTATTGGTCAAAATTGGTTCGGAACTTTAAGATTGGTTCGGAACTTAGGCTTCGTTCGGAAGTTTGGATTGGTTCGGAACTTATAGCTTGGTTCGGAACTTTTTCCCTGGTGCGGAAGTTTCACCTTCGTTCGGAACTTTTTGGCTTGGCTCGGAACTTCTGCTTGGTTCGGAAGTTTTAGATTGGTTCGGAAGTTTTAGCTTGGTTCGGAACTTTTAGCTTGGTTCGGAACTTTTAGATTGGTTCGGAACTTTTATAGGTAAACTCATTCGGAACTTTTAACTGACTCGGAACTTTTGAAAACAAAACTCATTCAGAAGTTACTGTTCATTCATTCGGAACTTCTGGGAAACCCAGATACAGAAACTATACCGAAGAACAAGGAAACACGATTTTGATCCAAAAATCACCAAGTTTTTCACCAAAAACTTAAATAAATCAATCACAAAGCATCTACTAACCATAAACTACTAATCCCATCAACAAAAACACAAATCCCAACAACTTTTGAAGATCAAATCAAGAAAATAAAAACTTAAAAACTTGAAGATAAAGATGATGATTAAACAAGAACTTTGTATTGAATGATTAATGTTTTGACAAGATAAATCAAAGATTAAAATTACAAGATGAGAAAATTAAAGATTAAAATCACCAATCACCCTAATGGTGATGGTGATGAAACGGAACAGAGAGAAAAAGTGGGGAAGAAGAAAAACTAAAAATACTAGTCTAAATGTGTGAGGGGAGGGCTATTTATAGCCTTGTCTTTTGGTTGGTGAGTGGGCTTTCTCCCGTTCTTCTTGTCTTTTCGTCTTTTCAGAAAAGTTTCCGTTTTCGATTCTGATTCGGGATTTGTCGTCGATTAAATTCAACTCGTCTTTTAATTTCTTCATTTAATAGACTTGAGTTTCTTCGACTTATATAAATCTTCCATCTTTGGTCCTTTTCTTCGATAAATCTTCGAATAGGCCCAGTGACTTCAAATCTTTTGCATCTCTTGGACAATAGACTTTATCTTGAGTCTTTTTCTTCAGTAAAACCCGTGCAATCCCATGTTTTCTTCAATATTCATCCGGTTGGCTCTGAAAACACAATAAACACAAAAACCACGCATAATTCCAAACAAATGATATTAAATACGTGTTTTGGTCTCGTTTTAGCCCGAATTAAGTGGTAAAAGGATGGGTGTTTACACACCTATCAATACTTCACCGACTCGCTCAATGACATCAAACGGTCCGATGAATCGAGGACTGAGCTTCCCTTTGATTCCAAAACGTCTAACACCACGTGCTGGTGATACCTTAAGGAAGACGTGATCTCCTACGTTAAAATGTAAGTCCCTACGATGCTTGTCGGCATAACTCTTCTGACGTGACCGTGCTTCTTGCAATTTTTGCTTAGCTACTGCGACCTTCTCGCTGGTGATACCTTAAGGAAGACGTGATCTCCTACATTAAAGTGTTCACTCACCAACCTGATCCCAGCAGATTGGGGCGCGACACTTTCTGCCATACAACATCTCGAATGGAGCACATTTAATACTTACGTGCCAACTGTTGTTGTATGCAAACTCTACCAGACATATGTAATCATCCCAATCTCCAGTCCATTCCAACGCACATGATCTCAACATGTCTTCTAATGTCTGAATCGTTCACTCCGATTTCCCGTCTGTTTGAGGATGAAAAGCTGTGCTAAGCTTAAGTTTTGTACCCCAAGCTTTCTGCAGACTCCTCCAAAATCGCAAAGTGAAACGAGGATCTCTGTCTGAGACGATGCTGGACGGAGCACCATGAAGTCTCATGATCTTCTTCTTGTAAGTATTGGCGAGTTTACTGACCGAATCTTCCTTGTGGATCGGTAAGAAATGAGCTGACTTAGTAAGTCGATCAACGATAACCCAAATCGCATCGTGCCTCCTCTTTGTATGCGGAAGACCGGTAACAAAATCCATGGTGATCTTGTCCCACTTCCACTCTGGAATATCTAACGGTTGTAGAAGACCGCCAGATCGCTGATGCTCGATCTTAACCTGCTGGCAGGTAAGACATTTGGAGACGTAAGTCGCAACATCCTGTTTCATACCACTCCACCAAAAGTATTTCTTGATGTCATGGTACATCTTGGTCGAACCAGGATGAATAGAGAATGGGGAGCTATGAGCCTCAGCTAACAATGCTTCCAGGAGTTCTTGATCATCAGGAACACAAAGTCTCGTGCCCTGCCATAAGATATCGTCTGCGTCTACTCGAAATTCTATCTGCTTCTCGAAGTTCTGAATTATCGCCCAGATTTCACCATCATCCTTCTGAGCTTCCTTGATACTAGAGAGTAACTTAGGTTCCACTCTAAGATTAGCCCAGTAACCGTGCTGCCCACGTACCATGATCTTAATGTCTAGTCGCTCCAAGTCTCTTATAATTTCCTCCTCAATTTTAATGTCGTTTATCATTCCGGACTTTCTGCTAAGTGCATCTGCCACTACATTCTCCTTGCCGGGATGATACTGCAAGTTAATGTCATAATCCTTCAACAGCTCTAAGCATCTCCTTTGTCTCATGTTCAATTCACGTTGAGTGAAGATGTACTTCAAGCTCTTGTGGTCCGTGAAAATGTCACATGATTCTCCATACAAATAGTGCCTCCATATTTTTAATGCAAACAGGACTGCTGCAAGTTCTAAGTCATGCGTAGGGTAATTTTCCTCATAAGGCTTAAGCTGCCATGAAGCGTACGCGATCACTTTCCCATGTTGCATGAGAACACAGCCAAGTCCCTTCCCCGATGCATCACTATAGATCTGAAATCCACCTGTACCAGATGGGAGAGTAAGAATCGGTGCAGATACTAACTTTTGCTTTAGGTCTTCAAAGCTCTTCTCTCTTTCTTTAGTCCAGCCGAATTTCTCCCCTTTCCGCATCAGTTTGGTCAATGGTAGTGCTAAGCGGGAAAAGTTCTCCACGAACCTACGGTAATAACCAGCTAAGCCTAGGAAACTGTGAAATTCAGTCACTGCTGTCGGTCTTGGCCACTTGGTAATAGCCTCAACCTTTGCTGGATCCATAGTGATGCCTTCTGCTGATACAGTGTGACCTAAGAATGCCACCTTGTCTAACCAGAACTCACACTTGGAGAATTTAGCATACAACTGCTTTTGGCGAAGAATCTGTAACACTGTACGAAGATGATCTTCGTGTTCCTCCTTGGACTTAGAGAATATCAGAATGTTGTCAATGAAGACAATGACGAACTTGTCCAGAAACTCATGGAAGATTCTGTTCATCAAATCCATGAACACTGCTGGAGCATTGGTAAGGCCAAATGGCATGACTACAAATTCGTAGAGGCCATAGTGTGAACGAAAAGCAGTGTTGGCGATGTCCTGCTCTTTAACCCGTAGCTGATGATAGCCCGACCTCAGATCAATTTTGGAGAAATGTTTGGCCCCTTGGAGTTGGTCAAACAGATCGTCAATGCGTGGTAGAGGATACATATTTCTGATGGTGACCTTGTTGTCGCGATAATCTATGCAAAGACGCATACTGCCGTCCTTCTTCTTCACGAATAAGACCGGTGCGCCCCATGGAGATGCGCTCGGTCGAATGAAACCTCGTTCCAGAAGTTCTTGCAATTGATCCTTCAGCTCCTTCAACTCTATGGGAGCCATGCGATAAGGAGCCTTGGAAATTGGCTCAGCTCCTGGGATGAGCTCGATGTTAAACTCTACTTCACGTGCAGGTGGTATGCCCAGAAGTTCTTCTGGAAATACATCTGGAAATTCTAACACTATCTGCTGATTCTGAATTGATGGAGATTCAGCATCCATGTCATGAACATTAGCTAGATAGCCCTCACAACCATGTGAAAGTAATGCACGTGCGTGCAGGGTTGATATGATCTGTACAGACCTTCCGGGTACGAACCCGTTGTGAATGTACTCTGGTGCATTAACATCACCGAAGATGACTCGATATGAATGGCAGTCTATGGTAGCATGATGCTTGGATAGCCAGTCTATGCCCAATATCATGTAAAAATCATTCATGTCCAGCGGAAGTAGGGGTGTCATTCGGTTCGGGTTATTCGGTTAATTTTTTTTTCTGAGTCAACCCGAAAACCGAACCGAACCGAAATAGATTTCAACCGAACCGAACCGAAAACCGAATTTGAATTCGGTTCGGTTTTCGGGTTGACCCGAATAACCCGAATTTTCTGAATTTTTCAAAAAAAATATATAATTATATAAATATTTAGAAAAAAAGGTTATTTCAAGTATAAAATGATATTTTTATATTAAAATTATGTTTTAAAAATTAGTTTGCATATATTAGGATTAAATTAATTTTTAATAACTATTATATATATATAAATTTATTAAAAAAATATATATATTTATAAAATTTCGGGTTTCGGTTCGGTTCTCGGGTCCGACGGCCAAACCCATACCCAACCCGAAAACCGTATTTGTAGTTCGGTTCGGTTCGGTTATGACCCAAAACCCGAATTCTATTTTCGGTTCGGTTCTAGTTCGGGTTCGGTTCGGTTCGGTTTTCGGTTTTTGTGGGTCAAACCCGAATTATGGACACCCCTAAGCGGAAGTGTGTCAACAGGACGAATCTTGTCATCAAACTCTAGGGGAAGGCTCTTTTACACATGAGTTATGCGTACAAAGTCTCTTAAAGGCGTGGAAATGTTCAGTACATTCTCTAATGGCATAGGGGATATCCTAACATTCTTAGTATAAGCAGTAGAAATGACCGAATGAGTAGCACCCGTGTCAAATAGAACACATGCAGCTTGCCCATACATATACAAGATTCCAGTGATGGTACATGTAGACTTGTTGGCCTGATCGCGAGAATTCGTGTAAACGCGTCCAGTAGTAGAAGGCGGCTTAGTATCAGCATGTCCAGATGTGCCCTCCATCTCGCCCTTGCGGCAGTCCTTCATGCCATGGCCAGGGAGGCCACACTTGTAGCATTCGTCGCTGTCGCGACGACATGGCCCTGGGTGCCTACGGTTGCAGGTAGTGCAAATAGGATGAGTATACCCTCCAGCAGGTATCCTTGCTGGCTGAGAGCCTGATAAGAACAATATACATGAGACATGATAATACGTACAAAGGACAATGTGGAAAATTCATAAGATGTAATACCAGTGATAGCTGGACGGTTAGGCTGCGAACCTCTTTGGTTCTGGTCCCTCCCGTTACCATGATTCCTGGTAGAAGATTCCTAATGTGTCAGAATTATAAACTATTACATGTAATCATAAGAAAATGAGTAAGTGTAAGGACCTGTTTTTGTTGGAGTTTCCAACGTTGTTACGGTAATTATCATTACCGCCACGCCTATCCGTAGCAGAACGGTCGTGAGTCTGACAATTTCCCTTGGGCTGAGTAGGCTGTTGCTGAGTAGCCGGCTGAGACCGGTCCCTAGTCTTCTGCCTGGAAGATGCAATTTAAAAGAGATATAAATGTTGATATATACCGAAAGAATACGGTTTGGTCACCGCTGAATAACGAATGTTTACCTCTTCTCGGGTCTCTCTGCTTCCCCGAACTCTTCACTTTCTTGCAGCATCTCCAGCTTACGTGCTGCATCGGCCACTTGTGCAACTGTGTTGAACGTAACACATACCAAGTTGTTGGCGACCGATGTACGAATAGCCTACCGGAAGTGGTATGCTTGCTCTTCGGGAGTACCTGCTGTTGCGGCAAGAAAACCAGCCAAACGAAGAAAGCGCTGCATGAACTCATTGTTGTTCTCTCCAACTCTCTGTCTGATTCCATGGTACTCTCTCTTCAACTTGTCTTGCTCAGCCTTGGGAAAGAACTGTCATATCACTAAATCCCTGAACTGAGCCCAAGTCAAACCAGCCACCCAATTATCACCTCCCTCAGACTGCTTCAGTGCCTTCCAACTTGAAGACGAGGTCACATCCCATTGCATCGAAGATCTTCTCAATGTGAGCCAACCAGCTTTCAGCTTCACTGGGGCTATCTGTTTTCTCGAAAGATCGAGGGCGTAGCTTATTGAATCTCTCCAGCCATGTGACCAATGTTGTTGTAGGAGGAAGAGGAGGTACTGGGTGCTGTTGCTGATTGTTGGCAGCCTGCACCTCAGCCCTGATTTCGTTCCTCAGCTGAGGAAGCATAGCTGCATCGCAGCTTGGACTGCTGCATTGAGTTGTTCCTGCTCGCGTGTGAGAACCATCTGACAGTATAACATAAAATACATGATTAAACTAATCAAAACATAAATTTATACATGAAAAAAATTTATACCAATAAATCATGAGAAAAAATTTATGCAAGAAAACTAGTATATGAATGCATGATGCAGTTTTATAAAAACTTTTATATGCGCGAGAGTGAATGCCTATGGTCAATTCACTCAAAACAAAAGACATGGCGAGGGGACGCCAATGGGTCGGTCCCAAAGTTAAAAGTTTCGATAAAACACATGCGACTAAATAAGGCCAGTCCTGTACCAACCATTACTTAGTCATAAACCTGCGACAATGACATATATATGAATGCATGAAAACAATGAATGCATGAAAACCGACTGTCAGTTCTAGGAAGACCATAGTGACTACCCACTAATCACAGGTCGTGTTTTGAGAGCCTACAGGTCGAAACCTGGCTCTGATACCATAATTGTAACACCCCATTTTGGCAAATGGAATGTCACGCGTGATTATGGCGTGTCATCAAAGCATACAAGGATAAATGTCTTAAACATTACATGACCATAAAGGAAATACCGGAAACAAACATCGTCACCCCAAAGTAAAAGCTCATCACACACAAACATAAGTACTGTAAAGGAAAAGGACTAAACAATGTCCATGGAAATGAGTAGCAAAATGTATGAATAAATGCATAAAGTAATGAAGGATAGAAAGCTTCCAATCCCTATGCACGTACGCTTAAAGTCTACGAGCGTCCCTGAGTACCTGCCGTTTTGGGAACATGAAAGGAAAACGGCTGAGCACAACGCTCAGTGCACGGATATACAAGCATAAAATGAATAACATAAGCATATACAACATATAGCAGCGGAATTGACTAAGTCCTGGAAAACCTGGTATAACTTAGTGATACTGGTTTTATAGTTTGAAAAGCCTTATGTTTATCTTATGAAAACTGTTTAACATGTTTACCATTAGTCAATATAGGTCATGAAATATTAACGTGCATGAATATTTGGAGGGGAGATCTCATCATGCAATTAGAGGGGCTGAAAAAATATAAAGAGGTTTCTAAAAAGAAAAAACTACTGTAGTTTCTTAGAAAACCAAAATGATGATACTAAGAAGGGTAATATTGTCATTGTGTTAAAAGTAAAAAAAAAATACTAAAAAATTATGTTTTTATTAAAATACGTGTTTTTTTTCAATGAATTATAATTATAAAACAAAATAAGTAGCATTTTTGTAAAAGAAAATAGTGATTTATTGTTGCTATACCAATTTGACTTAACTCGCGTTAAATTTATCAACTTAATTAAATTTCACATTGATGTGTTTTTTAAATAGGTGGTTTCAATACTCCACTGCTATCATATTATAATTACTCCATGTGTATTGTGACATATATATATCTTTAATAATTATATATTTATTTGACTAAAAAGTGATGTAAAACTATAAATAACAAAGCATCTAACATTTTAAATATGCAAACAAATTTTACAATATTCAATTATTATCCGTCACATATACTCATTAAACTCTTTTTTCATCGATTCTAATATATAAATATACATTTACGTCTTCTTTTTTTTTAATAACTTAATAAAACAAAAAAAAATCCAGATCATAAGTCAAAGTATTACAATCTTTATTAAACGATAATTAGACATTTGAGTTAAGCAAGTCAAACTTTGATCCCCAATGTGTCTTGCCAATTACAGTTAATTAAAGTGGTTTAAATAATCTAACAAATGAGCTTAAATTAAATATTTTTGAGTCGAGTTTGAACAAATTTTATATATGAGTAATTTTATATATGAGTTGAACTTAAGCTTGAACCTGTCTAACATAACATGTGCCGAGCTCGAACTTAAGTATAAAGCTCGAAACAAAACGAGCTCGAGCTCAAGCTCTGAGCCGAATTCAAGTCTTTACCGGAGTCAAACTTGAATAGGCTAGTTTTCACCTTTTTTATTAATATTTTTTTGAGCAAAACCTTTTTTATTAATAGAAAAAAAAAACAAATCTATAAGTCAAAATATCGAAAAAAGAAAAAAAAAAACAAATCTATAAGTCAAAATATCAGAATCTATATTAGACATGTTGAGCTAGGAAGCAAGTCAAACTTTTACCCCCCCCCCCCCCCCCCCCCCCCAACAAACCCACAATGTTTCTAGGCAATTACAGTTAACTAAAGTGATATTAGGTAACATAAATAAAATAATTAAACATAAACAATGGTTGGAACTTGGAAGCCTTCTTGGTATTTCGCAATAAACCAACACGAAAAAACATCATTTGTTTGTTTGACTATTCTTGCTTGATAGCAATCTCCTCTTAACTTTGTTATAAAACCACCCTCAAAACCACATCTTCATTTCATATTTCAAATTCTCCTCTCTAAACACAACACTCAAATACGAAAAACCATTATTTATTTATTCTTTCGATTCTTTCTATTCTTTCATCAAAGTATCTCAAAATTTGTCTTTAGAAATACATCATGACAATCAAGAAATCATCAAAATCTTCATGGCTAAGTTGTTTCAAGATGCCCGAAATACACCAAGTGATTAAAGAACCCGTATTACAGAAGAACTCGAACTCGAACTCGGTTAAGAGAATATCTTATACGGATATTAGTAGCTCGATGATATTGGAGGACTTGTCGATTTCATTAGGAAATCTATATGTTTTTACCCTAGCTGAACTTAAAGTCATAACTCAAAGCTTTTCATCGTCGAATTTCTTGGGCGAAGGTGGTTTCGGACCCGTTCACAAAGGTTTCATTGATGACAAGCTTAGACCTGGTTTAAAAGCTCAGCCTGTGGCTGTTAAGCTCTTGAACTCAGAAGGTGGACAAGGTCATAGAGAATGGCGTGTATATGTTAACTTAATGTTTTTTCCAAGATTTTGTTTACTAAATATGGAAAGTTTATTAATGTTTTTTGCATGGATTTAACAGACAGAAGTGGTGTTTCTTGGTCAATTAAGACATCCACATTTGGTGAAGCTTATTGGATACTGCTGTGAAGATGAACACAGGCTTCTTGTTTATGAGTATATGCCACGTGGAAGCTTAGAGAATCAGCTCTTTCGAAGTAAGTTTACAATCTAATTTCCACCTTTTTAAGTACATATTTAATCTAAGTGTACTATAGAGTATACATACAAAATTAAGAACAGTTAGATAATACGGATATGATATGATATCCACTGGAAACGCATAAAGAAAAAGTCATGTTGATATTATTATACTACGTAGTAGTATGATCAACTTCGACCACCTTAAAAAAAAACTCGTTTTGCCAGTTCAAAGTCTTAAGTTCTAGAAATGATTAACGTATAAAGCTGTCGACAAATAAAATAATCTATACTTTGTAACTGTTGTTATTAAACATTGTTTGGTTTCAATTACAGGATTTTCAGTGTCACTTACATGGTCTACACGAATGAAAATCGCTCTAGGAGCTGCGAAAGGGCTTGCATTTCTTCACGAAGCGAAAAAACCTGTTATATATCGTGATTTTAAAGCTTCCAACATTTTGCTAGACTCTGTAAGCACTTCACAACAATATTGAATCTCACATTAATTAATCTCAATACTTTTCTTTGTGTTTAGTAATAATCTTGATTTTTTTATATGTTTTAGGATTATACCGCTAAACTGTCAGACTTTGGTCTCGCTAAGGATGGTCCAGAGGGAGAAGATACACATGTTTCTACTCGAGTTATGGGCACACATGGCTACGCGGATCCTGAATACCTCATGACAGGTCACTTGAGATCAGCAAGCGATGTTTACAGCTTTGGAGTTGTACTTGTTGAGCTTCTAACGGGAAAATCAGTTATGGAAAAAACCTCTCGCTCAAACCGAGAACAAAACCTAGCCGATTGGGCTAGACCACAACTCAAGGGTTGTCGGAAACTTAGTCGTATAATGGACCCAAGACTTGAAGAACAGTACTCAGAAAGCGGTGCTGTAAAGGCAGCTGAATTGGCTTACCTATGTCTTAGCCATAAGCCAAAGGAAAGACCAACCATGAGTATGATTGTTGATGCCCTCGAGCCGTTAACGAAATATAATGATATGCCAGTAGGGACTTTTGTATACATAGCTCCAACCGAAAACAAAGTGTCACCCCTTCCAAGTCCAAAGAATGAGGTGAATAAAGATGGGCGAAAACATATTAACACACACCATCATCATCCACATCAACATGATCGAAAGCACCGTAGGACTACATCACCCGCGGTTCATTCCGAGACAGAATTACAAAGAGACCTCAGTACCGGGACAAGTACTAGCGGCACAAATTCACCGGTGTAATGGGAGATATTAAAACGGCGATAGTTCAGATTTTAGAGGATGCTTTTACATACTCAAATGATGCATCGTAAGTCGTAAATGTAAAGATCGATAGGCAAAGCACACAAACTTGTGCATTACTTTGTTTATTACATATGTAACATATATTACAGAACTTTTGTTCTATGTATTACGGAGTATCTCTATAAAATTTATTTGATTATTTAACCTTTTTTTGACAAGATCTCATAGCTTTCTATCGTTTTGTTTTATATTTTTTGTCTTCCATATTTTTTCCTTATCAAACTTCATAACACCAATCCTCAGTAATACACTTTAAACACAGCTGTGACCATGCCACGCGTTGATCGTGGGCAAAGAAAAATGAGAAGTGTCATTCTTTTCTGGACTCAGTACGGTTCGTAGATACTCCAGATTATGGTTGTGTGTCTCCTACCGGCACGTGCTAGGTATCGTATTCTACCGTTAGGTGACAGTTGGATGACAGTTGTCTACGCATGTATTAATGCGACCTGAGAGGCCTTCCTGATCATTGCGACCTGGGAATGTAGGTATTGAATTGAGCTTATCCGACTGCTGATAATGAGCCTTATTTCGGGTGTGTCGTTAGTAAGCATGTTCATTGCACTATGATAATGCAAGTGTTAATCGCTAACATTATAGCAAATTAGCATATACTTTAGTACAAAAAATACAAATGATGCAAACATTGAAAAAGCTTCTACAAACGTCAAATATCACACGATACGTTGTCAAGTGCGTGTTAAAAGAATGATTACGAATCTGACTATACTTAACAAAGTTGTTAGTAAACTATGGGAAAGTATTGAAAATTCGGTCCTTTAAAATAATTTAATTTAACTAACTTCCAAAGAAATTAAGGGTTGACTTTTTCATAGTCATAGGTTTGGACTTTTATTAAATTAGACGAGCTTTAAGCAAGTGGGGTTGTTTCTGGAAGAAAAGAATCAGATGCTATATAAGCTGAAGAAAATTAAAAAAAAAAAAAAAATGTAGTCTCATATTTGTCGTACGTCTATGAATCTTCATTAAATTTCTAGGTAGAAATTTAAAATAAGATTAAAATTATATTTTTAAATACATTTGAGATAGATTTGTAATGGGAGGTGATTTGCATATTTTTTGGATTGATTGTGACAATTTAAAATATAATGTCTTAACATCTATACTCTTGTAAGAATAAATATGAATAAAAAGTGATATAATGGTATGTATGTCAAGACACCATATTTTGGAGTGTTCCAATCAATCCAAGGAGTGTGCAAATCACTTCTCATTGTTAATGTGTACATTGAATGATATCATTGGTCGTCATTTTGGGATTAGTGAGAAGAAGGACGAAAGTCAAAAACTTTTCGAAATATGCTTGAGATGGGTGGTAACTCTGGCAATTTTAACTTGGGATAATTATTGAAATGCCTAAAGGGAATTGGCCCAAAAATTGGATAGGGTCAAGACGTTGTCGGCGTTGAGATCACTCATCATTTCCTTTTTTACATTCATCAAACTAAAATTTCTTTAAATGTTTCATGCAACTTATGCAACTTATTACAAAATAATTCTTTTTTTTTTTTTTGAAAAATTTCACTAAGTTGTGTTAGTCGTATGAGCCATTTAAAGAAATTTTAGTTTGGTAGGTGCAAAAAAGGAAATGATGAGTGATCTTAGGACATTTCAAGAATTATCCCTTTTAACTTCAGGAAATGCTGAGCGGATAACGGACATTATTGGAGGTAAACCTGGTGTCTAAACATGTTATATCCATTTAGGGACGGAGAGAGTAACAAATATATTTTTTAAAGAGTTAATTACATTTTTGTCCTTATGGTTTGACGGGTATAACGGTTTTGGTCCAAAAGTTTGAAAAGTAACAGATCTAGTCTTATTTTGCTCGACCCGTAACACTTTTGGTCCCAAACGTTAGTTGAGGCATAACACATACCCTCAAATGTGCAGGGTACCAAGTTATGTGTTCCGGACGATCTTACACTCAGAGAAACCTTACTGACTAAGGCTCACAACTCTCCATTCTCGATTCATCCAGGTTCTACCAAAATGTACCATGATCTCAAACAGCATTTTTGGTGGAGTGGCATGAAACAGGATGTTGCTACCTCCGTTTCTAAATGTCTGACCTGCCAGTAGGTTAAGATAGAACATCAGCGAACTAGTGGTTTACTACAACCATTCGAAATTCTCGAATGTAAATGGGACAAGATCTCCATGTATTTTGTTACCGGACAACCGCAGAATTAGAGGAAGCATGATTCTATATAGGTCGTTGTCGATCGTTTAACCAAGTCAGCTCATTTCCTTCCAATCCGCAAGGATTACCCAGTTAGCAGATAGGCGGAAATATTCCAGTAGGAGATCATGCGATTGCATGGTACTCCATCAGATATTATATCAGACAGAGATCCATGATTTACATCTCGTTTCTAGAGAGGCTTTCAGAAAGCTTGGGGCACTAAACTCAAGCTTAGCACAACCTTCCATCCTCAGACCGACGGTTAGCCAGAGCGTACTATTCAGACCTTAGAATACATGTTACGTGCTTGTGCGTTAAAGTGGACAGGGAATTGGGATGACTACATATCCTTGGTTGAGTTTGCTTACAACAACAGTTCGCACGCAAGTATCAAGTGTGCGCCTTTGAGATGCTTTATGGCAGGAAGTGTCGTGCTCCAATCTGCTGGGATCAGGTTGGTGAACGAATCATTGAGGGTCCAGAGATGATTGAGGTGACCAATGAGAAGGTCGCCATTGCCAAGGTGAACCTTCAGGAAGCTCGTGCTCGTCATAAGAGCTATGCAGACAAACATCGCATATCGTTAGAATTTCAGCCTGGTGATCGTGTTTTCTTGATGGTATCAGCAGCACGTGGAGTCAAGCATTTTGGTATTAAGGGCAAGCTCAGTCCTCTTTTCATCAGATCATCTGAGATCCTCGAACTTGTCGGTGAGGTATCGAACGTCTGGCGTTACCTCCTCAGCTATCTCATGTTCACAATGTGTTCCATGTGTCCTTACTCAGATGCTATAATTATCATCATCTGCACATTGTCTCATATCCACTCGATCAGATTCGTGAGGATCTATCCTATGTTGAGGAACCCGAGGCAGTTCTTGATCGTCCGGATCGGGTTATGAGGAGAAAGACGATTCCATTTGTCAAGATCCTTTGGAGGGACCATCCCGAGCAGGAAGCCACTTGGGAAATGGAGGAGTCTATCCTGACTTCTTACCCTCATTTTCAGCTATGATTCGGGCATGTCCTTTTCAGCTTATCGTATCTCTAATTCGAGGACGGATTATTCTTTTTAGAGGGGAAGAGTTGTAAAACCCGAAAAAAATACCTAAGAACATTAAATACATGAAAACACGGATTAATTAAAACTTTATAATTAATTAATACACGACGCGTATCATGGGATATTTAAAGTATAAGTACGAGTATTACGTATGCTATTATTTATTACATACAAGTATGTACGTATAAAAACTAAAACATGACAAGAATTAATACCAAACTAAAACACGAACACACACGATAATTTATTTAAAAACACGAAAAATGAAACATTATATAATAAGGGGTGTTTAGACGGCACATTAAGGAAAAAGAAACAAAAGGGCCAAGCCCGACCCGTCGGTTTGCAAGAGAAAAAAGGGAGGGAAAATTGTTTGATTCTTTTATTTCGCTTACGGGTATTGTTCGTGTTTATAAAATCTAAATCACTAAGCATACGGTATCCCTAAATCCTAATCTTTTCTTTGATCATGAATTAGATAAATAAACAAGAACATATGGTTTTGGGATGATTAAAACATGTATTAATTAAAAACAAGTCGGGTTTTGTTTGGTTGACACGGGAACCGAGACCACAAGGGGTCTCGGTGTGTGTTTTGTTCAGCCAGTCGAACCCCACTGTGGGGTCGGTTGTTGTTTTGCCTAGTTGGCTGCAACACCAAAGCCCCAACAGGGGTGCGTTTGGCTTGACATTGGGTACCGGCGTCAGCCGGTGGGAACTTTGAACCGGCAGAGGCAACCGACCACAACCGGTGGCTGCGTTGGCCGGCCAGTGGCAAGGCCACAGCCTTGCGGCTGTGGTGTTTGTTTGTGGTTCGAGCCAAACCGAGACGATGGGGTATCGGTGTAGGCTAGGTTGGGGCTCGGGTACACACGAAAACACAAGGGTGTGTTTGGTTTAGTTTTTTTTTTGCTAAATTATATTAAGATTAATTTAATTAATTATACTAAATAAAACATGTTATAATTAATTAGATCAAGGACTTAGGATATATTTATTTTGTACATAATTATTCATGAAATTGACGTAGCCCCATTATTTAATTTAACTTAGACTATAATAATTATTTATAATAATTATTCATGATGAATTACATGGGCACATTTAATTAATTTAATTAAGAACTTAACTTAATTATTTAATTACATTTTAACCATGTTTTAATTAAATTAATATTATACTTTAATTTAATTATATAATTAACAAGTTATGGTAAAGTATTATTAATATAAAAGCAAGTTATATTATTAATTAATAATCATTTATAAACCATGTATTATATTATTAATTAATAATTAATATGTTAAGACTAAAGTATTTATTATTAATAAACTTACTATATATGACATTTAAATAATCATGACTTATACTATATGCTTATGAAACATTAGCTTATATCTTATGCTTATTAAATAAGCTTATTACTATTTATGGAAACATGCTAAAAAAATATACTAATTATAGAAACATGCTGTTTATGGAAACATACTATTTATGGAAATATACTATTTATAGAAACTTTCTATTTTTAGAAACTTACTAACTATAGAAACTTTCTATTTTTTGAAATTTACTATTTTTGGAAACTTACTATTTTTGGAAAGTGTTATATATGGAAACCTGCTATTTTTGGAAAGTTACTATATATAGAAACCTGTTATTTTTAGAAAGTTACTTATTATGAAACATCAAGTATAATAACACATAATACATGAAATACGTTAATCAATAACACATGAAACACTAAGAAACACATGATAAAACATGAAACAGTAAAACAAGTCAAGAACATGTAAAACAAGTCTAGAACAAGTAAAACAAGTCAAGAACAAATAAAGTAAACTAAGACTCAATAAGTTATACATTAAACAGACAACTCATTCACGTCCCTTATTTATGTAGCACTCGTGAAGTCGGAGTAGCTACTTTCCGCTTTCATCTTCATTTCATTACTGGACATAAGGTACGGATATTCTGTCCTTCAGTATGGACATTTTTTTTCTATGATTAGGATTCCTCGTTTGCTGCCATCTGTTTTCCTTAGTAGTTTACATGTCATAAAACTTTTCAGTAATTACTATCTTATCATTTTAAACTGCATGAGTTATATACATGCATGACCATGTCCACCTAGTTATGGAGGTACCATAACCATAACACTTGAGGCACCGGTGTTATTACTCTTCCGCGACGAGAGTGATTACTCGTGGGTCCCTTTCAGTTATTGACCATTTTATTATTATCATGTGGGTCGTATGGGTGCATCCTAGTACATGTTTTATAGATTACACGGTGACTGTGGGTGTGTGCTCTACATCCGTCACATAGAGCTAATCCCTCCACCCAGACTAATATAATTAGAGGCAACCCCTTGAATTGCATGACGATGTCACCTCTCTATGTATTCATATACGTTGATGCCTTCATGACTTATATGGGATCTTTGGCATTTAAAATACATTTTTATGAATAAACCTAAGGCTTTTCAGATATAAATCAGTTTATAAAACATATTCTAGGTTTTCCAAGACTTACACATATTCCGCTGCATTTCATATTTTACTTATGTTTTCAGTCATTCTATTATGTCATTATATCCGTTCACTGAGCGTATTGCTCAGCCATATTTTCTTTCCATGTTCCCATACGGCAAGTACTAAAGGGCAGACTTATGCAATCAAGAGTACGTGCATTAAGATGGAGGCCCCCTTTGACTTCATTTCTTTTATGCATTTATATACTTCTGCTTTGCTAGACATTCTTTAGTCATTTTTCTACATTCTTTACTTATTGCATGCGTGAGCTTATGTTGTTTGATTCCGGTTTCCTTTATGGTCATTTGTGTTTTTAAGACATTTACCTTGCATGCTTTGATGACACGCCATAATTATTTTGTAACAGTCCACTTGTCAAAGTGGGGTGTTACAGTTATGGTATCAGAGCCCAAGGTTTCGACCAGTAGGCTCTAAACCTTGACATGTGACTAGTGGGTAGTCAGGAGGATCTTCCTATCTGACAGTTGATCTTATTTCATGTATCATTGTTTTCTTTAAGTTTTTGACTAAATAAGGGTTGATACAGGATCGGCCATACTTAGTCGCATGTGGTTTTCTTCGAATTTCGTTTTGTGGACTAAACCATAGTGTCACACCCCACCATGGCAGAATATGGGGCGCGACGTATGGATATCATCACAACAATAGTGTGTCTATAGAGAGAACTATATTAAATAGAAATGTCATAAAAAAGTGACACAATGTCAGGACAAAATCTCAAACAATGCAGACGTCTAGGTAAGTAGGTAACAGGCCTACCTCTTACCAAAGACAAACAAATAAACAAACATCAAACATATAGGTGTTTAAAATGTACCATTTATTCAAACGTTAAATAAATACTAAGAGGAAAGGGATTCCTCCTCATGCAATCCTAGCAGCCTCTAGACTCTAGCCACTTCTAACATCATGCTTCTCAACTATCCCACCTGAAAACGACACTATAATATGTCAACATAAAGTTGGTGAGAACATAGGTTTAAGTTATCAAATCTTAAGAAACCTTGTCAACCGCTGTAAATAAGTTGAAGAAAAAAATTTAAAGCAATGGACCATAATGTGATAATCATGTTACATACAACTACAAACAAAGCACAATTATATCAGTCAAGAACACACGATAAGAACAATGCACCACACTATAACAATTAAGAAGTATCCCGTCACACACACAAGAACAATGCACCACACTATCCGGATCTTTCCCACACCACTAGTGGAAGAGGAACCATATCCCCGTCGAGATATGTTGCCTCCGAAGAGACGATCCACAAGTACTCAGGACGGATCGTGCCCCACGCTCCACACACATCACAACTGGTCCCATAGACGCCCATACATCTATGTACCAAAGCCAATCACAACCCAAACAAGATTCACATATCAGAACACATATCAAAGCACATATGAGAACACATAAGCACGCATGTCACACAATAACACATCTATGTCCAAACATTTATAAAAAATATAGTACCAAAACATTTTAAAAGAACCACAAGTGTCATCTCCATCCCATACTAGAAGAAAACATTTAAAAACTCAGTGAAAATAGGACTATGAACTCACCTGATAGCACATCAAGCTAGCACACCTGCAAACCTATAAAATCATACACGACATCCTTAGCTCAGGTCTTAACAACCAAGTTAAGTAACAATCAAGGAGATGAATCTAATCCCCCAATCCCCACTATCTAGTTCTCTCACTACAAGCTATTCTATACGTAAAAATCCAGTTTTTCCCCGGTACGGTTTACTAGTCACTAAACGATCACATGAAGTGAAGTTAACACCACACTTGGCTCCTACACTATTGGAGTTATGTTTTTATATGATCTAAGAACTCCAAAAATCAATTTTACTTTCTACTTACACGTTTAACCCTTTCGTTTAGTCTCTACGCCAAAAGTCGTTTTCACCAAAACTGATGTTCTGTACATGCTAAATGTTTGTCACCAAAAGCCCGACCTAAGCACCATAACTTTTATTGAAAACCTCCAGTACTTTCATATATATTATAAAGAGTTCCCAAATCAAAAATATTTGGCTATCTCATTCGTTTGTTTAGAGTTTGACTCAAATTCCCGAAATCCAAATTTATTCCCGAACAGCACACTGTTTTTGTAAAAGTTGTTTGACGACCTTCCCAAACTCCATTTTAGACCAACCTTACATTTTTGAAAATTAGACTCTCTGAACTTAATTTTTAAAAAAAAGAAACTCGACCAAAGGTGTTACGTACTACCCGGAACAGTCGACACAAGACAGCCCTAAAAATCACACTGTTTTACACCTTTATGCACTAACCCTCTAAACATCATTAATTACCCCTAAATTATTAAACAAGAACCCTAAAATCATTAATGGATCTTTATTACTATATTTTCCAGAAAATTAATAAAACCTGAATCATCTCAATGATGGTTAATTAACATTACAATCATGATTAATTAATAAAAACATGAATTATATTAAAGTTAAATTGATCACTTACCTTGAATCAAGAAAAATTTTATGAAACCCTAAAAACCTTGTAGAAACCGTCGACCAAAAAAAAGAGTTGGAAAAAATAATGTGTTTTGATTTGTTTTTATACTAAAACAGTGAGAATCCTAGCCCAATACAAATAATAGTTTCCTTTTTTTTTTTTTTCCTTTTTCTTATTTTTTTCCACCGTCCTTTATAAATTTTTTTACCAAAAATAATTTTTTTTAATTTTATTATTAAATTCGTTTTTTAATAATTATTTCCTTAATTATATTTTTTATTAATCCCTTAACTAATTAATTACACCTAAACTTTTTAACTAGTCAATTTTACGTGATTACCGAAAAATACGTAAAATATACAGTTTTATGAAAATTCTTAAAATATGAAATAAACTTTATAAGGAAGTCATAAATGACTTAAAACCATCCCGTAAATTATTCCTGTGACTAAATACCTCATCCGAGACCTCTAAACGCTAAACCCTAAATTGTAAAAATACGATCTACTATAATAGTTATACGTACGTAAAAACATAAAATAACACCATATTCTATCATGGTTACATCCAAGTGAACTCATGAGCACGAACTATCCCCATCATAGCATTCTATAATGTACCACGCAATACACGAACGATGACTAACATCCAATCCAAGGCTCAAATATAAACATATTGCACGTAAACGCACACTAAGCACAAAATCAAAGTCAAACAGTTAAAAGTGACAAATCCAAAATCTAGGGTTGTCACACATAGTCGTCCACCCTTGCTATTGTCAGATTTCGTTGGCTATGCCTTCATAAATTCTTCCATGCATCTCTTATATTTATTCTATGTTTCTTAAAGATTAATCATTTCCTTCTTTTAAAACTGTCAGATGGTTAACACACGCAATGATCAGGAACTTGCTGCAGCTGTACGAGCAGTTTTCCTACAATGCTCCCCCAAATCCATAATGAGATTCGGGGGAAATTTTAGAATGGACCATATCCTACGAATCCTCCTTCTCCACTAGTCACACTTCACATGTGGCTGGAAAGATTCAACAAACAGAAGGCTCGATCATTCGAGAAGGCTGAGTTCCCATCTGATGCTAAGAACTTGATCTCGCATATGGAGAAGATCTTTGATGCCATAGGTTGCGATAGGATATAAAAGGCAAGGCTGGCATGCTACAAGTTTGAGGGTGATGCGTTAGCATGGTGGAGAGCTTACAAGCATACTAATGGGGGTGAAGCACGGCTTACTACTTTGACATGGGTGCAGTTTAAGGAGTTTTTCTACAATCAGTTCTTCCTAAGAGTTGATCAAGAATGACTGAGAAGAGATTATCACGCTATCCGGAAGAAGGTAGGGGAGACTAGCACAACATTCATGCAGCGTTTCCTCAGGCTACCTGGTTTTATGGGTGCTGCTACTGGCACAACTGAGGAGAAAGCAAAGCATTTCCGTTGGGCTCTTCACTCCTCGATTACTGATCGTCTGGCATGTGCTACATTCACCAATGTGTCACAAGTTACTGACACATCACGCAGTCTGGAGATGCTCCAGGAGAGAGGGATGATTATGAGGAGTCAGCTCGACCTGAAAAGAGGTATATTTCAGTCATCAAGCGTTACCATCTCATTCGAATCAGTATTTTCATTTTTATATCTTGTTCTATTCAATTGTATATTTCAGGCAGAAGGGTGGAGACTGGCCACTCAGCAGAACAACTACAAGGGACACGGTCAGACTAACGACCGTTATGGATCAGACAGGCGTAACGATAGTGATAACTACCGTAACAATGCTAGTTACTCCAACAACAACAGGTCCCTAAAAATTTAAACTCTTCCATGTTAAGCTGCTGTATGACATAAATTCTAACATCTCAGCATCATAACAGGAACTCTGGGAACGGGCGTGACCAGAACAACAAGGGTCAACAGCCTAATCACTCAGCTTCATATGGTATTATAACCTAAAACTTTCAGTGTAGTCATGCGTATGTCTCACTAATCATGTCTTACGCATATCTTCTGAAACAGGCTCTCAGCTAGTGAGGGTACCCACTAGAGGGTATACCCATCCCATCTGCACCACCTGCGGAAGGAGGCATCTTGGACCATGTCGTCGTGCTACCAGTGTTTGCTTTAAGTGTGGGCAAGCAGGACATCTCATGAAAGACTACAAGAAAGGGGAAACCGTTGGTACATCGGGTACTGCCCCTCCAAAACCAGCAGCATCAGGCCGTGTGTACACCACCACCAGAGATCAGGCCAACAAGTCTATAGGTACCATTACTGGCATCTTATGTATGTATAGACATGCTGCCTGCATTTTATTTGATACGGGTGCGACCTATTCAGTTATATCCACTACTTATGCTTGTGACAACCCGTAAATTTGAACTCGTTATTAATCCAAAGAATGAAATAATTAGCGCTACAATTTTTTTTATTAGAAAACACTGTAAATTATAAAACACGAAGATATTCAAAAACTAACAAATTATATTATCACCGATAATATGTACAACAAATTATTTGAGAACATATAATTCATATAGATGTCAATAGTTACGCGTTTAATTACCTACTGTAACGTAGAAAATAATTATTGTGCTATCTAAAAATTATTATCAACTCTAACTGAAGGTCATCTAACTAAAAGCAAATGTATTTTATCCATGTTAAGTAAAATTAATTATTCTATGTTTATAGTCATATAAGTCTCAGTAATAATTTATGTTAATAGTTAACGTAAACAGTCGAACTTACCGTTAAATATAATATGAAGTAATCTAAATGTTTTCAACATGAAGTTTCTTCAAAATAATATACGAGGGACTATATAAAGTCTAAAAATCATATATATGTCATTATTAAATTTTTTTAATATTTCGAATAATTTACCGAGGTAATCGTATATTATTCATTTTTTTAATTAGAAAATACCGTTTTTATGTCTTTGTGATCATGACAACACCGATTTGATTTTACCAGTTTCAAACTCATGAAATATTTCCTTAAATATTTCAAACACCCGGATATATTTATTTAATCACTATTCACTATGTCTCACGCCGGTGAGCCTTTTAAACCCGTTTAACTTGTAATAAACCCAATCCTTCATTTCTAAAACTTAATTAATCCTTGATTACCCATTATACATATAACTTTGACAAGATTTACCTACAAAATACCATTGGCCGATTCTATGTAGTATACAAAATTGCCAAAAGCCTAAAAAACAAATGTCCATACTTGCATTATCATGCATTCTACATATCCCTACCCTACACCATCCAAAACCAACGACCCTAGCTCTATTATATCTCTAAATATCAGCTATATTTCGTGAGCCAGATGATCATATTCCTTTTGATCCAAAAAATTAGCCTGTAGAACATGTTAAGTGATAAAAATCTAAGGCTATCTTTACAATATCTAGTTTATTCAATCCTAACCTCCTAAAATCCAATCCAACGCCTCACACACTCTTTCTATCCCTAAAAATCCTCCACAACATGCTTTATCTACTGCTACTATCCATGAAAATGCCATACTTGCTCCACACCATTCAAAAAAAACACACAAACGCTTCATTCGTTCCATTTTTCTGTCGAGAAGCCCAAGCCACCATAAACCACCCTTGAAGCCATTACTAGTACATATAAATACCAATAAACACAAGCCTTAAAACCCCTAGAAACATATCTTGAAGTGGAGTGATGTGTCTCTTAAAAAATCCGAAATCCTAGGAACCAAATTAGGGTTTGTACAGAAAACCAAGTTTCAAGATTTTCATGTTTCTTGTTCCTGCTTTGTTCAAGCTCTTTCCACCAGCAAACATAATCTTTCTTGGTTTTTCAAGTGATCACGAGAAATGGTTCCAAGTGCCAAAGGGTCTAAGTTCGAGTTCGTGTGCGTCAAGATTAATCCGAGACCAAGTTAGGGCCTCCTAGGGCTTAATCTTGTTCGAACCACCAATACATTGCAAGTAATGTGTTACCTAGTGTTAAACAATTTTTTTTATTCATGTTAAACCTCAACTTAGTGGTGCTTAGAGTTTAGAAATATTTCGTAAGCAATAAAGTCGTTAAAAGCCTTATTCGGTAGATTAAAGCTTTGCACGTTTCCCGAGGTAGACACCTCCCCATGAATTTCTGTCACACCCTCAAATTTCACTGCAACAGAAGATTGGATTTGGGTTGCGACTTCATGGCGTGAAGAGGACTTGATGCGAGAGAACGACCTCTACATGCCAAAACAACAATGCAGACTCCACATAATCCAAATAGTAGCATACATGAGAAAAACATTGCTAAAGTGTCAACACAAAGTTGGTGAGTTCCTAGGTTTGAGTTTAAGAAAACAATAAAAATCATTTCAATGAACCACAAGATTCGTATCCACCTGTAATAATATAACACATACAAAGTCGCATAGTTTATCTTTACTATTATCTAAGCTCGTGACACCGATGCATTAAGAGTCTAACTGACTTCGTGTGTGCCCGTGAAGGTGACTAACCCAAGTCACCCATTGTCTTAAAATGAAACTGTATTTACTTGAACGGACTGATTCCAAGTAAATAGGAGTGTCAACTCCGATATATCTATCCATAACATTCACGCTCACTTCGTTGTAACCCAGCTAGGTGACTAACGGTTCATGATTCTTGGGCAGTTCTCATTTGGGTTATTTAGAGACTTAGATCAACTAGTAAATAATATTTCACATGTGTTCACGCCCTTAAAAATCAAGCAATGTTCTCACCCCAAAAGATGATAAACAGTTTTAGAGAGGGGGCTAGTAAACTGACCTTGTTGACAGAAAGTAGTTGCGGAAACAAAGTAGAACTCTATCGGTAACCTAATAAGAATAATGTACATATTTAACCACGTGTAATATGAAAATAATATACATGTATAAACCCGTTCTTAGTTGGTGCTTAGGCTGGAATAATAACGACTTAAGGGTTTATAAATGTTTCCGGTTATTAATCGGTTTTATTTCTTTTAGTTCTTCATGGTTAGGTTTCATTTTTTTAAACTATGATTTCATAAATAACTAATGTTTTATATATTCATGTTATACATTATAAAATCATTTATAGGTTGATATCTATTAAAGTAAAATTTAGCTATTCGGGTTTTGAAGATAATATTATTACGATATAAGTTTTATTTAATTCCTACAAGAGTACGAATATGAGAACCTAGTGTTTTACAATTAAAATCGTTTTCTTCATTATTTTGAGAGCTACTATCATGTGTCACTTTTATTAAACTAACATGATTTATGACATTTATAAATTTGACATTTTATTATGCTTACAACTTTTATAACAGTTTTAGCGTAATCAGGTTTTACTGTAATTAAGTTTTCTACGATAACATTTTCTCGTATTGTCATTAATGATCAAGTTTAAATAGTCTTAATTCAACTAGGTGTCTTACATTACTTGTTACTAGCTTATTCGTACATAAAATGACCATTTATAACATTTTTTAAAATTTTGAAAAGTGTCCAGCAGACCTTGTTTGAGAGCTAGTAACTTTTGCTTCCTTTAGAGTTATGGTGCAAACGAAGTTCCTATGGATAACCCACATGGTAGGCTACGATAATGTTCCTTATGAGCTAGTCGTGATTTGAACTTTAATTGGGTCAAATTTAGCATAAAAAATATAGTTTCAGCCATTTTAACACTAGACGGGATGGTTTTTCAGAAATTTTAAAGACACGTATCTTACTGCTCATTGACTCTTAGGTAAAACGGCTTACGGTTTTAGAAACTAGGCCAGGTGGATATTAATATTGTCCTTGAGCCAAATTTACCCATTCGGCCTCTAAGAGGCTCAAAATTACGTCCAAACATGACTCACCCGACCAAACAGTTTCTAGACTTAAAAAATTTCAGCTTTGACAAATTTTAATGTTTTTATTTAAATTTTCATTTTAGGTTTCCCGGTTCGTTATAACTCCGTTTTAAGTGATTCTAGAGGCTATGTATTCGTAATAAAGTCTAGTATTTTACTTAATGACAGAAGTTTATGGGGAGGTGTCTACCTCGAAAAACGTGCAAGAGCTTTAATCTATCGAATAAGGCTTTTTAATGACTTTTAGTACTTACGAAATATTTCTAAACTTTAAGCACCACTAGGTCGAGGTTTAACATGCATAATAATTTATTTAAGACTAAGTATTACACTACTTACATTGGATTGATGGTTTGATCAAGTTTACGCCCAAGGATGCTCTAATTTGGTCGCGGCTAGGTTTCAACTTTAAAGCTAGGACCCGACTTCTTATGGTACTGAAATCTTGACCTCCTGGTCACTTAATGGACTGGAAATAATGGGCTTAGTTGCTGGAAAGAACACGAACACTAGGAGAAACAGCAAGCAAGAAAATCAAAGCTAGGGTTTCGGGAAAACCTTAGTTTTTCAAGCTTACGGTTTTGGTTTTTAAAGAGATTAAAGGCTCGATCTTCGGAGGTGTTCTAGGGGGTTTTATGGGTGATGTTTAACAGGCCTTAGACGTTGTGACCTCTAGGGTGGTGTATGGTGGTGGTGGTTCACGGCAGCAACAAGAACAAGGAAAAAGAATTTTTGTTTCATCTTTGTATGGTTTTTGGTGATGAATCAACTCAATACTAATCACATATTTATATTACTTACTTGTGGCTTATCTCTATATCTATAATCATGGTTGAGAATCAAGAGGAATGGTTAGAAATCAAGAACTATTGAAAAGGATGATGAAAAAATATGTAACGAATGGGTTTGAAGGGGTTTTTAGGGATAAATGGGGTCGTGGGGTTTATGATTGAAGATATGGACATTCTATGGCTGTCAAAAATAAGTATTAACAAGTTTAAGCAAGTGAATAATTTTGTAGATAACTTATACTAGTAATATCTAATTATTTCCTAATTATCCTAATTGATTTTCCTGTTTCTTAGCTATATAAATCGTCCTAAGGATTCTCAAGGCCAAAACCACGAAATTGATATTATGTAGTTTTAATCTTGGGCTAATTTGGGATTAGGAATAATTTGTTGGGTTTACATAGGGTTTACGGGCTTTTAAAATTAATCACGGGCGTTTAAATTACATACGGGCTTCTTGTTAGTCGTTTAATAATTTAGTTGAGTTCATATGATTAATATGAAGTTTATAAATTCATTTTATTAGTTTGAAGTTGATAAAATTAATTTATACATTTTCGTGATCAAATGACATGAAAACGATATTTTATAATTAAATAATTAATAAAATACGATTACCTCTGTAAATTATTTGAAACTTTGGAAATAGTTTACAAGTGACAAATATACGATTTATAGAATTTTTATACTCCATCATATATTGTATTGAAGAAATCGTGAGTTCAAACGTTTATATAACTTTCTATTAACAATTAACGGTGATTTCGATAGTTTACGTTAACTATTAAAGTAGATTATCATTGACGTTTATAAGACCTATAAAATCAAAATAATTCATTATACGTAACATGGATAAAATACATTTACTTTTAGTTGGATGGCCTCCAGTTAGAGTTGATAATGATTTTTAGATAGCATAGGAATTATTTTCTACTTTATAATTAAACACGGATATTAACATCTATTTGACTTATAGGTTTCTAAATAGTCCGTCTTAGATATTATCAGTGATAATATAGTTAGTTACTTGTAGGATATCTTTCCTTTTTATTATTAGTTGTGTTTTCAAATATTTTGTTTGTAGCGATAATTATTTTATTATTTGATATTAACAGTGAGTTCAAATTTACGGGTTGTCACATTCACCCCACCTTAGAGGATTTCGTCCAGAAATCAAAGCTTCGTATACGTTACGATATTTGTCGAGAAGAAGGCGAAAGTTGTTAGTGTTATTCTAGACCTTTTAGAGTTTGTTATTTCTCTCATACGTTTAGTGTATGGTATAAAAAATGAGTACATTTATTTTGAGTGAAGTTTATTCATTTTTTTATTTGTGGTAATTACTACGAGCACGCTATTTTCATATCTATACGTAGGTGATTAGGCTATGTATATTCCAGATACAACATATAGCCTCCTCCTTTTCGTCACCTGTTTTATTTGTATCATATTTTCGTTATATATTATTTAACAGTTAGCTAGATATAGCATGGCATACTGTGTACTATTTTCATACTATATTGCAACCCACTAGGTTATGTCATCTAACACCCATTGGGTGACCATGCATAGTCGCACAAATCATGTTTTTCATAGTAACACTTAGTAGTCTAGCAAATAAAAACAGTATGTCAAACAATTTATCTTTTAGTAAGGATTCAACATTAGATGGTTGGTATGTTATTTTATCATGCAATTTAGAGCCGATTATAGTCTAGAGTTACTAATGCAAAGAAGTAAGTTACAGCCCCCTCTATCTTTTAAACTGCTTTATCATCTAAGGGTCAGCAGTCCAACAACTCGTCTTCATCTGGTAAACTATCATTTAAACTTCAGTGTAGTCATGTTTATGCCAAGTAATCATGTCTCACGCATATTCTTAAACAGGATCTCAGGTAGCAAGGGTACCTCCAGGAGGTTACACCTACCCCGTTTGCACGACTTGTAGTCGTAGACATCTCGGTACATGCCGTAAGTCAGCCGACGTCTGTTTCAAGTGTGGACTACCAGGATACATGTTGAAAGACTGCAAGAAGGGAGACACTGTTGGTACTTCTAGTGCTGCTCTTCCTAAGCCACCAGCTTCAGGACGTGTCTACACTACCACACGGGACCAAGCTAATAAGTCCTCAGGTACTATCACTGGCATCCTCTTTATGAACGGTCATGTTGCGTGTGCTTTGTTCGATACTGGTGCTACTCATTTAGTTATATCCTGTAACATCCCATTTTGGTAAATGGAATGTCACGTGTGATTATGGCATGTCATCAAAGCATACAAGGTAAATGTCTTAAAAACATTAAATAACCATGAATGGAAATACCATAAACAAACATCGGTAGTCCAAGTATAAGCTCATCACACACAGACATAAGTACTGAAATGGAAAATGACTAAACAATGTCCAAAGAAATAAGTAGCATAATGTATGAAGAAATGCATAAAGTAGAGAAGGCTAGATAGCTTCCAATCCATATGCACGTACGCTTAAAGTCTACTAGCGCCCTTGAGTACCTACCGTTTGGGAGCATGAAAGGAAAACGGCAAACGGAAAACGGCAGAGCATAACACCCAGTGAACGGATATAGAAATATAGCATGGAATAACATAAGCATAAAAGACTTATAGCAGTGGAAATGTATAAGTTCTAAGTAACCTGGAAACATGTTCATAAAACTGGTTTTATTGTTTGAAAATACTTATGTTTTTATGTAAAATCTGTATTAATTATCCAATAACCCATATAGGTCATGAGGTTCCACCGTGCATGAATACTTGGAGGGGAGACCTTGTCATGCAATTAGATAGGTTGCCTCTAACTAAATAGTCTGGGTAGGAGGGATCAACTCCTTGTGAAGGATGCAAGGCACACATCACATTCACCATGAAAATCCTATAAAAACATGTAACTAGGATGCACCCATACGCCCCACATGATAATAAATATAGGCCAAAAAACTGAAAAGGGACGCCACGAGCAATCACTCCGCCGTGGGGAAGTCATAACACTAGAACCTCCAGTGTTATAGTTATGGTACCTCCATAACTAGGTGACACTGGTCATGCATGTATATGGCTTAGGCAAATATTCTAACATAAGTATCAAATATATAAAACAATACTAGAAAAACTGTTGGCTGCAAACGAGGAATCCTAATAAGGAAAGAATGCCCATACTAAAGGACGGGAAATCTGTGCCTTGTGTCCAATGAACGAAGAAGACGAAAAATGAAAGTCCTACTCCGATCTCAGTAATGCTAAATAAATAGGGGACATGTACTGAGTACGTAACTAATTATATCATGTCTTAGCTTGTTTTATATATTCTAGTCTTGGTTTACTGATTTTTAATGTTATATTATGTTTATCATGTATTTCTGGTATTCTGTTTAAGTATTAACTTGTATTCTTGTATTATTATACTTGTTGTGTAATAATAAGTAACTTTCTAAAAATAGCAGGTTTCCTAAAATAGAAAGTTTCCAAAAATAGAAAGTTTCCAAAAATATAAAGTTTCTAAAATTAGATTAGCTTCTAAAAATAGATAAGTTTCTAAAAATAGAAAGTTTTCAAAAATAGTAAGTTCCCTGAACAAGAAAGTTTCCATATTTAGAAATAAGCTGGATTAATAAGCTAATAATATAAGCTTAAGTTTACTAGTTAAATATCATAAGTCGTGTAGTTATTTGTATAGTTTATTAATAATATCATGTTAATTAAATAAACTATAGGTTATACGACTTAATTAAATATATGCATGATTTATTTAAATTAAAACATATAAAATACTTAGGTTAAACATGTATTAATATTTTATTAATTATAAACTAAGTCATGTTTTATTAATTAATTATATTCCATATTTTAAATAATTAATTAATACTATAGTCTAAATTAAATGATAAAAATACTTAGGTTGAAACATGTATTATTTACTAAATAATAATAACCTAAGTCCATGTTAAATTAAATTAATTACTAGCCATGATTTAATTAATTTAAGTTTTCTTTTTAAAATAATATAACTTGTAAAAATGTAAACTTGTAAAAATTACCCATGAACCAAACCCGTGTTTTTAATTTAGACCGAACGTGAACCGGACCGGATCCCCATGAACCAGACCGAAACAAACACCTCCTTAACAGTGGATACCCGGCCTAGCCGGTTGCCACTGCTAGTGCAATTTCACCACCGGTTACAGCAGGTGGTTTGCCCCTGGTCTGCCTCGGCTAGCCACTGCCCACAACAAGTTCCCACCGGCAGTTAGCCGCAGGTCCCCCTGCTGCCGCGTGTTCCCCCTGCTTGACCCAAACAGCCACCGGTCTTAGACGGGTGGTGTTCTTGTTGCTGCGCCGAGACCAACCGAACCACAAGGCCACCCCAACTTGCGTCGGGGTACTTGTTCCCTGCTGCCGAGACACCAAGCCCACACCGAGACCATTAAGGTCTCGGTTGGTGGTGATACAACGACCACTGAGAGCCCATGTCTCTCGGTTCTTGCGTCGGCCAAACCAAACCCGAACCACAAACCCCTATTTTATTACTCCATGATTAACCAACATGTTTTCTTATTTTTCATAAGATTACATAATCATGTGTTCTTGATTTAAATAAAAAGAATAAAAGAAAAGGAATTAAAAGGCTTACAGAATGTGTGAATCGAACGGGATTAATAACACGAACACCAACACTAGAATTCAATAACCAAAAATCAAACGAACACCTTCTTGGTGTTGATGTAGCCGACGACAAGAGAGAGCAAGAGGCAATGTAGGGTTTTATTTTTTTTATGAAAACTCTGTGATTGAATAACCTGTGTTTTTCCCCTTTTTTATTAGTTAAAACCAAACTGGGCCTGGGCCCTCTTCTTCTCTTATGTCCGCGGCTATAAGGGGCCCACAAGGTAAACTCGTACCATTTTTCATGTCTAATAATTTACGTGTTCATTCGTTAGCGTTTTCGTGTTATATCATAATTAATTAATCGTGTTGTGATTATTACTTGTACGTAAACGATATTTAACGTCTAATAATAAATATATACGTAGCTACATGTTCGTGATTTAATATTCTGTGTGATTTCATGTTCGTGATTATAATTATTACTATAAATAATTATCATGTAATACCACATACTTAATATTTATCGTGCACTAACACGTACATAGTTTCTTTAATTAATATTCATGACATGTGTTCGTGCTATAAAAGGAAAGTCTTAAATGGTACATACGTTTACTAAGTGTATTGTTCATGGTAAAAGTATGCGGGTTTTACAACTCTTCCCCCTAAAAAGATAATTCGTCCCCGAATTATAGATAAAGTAAACTGAAAGAGGAACATACATGAATCTAAAACTTGAAATGATGGTAAGAAGCCCGGATAGACTCCTCTGTTTCCCAAGTGGCTTCCCGCTCGGTATGATCCCTCCAAAGGATTTTGACGAATGGAATTGTCTTCTTCCTCATGACTCGTTCTTGTCTATCAAGAACTCGTTCGGGTTCCTCTATGAAGGTAAGATCTTCACGAATCTGTTCAAGTGGATACTAAACCATGTGAAGGGGATGATACTTGTATCCTCTAAGTAAGGACACATGGAAAACGTCATAAACGTGTGAAAGCTGCGGAGGTAATGCTAAACTGTATGATATTTCACCGACTCGCTCGATGATATCAAATGGTCCGATGAATCGAGGATTGAGTTTCCCTTTGATTCCAAAACATCTAACACCACGTGCCGATGATACCTTAAGAAAGACATAATCTCCGACGTTGAAATGTAAGTCCCTACGGTGCTTGTCGGCATAACTCTTCTGATGTGCACGAGCTTCTTGTAGTTTCGCCTTAGCTACAACGACCTTTTCGTTAGTCAACTCTATCATCTCCGGTCCTTCTATTTGCTCACCAACCTGATCAATAGATTGGGGCGCGACACTTTCTGCCATACGACATCTCAAACGGTGCACACTTGATGCTGGCGTGCCAACTGTTGTTGTATGCAAACTCTACTAAGCAGATATAATCATCCCAACATCCTGTCCACTCTAATGCACATGCTCGAAGCATGTCCTCCAATGTCTGAATGGTTTGCTCCGACTGTCCGTCTGTTTGAGGATGAAAAGTCGTGCTAAGCTTAAGTTTTGTACCCCAAGCTTTCTGCAGACTTCTCCAAAATCGCGAAGTAAACCTAGGATCTCTGTCTGAGATGATACTGGATGGAGCACCATGAAGTCTCATGATCTCCTTCTTGTAAGTATCGGCGAGTTTGCTAACCGGATCATCCTTGCGGATCGGTAAGAAATGAGCTGACTTAATAAGTCGATCAACGATAACCCAAATCGCATTGTGCTTCCTCTTGGTCTGTGGAAGACCAGTAACAAAATCCATGGTGATCTTGTCCCACTTCCACTCTGGAATTTCTGACGGTTGTAGTAGACCACTAGACCGCTGATGCTCGATCTTAACCTGCTGAAAGGTAAGACATTTGGAGACATAGGTAGCAACATCCTGTTTCATACCACTCCACCAAAAGTACTGCTTGATGTTGATACAAGCTTTTTAGTTGATGAAAAAGTTCGTTATTCTCGGTGTCCTATCGAATTGATCTTAGTTAAAAGTGGAATGATTTGTTCTTGGTGACAAAAGGAGGGTTTAGTTTGACAATGTAAGTAAGTGCAATAAATAAACAAGGACTAGAATAAAAATAGTAAACGAATTAACACAAAGATATAGTTAAACAATTAAAACATGCAATTAAAACATGAAATTAATAAAAGAACCTTACTGAAAATAGTGCTATTCGGAAAATCACCCTTATGCGGAAAACATGCCTATGCGGAAAATCTTGCCCTATGCGGAATATATGGCCTATTCGGAATAACTGGTTTATGCGGAAAGTGAAGCTCTATGCGGAAAATAATGTCTACTCGGAAAAACCAGTCTATGCGGAAAGTATCAGTTATGCGGAAAATCATCTATTCGGAAAACGTTGCTCTATGCGGAAAGTAAGGACCATTCGGAATATTGCTCTTATGCGGAAAATTAAGGTTATGCGGAATATGTAAAATATTCCGAGTAAAGGAAATGTAAACACCCCTATTCGGAATATCCAGGATTCCGAATAAGGGAGATATAAACTTGGCTGTTCGGAAAGTTATTCTTGTTCGGAATAATCTGGGCAGCGAAGAACAGTAACAGCAGTCACCAAATGATTTTTCAATTTAAACACCAAAATACTCAAAAAGGTTTTACCAAATTAAACACAAATCATTTAAATACCTTAAGTAACAAATCCCACCAATAAAAATACTAAATCAACAACTTTTTAGAATCAAACTTGAATTAAATAAAAACTTAAGAACTTGCAATAGATGATGATGAAGAACAAGATGAATGAAAAGATGGAATAGATTGATTAATAGAAGAGTAACAAGGTTAATGATTAAGGATTACAAGATTGAAAAAGAAAATGAAAAATCATCAAACACCCTAATGGTGTTTGTGATAAAGCTACGAACCAAAAGAACTGGAAAAAGAAAATGAAGCTCACTCCCTAATTGTGTGAAGGGAGTATCTATTTATACTCCTAGTGGTTGGTTGGTGAGTGGGCTTTCTCCCTTTCTTCTTGTCTTCTCGTCTTTTCAGAAAAGTTGACATTTTCGATTCTGATTCGGGATTTGTCGTCGATTAAATTCAACTCGTCTTTTAATTTCCTCGTTAAATAGACTTGAGTTTCTTCGACTTATGAAAATCTTCCGTCTTTAGTCCTTTTCTTCGATAAATCTTCGAATAGGCCTAGTGACTTCAAATCTTTTGCATCTCTTGGACAATAGACTTTATCTTGAGTCTTTTCCTTTGATAAAACCCGTGCAATCCCATGTTTTCTTTAATATTCATCCGGTTAGCTCTGAAAACGCAATAAACACAAAAACCACGCATAATTCCAAACAAATGATATTAAATACGTGTTTTGGTCTTGTTTTAGCCCGAATTAAGTGGTAAAAGGATGGGTGTTTACACACCTATCAAATCCCCTACACTTAACCATTGCCATGCCCTCATGCAATGCTTAATGATAAAGCAATTTTACATTTTTCTCATAATCAATCAACCTTGGCCTTATTTAAATTCTACTAAATAAGAATCAAATTACTAAGATAAATAAAAACTTTAAGATAAACAAAAAGAATGGAAATAACTTGTAAAGAAATCAAGGACTTACATTAGGGCTTTGGTGTTGCGAAGATTTATCACCCTCAAGTTTCACGTTCCCCAAACTAAGCTTGAAAACGAGATCATTGTTATTATAAGTTAGCAATTCAAACACTTACACACATGGCTTAATTAAATGCTTAAACTCCCTTATTCCTAGTTGTATCTCTTATATTTTATTTTTGTCTTAGAATGATCATGAAGATGCATTTTTGGACTTATTTCGATAGTTTATTAAAGCTGAAAGCAAAGTAGGACGATTTGATCAATAGTTAGCTAAAGGAGAAAATCTCTTAAAACTGCTTCTCGGGATATCAAAAAGTTCATATCTTGGCATAACTTGGTTCACGATTTGAGACCTTTCTCGGGCCGATATTTGGCATGTACTTCATACTTCATATCTTCGAGAGACGTTCTTGAGATAATGGTCTTCTCATAATAATAGAGTTTCTTCACTTGGAGACTTTTGAGGGGTACTCCAACTTTGTTGACCACGACTTCATGATTATTTCTTCAATCTCTAATTGGGATTTGAGATACAACGATCCGCCTCCTTTTCGGACTTGGATCTATTTATCCTCATACCTTGTTAGGGTCTTTTCGGATAGACTTCTCCATGATCTTTATGGGAGTTGATTGCTTTTCGTCGTGAGTCTTGATCCTTCATATTGATTTTAGGAACAATGCTTTTCACATCACTTTGGATCTTCAGCAATAAAATGGAATCCTCATGCCTTGTTAGGGCCTTTTCGGACTCGCCAATCTTCACGCCCCGCTTCATAAGTTATGCCTTGGCTATGAACTCTTATCATTACCGAGAAACTTTTAAACGATCTTGGGCTAGAAGCTAAGTAACTTTTCAAATCGTACGACCTTACTTATTGCAGATAAGTTATTAGCAAGTGATGGGAGAATAGGCAAATAATTACACCAAGTGAGCTTGCGCAAGAATACCGACTTATAATTGACTCTATCATTTCTCGTCCTCCACAATTTAAAATCTCAAGTAATGAGACTCGTGGACACTTAGCCTAATAAACCAATTAAGGTCTACATGGTTAAGGATACTAGCTAGAATAAACTTGGATAAGTCTATTCGGGTTGAGTCAAAATAAACGCAACGGGCCTAATATATCAAAGACTTCTAAACTAGCTACACCACTTTATTAATATTTTTGACTTTATTGCGGGATATATACATATGAAAGCAATGATAAAAATTTAAAATTACGACTAAATGGCCAAAGTTAATAAAAAATTTGAAAAATGTTGAAAAATATGATTTTCCGGTTAAATGAAGGCATTTTCATGGAAAAGTCCACTTAAAACTTCGATAGAAGTCCCCCCTACACTTAAGATAAACATTGTCCTCAATGTTTAAGCATGTGGGAAAAATCTCCCCTACACTTATGACATTGTGCACGTTGGTTAACTCAAGTTAAGGAAGAGACAACTAACGTGATCAATTTCAAATGTGAGTTATGAAGTAAATTGAATCACGATAGGTGAGAGATAGAACCGGATTTCGGATAACACGGGAGCACGGTTCTTCAAAGATTTCCAAGATTGCATTTATCCCTGTAATCACATCACCACACAAACACAAATGACCAAAATAGGTCCTCCCCTACACTTAGGGGGTTAAAGGGATAGGTACTCGGGCTGCCTCCCGAGGAGCGCTTGTTTTTGATAACCGAGTCACGAGCCTGACTCGACCCAAAATTAGTTCATGGGGAACGTGGTGAGGGATGGAATCACCTCCTGAGAGGTGTCCTCACCAAAGTACAACTTCACTCGTTGGCCATTCACCTTAAAATTTGGTCCATTAGGTTGAGCGAGCTCGAGAGTACCATATGGAAAAATTTGGGCAATGGTGAATGGGCCGGACCAACGAGATTTCAGCTTGCCCGAAAAGATTTTCATCCGAGAGTTAAAAAGTAAGACTTTGTCTCCAACATGGAACTCTCGGTTTTTGATCTTGGAGTCGTGAATGAGCTTAGTTCGTTCCTTATAGATCCAAGAATTTTCATAAGCCTCATTCCGAAGTTAATTCAGCTCATTGAGTTGGATCTTGCGTAGGTCACCGGCTTTGTTTATATCAAAATTAGCCCACTTCAAGGCCCAATAAGCCTTGTGCTCCAACTCAATGGGGAGGTGGCACGCTTTCCCGTACACAAGACGATAAGGCGTACAGCCGATTGGGGTCTTGTAAGCAGTACGGAAAGCCCACAAAGCATCATCGAGTTTATCAGCCCATGCGGCACGATGCTCTCCCACGGTTCTTTCAAGAATTCGCTTCAGCCCTCGGTTTGATATTTCAGCCTGGCCATTAGTTTGTGGGTGGTAGGCTGTGGAAAGACGATGATTTACACCGTACTTAGCCATGACTCGAGCAAATTGGTCATTGCAGAAATGAGTCCCACGATCACTAATAATGGCGCGAGGCACACCGAATCTAGCGAAAAGAGCTTTCAAAAAGTTACAAACCACCCTTGCGTCATTAGTAGGCAAAGCTTTGGCTTCAACCCACTTAGAAACGTAGTCAACGGCTACAAGGATGTATTTGCTTCCTTTAGAAGAAGGGAATGGCCCCATAAAGTCGATACCCCAAACATCAAAAATTTCACACTCTTGAATGAAATTCTGAGGCATCTCGTCTTTATGTGTGATTTTGCCTTGCTTTTGGCAAGCATCACATTTTTTTACCATATCGTGAGCGTCACGATAAATGGAGGGCCAATAAAATCCCAAATCAAACACTTTTTTAGCGGTGTAGTTGGGACCAAAGTGACCACCGGTGGGTCCTTTGTGGCAAGCATTAAGGATTTCAGACGCTGCCGGTCCATCAACACATCGGCGAATTATCAGGTCAGCACATTGTTTGAATAGGTAAGGGTCGTCCCAAAAGTAAGTCTTAATGTCGGTGAAGAACTTTTTCTTTTGTTGGGACGTCAACCCTTCCTTGAGAATTCCACCCGCCAAGTAGTTTGCAAAGTCCGCAAACCACGGGGTTTCATTCGGCTTCGAGTTTATAGACATTAAGGTCTCCAAGGGAAAAGAATCATTGATTTCTTTGGTCGGATGATCCCCTTGGTATGGATCCTCAAGTCTGCTAAGATGGTCCGCGGCTAGGTTTTCTGCTCCTTTTTTATCGCGGATTTCGATTTTAAATTCCTGGAGCAGCAAAACCCAGCGAAGAAGTCTTGGTTTGGAATCTTTCTTTGTCAACAAGTACTTCAGCGCGGAATGATCGGTATACACAATTGTGGTGGAAAGGACAAGATAGGGGCGGAATTTTTCAAAAGCATAGACAACAGCTAAAAGCTCTTTTTCTGTTGTCGTATAATGCAATTGTGCCCCAGTCATTGTCTTGCTAGCGTAATGGATTGGTTGGAAGTGTTTGTTCACTCTTTGTCCAAGAACCGCTCCAATAGCAAAATCACTAGCATCGCACATCAACTCAAAGGGAAGCTTCCAATTAGGGGTAACCAAGACGGGTGCCTTAGTTAACTTATCCTTAAGCGAGTTAAAGGCTTCAAGGCATTCTTTGGAGAAGATAAAAGGAGTATCTTTTTCCAAGAGGTGGGTCATCGGGCGAGCGATTTGAGAAAAATCTTTTATGAATCGACGGTAGAAGCCCGCATGACCTAGAAAACTTCTCACACCCTTCACGATTGAAGGTGGAGGCAACTTTGCGATAACATCGACTTTAGCACGGTCTACTTCAAGACCGGCTTTCGAGATCTTATGTCCAAGCACGATGCCTTCTTTTACCATAAAATGGCATTTTTCCCAATTCAGAACAAGGCGAGTGTCTTCGCACCGCTTTAGCATACGTTCCAAATTGGCAAGGCAAGAAGAGAATGAATCCCCGAAGACCGAGAAATCATCCATGAAGACTTCCATGGTTTGTTCAACCATGTCATGGAAGATAGCTAACATACACCTTTGGAAAGTCCCGGGCGCATTACATAAGCCAAAAGGCATTCTTTTGTAAGCGAATGTGCCATAGGGACAAGTCAATGTAGTCTTCTCTTGATCTTGGGGATCGATGGGTATTTGAAAATAACCCGAGAAACCATCAAGAAAGCAGTAATATTCATTACCCGCTAAGCGTTCAAGCATTTGGTCCATAAAAGGTAGAGGGAAATGATCCTTTCTCGTGGCATCATTGAGTTTGCGGTAGTCTATACAAACTCTCCACCCAGTAACGAGACGAGTGGGAATCAACTCGTTGTGTTCATTGGGAACAACGGTTATTCCGCCCTTCTTGGGCACGCAATGGATTGGACTAACCCATGGTGAATCCGAAATAGGGTAAATCATACCCGCATCAAGAAGTTTGAGAACCTCTGTTTTGATGACTTCATGGATTTTTGGATTCACCCTTCGTTGGCTTTGAATTGTGGGCTTAAAGTCGTCCTCCATGAGAATTTTGTGTGTGCAGAAGTGATGATCAATTCCACGAATATCCGAAATCTTCCAAGCGATAGCCTTCTTATGATCCTTCAACACAGCGACAAGTCGGGCTTTCTCTTCATCCTTCAAATCCTTAGCAATGATGACTGGCGACTTCTTTTCTTCTTCGAGGAATACATACTCAAGATGGGGCGGCAACTCCTTAAGTTCTAAATCCGGAGGATTGTCGACGGGAGGCGTATTCGAAGTCGGAGTCTCGATAGCAATAACAGTGGGAGATGGAGGGGAAGGATTGTCTTATCTGAGGAGGTTTGCAATGAAACTAAGATCGTCATCCTAATTGGCAGTAGAATCGTCATTGTCTTGCTTCACATCTTCCAAGGTGGCTTCCAAATCTGTCCAAAGAAAATCACTTTCTCCAAATAGAGATAGTGATGAGTCGATAGAGGAAACGGTCTCAACATTGGGAAGAGAGGTAGGAATGTTTTTACAAGCATCCTTGAAGTGTTCTTCACAAGCCTCATCAAGAACGTCAATACAATTAACATTCTCGTAAGAATAAGGCTGTTTAGAAAGCTTTCCCATGTTGAAGACTACTTTATCGTCACCCACTCTCATTATAAGCTCACCAGCTTCAACATCGATGAGAGTGCGACCGGTCCTCAAGAATGGACGACCAACAATGAGTGGCACACGGGGGTCCATCTCGTAGTCGACGACAACAAAATCGGCAGGGAAGGTGAATTTGTCGACTCCTACAATGACGTCTTCGGCTATCCCCACTGGATAAGCAACCGTACGGTTGGCCAATTCCAAAGTCATTTTGGTGGGGACTAGCTCTGGGAGAGATAATTGCTTCCAAACACTTAGAGGCATGAGATTTATACTAGCACCTAGATCGGCTAGGGCCATGCAATTCTCTACTCCCGGGAAATTGCAAGGGATAAGAAAACGACCCGGATCACCAAGCTTGATTGGCAATTTCCTTAAGAGCACTGCAGAGCAGTTCTCATTAAGTTGGGTGTTGGCAATATCGAGGAGCTTTTCCTTGTCGCTCAGAAGATCTTTAAACATTTTGGCGTATTTGGGCATGTGAGCGAGAGCCTCAGCGAAGGAGATATTGAAATTCAGTTTTTTGAACATTTTAAGGAAATTCGAAACCTGAATATCATCCTTGCTCTTTTGCTTCTCTTTCCTCAACCTTGAAGGATAAGGTATATTGGAAGAAGAGGAAGGCTTTAGGAGAATAGGATCACTCACAACCACGGGTGGAGGAGGGGTAGAAAGAAGAGGTGGAGAAATTGGGGAAGGAGAAGGAGGAGGGATAGGAGCAGGCGACTCGTTCTCCGTAGTCACAACCACCGCTGGAGGTATAGGAAGCTCGGGTTCCTTGGTACCTTTACCACTTCGAGTGGTGATTGCTTTCATCTCCCTCTTGGGTTCGCAACGGTGTTACTCGGAAGAGTACCCGAAGAAGAGGGTTGACTACTTTGGAAAAAACTAGCCATCATGTTCCTTAAATCATTAGTTTGGCTATCCAACGTATTTCTCATATCTGCTCTCAAATCATTTCCTTGCTTGACCAAGTCTGCCTTCAAGTTGAGCACCTCTCTCTGTAGATTTCCCACTATAGCATCATTAGTCCTCATATAAGTTTCTACTTCTTGGTGAAGAGCGGTAGGTTGGTTGGGAGGAGCATTGTATGCAGGTGGTTGGTAAGCAGGTTGTTGGTAGACTTGGTTGTTTCGTTGAGGTGGTTGTTGCTGCTTGTGAGGTGGGATGTATGGTTGTCGAGGTTGTTGTTGTTGTTGAGGAGGGCGATTAAGGTTTTGTTGTTGGTTTGGGTTGGCAGGAGGGAAACCAGGTGGTGAAAGATAGTTGTTGCTGCGGTAGCTAAGCAAGTTACGGTCACCTTGTGGTCTAGCTTGATAAGCAGGTTGTTGATAGGTGCCATATGCCGCATTCACATTCTCAGCAGGGTAGTCTTGGGTGGCGGTACAAGATGTGTAAGAGTGTGGACCACCGCATATCTCACAAGGTTGGCTGACAACGTTAACTTGGGCGTTTTTGGCGTTGTTGCTGTTGTTGTTGCTGACGGTGTGGGTGACAAGCGATTCAAGAAGCGTAGTGATTTTGTCTAATCGCTTGTCGCTGTCATTAGTGCTAGCACTAGCAACATTGGTCCGAACACTCTTGGTTTGCACACGAGATTTATTCTCAATGATGTCCCAAGCAGCATTGGAAGTCTTAGCCAATAAGTTACCCCCTGAGGCACTGTTCAGTGAATCTTGGTCACTCATGCTTAAACCATTGTAAAAAGTATTAATTTGATGTACTTTGGTAAAACCATGTTGTGGGCATTTTCTTAAAAGATCTTTAAAACGATCCCAAGATTCACTGAACGACTCATCGTACTTTTGTTAAAAGTTTATAATCTCATTCCGCAAAGCGGTAGTACGAGAGGGTGGAAAAAAGTAGTTGATAAACTTTGTTTCCAAATCCGTCCACGAGAGAATACTCTGTGGCGGTTCCTTAGCAAGCCAATGCCGGGCTTGTCCCTCTAAAGAAAAGGGAAAAAGTTGTAACCTTATAACCTCCTGTGGAACCCCATTGAATTTGACCGTGTTGGTGAGTTGTAGAAATCTCTTGATGTGGTCGTGTGGATCATCAATGGTTCGTCCCAAGAATGGCTGAGCGGAGACCATCTGGATAAAGCCTGACTTTAGCTCGAAATTGTTGGCGGCAATTGGAGGTATGACAATTGGATCCGTATTGCCATCGACATGAGCTTGCAGCAATTCAATCATTGGGCGATTATCCGGAAGGGGCTCATTGTTGTTGTTATTCATGTTGTTGAAAGGCGGGTTGTTGTTGTTATTATTATTGTTTGGAGGTGGTATGTTATTGTTGTTTTGTACACCAGCCATGTCTAAGTTATCGAGAGGCTCGGGCTCTTGATAAGACGTGGATCGAGTGCGCATACACCTGCAAAAGAACGAACAAAGAAAAACAAAGCAAAAATATTTTTGGTTTTTATGTTTTTTACTTTTTAGGATTTTTGAAAATTTTATATTTTTTAGTGTTTTTGAAAATTTTTGAAAAAGTAACGTTCACGGGGAACGGATCCCAAAATCCAAGTTCTCACAAAAAACTTTTGATCTTAAAGAGAAGAACCGGCAGCGGCGCCATTTGATACAAGCTTTTTAGTTGATGAAAAAGTTCGTTATTCTCGGTGTCCTCTCGAATTGATCTCAGTTAAAAGTGGAATGATTTGTTCTTGGTGACAAAAGGAGGGTTTAGTTTGACAATGTAAGTAAGTGCAATAAATAAACAAGGACTAGAATAAAAACAGTAAACGAATTAACACAAAGATATAGTTAAACAATTAAAACATGCAATTAAAACATGAAATTAATAAAAGAACCTTACTGAAAATAGTGCTATTCGGAAAATCACCCTTATGCGGAAAACATGCCTATGCGGAAAATCTTGCCCTATGCGGAATATATGGCCTATTTGGAATAACTGGTTTATGCGGAAAGTGAAGCTCTATGCGGAAAATAATGTCTACTCGGAAAAACCAGTCTATGCGGAAAGTATCAGTTATGCGGAAAATCCTCTATTCGGAAAACGTTGCTCTATGCGGAAAGTAAGGACCATTCAGAATATTGCTCTTATGCGGAAAATTAAGGTTATGCGGAATATGTAAAATATTCCGAGTAAAGGAAATGTAAACACCCCTATTCGGAATATCCAGGATTCCGAATAAGGGAGATATAAACTTGGCTGTTCGGAAAGTTATTCTTGTTCGGAATAATCTGGGCAGCGAAGAACAGTAACAGCAGTCACCAAATGATTTTTCAATTTAAACACCAAAATACTCAAAAAGGTTTTACCAAATTAAACACAAATCATTTAAATACCTTAAGTAACAAATCCCACCAATAAAAATACTAAATCAACAACTTTTTAGAATCAAACTTGAATTAAATAAAAACTTAAGAACTTGCAATAGATGATGATGAAGAACAAGATGAATGAAAAGATGGAATAGATTGATTAATAGAAGAGTAACAAGGTTAATGATTAAGGATTACAAGATTGAAAAAGAAAATGAAAAATCATCAAACACCCTAATGGTGTTTGTGATGAAGCTACGAACCAAAAGAACTGGAAAAAGAAAATGAAGCTCACTCCCTAATTGTGTGAAGGGAGTATCTATTTATACTCCTAGTGGTTGGTTGGTGAGTGGGCTTTCTCCCTTTCTTCTTGTCTTCTCGTCTTTTCAGAAAAGTTGACGTTTTCGATTCTGATTCGGGATTTGTCGTCGATTAAATTCAACTCGTCTTTTAATTTCCTCGTTAAATAGACTTGAGTTTCTTCGACTTATGAAAATCTTCCGTCTTTAGTCCTTTTCTTCGATAAATCTTCGAATAGGCCTAGTGACTTCAAATCTTTTGCATCTCTTGGACAATAGACTTTATCTTGAGTCTTTTCCTTTGATAAAACCCGTGCAATCCCATGTTTTCTTTAATATTCATCCGGTTAGCTCTGAAAACGCAATAAACACAAAAACCACGCATAATTCCAAACAAATGATATTAAATACGTGTTTTGGTCTTGTTTTAGCCCGAATTAAGTGGTAAAAGGATGGGTGTTTACACACCTATCAGATGTCGTGGTACATCTTGGTTGAACCAGGATGAATGGAGAATGGGGAGCTATGAGCTTCAGCCAATAACGCTTCCTTGAGTGTAAGATCATCAGGAACACAAAGTTTGGTGCCCTGCCGTAAGATACCGTCGTTATCTAACCAAAACTCCGTCTGCTGCTCTAAGTTATGAATGATTGCCAAAATTTCACCATCATCCTTCTGAGCTTCCTTGATCCTAGAGAGTAATTCAGGTTCCATTCTAAGATTAGCCCAGTAACTGTGCTGCCCACGTACCATGATCTCAATGTCTAGTCGCTCCAAGTCTCTTATAATCTCTTCCTCTATCTTGATGCCGTTGATCATACCCGACTTCCTACTAAGAGCATCTGCCACTACATTCGCCTTGCCGGGATTATACAGCAGATTAATGTCATAATCCTTCAACAGCTCTAACCATCTTCTCTTCCTCATGTTTAGTTCACGTTGAGTGAAGATGTATTTCAGGCTCTTGTGATCTATGAAGATATCACATGATTCGCCATACAAGTAGTGCCTCCATATCTTCAATACAAACACGATTGCTGCAAGTTCCAAGTCATGCGTAGGGTAGTTCTCCTCATAAGGCTTAAGTTGCCGTGATGCCTAAGCAATCACTTTCCCATGTTGCATGAGAGCACAGCCAAGTCCCTTCCCTAAAGCATCACTATAGATTTGAAATCTACCTGTACCAGATGGGAGAGTAAGAATCAGTGCAGATACCAGCCTCTGCTTTAGGTCTTCAAAGCTCTTCTCTCTTTCTTCAGTCCAGACGAATTTCTCTCCTTTCCGCATCAGTTTGGTCAATGGTAGTGCTAAACGGGAAAAGTTCTCTACGAACCTACGGTAGTAACCAACTAAGCCTAGGAAATTGCAAACTTCATTCGCTGATGTCGGTCTTGGCCACTTGATAATAGCCTCAACCTTTGTTGTATCCATGGTTATTCCTTCTGCATATACAATGTGGCATAGGAACGCCACCTTGTCTAACCAGAATTCACATTTGGAGAATTTAGCATACAACTGCTTTTGGCGAAGTATCTGTAATACGGTACGAAGATTGTCTTCGTGTTCCTCCTTTGACTTAGAGAAAAATAGAATATCGTCAATGAAGACAATGACGAACTTGTCCAGAAACTCATGGAAGATATGGTTCATCAAGTCCATGAAAACAGCTGGAGCATTGGTAAGGCCAAATGGCATGACTACAAATTCGTAGTGCCCAAAACGTGTACGGAAAGCAGTCTTGGCGATATCTTGCTCTTTAACCCGTAACTGATGATAGCCCGACCTCAGATCAATCTTGGAGAAATGTTTGGCTCCTTGGAGTTGGTCAAACAGATCGTCAATGCGTGGTAACGGATATCTATTCTTGATGGTGATCTTGTTAAGCTCACGATAATCTATGCAGAGACGCATACTGTCGTCCTTCTTCTTTACGAATAAGACCGGTGCGCCCCATGGAGAAGCACTAGGTCGGATGAAACCGCGTTCCAACAGTTCCTGCATTTGTTCCTTTAAATCCATCAGCTCTATGGGAGCCATGCGATAAGGAGCCTTAGAAATTGGCTCAGCTCCTGGGATGAGCTCAATATTAAACTCTACTTCACGAGCAGGTGGTATGCCCGAAAGTTCTTTTGGAAACACTTCTGGGAATTCTGACACGATCGGCTGATTGTGGATAGATGGAGATTCAGCTTCCAAATCATGAACAGTAGCAAGATAGCCCTCGCAACCATGTGACAGTAACGCACGTGCTTGTAAGGTTGAAATTATTTGTACAGACCTCCCGGGTATAAAACCGTTGTGAATGTACTCTGGTGCATTTACATCACCGAAGATGACCCGATATGAATGGCAGTCAATGGTGGCATGATGTTTGGATAGCCAGTACATGCTTAATATCATGTTGAAATCACACATATCCAAAGGAAGTGCGTCAACTGCGCGAATCTTATCGTCAAACTCGAGGGGAAGACTCTTGTACCCATATGTTATTCGTACAGAGTCTCTTAAGGGCGTGGAAATGTTAATACATTTTCTAATGGCATAGGGGATATCCTAACATTCTTGGCATAAGCAGTAGAAATGACCTAATGAGTAGCACCCGTGTCAAATAAAACGCATGCAGCTTGACCATACATATACAAGATTCCATTGATGGTACCTGTTGACTTGTTGGCCTGATCACGCGAGTTCGTGTACACCCGCCCAGTAGTAGGAGGTGGCTTGGAGTCTGCATGTCCAGATGTGCCCTCTATCTCACCCTTGTGATAGTCCTTCATGCGATGGCCTGTCTGTCCACACTTGAAGCAAGCATCACTGTCACGACGACATGGACCTGGGTGCCTACGGTTGTAGGTAGTGCAGAGAGGGTGAGTATACCCTCTAACAAGTGCCCTTGCTGGCTGGGAGCCTGTTTAGAAAAGTATACACGAGACATGGTTAATGGGTACTGTAGAAACTAGAAGGGGGGTTGAATAGTTTCTAGTTCATTTTCAAAACATTTCGTTTATTCCACTGGTCGCGGTTCCTTAAATATCACCGCGGTTCCTTATCAATAAAGAACCGCGGGCTCAATAAAGAACCGCCTACAGTGGATGCCAAATATTGATACGTTGTGAACCTTGACAATCGTTTGTATCAAATTCTCCATTAAGCTTGACTAGATATGAGATGTGTTTGTAATAGATAATAATTGTAAGTAAGGAAACACACAAACACATCAAATCAAGTGTACATCAAGCAATATTCTAAACACTAAGCGCACACGTACTAAGCCTTAGCTTTTCCGCGACTAAGATGTTTAGACTAAAGGATGCACACTTGACCATAATCTAAACACGAAGCACACACGTACTAAGCCTTAGCTTTTCCGCAACTTAGATGTTTAGATTATGAGATGCACACAACACACAACATATAAATACATCTATAATAGTAAAGACATAAATGTAAAGGAAAGTACCGACACGATGATTTATAGTGGTTCGGTCACGAAGCTCCTCTTCGCCCTACTCCACTCCTCGAGTACACCTTACTTGAGAGTTACTTCACTAGTCAACAAAACTCCTTTCAAGGCGGAGAAAACCATACACGTCGCTTACACAATTTCCGACACTAAGCTAGATGTCGAGTCCTAATCTTAGGTAGGACCAATCTACACAACGTTGCCCACTTCACCATTTATGGACACAAGGCTAGATGTCGAGTTCTAATCGAAAGGTAGAACCAATCTTCACAACGTTGCCTACTTCACCATTTTACGACACAAGGCTAGATGTCGAGTTCTAATCAAAAGGTAGAACCAATCTTCACGACTCTTCACTTTGAAGATAAGTGAGAAATTCACTAGACACAACTACATCACTTTATAGTTTAGTCAGAACTCACAAGACACAACCACATCACTTTATAGTTTAGTGAGAACTCACAACTCTTACCTATTACAACTCAATAAAACACATATCCAAGTGTACACATGTAACTTAGATCTACACAACATAAATCCAAGTATACACATATACAATGGATTTACACAAGACTTAATCCATGTATTCACAAATACAACGGATTAACACAACTAATCTAAGTATTCACAAACACATTGGATCTATACAATATTGATCCAAGTATACCCATATACATTGGATCTACGCAAGATTGATCCAAGTATACACATATACATTGGATCTACATAAGACACAAATAAAAATGATGAACATGATGATCTTCATCAAGACTTCATCTTTAATCACATCACAAATGTGTGAGTGATCTTCTCTTTTCACTTAAGAGGATGAGGAGATTGAAGGAGAGAATCACATCTTAAACAAGATTAATCTAAACTAACTAATCAAGGGTTTAAAGATGTTTTTGAAGAAACTGTGCAAAAAGGGTTGAAAGAAAACCTGGAAATGATCCACTATTTATAGGACAATATTGCAACGGTCAAAAACACTCGCGGTTCCTTATCTCTACCCGCGGTACCTTATCAATAAGGAACCGCGGGTTCCTTTAAGGAACCTCTGCGTTGGAGTCCGTGCAAATTTGTCCTTTAGTGGGGATATGCCATCTGGGGTAGTTTATACCCTCAAAGGATATTCCTTTGGCATATGGAATATGCCAAATTCAAATTAAAGAATATTCTTTGGAATATACCCTAGGGAATATTCTTTGGAATATTCCAAATTCAAATTTCCATTTTTCTTTTTAATAAAACATTTTCTTAAAAATAAAGTTAATTAAAAATTACTTTTCACTTTGTATAAAAGTGAGTTTTAAGAAAATATTAATCCTTGATCACTTAGTTAGGTTAATGACATGTTTGTACATACCTTGAGTGATTCATGCCGAATTCGATCTTGGAGGTGTCGAGAGAAGTATACAAATGTATTCTTGAGTGATTACGAGTACCTTAACATTTTACATAATGTATTGCGAATTATACGTTTGTCATCAACAAAACATAAAGAGATTATATCGACAAAGTATCGTAATGTTTACACTAACAATCTCCCCCTTTTTGATGATGACAAACAAGTAAACCACAATGCATATTAAAATGTATAAGTTACTCGTTTACACTTACTTCTCCCCCTTTTGTCGAATCAAAAAGGTAGTTTTCATTTGTAGAAGGAGAGGATCAATTGCAAGATGTTTAATGAATGCAATTTAAGTGAGTGAACGATCGCAAATGTAATGAGTTGAACTCTAGAAAATGCTCCCCCTTGATATGAGCTCCCCCTTGCTTGAGGCACCAACAAAGCAAGAAAAGTGACAAGCTACAAAGAAGGGTTAGATGTCCTACAAAACAAAGTTAGTGAACAAGAGCATATATATATATATAGCGATGTAAAAAAAAGATAAAATATTGTCGAGAGGACATACTCTACTTTATTATCATGGCAAAAATACCAAACTAAAGAGAGTATGACATGGACAATAAAAACAATCCCACATAGTCGAAAAGAGAGAAAGAAGGACTATGATGAAAAGAAAAATGAGGATGATAAACAAGTCGTTTGCACAAACAATGACAAGCATTGAAGAAAGAAGTGTGCACGCGATTTTATCAATCCAAAAACAAGTCAAAGGAGAGGAGCTTGACAAGATCAATTCACAATTGTTGGAATAGAGGTAGAGAAGAAACATCCATACTAATTGTAATGATAATATGTCAAAGGGCTAAAAGCTTAGAATTTATGGAATCACCCAAGAAAATTCAAGATTTAACCAAAATCCTCTCAAAAGATTAAAAACTTAGAATTGTTGAATCACCCATACTAATTATAAATTTTAACCGCAATCAACTCTCAACAAAGAAGAACAAAAATATCTCAACCTAGAGACATTTTTGACAAAAAAAAAGGAAAACCAAAAGCGGATAAATCGACGCTTTAAAAAAAACATTCCGGATATAAGACATTATAGGCAAGGATGCTTATGAATGTCGACACCAAATGGTGTTTAGCATACGATAAACTACATGCTCAAACTTTCGTAGCTCTTCTCAATCATTATGAATGTTCAAAGACAAATTACATGATGAGGAAAGGGTAAGGCTCGACTCAACTTAGTTTAGAAAGAATAGAAGAAAGTTACTCGACTTAGAAGAGCATGATTAAAAATGAATTGAGAGAGACTCAACAAAGAAGTTAAGGATAACTTCACGAAACGAGAGAAGAAACTCAAAAGAGAAGAAAAGAGGGAATCTTCAAGAAAACTCGTCAAAAGAGAAAAAGACCAAAACGAACAAGGGACTCAATGGCCGCGATTCGTTACATAGGTCCGTGGTTCATTATCAATAATGAGACCCAAGGTTATTTGAGGAACCGTGGACATTGGGTGTCCAAAAACGATTATCGACTCAAAGGAAAGTCACTTGGTCAGACAATTTAACATAAGATGCTAAAAGGCTTGAAAGTCAATGCTTAAGATATGACTTTTAACAATTGCATTTGCAAGTTAAAATTACTTGAATATTTCAAAAGAAATATTTAAGTTCTCAATCTTACTAGGAGATGAATTAGATATAAATCTAACATTCCTTGACAACCCAGTGAGAAAATAAATAAGAAAAGAAAGATCACGAGAAAAACGAGATCCAAGAATCAAAGAAAAATCATGTTGAAGAACATGAAAGGAAATACAAGAGAATAAAGATCATACAAAGATGTATGAAAAAAACAAGCCTAAAACTTAAGCATAATTTTAATCTTAGTTACACTAGAATCCTACGATTTGCTTAGATTGAGTGTCTTATTAATAAGCAATACACATGCTTAATTAGAAGACAAGGTGGTGGCGGAATTTGGTGGAGAATAAGAGTGTGGGTAAGAGATGTTTTCATAATGCCTTGTGACGTTTAGGTGGTGGTGAAAGGTTTAGGGGGAGTTATGTTCTCCAAAGGTGAAATATGTGATGTGGGTGAATCTGGTGGGGTAAAAGGTGAAGTCACCAAGGGTTCAACAAAGTCATTATCAATGGGAACGCTTTGGATAGGTTGAGGTTGGGTAGTCACATCCAAGAGAGTACTAGGAGTGAAGGGTGAGGTTAGCTCATTCATTCTAGATTGGAATGAAGAGGAGGTAGAACCATGTGAATGGTTTGTGCCATGTGTTGAGGTAGTCTTTCATGGAGCAAGAGGTGGTGAGGGTGATGAAGAGATGAGAATGGGCACAATCTCATTCTTAGGTGCGTTAAATGGTGAAGAGTTAAGTTTGGGTAACTTAATCTTAATTTTAAGGTGCCTCTTTGAAGAGGAGGTTTTAGATGAATTGGAGGTTCTTGTAGAAACCATGGTAGTAATGGGTGGTTTAAGGGGTAAGGATGAATGGTTTGAGGTGTGAAGAACATGGCTAACAAGGAGGGTTTAAAAGGGAAAGCCCAAGATATTTTGGGAGTGATCAAAGGTTTGAAACAAAGATTCCAAAGGGTGTTGGAACAATTGGGAAGTTTCAGAAAACCCGAATTTGAGAGCTTCTGCCCGCGGTTCTTTATCTCCACCGGCGGTTCCATATTGATATGGAGCCGCGGTCTATTTAAAGAACCGCCTACAGAGGCTTGGTTTAGGTGGTGAAGGAGGATTTTCCAATTCAGCAAATCCTAATGTTCTAGTGTAACTTATCACAAAGTCATGCTTAAGAGCAATAAAAACTAAAACACACACAAAGGAAAAACACATAGGTTCAGTTAGCACGTAGGAAGAAAGTTAAGAAAAACCTAATGGCTACAAAAGAAAAAGACTCCTAATGACATACAAATTTCATCAAAGTAAACTATCATTAGTCATATATAGGAAGAGCCATTTAGCCAATTTAGAGAATGAGTATGAGACTATCACTAGAGGTGCTCAATTAAGGCTAAACACGACCATTTTTATGAGTTATACACCAACTCAACTTCCCACATGGAAGTAATTCAACCGTTAGGTCAAATTAAGATCCTAGTGCATAAATTCTCTAGTAGTCATTCTCAAGTTAGAAAAAATGTAATTCCAACATTTTCTAAATAAAGTTTAGCAAGGATGAAACTTGTATGGCGACACAATGCATGACCTAATGAGGGTTAAGAATGCGCCATTGCATATCTTGTCAAACAAGTCTAGTTAAGGTTATTTACCTTAATAGAACTTGAGGCCAATAACTTTGAAGTGTATAAACAAAGTTTACACAAACCAAAGGAACACTCTTGATTGGTCTTTCGGAAATGACACATTTATAAATTGCATAGCAATGTAAATTACTTGAGTATTTCGGATGAAACATCCAAGTTATCAAACCGACTCTATTGTGCATTATAAGTAATTATTAAACAAAATATGTCTAACAATTTGAACAAGTAGATTCAATATAACACCATCAACACAAGTGTGAGTTATGATCCGATGTATATTATTAATAAACCACATTCATGTCTACACTAAAAAAACATGTCAATTAGATTCGATAATGATACCAATCATAGTTTGAATAATGCATTGATATCTAATCGAAATCTTTCTTGATTCCCACAAACACTCTTTTAAGAGAAAATAGCTAAGATTTTCAAAGGATGTTTCATGTTTTATAGTGAGACATTTATCTACTTGAACTAATATCACAATGATCGAGTAAGACGACCCAAATCAATAGATTTGACAAGCTCCCAAAGCTTTCAAACCTAAAAGTGTTAAAGAACATGCCAAGGTGTACAAAATGTTTATGTAACATTTGTAAACCAAGAGATGTTAATCCTATATGCAATGCACACATAATGTTGCAACTAAAATGCAAGAAATCTAGCATACATCTTAATTAGGAAAAACTAGATACTAACAAATACCACGCAAGGCAAAAGAGACTAGACATATAAGCAATACTACTACAAATAGCAAGGAACACTTACTAATGTCTACATATAATAATAACACACAAGGAAACACACACAAACAATTAGCTTAACACATAAAAGCATTCGTCCATGTTTTGAGTGTTAGATACAACAAAGTATTCATAGCTTGATTTTATTTGAAAACAGTCTTTGACCCATTTAAAATTTAATTAAGTTTAACACTTTGTAAATATATAAATTTTCATAGATATATCACCAAGAGATGTCCAACTTAATAGAAAAGAGTAAAACACAAGTTTTACGACAAACCGACGCTCAATACTTTGGACAAAGTATGGAACTTAGAAACCATCCAAATTTTAAAGTTTGAATAAAGGTTTGGAAGTATTTTTAATTGAAAGAAAATTCAATTACGTTCGAAATGACGGGTGACACGACTTCTACGGACTTACGGTTGATTTTATATGATTTTTCAAATTTTCAAAAATCTGTGTCGGACTGACAGCGGTTCCTTATTGATAAGGAACCGTGTGGAATAGATAAAGAACCGTGTCCAGAGGACAAAAAGGGGTTTTCGGCCAAAATCATTTGGTAACTTTTTGGAAGGACTTAGGACTCTAAAAAATCATTTTAGACACATAGAACTCGTATTTTAGAGTTAATTATGACACAAAAGATTTTTATACTTCCAAACATGAAAATATTTAATTCAAGCTATTATACAAAGTTTATTTAACACCAAAACTTGTAAGAATGAAACAACAAAACACATTTCATAAGTAATCACTCTTCATGAACAATTTGATACAAAGATCGTGTCTATTTTTAAAAACCGTTTTCATTTTTTTAAAAAACCGTTTGTTTTGAAAAAGAGAGCAAAGATCGATCCAAGCTTTAAAGTACAATATACTTCAAAGATCTTGGATAACCTCGTTCTGATACCAATTGTAGAAACTAGAAGGGGGGGGGGTTGAATAGTTTCTAGTTCATTTTCAAAACATTTCGTTTATTCCACTGGCCGCGGTTCCTTAAATATCACTGCGGTTCCTTATCAATAAAGAACCGCGGGCTCAATAAAGAACCGACTATAGTGGATGCCAAATATTGATACGTTGTAAACCTTGACAATCGTTTGTATCAAATTCTCGATTAAGCTTGACTAGATATGAGATGTGTTTGTAATAGATAATAATTAAAAGTAAGGAAACACACAAACACATCAAATCAAGTGTACATCAAGCAATAGTCTAAACACTAAGCACACACGTACTAAGCCTTAGCTTTTCCGCAACTAAGATGTTTAGACTAAAGGATGCACACTTGACCATAATCTAAACACGAAGCACACACATACTAAGCCTTAGCTTTTCCGCAACTTAGATGTTTAGATTATGAGATGCACACAACACACAACATATAAATACATCTATAATAGTAAAGACATATATGTAAAGGAAAGTACCGACACGATGATTTATAGTGGTTCGGTCACGAAGCTCCTCTTCGCCCTACTCCACTCCTCGAGTACACCTTACTCGAGAGTTACTTCACTAGTCAACAAAACTCCTTTCAAGGTGGAGAAAACCATACACGTCGCTTACACAATTTCCGACACTAAGCTAGATGTCGAGTCCTAATCTTAGGTAGGACCAATCTACACAACGTTGCCCACTTCACCATTTAACGACACAAGGCTAGATGTCGAGTTCTAATCGAAAGGTAGAACCAATCTTCACAACGTTGCCTACTTCACCATTTTACGACACAAGGCTAGATGTCGAGTTCTAATCGAAAGGTAGAACCAATCTTCATGACTCTTCACTTTGAAGCTAAGTGAGAACTTCACTAGACACAACTACATCACTTTATAGTTTAGTGAGAACTCACAAGACACAACCACATCACTTTATAGTTTAGTGAGAACTCACAACTCTTACCTATTACAACTCAATCAAACACATATCCAAGTGTACACATGTAACTTAGATCTACACAACATAAATCCAAGTATACACATATATAATGGATTTACACAAGACTTAATCCAAGTATTCACAAATACAATGGATTAACACAACTAATCCAAGTATTCACAAATACATTGGATCTATACAATATTGATCCAAGTATACCCATATACATTGGATATACACAAGATTGATCCAAGTATACACATATACATTGGATCTACACAAGACACAAATAAAAATGATGAACATGATGATCTTCATCAAGACTTCATCTTTAATCACATCACAAATGTGTGAGTGATATTCTCTTTGCACTTAAGAGGATGAGGAGATTGAAGGAGAGAATCACATCTTAAACAAGATTAATCTAAACTAACTAATCTAGGGTTTAAAGACGTTTTTGAAGAAACTGTGCAAAAAGGGTTGAAAGAAAACCTGGAAATGATCCACTATTTATAGGACAATATATCAACGGTCAAAAACACCCGCGGTTCCTTATCTCTACCCGCGGTACCTTATCAATAAGGAACCTCCGCGTTGGAGTCCGTGCAAATTTATCCTTTAGTGGGGATATGCCATCTGGGTTAGTTTATACCCTCAAAGGATATTCCTTTGGCATATGGAATATGCCAAATTCAAATTAAAGAATATTCTTTGGAATATACCTTAGGGAATATTCTTTGGAATATTCCAAATTCAAATTTCCTTTTTTCTTTTTAATAAAACATTTTATTAAAAATAAAGTTATTAAAAATTACTTTGTCACTTTGTATAAAAGTGAGTTTTAAGAAAATATTAATCTTTGATCACTTAGTTAGGTTAATGACATGTTTGTACATACCTTGAGTGATTCACGCCGAATGCGATCTTGGAGGTGTCGAGAGAAGTATACAAATGTTTTCTTGAGTGATTACGAGTACCTTAACCTTTTTCATAATGTATTGCGAATTATACGTTTGTCATCAACAAAACATAAAGAGATTATATCGATAAAGCATCGTAATGTTTGCACTAACAGCTACAAACACCACAATACAGAAAATCGTAAGACATAATACCAGTAATAGCTGCACGATTGGGTTGTGAACCTCTGCGGTCCTGCTCCCTTCCGTTGCCATGATTCCTGGTAGATGATGCTGAAGTGTCAGAATTATGAGTTATAAGCATGCAACATAAGAAATGAGTAAGTTTAGGGACATGCTGCTGTTGGAGTTGCTAGCGTTGACCGCCACGCCTATCCGAAGCAGAACGGTCTTAGGTCTGACCGTTACCCTTGTGCTGACTAGGCTGCTGCTGAGTAGCCGGTTGAGACCGGTCCCCAGTCTTCTGCCTGAAAGATGCAATTCATAGAGAAAGATAATTATTTGGATAGTACTAAATGAATTGAAATGATCACCGCTGAGTGACGAAAATATACGAAGAGCCCAGCGAAAGTGGTACGCTTGCTCCTCGGCAGTACCTGTTGTTGCGCCAAGAAAACAAGCCAAACGAAGAAACCACTGCATGAACTCATTGCTGTTCTCCCCAGCTCTCTGCATAATCTGGTGGTACTCCCTCTTCAGCTTATCCTGCTCAGCCTTGGGAAGAACTGCCCCATAACCAACTCCCTGAACTGAGCCCAAGTCAAGCAGCCACCTAATTGTCACCTCCCTCAGACTGCTTCACTGACTTCCACCATCCAAGCACGTCTCCTTCAAACTTATAACAGGATAACCTTGCCTTGAAGATAAGTTCGCATCCCATTGCATCAAATATCTTCTCAATATGAGCTAGCCAGCTCTCAGCCTCATTGGGGCTGTCAGTCTTCTCAAAGGATCACGGATGTTGCTTGTTGAATCGCTCCAGCCATGTGATCAGTGTAGCTGGAGGAGGAGGAAGAGGAGGATTCTGATGTTGGTGCTGGTGCTGATTGCTGGTAGCTTGCACCTCGGCCCTGATTTCATTCCTCAGTTGAGGAAGCATGGCTTGCATCGCAGCTTGAACTGTTGTATTGAGTTGTTCCTACTCGTGTGTGAGAACCATCCAACAGTATAAAACAAAATGCATGATTAAACTGATTAAAACGTAATATATATACATGAAAAAAAATTAAGCCAATAAATCATGAGAAAATTTTTATGCACGAAAATAGTGTATGAATGCATGATGATGAAATAACATGGGTTTGGGTGAACGCCTTTGGGTCGGTTCACCTAAACAAAATGACATGACGAAGATGAACGCCTATGGGTCGGTTCATCAAAACAACACGATAGATAAAAGCACATGCGACTAAATATGGCCAGTCCTGTACCAACCATTACTTAGTCAAAATTCTTGCGACAATGATACATGATAAAAATGCATGAAAACAAACTGTCAGTTCTAGGAAGACCATAGTGATTACCCACTAATCACAGGTCATGTTTTAAGAGCCTACAGGTCGAAGCCTTGGCTCTGATACCATAATTGTAACACCCCATTTTGGTAAATGGAATATCACGTGTGATTATGGCGTGTCATCAAAGCATACAAGGTAAATGTCTTAAAAATATTAAATGACCATGAATAGAAATACCATAAACAAACATCGGTACTCTAAGTATAAGCTCATCACACACAAACATAAGTACATAAATGGAAAAGGACTAAATAATGTCCAAAAAATAAGTATCATAATGTATGAAGAAATGCATAAAGTAGAGAAGGCTAAATAGCTTCCAATCCATATGCACGTACGCTTAAAGTCTACTAGCGCCCTTGAGTACCTGCTGTTTGGGAGCATGAAAGGAAAACGGCTGAGCATAACGCCCAGTGAACGGATATACAAGTATAACACAGAATTACCTAAGCATAAATGACTAATAGCAGCGGAAATGTATAAGTCCTAAGTAACCTAGAAACATGTTCATAAAACTGGTTTTATAGTTCGAAAAGACTTATGTTTTTATATAAAATCTGTATTAATTAGCCAATAGCCCATATAGGTCATGAGGTTCCACCGTGCATGAATACTTGGAGGGGAGACCTCGTCATGTAATTAAAAGGGTTGCCTTTAATTAAATAGTCTGGGTAGGAGGGATCAACTCCTTATGAAGGATGCAAGGCACACATCGCATTCACCATGAAAATCCTTTAAAAACATGTAACTAGGATGCACCTATACGCCCCACATGATAATAAATATAGGCCAAAACTGAAAAGGGACACCACGAGCAATCACTCCGCCGTGGGGAAGTCATAACAGTGGCGCCTCCAATGTTATGGTTATGGTACCTCCATAACTAGGTGACACTGGTCATGCATGTATATGGCTTAGGAAATTATTCTAACATAAGTATCAAACATATAAAACAATATTGGGAAAATAGTTGGCTGCAAACGCGGAATCCTAATAAGAAAAGAATGTCCATACTGAAGGAAGGGAAATCCGGACCTTGTGTCCAGTGAACGAAGAAGACGAAAGAATGAAAGTCCTACTCCGATCTCACTAATTCTACATAAATAGGGGACATGTATAAGTATTTTGTTTACTGAGTACGTAACTAATTATATCATGTCTTAGCTTGTTTTATATGTTCTAGCCTTGGTTTACTGATTTTTAAAGTTATACTGTGTTTAGCATTTATTTCTGGTATTCTGTTTAAGTATTAACTTGTATTCTTGTATTATCATACTTGTTTTGTAATAACAAGTAACTTTCTAAAAATAGCAGGTTTCCTAAAATAGAAAGTTTCCAAAAATAGAAAGTTTCCTAAAATTGATTAGCTTCTAAAAATATACCGGTTTCTAAAAATAGAAAGTTTCCAAAAATAGTAAGTTTCCTGAAATAGAAAGTTTCCATATTTAGAAATAAGCTGGATTAATAAGCTAATAATATAAGCTTAAGTTTACTGGTTAAATATCATAAGTTATGTAGTTATTTGTATAGTTTATTAATAATATTATGTTAATTAAATAAACTATAGGTTATACGATTTAATTAAATATATGCAAGATTTAATTAAATTAAAGCCTATAAAATACTTAGGTTAAACATGTATTAATATTTTATTAATTATAACCTAAGTCATGTTTTATTAATTATTTATAGTCTATGTTTTAAATAACTAATTAATATTATACTTTAAATTAAATGATAAAAATACTTAGCTTAAAATATGTATTATTACTAAATAGTAATAACAACCCAAGTCCATGTTAAATTAAATTAATTACTAGCCATGATTTAATTAATTTAATTTCTCTTGTTAAAATAATTAACTTGTAAAAATGTAAACTTGTAAAAATTACCCATAACCGAACCCGTGTTTTTAATTTAGACCGAACGTGAACCGGACCGGATCCACATGAACGGACCGAAACAAACACCCCTCTAGTAGTGGCTACCCGGCCTAGCCGGTTGCCACTGCTAGTGCAATTTCACCACCGGCTACAGTCGGTGGTTTGCCCTTGGTCTGCCTCGGCTAGCCACTACCCACAACAAGTTCCCGCCGGCAGTTGGCCGGTGGTCCCCCTGTTGTCGTGTGTTCCCCCTGTTTGAACCAAACAGACACCAAGAAGAAGAGTTTAACATCGAGCTCATCCCAAGAGCTCAACCAATCTCTAAGGCACCTCATCGCATGGCTCCCATAGAGCTCAAGGAGTTAAAATAGCGAGGTTTCATCCGACCGAGTGTATCACCATAGGGTGCACCAGTACTTTTTGTCAAGAAGGATGGCAGTATGCGTCTATGCATTGACTATCGTGAGCTGAATAAGATCACGATTAGGAACAGTTATCTATTACCAAGAATCTATGATCTGTTTGACCAACTTCAGGGTGCCAAACATTTCTCCGAGATTGATCTAAGATCCGGTTATCATCAACTACGAGTTAAAGAGCAGGATACTCTCAAGACTGCTTTTCGCACCAGATATGGCCATTACGAGTTTGTTGTCATTCCTTTCGGACTCACTAATGCTCCAGCGATTTTCATGGACCTTACGAACCGCGTCTTCCATGAGTACTTAGACAAATTTGTTATCGTCTTCATCGATGACATCCTCATCTTCTCTAAATCCAAGGAAGAACATGAAGAACATCTACGTATTATGCTATAGATTCTTCATCAAAAACAGTTGTATGCCAAATTTTCTAAGTGTGAATTTTGGCTAAACAAGGTGGCATTTTTTGGCCACATTGTCTCCGCATAAGGGATTACTATGGATCCTGCGAAGGTTGTAGAAATGCTAAATCTGATCCGGTGGTCTAATGTGGTGGTAGATGGTGGTGGAAGCCATTGTTGGCTTAGAGAGAGAGAAGAGTGGTTGAAAGTGAAAGAGAAAATGTATTGAACAATAAACAAATGACAATCAACACCCCTCCTTGGAAGCTAAGGAGGGGTATATATAGTCACGCACACAACCTAAACTTTACAACAAACCTAGTCTAGTCTAAATGTGCGTGACTATGATAACTAATTGGGAATTCTTAAATGTCGTCACATAAAGTGAGTTTCCAACAATCTTCCCCCATGGGACGACGTGTAGAATTCCTTACAATATTCTTCCTAACAAGTACAAAATGATTAAGAACAAGAGCTTTCATGAAGCGTCCAATGCTGATGAAGTCTTCTGAGGCCTTCGTCTTCAAAACGACTCATCTTTAAGGTAACTTGTAGAAGAAATACTGTAACATCACGAGCTAAGTAACCCATACACTTCTGGTTAAGGAGAAGCTTCTGAATTAGCTTCCCCCTAATTCATGCCACGTAATCTTGATGTAGAAGCATTTTAAATAGCTTCCCCCTAAACCAACAATCCTCGTAAGCAACTTCAAAGCTTTCAATAAAGCTTAGAATGATTAAGCACACAGCAGAATCTAACTAGCAAATCCCATCATATAACATGATAATGTTGCTAAGAGGGATTGAAAGTTTGGGGCACACCAAGTAGATCAACAACTTTTCTTCTCACGCTTGAATAATTCTTCTGAATTTTTCTTCCCCCTGAGAGTTCAGGTTATGCATACCAGAAAGAATCAAGACACTTCTTCCCCCACATAGTTGAAGAAAGTAAATCAATCCCAATTATGAAGCTCAAATACTGAAGTGGACACTTTATCCCATTCATGAAGTTGACATCGTAACACCAGAGTCAATTAAGTCCCGGAAATGCACATGTCTTCTTCCGGAGATGCACCAGAGTCAATTAAGTCCCGGGAATGCATATAGGATAATGATGATGTTTAATTGCAACAATCAAACAATTAAACCTCGAATCAATAGTGTACCGTTTGGAGATTGATAACGACACGAGTTAAAACACTGATTTTCTCTGCGGCTATGACAAATGTCATCCCGGAATATCTTCAAATCAAAAGAAGGTATGAAGTTCATCACGTGTACTCGTTGTGCGTTCAATGTGTATTCTTCTTCCCCCTTGATGGTTTCGAAACTCGGAACCATCAATAAATTGTACGCACATGAACCTGAAATCTCGTGAGAATAATAAATAAGCTGAATTATATATTTTGTGAGAATCAGCTGTTGATCGAAAATCTCTTCTCATAAACTCTCCATGGCCACCTTTACCATCCCACGTGAAAGCAATTTGAAGTGACCACTGAAAGAATGAACCAGATACGTCAAACGGGAAGCGGAATAAAAATCCTTCGATCTTGTGACTTAAGCTTGCACTATTGTTGAATGAAGAACGGTGGAGAAATCTCTAAGTACTCAATGCATCACTGAAGAAGTCTATAAGCACAACACCTCTTGAAATTATCCACGTCGACTACGCCCGTGACACTGAGTACAACAATGTAACCCCTTTAAGTGATAGTTATCCGAGTCATCAACCATCCACCCCGAACCCGGAAACCAGATAACCAAGTCTTCATTCTAGGATTAAGCACGAGCAAGTTATCTAGTAAAAGATAAAATAAATACACGCCTTCGAAAAATCCGTCTTCAACGTCACGTAATTAATACCCGATCAAACAAAATCTGTAGCCACTAAAAAATCGCCCATTTTTTCTTGGTCTCGTCAAAATAAATTCTCGTCACATTTCTCACTTCATTTTGTCGCGTCACATTTCTCGTCACCCAATCAGTGTCAAGAATAAATTAAAGAACCACAAATGCAACAAAAAAACCACAAATTCAAAAAAGGAACTTGTTTGTTTGAGCATCCATTCTCCTTAACAATGTCTCGTCACTTTTTGTCTTGTCATTTTGTCACGTTGTCGTTAAAAAATAAACGACCCATTAAATTCCTTCGGTAAAAGTAGTGATCGACCCATCAACCAAGTTAAAATCAAATTCGACCCCTATGTGAGCAAAATATTAATTGTCCGGCCTATTTTATGGGTCATCATTTGAATAAAAAAGTATCACTATTAGTTTTCAAAATGATCGAGAAGTGAGGATGAGAAACAAGGCCTAACAATTGTGAGAATCACATGTTTCCTGTACCCCATACAACATATCAACGGATGATTTATTTCCCAAGACGTGGCCCACTAATATATTCAAACCCATTAACCATTTTAAAAACGAAAATGGAAAGAATAAGGCCTGTTGATACCCGATCCAAAAGATAACAATAGGGATATAAATCCTCCTAACCCTAATACTTCTCACTTCATTACCCTAATCCTTATTAACAGCCGCAACATATCTCTCTCCCACCTAAAATAATCTGCCTTCTATAATTCGCAACCTCCATCAGACCAAAAAAATTCGTCAACTCCTTTATACCATATCCTAACACTCAAATCACATAATCAAACCCACCACAAGCATCTCCAATCATCTTCTAATCTCCATATCAAACCAAATCCCTTCTCATCCCAATCACAAGCGTATCACATAAAACTGAAGAACGTGAGTAATATCAGCTTCAAGATTCATTAACAGAGTCTCGGGTAAGGTGTGTAATGATTGCATGTCGCATAAGGTTAATTAAAACGAATCAAAGATCGAATCTAACAATCTTGTTATGATTCGTTCTTAAAATTCGTAAATTAATAAAGGTGTATGCCTGAACAGATGTGATTCGGATTGCATGTGATTGATGTGACGAATTCGAAACAAAGATTGGTTTTAACATATTTGTTAAAAAAAACCATTCTTATTTTCGTACAGTAAATGGGTAAAAACCCAAATATAAGATCTATGATGAAAAACAGTTTTTGATAAATAGATCTTAAAGGATCCTTAATCGAAAAACAATCAACTCAGATCTTTTTGATATTCTGTATTAAGTCCGAGTCTAGATGGGATATAAGTGACGAAGGGAATTAGGGATAGATTGATGGTGTTGAGGAGAAATAAGGTTGGATGTAAGAAGGTCGACTCAGTGAGTTAAACTGAGTCAACTCGGTAATTACCGAGTTGACTCGGTTGTGATGGGTGTTGGTTTTGGTCACAAAAATTTGGTTCACAAGTTTTAACAAAACAGTCCCATCGAAATGTCAAAAGATGTTCCATCGGAATATTTGTTTTTTTGAGTCAAGGTTATGTCCTACGAGTGAGTCCATCGGAAAGTAAAAAAGAATGTCCAATCGGAATGTTTTTACGTCATCGGAATCAAACGAACACCCCCATCGGAATGTCTAATTTAATCCCCAATCTGAATGTCAATCTGAATGTTCAATCGGAAACCCAATCTGAAACCCAATCTGAAAAGGGTTTTGAAGGACCCGAAAAAAGTGGAACTGCAAACTTGTCCTTTTCTAATTGTATAAACAAGAAATAAAAGATACCCAGAAACAGTGACAAAATTTGAATACCATTGACCATGAAAATGATGATGAAACCGAGAAAGAGTAAATTAATACCCCAAAGCATGTGACAGATTGGACAGTTGGACAAAAGAATAAGACGTAACCCAAAAAAAATTTGTGACAAAATGGACAGAAATATTATATAACGAGACACAAAGAAAGAGTTAGACCACCAAATCAAATACACGAACACGATTGATATTCGCATTTGCTATGGGTTCTAATTTTACTCTCGATATCCTCTCGAATTGATCTCGGCCTTAAGTGGAATGATTTGTTCTTGGTTACTAAAAAGGAGTTGGTTTGTTTTTCTATTTTTAAACTAATAACTATTAAATGTAAATGACGTTGAGTAACTTAGAACTTTGGAAGATTAACTAAATTGACAAATTAAAATTGAGTGCTTGGAAACATAAAGGAAGGATTAGAAAATTACTTTGAAAACTTAATTGAATTAATGCTTAAAAACTTGTTCTATCGGAATATCAAAAATTATTTCTATCGGAATATAAGAAAATCAAAGGCATCGGAATGTAATCATAACTACCATCGGAATGTCCATGTTTATCACCATCGGAATGTTTCTAACAATCACCATCGGAATGTCCATGTTTGGTACTTATCGGAATGTTTAAGAACAAGCTGTCGCAATGACTACCTATCGGAATGTGGAAAACGAAAATTTGCCAGAGTTTCGACTAGAAAAGGGACCTAAACCCGTCGGAATGTGCGATCGCAATATGCGATCGCAATCCCAGATCGGAATAGGGGGGTTTACAACCTATCGCAAAGTAAAACCCCTTTTGGGTTATTGCGATACCAAGTAATGAAGATCCGTCGGAATGTGTTAAAACCCTCTTATTGCGATGAGATGAATGCAGTTCCGAAATTGGTGGAAAGCTAATAACTCAATAAGCAAAGGAAATAAGCTAGGTGATTCGAAATCTAAACACTTCAAAAAGATTAAATTTGATAACTTTTGAAAACAAGAAACTTTAAAACTTAATAAACAAACTTTTGAATGATTAAAACTTGAACAAATCCGAAAACAATGAACTTTAACAAACAATAAGCCAAAAAGCATGGAAGGCTTATGGCTTATTTACGAAAAGTTTAAGAAGAAACAAGAAGAGATTAAACTTTTAACACGAGCTAATCCAATAATCCAAACCGTATGGAACTCAATCAATCGGATCAAGGACTTTGACAAATCAAGAAAAGTAGAAAAAGCTTAAAGAACTTAAAAGCTAAACTTGATTATGATTAATGAAATCAAAAGTACAAGAAAGCTTGAATTAAAAGATGAAAAACAAAGGAAAAGTTTAGTGAGAGAAAGTATGGAACTTTCTCTCTCTAAAACTAGAGAGAAAATGAAAACTAAAGACTAAGTCTAAAACTAAGTGTGTGAAATTTTGTGAGGTGAAGGCTTTATATAGGCGTGTGTATGGTGTTGATGGGCTCTTGATTGGGCTTCTTTTTCTTCTTTCTTCTTAAGTCTTCACGCGTCTTTTAAATAAACGTTTCCGACTTGGATTTGAGAAGTGTCGGTGAATAATTCCAACTCGTCCTATAATATTTTATTTAATAGACTCGAGTTCTTCGACATATATGAATCTTCCATCTTTGGCTCTATTCTTCGATAAATCTTCAAATAGGTACAATGACTTCAAATCTTTTGCATCTCTTGGACAATAGACTTTATCTTGAGTCTTTTTCTTCAGTAAAACCCGTGCAATCCCATGTTTTCTTCAATATTTATCCGGTTGGCTCTGAAAACACAACAAACACAAAAACCACGCATAATTCCAAACAAATGATATTAAATACGTGTTTTGGTCTCGTTTTAGCCCGAATTAAGTGGTAAAAGGATGGGTGTTTACACACCTATCAAATCCCCTACACTTAACCATTGCCATGCCCTCATGCAATGCTTAGCGACACAGCATAATTACACTTTTCTCATTATCAATTAACCTTGGCCTTATTAAAATACTACTAAACAAAAATTTAAAGTACTAAGAAATTAAAATTTTAATGTAAACAAGAGAATAGAAAGTAACTTATGTGGTAATAACTTGGAAAGAGATCGAGGACTTACATTAGGGCTTCGGTGCTGCGAAGATTTATCACCCTCAAGTTTCACGTTCCCCAAACTAAGCTTAAAAACGAGATCATTGTTATTATAAGTTAGCAATTCAAACACTTACACACATGGCTTAATTAAATGCTTAAACTCCCTTATTCCTAGGTGTATCTCTTATATTTTATTTTTGTCTTAGAATGATCATGAAGATGCATCTTTGGACTTATTTCGATAGTTTATTAGGGTTGAAAGCAAAGCAGGACGATTTGATCAATAGTTAGCTAAAGGACAAAATCTCTTAAAACTGCTTCTCGGGATATCAAAAAGTTCATATCTTGGCATAACTTGGTTCACGATTTGAGACCTTTCTCGGGCCGATATTTGGCATGTACTTCATACTTCATATCTTCGAGAGACGTTCTTGAGATAATGGTCTTCTCATCATAATAGAATTTCTTCACTTGGAGACTTTTGAGGGGTACTCCAACTTTGTTGACCACGACTTCATGATTATTTCTTCAATCTCTAATTGGGATTTTGAGATACAACGATCCGCCTCCTTTTCGGACTTGGATCTATTTATCCTCATACCTTGTTAGGGTCTTTTCGGATAGACTTCTCCATGATCTTATTGGGAGTTGATTGCTTTTCGTCGTGAGTCTTGATCCTTCATATCGATTTTAGGAATAATGCTTTTCACATCACTTTGGATCTTCAGCAATAAAATTGAATCCTCATGCCTTGTTAGGGCCTTTTCGGACTCGCCAATCTTCGCGCCCCGCTTCATAAGTTATGCCTTGGCTATGAACTCTTATCATTACCGAGCAACTTTTAAACGATCTTGGGCTAGAAGCTAAGTAACTTTTCAAATCGTAAGACCTTACTTATTGCAGATAAATTATTAGCAAGTGATGGGAGAATAGGCAAATAATTACACCAAGTGAGCTTGCGCAAGAATACCGACTTATAATTGACTCTATCATTTCTCGTCCTCCACAATTTAAAATCTCAAGTAATGAGACTCGTGGACACTTAGCCTAATAAACCAATTAAGGTCTATATGGTTAAGGATACTAGCTAGAATAAACTTGGATAAGTCTATTCGGGTTGAGTCAAAATAAACGCAACGGGCCTAATATGTCAAAGATCCCTAAACTAGCTACACCACTTTATTAATATTTTTGACTTTATTGCGGGATATATACATATGAAAGCAACAATAAAAATTTAAAAATTACGACTAAATGGCCAAAGTTAATAAAAGATTTGAAAAATGTTGAAAAATAGGATTTTCCGTTTAATTGAAGGCATTTTCATGGAAAAGTCCACTTAAAACTTCGATAGAAGTCCCCCCTACACTTAAGATAAACATTGTCCTCAATGTTTAAGCATGTGGGAGAAGTCTCCCCTACACTTATGACATTGTGCACGTTGATTAACTCAAGTTAAGGAAGAGACGACTAAAGTGATCAATTTCAAATGTGAGTATGAAGAAAATTGAATCACGATAGTTGTGAGATAGAACCGGATTTTGGATAGACACGGGAGCACGGTTCTTCAAAGATTCCCAGAGTGCACTTATCCCTGTAATCACATCACCACACAAACGCAAACACATATACAAGGCCCCCCCTACACTTAGGGGATTAAAACATACAAGGATAGATACTCGGGCTGCCTCCCGAGGAGCGCTTGTTTTTGATAACCGAGTCACGAGCCTGACTCGACCCAAATTCAGTTCATGGGGAACGTGGTGAGGGATGGAATCACCTCCTGAGAGGTGTCCTCACCAAAGTACAACTTCACTCGTTGGCCATTCACCTTAAAATTTGGTCCATTAGGTTGAGCGAGCTCGAGAGTACCATATGGAAAAATTTGGGCAATGGTGAATGGGCCGGACCAACGAGATTTGAGTTTTCCCGAAAAGATTTTCAACCGAGAGTTAAAAAGTAAGACTTTGTCTCCAACATGGAACTCTCGGTTTTTAATCTTAGAATCGTGAATGAGCTTAGTTCTTTCCTTATAGATCAAAGAATTTTCATAAGCCTCATTCCGAAGTTCATTGAGCTCATTGAGTTGGATCTTGCGTAGGTCACCGGCTTTGTTAATATCAAAATTGGCCCACTTCAAGGCCCAATAAGCCTTGTGCTCCAACTCAATTGGGAGGTGGCACGCTTTCCCGTACACAAGACGATAAGGCGTACAGCCGATCGGGGTTTTGTAAGCAGTACGGAAAGCCCACAAAGCATCATCGAGTTTATCAGCCCATGAGGCACGATGCTCTCCCACAGTCCTTTCAAGAATTCGCTTCAGCCCTCGGTTTGATATTTCAGCCTGGCCATTAGTTTGTGGGTGGTAGGCTGTGGAAAGACGATGATTTACACCGTACTTAGCCATGACTCGAGCAAATTGGTCATTGCAGAAATGAGTCCCACGATCACTAATAATGGCGCGAGGCACACCGAATCTAGCGAATAGAGCCTTCAAAAAGTTACAAACCACCCTTGCGTCATTAGTAGGCAAAGCTTTGGCTTCAACCCACTTCGAAACGTAGTCAACGGCTACAAGGATGTATTTGTTTCCTTTAGACGACGGGAATGGCCCCATAAAGTCGATACCCCAAACATCAAAAATTTCACACTCTTGAATAAAATTTTGAGGCATCTCGTCTTTATGTGTGATTTTGCCTTGCTTTTGGCAAACATCACATTGCTTAACCATATTGTGAGCGTCACGGTATATGGAGGGCCAATAAAATCCCGAATCAAACACTTTCTTAGCGGTGTAGTTGGGACCAAAGTGACCACCGGTGGGTCCTTTGTGGCAAGCATCAAGGATGTCCGACGCTGCCGGTCCATCAACACATCGGCGAATAATCAGGTCAGCACATTGTTTGAATAGGTAAGGGTCGTCCCAAAAGTAAGTCTTGATGTCGGTGAAGAACTTCTTCTTTTGCTGGGACGTCAACCCTTCCTTGAGAATTCCACCCGCCAAGTAGTTTGCAAAGTCCGCAAACCACGGGGTTTCATTCGGCTTCGAGTTTATAGACATTAAGGTCTCCAAGGGAAAAGAATCATTGATTTCTTTGGTCGGATGATCCCCTTGGTATGGATCCTCAAGTCTACTAAGATGGTCCGCGGCTAAGTTTTCTGCTCCTTTTTTATCGCGGATTTCGATTTTAAATTCCTGGAGCAGCAAAACCCAGCGAAGAAGTCTTGGTTTGGAATCTTGCTTTGTCAACAAGTACTTCAACGCGGAATGATCGGTATACACAATGGTGGTAGAAAGGACAAGATAGGGGCGGAATTTCTCAAATGCATAGACAACAGCTAAAAGCTCTTTTTCGGTTGTCGTATAATGCAATTGTGCCCCAGTCATTGTCTTGCTAGCGTAATGGATCGGTTGGAAGTGTTTATTCACTCTTTGTCCAAGAACCGCTCCAATGGCAAAATCACTAGCATCGCACATCAACTCAAAAGGCAGCTCCCAATTAGGGGTAACTAAGACGGGTGCCTTAGTTAGCTTATCCTTAAGTGAGTTGAAGGCTTCAAGGCACTCGTTGGAGAAGATAAAAGGAGTATCTTTTTCCAAGAGGTGGGTCATCGGGCGAGCGATTTGAGAAAAGTCTTTGATAAATCGTCGGTAGAAGCCCGCATGACCCAAGAAACTTCTCACACCCTTCACAGTGAAAGGTGGAGGCTACTTTGCTATGACATCAACTTTAGCACGGTCTACTTCAAGACCGGCTTTCGAAATCTTATGTCCAAGCACGACGCCTTCTTTTACCATGAAATGGCATTTTTCCCAATTTAGAACAAGGCGAGTGTCTTCGCACCGCTTTAGCATACGTTCTAAATTGGCAAGGCAAGCAGAGAAGGAATCCCCGAAGACCGAGAAATCATCCATGAAGACTTCCATGGTTTGTTCAACCATGTCATGGAAGATAGCTAACATGCACCTTTGGAAAGTCCCTGGCGCATTACATAAGCCAAAAGGCATTCTTTTGTAAGCGAAAGTGCCGTAGGGACAAGTGAATGTAGTCTTCTCTTGATCTTGGGGATCGATGGGTATTTGAAAATAACCTGAGAAACCATCCAAAAAGCAGTAATATTCATTACCGGCTAATCGTTCAAGCATTTGGTCCATGAAAGGTAGAGGGAAATGATCCTTTCTCGTGGCATCATTGAGTTTGCGGTAGTCTATACAAACTCTCCACCCAGTAACGAGACGAGTGGGAATCAACTCGTTGTGTTCATTGGGAACAACGGTTATTCCGCCCTTCTTGGGCACACAATGGATTGGACTAACCCACGGTGAATCCGAAATAGGGTAAATCATACCCGCATCAAGAAGTTTGATAACCTCTGTTTTGATGACTTCATGGATTTTTGGATTCACCCTTCGTTGGCTTTGAATAGTGGGCTTATAGTCGTCCTCCATGAGAATTTTGTGCGTGCAGAAGTGAGGATCAATTCCACGAATGTCTGAAATCTTCCAAGCAATAGCCTTCTTGTGATCTTTCAACACAGCGACAAGTCGGGCTTTCTCTTCATCCTTCAAATCCTTAGCAATGATGACTGGCGACTTCTTCTCTTCTTCGAGGAATGCATACTCAAGATGGGGTGGCAACTCCTTAAGTTCCAAATCCGGAGGATTGTCGACGGGAGGCGTATTCGAAGTCGGAGTCTCGATAGCAATAATAGTGGGAGATGGAGGGGAAGGGTTGTCTTCTTTGAGGAGGTTTGCAATGAAACTGAGGTCTTCATCCCAAGTGGCAGTAGAATCGTCATTGTCTTGCTTCACATCTCCTAGGCTGGCTTCCAAATCTTTCCAAAGGAAATCACTCTCTCCAAATAGAGATAGTGATGAGTCGATAGAGGAAACGGTCTCAACATTGGGAAGAGAGGTAGGAATGTTTTTACAAGCATCCTTGAAGTGTTCTTCACAAGCTTCATCAAGAACGTCAATACAATTAACATTCTCGTAAGAAGAAGGTTGTTTAGATAACTTTCCCATGTTGAAGACTACTTTATCGTCACCCACTCTCATGATAAGCTCACCGGCTTCAACATCAATGAGAGTGCGACCGGTCCTCAAGAATGGACGACCAACAATGAGTGGCACACGTGGGTCCATCTCGTAGTCGACGACAACAAAATCGGCAGGGAAGGTGAATTTGTCGACTCCTACAATGACGTCTTCGGCTATCCCCACTGGATAAGCAACCGTACGGTTGGCCAATTCCAAAGTCATTTTGGTGGGGACTAGCTCTGGGAGAGATAATTGCTTCCAAACACTTAGAGGCATGAGATTAATACTGGCACCTAGATCGGCTAGGGCCATGCAATTCTCTACTCCCGGGAAATTGCAAGGGATAAGAAAACGACCCGGATCACCAAGCTTGATTGGCAATTTCCTTAAGAGCACTGCAGAGCAGTTCTCATTAAGTTGGGTGTTGGCGAGATCGAGGAGCTTTTCCTTGTCGCTCAGAAGATCTTTAAACATTTTGGCATACTTGGGCATGTGAGCGAGAGCCTCAGCGAAGGAGATATTGAAATTCAGTTTCTTGAACATTTTTAGAAAGTTCGACACTTGAATATCATCCTTGCTCTTTTGCTTCTCTTTCCTCAACCTTGAAGGATAAGGTATATTGGAAGAAGAGGAAGGCTTTAAGGGAATAGGATCACTTACAACCACGGGTGGAGGAGGGGTAGAAAGAAGAGGTGGAGAAATTGGGGAAGGAGAAGGGTGAGGAATAGGAGCAGGCGACTCGTTCTCCTTAGTCACAACCACCGGTGGAGGCATAGGAAGCTCGGGTTCCTTGGTACCTTTACCACTTCGAGTAGTGATTGCTTTCATCTCCCCTCTTGGGTTCGCAACGGTATTACTCGGAAGAGTACCCGAAGAAGAGGGTTGATTACCATTGAAGAAACTAGCCATCATGTTCCTCAAGTCATTCGTTTGACTATCCATAGTGTTCTTCATATCAGCTCTTAGATCATTCCCTTGTTTCATCAGATCTGCTTTCAAGTTGCGCACTTCCTGTTGGAGATTATCAACGATCACATCGTTAGTCCTCATGTAGGTTCCAATGTCTTGATGTGATGCGGGGGTTTGGTTTGAAGGAGCAGTGTATGCGGGTGATTGATAAGCAGGTTGCTGGTAAACTTGGGTGTTTCGTTGCTGTGGTTGTTGCTGCTTGTGAGGAGGGATGTATGGTGTACGAGTTTGTTGTTGTTGAGGAGAACGGTTGAGGTTTTGTTGTTGGTTTTGGCTGTTAGGATTAAAACCAGGTGGTGAGAGATAGTTGTTGGAACGGTAGCTAAGCAGGTTGCGGTCACCTTGAGGTTTTGCTTGATAAGCAGGTTGAGTATAGGTGCCATATGCTGCATTAACATTCTCAGCAGGGTAGTCTTGGGTGGCAGTACAAGTTGTGTAAGAGTGAGGACCACCGCATATCTCACAAGGTTGGCTGACAGCGTTCACTTGTGCATTTTTGGCGTTGTTGCTGTTGTTGTTGCTGACGGTGTGGGTGACAAGCGATTCAAGAAGCGTGGTGATTTTGTCTAATCGTTTGTCGCTGTCATTAGTGCTAGCACTAGCAACATTGGTCCTAACACTCTTGGTTTGAACACGAGATTTGTTCTCAATGATATCCCAAGCAGCATTGGAAGTCTTAGCCAATAAATTACCCCCCGAGGCACTGTTCAGTGAATCTTGTTCATTCATGCTTAAACCATTGTAAAAAGTATTTATTTGATGAACTTTGGTAAAACCATGTTGTGGGCATTTTCTTAAAAGATCTTTAAAGCGATCCCAAGATTCACTGAATGACTCGTCGTACTTTTGTTCAAAGGTTATAATCTCATTCCGCAAAGCGGTAGTACGAGAGGGTGGAAAAAAGTAGTTGATAAACTTTGTTTCCAAATCCGTCCACGAGAGAATACTCTGTGGCGGTTCCTTAGCAAGCCAATGCCGGGCTTGTCCCTCTAAAGAAAAGGGAAAAAGTTGTAACCTTATCACTTCTTGTGGAACGCCATTGAACTTGACCGTGTTCGTGAGTTGTAGAAATCTCTTGATGTGATCGTGTGGGTCATCAATGGTTCGTCCAAAGAATGGTTGAGCTGAGACCATCTGGATAAAGCCTGACTTTAGCTCGAAATTGTTGGCGGCAATTGGTGGAATAACAATTGGATCCATGTTGCCATCGACATGAGCTTGCAGCAATTCAATCATTGGGCGATTATCCGGAAGGTTCTCATTGTTGTTGTTATTGTTCATGTTGTTGAAAGGCGGATTGTTGTTGTTATTATTGTTGTTCGGAGGTGGTATGTTATTGTTGTTTTGTACACCCGCCATGTCTAAGTTATCGAGAGGCTCGGGCTCTTGATAAGACGTGGATCGAGTGCGCATACACCTGCAAAAGAACGAACAAAGAAAAACAAAGCAAAAATATTTTTGGTTTTTATTGTTTTTTACTTTTTAGGATTTTTGAAAATTTTATATTTTTTAGTTGTTTTTGAAAATTTTCTTGAAAAAGTAACGTTCACGGGGAACAGATCCCAAAATCCAAGTTCTACAAAAAACTTTTGATCTTAACGAGAAGAGGCGGCAGCGGCGCCATTTGATATTCGCATTTGCTATGGGTTCTAATTTTACTCTCGATATCCTCTCGAATTGATCTCGGCCTTAAGTGGAATGATTTGTTCTTGGTTACTAAAAAGGAGTTGGTTTGTTTTTCTATTTTTAAACTAATAACTATTAAATGTAAATGACGTTGAGTAACTTAGAACTTTGGAAGATTAACTAAATTGACAAATTAAAATTGAGTGCTTGGAAACATAAAGGAAGGATTAGAAAATTACTTTGAAAACTTAATTGAATTAATGCTTAAAAACTTGTTCTATCGGAATATCAAAAATTATTTCTATCGGAATATAAGAAAATCAAAGGCATCGGAATGTAATCATAACTACCATTGGAATGTCCATGTTTATCACCATCGGAATGTTTCTAACAATCACCATCGGAATGTCCATGTTTGGTACTTATCGGAATGTTTAAGAACAAGCTGTCGCAATGACTACCTATCGGAATGTGGAAAACGAAAATTTGCCAGAGTTTCGACTAGAAAAGGGACCTAAACCCGTCGGAATGTGCGATCGCAATATGCGATCGCAATCCCAGATCGGAATAGGGGGGTTTACAACCTATCGCAAAGTAAAACCCCTTTTGGGTTATTGCGATACCAAGTAATGAAGATCCGTCGGAATGTGTTAAAACCCTCTTATTGCGATGAGATGAATGCAGTTCCGAAATTGGTGGAAAGCTAATAACTCAATAAGCAAAGGAAATAAGCTAGGTGATTCGAAATCTAAACACTTCAAAAAGATTAAATTTGATAACTTTTGAAAACAAGAAACTTTAAAACTTAATAAACAAACTTTTGAATGATTAAAACTTGAACAAATCCGAAAACAATGAACTTTAACAAACAATAAGCCAAAAAGCATGGAAGGCTTATGGCTTATTTACGAAAAGTTTAAGAAGAAACAAGAAGAGATTAAACTTTTAACACGAGCTAATCCAATAATCCAAACCGTATGGAACTCAATCAATCGGATCAAGGACTTTGACAAATCAAGAAAAGTAGAAAAAGCTTAAAGAACTTAAAAGCTAAACTTGATTATGATTAATGAAATCAAAAGTACAAGAAAGCTTGAATTAAAAGATGAAAAACAAAGGAAAAGTTTAGTGAGAGAAAGTATGGAACTTTCTCTCTCTAAAACTAGAGAGAAAATGAAAACTAAAGACTAAGTCTAAAACTAAGTGTGTGAAATTTTGTGAGGTGAAGGCTTTATATAGGCGTGTGTATGGTGTTGATGGGCTCTTGATTGGGCTTCTTTTTCTTCTTTCTTCTTAAGTCTTCACGCGTCTTTTAAATAAACGTTTCCGACTTGGATTTGAGAAGTGTCGGTGAATAATTCCAACTCGTCCTATAATATTTTATTTAATAGACTCGAGTTCTTCGACATATATGAATCTTCCATCTTTGGCTCTATTCTTCGATAAATCTTCAAATAGGTACAATGACTTCAAATCTTTTGCATCTCTTGGACAATAGACTTTATCTTGAGTCTTTTTCTTCAGTAAAACCCGTGCAATCCCATGTTTTCTTCAATATTTATCCGGTTGGCTCTGAAAACACAACAAACACAAAAACCACGCATAATTCCAAACAAATGATATTAAATACGTGTTTTGGTCTCGTTTTAGCCCGAATTAAGTGGTAAAAGGATGGGTGTTTACACACCTATCAACGATCCAAGGATAGAACCGAGGCTCTGATGCCAAATGTAGAAATGCTAAATCTGATCCGGTGGTCTAATGTGGTGGTAGATGGTGGTGGAAGCCATTGTTGGCTTAGAGAGAGAGAAGAGTGGTTGAAAGTGAAAGAGAAAATGTATTGAACAATAAACAAATGACAATCAACACCCCTCCTTGAAAGCTAAGGAGGGGTATATATAGTCACGCACACAACCTAAACTTTACAACGAACCTAGTCTAGTCTAAATGTGCGTGACTATGATAACTAACGGGAATTCTTAAATGTCGTCACATAAAGTGAGTTTCCAACAAAGGTTGAAGCTATCACTAAATGGCCAAGACCGACGTCTGCAACTGAGGTTCGTAGTTTTCTAGGCTTAGCTGGTTATTATCGTAGATTCGGGGAGAACTTTTCAAGACTAGCCTTACCTTTGACCAAGTTGATGCGGAAAGGAGAGAAATTTGTTTGGAATGATGAGCGGGAGAAGAGCTTTGAAGAACTCAAGAAGCGGTTAGTATCTACACCTATTCTTACTCTCCCATCTGGTACAGGTGTATTTCAGATCTACAACGATGCTTTGGGTAAAGGATTAGGCTGTGTACTCATGCAACATGGGAAAGTGATTGCATACGCATCACGTCAGCTAAAGCCTGATGAGGAAAATTATCCTACACACGACTTGGAGCTAGCAGCAGTAGTCTTTGCACTTAAAATCTGGAGACACTACCTTTATGGTGAATCATGTGATATCTTCACTGATCACAAGAGTCACAAGTGTATTTTCACTCAGAGGGAACTGAACATGAGGCAAAGAAGATGGTTGAAACTACTCAAGGATTATGAATCTTCAATATCACCCTGGCAAGGCGAATGTAGTAGCAGATGCTCTTAGCAGGAAGTCGGGCATTATAAACGGCATGAAAGTACAAGAAGAAATCATACGTGAATTTGAACGATTAGACATTGAATTCCTAGTACGTGGACAACATGGGTACTGGTCTAATCTGAGAATTGAGCCAGACTTAATTTCTCGGATTAAGGCAGCCCGGAAGGACGATGGTGAGATATGGGCTATCATTCAGAATCTTGATCGGCAGACAGAATTTCGTTTAGACGAAGAAGGCATTTTATGGCAAGGAACTAAGCTATGTGTTCCGGATGATCAGACTCTCCGAGAAGCTTTATTGACAGAAGCTCACAGCTCTCCATTCTCTATTCATCCCGGATCCACCAAAATGTATCATGACATCAAACAACATTTCTGGTGGAGTGGCATGAAGCAGGATGTTGCTACTTTCGTATCCAAGTGTCTAACTTGCCAGCAAGTTAAGATCGAGCATCAGCGGGCTAGTGGTTTACTACAACCGTTAGAAATTCCCGCATGGAAGTGGGACAAAATCTCCATGGATTTCATCACCGGACTTCCACTTACTCAGAGCAGACATGATGCTATATGGGTCATAGTTGATCGTTTAACCAAGTCAGCTCATTTTCTTCCAATTCGCAAGGACTTCTCAGTCAACAAATTGGCAGATGTATTCCTTAAGGATATCATACGACTACATGGACTCCTTCAGATATTATATCAGACCGCGACCCACATTTCACGTCAAAATTCTGGAAGGGTATGCAGAAAGCTTGGGGCACTAAACTTAAGCTTAGCACTGCCTTTCATCCTCAGACCGATGGTCATTCGCAGCGTATGATTTAGACCTTAGAAGACATGCTGCGGGCTTGTGCATTCGAATGGTCAGGAAGTTGGGACGACTACATTTGTTTGGTAGAGTTTGCCTACAACAAAAACTGACATGCAAGTGTTAAATGTGCACCTTTTGAGATGCTTTATGGAAGAAAGTTTCTAGCTCTAATCTATTGGGTTCAAGTTCGAGAACGAATCCTTGAAGGACCAGAAATGATAGAGGAGACCAATGAAAAGGTTGCCATAGCCAAGGCGAAACTACAAGAAGCTCGTGCTCGACATAAGAGCTATGCTGATAAGCATCATAGAGATATATCGTTTAATATCAGCGACCATGTTTTCCTTAAAGTATCACCAACACGTGGTGTCAAGCGTTTTGGACACAAGGGCAAGCTCAGTCCTCGTTTCATCAGACCGTTTAAGATTCTTGAACCTGTCGGTGAAGTATTATATCGTCTAGCTTTACCTCGCCAGCTATCTCATGTGCATGATGTATTCCATGTATCCTTACTCAGAGGTTACAACTACCATCCATTGCATACGGTTACGTATCCATTCGAACAGGTTCGAGCGGATCTATCATATATCGAGGAACCTGAGAAAGTTCTCGATCGCCAAGAACGATTCATGAGGAGAAAGACGATTCCAATCGCTAAAATCCTCTAGAGGGATCATACCGAGCGGGAAGCCACTTGGGAAACGGAGGAGTCTATTCAGACTTCTTACCCTCATTTCCAGTGTTAACTCGGGTATGTCATTTCAGCTTACACGTCTTTCCAGCTTTTATGTCATTTCAGCGTTTAGCATCTTGTCAGCTTATCATATCTCTAATTCGAGGATGAATTGTTTTTTTAGAGGGGAAGAGTTGTAAAACCCGCCTTAAAAATCCTACGATCGTTTAATGCACGAAGTTACCGTTAAATTTAAACTGTTAAATTAATTAATATACGACATGCATCACGAATAATTAATACGAATATTATGTATATTAATTAATTATCATAGGTAATATGTACGTAAACACGATTTTTTAATATACGATAAGTATGTATGTACGATATTGAGAAAACATTCAAGTAACGAAAGCACGATAATTAAATACGTATGTACACGATAAATATTTAAACAAGAAAAACAAACACCAAAAGTATAGGGGGTGTTTGTCAGCCCGTTTTAGAGAGAAAGGGGAAGGAACCGGGCCTTGGCCCATACCCATTAACTAGTTATTAGTTTAATAAAAACACAGGAGGTTTTCATAAACACTTTTTATAGAAAAACAAAACCCCAGCCCCTCTCTTTGTCTCTCTAGCCGCGGCACCCTAGGAACACAAGGACGAATCCATTGTTGATTTTTGGTTGATTGTTTATACGGTATTGTGTTCGTTCCTAAACCTTTTCCACACATACGGTATCCTTGATTCTCTAATCTTTTTATTTATTTTTCTATGTTATAGATCTTTAAAAACAAGTATGAAAACATGTTTAATAAAAGATCGATTAAGGGATCGGGATAATATGACATGGGGTCTGGGTACACGCGAACCGAGACCGGGGTTGGTCTTGGTGGCATTCGGTGACCAACCGCCGCACCACAATGGTCAGCATGGTGGTTTGTTTACAACCAAGACACCACACCCCCAACAAGGGGGTTGTGGCTTTGGTTCGACAAGCGATCGAGACCCCAAGGTGGTGCTCGGCGTTTGGTTCTCGGGCAGCAAGGGGACCCCAGCCGAGGCTGGGGTTGGTGTGGTTTCGATCATAGCCGCGAAGCTGAGAGCTTCGGCTCTCTGTGTAGGGCTGTGGTTCGGACGGGACGCGACCTCGGGGGTCATGGCTTGCGGGTCTTGGTGCTCGGGTGTCGGGTCTCAGGATTTTGGTTCGGGTACTAATAATTTTTATGAATATGTAATTAAACCAACATGTATAATAAGTTTATGTTATGAGTTAATTAATCTAGTTATTAATTAATTTTGGTTTAATTAAATAAAAACTTAGGTTATAATAATTAATTATTTAATTATTTAGGGACATGAATTCAATTAACTAAATTTAGGTTAATTAATTAGTATCTTTTATGGTTAAGTTAATAACATGTATTATGTAATATTATTAATTAATAATAAACTTATAATAATATGACATGATATTATTAATTAATAATAAGCTAAGTATTTATTAAATATTAAACTTTATATTATAGTAATACATGATATAAAATAAACATATAATTTATTATAGAAACATATTAATTATGGAATGGTATTATTTATGGCAACATGATAAATATGGTAATATGATATTTATGGAAATATACTAAATATGGTAACATGCTATTTATGGTAATACGTTAAATATAGTAACATATTATTTATAGAAACATGCTAAATATGGAAACTTTCTATTTTTGGAAAATTACTAATTATGGAAACTTTCTATTTTTAGAAACTTACTATTTAAGGAAACTTACTATTTTGGAAAGTTACTATATATGGAAACCTGCTATTTTTAGAAAGTTACTATATATAGAAACCTGCTATATTTAGAAAGTTACTCAATATGTTATAACAAGTATAATAACACTTAAAACATGAAACACATGAATCTAAAACACATGAAACTATAAGAAATACATGATTAAAACATGAAATAGTAAGACAAGACAAGAACAAGTATTATAAGTATGAACATGTCAAGTAAACTAAATAACAAGTATGTATAAGTAAGACCGACTCTTATTCATGTCCCTTCATTATGTAGCTATTGTGTGTAACACCCTCAATTTCACAATGCAACGGAATACCACTTTGGGGCGCTACTTCATAGTCACAAGCACATGTACAAAGAGAACGACTCAAAAAGGGGCGTTTGAAAAGTTTAATCCATTCGATAATTTAAAATCAGATTTTACAAACAGAAACAGGTCCCAACAATAATGTAATACTAAACAATTTTAAAAACTTTATCGAATGATTTTCAGTATTTTATTGCCTTCAAACAAAATCCCGTGCGACTCCATGGCTCCAGTTGCTCTTAAACCTGTGTACCTAAGATAAACATGCTAAAAACATCAACACAAAGGTCGAGTGAATTCATAGGTTTGCAAGTAAATGTAGTGGACCACAAGATTTCAAGTATCCAGTTTCCCAAAGTCATATAGTATCAGTTATCGCATTTAGCTCATGAAACCGAACATTAACATCCGTTATTCCGTTCAAGTTTCAAATACAATGCGTCCAGTCGGTTTTCCGTTAAACCCGGACGAAGAGGTCAATCCCAATAGATCTATTCACAGCATTCGCGTTTACTCGACCAGTACAGCCGGTCCAAGTAATTAATGGTTCATGATTAAAAGGGATAAATAAGCATACAGTTCAAGCACTTGCATCCATTTGTAAAAAGTAGCATGTATCCCCCTCGCTGGTTTTATGAAACATGTAAAGTAGTAAAAACGAGGATATGAACTCACCTTAACAAGTAGAACGTGAATATAAGAGCGAGCGCAAAATTGTTAATAGAAACAATAGAAGCGACCCTTGAACTAAGACATCACTTGACACGATCTTAGCTTTTAAAGCTAAATTCTCCGATAATCCTTACATCGAATTTGAGCTCACAATATGTATGTAAAAAAACTTATGAAAGACTATGCCAATTCTTGTATACGTAATTTCTTTTAACAAGTTCACCCAGTTTCCATATGCGTTTATTTTATAGCATTGAGTGAGAATACAAATAATTAAAACGAAAGGAATTGTGTGTGCTTTAAACCTTAAAACTACTGTGTGCCGACTTTAAAAGTTATCAGTTAAATACGATACGTGTCATGATATTGTTTCATTATGTAATTCATCCATTTTGCTAGAACATAAAACAATGCCATAACATGGCATATAAATGAGAAGCAAAGTACCAATTTGCCACAAATTTTCATTTGGCATGTGAAATATAACGTGGCATAAGATGACCACTAATATAAGTCATCAATAAATATTTTTCTTTTGTGAGATTTTGGTAAACGGGGTATTATTGATGCCCGATATTTTAATAGTTACGCGATTTGAAAGATACACTTAGAGCACGAAAAATAAACGCTCAATACAAAACAAAAATTTCGACATTCGGAGAACATTTATATTTTGATATATAAATAAAGGTTTATTATTTAATAAACGTTAATGCGTCGTACAACGAATGACACTTAAAGGTTTATCACAAATTTACGAAAAAAATATCCGTAAAACAAACAATTAAAATAATGACAAGAAAAAAATTTATATGCCATGATGAGAATATTTGCGATCGATGTCTAACCTAGACATTGCTGGTAAATAATAAAAGACACATATACGATACATTAAAGCCATAACCTTGTCCGTTAACCGAGAAGTCAATATTTTTTTATAAAAACAAACATGATAAATAAAAGTCGGGTTATAAATATTGATCCGAAAATTAAGAATTGCTACAGTCTAACCACCTTAAAAGAACTCTGTCCCAGATTTCAGTTGTTTTACAGGTTCATGATACGTTCGAGAAAAGGTGAGAGTACTTCTAAGTTCAAAAGAGTCGATACACGCTCGAAATAATCCATACAAATGTGTCAAAATTAAAAAAAAATTATAGAATCACTCGTACAAGATAATAACGGTACGAATTATAATAGCAATAGACAACGGGTGAATCAAAACAAACGAATTACGAGTCGAAACAAAAAAGTTTGTGCGAATGCTACATGCTTAAGCCCACTCATTTAGAAATCATTAGTTACATGGGTTCGTCATGTCCATCTAATTAAGATTTAAAAACTAATGGCTCTGTAATTTATAATTTGCTTGCTCAAACGAGTGACGAATTCGTTTCAGCAAGATAATCATAAATTACCCTACCTAAGCATCGTTTGCACAAAGCACGAGATCGAGGCCAAATAAAATGTTCCATTGAAGGAAAAAATTCTCTTTCACAGCCTGGTTCTTCAGAATCATTTAAAAAGATAAGAAAATCAAGGAGCGCAAGTAAACCGTGTTTCAAAGAAATAGGTTCCCAAAAATGGCATATCAGAAGGCGACAAGTCAAAGTCGTACTCCAATAAACTAGAAGACTTTACAAAGACGGTCTATAAAACAACGTTTATGATTCAAAAGCACAAGAAGAGTATTCAAACTCGAAATCAGAAGATAAATAATCAGCAGAATCGGCAGTTGGCGGTGAATTCACGCTTATATAAGATAGTAATCATAGAAGTTATCAAAAACTTCACCAAGACCATTGCTTAACACGCAGTGTCTTGAAAGAGCTCAATGTGTATATAAATAATCCCGTCATATAAACATACTAACGAGAAACAAATATATATATATATATATATATATATATATATATATATATATATATATATATATATATATATATATATATATATATATATATATATATATATATATATATATATATATATATATATATATATGTATATATATATATATATATATATATATATATATATATATATATATATATATATATATATATATATATATATATAATTACAAGCTTTCGGGTAGCATAAGCGCACCGATGATCTTCAAGGCAATAAAATCGTTTTAGCGAAAGAGTTGTTATAGTATAGTTTTTAAAAATGACCTAATTATCTATTAGAAGTGCTCTGATACCAATCTGTAACACCCTCAATTTCACAATGCAGCGGAATACCACTTTGGGGCGCTACTTCATAATCACAAGCACATGTACAAAGAGAACGACTCAAAAAGAGGCGTTTGAAAAGTTTAATCCATTCGATAATTTAAAATCAGAGTTTACAAACAGAAACAGGTCCCAACAATAATGTAATACTAAACAATTTTAAAAACTTTATCGAATGATGTTCAGTATTTTATTGCCTTCAAAAAAAATCTCGTGTGACTCCATGCTCCAGTTGCTCTTAAACCTGTGTACCTGAGATAAACATGCTAAAAACATCAACAAAAAGGTCGATTGAATTCATAGGTTTGCAAGTAAATGTAGTGGACCATAAGATTTCAAGTATCCAGTTTCCCAAAGTCATATAGCATCAATTATCGCATTTAGCTCATGAAACCGAACATTAACATCCATTATTCCGTTCAGGTTTCAAATACAATGCGTCCAGTCGGTTTTCCGTTAAACCCGGACGGAGAGGTCAATCCCAATGGATCTATTCACAACATTCGCGTTTACTCGACCAGTACAGTCGGTCCAAGTAATTAACGGTTCATGATTAAAAGGAATATATAATCAAACAGTTCAAGCACTTGCGTCCATTCGTACAAAGTAGCATGTATCCCCTCGCTGGTTTTATGAAACAACTAAAGTAGTAAAAACGAAGTTATGAACTCACCTTAACAAGTAGAACGTGAATATAAGAGCGAGCGCAAAATTATTAATAGAAGCAATAGAAGCGGCCCTTGAACTTAGACATCACTTGATGCGATCATAGCTTTTAAAGCTAAATTCTCCGATAATCCTTATGTCGAATTTGAGCTCACAATATGTATGTAAAAAAAACTTATGAAATACTATGCCAATTTGTAAAACCCGCATGATTTTACCATGAATAGTACCCTTAGGATCGTACGTACTAGATTAAACTTTCTTAATATAGCATGATTACGATTACGTGTTAGGATTTTACGTATTACGTATGTGTTAGAACACGATAAGTATTTACTACGCACGATCACGTAATAATTATTTGACGATAATTAATCACGAACATGCGATCATGAAATCATGAACGTAATTAAAACACGAACTATTATTAATTACGTATATATATTTATTACGAGCGTAATTAAATATATTAGATCACGATAGTTACGTAACGAGAAAACTTAAAACGCGAACACAAATAATCACGAACGTATAACTTAAAATCGAGACACGGAAAAAGGTACGGGTACCCCAAGTGGGGCCCCCTACCCGCGGCTACAAGGACAAACGGGCCAAGCCCATTTGTCAAATTTTACTAAAAGGGAAAAGGGATTTTTCACTACTCATTTTCATTCACAGAAGATTTTAGAAAAAAAACCCTAAAAACCTCCTTCCCTTTTCTTCTTTGTGCCGCCACCCTACAAACACCACAAGGAGGTGGTTTGTGATCTTGGATCTTGGAATTTTAGTTGGTGATCATGTTTGTTCTTCATCCTTTTGATCCACGAATTCGGTAAATCCTTTTTAAACCTTTTCTTTTGATTTGATCTTTTTATAAATCAAGAACATGTTATGTTTTTTACAAAAACCTAATAAATAAACATGGATCTAACATGATTTGGGGTTTAATAAAATCAAAAGTATGTTTTTAAGGGGTGTTTGTTTTGGCCGCAGGCTGCACCGAACCCGAAGGGGTTTCGGTTTGGCCAACCGACCACCACCAAGACCATATGGTCTTGGTTGGTGTGTGTGGGTCCCACGGCAGCATCAAGGCACGGGGTACCCCGAGTTGGTTCGGGGTACGGTGTCGATTTCATGTCCGGTTCATGCTTTTTAGTCTAGATCCGGTTCATGGTGTATGTTTAGTTTTTTATGTTTTATGATCATATGTTAAAAATTAAATTAATAAAATGAGATGATTAATTTAATAATATGACTTAGGTTATTTTAATTATTAATAATCATGAAATTAATTAACCTAATTATTTTATATTTTAGACTTATAATTAATTAATTATTTAAAAACCATGATTATAATTAATTAATTAACATGACTTAGGTTATATTATTAATATATAATAATACATGTTTTAACCTAAGTATTTAACATTTTTTAATTAAAAACATGTTATACTTTAATTAAATATTTTAACCTATAGTTTAATTTAATTACATGGAATAATTATTAAACTATACATTATATCATATGACTTAGAAAATAATCATGAAAACACTTAGGCTTATATACTTAGCTTATTTAACCAGCTTATTTCTAATTATGGAAACTTTCTATTTTTAGAAACTTAATTACATAAGGCAGCTAATCTATTTATGGAGACCTTCTATTTTTATAAACTTATTTATTTCAGGCAGCTAATCTATTTATGGAAACTTATTTAATTAAGGCAGCTGATCTATTTATGGAAACTTTCTATTTTTTTAGAAACTTATCTATTGAAGTAGTAATTCTATTTTTGGAAACTTTCTATTTTTGGAAACTTTCTATTTTTGGAAACTTTCTATTTTTGGAAACTTTCTATTTTTGGTAACTTTCTATTTTTTTGAAACTTTCTATTTTTGGAAACTTTCTATTTTTGGAAACTTTCTATTTTAGGAAACCTGCTATTTTTGGAAAGTTACTTATTATTACATAGTAAGTATAATAACACATGAAATACCAGAAATACTTAATCAGATTAAACAGAATATAAGATAAACACGGTTTAAGGCTTAAAAACAGTAAAACATGGTAAGAACACATAAAATAAGCTAAGACATGACATAAAACCAGCTACTTATTTAGTAAGCAAATACTTATTCATGTATGTATTTATGTAGCACTAGTGATTCGGAAGTAGGATTCCTCTCAGTTCATCTTCTTCGTTCACTGGACATAAGGTACGGATTCCCGTCCTTTCAGTATGGACATTCTTTCCTTATTAGGATTCCCCGTATGCAGCCAACTGTTTTCCCGTAGTATAAGTTACGTGTTTGATTGCTTATGTTTAATTAAGATTACCTATAGCCATATACATGCATGACCAGTTTCACCTAGTTATGGAGGTACCATAACCATAACATTAGAGGCACTGATGTTATGACTTCACCACGGCGGAGTGATTGCTCGTGGCGTCCCTTCAGCTTGTGGCCATTTATATTATATTTATCATGTGGGGCGTATGGGTGCATCCTAGTTACATGTTTTTATTCAGGATTTCATGGTGAATGTGGTGTGTGCCTTGCATCTTTCACAAAGAGTTGATCCCTCCTACCCAAAAACCAGTGTATTAAATTAGAGGCAACCCCTCTAATTTGCATGATGAGGTCACCCCTCCAAGTATTCATGCACGATGGATTTTCATGACCTATATTGGCTAATGGTAAAATATGACAAACAATTTTTATAAGATAAACATAAGACTTTCAAACTATAAACCAGTTTTATCAAGACTTAACCAGGTTACTCAGGACTTAGTTTTCTTCCACTGTTATATGTTATATGCTTATCCTATTCATGCTTTATTGTACATTCGTTCACTGAGTGTATTTGCTCAGCCGTTTTCCTTTTCTATGTTCCCAAAACGGCAGGTACTCAGGGACGCTCGTAGACACTAAGAGTACGTGCATATGGACTGGAAGCTGTCTAGCGTTCTTTACTTTATGCATTTCCTTTCTTATGATACATTTGCTATGGACATTGTTTAGTCCTTTCCTTTACTATACTATGTTTGTGTGTGATGAGCTTTACTTTTGGACTACCGATGTTTGATTCCGGTATTTTCCTTTTATGGTCAAGTAATGTTTAGACATTTTTCCTTGTATGCTTTGATGACACGCCATAATTGCATGTGACATTTCCATTATCAAAATGGGGTGTTACAATTATGGTATCAGAGCCAAGGCTTCGACCTGTAGGCTCTCAAATATGACCTGTGATTAGTGGGTAGTCACTACGGTCTTCCTAGAACTGACAGTTGTTTTCATGCATTCATCATTTTTAAGCATACATATACATGTCATTGTCACAGATTTTTGACTAAGTAATGGTTGGTACAGGACTGGCCCTATTTAGTCGCATGTGTTTTATCGAAACTTTTAGATTTAGGACCGACCCATAGGCGTCCCCTCGCTATGTCTTTTGTTTTGGGTGAACTGACCAGAGGCGTTCACTCTCGAGCATACAAAAATTTTCATAAAACTGCATCATGCATTCATACACAAAATTTTCTTGCATAAAATTTTTCTCGTGAAATTTTGGTATAATTTTTTTTTTCATGTATATATATATTTTATGTTTTGATCTGTTTAATCATATGTTTTATGTTATACTGTCAGATGGTTCTCACACGCGAACAGGAGCAGCTCAATGCTGCAATTCAGGCTGCCATGCAAGCTTTGCTTCCTCAACTGAGGAATGACATCAGGGCTGAAGTTCAAGCTGCCAACAATCAGCAGCATAATCAGGCACCTCCTCCTCCTCCTCCAGTGACATTAGCAGTATGGCTGGAGAGATTCAACAAGCTCCGCCCTCGAGCTTTTGAGAAGACAGATAGCCCCAGCGATGCTGAAAGCTGGTTGGCACACATCGAGAAGATTTTCAACGCTATGGGCTGTGACCCCGCATACAAGGCGAGGTTGGCATGCTATTGGTTCGAAGGCGATGTACTCAACTGGTGGTTAGCATTGATGCAGTCTGAAGGTGGTGACGAGTGGGTTGCTGGTTTGACTTGGGCTCAGTTCAAGGACAGGGTGATGGAGCAGTTCTTTCCCAAGGCTGAGCAGGACAAGCTTAAGAGAGAGTACCATGGGATCCGACAGAGAGCTGGGGAGAATAGCAACGAGTTTATGCAGCGCTTTCTTCGCTTAGCTGGTTTCCTTGGTGCGGCAGCAGGTACTCCTGAAGAGCAGGCACATCACTTTAGATGGGCTCTTCGCACATCGGTCGCAAACAATCTGGTGTGTGCTACGTTCAACACTGTAGCACAAGTGGCCGATGCAGCACAAAAACTGGAGATGCTGCAGGAGAGAGATGAGTTCGGGGAAGCTGAAAGACCCGACAAGAGGTAAACCTTCGTATTCAAGCGGTGACCAATCCGTATACTTTCCATATGTCAATTATTCATCTCTTTAAATGTATCTTTCAGGAAGAAAACTGGGGACCGGTCTCAGCCGGCTACTCAGCAGCAGCCTCATCAGCCCAAGGGAAACGGTCAGACTAACGACCGTTCTGCTACGGATAGGTGTGGCGGTAATGACAATTACCGTAACAACGCTGGGCACTCCAACAGCAGCAGGTCCTAATACTTACGTATTTCCTTATGTTTTCATGTTATAACTCATATTCTGACACTTTAACAAAACTTCTACCAGGAACCATGGAAACGGTAGGGACCAGAACCAGAGAGGTTCGCAGCCTAGCCGTCCAGCTATCACTGGTATTCAATCTTACGATTATCGGCTTTGTCCTTTGTACCCAATTACCATGTCTTATGTAAAATGTTTCATCAGGTTCCCAGCCAGCCAGAGCACGTGCTGGAGGATACACTCATCCTCTTTGCTCTACTTGCCACCGTAGGCACCCAGGACCATGTCGCCGTAATACTGATGCGTGCTTCAAGTGTGTTCTTCCTGGCCATATTATGAAGGATTGCCGTAAGGGCGAGATGGAGGGTACATCGGGACATGCTGATACCAAGCCGCCTCCTACTGCCGGGTGTGTCTACACGACATCTCGAGACCAGGCCAACAAGTCTACAGGTACCATCACTGGAATCTTGTATATGTATGGTCAAGCTGCATGTGTTCTTTTCGATACGGGTGCTACTCACTCGGTTATTTCTACTGCTTATCCTAAGAACATTAGAATGCCTCCCATGCCACTAGTAAATAGGCTTACTATTTCCACGCCTTTGAGGGACTCTGTATTAATCACCCAAGAGTCTTCCCCTAGAATTTGACGATAAGGTTCGACCTGTCGATGCACTTCCGCTGGACATGAATGACTTCGACATGATTTTGGGCATGGATTGGCTATCCAAGCATCATGCTACCATAGACTACCATTCATATCGAGTTATCTTCGGTGATGTTAATGCACCAGAGTACATTCATAATGGGTTCATACCCGGACGGTCTGTACAAGTCATATCCACCCTGTAAGCGCGTGCACTACTGTCACATGGCTGCGAGGGTTATCTAGCTACGGTTCACGACATGGATGCTGAATCCCCATCAATTCAGGATCAACCTATAGTGTCGGAATTCCAAGATGCGTTTCCAGCAGAACTTCCGGGCATACCACCTGCACGAGAAGTGGAACTCAGTATAGAGCTGGTTCCAGGAGCTGAACCAATCTCCAAGGCTCCTTATCGCATGGCTCCCATAGAGCTGAAGGAGCTGAAGGATCAACTGCAAGAACTTCTTGAACGAGGTTTCATTTGACCGAGCGCATCTCCATGGGGCGCACCGGTCTTGTTTGTTAAGAAGAAGGACGACATTATGCGTCTTTGTATAGACTATCGCGAGCTCAACAAGATTACCATTCGGTATAGATATCCACTGCCTCGTATTGACGATTTGTTTGCCCAACTCCAAGGGGCAAAACACTTCTCCAAGATTGATCTTAGGTCAGGCTATCATTAGCTACGGGTCAAGGAGTAGGACATCGCTAAGACTGCCTTTCATACCCGTTATGGCCACTACGAGTTTGTAGTTATGCCATTTGGCCTGACAAATGCTCCAGCAGTGTTCATGGATTTGATGAACAGAATCTTCCATGAATTTCTGGACAAGTTCGTCATTGTCTTCATCGATGACATACTGATTTTCTCAAAGTCCAAGGAGGAACACGAAGACCATCTTCGTACAGTACTACAGATTCTTCGCCAGAAGCAGCTGTATGTTAAATTCTCCAAGTGTGAGTTCTGGTTAGACAAGGTGGCATTCTTGGGTCACATTGTATCAGCAGAAGGAATCACTATGGATCCAGCGAAGGTTGAGGCCATTAATAAGTGGCCAAGGCCGACATCAGCGACGGAAGTCCGCAGTTTCTTAGGCTTAGCTGGCTATTACCGTAGGTTCGTGGAGAACTTTTCCCGCCTAGCACTAACATTGACCAAACTGATGCGGAAAGGGGAGAAATTCGTCTGGACTGAAGATCGAGAGAAGATCTTTGAAGACCTGAAGCAGAAGCTAGTATTTGCACCTATTCTTACTCTACCATCTGGTACGGGTGGATTTCAAATCTACAGCGATGCATCGGGGAAGGGACTTGGCTGTGTTCTCATGCAACATGGGAAAGTGATCGCGTACGCTTCATGGCAGCTTAAGCCTTATGAAGAAAATTACCCCACGCACGACCTGGAACTTGCTGCAGTCGTGTTTGCATTGAAGATATGGAGACACTACTTATATGGAGAATCATGTGACATTTTCACGGACCACAAGAGCTTGAAGTATATCTTCACTCAGCGTGAATTGAACATGAGGCAGAGGAGATGGTTAGAGCTGTTGAAGGATTATGACATTAATCTACAGTATCATCCCGAAAAGGCAAATGTAGTAGCAGATGCTCTTAGCAGGAAGTCTGGAATGATCAACGGCATTAGAATCGAAGAGGAAATCATAAGAGACTTGGAGCGACTAGACATCGAGTACATGGTATTAGACAGCACGGTTACTGGGCTAATCTTAGAGTAGAACCCGAGTTACTATCTAAGATCAAGGAAGATCAGAAGGATGACGGAGAAATCTGGGCGATAGTACAGAATTTGGAGAAGCAGACAGAATTCAGAGTAGATGCAGATGGTATCATATGGCAGGGCACGAGACTTTGTGTTCCTGATGACCAAGAACTCCGGGAAGCTTTGTTAGCTGAAGCTCATAGCTCCCCATTCTCTATACATCCTGGTTCGACTAAGATGTACCATGACATCAAGCAGTACTTTTGGTGGAGTGGTATGAAAGAGGATGTGGCCACTTACGTCTCCAAATGTCTTACCTGCCAGCAGGTTAAGATCGAGCATCAGCGATCTGGCGGTCTCCCTCAACCGTTAGATATCCCAGAGTGGAAGTGGGACAAAATCACCATGGATTTTGTTACCGGTCTTCCGCCTACCAAGAGGAAGCACGATGCAATTTGGGTTATCGTTGATCGACTTACCAAATCAGCTCATTTCTTACCGATCCGCAAGGAAGATTCGGTAAGTAAACTCGCAGATACGTACAAAAGAGAGATCATGAGACTCCATGGTGCACCATCCAGCATCGTCTCAGACAGAGATCCTTGATTCACTTCGCGCTTTTGGAAAAGTCTGTAGAAAGCTTGGGGTACACAACTTAAGCTTAGCACGACTTTTCATTCTCAAACAGACGGACAGTCGGAGCAAACCATTCAGACATTGCAAGATATGTTGAGGTCATGTGCGTTGGAATGGACGGGCGATTGGGACGATTACATCTGTTTGGTGGAATTTGCATACAACAACAGTTGGCACGCAAGTATCAAGTGTGCTCCATTTGAGATGTTGTATGGCAGAAAGTGTCGCGCCCCAATCTGCTGGGATCAGGTTGGTGAGCGAACACTTGAAGGACCGGAAATCATAGAGATGACCAATGAGAAGATCGTAGTAGCTAAGCAGAAAATTCAGGAGGCACGGTCACGTCAGAAGAGTTACGTCGATAAGCATCGTAGGGATATACACTTTAACGTAGGAGATCACGTCTTCTTAAGGTTTCGCCGGCACGTGGTGTTAGACGCTTCGGGATTAAAGGGAAGCTCAGTCCTCCTTTCATCAGACCGTTGATATCATTGAACGAGTCGGTGAAGTATCTTACCGATTGGCGTTACCTCCGCAGCTTTCGCATGTGCACAATGTGTTTCATGTGTCCTTACTCAGAGGGTACCAGTATTATCCCCTTCACATGGTTCAGTATCCACTGGAACAGATACGTGAAGATCTCACTTTTATAGAAGAACCCGAACGAGTTCTTGACAGACAAGAACGAGTCATGAGAAAGAAGACGATTCCATTCGTCAAAATTCTATGGAGGGATCATACCGAGCGGGAAGCCACTTGGGAAACAGAGGAGTCTATCCGGGCTTCTTAGCCTCATTTCATATTTTGAATTCGGGTATGTTCTTCTTTTCCAGTTTACTTAATCTATAATTCGGGGACGAATTATTCTTTTTAGGGGGGAAGAGTTGTAAAACCCGCATGATTTTACCATGAATAGTACCCTTAGGATCGTACGTACTAGATTAAACTTTCCTGATATAGCATGATTACGATTACGTGTTAGGATTTTACGTATTACGTACGTGTTAGAACACGATAAGTATTTACTACGCACGATCACGTAATAATTATTTGACGATAATTAATCACGAAAATGCGATCATGAAATCATGAACGTAATTAAAACACGAACTATTATTAATTACGTATATATATTTATTACGAGCGTAATTAAATATATTAGATCACGATAGTTACGTAACGAGAACACTTAAAACGCGAACATAAATGATCACGAACGTATAACTTAACATCGAGACACGGAAAAAGGTACGGGTACCCCAAGTAGGGCCCCCTACCCGCGGCTACAAGGACAAATGGGCCAAGCCCATTTGTCAAATTTTACAAAAAGGGAAAAGGGATTTTTCACTACTCATTTTCATTCACAGAAGATTTTAGAAAAAACCCTAAAACGCTCCTTCCCTTTTCTTCTTTGTGCCGTCACCCTACAAACACCACAAGGAGGTGGTTTGTGATCTTGGATCTTGGAATTTTAGTTGGTGATCGTGTTTGTTCTTCATCCTTTTGATCCACGAATTCAGTAAATCCTTTTTAAACCTTTTCTTTTGATTTGATCTTTTTATAAATCAAGAACATGTTATGTTTTTTACAAAAACCTAATAAATAAACATGGATCTAACATGATTTGGGGTTTAATAAAATCAAAAGTATGTTTTTAAGGGGTGTTTGTTTTGGCCGCAGGCTGCACCGAACCCAAAGGGGTTTCGGTTTGGCCAACCGCCCACCACCAAGACCATATGGTCTTGGTTGGTATGTGTGGGTCCCACGGCAGCATCAAGGCACGGGGTACCCCGAGTTCGTTCGGGTTACGGTGTCGATTTCATGTCCGGTTCATGCTTTTTAGTCTAGATCCGGTTCATGGTGTATGTTTAGTTTTTTATGTTTTATGATCTTTTGTTAAAAATTAAATTAATAAAATGACATGATTAATTTAATAACATGACTTAGGTTATTTTAATTATTAATAATCATGAAATAAATTAACCTAAGTATTTTATATTTTAGACTTATAATTAATTAATTATTTAAAAACCATGATTATAATTAATTAATTAACATGACTTAGGTTATATTATTAATATATAATAATACATGTTTTAACCTAAGTATTTAACATTTTTTAATTAAAAACATGTTATACTTTAATTAAATATTTTAACCTATAGTTTAATTTAATTACATGGAATAATTATTAAACTATACATTATATCATATGACTTAGAAAATAATCATGAAAATACTTAGGCTTATATACTTAGCTTATTTAACCAGCTTATTTCTAATTATGAAAACTTTCTATTTTTAGAAACTTAATTAAATAAGGCAGCTAATCTATTTATGGAAACCTTCTATTTTTAGAAACTTATTTATTTCAGGCAGCTAATCTATTTATGGAAACTTATTTAATTAAGGCAGCTGATCTATTTATGGAAACTTTCTATTTTTTTAGAAACTTATCTATTGAAGCAGTAATTCTATTTTTGGAAACTTTCTATGTTTGGAAACTTTCTATTTTTGGAAACTTTCTATTTTTGGAAACTTTCTATTTTTGGTAAATTTCTATTTTTTTTTAAACTTTCTATTTTTGGAAACTTTCTATTTTTGGAAACTTTCTATTTTAGGAAACCTGCTATTTTGGAAAGTTACTTATTATTACATAGTAAGTATAATAACACATGAAATACCAGAAATACTTAATCAGATTAAACAGAATATAAGATAAACACGGTTTAAGGCTTAAAAACAGTAAAACATGGTAAGAACACACAAAATAAGCTAAGACATGACATAAAACCAGCTACGTATTTAGTAAGCAAATACTTATTCATGTATGTATTTATGTAGCACTAGTGATTCGGAAGTAGGATTCCTCTCAGTTCATCTTCTTCGTTCACTGGACATAAGGTACGGATTCCCGTCCTTTCAGTATGGACATTCTTTCCTTATTAGGATTCCCCGTATGCAGCCAACTGTTTTCCCATAGTATAAGTTACGTGTTTGATTGCTTATGTTTAATTAAGATTACCTATAGCCATATACATGCATGACCAGTTTCAACTAGTTATGGAGGTACCATAACCATAACATTAGAGGCACTGATGTTATGAATTCACCACGGCGGAGTGATTGCTCGTGGCATCCCTTCAGCTTTTGACCATTTATATTATATTTATAATGTGGGGCGTATGGGTGCATCCTAGTTACATGTTTTTATTCAGGATTTCATGGTGAATGTGGTGTGTGCCTTGCATCCTTCACAAGGAGCTGATCCCTCCTACCCAAAAACCAGTGTATTAAATTAGAGGCAGCCCCTCTAATTTGTATGATGAGGTCACCCCTCCAAGTATTCATGCATGGTGGATTTTCATGACCTATATTGGCTAATGGTAAAATATGACAAACAGTTTTTATAAGATAAACATAAGACTTTCAAACTATAAACCAGTTTTATCAAGACTTAACCAGGTTACTCGAGACTTAGTTTTCTTCCGCTGTTATATGTTATATGCTTATCCTATTCATGCTTTATTGTACATCCGTGCACTGAGCGTATTTGCTCAGCCGTTTTCCTTTTCTATGTTCCCAAAACGGCAGGTACTCAAGGACGCTCGTAGACACTAAGAGTACGTGCATATGGACTGGAAGCTGTCTAGCCTTCTTTACTTTATGCATTTCCTTTCTTATGATACATTTGCTATGGACATTGTTTAGTCCTTTCCTTTACTATACTATGTTTGTGTGTGATGAGCTTTACTTTTGGACTACCGATGTTTGATTCCGGTATTTTCCTTTTATGGTCAAGTAATGTTTAGACATTTTTCCTTGTATGCTTTGATGACACGCCATAATTGCATGTGACATTTCAATTATCAAAATGGGGTGTTACACAATTCTTGTATACGTGATTTCTTTTAACAAGTTCACCCAGTTTCCATATGCGTTTATTTTATAGCATTGAGTGAGAATACAAATAATCAAAACGGAAGGAATTATGTGTGCTTTAAACCTTAAAACTACTGTGTGCCGACTTTAAAACTTATCAGATAAATACGATACGTGTCATGATATTGTTTCATTAGGTAATTCATCCATTTTGCTAGAACATAAAACAATGCCATAACGTGGCATATAAATGAGAAGCAAAGTATCAATTTGCCACAAATTTTCATTTGGCATGTGAAATATAACGTGGCATAAGATGACTATTAATATAAGTCATCAATAAATATTTTTCTTTTGTTAGATTTTGGTAAACGGGGTAGTATTGATGTCCGAAATTTTAATAGTTACGCGATTTGAAAGATACACCTAGAGCACGAAAAATAAACGCTTTATACAAAACAAAAACTTCGACATTCGGAGAACATTTATATTTTGATATATAAATGAAGGTTTATTATTTAATAAACGTTAACGCGTCATACAACGAATGACACATATAGGTTTATCACAAATTTACAAAAAAATGTCCGTAAAACAAACAATTAAAATAATGACTAGAAAAATATTTATATGCCATGATGAGAATATTTACGATCTATGTCTAACCTAGACACTGCCGGTAAATAATAAAAGACACATATTCGATACATTAAAGCCATAACCTTGTTTGTTAACCGAGAAGTCAATATTTTTTATAAAAACAAACATGATAAATAAAAGTCGGGTTATAAATATTGATCCAAAACTTAAGAATTGCTACATTGTGAAGTCGGAGTGATCGTCTACGTTCGTTTTCGTCTTCATTTACTGGACATAAGGTACGTATATTCCTTCCTTCGGTAAGGGCATCTTCTTCCTATATTAAGATTCCTCGTTTGCAGCCATCTATTTTCCCCAGTAGTTTAAGTGTCTTAAACACATCAGTATATGTATGATTATTTTAGATTACCTGAGGTATATACATGCATGCCAGTTTCACCTAGTTATGGGGGTTCCATAACCATAGCACTAGAGGCACCGGTGTTATGACTCTTATGCGGTGAGAGTGATTGCTCGCAGCATCCCTTTACAGTATTTTGGCCATGTTATTATTATCATGTGGGGCGAATGGGTGCATCCTAGGACAAGTAGTATGATTTCATGGTAATTGTGGTGTATGCCTTGCATCCGTTATAGGAGCTGATCCCTCCACTCATTTTATATATTAATTAGAGGCAACCCCTCTAATTTCTTGACGAGGTTACCCCTCCAAGTATTCATGCACATGGATATAACATGACATATATGGGCTCTCGGCATATTTAAAATACAAATTTTCAAGATAAACTAAACATAAGTCTTTTCATAAATATAAATCAGTATTATGAACTTAAACCAGGTTTTCTAGGACATACATGTATTCCGCTACTATGTGATTCATATCATTTCATTACTTGCTTATGTTTATGCTTTACATTCTATGTTATATATATCCGCACACTGAGTGTATTGCTCAGACGTATTTCTCTTTCCATGTCCCTATACGGCAGGTACTAAAGGGCAAAGCTAGGAATCCAAGAGTACGTGCATGGAATGAGGCGCCAGCTTTCTTTCATCCTTTAATGAATTTACATACTTTTGCTTTGTTAGACATTGTTTAGTCCTTTCCTTACATTCTATACTTATGCATTTCGTGTGTGGAGCTTATGTGGATCTAATGTTTGTTTCTAGATTCTTTATGGTCATTTAATGTTTTAGACAATTACCTTGTATGCTTTGATGACATGCCATAATTATCTTGTGATATTCCATTTATCAAAATGGGGTGTTACAATCTCTATGTTATTCCATGTTTCTAACAGATTAATCATTTTATTTCCTCTTTAAAACCGTTAGATGGTTAACACATGCACGAACGAGGAACTCGTAGTAGCTGTCAATGCAGATTTGTAAGCTATGCTCCCTCAGATCCGAAATCAGATTCGAAATGAATATCAGGCTCATAAGAATTAGAATCAGAATAATCCTTCTACTCCTCCACCTGTCACACTCCACACATGGCTAGAGAGATTCAACAAGCAAAAGCCTCGAGCATTCGAGAAGGCTGAGGTCCCATCAGATGCTGAATGATGACGTATAGTCCCTAGTCGGGCTAGATAGTCCGACTCACGGGTACTACCCGCATCTATCAGGGATGCGTTGATACTTGTGCAATGTGCGCACAGTCCAGGAGGCCCGGTAAGTCGTTGTCGCACATACGGATCATTGCTTGACCGTGCCCTCGTCGCACTGCGACATGATCAAGCAAGAATATAATCTATCATATAGATATATTCTCCTAAGGGAAAGAGATATACACTTACCTTAGTTATGTGATAAGGATCAAGCTATTTTGAGCCATTATCTCTTTCTAAGACAGCAAGAACAGGGAGCCCAGCCTGGAGTCTCTCGGGTATAAAAGGAACCCCCATGGTTCCACAAAGGTACGTTACACACAATACCCTAAAAACTATACACTCAAATCTATTACTTACTCTCACGTTGGAGTCTAATCATGGCTCACAAACCCACGGTAAGCCTAACGGTGTTTGTTTAGTGCGCACGGTCCTCAAAGCAAGTTTCACTTGGTTCAAGAGCCAGAGTCTACAAGACCCTGAATTAAGCCTAATTCAGGTCAAGCTCGGTCCATCTAACTTTTGTATCAACAAGTTGGCGCCATCCGTGGGACCCTGCACTAATCTCTAAGCAATGACGAAAAATGGTATGCATGATGGCCATCGAAGGTCCTCGACGGTAGATGGTCATATCACATCCGCGAATGTTACTCCTGGATCTGCCAGTAAGGCAAACACTCGGGATGAAACAAATCCACCTTTTAGAGGAGTAGATGTACTATTCTCAACTCCACTGCCTACAGTGGAGGAAAGAAAAGTAGAGCGAGAGTCAACCCAGCCTCCTCTTAATAAACAAAAAAGAAGGATACTCCACGAAGAAAGAGAGGAAGTTGTTGCTACGGAGGCGTGCGTAATGGAGGAATATGTAGCCAATTACCTACAAGACCTCGTACCGTTGGTTGCTAAACAAAGAAAGAACCAGAAGGGAACGAAAGGAAAGGAGCGCGCAGTGCACGGAGAATCCTCTAAAGGCAGTCCATCAGGATCGAGTGATAACCACCCTGCAAAGTGCAGGCGCGAATATTACTCCTCAGACGACCAAAGCTTCTCACAACCTTGGAGAAGAGCCAGAAAAATGCTTTCACAAGGCGAAAACTACGCGGACATAAGAAAGCGCCGTATGCCAGCAAACGTGAAAACGTATGATGGCACCTCAGATTCCGAAGACCACTTAAAGGTCTTCGAATCTCAAGCATGCATTGAGCAATGGCCAGAACCTGTATGGTGTAATATGTTCAACTCTACGCTCGTAGGAAACGCGCGGATCTGGTTTGACAGACTTCCGCTGTGAACAATTAATGGGTATAAGTGTTGTGGAAAGCATTTAAAAGAAACCACGTGCAACAGAAAAGACATGATAGGAGTGTTGTATCACTTGCCAGAATCAAGCAGAACCAGGGAGAGTACCTGTAGGATTTCCTAGAACGTTTCAAGGTTGAGTGTCTTTAAATAAAAGAATGCCCAGAGATCTTGAAAGTATCTTGCTTCATGGTAGGTATACGCAACACTGATCTAATAAAAAAGCTGAATGAAAGAACACCAGAAACCTTCAAAGGAGTACTACAGCGGGTAAGATCCTTTATACAGGGGGAATCCGCTGTCTCGGAAGTCACACAAAACGCCCGTGGTTATAGATCTCGCGAAGCGCCTAATAAAGGATTTATCAGGCAAAGCAAGCCAGAAGGTCTCGACTACCAAGGAAATAAAAGAGAGAGGGGGGCAGTAATTTCAGTTTTACTCCCCTTAAGTTAACTCCGAGAGAAATCCTTATATCAGAAGGTGCGGACTTCCCAAGACCATTGTCAATGACTACCCTGGTAGAAAGGGCATTGGCAACACATATTGTGAATATCATGATGAGAAGAGGCACGTTACGAACGAATGTATTCAGTTGGAAACAAACTGAGAATATGGTAAAAGAAGGGAAGCTAAAACACCTTGTCAAAGAAACCGTAGAGGGCGAGTAACCAAAAACCGCTAACGCACATGTTTACATGGTCGAAGAATGGCAGCGAAGGACAAAGCAAAAGGTGAGCCAAAAATTATCGAAAGGAAGAGACATCTCCTCCCCCCCCCCCCTCAGCGCGAGGAATGTGGCAGAAGGTCCGTTAGTTATAGAAATAAACATTGGCGAACACAGCATACATCGTATGTATGTTGATGGAGGCTCATCAGCGGAAATAATGTATGAGCATTGTTTCCTAAAACTCGGCGCAGAAGTAAAGATCCAAATGGTGCCTGCAACCTCCCCGCTCATCGGATTCAGTGGGGAAGCGGTGTGGCCTTTAGGCCAACAAACGATGAACATCCAACAAAAGTTTCCATGAACTTTCTAATCATACGGTCGCCATCGCAGTATAACGGAATTATTGGGCGACTTGCCATACTAGCAATGCGAACAGTACCTTCTACGGCTCATGGCATGATAAAGTTCACATTGGAGGGAGGAATCGTGACGATCTTCAACACAGTGACTGTAACACCCCACTTTGATAAGTGGACCGTTACGCGTAATTATGGCGTGTCATCAAAGCATGCAAGATAATATGTACTAAAACATACATGACCAAAGGGAAAACCAGAATCAAACATCGCTTCCCAAACATAAGCCCAAAACATAAATAAAGTAAATGAACTAGGAGGACAAGACAAATGTCCAAACAAGCATAAGTATATGAAGGCAAAAAGGAGAAGAAGTCAAAGGCAGCTTCCATCCTATGTATGTCCTCCAAATGCTCGAGTCTGTCCTTGGGTACCTGCCGTTTTGGGACATGGAAAAGAAAGTAACGGCTGAGCAAAACGCTCAGGGGAAGGATATATGACATAGTATGAATGACTGAAATATAATAAAGACTTAATAGCAGCGGAAATGTATAAATCCTGGAAACCTGGAACATGTTCATAAAACTAGTTTTATAGTTTGAAAAGACTTATGTTTTTATATGAAAACTGTATTAATTAGCCAATAGCCCATATAGGCAGGGGTGGATCCCGAATTTTCAACGGGGTGTTGCACAAATGTTTTTTTAGGCTAATTGAATTTATACGGTAAAAAATTAAGGTAACACAAAATTTTTTGGGGGTTGCACAAACCATAAAAACAGCATTTTTGAAGATTTTTTGCACTTTGTGACATCAAAACGGGTGTAGCCCGTGCCACACCTGGCACCTATGTAGCTCCGCCCCTGCATATAGGTCATGAGGTTTCACCGTGCATGAATACTTAGAGAGGAGACCTCATCATGCAATAAGAGGGGTTGCCTCTAATTAAAATAATCTGGGTAGGAGGGATCAACTCCTTGTGAAGGATGCAAGGCACACACCACATTCACTCTGAAAATATTGATAACACATGTAACTAGGATGCACCCATACGCCCCACATGATAGTAATAATAATATGGCCAAAAGCTGAAAAGGGACGCCACGAGCAATCACTCTACCGTGGGGAAGTCATAACACTGGTGCCTCCAGTGTTATGGTTATGGTACCTCCATAACTAGGTGATACTCGTCATGCATGTATATGGCTTAGGCTCTTAAACTAACATAAGCAATCAACATATAAAACAAATACTAGGAAAACAGTTGGCTGCAAACGGGGAATCCTAATAAGGAAAGAATGTCCATACTGAAGGATGGAAAATCCGTACCTTGTGTCCAGTGAACGAAGAAGACGAAAGAATGAAAGTCCTACTCCGATCTCACTAATGCTACATAAATAGGGGACATGTATAAGTATTTTGTTTACTGATTACGTAACTGATTATATCATGCCTTAGCTTGTTTTATATGTTTTTGTCTTGTTTTACTGATTTTAAAGTTATACTGTGTTTATCATGTATTTCTGGTATTCTGATTAAGTATTAACTTGTATTCTTGTATTATTATACTTGTTGTGTAATAATAAGTAACTTTCTAAAAATAGCAGGTTTCCTAAAATAAAAAGTTTCCAAAAATAGAAAGTTTCCAAAAAAATAGATCAGTTTCTAAAAATAGAAAGTTTCCAAAAATAGCAAGATTCCTGAAATAGAAAGTTTCCATATTTAGAAATAAGCTGGACTAATAAGCTAATAATATAAGCTTAAGTTTACTGGTAAATATCATAAGTCATGTAATTATTAGTATAGTTTATTAATAATATCATGTTAATTTAATAAACTATAGGTTATATGATTTAATTAAATATAAGCATGATTTAATTAAATTAAAGCATAAAAAATACTTAGGTTAAACATGTATTAATAATTTATTAATTATAACCTAAGTCATGTTTATTAATTAATTATATTCCATGTTTTATATAATTAATTAATACTATAGTCAAATTTATATGGTAAAAATACTTAGGTTACAACATGTGTTATTTCTAATAATTAATATAACCTAAGTCCGTGATTAATTAAATTAATTATAATAGCATGGTTAATTAATTTAATTTGCCTTGTTAAAATATACTTGTTAAAATAATATACTTGTAGAAAATGTAACATGTAAAAAAAATGTAAATCTTGCAAAATTAATCTCGTGAGTGTACCCGTGTTTTAATTAGACTAAAAAATGAACCAGACCAGATCCTCTTGAACCGGACCGAACCAAACACACCCTAGCAGTGGCTACCCGGCCTAGCCGGTTGCCACTGCTCGAACAAATTCACCGCCGGCTTCAGCCGGTGGTTTCTCCTGCTGTCTCGGCTAACCACTGCACACAACAAGGTTCCCACCGGTAGTAGGCCAGTGGTTCCCCCTGTTGCGCCGTACGTTCCCCCTGTTCGAACCAAACAGCCACCGACTTAAGTCGGTGGTGTTGTTGCTACTGCGCTGAGACCCAACAAACCACAAGGCCACCCCGACGTAAGTCGGGGTCCTTGTTTCTTGCTGCCGAACCAAAACCCAACCACGCCGAGACTTGATGTCTCGGTGGTGGTGCTAACAAAACAAGCCGAGAGCCATGGGGCTCTCGGTTGAGTGTCGGCCGAACAAAACTAACCCAAAACCCATTCCTTTTTATGTTTTCTTGATTAACCCAAATGTGTTCTCACTTGTTTTTAATGTTTAATAAACCTATGTTCATGATTCAATAAAGGAAAAAAAAGGTTAATGAGGTCACCGAATACGTGAAACAAATGAGGCTAAGAACACTAACACAATAACCCGAATATCAATCACTAAAATCAACCAAACACCACCTTTGGTGTTCTTGTAGCTGGCGGCAAAGGGAAAGGCAAGGGAGGCTAGGGTTTTTTTAATTATTTTGTAAAATCTTGTAAATGAAAAGTTTGTGTTTTCCTTTTTCCAAATTTAGATAAATCAAAATGGGCTTGGCCCTTTTTCCCTTCCTTGTCCGCGGCTATAAGGGGCCCACAAGGGTAACCCGAGCTTTGTTCATGTCTAATTAATTTACGTATTCATTGGTTAGTATTTTCGTGTTAGCTCGTAATTAATTATTCGTGTTATAATAATAGTTGTACGTAACGATATTTATCGTATAATAATAAATATATATGTAGATACATGTTCGTGATTAATTGTTCATGATTTTATGTTCGTGATTATAATTATTATGTTTAATAATTATTGTGTATTAATACGTACTTAATTAATTATCGTGTAATAACACGTACGTAGTTTCTGAATTTAAACTATTTGTGACACGTGTTAGTGATATAAAAGGAAAGTTTTAATTGGTTCGTATGCTTATGTAGTGTACTGTTCATGGCATTTAGATGCGGGTTTTACAACTCTTACCCCCTAAAAAGAATAATTCGTCCCCGAATTATAGATACCGTAAACTGAAAAGAACATGGACGCGACATGACTGACAAGGACATGGAACGTGACGTGCCTAAAAGAATATAACTGAATTATGGAAGGATGAGAGGATAAAATCCAGATGGACTCCTCCGTTTCCAAGTGGCTTCCCTCGCGGAAATGTTCCTCCACAAGATCTTGACGGAAATAACAATGTTAGTCTTCATGACTTTGTCTTGACGATACAAAAGTTTCTGGTTCATCAACGTACTGACCGATTTGCATGAATCTGATCGAGTGGATGAGAATTAACGTGTAAGGGTAATTTAAACGTTATTATGCGGAATAATCTGAAGCAAAAGACATAAGTACGTCTGAGCAGTGATGCCCGAGACATACTGAAACGTAGTACGTGAACAATTGTGAACATGATACGTGAACAATTGTGAACGTGATACGTGGAGATATGGTGAGTGTAATATAAGAAACATATGGTGGACAATGATACATGCAACATATCGTGAACGTGATATGAGAAACGTGGAATGAACATGACATGTGAAACATATCGTGACTGTGAAATAACTGAGGAGGTAATGCCAAACGATATAAGGTGATGGGAAGTCTATTAGACTTAAGTCTGGTCTCTCAAGCTTCTGCAAGACTTCCAGAACGAAACATGAAACATAAATTGTAAACCAGGATATGATCATGAACATGAACAGTGTCATGAACGTGAGTGCGAAAACAAGTCGTAAAATTAGAACAAGGACGTGAACATAAATAAGGAACACAAAAGCGAACCTTTGTCTGGCCCAATATCTGAGGGATTACCAAGTGATCGGATGAGCCTTGGCTGGAACATATCCGCTCAATCTGCTGACTCTGAAATCCTTGCAGATGTAAGAATTCTGCAGACTTGGTCAAACTATTGACAATAACTTAGATATCATTATGCTTCTTTTGATTTTGCGGTAAGATGGTAACCAAAATCCTTGGAGATCTTGTCCCATTTATGTTCACAATTTCTGATGGTGGAAAAAAGCATCCTAGTCTGTTGGTGTTCTATCTTAGCCTGTTGGTATGACAGGTACTTAGATATGAACGTAACTGTATCTTGCTTCATAGAAACTTGATAAATAGGAGTTTGCGAAACTGTAAGTCTCCGAAATTAGACTTCTCTTAGCGTAAGATTTTCTGGAACACCTAAAGTAGTGTAGGGTTCTCACCTTTACGCATAAGCTGAGTCATGGTAAGATTAATCGTGAGAATCTATGTGATTCAGCATACTGTAATTAACCAGAATTTATACTGGAAAATTTCAGGGTGAAATTTATTCTTGTGTAGCATAGAGTGAAGATGGTCTTCATGCTCTTCTCTAGACGTAGAGAAGATTAGATTTTCATAGAAGAAAATGATAATGAATTTGTTTATGAGTCCCTGGGAACTCGATCTATCAAGTCCATAATACTGCTAGAGCATCCATAAGGCTAAAACAAAATCATGAATTTAGCATGACCAAACCGAGTACGAATAGCAGTCATGGAATGTCCTGCTATTTCCCTCGTCACTGTTGGCAGCATGATCATGAATCCGCTCCTGGAAAAGTGCTTAACACCCTAAAGTCGAACGGACACGTCGTCAATACATGGAGGAGGATAACGGTTATGAAGGGTGATTTGTTTAAATCGATAGTAGTCGACACATAATCTCATGTTACCGTCCCTCTCCTTGAAGGTTCTTCTGAAATATATGGGAAGATTTTGGAATAATCGGGTGGTTATGCATAAAAGGAACTTTAGTGGTCGTGTCTTAACTGACAGCTAGAAAATGTTCGCAGCCATGGGCTAACAAACCACGTGCTTTTAAAGCATAGATAATTTGTACAAATTTTTTTGATGGAAAACCATGTTGAATGTATTCAGGAGACTGAACATTACTGTACATAATCCGATATACATGGAGACCAGTCGCAGCATGGTGTGTTGTTTCACAGTCTAAAATCCGAATCATATTTAACTCACATCTGTCCTAGGGAAGTACTTTAGCAGATTGAATCTTATCATTAGACTGAAGGAAAACCTTCGTATAAATGGGTTATACAAATGGTATCCTTTATGTTCATGGATATATGAAATATGAAGTCAAGAGATAAAAGTGTCATGAAGTAAGCATGACAGATTTTACTAAATGTGTTTTGCCTGTCCCATGCAGAACGAGTCCTGCGTGTCCAAGCGCATATAATACGTCGGTGCTGGTACTGAAATCTGTAGCACCCCCAATTTCACAAGGCAGCCGAATATCAACATTGGGTGTTACTTCATAGCACATCACACATAGTCATAGAAAACGACCTCAAAAGAGACGTTTTTTAAAATAAACCATTCGAAAATTTTACTAAATCAGAGTTAACTAAAAAAGAGGTCCCAACAATTTATACAAACCTTAATAAAAATAAAGATTTGTCAAGTGTATCGAATGGAAATTGTTTGTTTTGCCTTTACTTATCTCGCATGGCTCCATGCTCCAGCTGTTCTTAAACCTACATACCTGAGAATACATGCTAAATTGTCAACACAACGGTTGAGTGAATTCATAGGTTTTTAAATAAACAATAATGGGTTTTTAAATAAACCATAAAGCTTTTGAACACAAGAATCTCATCTACTGTCGATAGTGCAACACATGCAATACCCAAAGTCCACGCTATTCTACTAAGCCAAGACACCGAAGCCTTAAGTATAATAATGCCCTAGTCAGGTATTTTGCCGAATACCCCCTTACTTCTAATACAACACACCTGGCTGAGCCTCCAACCCACAGGTGCGACCTGCCCAGGTGGGGGCCATCCCCGATGGATCCATCCGTCTGTACCAGCGCCTACCCATCATAGGTAGTTAATGGTTCATGGGTTTATAGGGACTTTCCAAATTTTGGCAATACAGCACTTAGCAAATAGCGGTTCACAATCAATACAATCAACGCTTGTGTTCATCTTTCAAAAGCATATAATTAGCCATCTTACATTCATTTACAACGTGTATTCGTTCAAAGCATATAGCAAACCAGATGTTTATTCATAAACATGTATTCTCTCAAAACCATATATATAAACATCATACTTTTATACGAAGAGCATGTATTCCCCCTCGCGGGTTTATAAACACATATAAAGCAGTAAAAGCGAGGCTATGAACTCACCTGATATAGCTATCACACGTTTATTGAGAAACAAACATCCAATAGTGGACACACGACTTCACGAGATATCAATCGCTCATTGATCGAGAACAAGATGCTCAACGGTCGACATATGACCGAACGAGACCTAAAATGACGAGACGCGTCTTAGGCTCGAGACAAGTAATAAATCATACATATATGTAAATAGTTTACTTTAGTACTTTTGGACATTGCATAATTTTGTAAAACTTTTTATAAGATTTTTGGTGACAATCTATCATGTATTGTCTCCTTATGACCATTAAGCCCACCAACGCCCATTGATGGCACATTACAAGTTCTTGTGATTTTAGTCCATTCGGGCTCATTAGTGGCCAATTACACAATTGTAGAACTTAGGCACTTTTAAAATAAGTATTAGACTCCAATTAATTTATTAACCTCATGCCCAATAATGGCCGAATAGCCATTATAAATGTAAGTTGGGTTTTTATGGCCCAAGTCCACTTTATACGCTTTTCGAGTTCTAAAACGCCTGCAAATAATATCCACTTAATATTTCATTTTGGTCGAGTCTCGGGTTTTCATAAATATTGGTTTATAAACGGGTTTCGACCTCTCGATAAATGAGCCCTACCACCTCGGTTTTATAAAAGTAATCAATTTTTACATTTTATTACTACGATTCAATGACGTAAAGTTTACAACATCGGTCGATGTTTAGTTCATTACTCCCGAACCTTAAACTATCCAAATAAGTTCGTTACATTAAAAATACCCTAGACATATGTACTATACAGATTGTATGTCCATTTGACGTTAATTTATATTTATCATAGGCTAACTATCCATTTTACAACTTAGAAGTCATGAGTGTGATTCACAGCCAACTTCAGTTCCACCGTTTTGCCCGCCATTTTCAAACCGTTTATCCGTAGAAAACCATCCGATTCGTGTGTGTTCTACATGATATTATCTACAACTTTTAGTTTTAGATAATCATATGTAAGTATACGAATTTTATGATAAAACAACCCATCTTTACAGCAGGTCAGATTTTGACCTTGCTTCACTATTTTGGTCATATCTTACTTTCCGGGACTCGTCACGGGACGGGCCACCCGGGAAAATACTCATAAAACAACAGTTTATCTAAATAACCCAAGTCCCAGTATTCCAATGCTACTGATGGTATAAGAATACCACGTTTCTTAACTGATCAAAAACTGCCAAGTTACTAGTTTGACTCTAGGCTTGTTTAACTTGCCTCTTTGATGTCCCAAATCATATACAATGTCCAAGACTACTCCAATCAACTATTGAATAAATAAAATCAGTAGAAATATGATAATTACATATACATAACAATAATATACAAATCAATACAAAGATTGAAAGTATAAACCTTTGGAAGGTATGACAATAATCTAACCAATCACCACTATCATAAAGCTTCCAAGATCAATTCATGATCACATCCATAAGAGCTTTTCATCAATCATTATATTCTATAAATAGACTTCTATCTCATCCCCATATAGCTCCTTAAGATCAGCTCCAAGAACTCCATGAATAAAGAAATTGATGATGATGATGATGCTTGTTTTAAGTGATAATAACTTTAGAACAATACTAGTGTTCTTCAACCTATATTTTATGATCAAGAAACAAGCTAGAAATTGAAATAGGAATTTGTTTGTGTGATGAAGTCTTTGACGTTAAGAACAAAGGGAGAATGAGGTTGTATGTTTTGTTTATTACATGAAATGATAAGGATAAGTTTTCTACAAGTTTTGTTAAATAATAACATGTAATCTAAGAGTCCAAGTGTCAACACTTATAAGAATGAAACGCATGTGGAGAATGTGACGTGTAGGAGGCTCGGGTGGGGGTGAAATTTATATAAGTTTTGTCCCACAATTTGTAAAGACGGGTATTATCGAAGCACGATATTTTTAACGTTACGCGATTTAGAAGATACACGTCAGACACAAAAAAATAAACGCTCAAAATGTAATAAAAACGTCGACATTCGGATCACGTTGATATTTCAATAAATAAACGAGACCTTATAATTTAATAAACGTTAACGCTTTGTATAAACAAATAACGCCTAAAGGCTTAACGCAAATTACTAAGAATGCCTGTAAAATGAAAAAAATTAAAATGACGACAATAGAAAATATTTCTATGTCATAACGAGGATATTTACGGTCGATGACGGACATACACATCGCCGATAATTATTAAATGACACGTATTCAATACGATAAAGCCTTAACCTTGCCGGTTAGCCGACAACTCAATATTATTCGTAAAATTGATCATGACAAATAAAAGTCGATTAATAAATATTGATCTCAATATTAGAAGTAGTATTAGAAATTGGTCTAAATGTTGATTTTAAAGTTCGAGTTACTACAGTAGCTACCCCTTTAGGAAGCGACGTCCCGACGCTTAATTCGTCTTAATAGTCTTTGGTTTAATGGCTAAGACGTGAGGAATAGACAAGTCATTGATGGGTTTCTTGTGAAGGTTGAATGAAAAAAATTTAAAGCAGCGAGTATAAATAACGAGCACAAATGAATGGTTTGAATATAGCTTCAATCCTTATAAGCAAAGAATAATATATAACTCGAACGGAAAGACAATGGAAGCAAAAATTAACATGTCGTTAATTTTTGTAAGCGCTTCAAGGTATATTACTACTAACTTATCAAACTTGTGGCGGTTGATATACGTTTGAAAATTTTCACATGACAAATGACGAGTCGAAAGGAGTGGGCGCGTTTGAAATATTTTCAATGCAACAATGAATTCAAGGCTAATGGTGATCATATCGATCAAATCGAAATATATATCGTCCACAAGTTTCAATAAAAAAGATCACGTTGCATGGATAGTACAGAACTCCATCAAAAACGTTAGAAAACATTCGAGACGAGGTGACTAGTACTAGTCGTACAAAATCACCTAATTGCATGATCTCAAACATGCAAACCTATTTCTTCGAAACCAAATTTATCGACACAGAAATCGTTCGGAGTATACAATATTCTATCGAATTAAATACGATCCAAATCAAATACAAAATCCATCGCTAGGCACATATAATCACATTACGACATGCTTGAAAAATAGCCAAGCCATGCCAAATCAATAAGTTCAATCAGGTTAACTCATGCTTGCTAAATAGCCAAGCCATGATAAATAAGAATATTTGATAGGATTTTCAGATAAGTCCAGTCAAAGGAAAGTTTGCAAGTTAAAGGATATTCATGATCTTGATTGCATAGATTCGTATCGAACAATATTTTCGTCATAAGAGGGTGCTCACACACGGATCTATACCCAAATGACATTGCAGGATGCTCACAAATGGATCCATACCCAAAAGATATTACAGGGTGCTCACAAATGGATTCATACCCAAAATATATTATCGTTAAGTTTGAAAAACTTTATTCGATGAACCATCGATGATAACAAGCAAAATTTCAAAATCGTTTCATTCACGATGAGTTGTCGGTGATAACTTAACCATCAGTTGATCTACTAGTACACAATTAAATCTTAGTGTCGATTAGACAAGTCGTCTATTCATGGAACGGGTAACGGTTCTTATCAGTTAGCATATAAAGCTCGCGATAGTCGGGACATATTAGACATGGTCCATAAAGACAAATAATAATTTGAGAGAAGACTAATGAGTTACTCGTACATAGACGATAATCAATAATAACCATAATGACGAAAGTAATAAACGATACATACCAACGAAACATGAGTCGAAGAAATACGTCCGTATACAAGATAATCACAAACCAAGTCGGGCACACTTGAGTCCACTCATTTATAATTCGTTGTTTACATCCAAAGGCGTCCCAATCCATGTAAACAAGAATTATAAATTTATGGTTCGGGAACTTATAACTTTCTTGTTCAACTAAAAAGGCGTCCCAATTTATTTCAACAAGATGATTATAAGTCATCTTACTCAGGTAATACCGTCACATAACACGATATCATAACCAAATTAAATGCCAAGAAAAGTATAGGGTGTCAAACTTACTCCATGATTTCTGTATTCAAATGTCCCATACCATTTGAATAAAGAAACCATCGACAATCTAAGGTCTAGTGGTTTAAAACTTTCTTATTCAAATGTCCCAATCCATTTCAATAAGAGAACCTTAAACAACACATAGTTGGACGATTTAAAATCTCTATATTTAAATGTCCCATTCCATTTAAATACAAAGTATTAAATTTCTCAACTAATGACTACTATGAGCATATCTTTGTTGTACCCAAATTATATATAGTTGATTTGGGTATATATATATAGTTTAGGTCCAACATTGGCATCCTCCTTTTTGCCAGAAAACGTAATCAAACACAATTAAATTAAACGTTATATTACGTAGAAGATGTCTCCTTGAAGAAATGATTCTTCAAAATAATAAGGAGTGCAGAAATAAAATAATACGCTTATCAATTATGTTTCAAAAGGAGATGTCCTAAAATGGCACATCATGATGCGATGACAAAAATCAAGTTTAAATTAGTCGACATGCGATAGATTATGAAACAATATATATGCACCCAAAATATCAAACGAGTTCCATACTCGTATTCGGATAATAAATTAATTATCGAGAAAAGTGGTTGGCAGCGAGGCCATACTCTCCATAAAATCGTATCATAAAATGTAGGATAATCACGCAAGGACCATTGCTTCATGCGCAATTCCCTTAAATACCATAGTATATACATTCATATACATACAACCATTTCTACATACACACAGGATCACATTATCACAACCAAGCATTGGTTTCTAGGTTCCATGAGCGCGCGGATACTTTGTAAGGCAATAAAACAATTTTACGAAAGAGCAGTTATAGTCTAGGTTGTAAAAATGACCTAGTTCGCTATAACTAGTTCTCTGATACCAATCTGTAGCACCCCCAATTTCACAAGGCAGCGGAATATCAACATTGGGTGTTACTTCATAGCACATCACACATAGTCATAGAAAACGACCTCAAAAGAGACGTTTTTTAAAATAAACCATTCGATAATTTTACTAAATCAGAGTTAACTAAAAAAGAGGTCCCAACAATTTATACAAACCTTAATAAAAATAAAGATTTGTCAAGTGTATCGAATGGAAATTGTTTGTTTTGCCTTTACTTATCTCGCATGGCTCCATGCTCCAGCTGCTCTTAAACCTACATACCTGAGAATACATGCTAAATTGTCAACACAACGGTTGAGTGAATTCATAGGTTTTTAAATAAACAATAATGGGTTTTTAAATAAACCATAAAGCTTTTGAACACAAGAATCTCATCCACTGTCGATAGTGCAACACATGCAATACCCAAAGTCCACGCTATTCTACTAAGCCATGACACCGAAGCCTTAAGTATAATAATGCCCTAGTCAGGTATTTTGCCGAATACCCCCTTACTTCTAATACAACACACCTGGCTGAGCCTCCAACCCACAGGTGCGACCTGCCCAGGTGGGGGCCATCCCTGATGGATCCATCCGTCTGTACCAGCGCCTACCCATCATAAGTAGTTAACGGTTCATGGGTTTATAGGGACTTTCCAAATTTTGGCAATACAACACTTAGCAAATAGCGGTTCACAATCAATACAATCAACGCTTGTGTTCATCTTTCAAAAGCATATAATTAGCCATCTTACATTCATTTACAACGTGTATTCGTTCAAAGCATATAGCAAACCAGATGTTTATTCATAAACATGTATTCTCTCAAAACCATATATATAAACATCATACTTTTATACGAAGAGCATGTATTCCCCCTCGCGGGTTTATAAACACATATAAAGCAGTAAAAGCGAGGCTATGAACTCACCTGATATAGCTATCACACGTTTATTGAGAAACAAACATCCAATAGTGGATACACGACTTCACGAGATATCAATCGCTCATTGATCGAGAACAAGATGCTCAACGGTCGACATATGACCGAACGAGACCTAAAATGACGAGACGCGTCTTAGGCTCGAGACAAGTAATAAATCATACATATATGTAAATAGTTTACTTTAGTACTTTTGGACATTGCATAAGTTTGTAAAACTTTTTATAAGATTTTTGGTGACAATCTATCATGTATTGTCTCCTTATGACCATTAAGCCCACCAAAGCCCATTGATGGCACATTACAAGTTCTTGTGACTTTAGTCCATTCAGGCTCATTAGTGGCCAATTACACAATTGTAGAACTTAGGCACTTTTAAAATAAGTATTAGACTCCAATTAATTTATTAACCTCATGCCCAATAATGGCCTAATAGCCATTATAAATGTAAGTTGGGTTTTTATGGCCCAAGTCCACTTTATACGCTTTTCGAGTTCTAAAACGCCTGCAAATAATATCCACTTAATATTTCATTTTGGTCGAGTCTCGGGTTTTCATAAATATTGGTTTATAAACGGGTTTCGACCTCTCGATAAATGAGCCCTACCACCTCGGTTTTATAAAAGTAATCAAGTTTTACATTTTATTACTACGATTCAATGACGTAAAGTTTACAACATCGGTCGATGTTTAGTTCATTACTCCCGAACCTTAAACTATCCAAATAAGTTCGTTACATTAAAAATACCCTAGACATATGTACTATACAGATTGTATGTCCATTTGACGTTAATTTATATTTATCATAGGCTAACTATCCATTTTACAACTTAGAAGTCATGAGTGTGATTCACAGCCAACTTCAGTTCCACCGTTTTGCCCGCCATTTTCAAACCGTTTATGCGTAGAAAACCATCCGATTCGTGTGTGTTCTACATGGTATTATCTACAACTTTTAGTTTTAGATAATCATATGTAAGTATACGAATTTTATGATAAAACAGCCCATCTTTACAGCAGGTCAGATTTTGACCTTGCTTCACTATTTTGGTCATATCTTACTTTCCGGGGCTCGTCACGGGACGGGCCACCCGGGAAAATACTCATAAAACAACAGTTTATCTAAATAACCCAAGTCCCAGTATCCCAATGCTACTGATGGTATAAGAATACCACGTTTCTTAACTGATCAAAAACTGCCAAGTTACTAGTTTGACTCTAGGCTTGTTTAACTTGCCTCTTTGATGTCCCAAATCATATACAATGTCCAAGACTACTCCAATCAACTATTGAATAAATAAAATCAGTAGAAATATGATAATTACATATACATAACAATAATATACAAATCAATACAAAGATTAAAAGTATAAACCTTTGGAAGGTATGACAATAATCTAACCAATCACCACTATCATAAAGCTTCCAAGATCAATTCATGATCACATCCATAAGAGCTTTTCATCAATCATTATATTCTATAAATAGACTTCTATCTCATCCCCATATAGCTCCTTAAGATCAGCTCCAAGAACTCCATGAATAAAGAAATTGATGATGATGATGATGCTTGTTTTAAGTGATAAGAACTTTAGAACAATACTAGTGTTCTTCAACCTATATTTTATGATCAAGAAACAAGCTAGAAACTGAAATAGGAATTTGTTTGTGTGATGAAGTCTTTGACGTTAAGAACAAAGGGAGAATGAGGTTGTATGTTTTGTTTATTACATGAAATGATAAGGATAAGTTTTCTACAAGTTTTGTTAAATAATAACATGTAATCTAAGAGTCCAAGTGTCAACACTTATAAGAATGAAACGCATGTGGAGAATGTGACGTGTAGGAGGCTCGGGTGGGGGTGAAATTTATATAAGTTTTGTCCCACAATTTGTACAGACGGGTATTATCGAAGCCCGATATTTTTAACGTTACGCGATTTAGAAGATACACGTCAGACACAAAAAATAAACGCTCAAAATGTAATAAAAACGTCGACATTCGGATCACGTTGATATTTCAATAAATAAACGAGACCTTATAATTTAATAAACGTTAACGCTTTGTATAAACAAATAACGCCTAAAGGCTTAACGCAAATTACTAAGAATGCCTGTAAAATGAAAAAAATTAAAATGACGACAATAGAAAATATTTCTATGTCATAACGAGGATATTTACGGTCGATGACGGACATACACATCGCCGATAATTATTAAATGACACGTATTCAATACGATAAACCCTTAACCTTGCCGGTTAGCCGACAACTCAATATTATTCGTAAAATTGATCATGACAAATAAAAGTCGATTAATAAATATTGATCTCAATATTAGAAGTAGTATTAGAAATTGGTCTAAATGTTGATTTTAAAGTTCGAGTTACTACAAAATCCTTGTGGCCAGACTAGTACATGGCACAACAAAATAGATATACCCCTTGGAGGGTACCCAGAATTTCTTAGGGATGTTCCAAAAATGGACGTGAGTCATGTGTCCTGACTCGTGTCTTGGGAAATATACGTATGACATGTGTCTTGACTAGTATCTTGACATGTGTCTTCAGAAAATGTAAGAGAGACATGTGTCTTGACTAATGTCTTGACATGTGTCTCGAGATGTGAAACGTATAAAACAAAAACTCTTAGGTTATCATGCCAGAATTGGCGGATCGGTTGGACTGCTGACCCTTTTGTATTTCTGATCATGTCCATGACCGGCGTTCTGTTGTGATTGCTAGGATAGTTGCTGTCATAGTAATGGTTACTATCATCTTGTCCGTCAGTTCCATGACGGTCATTCTCATGACTGTGATTCATGTAACTATTCAGCTGAGTGGATGGCTGGTACCGGTTCTCACTCATATGACTGAAAAGACAACTGAATGACGTGTGACATGTAACTAAACAGATAGGGACATGGATTGCGATGGAAATCGTCTGGTGGTGAAGTATCTTCTCATCCGATCGCTTTTGATCTAACGCCTGTGTCTTCGTCTTGTAGGATCTCCAGGTTGTGAACAGCATCAACATCTCGTAGCGTCTCCAAATAATCAGTAGCATCAACATTTAGTAACATCTCCAAGTTATGAGCGGCATCAGCAACCTGTAGAATATCAACAAGTAGAATACGCCTGAATTGATTTAAAATTGTCTAGCGAATACTCGTGGAGTATTGTAAGTGGAATGCACATGGATTACGGTACGTATAATACATATGGAATACGGTACATGGAGTACACATGGAATGCACATGAAATGGTCGGTATGGGGTCGATCATCTGACATGATTTAAATGGAAAATAACTGGTAAAACGGTTAGAAAACCAAACTGGAATGAGCATCATGATCACTTGGCAATGCCAACATAGACATCATTCTGGTTTCATAGAGAAACGCTAAAAGTATGGTTAGACGAAATTCAACGATGATTTATATGAAAGCATGATTAATGAAACCAACCATGACCATCATGAAAGCAGGATTACATAAAATCCATCAATGTCTTACATGAAAGCATAATCAATATGATGAAAGCATAACTCCCATAAGAACATAAGACATCATCAGCATGAAAACTAATTCAACATGAAGAAACCTGGAACAAACTTAATATAAAGGAGTATAAAACATAATCAGCATAAAAACGAAGTTAACCATGATAGCATGTAAACATACTTGACATAAAGAGACATAGTAACTAATGAGGGGACATGAAAAAATATTTATGACTGTAATGAATCCAAAATTCGCTGGTGTGGACGACCATGGGTCGTTTCATAAAATAAAATTTTGACATGCTTTATTTGATAGGACATAATACATAATCATGAAAAAAGTTTATGCATGTAAACATGTAAACTTTATGCATGAAAACAGTGCATGGATGCATGATAATGAAAATGACATGGGTTTTGGTGAACACCTATGGGTCGGTTCACCTAAACAAAATGACATGACGAGGATGAACGTCTATGGGTCGGTTCGTCAAAGCAAAATGATTCGATTAAAAGCACATGCGACTAAATATTGCCAGTCATGTACCAACCATCACTTAGTCAAAATACCTGCAACAATAATACATGGAATAAATGGGTGAAAATCAGCTGTCAAAACTTAATAGAAAAAAATTTATGTGACCAATTATGAACTACTGGGGTTCAGTCCACATTATCCACCGTTCACAAGGAACATCATGCATGAAACAATGACACATAACTAAGTATGGATGACGGTTGTTCATCCATGTTAGTAAAACAATAACGATGAAAACATCATGGTTAAAACAACAAGGTGCTGAAAACATCGATACGTGGAATAACGAGCGTTGACTTAGGAAACTTCTGGTGACTACCCACTAGTCACAGGTCGAGTTTTAGAGCCTACAGGTCGAAACATTGCCTCTGATAGCATAATTGTAACACCCCACTTTGATAAGTGGACCGTTACGCGTAATTATGACGTGTCATCAAAGCATGCAAGGTAATATGTACTAAAACATACATGACCAAAGGAAAAACCGGAATCAAACATCGGTTCCCAAACATAAGCCCAAAACATAAAAAAGTAAATGAACTAGGAGGACAAGACAAATGTTCAAACAAGTATAAGTATATGAAGGCAAAAAGGAGAAGAAGTCTAAGGCAGCTTCCATCCTATGCACGTCCTCCAAATGCTCGAGTCTGTCCTTGGGTACCTTCCATTTTGGGACATGGAAAGGAAAGTAACGGCTGAGCAAAACGCTCAGTGGACGGATATATGACATAGTATGAATGACTGAAATATAATAAAGACTTAATAGCAGTAGAAATGTATAAATCCTGGAAACCTGAAACATACTCATAAAACTGGTTTTATAGTTTGAAAAGACTTGTTTTTATATGAAAATTGTATAATTAGCCAATAGCCCATATAGGTCATGAGGTTCCACCGTGCATGAATACTAGGAGGGGAGACCTCATCATGCAATTAGAGGGGTTGCCTCTAATTAAAATTATATGGGTAAGAGAGATCAACTCCTTGTGAAAGATGCAAGGCACACACCACATTCACTCTGAAAATACTGATAACACATGTAACTAGGATGCATCCATACGCCCCACATGATAAAAATAATAATATGGCCAAAAGCTGAAAACGGACACCACGAGCAATCACTCCGCCATGGGGAAGTCATGACACTGGTGCCTCTAGTGTTATGGTTATGGTACCTCCATAACTAGGTGATACTGGTCATGCATGTATATGGCTTAGGCTCTTAAACTACCATAAGCAACCAACATATAAAACAGACACTGGGAAAACAGTTGACTGCAAACGGAGAATCCTAATAAGGAAAGAATGTCCATACTGAAGGACGGAAAATGTGTACCTTGTGTCCAGTGAACGAAGAAGACAAAAGAATGAAAGTCCTACTCCGATCTCATTAATGCTACATAAATAGGGGACATGTATAAGTATTCTGTTTACTGAGTACGTAATTGATTATATCATGCCTTAGCTTGTTTTATATGTTTTTGTCTTGTTTTACTAATTTTTAAGTTATACTGTGTTTATCATGTATTTCTGGTATTCTGATTGAGTATTAACTTGTATTCTTGTATTATTATACTTGTTGTGTAATAATAAGTAACTTTTTAATAATAGCAGGTTTCCTAAAATAAAAAGTTTCCAAAATTTGAAAGTTTCCAAAAAAAAAAATTAGTTTCTAAAAATAGAAAGTTTCCAAAAATAGCAAGTTTCCTGAAATAGAAAGTTTCCATATCTACAAATAAGCTGGATTAACAAGCTAATAATATAAGATAAAGTTTACTGGTTAAATATCATAAGTCATGTAATTATTAGTATAGTTTATTAATAATATCATGTTAATTTAATAAACTATAGGTTATACGATTTAATTAAATATAAGCATGATTTAATTAAAGTAATGCATATAAAATACTTAGGTTAAACATGTATTAATAATTTATTAATTATAACCTAAGTCATGTTTATTAATTAATTATATTCCATGTTTTAAATAATTAATTAATACTGTAGTCTAATTTATATGGTAAAAATACCTAGGTTACAACATGTATTATTTCTAATAGTTAATATAACATAAGTTCGTGATTAATTAAATTAATTATAATAACATGGTTAATTAATTTAATTTACCTTGTAAAAATATACTTGTAAAAATAATATAACTTGTAGAAAATGTAACTTGTAAAAAAATGTAAAGCTTGCAAAATAAATCTCGTGAGTGTACCCGTGTTTTAATTAGACTAAAACAGGAACTGGGCCGGATCCCCTTGAACCAGATCGAACCAAACACACCCTAGCAGTGGCTACCCGGCCTAGCCGGGTTCTACTGCTCGAAATAATTCACCACCGGCTGGTTTCCCCTGCTGTCTCGGCTAGCCACTGCACACAACAAGGTTCCCACCGGTAGTAGGCCGGTGGTTCCCCCTTCTGCGCCGTGCGTTCCCCCTGTTCGAACCAAACAGCCACCGACTTAAGCCGGTGGTGTTGTTGCTATTGCGCTGAGACCCAACAAACCACAAGGCCACCCCGACGTGAGTCGGGGCCTTGTTTCTTGCTGCCGAACCAAAACCCAACCACGCCGAGACTTGATGTCTCAGTGGTGGTGCGAACAAAATAAGCCGAGAGCCATGGGGCTCTCGGTTGAGTGTCGGCCGAACAAAACCAACCCAAAACCCATTCCTTTTTATGCTTTCTTGATTAACCCACATGTGTTCTCACTTGTTTTTAATGTTTAATAAACCTATGTTCATGATCCAATAAAGGAAAAAAAAGTTAATGAGGTTACCGAATACGTGAATCAAAGAGGCTAAGAACACTAACACAATAACCCGAATATCAATCACCAAAATCAACCAAACACCACCTGTGGTGTTCTTGTAGCCGGCGGCAAAGGGAGAGGCAAGGGAGGCTAGGGTGTTTTAATTATTTTTTAAAATCTTGTAAATGAAAAGTCTGTGTTTTCCCTTTTCCAAATTTAGTTAAATCAAAATGGGCTTGGCCCTTTTTCCCTTCCTTGTCCGCGGCTATAAGGGGGCCACAAGGGTAACCCGAGCTTTGTTCATGTCTAATTAATTTAGGTGTTCATTCGTTAGTATTTTCGTGTTAGCTCGTAATTAATTATTCGTGTTATAATAATACTTGTACGTAACGATATTTATCGTATAATAATAAATATATACGTAGATACATGTTCGTGATTAAATGTTCATGATTTCATGTTCGTGATTATAATTATTATGGTTAATAATTATTGTGTATCAATACGTACTTAATTAATTATCGTGTAATAACACGTACGTAGTTTCTGAATTTACTATTCGTGACAAGTGTTCGTAATATAAAAGGAAAGTTTTAATTGGTTCGTATGCTTACGTAGTGTACTGTTCATGGCATTTAGATGCGGGTTTTACAGCGACAGCGCTCCCGGAGTGCAACACGATCACGGAACCCCCTCGGGTTTCAATGGAACCCAAGGTAAACTCGATGTTGAATCTAAAAGTAGCAGTCCACCCACACTATCTAGATCAAGAGATAACGACCGGGGGAACATTGTCTGGCAAAGGAAAGGCAGACTTGTGTCGCCTCTTAAAGGATAACCTAGACGCCTTTGCACGGGAACCTAAAGACATGAAGGGGGTACCAAGGTCAATAGCTGAACACAAGCTTCAAATCTGCGAAGGATACCCCCATTTAGGCCAAAGAAAAGAGGACATTGTTGATCCTAAACTTAGATCGATTAGCTTTGTGTATACGAGATTAGATCAAGTAATACACGTAGAGAAACCTTTGTATATGCTTTATGAATCTAAGTGTTATGCGGATTTTAACACTTAAACAAGAACACACAAGATGTAAACAAACTTTCACTTTGATTATGAATGTCGAACTTGCTTACAATGAAAGATGTTTATGAATGAAAACTTATATATATCTTATTAACCTAAAGGCCTTCTTTTATAGATACAAGAAGCCTTGTACAATAATCTACGTATCAACTATTCTAGGTAAAGATAAATATAGAAAATACATTGTCGTTTATATCCTTACTAGAAGTATTCTAGAATATAATAAACGTGTAGATTATATCTTCCATCAGTTCTTGTCTTCAATGTGTCAACGCTTGACTTTAACTTGTCAACGCTTGAGCTGTCAGTGCTTGCTTTGTTCTTATCAACGCTTGAATTGTTCTTGTCAGCGCTCAAGTGATCTGGCCTTAATTTATTCCCAACAATCCTCCCATAAACTTGATATCCACTCTTATGATCAAGTTTCTGAATAAGCATTAAGGACTAGGAGGAGTCTGACAAATCTTCTCATATTGGTAATGAATAAATCTGATTAAATCTTTTGCCACGTCACTTGAATAATCTATTTCCAGCTGAGTGTCCTTCATCTTTTCCAAAACAGCCTTGGATATGAAATACTGAGCATCCACAAGTAGATACTCAGCAAACTTTGTAGAACTCAAATGGTATACACCAGCAGCTGAATATAACCTCCATTGAAGACCACTGAGGTCATCTTCAAGATCCTTCCATATTGCAGGATCCTCATCTTTTGATCCACACATTCTTTTGAATGTGGTCCAAAGTTTTATTCCATTAGCTGAAGTTGGTGCTTCAGCCTCATACTTGGTCTCCAGCAACCTCCAAAGATCCACCAGTCTTCTCTATCACAACTTGCAAATAAAGATATGAGAGTGGTAAAAGTGTGTACCTCCTTGCCAAATCTGCCAAACTTCCAGAATCCACATTCATCTTCTTCATAGCTCACAATTAGATTCCTGGAATCTAATGGTAACACTTGCACCATATCTGAAGCTTCTAATGGGGAGAGCTTGAGGCTCTTTCTTATAACTGCTTCACTTGGATATAGTGGATCCATATCTTTTGGAAACTCAAATTTAAATCCCTTCTTCACTGGCCTAGGAACCATCATAGCTTTCTTGATTTCCATTTCTTCTGCAAGTTGCTCCTTTCTTTCATCTGAAAGAAGTCTGAGAGTGTTTTCTTCCTGCACTCTCACCCAAATGGGATAAGCCCTGTTTTCCAACTCATCAAATGTCAAAGCCTTCAACTTTTGATATGTCCATCCAACTCCATGACATCTGAGCAACATAAAGTAGAGCTCCCTTCTATCCCTTTTTAACTCTGAGAGAATATTGCTTGCCTTGTGTTTCAAAATCACCTTACAATCCTTCTGAACTCTAAGAAGAAGCTCCAAACCCCATATTTGATCTGAAATGGTCAAGTTTGGATTATCCATGCAGCTTTCTTCCCAAGAATTGTACATTTGAACCACCTCTTGCATGTCAAAGTCAACCTGCAATTTCAACTCTCTCAGCTTCTCTTTGGCCAACTCATCTCCATACTCAAGCCTTTCAGGTTCTATAATCATTACACTTGAGTCTGAGCTAGCTCCATCACTTTCTTATTCTGAAGTCACAACAAATGGTGACTTTTCCTTTTCACCTTGTTCCATCATTTGTTCAGCCAATCTTCTATCAAATTCAACTTGGGCTGCATCTTTTGGAACAAATTCTTCTACCATTTTACCCTTACCCTTATCTGATGGTGCAATGGTTGGTAAGGTAGATGGTAATACCTGAGTAGAAACCTCCTTGATGATAGATGATGACTGGGATACATCACCTTCATGTGCAGGTCTGTCAACGCCCAAATTTACCCTATCAGCGCCCAAAATACTTCTATCAGCGTCCAAATTTGCCTTGTCAACGCTCAAATATTTTCCCTCAGCGCCTTGTGTAACCTCTCTCAACATAGATGTAAATGATAAATTTAAATTGGTGGGAGAGACTAAGGACGTATCAAAACCTGTTTGTTTCTTCAAAGTTGTAAGGGCTTCAGCAACATCCATTGATTGACCATCCTGGCTGCCCTTATCACTCAGATTTATTTGATCTTCCTCCCCTTTGGAAGACTCCTCCATACCCCTTCTAACACGATCACTTTCCAAAATAACAATCCTCTCCCTCAATTGCTTGAGTTCAAGGCCTTGTGAGCTAACAATTTGTACTAAGTCTGCATTTTGCTTTTGCAAGCAAATGCAGACTGCCGTCAATTCCATAAGAGTCATTGGTTCCAGTCTGCCCTCTTCTAAAATGGGGATTTGACCTCCCAAGTCAGATTCATTGGGCAAAGATGAGGACTTAATGATGGTGGGACTGCCTTGGCCAGCGTCTAAGCCAGAACCAATAGTCCCAGCCTCATCCAGGTCACCAGCCACACTTGTGATGGTGGTTCTCTCTGCTACATGGCTAGGACCATCAGAGGAGAACACTCCAGTAGTCCTTTGGCGTTGCATCAACCTATATTCAGGGGGTGTGGAAGATGGTGTGGAAGAATGAGTAGATGTGGGTTGGTTAAGGGGTGTTTGGGATTGTGAAGGTTATGTGTCAGCGTTGGAAATAGGTACATCAACGCCAACATTTGGTGTGTCATCGTCAAAGGGTTCTTGGTCAAGTTGCATGTGTTCAGGTGAAGGTAAAGGTTCAGGAATGGGTTCAAGTTGTGGTTGAGGGTCAATTTGAGGTTGGGGGTCTGGTTGAGGTTGTGCTGCTGCAATAACAGCAAGCATGGCTGGGGTTAAAGGTAAGTCTCTATGGGGTGGTGAATCCATCTTCATAAAAATAGCTTTCTTTTGCTCAGGGATCTTATAAAAATCATTTTGATCCCTTGAGCAGTAACCTTGATCATCAAAAACCATTTTCAGAAAACGGGGATAAGCTAAAGTCATTTTTGTCCCCTTGTTTTTACACATCCCCTCAAAAATCATTTTAGAATAGTTGTATTTTTGCCCTGTTGCAATGCACACAATAGCACTTGCAATGGATCTATTGATCTCATTGTGTGCAGTACATTTGGGACTCAAACATTGAAGGAGGATATGTATGAGGTACTTCCAGGCTGGGGGAAATTCCTGCTTATGATACTTGTTTAGAGTACCTTCATCAGGAAAAGGATAGCCTAAAGCCCTAAGCCCTTGTTCTATTTCATTTATGGGAAGGGTGACTATACCATCAGCATCATCAAGATGCAAGGCTTGGCGTACCAAAGCCTCAGTAACCACCCAAGACCTCCCATGAACAATAGAAGTCAATGTGGTCACTCCATTAACTGTTGAGGAACTAACAGTGTTCCAAAACTGCTTAATATGTGTGACTGGAATGAGTGGTGCATGAGAAAGAGCATACCTTAATGGGGATGCATTCAAATACGCCACCATTTGTGTGTAATGAGGAAACAGATCATCATCAGCTTCAAGATAAGCAATCATGTTGTGTTGTGATCTGAACCCCAATGCCAATTCTGCTGAATTAAACTTTGGTGCCATTGATGAAAGCTGTTAATTTTAAGTGTAGAAGATGAAGTTGATAAGAGAAAAGTGTTAGACAAGAATTATAGATACCCTGTTTAAAATAGGAGCCAAATTTATAGGAGAGAAAGAATGCATGTGATTGGCCCAAAAATAGGCAAAGATTTTCAAAAATCAATCATGAAAATATTGAAAAAGTTATAAGTTATCTCATGCATTAAATGAAAGTAACAACTCTTAAAATTACAGCTTGAAAATATGTCAAAAAGTAACATCTGGGTAGGTCCCATTGAGTGTCAACGGTCAAAAATAACCTATCAACGCCCAACGGCTATAATCTTGTCAACGTTTGCCTAAAGCCATGTCAGCGTCCAATTTGGTCACAACAACGCTTAGAAAAATCTTGTCAGCGTCCAAAAATAAAAATATTTTAAAAAGTGAAAAATGACCTTAACAAGTAATTTATCCTAGAGAAGATAACCAAAAGCTGATAATTATCATAGGGCGGCAAGCACTGTCCAGTTATGCACACTTGCATAAGCAAGATAGACATAAAAGTCCTCTAGTGTCCCTTGCTAACCAAAATTCTTAACAACAAAGTTACCTTATAAAATCCTTGTTACTCCCAGGTAAATCCCATATCAAAATCATTCCCAAGTCTCCCAACAGACCACAACCAATTCTTGGCCAAAAATGTCTTGGCAGCATGCAAAGTTGATATACTATGCATGCTACAGTGCCTCATGATTTAGTAAAACTAACTCATACTCACCTGTGGACACAATCTAGAATTGTGATAAGAGTATCATATGGATACCCAAACATCCTAAAGGTTCCTAAAACCTCCCCTTAAACTATGATACAAAAAGTTTGCTAAAATCATGTATGAACATAAAAAATTTATGTCAAGATAGGAATGAAACATTCCTACCATCATCCATAAATAAAAACTTGTCCAAATGCTTCTCCATTGATACATAAGCAACTCTGTATCCAATGGTATACTGCTAGCACCATCTGCACATTTAGATTGAAAACCACAAAACTAACATTGTTGCTGACAACGCCCCGATAACACATAACAGCATTGAGGGAAGCTTTGTCAGCGTTAGACAATTATATTGCTGACAACGTTGAAAAAACACTTATCAGTGTTCAAGCAACCTTTGTCAGTGTTAGAAAAATATAGTGGAAAATCTAAATCATCAATAAGACCAATAATAACAATGCATCATCCAGTACATACTTTTACAAAAAGAATCCAAAACACATATTATGTGAGATTGACCATTCCAATACTTGTTACCAAGTATTGAAATCTCCCAGCATCAAAAGGTTTAGTTAATAAATCTGACACATTTTCCTCAGTGTCAACCCTATCTGGTTGTATTAAACCTTTCTCAAAGCAATCTCTTATAAAATGGTGTCTAATTTCTATGTGTTTAGTTTTAGAATGATGTACAGGATTCTTAATGATGCATAAAGTACTATTATTGTCAACAAATATCTTAGTATGCATGAAATTATACCCATAGTCCAACAGCTGGTTCTGAATCCACAAAACTTGGCCACAACATGCAGCTGCAGCCACATACTCTGCTTCAGTTGTAGAATTAGCCACCACTGTTTGTTTCTTGCATTGCCAAGATATTAACCTGCTCCCAAGAAACTGACATCCACCAGTTGTGGATTTCTTATCAAACTTATCACCTCCATAATCATTATCTGAATATGCAATCAGCTCCAATGGCGAATCCTTTGGGTACCACAAACCAAGACTAGGGTAACATCTTAGGTACCTAAAGATCCTCTTCACAGCATAAAGGTGACATTCTTTGGGAGTCACTTGATGCGTGCACAAGCACACACAGCAAACATAATGTCAGGTCTGGAGGCAGTAAGATACATCAAGGATCCAATCATGGATCTATAGTGCCTGACATCAACATCTTTCCCATCTCCAATCTTTCCCCAAGGGTGTTCTCTATCCATAGGAGTAGTAGCCCTCTTTTCATGTGGAGAAAAGCCAAACTTCTTCAAGATCTCAGCAACATATTTGTCCTGGGAGATGAAGATACCATCTTCTTTCTGCTGAACTTGTAAACCAAGAAAGAAGTTCATCTCCCCCATAGCACTCATCTTGAATTTTTCTGTCATAAACTTGGAGAAATCCTCACTCATCTTTGGATCAGTAGACCCAAAAATGATATCATCAACATAGACCTGCACAAGCAACACATCCTTGCCTTTCTTCTTGGTAAAGAGTGTCTGATCTATGGTGCCCCTCTTGAATCTATTGTCCACCAAATAGGTAGACAGAGTACCATACCATGCTCTAGGGGCTTGATGAAGGCCATACATAGCCTTTTTGACTCTATACACTTTATCTGGATGCTCTGGATCCTCAAAACCAGGAGGTTGCATGACATATACTTCCTCAACAATGGTGCCATACAAGAAAGCACTCTTGACATCCATTTGATAGACTGTGAAGCCCATGCAAGAGGCATAGGCTAGAAAAATCCTAATAGCTTCAATCCTTGCAACTGGTGCAAAGACCTCCTCATAGTCTATCCCCTCCTCTTGTGTATAACCTTGAGCCACTAACCTTGCCTGGTTTCTGACCACAATACCTCTTTCATCTCTTTTGTTCCTGAGAACCCATCTTGTCCCTATAGGTCTGACATATCTAGGACAATCAACCAGCTCCCAAACATCCTGAATTGCAAATTGGTGAAGCTCATCCTGCATTGCTTCCACCCAACTTGGTTCTTTGAGAGCATCAAATATTTTCTTGGGTTCTTCTTGTGACAGAAAACATGCAAACAAACATGCTTGCACAAGAGGGGTATCAACCTTCTTGTGTATATTGGCAATAAACCCACCAAGACCTTGATGAGATCTTCTAGTCTGAACTGGAGTCATAATATCACCAATTATCTGAGATGTGGGGTGATTCTTCATTGTGGAAGTGAGAACCCCTCCTTCAAAAAGTCTGGTGTCCTCAACTTCACGTTCCATGTTGCCAATATCCTCTTCATCAGACTCTCTTTGATCAACATGAACCTCTTCATAAACATTGGAAGGTCCACCTTGTTCAAAACTGGAAGAGAAAAGATGCCCATAAGAGTTGTCAACGTCTGAATCTTGGTTGTCAGCGCTTGGGCTAACAACGCTTGAAATGTTGTTGTCAACGTCCGAGCCATCAACGTCTGAATTGGTCTTGTCAGCGCTAGATTTTCCTTTGTCAGCGCCTGAAGAACCATGCATGTTTGTATCTGGTGGTATTTGGAAACCACCATTATCTTGTCCAGCAGCATCAGCAGCAGCAAAAGCATCTGTCCAAATGGGAATTGTGACATATTCAAATGTAGGAGATGCCTTTTCTGCTTGTGATCCAACCTTCTCATGAACCTGTGTACCTGAAACATTAACAACTTGTTCCTCCACAACATTTGAAGTTACCTTCACAATGTCTGGATTAGTGACAGGCATATAATTTAAAGTTCTAGATAAGGGTTCCAAATCAAACAACCAATTAGGACCACTTTCAGGATCACTAGGTTTATTCTCTAAGAACCTAACATGTACTCTCTCAACTATACGTTTGTCCTCTTTAAGATAAACCCTATAACCCTTGCTCTGGACTGAGTACCCCATGAAGTAACCCTCATCACCTTTTGCACTAAATTTCCCTAAGGCATCACTAGTATCTAATACTACTACATGACAACCAAAAGGTCTGAGAAAACCAATATTAGGTTTTCTACCCCAAAGTAACTCATAAGGTGTTTTGTTCTGAATTTTGTTAACCAATGCTCTATTTTGCACATAGCATGTTGTATTAACAGCCTTAGCCCAAAAGGCTATTGGAAAGTGAGCATCAGCCAACATTGTTCTGGCTGCTTCAATTAGGGTTCTATTTTTCCTCTCAGCAACCCCATTTTGTTGTGGGGTTCTAGCAATACTAAATTGCCTAGTAATTCCTTTCCTAGCACAGAAATCATCTAGCTTCTTGTTCCTAAATTCTCCACCATTATCACTCCTAAGCATTTTAACCTCATTGCCAGACCTTTTCTCAATCTGAGTGATAAAATCAATAAGAACATCAGCTGTGTCACTCTTCATAGCTAGAAAGAATGTCCAAGTAAACCTAGAAAAGTCATCTGTGACAACAAAGCAATATGACTTACCATTCAAACTCTCTATATTAGTTGGACCAAAGAGGTCCATGTGAAGCATATGAAGAGGTCTGGAACTAGTATGCACCTGTTTGGACTTGAATGAGACCTTGTGCTGCTTGCCCTTAAGACATGAAACACAAGAGTGGTCATTGTGGAAGGCCTTCTCAGGCAAACCATCAACTAAACCAAGCCTCACAAGTCTATTTATATTTTTAAAATTTATGTGCCCTAGTCTCCTGTGCCACAAATTACTCTCATCTACTGAGGCCTTAGCATAAAAACAAGACATATTTGTATTCATTTTAATCCCATTTAAATTCACATTATATATGTCCTTATGCCTAGGTGTTCTATACTCAATATATTTCTCATCAGGGATCTTAAAATCCTTGCTTAACACCAAGCACTCAGTATCAGTGAAAAGAACTTTATTTTTGTTATCACATACTTGTGATACACTAAACAGATTATAATCAAGTTCTTTTACCAAGAAGACATTCTCAAAACGCAGATTATTGGTGAGAAGGGTTCCTTTGCCTGTAATGGTACCATAACCACCTCCAAAGTATACCTTATCACCATCTTTAATAGGGGTGAAATTCGCCAGATAGTCTTCCTTCCCTGTCATGTGCCTTGAGCATCCACTATCCCAATATCCATAATCATTGATACATCTTTGAATGCCCTGCACATAAAGAAAACAAATTAGTTTTCTTTGGGAACCCAAGTCTCAGAAGACTTGGATTCAACTGGTTGTTCAATAAGAACAGACTTAGTTCTCACAACAACCCCATTCTCATCATTTTTAGGATGAAATACCCAGTTAACCCCAATAGGTTTTGTAATGACCTTTGAAATGTAATTAAATCTATTGCAAGTCATTGAAATCCCATTATCATTAGGGTTTTGATATTTCTTGGGTCTCCATGTTAAGCTTGAAGAAGCTTTTGACCCCTTACCTTGTGGCTGCAAATATTTAGGTCTGGTCACATTTCTGTCAGCGTTAGAATTTGTCCTGTCAACGCTGAAATTACCCTTGTCAGCGTTGAACCTAGGGTTTGCTACAGGAACCCATTGCCTATTTGACCAGGTGTTTGTCTTTTGAAATGGTCTTTGTCCATGAGTGTTAGACCTTCTAGAAAAGAATGGGGCATGTCTAATCACTTGTGGACTTTGCTGCACACAAGGTTTGGGTCTGACAACGTTTGACTTTCTAACAACGTTGACTTTCTTCCTGTCAGCGCTGAAATTGTTCCTGTCAGCGCTGGCTTTGGGAGCGTTGACACACTTGTATGCCAAATGTGAAAAGCTACCACAAGTGTAACAGGCTTTCTTAGACACGACCTTAGGTCTTGAAGAGAAAAAGCTTGTTCCGTGATTGCTAACTTGGCTCTTGGGTGACCTATTATTCCTATACATCTCTGCATATTTAATGGTAGGTCTTCTAACAGTGTTTGAGCCTAGGTCAACAGGTTTACCAGTGATTGGGTTAGTAACCTTAATGGGTGGAGATTCATTGGGACTTTCACAAAGCAAACCTCCCTTAACAAATAAAGTAGGGTTAGCTTTCTTCCACTCATTTAGGTCAGTCAATTTTTGTTGATACTCTTCCACTAGAGTGACAACTCTTGGTGGAGGAATGAATTCCTCCTCTTGGAGCTCTGGTAAACCAGTCCAAGATAAGTCCCTTCTCTGGACACCATAGAAGTCACCAGCTGGTGGTGGAACCAAAGAGTAATCATTCATCCCAATCTCAGTCATGTCCTTAGGATCCCTTTGTTTAGCTACACAGTCTCCTAGGGTTTGGATGGCTCTATCAAATCTTTGAATTTTGAGGTCAACATTATCTTTATTCTTAATGGCCTCATCTAACTTAGCCTATAATTCACTATTAACCTTTTTCATGATGTTTCTAACATCCATACTACCCTCTAGCTCATGTTTTAAGATATTGATCTTATCTTTTATGTCAAATTCCATTTTCTTGTATTCAGAAACGATTTTCTCAGTTTCAGTAAGAGCTAGTTGGTAATTAGACAATTTACACCTTTCAGTACTCATATCATCTTTTAGTTTTAACACCTCTTTGTTAAGTCTTTCAGTATTTAACCTATAACCTTTGCTACAAAAAGCATCATCATATACCTCATTATCAGATGAAGAGGAGGAGTGTGCCATGAGAGCATATTCAACATGCTCTTCTTCTTCAATATCATCAACCAAAGCTTTATCCTCTTCAACATCCTTAGCCAGATGGCTCCAATCCCATCCTGTACCATCAATTCCTTGAACTGCAACCATAGCTTTGGAATCCTGAGCTTTAACAATCTGACTGGAGGGTTTACCAGCATCAGATCTTCTAGGAGATCTTCATTCCCTCATGAAGTGCCCCATACGATAACAGTTGTAGCATTCAACTTTGGATTTATCAAATCCAGCTGTGTCTTTAGCATTGAAGGTCATCTTCTTTTTGAACCTTCTGTTCCACCTATTTGCTCTTATACTAGCAAGAGCCATGTTCCACTTGATGTACATCTCTTCCAAGTGCTCATCACTTATCTGCTCAAGGTCCTCATATGTAATCACTGAACCATTGGGCAAAGAAGCAATGTAAGCACAAACAGTATCCAAATCCAAACCATTAGGTTTAACTCTTGTGGAGTCATTCTTGAATGTGTCAGCGTCTGAATAGGAGACGTTGACAGGACTTGTTCCAGCGCTGACATATGATGATCCAGTAACTGGATGCATATTAGAGTCCTTCTGATTGAATTGACCTTCACTATGAGAGAAGAAGGCCATGTTGCTGGTGGTAGATTTGCTTCCATGCTCTGAAAGAGTTTCATCTTCCAACAGTCTTAGTTTGTTGTAGATGTCATCAAACGAGGAGCTCTTGTAAGTATTGTTGGCAAGAATAGATCTTTCCTCAATCTTCCATGCCTCACCAAGACTTTTAAGAAAGGTAGCATTGGTGTCGACATCACCAACTTGTGTCCCCATGAAGGAAAACTTGCTTGTGATGTCAAGCAATCTGCTTCTCACACTACTCAGTTTCTCATTGGGTTGAGCTTTGAAGACAGCATAATCATGCAGAAGTTGCTTTTTCTTTTCTTCTTTAGTGTCTGCATTGCCACCATATGGAACTTCAAGTGCTTCCCAAAGATCCTTAGCAGATTCATAGCCTCTATATTTATGCTGGTTTTCTTGTCCCAAAGAGACTTTCAGAATATTTAGGGCTTTCATGTCAACCCTTTTCTTTGCAATATCTTCAGCAGCTACAGCTCTACCATCTCCAGGTTTTTCTTTCTTATCCTCTTCAGGGCATCCTTCAACAGCTGTTCTTTGACTAATGGCATCAAGAATCTTTTGAGCCTTATTGAATGAGTTTCCATATTCAATAATCTCCCAGAGTGTGTAGTCATAGATCCCCAGATATTGTTCAAAGTTGAACTTCCATAAGTCAAAGTTGGTTGCATCAAGCATGGGAATCTTGGTGTTTGGTAAGGGTGAGGAGGAGGAGGTTATTGCTTCAGACATGGTGTTGTTAGGGTTTCTGAGAAAATTAGGGTTTTGGTGTTCGTGTATGGTGTTCTTTAAAGATCAAAAGTTCCTCAACAAGCTCTGATACCACTTGTTGATCCCAAACTTAGATCGATTAGCTTTGTGTATACGAGATTAGATCAAGTAATACACGTAGAGAAAACTTTGTATATGCTTTATGAATCTAAGTGTTATGCGGAATTTAACACTTAAACAAGAACACACAAGATGTAAACAAACTTTCACTTTGATTATGAATGTCGAACTTTCTTACAATGAAAGATGTTTATGAATGAAAACTTATATATATCTTATTAACCTAAAGGCCTTCTTTTATAGATACAAGAAGCCTTGTACAATAATCTATGTATCAACTATTCTAGGTAAAGATAAATATAGAAAATACATTGTCGTTTCTATCCTTACTAGAAGTATTCTAGAATATATAAACGTGTAGATTATATCTTCCATCAGTGCTTGTCTTCAATGTGTCAACGCTTGACTTTAACTTGTCAACGCTTGAGCTGTCAGTGCTTGCTTTGTTCTTATCAACGCTTGAATTGTTCTTGTCAGCGCTCAAGTGATCTGGCCTTAATTTATTCCCAACAGACATGCCCCAGAACGCAACAAGGTGATACTTGAGGAAGTAAAGAAATTGGTAGATGCATGAATCATGAGAGAAGTTTACTACCATGATTGGCTCGCTAACCCAGTAATGGTTAAAAAAACATGATGGCAGCTGGCGCATGTGTGTTGACTTCACATACCTTAATAAGGCTTGCCTACAAGATTGTTATCCACTCCCTGAGATAGATTGGAAAGTAGAATCATTGTGTGAATATCCTTTTAAGTGTTTCCTGGAGGCATACAAAGGATACCACCAGACACAAATAGCAGAACAAGATGAAGAAAAAACAACATTCCATACGTGTCAGGGCGTGTATTGCTATACAAAAATGCCATTCGGACTTAACAACACAGGGGCCACGTATCAACGGTTGGTTGATAAAGCATTTGAAGGTCAAAGAGGGAGAAATTTGGAGGTGTATGTTGATGACCTGGTAATAAAAAGTCACACAGAGAGTGAGCTTATCCGGGATATTGAGGAAACATTCTCAACACTTAGGATAATAAACTTGAAGTTGAATCCAAAGAAATGCACTTTTGGGGCCACAGAAGGCATGTTCCTAGGATACATGATTGACCCTAGAACCTTGCCCAGAAAAGACTGAAGCGGTCATCCAGCTTCAAAGCCCAAAGACCAAAAAGGAAGTACATTCGCAAAATGGGAAGCTCGCAGGGTTGAATAAATTCCTGTCCAAATCTACACGCTCCTTTCATTTAAAACACTCAAGAAGTGCATCAAGAAAGGAGACTTAAATTGGACAGAGGAAGCTGAGAAAGCCTTTGAGGAACTGAAAACACATTTAGCTGCACTCCCTATGTTAGTCGCGCCACGTCCTAAAAAAGAACTGATAATGTATTTGTCTGCCACACACGGAGCGATCGGCGCGGTGCTAATGACGGATAGGGAGAATGTGCAAACACCAGTATACTTTATAAGCAGAGCATTACAGAGCTCGAAACTAAATTATACCCCAATGGAGAAATTGGTACTCGCACTAGTATTTGCAGCAAAAAGGTTGCGTAGGTACTTCCAAGCGCATCCGATAGTGGTGATAACGGATCAACCCATAAAACAGATAATATCAAAACCGGACGTTGCAGGTAGATTACAAAAGTGGAGTGCTCTACTGGGGGAACACAACATCACCAATAGACCGTGCAATGCCATAAAAGGACAAATTCTAGCAGATTTCATCATCGAAAAAACAGAAGAGGACATTCAAGAGCTGGCACAAAGGGAAGAAGACCAAGACCCATGGATCTTATTCACTGATGGGTCCTCTTGCACTGATGGATCTGGTGTAGGGCTCATACTCACAAATCCTGAAGGAATGGAATTCACATACACACTACGCTTTGAGTTCACAGCCACAAATAACGAGGCAGAATACGAGGTGCTAATAGTAGGACTGCGAATAGCAGCACAAATGGGTGTGCGCAATCTCGAGGAAAACGTAGATTCTCGCCTTGTAGCAAACCATATACTTGGCGAATATGAGGCAAAAGATGAAAACATGGTACAATACTTGCAAAAAGCCAAGACGTTGATTGAAGGATTCGATAAGTTTCTAATACGCCAAGTACCTAGGGGAAGAACAAGACAGCAGACGTACTTAGCAAAATAGCGTCCACGAGATTGGATTACAAACACTTCGCACAGCAGAAGCGGACATGGTCACAAATGACGATGTATTGCGATTGAACCTAGACATAATCGAGGAGCGGAGAGAGTTGGCAGTTATCCACGAAGCCAAGTCGAAAACAAAAATGAAGGGTTACTACGATGCTAGGGTACGATAGACTTCCTTTAGGCCAAGCGATTTTGTGTATCGCTCAAACGCGGCCAGCCGCGCTGAGATACAAGAAAACTTGGACCCAAATGGGAGGGACCTTACATGGTGACATATGCATTGGGGAACGGCACATATCGACTACGCGACATGGATGGTCGCGACCTACAACGGCCTTGGAACATATGCCACCTAAAGAAGTGCTACCTTTAGCGACGAACTTCTGGAACCAATGTATTATTTTTTCTTTTACTTCATGTATTAAAAATATTGCAAGTATTAACAAAACTGTCGTGGTCCCTAGCTAGTTCCACGGTGCATTATCAAAACATTTATTTTTGTTATACATACATTTTTTCTATGTTAAGTATTGCCTATTGGCGCACGCGTGCACAACGTTTCCAGGAGAAATAAGAGGAATGAGCCTACCCTACTAATTAGACTCGTCGAGTAAGAGGGGTGCAACCCCATCGACCATGGATCATGTATCCTTGATAGGCCCCTTGCTATTAATGATGTCGTAGCAAGTTATGCAACCAGTAGACTCTGAGACTGTTAAGACACAATCGGGCACACCTAACAATTGGTCAGCCTCACCTGGCCGCCCTTATGGTAGTAGCACTAGCGGTATACCGCACGTAATGAGCTTGCCTCACCCATAAGGACAATTTATGAGTTTACATTAACTCATTATACGAATTTGCGCTATAAAAACTAAACATAATTATCATAACAAAAAATATGAAGTGTTTATTACAAATAAAGGCGCACATTCACGCATAACAGTCAATAACGAATTTACAAGCCAGATAAGTTGTTTGAGAGCAAATTGGTCTCCGCCGAGGACCTCTTCAACTTTAGCAGGGGGGGCAATAGCCTGTGACGTGGTGCTCTCTCATACCCTTCTCCATTCGGTCCTGCACGCGCGAGTCCCTCTCTACCAGCGACAAAGGCAACATAGAAACAGAGGAGGCAAGATGGGCCTCACCAACAGAAGGTGCAGCCTCTATGTTTAGCATGGCCTTCTTGGCAGCAGCGCGACTTTCATGAGCCGTGAGCACCTCAGATAGCGGCACTTCCTTCTCAACCCTAAAAGGGTCAAGAACATCCTTGGGATAAGCGAATACTGGCACTGTTAGCTGCTCTGTGGAAGGCTTTAAGTGGAAGTCTAGCTCTGCTTATGCGCCATCTGCGTATCGCGCGCCAGAGTGAGGCCCTCCATTACAACCTCAAGGGGCAACCCGTGGTCCTTGTTGCCAAGACCAAAGGAAGGAAACAGACAGACACTCATATCTTTTAGGGTCGCTGTGAGCTTGGACTCGGCGTTTGGGTCATAGAAGGGCACCTCTGTTAGCTCTTTCTTCAACAAACCCGCCTTGTGCACTTTCACCAAACCCTTGGAAGTGCCCTCATTCACCGTGGCTATGATGGACTAGGCAAAGGTGGCCCGTAAAGTAGGGTCTTCCAAAGCACCCATAGCGGCTAAGCGCAAACCATAACATACCAGTCATCGCTTCTCGGCTATCTCCTTCATCAACCGTGGGTATAGATCTTCATCAAACTCAATACTCAACCGCTTTAAGTGGCTGCTGAGATCACTCACATCCTCTTTAACCCTTGCGCCCAGTGTGACACCCCGGGTAGGGTCAAAATATACGAAAATATCCACGAAGATGTTACTAGGGTGGATCGATAGCATATAGTCCATAGAGCATAAGATAAAGAGTTATCCAAATCAAATTACATGTTTGTTAAACAAATAAATAAAAATTGTCTTAAACATGATGAAAGATGATTGTTTGTGTTTCCCAAATAGAACCCCTGACGAGTCCTATAATGCAGATTACTAAGATGCTGGAGACCATGCACAGACCACATACTAACTTCATATTCCTGTGCAAAATGTGGAAACCTTGGTTTCCTCGATCTTTTAGCTACTAGGAATGCATCATGTTCATATGATTAAATAATCAAAGCGGAATTAGAACACGACACATTAACAAGGTGTTTGGAGAACATGAATTAAACAAATGGATTGCTAACTATATTAATAATTAACAATCACTAGGTGTGTGTACATTGAATCCCACACCTAGTCAACACACGCTTTTAGGTTTACATTGTGAATGAACTTATTAATAAACCTAATACCCTTGGTTCCTTTTATAGTGTAAGGATTAGGGTTTACAAGAGATAATATCAAATAAACATGTAAATCTTCTATTCAAATAAACATATACAGAATATATTCTACATACTTATCTGAATAGAAGCTTCCAACAACTTTGTCAATGTTTCTGTCAATGCTTGGATTGCATGTGAAAATGCTTGGATTGCACTTGACAATGCTTGTCAATGTTGACTTCTGTCAACGCTTGATTTGCTCTTGACAACGTCTGATTTGCTCTTGTCAATGCCTGAACAAATGTCTTCATGTTTTCTTCGTTTTTGAGTTTCTGCCACATCAAATTTTTGACCCAAAAATCTTCCCCTAGTTGATGTTGGCAAAACTCTATGTGTATCTCTTGTAAGTTGTACATCATCTTCAAATTGCTTCCCCTCAATTGTAGCATGTATGTCTTCCCCTTTTTGTCACATCAACAGGGAAGTAAACAATGTACGCAATCTTGAAGATTCTCCAAATGTAGGCTCTGTATAATGATTTTGAAGAAAAATAAATATAATATTCTTGATGTAGAAGCAGAATAACCCAAACTTTGTATTTCTTTCACCCAATTGCTCATTAGTTGATAAACTCTTCCCCTAGTCGCGAAACGACTAGAGAAAAATGCAACTCTTTCATTGCAAAAGGGGGCAACTGAAACCAACAAAAACCGCACAACTATAAGCCACTTGTTAGCTATAAAAATATATTTAGATCCAATGATAAAGTTGTATTGCTCACCCATCAGTTTTTATTACATGGGTACTGGTAACCTTCACGACTATGAGCCAATCGTATGCTATAACAATATATTTAGTCCAATGACAAGGTGTATTGCTCACCATAGTTTTTGTTACATGGGGACTGGTAACCTAACGACTATGAGCCAGTCGTACGCTGTAACAATATATTTAGTACAGAGACAAGGTGTATTGCTCACCTATATAAGAAAAACAAATTTGTGAAAACTAACTTCAACATCAAACTTACCATAATAACTCTTCCCCTTAATCATATACGACTTTATAAAAAAATATCCGAGCCATAAATATCAATTTGATATTCTGTATAGAAACGGAGATCCCATGTACCTTCGTGTGTAAATACCTCTTTTTGTGTGCTAAAAACGTACCAATTTTCTCAAACAGCAACTATTCTTTTGTCATCCAACATCCTCTTTTATCCAAGAAATCATCACTGTGTGTTGTCCAATATCGGACAACACTTGTCAGCGTTTGAAAATGTATATATCGGACAACAAGTGTTAGCACTTCCCAACAGTGCTTAACTTATTCATGTCAACGTCGAACCAAAAACTTCGTCAGCGTCTCTTACTGTCAACGTCTTTGACTTTTCCATGAACTGATGGTATCCCACGTACCTTTAAGATAATACGAACAAACTGCTTGATATAAAAAACTTATCAAACCTCACGTGACTTGAATCACATGAAGCTTAAACCATGAGCTGTCCACATCAGGTCTCTTAAACTCTTGTTGTATGAATCATAAGCGACATAGTCTGTACCACAAATGCAACTTGAAGTCACACCCTTTTTGCTATACTTACGTAATACAAAAGTAGAATATATCACATGAACTATACAAAGAAATACTTCCCTCTTTTGAAGCAAACTTTCACGTGATTACTTTCCCACAAAATAGGAAAGTGAATATATTACCATTCCATACGTTTCTCTTTGGTTGTACTTGTTCCCACGTGATCAACAAATCTATATCCAAAAGCCTTTCACCAACGCAACTTGCTCAAAATATAATATAACCTGACGTCACTTTCTTAACTATCATTGGACCAACTTTATGGTATCCAATCTCACGTCTTTCTCTTGCGTCCTTTGCTTTAACCTTTACGTGATCCACCAGTATACACATTGTAATCGTATTTGACTTTACCACTCCTTAACCCACGTGATTATTATACGCCAAACAGAAACCTCGACATGATATTCTACTTATAATAAATCACGTATCAATAAAGCACGATCCAGAAACCAATATAACGGACCTAGGGTTTATGAAAACCCTAAAAACGAAAATCTTGTATAATTCACAGCTTCCTTAGAACATCATCACATCAGCTTCCAATCACGAACATAACACCTTTTCTACTTTCTACAGTGAACTTCGATAGCGTATATCTTTTGCATTAGAGCTCAAATCGAAGATCCCTCCGGTGAGATCCAAGACATATGCCTCAAGAACCTACAGATCAATAATCACGATGATCCAACGGTTAACGAAGGAGAAAACGTGTTTTGAATATGGCTGTTCACAGAAAAACTGCATGTGAACGACTTCCTTGCTGCTGACTTCGACGCATAATAACTTTTTCTTGGAGATAAAACATAACAATCCCTCCGATGGATGTCTAGATATATGTGTATAAAACATACACAAGAAATTTCGTGACGATCCGACGGTCCAGTAAAAAGTTATGACCTTCTGAATACTGCTGCGCACACAAAAACGTCCAAAAAAACCCTAGACGGATTTTTCCTTTCTTCTCGAAACACGAACACCTTGTTGGTCCTAGCATCACGAGCCACGAGGCTCTGATACCAATTGTGGAAACCTTGGTTTCCTCGAATCTTTTAGCTACTAGGAATGCATCATGTTCATATGATTAGATAATAAAAGCGGAATTAGAACACGACACATTAACAAGGTGCTTAGGCACAAAGAACATGAATTAAAACAAAAGGATTGCTAATTATATTAATAATCAACAATCACTAGACGTTTATACATTGAATCCCACGTCTAGTCGACACACGCTTTAGGTTTACATTGTGAATGAAAGATATGATTAAACCTAATACCCTTGGTTCCTTTTATAGTGTAAGGAATAGGGTTTACAAGAGATAAGAATGAATAAACATGTAAATCTTCTATTCAAATAAACATATACAGAATATATTCTGTATACTTATCTAAATAGAAGCTTCCAACAACTTTGTCAATGTTTCTGTCAATGCTTGGATTGCATGTGACAATGCTTGGATTGCACTTGACAATGCTTGTCAATGTTGACTTCTGTCAACGCTTGATTTGCTCTTGACAACGCCTGATTTGCTCTTGTCAACGCCTGAACAAATGTCTTCATGTTTTCTTCGTTTTTGAGTTTCTGCCACATCAACTTTTTGACCCAACATAAAACATACTAGAGGGTCAACATAAAGTTGGTGAATTTACAGGTTTTAACAATTAATCAGTTTGGACATACATTAATCATAGAAGTAACAATACACAAAGCATTCTTACTAAAATTTAGATTACATTTGATTATTATTAGAAACTGAAGCTTAACCTTCCATAGTCCTCAACAGATGAGGACGTAGTGTCTTACAAAAAGATACCCCAACCCAGTTCCAACATGGTATACGTTTGTTGTCCCGGCCAAGGCACAGTGAGCATGACTCACCCAGACGGGGATGGTCAATCCCTAATAGATCTATTTATAACATTCGGGCGATTTACAACAATTTAACAATTCCAATAATAATCAATCATAGTCAAGTTTATACAATCTTCTTATGTCCATTAAGTGTTTTCATATTTTCTTTCCCAAATGGGAAAGTTTTATCAAAAGTTTATATGGGGCTGTAAACTCACCTGGGAGTAGGCAATAGCTGTTTAATACGAATATCGAAATAAAGCTCACGCCAAAAATTATGCCTAAACAAATAGTACCGTCTTAATAGATAGTACAAAGAACATTTATGTATGCTTATACAGATTTTAGTTAGTTCATTTATGCTACGGTATTTATCTAAATAAGCGTAGTTCAAGTATCAAGAATATTCATTTAACTTATCTATATAAGTTTCATTTCTAGGTAAGCATAAAATGTTTAACTATTAATATCAGTTAGCATACATGTATTTATAATAATCATTCAACTTACAAATAAGTTTCTTATTTAAGTAGACATATAATGTCTTACTTAAAATATTAATTTACGTTCATAGTTCATATATTATAATCATCCATTTAAACTTATTATTAAGTTTCATAATTAAGTAAACGTAAGTTGTTTTACTTAAATATTGGTATTCAGTTTATCCAATGTTCATATAAATTTTATTTTCTAGAAGTATATGAGTTCATGCATTAATAATAATACATATCATAATTGTTTATACAATTTATTCCTTAAGCAAATATAAATATTTTATTTTGAAAAATAAAATATAATATTTTATTTAACTTTAAAGTTTCCATAAATTATTTAATATTTATACAATAATTTAAGCTTAAGAATTTATACATTAATTCTTATGGTCTAGGTTTTTAATTATGTTTTATTATAATTAAAATAGATTTAGAGTTAGCGCTTGTTAGTGTTTCGGATTATGGTAAAACTAGTCCCTCCGTATATTAAACAGGTATAACTTTTGGATTTTACATATTTGGTACCTAGGGCTTGTTAATGTTTCGGCTTATGGCAGATTTAGTCCCCCTAGTTATATCTAGGTTTTGTAACTTTACTAAAATTACAAAAACAGCCCCTAGGGCTTCTTTAAGTTTCTGCAAATTACAAGAATGGTCCTTAGGGTTATAAAATGACAAAATAACTTTTAGAAACTTCCCAAAATGGTCCCTAGGGTTTAATTTGCCACAGATAGTATTAATTAAACCCTAGACTTTTGGATAATTACATTTTCAGTCCTTGTGTTTACTAGTTTATCAAAACAAGTTTCATAAGTTACGGTTTTAGTCCTTAAGTTTCATAAATTGTCATTTTCACCCAAAAAGTTTTTATAAGTTATATTTTGTTATATAAACTTTTATTTAACATTCAAATTAGCATATGGGCTCATTAAATGAGCTAAACATCTAATGGGCTATTTTAGTGGCCTAAATATATCTCAAGTCCACTAATTTATTTAAATGGACCTTTAAATCATTTATTGGGCTTAAATACATTTTTAAGCCCTTTAATTAGTTAAATGGGCCTAAGTGTAATTTTAAGTCCATTAAGCTACTAGGATTTATCAAATGGGCTTATTGGGTCCATTAAGTTTTGAATTAACATTTCATGGGCTTAACTAGTCCATTAACACTACTTTACATTCTATGTAAGTTTTAACTTAGGATATTCTTATAAGCTTATTATTGGCTTATTCATACTTAGTTTTAAATCTAAATAGGAGAATGAAACTTATAGTTTGTTTTTGTTGATCCGAAACTTAGATCGATTTAGCTTGTGTAAACGAGATTAGATCAAGTTAAACACGTAGAGAAACTTTGTTTATGTATAAAACAATTTAAGTGTTATGCGGAATTAACACTCAAACAAGAACACACAAACAGTTGTAAAACAAACTTTCACTTGATTGATAATAACGAACTTGCTTACAATGAAAGTGTTAAACGTATGAAAAACTTATGTGAAACATAACCTAAAGGTCTTCTTTTATAGACATAAGAAGCCTTGTACAAGAGTCTACATATCAGTTATTCTAGGTAAAGATAATTATAGAAAATACATTGTTGATCCTATCTTTACTAGAAACAAACTAGAAACAAAATACGCGTAGACCATATCTTTCTATCAGTGCTTGTCTTCAACCTATCAACGCTTGACTTCTTCCTGTCAACGCTTGATCTGTCAACGTTTGTTTTATTCTTATCAACGTTTGCTTTCTTCTTGCCAGCGTTCAAGTGTACTGGTTACATTTTATTCCTAACAATCCTCCCCTAAACTTGATATCTACTCTAGTAATCAAGTTTCTGAATAAAAATTAAGAACTAGGAGGAATCTTACAAATCTTATCATATTGGTAATAAACATGCCTAATCAAATCTTTAGCCACGTCACTTGAATAGTCAATCTCCAGCTGTGTTGTCTTCATCTTGTCCAATACTTCTTTGGACATGGGATACTGAGCATCTATAAGAAGATACTCAGCAAACTTTGTAGAGCTCAAATAATACACACCAGCAGCTGAATACAAACGCCATTAAAGACCACTGATATCATCCTCAAGATCCTTCCAAACATGATCTTCTTCTTCTGGTGCACACATTCTCTTAAATGTTGACCAAAGCTTTATGCCATTGATTGAAGTAGGTGCTTCAGTCTCATACTTGACTATCAACAACCTCCAAAGGTCTGCCAAGTCTTCCCTATCCATACTTGCAAAGAGAGACATAAGAGTAGTAAATGTGTGTAGCTCTTTCCCATATCTACCAATCTTCCAAAACCCACTTGCATCTTCTTCATAGCTAATGATAGGGTTTCTGGCATCAAGAGGTAACACTTGTACCATATCTGAAGCTTCCATGGGTGAGAGCTTAATGCTCCTTCTAAGAACAGCTTCACTGGGAACCACTTTATTTAGATCTTTAGGAAACTCAAGTGGAACTCCCTTCTTCAAAGGCCTTGGAACAATCATTGCCTTCTGAATCTCCATCTCTTCTACAAGTTCTTCTTTCCTTTCATCTGAAAGAAGTCTAAGAGTGTTCGTTTCCTGCACTCTTGCCCAAATGAGATAAGCTTTGTACTCCAATTCTTGGAAGGACAATCCCTGCAATTTCTTGAAAGTCCATCCAGTTCCATGACATCTGAGTAACATGTAGTGAAGCTCCCTTCTATCCCTCTTCAGCAGTGAGAAAACATTGCTAGCCTTGTGCTTCAGAATTACCTTGCAGTCTCTTTGAACTCTTAGAAGAATCTCCAATCCCCAAATTTGGTCTGAAATTGTCAAATCTGGATTCTCCATTATCCTATTCTCCCAAGCATGGTACATCTGAACTAGTTCTAGCATATCAAAGTCTACTTGCACTTTTAACTCCCTAAGCTTCTCTCTTGACAAGTCATCACCATATTCAAGTCTTTCTGGTTGTTTAATTATCATCACACTTGAATCTGAACTTTATTCATCACTTCCTTCTTGTTCCTCAGAAGCGACAACAAATGGTGATTCACCAACCTTCTTCATCTCTTGTTCCATAAGTTGTGCAGCCAACCTTGAATCAAACTCTACTTGTGCTGCATCCTTTGGAACTTCTACTTCTACCATATTTCCTTTACCCTTATCTAATGGATCAATGATGGGTAAGGATGATGGTAATACCTGTGAAGATACTTCTTTGATGATAGTTGATGACTGGAATACATCAACCATATCTGCAGGTCTGTCAACGCTCAAATTCCTTGTGTCAGCGCCCAATTTACTCATGTCAACGCTTGGTGTGTCAGCGTTCAAATTTTGCTTGTCAACGCCCAAATTACTTGTCTCAGCTCCTCTTGTAAACTGCTCCAACATAGCTGTAAAAGACAAGTTCAAATTTGTATAAGTAACCAGAGATCTACCAAAACCTGGTTGCTTCTTCAATTTAGTGAGGGAATACCCAAAGATTCTCCATCATGTGAGCCTTTGTCACTCACATTAATCTACTCATCCTCCCCTTTGGAAGATTCCTCCATTCCACGCCTAGTGTTAGCATTCTCTAAAATAACAATCCTCTCCCTCAATTGCTTGAGTTCAAGGCCTTGTGTAGTGACTGTTTGTACCAAGTCTGCATTTTGCTTTTACAAGCTAATGCAGACAGCCGTTAATTCTAACAATGTGTATGGTTCCAATCTGCCCTCCTCTAGAATGGGTATTTGACCTCCCAAAGTAGAGTCATGGGGCATGGATGAGGTCTTAAAGATGTTAGGACTGTCTTGGCCTGCATCTAAGCCAGTACCAATAGTCCCAGCCTCATCCAAATCACCAACCACACTTGTGGTGGTGGTTCTCTCTTCTACATGGCTAGGACCACTAGAGGAGAACACTCTAGTAGTCCTTGGGCGTTTTTGCAACCTATATTCAGGTGGGGTAGAAGATGATGTGGATTGGGTGGTAGTTTGAAGGTTAAGGGGTGTTTGGGTCTGTGAAGGAAAGGTGTCAACGTTTTGATTACTTGTGTCAACGCCAACATTTAATGTGTCAGCGTTGAAGGGTTCTTGGTCAATTTCCATGTGTTGAGGTGAAGGCAAAGGTTCTGGTATTGGGTCAAGTTGTGGTTGTGGGTCTGGTTGGGGTTGTGTTGCTGCAATAACAGCAAGCATAGCTTGGGTGAGGGGTAATTCACGGTGAGGGGTGAGTTCATCTTGGTAAAAATAGCTTTCTTTTGCACAGGGATCTCATAAAAATCATCATGATCCCTTGTGCAGTATTTTTGCACATCAAAAACCATTTGCAAAAATCTGGGATAAGCCAAAGTCATCTTATTCCCTTTATTTTTACACATGCCATCAAAAATCAGTTTTGAAAAATTAAACTTTTGCCCATTTGCAATGCACACAATTGCACTAGCAATTGATCTATTAATTTCATTGTGTGCAGTACATTTGGGACTTAAACATTGAAGGATGACATGTATGAGGTACTTCTAGGCTGGGGGAAACTCTTGTTTATGATATTTGTTTAAAGTGCCCTCATCAGGGAAAGGATACCCCAAAGCCCGAAGTCCTTGTTCTATTTCATTAATGGGAAGTATGGTTATACCATGTAAAACCCGTATGCTTTTACCATGAATAGTGCCCTTAAGATCGTACGTCCTAGATTAAAACTTACCTCATTTAGTATTGATCACATTCATGTGCTAATAATCAAGCAAGTGCATACGTGTATGACATGACAAGTATCGATTACGTACGAACTCATGATAAACAGTTAATAAATATATCACGTGAACATAATTAAATCATGATCACCATTAAAATACGAACTAGAATAATTACGTAAATACTTATAATATAATTACGAGCGTTAAGTTTACGATAAACGACACGTTAGATTAAACAGAAACACTTTAAACACGAGCACGTTTAACCACGAACGAACACGAAACATCGGGACACGAGAAAGGTACGGGTACCCCATGTGGGGCCCCCATACCCACGGCACATATACAAGAAATGGGCTTAGCCCATGGACTTTACAAGTAAAGGGGGGTAAGAGTAAAACATGTTTTCATTTTTCACTTTCAAGAAATAAACATAAAAACCCTAAAAGAGTTTTTCTCCTCTCCTTTTTCTCCTTTTGTGCCGCCACCTAAACACCACCATTGGAGGGTGATTGGTTGATTTTGATCTCAAAAACTATTGTATAATCAGTGTTTGTTCATCCTTTTTCCAAGCTACATAGTGGTATACCTTTCTAACCCTTCTTTTTAATTCTTTTTAATTCTTTTAATCTTTGATTATTTTCATGAACATGTTATTATTTTTCTTATTAAAACATGGTAATTAATCATTGATCTAACATGTTTTGGTATTAAATAAAATCAAAGAATGATTTAAAAGGGGTGTTATGTTTGGCCGCCTAGCAAACAAACCCGAGGGGGGTTTGGTTTGCTATTGCCGCCACCACCAAGACCATTTTTGGTCTTGGTTGGCTCATGTGGGACCCACGGCAGCAAGGAGACACACGTGCCCCGGGTTTGGCTCGGGGTACGGTGTCGAATTCATGCCCGATTCATGGTTCGTTGGTTAATTCATGATTCATGCTACATGTTAATTTTTATGAATTATGAACTTAGGATATAATTAATTAATAACATGAAATATTAATTAAATCATGACTTAGGTTATTTTAATTATTAGTTTAACATGACATTAATTTAACCTAAGTATTTTATGTTATAAGTTATAATTAATTAATTATTAAAACATGCCTATAATTAATTAATTTAGACATGACTTAGGTTATATTATTAATAATAATAGTACACATTTTAACCTAAGTATATTCATTTCATTTTAATTAATACATGTTATACTTTAATTAAAATGCTTAACCTATAGTTTAATTAAAATACATGAAATAATAATTAAACTATACACTATATCATATGACTTAAGAAGCAAGCTTATAAACACTTAGACTTATATGTTAGCTTATGTAACCAGCTTAATTCTAATTATGGAAACTTCTATTTATAGAAACTTAATTAAATAAGGCAACTAATCTATTAATGGAAACCTTCTATATATGGAAATCTATCTATTTCAGGCAGCTAATCTAATCATGGAAACCTTCTATATATGGAAACTTATTTAATTAAGGCAGCTGATCTATTTTTGGAAACTTTCTATTTTTAGAAACTAATCTATTTTAAGCAGTAAATTCTATTTAAGGAAACTTTCTATTTTTGGAAACTTTCTATTTTTGGAAACTTTCTATTTTTGGAAACTTTCTATTTTTGGTAACTTTCTATTTTTGGAAACTTTCTATTTTTGGAAACTTTCTATTTTTGGAAACTTTCTATTTTTGGAAACCTGCTATTTTTGGAAAGTTACTTATTATTACACAGTAAGTATATTAATACATGAAACAGCAGTAATACTTAATCAGATAAATCAGAATACAAGATAAACACAGTTTAAGGCTTTAAACAGTGAACCATGACCTAAAACATACCAAATCAGCTATAATGAGACACCAAAACCCAGTACGTAATCAGTGAATCGATACTTATACACGTGTGTATTCATGTAGCGTTAGTGATCCAGAAGTAGGAGTCTTTCTTCCGTTCATTCACTGGACTTGAGGTACGGATTCCCGTCCTTTCAGTATGGACATTCTTTCCTTATTAGGATTTCTCCGTATGCAGCCAACTGTTTTCCCCAGTATTTGTTTTATTGTTTTGAACTGCTTATGTTTAATTAGCATAATCTATAGCCATATACAAGCATGACCAGTTTCACCTAGTTATGGAGGTACCATAACCATAGCATTGGAGGCACCGATGTTATGACTTCCCCACGGCGGAGTGATTGCTCGTGGCGTCCCTTTTCAGTTTTGGCCATATTATTATATCAGGTGGGGCGTATGGGTGCATCCTAGTTACATGTTTTATTCAGTTTATCATGGTGAATGTGGTGTGTGCCTTGCACCCTTCACAAGGAGTTGATCCCTCCTACCCAAACCAGTATATTGATTAGAGGCATCCCCTCTAATCAGCATGATGAGGTCACCCCTCCAAGTATTCATGCACGTGACCTTTTCATGACCTATATGGGCTATGGTATATATATGTTAAAACAGTTTTCACAAGATAAACATAAGGCTTTTCAAACTATAAAACCAGTTTTCTTGATACTTAACCAGTTTACTCAGTACTTAGTCTTCCGCTGTTATATGTTACATGTTTACTATATTTCATGCTATATTGTACATCCGTGCACTGAGCGTCTTGCTCAGCCGTTTTCCTTTTCATGTTCCCAAAACGGCAGGTACTCAGGGACGCTCGTAGATCTCAAACGTAGGTGCATATGGACTGGAAGCCTTACTGTCTTTCTTTACTTTATGCATTTCCTTTACTTTGATACAGTTGCTATGGACATTGTTTCGTCCTTTCCTTTTACAGTATTTATGTTTGTGTGTGATGAGCTTTACTTTGGGGTACCGATGTTTGATTCCGGTATTTCCCTTTTATGGTTGAATAATGCTTAGATATTTATCCTTGTATGCTTTGATGACACGCCATGATTATGCGTAATATTCCATTTCCAAAATGGGGTGTTACAATTATGGTATCAGAGCCAAGGCTTCGACCTGTAGGCTCTCAAATATGACCTGTGATTAGTGGGTAGTCACTACGGTCTTCCTAGAACTGACAGTTGTTTTCATGCATTCATCATTTTTAAGCATACATATACATGTCATTGTTACAGGGTTTTTGACTAAGTAATGGTTGGTACAGGACTGGCCCTATTTAGTCGCATGTGTTTTATCGAAACTTTTAGATTTGGGACCGACCCATAGGCGTCCCCTCGATATGTCTTTTATTTTGAGTGAACTGACCGAAGGCGTTCACTCTCGAGCATCAAAAGTTTTCATAAAACTGCATCATGCATTCATACAAAGATTTTCTGCATAAAATTTTTCTCGTGAAATTTTTGGCATAAAATTTTTTTTTATATATTTTATGTTTGAACTGTCAATCATATGTTTTATGTTATACTGTCAGATGGCAAACACAGACAAACTCTGGGAGTTATTCGCAGACATGGAGGCAGAAAGGCAAGACGCCATTCTTCATGACGACGAATATCCTCCCCCACCTATCGTTTTTTCCATGGAAGGAAGGAATCGACTCATGAGGGAATACTACGCCATGAGACAGAGACCCGACGAGAATTGTGGTCAGTTCATGCAGAGGTTCCTTGGGTACACAGCTGTCCTGAGGGCATCCGCAGGCACCACTGAAGAACAAGCACTACATTTTCGTTGGGGCCTTAATCCAAGGATTGCCAATGATTTATCGGGTGCCCCGTTGGATACTGTGGCACAAGTGGCTTATGCAGCAAGGAAGCTTGAGATGTTGCAGGAACGCAATGAGTTCGGGGAAGCTGAAAGACCCGACAAGAGGTAAAACATCTCGTGTTCTAGCGTTAATCAGACCGCATCCTATCATTATATGTTCTATAATCATCTCATAAACTGTATCTTCCAGGCAGAAAACTGGGGACCGGTCTCAGCCGGCTACTCAGTAGCAGCCCAATCAGCCCAAAGGAAACGGTCACTCTAACGACCGTTCTGTTGTGGAAAGGCGCAACGGTAATGATAATTACCGTAGCAATGCGGGACACTCCAACAACAGCAGGTCCTACTATTTACGCATCTTCTTATGATTTCATGTTATATCTCTCATGCTGACACTATATCATCTCTACCAGGAACCACGGTAACGGAAGGGACCAGAACCACAGGGGTTCTCAGCCTAACCGTTCAGCTAACACTGGTAAGCATCTTATGACGCTTACGTCCTATACTCGTGCATATACTTTATTCTTAACACGTTTTGTCATCAGCAGGCCCTCAGCAAGCAAGGACTCCTGCTGGAGGATTCACTCATCCTCTTTGCAGCACTTTCCATCGCAGACACCCTGGCCCATGTCGTCGTGACTCCGACGCGTGCTACAAGTGCGGCCTCCCTGGCCATCGTATGAGAGATTGCCGTAAGGGTGAAATGGAGGGTACTTCGGGTCTTGCTGATACTAAACCGCCTCCTACCACTGGGCGTGTCTACACGACATCGCGCGATCAGGCAAACAAATCTACAGGTACCATTACTGGAATTTTGTATATGTACGGCCAGGCTGCATGTGTTCTTTTCGACACGGGTGCCACTCATTCAGTTATTTCCACTACTTATGCTAAGAACATCAGGACACTTCCCTTGCCATTAGAAAATAAGCTTACCATTTCCACGCCTCTGAGGGACTCTGTATTAATAACTCATGTATACAAGAGTCTTCCTCTAGAGTTTGATGATAAAGTTCGTGCAGTAGATGCACTTCCCCTAGACATGATTGAGTTCGATATGATTCTTGGCATGGACTGGCTATCCAGGCACCATGCTACCATAGACTGCCACTCATATCGGGTGATCTTCGGTGACATAAATGCACCAGAGTACATTCATAACGGGTTCATACCCGGACGGTCTGTACAAGTCATATCTACCTTGTAAGCACGTGCATTACTGTCACATGGCTGCGAAGGTTATCTAGCTACGGTTCATGACATGGATGCTGAATCCCCATCGATTCAGGATCAACCGGTAGTCTCAGAATTTCAAGACGTCTTCCCAGATGAACTTCCAGGCATACCACCTGCAAGAGAAGTGGAGTTCAACATCGACCTTGTTCCAGGAGCTGAGCCAATCTCTAAGGCTCCGTATCGTATGGCTCCCATAGAGCTAAAAGAACTGAAGGACCAACTGCAGGAACTTCTTGAACGAGGATTCATTAGACCAAGCGCATCTCCATGGGGCGCACCGGTCTTGTTCGTTAAGAAGAAGGACGGCAGCATGCGACTTTGCATTGACTACCGTGAACTTAATAAGATTACCATCCGCAGTAGATATCCACTGCCACGTATAGACGATCTGTTTGACCAACTTCAAGGAGCCAAACACTTCTCAAAGATCGATCTAAGGTCAGGCTACCATCAGCTAAGGGTTAAAGAGCAGGATATTGCCAAGACTGCTTTTCGTACCCGCTATGGCCATTATGAGTTTGTGGTCATGCCATTCGGCCTGACTAACGCTCCAGCAGTATTCATGGATCTGATGAACAGAATCTTTCATGAATTCCTTGATAAATTTGTCATTGTATTCATCGATGACATCTTGATATTCTCAAAGTCCACGGAGGAACACGAAGATCATCTCCGTACTGTACTACAGATTCTTCGTCAGAAGCAGCTGTATGCGAAATTCTCCAAGTGTGAGTTCTGGTTAAACAAGGTGGCATTCTTAGGTCACATTGTATCAGCAGAAGGGATCACTATGGACCCAGCGAAGGTTGAGGCTATCACTAAATGGCCAAGACCAACATCAGCGACAGAAGTCCGCAGTTTCTTAGGCTTAGCTGGATATTATCGAAGATTCGTGGAGAACTTTTCCCGCTTGGCATTGCCTCTCACCAAACTGATGCGAAAAGGAGAGAAATTCGTCTGGACGGAAGAACGAGAGAAGAGCTTCGAAGACCTAAAGCAGAAGTTAGTATCTGCACCTATTCTTACTCTCCCATCTGGTACAGGTGGATTTCAGATCTATAGCGACGCATCGGGGAAGGGACTGGGCTGTGTTCTCATGCAACATGGGAAAGTGATCGCGTATGCTTCACGGCAGCTTAAGCCCTATGAAGAAAACTACCCTACGCATGACCTGGAACTTGCTGCAGTGGTGTTCGCATTGAAGATATGGAGGCATTACTTATACGGAGAATCATGCGACATTTTCACCGATCACAAGAGCTTGAAGTATATCTTCACACAGCGAGAATTGAACATGAGACAAAGGAGATGGTTGGAACTGCTGAAGGATTATGATATTAACCTACAGTATCATCCCGGAAAGGCTAATGTAGTAGCAGATGCACTCAACAGAAAGTCCGGAATGATAAACGGCATTGAGATCGAGGAACAAAACATAAGAGACTTGGAGCGACTAGACATTGAAATCATGGTACGTGGGCAGCACGGATACTGGGCGAATCTTAGAGTAGAACCTGAGTTACTGAGTAAGATTAAGGAAGCGCAGAAGGATGATGGAGAGATTTGGGCGATAATTCAGAATTTGGAGAAGCAGACAGAATTCCGAATGGACGCAGACGGTATCGTTTGGCAGGGCACGAGACTTTGTGTTCCTGACAATCCAGAACTCCGGGAAGCATTGTTAGCTGAAGCTCACAGCTCCCCATTTTCCATACATCCTGGGTCGACAAAAATGTACCATGACATCAGGCAGCACTTTTGGTGGAGTGGTATGAAACAGGATGTAGCCACGCATGTCTCCAAATGTCTTACCTGCCAGCAGGTTAAGATTGAACATCAGCGATCTGGCGGTATCCTTCAACCGTTGGATATTCCAGAGTGGAAGTGGGACAAAATCACCATGGATTTTGTTACCGGTCTTCCGCCTACCAAGAGGAAGCACGATGCTATCTGGGTCATTGTTGATCGACTCACCAAATCAGCTCATTTCTTACCGATACGCAAGGAAGATCCGGTAAGTAAACTCGCAGATACGTACAGAAGGGAGATCATGAGACTCCACGGCACTCCCTCCAGCATCGTCTCAGACAGAGATCCTCGTTTCACGTCGCGATTCTGGAAAGGTCTGCAAAAAGCTTGGGGTACACAACTTAAGCTGAGTACGGCCTTTCATCCCCAAACGGACGGACAGTCAGAGCGAACAATTCAGACATTGGAAGATATGTTAAGGTCGTGTGCGTTGGAATGGACAGGTGATTGGGACGATTACATCTGTTTAGTCGAGTTTGCATACAACAACAGCTGGCACGCAAGTATCAAATGTGCTCCTTTCGAAATGTTGTATGGCAGAAAGTGTCGCGCTCCAACTTGCTGGGATCAAGTGGGAGAGCGAACACTCGAAGGACCAGAGATTATAGAAATGACCAATGAGAAGATTGAGGTAGCTAAACAGAAGCTGCAGGAAGCGCGATCACGTCAGAAGAGTTACGCCGATAAGCATCGTAGGGACATACATTTTAATGTGGGAGATCACGTCTTCCTCAAGGTTTCGCCGGCACGTGGTGTTAAACGCTTCGGGATCAAAGGGAAACTCAGTCCTCGTTTCATCGGACCATTTGATATTTTTGAACGAATCGGTGAAGTATCTTACCGATTGGCGTTACCTCCTCAGCTTTCGCACGTGCATAACGTGTTCCATGTGTCCTTACTCAGAGGGTACAATTATCATCCCCTTCACATGGTTCAGTATCCACTGGAACAGATACGTGAAGATCTCACCTTTATAGAAGAACCCGAACGAGTACTCGACAAGCAAGAACGAGTCATGAGAAGGAAGACGATTCCTTTCGTCAAAATCCTTTGGAGGGACCATACCGAGCGGGAAGCCACTTGGGAAACAGAGGAGTCTATCCGGGCTTCTTACCCTCACTTCGTATTTTGAGTTCGGGTATGTCACTTCTTTTCAGCTTACTTTATCTATAATTCGGGGACGAATTATTCTTTTTAGGGGGGAAGAATTGTAAAACCCGCATGCTTTTACCATGAATAGTGCCCTTAAGATCGTACGTCCTAGATTAAAACTTACCTCATTTAGTATTGATCACATTCATGTGCTAATAATCAAGCAAGTGCATACGTGTATGACATGACAAGTATCGATTACGTACGAACTCATGATAAACAGTTAATAAATATATCACGTGAACATAATTAAATCATGATCACCATTAAAATACGAACTAGAATAATTACGTAAATACTTATAATATAATTACGAGCGTTAAGTTTACGATAAACGACACGTTAGATTAAACAGAAACACTTTAAACACGAGCACGTTTAACCACGAACGAACACGAAACATCGGGACACGAGAAAGGTACGGGTACCCCATGTGGGGCCCCCATACCCACGGCACATATACAAGAAATGGGCTTAGCCCATGGACTTTACAAGTAAAGGGGGGTAAGAGTAAAAACATGTTTTCATTTTTCACTTTCAAGAAATAAACATAAAAACCCTAAAAGAGTTTTTCTCCTCTCCTTTTTCTCCTTTTGTGCCGCCACCTAAACACCACCATTGGAGGGTGATTGGTTGATTTTGATCTCAAAAACTATTGTATAATCAGTGTTTGTTCATCCTTTTTCCAAGCTACATAGTGGTATACCTTTCTAACCCTTCTTTTTAATTCTTTTTAATTCTTTTAATCTTTGATTATTTTCATGAACATGTTATTATTTTTCTTATTAAAACATGGTAATTAATCATTGATCTAACATGTTTTGGTATTAAATAAAATCAAAGAATGATTTAAAAGGGGTGTTATGTTTGGCCGCCTAGCAAACAAACCCGAGGGGGGTTTGGTTTGCTATTGCCGCCACCACCAAGACCATTTTTGGTCTTGGTTGGCTCATGTGGGACCCACGGCAGCAAGGAGACACACGTGCCCCGGGTTTGGCTCGGGGTACGGTGTCGAATTCATGCCCGATTCATGGTTCGTTGGTTAATTCATGATTCATGCTACATGTTAATTTTTATGAATTATGAATTTAGGATATAATTAATTAATAACATGAAATATTAATTAAATCATGACTTAGGTTATTTTAATTATTAGTTTAACATGACATTAATTTAACCTAAGTATTTTATGTTATAAGTTATAATTAATTAATTATTAAAACATGCCTATAATTAATTAATTTAGACATGACTTAGGTTATATTATTAATAATAATAGTACACATTTTAACCTAAGTATATTCATTTCATTTTAATTAATACATGTTATACTTTAATTAAAATGCTTAACCTATAGTTTAATTAAAATACATGAAATAATAATTAAACTATACACTATATCATATGACTTAAGAAGCAAGCTTATAAACACTTAGACTTATATGTTAGCTTATGTAACCAGCTTAATTCTAATTATGGAAACTTCTATTTATAGAAACTTAATTAAATAAGGCAACTAATCTATTAATGGAAACCTTCTATATATGGAAATCTATCTATTTCAGGCAGCTAATCTAATCATGGAAACCTTCTATATATGGAAACTTATTTAATTAAGGCAGCTGATCTATTTTTGGAAACTTTCTATTTTTAGAAACTAATCTATTTTAAGCAGTAAATTCTATTTTAGGAAACTTTCTATTTTTGGAAACTTTCTATTTTTGGAAACTTTCTATTTTTGGAAACTTTCTATTTTTGGAAACTTTCTATTTTTGGTAACTTTCTATTTTTGGAAACTTTCTATTTTTGGAAACTTTCTATTTTTGGAAACTTTCTATTTTTGGAAACCTGCTATTTTTGGAAAGTTACTTATTATTACACAGTAACTATATTAATACATGAAACACCAGTAATACTTAATCAGATAAATCAGAATACAAGATAAACACAGTTTAAGGCTTTAAACAGTGAATCATGACCTAAAACATACCAAATCAGCTATAATGAGACACCAAAACCCAGTACGTAATCAGTGAATCGATACTTATACACGTGTATATTCATGTAGCGTTAGTGATCCAGAAGTAGGAGTCTTTCTTCCGTTCATTCACTGGACTTGAGGTACGGATTCCCGTCCTTTCAGTATGGACATTCTTTCCTTATTAGGATTTCCCCGTATGCAGCCAACTGTTTTCCCCAGTATTTGTTTTATTGTTTTGAACTGCTTATGTTTAATTAGCATAATCTATAGCCATATACAAGCATGACCAGTTTCACCTAGTTATGTAGGTACCATAACCATAGCATTGGAGGCACCGATGTTATGACTTCCCCACGGCGGAGTGATTGCTCGTGGCGTCCCTTTTCAGTTTTGGCCATATTATTATATCAGGTGGGGCGTATGGGTGCATCCTAGTTACATGTTTTATTCAGTTTATCATGGTGAATGTGGTGTGTGCCTTGCACCCTTCACAAGGAGTTGATCCCTCCTACCCAAACCAGTATATTGATTAGAGGCATCCCCTCTAATCAGCATGATGAGGTCACCCCTCCAAGTATTCATGCACGTAACCTTTTCATGACCTATATGGGCTATGGTATATATATGTTAAAACAGTTTTCACAAGATAAACATAAGGCTTTTCAAACTATAAAACCAGTTTTCTTGATACTTAACCAGTTTACTCAGTACTTAGTCTTCCGCTGTTATATGTTACATGTTTACTCTATTTCATTCTATATTGTACATCCGTGCACTGAGCGTCTTGCTCAGCCGTTTTCCTTTTCATGTTCCCAAAACGGCAGGTACTCAGGGACGCTCGTAGATCTCAAACGTAGGTGCATATGGACTGGAAGCCTTACTGTCTTTCTTTACTTTATGCATTTCCTTTACTTTGATACAGTTGCTATGGACATTGTTTCGTCCTTTCCTTTTACAGTATTTATGTTTGTGTGTGATGAGCTTTACTTTGGGGTACCGATGTTTGATTCCGGTATTTCCCTTTTATGGTTGAATAATGCTTAGACATTTATCCTTGTATGCTTTGATGAGACGCCATGATTATGCGTAATATTCCATTTCCAAAATGGGGTGTTACATACCATCTACATCATTAAGATGCAAAGCCTGGCGAACCAAGGCTTCAATAACCACCCATGAACAATAGTTGATAATGTAGTCACATTATTAATTGTTGAGGAACTGACAGTGTTCCAAAACTGTTTAATATGAGTGACAGTGATGAGAGGAGCATGAGAAAGTGCATACCTAATTGGAGATGCATTCAGATACGCCACCATCTGGGTGTATTGTGGAAACAAAGTATCATCAGCGTCCAAATAAGCAATCATGTTGTGCTGACTCCTGAATCCCAATACCAAGTCACTTGGTTTAAACTTTGGTGCCATTGTTTGAAGAAAGCTGTTTGTGAATTATTGAGAAAGATGAATTATAGGAGAAAATTGTTAGACAAGAATATGAGATACCCTTTTTAAAAATAGGAGCCAAATATATAGGAGAGATAGGCACATGTGATTGGTCAGGCAAGAAATTTTCAAAATATAATGATGAAAATCTTGAAAAGAAAATAAGTTATCTTGTGCATTAATGAAAAGTTATCTACTCCCAAAATTACAGCCCAAAAATTCGTCAAAAATAACAAATGGGTAGGTCCCAATGAGTGTCAACGGTCAAAAATAACCCATCAACGCCCAACGGCTATATTCTTATCAACGTTTGCCAAAGCCATGTCAGCGTCTAAATTGGTCATAACAACGCTTGGAAAAATATTTGTCAGCGTCCAAAAATGAAAGTAATAAAAATGAAAAAGGACCTTAACAAAGTAATTTATCCTAGTGAAGATAACCTATAAATTGATAATTATTATAGGGCGGCAAGCACTGTCCAGTTATGCACACTTGCTTATGCAAGATAGACATAATAGTCCTCTAGTATCCCTTGCTAACCAAAATTCTTAACAATGAAGTTATCTCATAAAATCCCTTGTAACTCCCAGGTAAACCCATTATAAATCATTCCCAAGTCTCCCAATAGACCACGTCCAATTCTAGGCCAAAAATGTCTTGGCAGCATGCATAGTATATCAACTTTGCATGCTACAGTGCCTCATGATTTAGTAAACTAACTCATACTCACCTGTGGACACAATCTAGAATTATGATAAGAGTATTATAAGAATACCCAAAAGTCCTAAAGGTTCCTAAAACCTCCCCTTAAACTGTGATACACAAGTTGCCAAATAATATGCATGAATATAAAAATGTATGTCAAGATAGGAATATAAATATTCCAACCATCAATAAATGAAAAATGCTCAAATGATTCTCCAAGAATCCATAAACAACTCTGTATCCAATGGTACAATGCTAATAACGCCTGCACACTTGGATCAAAAACCACAAAACTAACATGTTGCTGACAACGTCACGATAACACTTATCAGCGTTAAGATAACCTTTGTCAGCGTTAGACAAATATAGTGGAAAATCTAACTTTTCAAAAGACCAATAACAATGCATATCCTGTACATACTTTTACAAAAAGACCCCAAAACACATATTAAGTGAGATTGATCATTCCAATACTTGTTACCGAGTATTGGAACCTTCCAATATCAAAAGGTTTAGTTAATAAATCAGACACATTTTCTTCTGTGTCAACCCTATCTGGTTGTATTAAACCTTTTTCAAAACAATCTCTTATAAAATGATGTCTAATTTCTATGTGTTTTGTTTTAGAATGATGTACAGGATTTTTAATAATGCACAAAGTACTGTTATTGTCTACAAAAATCTTGGTATGCATGAAATTATACCCATAATCCAACAGCTGGTTCTGAATCCATAAGACTTGTCCACAACAAGCAGCTGCTACAACATACCCTGATTTAGTTGTAGAATTGGCCACCACTGTTTGTTTCTTGCATTGCCAAGATATCAACCTACTCCCAAGAAACTGACATCCACCAGTTGTAGATTTTCTATCAAATTTATCACCACCATAGTCACTGTCTGAATATGCAATAAGCTCCAATGGTGAATCTTTTGGATACCATAATCAAAGATCTGGATAACATCTAAGGTACCTAAAGATTCTCTTGACAGCATGTAGGTGACACTCTTTGGGAGTCACTTGATGGCGTGCACATGCACACATAACAAACATAATGTCAGGTCTTGAGGTTGTGAGATACATCAATGAACCAATCATTGATCTATAGTGCCTGACATCCACATATTTTCCATTCTCCAACTTTTCCCCAAGGGTGTTCTCTATCCATAGGAGTACTAGCCCGCTTTTTATGTGGATAAAAGCCAAACTTCTTCAAGATTTCTGCCACATATTTATCCTGAGAGATGAAGATACCATCTTCTTTCTACTGAACTTGTAACCCTAGAAAGAAGTTCATCTCCCTTATTGCACTCATCTTGAATTTGTATGTTATAAGCTTGGAAAAGTCTTTACTCATCTTTGGGTTTGTAGAGCCAAAGATGATATCATCCACATAAACCTGAACAAGTAAGACATCCTTACCAGTCTTCTTTGTAAATAAGGTCTGGTCTATGGTGCCCCTTTTGAATCCATTTTCCACCAGATAGGTGGAAAATGTGCCATACCATGCTCTTGGGGCTTGATGAAGTCCATACATAGCTTTCTTGACTCTATACACCTTGTCTGGATGCTCTGGATCTTCAAAACCAGGAGGCTGCATTACATAAACCTCCTCAACAATTGTGCCATAAAGAAAAGCACTCGTTACATCCATTTGATAGACAGTAAAGCCCATGCAGGAAGCATAGGCTAGAAATATCCTTATAGCCTCAATCCTTGCAACTGGTGCAAAGACCTCCTCATAGTCTATCCCTTCCTCTTGTGTATATCCTTGAGCCACTAAACGTGCCTTGTTTCTGACCACAATGCCTCTTTCATCTTTCTTGTTTCTAAGAACCCATCTTGTCCCAATAGGTCTGACATATCTGGGGCAATCAACCAACTCCCACACATCCAGAATAGCAAATTGGTGAAGCTCATCCTGCATTGCTTCCACCCAACTTGGTTCTTTGAGAGCATCAAAAATTTTCTTGGGTTCCTGTTGTGACAGAAAACAGGCAAACAAACATGCTTGAACAAGAGGGGTATCAACCTTCTTGTGTATATTGGCAATAAATCCTCCAAGATTCTGATGAGATCTTCTAGTCTGAACAGGAGACATGACATCTCCAATAATTTGAGAAGAGGGGTGATTCTTCATTGTAGAAGTAAGAACTCCTCCCTCAAAAATTCTGTTGTCTTCAATCTCATCATCCAAGTTACCAATATCTTCTTCAGACTCTCTTCCATCAATATCTGTATGAACCTCTCCATTTTTGTTTGAAGGTTCACCTTGTTCAAAATTGGAAGAGAAATATGCTCAAAAGGTTTTTCAACGCCTGAACCAAGGTTGTCAGCGTTGGATCCATCAACGACTGAAATGGTGTTGTCAACGTTTGAGCTATCAACGCCTGAATTTGTCTTGTCAGTGCCAGATTTTCCTTTATCAGCGCTTGAAAGACCATGCATGTTGTTAACTGGTGATACTTGGGGACCACCATTTTCTTTTCCAGCAGCAGCAGTAGCAGCAAAAGCATATGTGCATATGGGAATAGTAACATACTCAAGTATGGGAGATGACTTGTCTGCTTGTGATCCAACCTCTTCATTAACTTGTGTACCTGAAACATCAACAATTGGTTCTTCCACAACACTTGAAGTTACCTTCACAATGTCTGGATTAGTAACAGGCATATAATTCAAAGTCCTAGATAGAGGTTCCAAGTCAAACAACCAATTTGGACCACTTTCAGGATCACTAGGTTTACTTTCTAAAAACCTAACATGTACTTTTTCAAGTATACGTTTTTCCTTCTTAAGGTAAACCCTATATCCCTTGCTCTGCACTGAATAACCCATGAAGTAGCCTTCATCACCTTTAGCACTAAATTTACCTAAGGCATCACTAGTATCCAACACAACTACATGACAACCAAAAGGTTTAAGAAAACCAATATTAGGTTTCCTTCCCCAAAGTAACTCATAAGGTGTTTTGTTATGTATCTTGTTGACCAACGCTCTATTTTGAACATAACAAGCTGTATTCACAGCCTCAGCCCAAAATGCAATAGGAAAGTGAGCATCAGCCAACATGGTCCTTGCTGCTTCAATTAGGGTTCTATTCTTTCTCTCAGCAACCCCATTTTGCTTTGGGGTTCTGGAAACACTAAACTATCTAGTAATCCCTTTCTTGGTACAAAAACCATCCAACGGTTTATTTCTAAACTCACCACCATTATCACTTCTAAGCATCTTAACTTCATTGCCAGTTTTCTTTTCAGTTTGGTTAATAAAATTAATTAAATTATCAGCAGTGTCACTTTTCATGGCTAAAAAGAAAGTCCAAGTAAACCTAGAAAAGTCATCTGTGATGACAAAGCAGTATGATTTACCATTCAAACACTCTATATTAGTTGGACCAAACAGGTCCATATGCAGCAAGTGAAGTGGTTTAGAACTAGAGTGCACTTGTTTAGACTTAAATGAGACCTTGTACTGTTTGCCTTTAAGGCATACAACATAAGAGTGGTCATTGTGGAAAGCCTTTTCAGGCAAACAATCAACCAAACCAAGTCTCATAAGTCTGTTTATATTTTTAAAGTTAATGTGCCCTAGTCTCCTGTGCCATAGATTACTCTCATCAACTGAAGCTTTAGCATAAAAAGATGACATGTTATTATTCATCCTAATACCATTAAGATTCACATTATAAATGTCCTTATGCCTAGGTGTTCTATAGTCAATAAATTTCTCACCTGGCATTTTAAAATCCTTGCTCAACACCAAGCATTCAGTATCAGTGAAAAGAACCTTATTTTTGTTATCACAAACTTGTGATACACTAAAAAGATTATAGTCACGTTCTTTTACCAGAAACACGTTTTCAAAACGTAAGTTGTTGGTGAGTAGAGTTCCTTTGCCTGTGATAGTTCCATATCTGCCTCCAAAGTAAACTTTATCACCATCCTTAATGGGAGTGAAGTTTGTGAGATAATCTTCCTTCCCAGTCATGTGCCTAGAGCATCCACTATCCCAATAGCCATAATCATTTACCTGTTTTTGAATGCCCTGCACATAAAGAAAACAAATTAGTTTTCTTTGGGAACCCAAGCCTGATCAGACTTGGATTCATTTGGTTGTTCAACAAGAACAAACTTAGTTCTCATAACAACCCCTTGTTCATCCCTGTTTAGATGAAACACCCAGTTAACCCCAATTGTTTTTGTGATGACCTTTGAAATATAATTAAATCTGTTACAGGTCATAGAAATCCCATTAGAGTTAGGGTTTTGATCTTGCTTAGGTCTCCATGTCAAGCTAGAAGAAGCTCTAGACCCCTTTCCCTGTGGTTGCAAATATTTACCATTATTTGGTCTGGAAACGTTTCTGTCAGCGTTTGATTTGGTCTTGTCAACGCTGAAATTACCCTTATCAGCGTTGAACCTAGGGTTTGCTACAGGAACCCATTGCCTATTAGACCATGTATTGGTCTTCTGAAAAGGTCTTTGCCCATAAGTGTTAGACCCTTTAGTGAAGAATGGGGCTGGTCTAACAACTTGTGGACTTTGCTCCACAAAAGTTTTAGGTCTGACAGTGTTTGACCTTTTGTCAGCGTTGAACTTGGAAGCATTGACACACTTATAGGCTAAATGTGAAAAGCTACCACAAGTATAATAGGCTTTTCTAGATACAACTCTAGGTCTAGAAGAAAAGAAACATGTTCCATTGTCACTAACTTGGCTTTTTGGTGACCTAGTATTTCTATACATTTCTACATACTTAATGCTAGGTTTTCTAACAGTGTTTGAGCCAAGGTCAACAGTCTTGCCAGTGATTGGGTTTGTTACTTTGATAGGGGTAGACTCATTTGGGCTATCACAAAGCATGCCACCCTTGACAAACAAGGTAGGGTTGGCTTTCTTCCATTGGTCCAAATCAGTCAACTTCTGTCTATACTCTTCTATTGGGGTAAGGACTCTTGGTGGAGGAATAAATTCCTCTTCTTGGAGTTCTGGCAAACCAGTCCAAGATAAGTCCTTTCTTTGGACACCATAGAAGTCCCCAGCTGGTGGTGGAACACCAGCATACTCTTTCATCCCAATCCCAGTCATGTCCCTAGAATCCCTTTGTTTACTAACACATTCTCCTAGGGTTTGTGAGGCCTTATCAAATCTCTGAATTTTAAGGTCTACATTATCCTTATTCTTGATAGCCTCATCTAACTTAGCCTGTAATTTGGCATTTACCCTTTCCATGATGTTTCTAATATCAGTACTAGCATTTAAATCATGTTTTAAGATATTTATTTTATCTTTTAGGTTAAACTCCATTTTCTTATACTCAGCTACAGTCTTTTCAGTTTGAGTAAGAGCAAGTTGATAGTTAGACAACTTGCATCTCCCAGTACTCACATCTGATAACAGTCTTAACACCTCTTTGTTAAGTCTTTTAGTATTTAAACGACAACCCTTACTACAAAAAGCATCATCATATACCTCATTGTCTGATGAAGATGAGGAGTGTGCCATGAGAGCATATTGAACATGCTCTTCTTCTTCTATCTCAGCAACCAAAGCTTTATCCTCTTCCTCATCCTTAGCCAAATAGCTCCAGTCCCATCCAACCATCAATTTCTTGCATTGCAACCATGGCCTTGGGATCCTGAGCCTTAACAATTTGGCTTGAGGGTTTTCCAGCATCAGATCTTCTTGGAGATCTGCATTCTCTCATAAAGTGCCCCATACAATGACAATTGTAACACTCAACCTTGGATTTATCAAATCCAGCAGTGTCCTTAGCATTAAAAGTCATCTTCTTCTTGAATCTTCTATTCCATCTGTTTGCTCTTATACTTGTAAGAGCCATGTTCCACTTAATAAGGATTTCCTCCAAATGCTCATCACTTATTTGCTCAAGGTCCTCATATGTAATCACTGAACCATTGGGCAATGAATCAATGTATGCACACACAATATCCAGATCAATACCAGCAGGCTTAACTCTTGGAGAGTCAATTTTGTGTGTGTCAGCGTCTGAATATGAGGCGTTGACAGGATATGATCCAGCGTTGACACATGTTGATCCAGTAACTGGGTGCATGTATGAATCCTTCTGATCAAATTGACCTTCACTATGTGAGAAGAAGGCCATGTTACCATTTGTAGACTTACTTCCATGATCCAAAAGAGTTTCATTCTCCAACAGCCTCAGTTTGTTGTAGACATCATCAAAAGTAGAACTTTTGTAAGTGTTGTTGGAAATTATAGATCTTGCCTCAATTTTCCATGCATCACCAAGGCTTTTAGAAAAGTGTCAATAATGTCAACATCACCAATTACTGTCCCCATGAAGGACAGCTTGCTTGTAATGTCAATAAGTCTGCTTCTCACACTACTTAGCTTCTCATTAGATTGAGCCTTAAAAACAGCATACTCATGTAAGAGTTGCTTCCTTTTCTCTTCCACAGTATCAACATTACCACCATAGGCAACTTCAAGGGTTGCCCAAAGGTCTTTTGCAGACTTATAACCTCTGTATTTGTGCTAATTTTCTTGTCCTAAAGAGAGTTTCAGAATGCTTAGGGTTTTCATATCAACCCTTTTCTTTGCTATGTCCTCACCAGACATAGCTCTACCATCTTTAGGTTTTTCTTTCTAATCTGCTTCAGAGCATCCTTGAACAGCTGATCTTGTAGCAATGGCATCTGCAACCTTTTGAGCTTTATTGAATGTGTTTCCATATTCAATAATCTCCTAGAGAGTGTAGTCATGGATTTGCAAATATTGCTCAAAGTTAAACTTCCACAGCTCAAAATTGTCTACATCAAGCATGGGAATATTAATGTTGTGGTTTGAGGAGGAGGAGGAGGTTACTTCTGGAGTGGACATGATGTTTTTAGGGTGTTGTGAAAATTAGGGTTTTTGGTGATTTTAGGGTTCTTGTGTTCTTTTAGATCAAACTTTCTCAACAAGCTCTGATACCACTTGTTGATCCCAAACTTAGATCGATTTAGCTTGTGTAGCGAGATTAGATCAAGTTAAACACGTAGAGAAACTTTGTTTATGTATAAAACAACTTAAGTGTTATGCGGAATTAACACTCAAACAAGAACACACAAATAGTTGTAAAACAAACTTTCACTTGATTGATAACGAACTTGCTTACAATGAAAGTGTTAAACGTATGAAAAACTTATGTGAAACATAACCTAAAGGTCTTCTTTTATAGACATAATAAGCCTTGTACAAGAGTCTACGTATCAGCTATTCTAGGTAAAGATAATTATAGAAAATACATTGTTGATCCTATCTTTACTAGAAACAAACTAGAAACAAAATACGCGTAGACCAGATCTTTCTATCAGTGCTTGTCTTCAACCTATCAACGCTTGACTTCTTTAATACTTGGCTTTTACACCTCGTATAAAATCTTGTTGTCCCTAGTCTTTTCGAATTGAAAACCGGTCTTAAGTGCGACTCAATCGTCTTTTGGTGAAACAAGAGAATGGTTTGGTTTTGATTATCTATTTTAAAATAATAGCAAGAAATTTAAGTGTCGTTGAGTAAAGTAGAAGTTTAAAGATTAATATTAAAATGACGAGTTAAAATAAATGCTTGGAAACTTAAAGGCAATAATGGAAAAGTACTAGCACACTAAATAAAACTAACACTAAGAAACTTTAGCAAAAACAAGAAACTAAACCAAAGTAGAATTCCCAAATCAGAATTAGCCAAAACAAGCCCAGATCGGAATATATTCCGATCTGGTGGTCGGAATATGGGAAGTCAGGCTGTCGGAATGTGTACAAACAAGATCACAATCGGAATTTGGGACAAAAGACCCAATCGGAATTTGGGACAAAAGACCCAATCGGAATATACAAAATTGCCCAATCGGAATAACAGGGAATAGCACCTATCGGAATGTTCAACAAAGCACAATCGGAATGTTCTAAAAGGCTCAGATCGGAAAGTGTAACCCTAATCCGATCACTCGATCGGAAAAAGGGGGGGTTCAATCAGAATATGGAGAAACCCTTTTCCGATTACTCAATCGGAAAAAGGGGAAGGCTGCTCGGAATATCTCGATCGGAAAGGGGTTTAATCCCTTTCCGATTTTTGTGGGATTCGGTTAGAAAATAAGCTATTAGAATGAGCTTATTCCCAAAACTATAACGAATCAAACTAAACGGATCAAATAATCACTTGTATCAACTTATCTAACCTCAAAATAAACAAACTTTTAGATCAAACAATAAAAACATGAACTTTTAAAGAAAACTTTTTTATAGGTAAATAAGCTAATCATAAAAATAAGCCAATAAGCACAAGAGTCTTAAAGCTTAATCAAATGAAAACTTATGTAATGATCAAAAGATTAACTTTTCAAGCACGAAATCATTAAGAACAACACGGATCATATGAATTCGCACCAAAATCAATCTAATAATCAAAGAAAGGTAGAAGGAGATTAAGGATTAAAAGCTTAACTAGGACTTTGATTAATGAAAATAAGCAATAAAAAGTGTTTAATCTTGAAAGATTAAATGAAAAGATGAAACTTAGTGAGAGAAAGTTTAAGACTTTCTCTCTCTAAAACTAGAAAGAAAAGTTAAAAATAAAAACTAGCTAACTACTCACTCACTACCCTCCTAATGACTATTAGGAGGGTATTTATAGGGAAGGTGGAAGGAGTGCATGTGTTGCATCTTCTTTCTTGCTTTCTTCACGTTTTCTCGACTCGACTTTAATTCTTTGTCTTTGTCGTCTCGGGATTTGAACTTGTCTTTTAATTTTCTTCTTCTATTAGACTTAAGTTCTTCGACTTCGTAAAACTTCCGTCTTTAGACTTTTTCTTCGATAAATCTTCAGAATAGGCCTTGGACTTCCGTTCTTTTTGCACTCTTGATCTTTTGACTTCGTCTTTTCCCGTTTTCTTCGATAAAAGCCCGTGAAAACCCGTGTTTCCTTCCTTTTTCATATTTTGGTCCTAAAACACAATAAAAACACAAACCACGCATAATTCCGACTTTTACGACATAAATCACACGTTTTGGTCTTGTTATTATTGGAAATAAGTGGTAAAAGGATAAGTGTTTTCACACTTATTAAATCCCCTACACTTGATCATTGCAATGCCCTCATGCAATGCTTTAATTTTAAAGCACGGTTTACATTTTCCATCATAAATGACCCACCTTGGCCTTTATTAAATACTAAACATGAAAAGATAGAACAAGTAAAGAAATTAAAAACTTACATTGGGTTTTGGCAGCCATGAACGTTTATCATCCTCAAGTTTCACGTTCCCCATACCAAGCTTAAAAACGAGATCATTGTTATTATAAGTTAGCAAACTATCACGAACTCATGTGGGCCAATTATTCACTTAGACTCCCTTATTCCTAGGTGTATCTCTTATATTTTATTTTTGTCTTGAATGATCACAAGGATGCATTGTTTGACTTATTTCGATAGTTATTTAGGCCGAAAATAAAGTGAACGATTTAATCACTAGTTAGCTAAAGGACCAAATCTTTTAAAACTGCTTCTCGGGACCTCATAAAGTTCATATCTTGGCATAACTCGCTTCACGATTTGAGATCTTTCTCGGACCGATATTTGGCAGCGACTTCATACTTCGAATCTTGAGAGACGTTCATGAAATAATGGCCTTCTCTTCATAATAGGAATTTCTTCACTTGAAGTTTTGAGAGATTCTTCATCTTTGGACCACGACTTCTTCATTTTTCTCCAGTCTTTATTTTGGACTTCGATATACAACGATCCGCCTCCTTTTAGGACTTGGATCTATTTATCCTCATACCTTGTTAGGGTCTTTTCGGATAGACTTCTCCATGATCTTTTGGGGAGTATTTGCTTTTCGTCGTATGTCTCGATCCTTCATATTGATTTTCGATAAATGATTCTTCACATCACTTTTGGATCTTTAGCAACAAAATGTAGTCCTCATGCCTTGTTAGGGCCTTTTCGGACTCGCCAATCTTCGCATCCCGCTTCAATAAGTTATGCCTTGGCTATGAACTCTAATCCGTACCAAGCAACTTTTAAACGATCTGGGGCTAGAAGCTAAGTAACCTTTAAAATCGTACAACCTTATTTATTGCTGATAAATTTATTAACAAGTGACGGGTGAATAGGCTTATAATTAACTCACATAAATTCACGAAAGAATACCGAACTTATAATTGACTCTATCATCTCTCGTTCTCCACAGTTTAAAATCTCAAGGAATGAGACTCGTGGATGCTTAGCCTATTAAATCAAAGTTTTGGGTTTTCGAGTCGCTTAAAGGATCATGCAAATTCTTAGACTTTTTCAAGTTTAGAAATCGCATTTTAAAGTTCCCTTGATAAACAACTCTCTAGGATCAATTATAGGAACTTGCGAAAAGTTCTTGTTCTTAACCCGTGAGAGTTAAGACTTTCGCGTTTTATAGCTCCCTATATAAAAGCCTAGCAAAACTTGACTTAAACACGTTAAGGATACTAGCTAGAGTAAACTTAGGTAAGTAAACTCGGGTTGAGTCAAAATGTTCACGACTAAGAAAAATCTAAAACCACTTTATTGAAGAACTATTCTAGCAATGGAAAGAAACTAAACATGATAAGGGAAAATACAACTATACAACTAGGCCAAAATAGATTAAAAATTTTGAAAAATGTCGAAAAATTAAATTTTCCAGTTAAAATGAGGGCAAATTCATGGAAAATACCACTTACTTCGATAGAAGTCCCCCCTACACTTGAGATAAACATTTTCCTCAATGTTTAAGCATGTGGGAGTAAACTCCCCTACACTTATGACATTGTGCACTTTGTTTAAATCTTGCTAAGGAAAGGACAACTAAAGTGAATTCAATGTGAACATATAAAATATGAAATATTGAATCACAAGAGTTTAGGATAGAATCGGGAAGATGGGAACACGGTATCACAGTTCGTCAAAAGTCATCAAGGTGGATCTTTGAAGCTTTAATCCCTGCACAGCACAAGAAACAAGACAACAAACACATACGGGGCTCCCCCCTACACTTATTATGAAAGCAGTAAAGGATAGATCACGGGTTGCCTCCTGAGAAGCGCTTGTTTTTGTTCACCGAGTCACGAGCCTGACTCGACCTAATTTAGTTCATGGGGAATGTGGTGAGGGATGGAATCATCTCATGAGAGATGTCCTCACCAAAGTACAGCTTCAAACGCTGGCCATTCACCTTGAAATTGGACCCATTTGGCTGAGAAAGCTCAATGGTCCCATATGGAAAGACTTTGGCGACGGTGAATGGACCAGACCAGCGGCTCTTCAACTTGCCAGAGAAGATCTTCAACCGAGAGTTAAAGAGTAAGACTTGATCACCAACGTGGAACTCTCGGTTCTTGATTTTTGCGTCATGAATGATCTTGGTCTTCTCCTTGTAGATCAGCGAGTTCTCATAAGCTTCATTCCTCAGTTCATTTAGCTCGTTGAGTTGAACCTTGCGATGATCACCGGCTTTGTTGATGTCGAAGTTAGCCCACTTCAAGGCCCAGTGCGCCTTATGTTCCAGCTCGATTGGGAGGTGGCAGGCTTTCCCGTACACAAGACGATAAGGTGTACAACCGATCGGGGTCTTGTAAGCAGTACGGAAAGCCCACATAGCATCATCTAACTTATCGGCCCACGCGGCGCGATGCTCTCCCACAGTACGCTCCAAAATTCGCTTCAATCCACGGTTGGATATCTCGGCTTGCCCATTGGTTTGGGGATGATAGGCGGCGGAAAGACGGTGATTGACTCCATACTTAGCCATGACTCTTGCAAATTGATCATTGCAAAAATGAGTCCCGCGGTCACTAATGATAGCACGAGGAACGCCAAATCGAGCGAAAAGTTGCTTCAAAAAGTTCACAACCACCCTTGCATCATTCGTAGGGAGAGCCTTAGCTTCAACCCATTTAGAAACGTAGTCGACGGCGACGAGGATGTACTTGTTCCCTTTGGAGGATAGAAATGGCCCCATAAAGTCGATGCCCCATACGTCAAAGATTTCACATTCCTGTATGAAATTCTGGGGCATCTCATCCTTATGTGTGATCTTGCCTTGGCGTTGGCAAGCATCACAATGCTTAACCATTTCGTGAGCATCACGATAAATGGTGGGCCAATAGAATCCAGAATCAAACACTTTTTTAGCGGTGTAGTTGGGACCAAAGTGACCACCGGTGGGTCCTTTGTGGCAAGCTTGGAGAATGTCAAAAGTTGCCGGTCCGTCAACACATCGACGAATGATCAAATCAGCACATTGTTTGAATAGAAAAGGGTCATCCCAAAAGTAAGTCTTAACATCATTCAAGAACTTCTTCTTTTGTTGGGATGTTAACCCTTTGATGAGAATACCACCCGCTAAGTAGTTTGCAATGTCCGCAAACCACGGGGTGCCATCAAGATTGAGATTTATAGACATTAAGGTCTCCAGGGGGAAAGAGTCATTGATCTCTTTGTTCGGATGATCCCCTTGATATGGATCCTCAAGTCTGCTCAGATGATCTGCGGCCAGGTTTTCAGCACCCTTCTTGTCACGAATTTCAATGTTGAATTCTTGAAGGAGTAAAACCCAGCGAAGAAGTCTTGGCTTAGAATCATGCTTTGTCATCAAGTACTTCAACGCGGAATGGTCAGTGTATACGATGGTGGGGGATAAAACAAGATAGGGGCGAAATTTTTCAAAAGCATAGACAACAGCTAAAAGCTCTTTTTCGGTTGTCGTATAATGAAATTGAGCCCCCGTCATTGTTTTGCTAGCATAGTGGATTGGTTGGAAGTGTTTATTCACTCGTTGGCCCAAAACCGCACCAATAGCAAAGTCGCTAGCATCGCACATCAATTCAAAAGGCAGCTCCCAATTTGGGGTGACCAAGACCGGTGCCTTAGTTAGCTTATCCTTAAGAATATTGAAGGCTTCGAGACACTCTTTAGAAAACATAAAAGGAGTATCTTTTTCCAAGAGGTGGGTCATCGGGCGAGCGATTTTAGAGAAATCCTGAATGAATCGACGATAGAAGCCCGCATGACCCAGAAAACTTCTCACACCCTTCACGGTTGAAGGTGGGGGTAATTTGGCTATGACATCTAATTTAGCACGGTCGACTTCAAGACCGGCTTTAGAGATTTTGTGTCCTAGCACAATGCCTTCTTTTACCATAAAATGGCATTTTTCCCAATTTAGAACAAGGCGAGTGTCTTCACACCGCTTAAGCATACGTTCCAAATTGGCAAGGCAAGAAGAGAAGGAATCCCCAAAGACCGAGAAATCATCCATGAAGACTTCCATGGTTTGCTCAACCATATCATGGAAGATAGCCAACATGCACCTTTGGAATGTCCCGGGAGCATTGCATAAGCCAAAAGGCATCCTTTTGTAAGAAAATGTGCCATAGGAACAAGTGAATGTTGTCTTCTCTTGATCTGGAGGATCGATGGGTATTTGGAAATAACCCGAGAAACCATCAAGAAAGAAGTAATATTCATTACCCGCTAAACGTTCAAGCATTTGGTCCATAAAAGGTAGAGGGAAATGATCCTTTCTCGTGGCATCATTGAGTATGCGGTAGTCTATACAAACTCTCCACCCAGTAACGAGACGGGTAGGAATCAACTCAATGTTTGCATTGGGCACAACGGTGATGCCGCCTTTCTTAGGCACACAATGGACTGGACTAACCCATGGTGAATCCGAAATAGGGTAAATCATACCCGCATCAAGAAGTTTGATAACCTCTTTTTCGATAACTTCATGGATTTTAGGATTCACCCTTCGTTGGCTTTGAATTGTGGGCTTAAAGTCGTCTTCCATGAGAATTTTATGTGTGCAAAAGTGAGGATCAATTCCGCGGATGTCGGAGATTTTCCAAGCGATAGCTCTTTTATGCTTCTTCAACACAGCGACAAGTCAGGCTTTTTCTTCTTCTTGCATGTCCTTTGCGATGATGACCGGTAGCTTCTCATCGTCTTCTAGGAAAACGTACTCAAGATGAGGAGGTAGGTCCTTAAGCTCAAGAGTAGGAGGATCCTCAATAGATGGTGAAACTAACGATGGATCATCATTAGTCACCTCTTTAGGAGAAGGAGGAGAAAATGGGTCCTCATTCAGAAGTCTCTCAATAGTACGAATGTCTTCATCCCAATTGGTGGACAAATTATCATACTTAATATCGAGAGGACCCAAGCTAGCTTCGAAATCATCCAAGTCACTTTCTCCAAAAGGAGTCAATGCCGGAGCAATTGAGGCAACGGTCTCAACATTGGGTAGAGAAGAAAGAGTACTTTTGCAAGCATCATGAAAATGTTCTTCACAAGCCTCATCGAGAACATCAATAGCATTAACACTCTCATATGAATAAGGTTGCTTAGAAATCTTACCCATGTTGAAGACAATTTTATCGTCACCAACTCTCATGATTATTTCGCCCGCGGCTACATCAATGAGAGTGCGACCGGTCCTCAGGAATGGACGTCCAACGATTAATGGAACACGGGGATCCATCTCATAGTCAACGACAACAAAATCCGTCGGGAAGGTGAATTTGTCGACGCCAACAAAGACATCTTCGGCTATCCCCACTGGATAAGCAACCGTACGGTTGGCTAATTCCAAAGTCATTTTGGTGGGGACTAGCTCGGGGAGAGATAATTGCTTCCAAACACTTAAAGGCATTAAGTTTATACTGGCACCTAGATCGGCTAGGGCCATGCAATTCTATACTCCCGGGAAATTTCAAGGAATCAAGAAGCGACCCGGATTACCAAGTTTGGTGGGCAATTTCCTTAAGAGCACTGCGGAGCAATTCTCATTAAGTTGGGTCTGAGCAATGTCAAGAAGCTTTTCCTTATCACTTAGAAGATCTTTAAACATCTTAGCGTATTTGGGCATGTGAGCGAGAGCCTCGGCAAAGGAGATGTTAAAATTCAATTGTTTAAACACTTTTAGAAAGTTTGAAACCTGAATATCATCCTTGCTCTTTTGCTTCTCTTTCCTCAACCTTGAAGGATAAGGTATATTGGATGAAGAAGAAGGCTTTAAGGGAGTAGGATCACTCACAACCACGGGTGGGGGGAAATGGGGATAGAAGGTGAAGGAGGTGTGGAAAGTTGCTCTTTTTCCTTAGTCACAATCACGGGTGGAGGTGTAGGAAGCTCGGGTTCCATATAACCTTTTCCACTACGAGTGGTGATTGCTTTCATCTCCCCTCTTGGATTCGCAACGGTATTACTCGGAAGAGTACCCGAAGAAGAGGGTTGATTACCTTGGATGAGCGAACCAATCATATCACGAAGGTGAACCGCTTGAGTATTGAAAGAGTCTCTCATGTTTGCATGAATTTCATTGTTGTGTTTTGCCATGTCATTCCTTAGCTCGGCTCGAATATCGTTCCCTTGTTTCGTCATTTCGCCCTTCAAGTTGCGGACTTGACTCTGAAGATTCGCCACCATCTCCCGATTAGTCTTCATGAATGTCTCGACGTCTGGACTCACTGCCATCGGTTGATTGAGAGGTGGAGCTTGGTAGGCTTGAGAATTTCCTTGAGGTGGGTATGGGTTTCGTTGGGATTGATATTGATTGTTTGCACGAGGTTGGGATTGGTTGTTTTGGTTGTAGCTTTGTTGTTGGTTTTGGTTTGCAGGAGGGAAACCGGGAGGAGCAAGATAATTGTTGGAACGATAACTTAGCAAGCCACGGTCTCCTTGAGGGCGGGCTTGATAGCCTCCCGTGGGTTAAGTGCCGTAAGTTGCGTTAACGTTTTCAGAAAAATTGCCTTGGGTTGAAGGACAATCATTATAAGAATAAGGACCACCACATGTGTCACAAGAAATAGCAACGGCTTTAGCTTGTTGAAAGTGGTTTGTGGCTATGGACATGAAATCCTTGTGCATACTCGCGATTTGTCGGGTAAGTTCGGATATCTCGGGATTAGAAGTAGTAGAAGAAACATTGACTCTCTGATTAGATCTTGAGGATGCGGATGAATCCCAATTCTTGTGGTGAGTAGTCATGTTTTCAATCAACTCTCGACACTCCTCCGGTCTCCTTTTCATAAAAGTACCACCGGCGGCAGCATTGATCGTGTCACGATCACGAAAAGTGAGACCATTGTAGAAGGTGTCAATGAGAGTGACGGGGAGCATATTGTGATTTGGACAGCGGTCGATCAAATCATTGTATCGTTCCCAAGCATCGAAGAGCGATTCATCATTCTCTTGCATGAATCCACTGATTTGGTTACGAAGGTTAGTGACCATGGATGGAGGGAAGTAGCGCGACAAAAAGCGTTGAGTCATGTCATTCCATGTATGAATAGAATTCTTAGGAAGACGGTCAAACCATTTTTCGGCATGGTGAGAAAGCGAGTGGGTAAAGAGTTGGAGGCGAAGGTCATCCATAGAAACACCGGAGCACTTCATGCTTTGGGTTATGGTAATGAATTTGTCGAGGTGTTTGTTGGCATCATCATCCGGAATTCCGCGAAATGGGTTAGTTTGCACTTGTTGGATCATGTGATGCTTCAACGAAAACTCCTGAGTCGTGACGTGCATCGGCGCAATCGGGCCTCCGCGTCCGTTCATGGTGGGTTGACACAATTCCTCCATTGTTCGTAAATCAGGTAGGTGGACATTGTTGTTGTTGTTGTTGTTATTGAGATTGGGTAGAGGTGGGTTATTATTGTTGTTATTAACACCAGCCATATCTAGATCTTCACGAGTCTCGGGCTCAGAATAGTTCGAAGATCTAGTACGCATACACCTGCAGAAGAAAAATATACACAGAGAATATCTATATAATCTTTTTGGTGCAAAACCTTGAAAAAGAAATGCTTTTTAAGATTTTTCAATGTTTTTGTATTTTTGAAGAGTTTTATATCTTTTAGGATTTTTTAAAATTTTTAAAGCAATGAAAATAACGTTCAAAGAACGGATCCCAAAATTCAATGCGTCTCTCACTAAAAACCGTTAATCGTAACGAAAAGAGCCGGCAGCGGCGCCATTTAATACTTGGCTTTTACACCTCGTATAAAATCTTGTTGTCCCTAGTCTTTTCGAATTGAAAACCGGTCTTAAGTGCGACTCAATCGTCTTTTGGTGAAACAAGAGAATGGTTTGGTTTTGATTATCTATTTTAAAATAATAGCAAGAAATTTAAGTGTCGTTGAGTAAAGTAGAAGTTTAAAGATTAATATTAAAATGATGGGTTAAAATAAATGCTTGGAAACTTAAAGGCAATAATGGAAAAGTACTAGCACACTAAATAAAACTAACACTAAGAAACTTTAGCAAAAACAAGAAACTAAACCAAAGTAGAATTCCCAAATAAGAATTAGCCAAAACAAGCCCAGATCGGAATATATTCTGATCTGGTGGTCGGAATATGGGAAGTCAGGCTGTCGGAATGTGTACAAACAAGATCACAATCGGAATGTGGGACAAAAGACCCAATCGGAATATACAAAATTGCCCAATCAGAATAACAGGGAATAGCACCTATCGGAATGTTCAACAAAGCACAATCGGAATGTTCTAAAAGGCTCAGATCGGAAAGTGTAACCCTAATCCGATCACTCGATCGGAAAAAGGGGGGGTTCAATCGGAATATGGAGAAACCCTTTTCCGATTACTCAATCGGAAAAAGGGGAAGGCTGCTCGGAATATCTCGATCGGAAAGGGGTTTAATCCCTTTCCGATTTTTGTGGGATTCGGTTAAAAAGCAAGAAAATAAGCTATTAGAATGAGCTTATTCCCAAAACTATAACGAATCAAACTAAACGGATCAAATAAGCACTTGTATCAACTTATCTAACCTCAAAATAAACAAACTTTTAGATCAAACAATAAAAACATGAACTTTTAAAGAAAACTTTTTTATAGGTAAATAAGCTAATCATAAAAATAAGCCAATAAGCACAAGAGTCTTAAAGCTTAATCAAATGAAAACTTATGTAATGATCAAAAGATTAACTTTTTAAGCACGAAATCATTAAGAACAACACGGATCATATGAATTCGCACCAAAATCAATCTAATAATCAAAGAAAGGTAGAAGGAGATTAAGGATTAAAAGCTTAACTAGGACTTTGATTAATGAAAATAAGCAATACAAAGTGTTTAATCTTGAAAGATTAAATGAAAAGATGAAACTTAGTGAGAGAAAGTTTAAGACTTTCTCTCTCTAAAACTAGAAAGAAAAGTTAAAAATAAAAACTAGCTAACTACTCACTCACTACCCTCCTAATGACTATTAGGAGGGTATTTATAGGGAAGGTGGAAGGAGTGCGTGTGTTGCATCTTCTTTCTTGCTTTCTTCACGTTTTCTCGACTCGACTTTAATTCTTTGTCTTTGTCGTCTTGGGATTTGAACTTGTCTTTTAATCTTCTTCTTCTATTAGACTTAAGTTCTTCGACTTCGTTAAACTTCCGTATTTAGACTTTTTCTTCGATAAATCTTCAGAATAGGCCTTGGACTTCCGTTCTTTTTGCACTCTTGATCTTTTGACTTCGTCTTTTCCCGTTTTCTTCGATAAAAGCCCGTGAAAACCAGTGTTTCCTTCCTTTTTCATATTTTGGTCCTAAAACACAATAAAAACACAAACCACGCATAATTCCGACTTTTACGACATAAATCATACGTTTTGGTCTTGTTATTATTGGAAATAAGTGGTAAAAGGATAAGTGTTTTCACACTTATTATTCTTCCTGTCAACGCTTGATCTATCAACGTTTGTTTTCTTCTTATCAACGCTTGTTTTCTTCTAGTCAGCGTTCAAGTGTACTGGTGCATTTTATTCCCAACAGTTTTATGTGATGTCCCAAACTAGATCTAGGTGTGTTACAAGGTTGCATGCAAGTCATAAGCCCTAATAGGAGCTTATATCTCACGGCTATAATTAGTTATAGCTTATTAAGATGAGTCAAGTCTCATTTTAAGGTTGCATGTAATTATAAGTGTTTACAAAAATAGATCTAACTATGTACAAGTCAAGAAAACAAGTCACAAGTCCAACATGAGATCTAAACTATGTCTAGACCTAAAAATCAAATATAGATCCATGTACACTCATATATAGCTCACGACTATATTTCTAAATCTTGGTATTTCCAAGATGAACACTTTAGCTAATTTTAAGTCTTGTAAATATTTACAAAAAAAATACAATCATGATTATCTAGGTGTCATGCATGTTTCCAAGGTTACCATTTTACCAAGGAGACTACATATAGCCCACGGCTATATTGTCTCTTCCCAAGGTTCCCGTAAGATTTTATAAGCTTGTTTTATGTTTAACATACTCAAGTTAATCTTCATCATTAGATCTATGGTTTATATAAGCATGCATGTACATCTAACCTATTTTAGGTCAGATGTAACCCACGGCTACATATATTTACATAAGTTATTTTTGTGATTTTTAATATTCTATTTAACATGTATCATTTCATATTCCATTATTCAAAACTTGGTAGACAAATCATATGGACATTACTCATTTTAGCCGTGACCTTTAAGGTCATGGTTTTCATGATCTTTAAGTTACACAAGTTCATTTTATGAGATCTATGGTCGTTAGTTAACCAAAGTCCCATAAAACAAGATTTGTAACTCATGAAATGTTTAGATTCATAAAATGTTTCATATGGTTTTCAAATCAAGTTTAAGACATAGAATACAAGCCATAGGTTTCTTATTAAAATATTTTTAATCATGTATATGATTTTTATAAATATGTCGTGACCTAAAATGGTCATGGCTTCATCAAATCTTAGTTTCAACATGTTATTTACTTGTGTTTGTAAATGTATGATGATGCATGCATAAAGAAATGAAAGAACATGTAGTGTATACCTTTCTTGCTTAAAAGTACCAAGGATTATCTAGATGAACAAGGAGATTATAGATCTAATCTAGTTGAGGAAGAAAACCCTAATACAAAGCAAGTCGTCGCCTTGATGGTTTCGGCTAGGGCTTGTTTATAGTGATTCCAAAAGGAATGATACTACTAACGATTTGTAGTAAAGATGAGACAATGATCTTGGTGGATTTAATACTTGGTTTTGGATGTATATGGCTTCAAGTCGTATGATTGAGAGAGAAGAGGATGAGAGAAACAAGATTGGATTATTATGAGATAATGTGTGAGTATGCGTGTGATTTTCGGTTAAAAGGAGAGAGAGAGGGGCAAAAGGCATGACTTGTATTGGTAAGAGAATTCTTGCCAAGTGTATGCCTTTATGTTTCCCATGCATCTCTTCTTCTTCCACCTAAGGTGGGGTGCCGTGTCAAGCTAACCAAAAAGGGATGATGGGCCCTTGGCTTGGGCTTATGTTGGGCTTACACACAATGGCATCTATTCTTGGGCTAGTCCAAGAGTTTAAGTACACTCCTAGTCCACTTACATACATATCATGGCTACAATACCTAATGTAGTATATTTTTAAATTATGTTAAGTGTGGTACACACATTGTTAGTTATAACTTCATTACTTGTTTTTCCTAGTTGCAAGTTCATGGTTTTAGGTTATGAAGTTATTTTCAACAGAGATGAAAGTAAAAGTATATTACATGATGGACAAGTTCATACACATCTTAAGGAGATATATCACATGAATGAGTGTCCTAGGATTACTAGGTGGAAATTTATTATATTCAATCATGCTAAATCATGGATTTTACAGCACCACCTAATTATTTTAGCTTTGTCCTTAAAGCTACTAAAAACGTAGTTATCTTTTAAGTAAAAGATGTTATAAGTATATGATTCATTTTAGACTCTCTCTCGGGTACTGATGACGGCATGAACGCGAAGTGGTCTACACCTAGGTTTCCCTTATACGTCCGATTGGGCATTAATGAAGGCTTCTGTTATTACGGGTGAACAGAAGAGAATGCAAAGAGATTTTTATCTGGGTTGCACTATTTATCCGATCGAGCAGTAAAAGAGACTGCTGCTATGGATGGACAGGAAGTAATGCAAAGAGATCTTTATTCGGATCGCACTATACATCTGATTAAGCAGTAAAGGAGACTGCTGTTGTGGATGGATAGGAAGGGAATGCAAAGAGATCTTTATCTGGATCGCACTATACATCCGATTGAGCAGTAAAGGAGACTGCTGCTATGGATGGATAGGAAAGGTGTAACACCCCCAAATTCATACAACTCAATACAGCGGAAGACTAGTTGGTGTTACGGGATAGCACATTACTCACATCATAGACAACGCATAAAAATCGCGTCGTTTATTAATAAAGCATTTCCATTCATAAATATCAAGGTTACATAGGTCCCAAGTCATTACATTACATACAAAGTTTTACAAAGTATTTGAATGGAAAAATATTATTTAGGTGCGGGCCATGAATTCTTGTCGTCTTCCCGAGAATTACCTTCAAGTACCTGAGATAAAACATGTTAAAAGAAAAGGTCAGCGATAACGCCGAGTGAATTCATAGAGTTTAATAAATTCCATCAATATAACTTTGGTATAAAATTAGTACCAAAAATCAATTCGTACAAATCATTGTAATAGGCCCTAAAATAGCCAAAATCATTTTATACAAATCTTTGTAATAGGCCATAAAATAGCCAAAATCATTTTATACAAATTCTTATCGAAACTCATAATATAGGCATTTGCCTTAATAATTATTATACGAGCCAATGTCGTAAAAACATCATACAATACGTCTTATGACGTTGTATGAAAACAAAAACCGTTATATGAATATGGTTATGAAAACCAAAACACAAACATAATATCAATAGTATGACCCTGTATTGCTAGTCAAGCAATACGTCGTAATTCTGAGCGTCTAGTAGTATTTCGTTAGTCGGATTATTATAAGCCGCATGACATTGTTACCTTACTAAACCAACAACGGGTAGCTAACCCGATACCAATTTTGCCCATCTAAAGTAGCGTGTCGTCACAAAGGTCACGCTATGGAAATCTTCTCATACATAAATTCGCTTACCAATCAATGTGGCACGACAGGGATCAACCGTCAAGGCGCGAACTGGGGTGATCGTCCCCAAATAGTACTATTAAATGCATAAGCGTCTACCAACTCCCGGTAGTTCACAATTCATGCTAATGGGACTTTTAGTGACATAACCTAACTTTAATAATCCATTTTATTTCATCTATCGGGTCCATTAATCATTTATCAGGTCATACAATCGGGTCATTCAATCATTCGGGTCCAAAATCAATAATCAAACAATCGGGACAAATGGTGTCCTATTTTATAAGACTAACATGTTATCTCCCTCGCGGGTTTATAAAACATTTATAAAAACATTTAAAAGAGTGCGAGGCTATGAACTCACGTTGATGTGGGAAGGCGGGTTATCGGCAATTCGGACGTACGGTACGTGCTTCAATCACGGAAACCTAGACAAATAATACTCGGTCTTAGACTCATGTCCAATGAATTTATAAAAATAACAATTATGTATACATATGATGATTTTATATATATGATGATCAAGTGGGTTTACATATCCTCATTTACTCATTTTTGTGTTATGTGTCGATAACTTTTACACTAGTTTTCTCGTTTTACCTATTTACGTGTTTTAAGTCCAATAAACTTATTATAAGTTCCTTAACTTGTTTTAATCCTTGTTATACTTATTTTATCAGTATGTATACTTTCCATGTTGGGCCCAAATGGGTTAAGCCCAATAAGTTCTTTTTACAAGTGTTTATCTTATTTAGTCCAATTATTAGTCCAATATGCTTAATTAGCTCGTAAATGTCCGTATTTCTTATAGTTCGGGTTTTATCGGTTTTTACTTGTTATACATGTCTATATATCAGTATATAAGTTTTATAAAGTTTTCATTAGACGGGTCCAACCATCTAAGTTTTATTTAACAAAAACGTTAATTTTACGGCAATAGCCGAAAAAGTCGTAAAAATCATGTTTATAGTTTTATATCTTATAAAACATAACAAGTTACTATTTTTATAAAATGTACACTTATTTAACCTTTTACATACTTATATAAATAAAATCCATAAGTTAGTGGGTTTTAATTTATATTTTATACTATTAAATTTTTGAGTGCTTATATAATAGTATTATTCTTTAATTTCCAAAAATCTGATTTTTATCTTTACTTTCACCAAAACTGCCATATCTTGAGTTCTATATGGAGATAGAAGCTCCAATTTTTATCACATAAACTAAATGATATGTGCTACATTTATCTCTTCTATAGCTACTGTTGAATCATCTTCTAAATATTTTCTAAAAATCGTCCAAAACAGTAACCTCAGATTTATACCCTAAACTTGTTTTGATCATATCTCACTCATTACAATGATTCCATTGCATGGCCAACTCTCACATGTGTACAAGACCCATAGCTTACTGTAAATCCATTCCACTTCATCATTTTATCAGTTTACCATATGGTTCTTTACTGTTTTATACAGCCATCAAATTTAACCAAGATTTTAACCTTGTTTCATATGGTTTTTCACCTTTTTAATCATGTTTATCAACAACAAATCCCCACATAACATTTTTATCATCATATAATCATCATATACATATACAATAGGAAATAAAATACATGTTTACATAATTAAAATAACAAGAAGATGAGGAGGACAATCTTTATACCACCAAGTTGATGTAGGTTATGATTTGGACATGATTTTTGATGGAGAAACTTGTGCATAGCCAAGACCATCTTCAAGACCACCATTCTTCATGTCTACTTTGTGGAAAATCATCCCTAAGACACCATGAATACTCCTCCTTGGATGTTATAAGTACCACCAATCAATAGGGTTTCAAAAGGGCTTCAACATATGCAAGTATAACATAGGATTTCATGGTTGAATCAAGATCAAAGGGTGTTTTTGGGGTGGATATGGGACGGCACATTAGAGGAGAGATGAGAGGATTTTGGGTGGTTTGCATGAGTTGTAAATGAGTTGTTAGTTTGTGTGAATGGTTTTGATGGAAAAGTGGTAAGTTGTTGGCTTACAAAGTAAGCTTAAAGGACAAGTGTCCATTTAGTTAAGTAAAAATGACACCAAATGTGGTGTGTTGTACATGTTTGCCGTCCAATATTGCTAGTGGGGTGGGACAATGTATTTTGTCCCATCTCACTAGTTTACGGGTATTCCTCGATTCTAGTTTCCTCGATTTGCGTGCCCTCGGGTCGTTTTACGAAAAACGTTTTTATAAATTATGAATCAACGTCATAAAACGAATCCAATAAAATTTGTCTCATCAAAAACGGAGTTTGAAAACGTAAATACGTAATCCTAAGGTTTCCGGTTTAGTCGTAAAGGACGTTAAAATAAAATGGTAAGTCCTAATCTCTTCTCGTAAATTTGTGGGTTTATGAACCAACACAAATTTAAAACTCCAAAATAATACTCATGGATAAATTTATTTTCTGAAATGTCGGACTGTCACCAAGGACGGTGTATGTAAACGTAAGCACGTAACGTTGAATCCTCCGGTTTAGACGTAGTCAATGCTATTCCAAGACGTAAATCCAAATTTCTTCCCAAAAATAAGTGAGTTCATAAAATAATATTTTCAAATGAATATTGAGAATAAAATATCAATCATAAATTGACGGATTGTCACAGCATTTACCCCTAAACGGGATCTTTGTCCTCAAAGATCATCTTACCTTACTACTCGCTTCTTATAGAGTTAAAGCCATGTGGGTATTTCCTCCACATTCGGTCTTTTCTCACAAGTGCAATTCATTACAATACGCGAGTTCTATCAAACATTTCTACGGGAATAAGATCAGGCTTAATGTTGACTTACTTTCTCTATCCATGATGTTCACGGGTTTTTGATGAATGCAACTTTTCGCCGATCTAAGCTCTATTAAGAATAATCAGAATTTCACTTGATAGATATTCCATCACGTGCGATTTACGAAACATAATTCACGCGGTTCTTGAAGTCCTAGGGTAGATCCAGCTTATATGTCTTTCAATCCCAACTTTTACATCATTTCAATGGTCCCATACAACGGGGACTTATATCCCATGATTTGTCAGATCATGAATTCATCTTTCCAAGGTTAAAAATTGTGGCATAACTTCGCTACCCATTTGGCACTTCAAGGTCTACATTTCACATTCACATAACCTCTTGCCCACTATCGGCAGTTAATAATCAAATCCTAATTTCAACAATCATTTCAGATTTCGCGGGTCGGGTATTTTGTAAGGATAGGTTTGCCATCATAGGAACCTTAAACCTAAAAGACATGTCCAACTCACAGTGGGTGTACGTCGGGTGTCTTTATCTCAACTCCTGCTTACAGATGCTCTAATTTCTAAAGCTTAACAAGATTCGATCTCGATCTTAATACGATAGTTATCAATGATAATCTCTCCAAAGGAAAACGATTATACGGTCTATTACCAAAGGTCATTCATTCAAACATAAAACAACACGTATATTACTCTGTATCGTTACCTTACCTCGTACCTTCGATTTGGGATGGTACATAGTACTCTCATCAAGGTTCGTTCTCAATGATTTCTGAGCAAATCTCTAGAAATTCGATGCGAAGCGAGGATCTTGATTTAGATGTTCGATACAGGCACACTATGTTTACATAACTCTTTTGCATTTATCATTAACGGGAATGATATTAGCAGATTTGGTCAGTCTGTCGACGATGACCCAAATCGAATCAAATTCAGATGATGACCTTTGCAATAGCTAGATGTTTACTAATGTATGAGGCGATATCTGCCTTCATAATTTATCATTAGTACAACTCTTCAGACAAAGATACTTTTAGTCAAAAATGACATACATATAATACTTATACTTACAAATTCCAACATAACTATATCTCACAATCCTCCATATTTAGACAATCACATGTGGTCTTTAAAACATTCAACGCTATTGGCTTCTCAATTCTAATGGTTCACATTAGACGCGAACCCCTTTTTATTATCTATATTATCTCTTTTTACAAACATCAGCTATATTTTAAATTGTTCGGCAATTTATTTTGCACATTCATTATTAAGGAACATGTCCTAACTGGTTCTTTATCTTTTCTACATAATGCGTCGGTATCTATATTCACTTCTGATAGGTGTGTAAACACCCATCCTTTTACCACTTAATTCTGGCTAAAACAAGACCAAAACACGTATTTAATATCATTTGTTTGGAATTATGCGTGGTTTTTGTGTTTATTGTGTTTTCAGAGCTAACCGGGTGAATATTAAAGAAAACATGGGATTGCACGGGTTTTATCAAGGAAAAAGACTAAAGACGAAGTCTATTGTCCAAGAGACGCAAAAGATTTGAAGTCAATGGGCCTATTTGAAGATTTATCGAAGAAAAGGACCAAAGATGGAAGATTTACATATGTCGAAGAAACTCAAGTCTATTTAACGAAGAAATTAAAAGACGAGTTGAATTTAATCGACGACAAATCCCGAATCAGAATCGAAAACGTCAACTTTTCTGAAAAGACGAGAAGACAAGAAGAAAGGGAGAAAGCCCACTCACCTACCAACCACTAGGACTATATATAGGGTTTTTCTTCACATTTTAGGGAGTTAGCTTTTGTTTTTTCTTTTTCCCAGTTTCTTAGGATCGGTTCATCACCAACACCATTAGGGTGTGTGGTGATTTTTAATTTTCTTTCAATCTTGTAAGTTTCAATCATTACTCTTGTTTACTTTTACATTAATCTTTCAATTCCAATCTTTCTATCCATCTTGTTTTTCTTAATCTTTTTATTGCAAGTTCTTAAGTTTTTATTTGATTCAAGTTTGATCTTAAAAAGTTGTTGATTTAGTGTTTTTATTGGTGGGATTTGTTACTTATGATGTTTAAATGATTATTGGTTGATTTGGTAAAACCTTTTTGAGTATTTGGGTCGATTTGATTAAAACTCGTTTTCCCTGTAACTGCTACTGTTCTTCATCTAAACTTTCCGCATAGACGAATTCCTATTTCCCTTATTAGGAATTTTGGATATTCCGCATAGCCAACTTCTTCATTTCCTTACTCGGAATATTTTCTATATTCCGAGTAGAACTTATCTTTCCGCATAGAATATTTTTCCGAATAGGCATGTTTTTCCGAATAGAGCATTTTTCCGATTAGGCATGTTTTTCCGCTTAGAAGGGTTATTCCGCGTAGAACACTTTTTCCGAATAAGTCCATTTTTCCGCATAAGCAAAATTTATTCCGAATAGAGTAGATTTTCCGCATAAGCCTATTATTCCGATTTGAGATTCTTTTCCGAATAGTACTATTTTTCCGCATAGAACAACTTTTCCGCATAGGGTTAATTTTTCCGAATAGGCCAATTCATTCAGAGTAAGGCTACATTCCGCATAGAGCTAGTGTTCTGGATCATCATTTATTCTGTATAAAGCTTATTTTCAGTAAGTTGGGTTCACTGTTTAATGTATCTTAATGTTCTATTCCAGTAATTGTTTTATTTAAATTCAAGTTTAATTTCTTCAACTGTTTTGGTTCAGATTTTAACTTGCTTCAGTCATTTATCTCTTTAATAGAATAGAAAGCCAAAACCACTATTTGTCACCAAGAATAAATCATTCCACTTTAAACTGAGATCAATTCGAGAGGATTCCGAGAATATATTTTGAACCCATTTAAAAAAATATGTATCAAATGGCGCCGCTGCCGGCTCTTCTCGTTAAGATCAAAAGTTTTTTGTGAGAACTTGGATTTTGGGATCTGTTCCCCGTGAACGTTACTTTTTCACAAAAATTTTCAAAAAATCCTTAAAAAATATAAAATTTTCAAAGATACAAAAAAAATTTTAAAACATAAAAACCAAAAATATTTTTGCCTTGTTTTTCTTTGTTCGTTCTTTTGCAGGTGTATGCGCACTCTATCCACGTCTTATCAAGAGCCCGAGCCTCTCGATCACTTAGACATGGCCGGTGTACCACCTCCAAACAATAATAACAACAACAACCCGCCTTTCAACAACATGAACAATAACAACAACAATGAGCCCCTTCCGGATAATCGCCCGATGATTGAACTGCTGCAAGCTCATGTCGATGGCAACACGGATCCAATTGTTATACCACCAATTGCCGCCAACAATTTCGAGCTAAAATCAGGCTTTATCCAGATGGTCTCCGCTCAACCATTCTTGGGACGAACCATTGATGATCCACACGATCACATCAAGAGATTCTTGCAACTCACCAACACGGTCAAGTTCAATGGTGTTCCACAGGAGGTTATAAGGTTACAACTTTTTCCCTTTTCTTTAGAGGGACAAGCCCGGCATTGGCTTGCTAAGGAACCGCCACAGAGTATTCTCTCGTGGACGGATTTGGAAACAAAGTTTATCAATTACTTTTTTCCACCCTCTCGTACTACCGCTTTGCGGAATGAGATCATAAATTTTGAACAAAAGTACGATGAGTCGTTCAGTGAATCTTGGGATCGTTTCAAAGATCTTTTACGAAAATGCCCACAACATGGTTTTACCAAAGTACATCAAATTAATACTTTTTACAATGGGTTAAGCATGAGTGACCAAGATTCACTGAACAGTACCTCGGGGGGTAATCTATTGGCTAAGACTTCCAATGCTGCTTGGGACATCATTGAGAATAAATCTCGTGTGTAAACCAAGAGTTTTCGGACCAATGTCGCTAGTGCTAGCACTAGTGACAGCGACAAGCGATTAGACAAAATCACTACGCTTCTTGAATCGCTTGTCACCCACACCGTCAGCAACAACAACAGTAACAACGCCAAACACGCTCAAGTGAACGCTGTCAGCCAACCTTGTGAGATATGCGGTGGTCCTCACTCTTACACCACTTGTACCGCCACCCAAGACTACCCTGCTGAGAATGTGAATGCAGCTTATGGCACCTATCCTCAACCCGCTTATCAAGCTAGACCTCAAGGTGACCGTAATTTGCTAAGCTACCGCTCTAACAATTATCGTTCCCCACCTGGTTTTCCCCAAAACAACCCAAACCAACAACAAAACCTAAACCGCCCTCCTCAACAACAACAACAGCCTCGACAACCATACATACCTCCTCACAAGCAGCAACAACCACCTCAACGAAACAACCAAGTTTACCAACAACCTGCTTATCAACCACCCGCATACAATGCTCCTCCCAACCAACCCACCGCTCTTCACCAAGAAGTGGAAACTTATATGAGGACTAACGATGTGATAGTGGGACATCTTCAGAAAGAAGTGCTCAACCTGAAAGCGGACTTGGTCAAGAAAGGAAACGAATTGAGAGCCGACATGAGAAACACGTTGGATAGCCAAACTAATGATCTGAGGAACATGATGGCTAGTTTCTTCCAAGGTAATCAACCCTCTTCTTCGGGTACTCTCCCGAGTAACACCGTTGCGAATCCTAGATGGGAGATGAAAGCAATCACCACTCGAAGTGGCAAAGGTACCAAGGAACCCGAGCTTCCTATACCTCCACTGGTGATTGTGACTAAGGAGAACGAGTCACCTGCTCCTATTCCTCATCCTTCTCCTTCCCTAATTTCTCCACCTATTCCTTCTACCCCTCCTCCACCCGTGGTTGTGAGTGATCCTATTATCCCAAAGCCTTCCTCTTCTCCCAATATACCTTATCCATCTAGGTTGAGGAAAGAGAAGCAAAAGAGCAAGGATGATATTCAGGTTTCGAACTTCCTTAAAATGTTCAAACAATTGAATTTCAATATCTCCTTCGCTGAGGCTCTCGCTCACATGCCCAAATACGCGAAAATGTTTAAAGATCTTCTGAGCGACAAGGAAAAGCTCCTCGATATTGCCAACACCCAACTTAATGAGAATTGCTCTGCAGTACTCTTAAGGAAATTGCCAACCAAGCTTGGTGATCCGGGTCGTTTCTTAATTCCTTGCAATTTCCCGGGAGTAGAGAATTGCATGGCCCTAGCCGATCTAGGTGCCAGTATTAATCTCATGCCTCTAAGTGTTTGGAAGCAATTATCTCTCCCAGAGCTAGTCCCCACCAAAATGACTTTGGAATTGGCTAACCGTACGGTTGCTTATCCAGTGGGGATAGCCGAAGACGTCATTGTAGGAGTCGACAAATTCACCTTTCCTGCTGATTTTGTTGTCGTCGACTACGAGATGGACCCCCGTGTGCCACTAATTGTTGGTCGTCCATTCTTAAGGACCGGTCGCACTCTCATTGATGTTGAAGCCGGTGAGCTTATCATGAGAGTGGGTGACGATAAAGTAGTCTTCAACATGGGAAAGTTGTCTAAACAGCCTTATTCATATGATAGTGTTAATTATATTGACGTTCTTGATGAGGCTTGTGAAGAACACTTTAATGATGCTTGCAAAAGTATTCCTACCTCTCTTCCCAATGTTGAGACCGTGTCCTCTATTGATTCATCATTGTCTCTATTTGGAGATAGTGATTTATTCTGGAACAATCTTGAAGATACCATGGGAGATGTGAATTTAGCTACTAATGAATCTCCTATCGATGGGGATGAAGACATGAATTTCTTTGACAATCTTCTCAACGAAGACAATCCTTCGCCTCCATCTCCCACGGTCATTGCTATCGATACTCTGACTTCGAATACGCCTCCCGTCGACAATCCTCCGGATCTAGAACTTAAGGAGTTGCCGCCCCATCTTGAGTATGTATTCCTCGAAGAAGAGAAGAACTCGCCAGTCATCATTGCTAAGGATTTGAAGGATGAAGAGAAAGCCCGACTTGTCGCCGTGTTGAAAGATCATAAGAAGGCTATTGCTTGGAAGATTTCGGATATTCGTGGAATTAATCCTCACTTCTGCACACACAAAATTCTCATGGAAGACGACTTTAAGCCCACAATTCAAAGCCAACGAAGGGTGAATCCAAAAATCCATGAAGTCATCAAAACAGAGGTTCTCAAACTTCTTGATGCGGGTATGATTTACCCTATTTCGGATTCACCATGGGTTAGTCCAATCCATTGTGTGCCCAAGAAGGGCGGAATAACCGTTGTTCCCAATGAACACAACGAGTTGATTCCCACTCGTCTCGTTACTGGGTGGAGAGTTTGTATAGACTACCGCAAACTCAATGATGCCACGAGAAAGGATCATTTCCCTCTACCTTTTATGGACCAAATGCTTGAACGTTTAGCAGGTAATGAATATTACTGCTTTCTTGATGGTTTCTCGGGTTATTTCCAAATACCCATCGATCCCCAAGATCAAGAGAAGACTACATTCACTTGTCCCTATGGCACATTTGCTTATAAAAGAATGCCTTTTGGCTTATGCAATGCCCCCGGGACTTTCCAAAGGTGCATGTTAGCTATCTTCCATGACATGGTTGAACAAACCATGGAAGTCTTCATGGATGATTTCTCGGTCTTCGGGGATTCCTTCTCTTCTTGCCTTGCCAATTTGGAACGTATGCTCAAGCGGTGCGAAGACACTCGCCTAGTTCTGAATTGGGAAAAATGCCATTTTATGGTAAAAGAAGGCATCGTGCTGGGACATAAAATTTCCAAAGCCGGTCTTGAAGTAGACCGTGCTAAAGTCGATGTTATCGCCAAGTTGCCTCCACCTTCAACCGTGAATGGTGTGAGAAGTTTTTTGGGTCATGCGGGCTTCTATCGTCGATTCATCAAATATTTTTCTCACATCGCTCGCCCGATGACCCACCTCTTGGAAAAAGATACTCCTTTTATCTTCTCCAAAGAGTGTCTTGAAGCCTTCAACTCGCTTAAGGATAAGCTTACTAAGGCACCCGTCTTAGTTACCCCTAATTGGGAGCTGCCCTTTGAGTTGATGTGCGATGCTAGTGATTTTGCTATTGGAGCGGTTCTGGGATAAAGAGTGAATAAACACTTCCAACCAATCCATTACGCTAGCAAGACAATGACTGGGGCACAATTGCATTATACGACAACTGAAAAAGAGCTTTTAGCTATTGTCTATGCTTTTGAAAAATTCCGCCCCTATCTTGTCCTTTCCACCACCATCGTGTATACCGATCATTCCGCGCTGAAGTACTTGTTGACAAAGCAAGATTCCAAACCAAGACTTCTTCGCTGGGTTTTGCTGCTCCAGGAATTTAAAATCGAAATTCGCGATAAAAAAGGAGCAGAAAACTTAGTCGCGGACCATCTCAGCAGACTTGAGGATCCTTACCAAGGTGATCATCCAAACAAAGAAATCAATGATTCTTTTCCATTGGAGACCTTAATGTCTATAAACTCGAAGTCGAATGAAACCCCGTGGTTTGCGGACTTTGCAAACTACTTGGCGGGTGGAATTCTCAAGGAAGGGTTGACGTCTCAACAAAAGAAGAAGTTCTTCACCGACATTAAGACTTACTTTTGGGACGACCCTTACCTATTCAAACAATGTGCCGACCTGATTATCCGTCGATGTGTTGATGGACCGGCAGCCTTAGAAATCCTTGATGCTTGCCACAAAGGACCCACTGGTGGTCACTTTGGTCCCAACTACACTGCCAAAAAAGTGTTTGATTCGGGATTCTATTGGCCCACCATCTACCGTGATGCTCACGAGATGGTTAAACGATGTGATGCTTGCCAGAAACAAGGCAAGATCACACATAAAGACGAGATGCCTCAGAATTTCATTCAAGAATGTGAAATCTTTGATGTTTGGGGTATCGACTTTATGGGGCCATTCCCTTCCTCTAAAGGAAACAAATACATCCTTGTAGCCGTTGACTACGTTTCAAAGTGGGTTGAAGCCAAAGCTTTACCTACTAATGACGCAAGGGTGGTTTGTAACTTTTTGAAAGCTCTATTCGCTAGATTCGGTGTGCCTCGTGCCATTATTAGTGATCATGGGACTCATTTTTGCAATGACCAATTCGCAAGAGTCATGGCTAAGTATGGTGTAAATCATCGTCTTTCCACAGCCTACCACCCACAAACTAATGGCCAGGCTGAAATATCCAACCGAGGACTTAAGCGAATTCTGGAAAGAACCGTGGGAGAGCATCGTGCCGCATGGGCTGATAAACTTGATGATGCTTTGTGGGCTTTCCGTACTGCTTACAAGACTCCGATCGGCTGTACACCATATCGTCTCGTGTACGGGAAAGCGTGCCACCTCCCCCATTGAGTTGGAGCACAAGGCTTACTGGGCCTTGAAGTGGGCCAATTTTGATATAAACAAAGCCGGTGACCTACGCAAGATCCAACTCAATTAGCTCAATGAACTTCGGAATGAGGCTTATGAAAATTCTTTGATCTATAAGGAAAGAACTAAGCTCATTCACGACTCCAAGATCAAAAACCGAGAGTTCCATGTTGGAGACAAAGTCTTACTTTTTAACTCTCGGTTGAAAATCCTTTCGGGCAAGCTCAAATCTCGTTGGTCCGGCCCATTCACCATTGCCCAAATTTTTCCATATGGTACTCTCGAGCTCGCTCAACCTAATGGACCTAATTTTAAGGTGAATGGCCAACGAGTGAAATTGTACTTTGGTGAGGGCACCTCTCAGGAGGTGATTCCATCCCTCACCACGTTCCCCATGAACTAATTTTGGGTCGAGTCAGGCTCGTGACTCGGTTATAAAAAACAAGCGCTCCTCGGGAGGCAGCCCGAGTATCTATCCTTTTAACCCCCTAAGTGTAGGGGAGGACCTATTTTGGTCGTTTGTGTTTGTGTGGTGATGTGATTACAGGGATAACTGCACTCTTGGAAACTTTGAAGAACCGTGCTCCCGTGTTATCCGAAATCCGGTTCTATCTTTCAACTATCGTGATTCAATTTTCTTCATACTCACATTTGAAATTGATCACTTTAGTCGTCTCTTCCTTAACTTGAGTTAACCAACGTGCACAATGTCATAAGTGTAGGGGAGATTTTTCCCACATGCTTAAACATTGAGGACAATGTTTATCTTAAGTGTAGGGGAGACTTCTATCGAAGTTTTAAGTGGACTTTTTCCATGAAAATGCCTTCATTTAACCAGAAAATTCTATTTTTCAACATTTTTCAAATTTTTTATCAATTTTGGCCATTTAGTCTTAATTTTTAAATTTTTATCGTTGCTTTCATATGTATATATCCCGCAATAAAGTCAAAAATATTAATAAAGTGGTGTAGCTAGTTTTGAAATCTTTGACATATTAGGCCCGTTGCGTTTATTTTGACTCAACCCGAATAGACTTATCCAAGTTTATTCTAGCTAGTATCCTTAACCATGTAGACCTTAATTGGTTTATTAGGCTAAGTATCCACGAGTCTCATTACTTGAGATTTTAAATTGTGGAGGACGAGAAATGATAGAGTCAATTATAAGTCGGTATTCTTGCGCAAGCTCACTTGGTGTAATTATTTGCCTATTCTCCCATCACTTGCTAATAATTTATCTGCAATAAGTAAGGTCGTACGATTTGAAAGGTTACTTAGCTTCTAGCCCAAGATCGTTTAAAAGTTGCTCGGTAATGATAAGAGTTCATAGCCAAGGCATAACTTATGAAGCGGGGCGCGAAGATTGGCGATTCCGAAAAGCCCCTAACAAGGCATGAGGATTCAAATTTATTGCTGAAGATCCAAAGTGATGTGAAAAGCATTATTCCTAAAATCAATATGAAGGATCAAGACTCACGACGAAAAGCAATCAACTCCCATAAAGATCATGGAGAAGTCTATCCGAAAAGACCCTAACAAGGTATGAGGATAAATAGATCCAAGTCCGAAAAGGAGGCGGATCGTTGTATCTCAAAATCCCAATTAGAGATTGAAGAAATAATCATGAAGTCGTGGTCAACAAAGTTGGAGTACCCCTCAAAAGTCTCCAAGTGAAGAAACTCTATTATGATGAGAAGACCATTATCTCAAGAACGTCTCTCGAAGATATGAAGTATGAAGTACATGCCAAATATCGGCCCGAGAAAGGTCTCAAATCGTGAACCGAGTTATGCCAAGATATGAACTTTTTGATATCCCGAGAAGCAGTTTTAAGAGATTTTGTCCTTTAGCTAACTATTGATCAAATCGTCCTACTTTGCTTTCAGCCTAAATAAACTATCGAAATAAGTCCAAAAATGCATCTTCATGATCATTCTAAGACAAAAATAAAATATAAGAGATACAACTAGGAATAAGGGAGTTTAAGCATTTAATTAAGCCATGTGTGCAAGTGTTTGAATTGCTAACTTATAATAACAATGATCTCGTTTTTAAGCTTAGTGTGGGGAACGTGAAACTTGAGGGTGATAAATCTTCGCAGCACCAAAGCCCTAATGTAAGTCCTTGATTTCTTTGCAAGTTATTTCCATCCTTTTGTTTACTTTAAAGTTTTAAATTTCTCTTAGTACTTTAATTTTTGTTTAGTAGTATGTTAATAAGGCCAAGGTTGATTATTTATGAGAAAAGTGTAAAATTGCTTTATCACTAAGCATTGCATGAGGGCATGGCAATGGTTAAGTGTAGGGGATTTGATAGGTGTGTAAACACCCATCCTTTTACCACTTAATTCTGGCTAAAACAAGACCAAAACACGTATTTAATATCATTTGTTTGGAATTATGCGTGGTTTTTGTGTTTATTGTGTTTTCAGAGCTAACCGGGTGAATATTAAAGAAAACATGTGATTGCACGGGTTTTATCAAGGAAAAAGACTAAAGACGAAGTCTATTGTCCAAGAGACGCAAAAGATTTGAAGTCAATGGGCCTATTTGAAGATTTATCGAAGAAAAGGACCAAAGATGGAAGATTTACATATGTCGAAGAAACTCAAGTCTATTTAACGAAGAAATTAAAAGACGAGTTGAATTTAATCGACGACAAATCCCGAATCATAATCGAAAACGTCAACTTTTCTGAAAAGACGAGAAGACAAGAAGAAAGGGAGAAAGCCCACTCACCAACCAACCACTAGGACTATAAATAGGGTTTTCCTTCACATTTTAGGGAGTTAGCTTTTGTTTTTTCTTTTTCCCAGTTTCTTAGGATCGGTTCATCACCAACACCATTAGGGTGTGTGGTGATTTTTAATTTTCTTTCAATCTTGTAAGTTTCAATCATTACTCTTGTTTACTTTTACATTAATCTTTCAATTCCAATCTTTCTATCCATCTTGTTCTTCTTAATCTTTTTATTGCAAGTTCTTAAGTTTTTATTTGATTCAAGTTTGATCTTAAAAAGTTGTTGATTTAGTGTTTTTATTGGTGGGATTTGTTACTTATGATATTTAAATGATTATTGGTTGATTTGGTAAAACCTTTTTGAGTATTTGGGTCGATTTGATTAAAACTCGTTTTCCCTGTAACTGCTACTGTTCTTCATCTAAACTTTCCGCATAGACGAATTCCTATTTCCCTTATTCAGAATTTTGGATATTCCGCATAGCCAGCTTCTTCATTTCCTTACTCGGAATATTTTCTATATTCCGAGTAGAACTTATCTTTCCGCATAGAATATTTTTCTGAATAGGCATGTTTTTCCGAATAGAGCATTTTTCCGATTAGGCATGTTTTTCCGCTTAGAAGGGTTATTCCGCGTAGAACACTTTTTCCGAATAAGTCCATTTTTCCGCATAAGCAAAATTTATTCCGAATAGAGTAGATTTTCCGCATAAGCCTATTATTCCGATTTGAGATTCTTTTCCGAATAGTACTATTTTTCCGCATAGAACAACTTTTCCGCATAGGGTTAATTTTTCCGAATAGGCCAATTCATTCAGAGTAAGGCTACATTCCGCATAGAGCTAGTGTATTCTGGATCATCATTTATTCCGTATAAAGCTTATTTTCAGTAAGTTGGGTTCACTGTTTAATGTATCTTAATCTTCTATTCCAGTAATTGTTTTATTTAAATTCAAGTTTAATTTCTTCAACTGTTTTGGTTCAGATTTTAATTTGCTTCAGTCATTTATCTCTTTAATAGAATAGAAAGCCAAAACCACTATTTGTCACCAAGAACAAATCATTCCACTTTAAACTGAGATCAATTCGAGAGGATTCCGAGAATATATTTTGAACCCATTGAAAAAATATGTATCAACTTCTCATGATGATGTAATTATCATGTCCACAATTCACTCAGATATTTTTCTATATTATGCGTCGGTAATTACGTTCACCTTTCCTGATGAAATAAATATCATAACCGTATTTATTCAAAATTCTTTCTTCATATCTTCTATGTTTTAGTTTCGTCTTTACTATCATTTTTATCCGTTTTACTCAATCCATCGTCTAAAGCGTCGATAATCATTATAATTAATTAAATAATTATTTATTAAATTTTTATGAAACGTAAACGTAAAGATTTTTAAATTTCTTAGTCCATCCAATTATATAAAATGTTCAAAATTAAATTTGAATTTAATTAACAAGATTCTTGTTGATTTATTGAAAATAATTATAAGATTCGTAAATGTTCGGAAAACCTTCGTTTATACTTTGGTTAAAATTTTCTTAGTTGAAAAGTAAAAATTGTCGTTTCAATTTTTAAGTCATGGTTTAAATGTTTTCCTCAATTCCGCTTAAGTTGTCTAGAAGTATACACAAACATTTACCCCTAAACAGAAGTTTATTTAAATGTTGTGATTATATGGGAATAATCCCTTAAAATCCTTTGTTAAAATATTTGTTAAAACATATTTCCACTTCTTTTTGGTAAAATCCAAAGTCTTAAAAGGGCTCTTAATTTTTGAAGAATCAAAATATATTCCATTATCCTTTTAATTACATAGTCAAATCATGTAAAGTATTAAGTTTTTAATCCCGTGTTAATTATTCAAGGTTCAGGTTTACACTGTTCGGCCAATTCAGGGCAGTCTATAAATAATTATTAACTCATTCTTATTCTGATAAACAAACATATAGTCCTTAATGATCACGAGCATAAATTTATGCCTACACACGTGATTCATCATAATTATGAATACTACATGTGCATTGTCAATCCAAACGACATCACGTGAAACTCATAATGTTTATTACAAGTACCGGATGTAGTGATTGGAATACATAATCTTTTTCGCGGACGCGACGTTGATGATAACCATGCCGTGAGTCAAATCTTTAAAACATACGCTAGAACCTTGTAAATGATCGAACAAATCTTCCATTTCGAGTTATGGATATCGTTTTCGATTGTCAATTTACTCAGTTCACAGTAACCTATAAATATAAGGAATGATAACACCATAGCTCTTCATGATGACAGGCTTGGTATAATGATATCTTTCTCCGACAACTCTCTCAGTTGTACGGTAATTCCTTAAATTCAGATGGTGCTGACGTACAGTGCACAAGCCACAGGTGCAGCACCGAGAATAATATCAATACCAATTTCAACTTGCCTTAATGGCGAAAGTCTAGGTAAATCACCAACAAATACTTCCTAAAGTTTCAGATAACATAAACATCTTTCAATACATTCATATTAGGTTCTTTCTAGATTAAAATATCTATGACTTATTCACAACCATTCACGGTATAATTTTAAGTCTAAATGCAGGATACGGTCATCCATCAAGAATTATTTAGATCACTTTTGATAATCAACATCTTATCATTTAGAGGAATTCTACTCGAGTTCCCATCAATTAAGACAATGTCGTTATGTCATAATCAATCAATCCATTCTACTGGCATTACCAACTTTCCAGTTTTTTTGCCGTCGATAAGATGTGAACTTCTCAAAAGTCTAATAATAACTCACGATCCTTCACAAATTCAAGGATATATGGAGATACAACTACCATTAAAAGAGTAAGGTCAACGCATAATCTATGCGAGAGAATTTCAAATTAGATACAGACGAAAACATTTAACGAATATGAATATATCCCATGTTTTCATAATTTGAGTACGCATTCGAAAGCTCCTCGGATCGTTACCCAGGTCATTCAAATGAAATCAAATCATAAGAAATGATAAGAACGTCAATACATCCAGTCGGGTATCAACACTCGATAATCAGATACTTTTCCTAAGAATCTCACCACGGGAGAATTAGACAAGAAAGAATTGTCAATCGTCAAATAAGACAATTTCCACAGATGAGTAAATTCGACTCAGAAGAATAGAGGCTGCAGGCACATATGTAGGTGTCCCTAACACTATGTCCCTATTTTTCACTTCTTGCAGATCTCATAAATTTTAATCTTTCACAATCTTCAAAGAAATTTAGTGTTTATTAATCAGTTTTTATGGTGACTACTAATCAGCCTTGCATGGTCCATTCCAAATTGTATGTAGGCGCGCAACTATATACAATTTCAAGATTAACGATGCGATACTCAGTTCGTCAAAATTTTATCATCATGTTTATAATAAAAACATTTTCATGCTTAATTCTTAAATAAGAATCAAAAATAAATTTACAAAGATTTTCTTTGTTATGAAAACAATTAAGTTTTCAAAGCGTCTCATAAACAACTTCATTTTGATATCAATCACTTATAAATCTCACTTTGAATAATCCTTATTGTGATGAAAATTAAATTTTCTCAAAGGATACCGTTTTAACTTTATAAAAACAATGTGTGATCTGCAAAGGAGTGATGAAGAGTTGTTCACCAAGACCTTAACTACAATATGATAGGAAATGAGCTTTAGCCAAATAATCATGAGGTTCATGATCTCGATGGCACTCAACAAGAATAATCCACAACGTAACTCAAATAGAGATGAGTACTTGCTCAATGGTTGCATCACTAATGCGAACACTAGGATGAAGCAATAAAGATAGATAACATCGATACATGTAGGATTTAGCAATCAAAGGTAGCCTTTTTCATTAATCACAAACAAGTCAAAATTGTACCGTAACACATTACGTGTCACTATGTCATACAATTCTCAAAACTCATCCTACCAACTGATATCTCAGTTAAGTTAAGGATTTTTAAAAGATACCACAATGAATACTAATCTACAAGAGTCATTAGGTGTTCCACATGTCCCGGAAGATCCATCGGTCTCAATTCAGAAGAAGATTTCTTCAATTTATTTCTTGGACACTGGGCATCCTCATTAGTGGACAATGGCCTAGGAACAACCATTAACACAAATCAACAATCAACTAAATCCTTATAATTCAATCACAAAACTTAACGACTTCCTCTTAACAATCTTATATCCCATATAAGTTAAATTTTACTTTATTCAAGTTTCAACCAATTTTATACTCAATGCGATATCCTACCTCATTTTCCAATACTTTCAATCTTATTCTTAGGCCTTAATAGGGCAATAAAAGCTCGATATGAATCCATACTTAATTTCCAATCCTATATCTTTTACAACAACAATTATCAAATGAGTCATTAGTATGAAATGACTTGATCATTCAACTAGACTTCTCGGAAAGGTACTAGTGCATGAGGCTTTTAGGTAATGGTTCCAATGACAGCCTCAAGTGCAACATTCACCCTTTCGATTTCAATTTAAGAATTGGATGACAACGAATCAGATGACAACTTTCCAGGTGGTAAGTTTTGTCAAACTCCACTCTATAAGAAAAGATCGTCATAACATCGATATCAGTTTTAATCTCGCCAATTGTTTTTCAATATCACAATCAACTAATATCTACATTTCTACGAGTATCAACCGTTTGTTGGGATAATAAATATCCACAACATGGTTTAGATCTAGGATAGCTAGAATTCCTACGAGAATAGCTTCGATTAATTTACTAGGGGATTTAGGGTTACTTGTGACAATCGACGTCGTATAAATACCTCGTATAAAAATAAAAATAATCATCAAACAATCATGTAATAAAATTACATCATATATATATATAATCCAAGTTATATATATATTAAAATAACACTTCTCAGTCTTGGCCTTGTCGGTAACTCGGGAATTCTTCGGCACCGTTATAGTCAAAAGATTTTTAGACATTTTTAGAAAAATGTTTATAGTTAAAAGATTTTGAAATGTTTTATTCAAAACCTTGGTTTTAAAAATCTTTCGTTCTCTATAACGAGAGCTCTGGTACCAAACTGTAACACCCCCAAATTCATACAACTCAATACAGCGGAAGACTAGTTGGTGTTACGGGATAGCACATTACTCACATCATAGACAACGCATAAAAATCGCGTCGTTTATTAATAAAGCATTTCCATTCATAAATATCAAGGTTACATAGGTCCCAAGTCATTACATTACATACAAAGTTTTACAAAGTATTTGAATGGAAAAATATTATTTAGGTGCGGGCCATGAATTCTTGTCGTCTTCCCGAGAATTACCTTCAAGTACCTGAGATAAAACATGTTAAAAGAAAAGGTCAGCGATAACGCCGAGTGAATTCATAGAGTTTAATAAATTCCATCAATATAACTTTGGTATAAAATTAGTACCAAAAATCAATTCGTACAAATCATTGTAATAGGCCCTAAAATAGCCAAAATCATTTTATACAAATCTTTGTAATAGGCCATAAAATAGCCAAAATCATTTTATACAAATTCTTGTCGAAACTCATAATATAGGCATTTGCCTTAAAAATTATTATACGAGCCAATGTCGTAAAAACATCATACAATACGTCTTATGACGTTGTATGAAAACAAAAACCGTTATATGAATATGGTTATGAAAACCAAAACACAAACATAATATCAATAGTATGACCCTGTATTGCTAGTCAAGCAATACGTCGTAATTCTGAGCGTCTAGTAGTATTTCGTTAGTCGGATTATTATAAGCCGCATGACATTGTTACCTTACTAAACCAACAACGGGTAGCTAACCCGATACCAATTTTGCCCATCTAAAGTAGCGTGTCGTCACAAAGGTCACGCTATGGAAATCTTCTCATACATAAATTCGCTTACCAATCAATGTGGCACGACGGGGATCAACCGTCAAGGCGCGAACTGGGGTGATCGTCCCCAAATAGTACTATTAAATGCATAAGCGTCTACCAACTCCCGGTAGTTTACAATTCATGCTAATGGGACTTTTAGTGACATAACCTAACTTTAATAATCCATTTTATTTCATCTATCGGGTCCATTAATCATTTATCGGGTCATACAATCGGGTCATTCAATCATTCGGGTCCAAAATCAATAATCAAACAATCGGGACAAATGGTGTCCTATTTTATAAAACTAACATGTTATCTCCCTCGCGGGTTTATAAAACATTTATAAAAACATTTAAAAGAGTGCGAGGCTATGAACTCACGTTGATGTGGGAAGGCGGGTTATCGGCAATTCGGACGTACGGTACGTGCTTCAATCACGGAAACCTAGACAAATAATACTCGGTCTTAGACTCATGTCCAATGACTTTATAAAAATAACAATTATGTATACATATGATGATTTTATATATATGATGATCAAGTGGGTTTACATATCCTCATTTACTCATTTTTGTGTTATGTGTCGATAACTTTTACACTAGTTTTCTCGTTTTACCTATTTACGTGTTTTAAGTCCAATAAACTTATTATTAGTTCCTTAACTTGTTTTAATCCTTGTTATACTTATTTTATCAGTATGTATACTTTCCATGTTGGGCCCAAATGGGTTAAGCCCAATAAGTTCTTTTTACAAGTTTTTATCTTATTTAGTCCAATTATTAGTCCAATATGCTTAATTAGCTCGTAAATGTCCGTATTTCTTATAGTTCGGGTTTTATCGGTTTTTACTTGTTATACATGTATATATATCAGTATATAAGTTTTATAAAGTTTTCATTAGACGGGTCCAACCATCTAAGTTTTATTTAACAAAAACGTTAATTTTACGGCAATAGCCGAAAAAGTCGTAAAAATCATGTTTATAGTTTTATATCTTATAAAACATAAAAAGTTACCATTTTTATAAAATGTACACTTATTTAACCTTTTACATAATTATATAAATAAAATCCATAAGTTATTGGGTTTTAATTTATATTTTATACTATTAAATTTTTGAGTGCTTATATAATAGTATTATTCTTTAATTTCCAAAAATCTGATTTTTATCTTTACTTTCACCAAAACTTCCATATCTTGAGTTCTATATAGAGATAGAAGCTCAAATTTTTATCACATAAACTACATGATATGTGTTACATTTAACTCTCCTATAGCTACTGTTGAATCATCTTTAAATATTTTCTAAAAATCGTCCAAAACAGTAACCTCAGATTTATACCCTAAACTTGTTTTGATCATATCTCACTCATTACAATGATTCCATTGAATGGCCAACTCTCACATGTGTACAAGACCCATAGCTTAATGTAAATCCATTCCACTTCATCATTTTATCAGTTTACCATATGGTTCTTTACTGTTTTATACAGCCATCAAATTTAACCAAGATTTTAACCTTGTTTCATATGGTTTTTCACCTTTTTAATCATGTTTATCAACAACAAATCCCCACATAACATTTTTATCATCATATAATCATCATATACATATACAATAGGAAATAAAATACATGTTTACATAATCAAAATAACAAGAAGATGAGGAGGACAATCTTTATACCACCAAGTTGATGTAGGTTATGATTTGGACATGATTTTTGATGGAGAAACTTGTGCATAGCCAAGACCATCTTCAAGACCACCATTCTTCATGTATACTTTGTGGAAAATCATCCCTAAGACACCATGAATACTCCTCCTTGGATGTTATAAGTACCACCAATCAATAGGGTTTCAAAAGGGCTTCAACATATGCAAGTATAACATAGGATTTCATGGTTGAATCAAGATCAAAGGGTGTTTTTGGGGTGGATATGGGACGGCACATTAGAGGAGAGATGAGAGGATTTTGGGTGGTTTGCATGAGTTACAAATGAGTTGTTAGTTTGTGTGAATGGTTTTGATGGAAAAGTGGTAAGTTGTTGGCTTACAAAGTAAGCTTAAAGGACAAGTGTCCATTTAGTTAAGTAAAAATGACACCAAATGTGGTGTGTTGTACATGTTTGCCGTCCAATATTGCTAGTGGGGTGGGACAATGTATTTTGTCCCATCTCACTAGTTTACGGGTATTCCTCGATTCTAGTTTCCTCGATTTGCGTGCCCTCGGGTCGTTTTACGAAAAACGTTTTCATAAATTATGAATCAACGTCACAAAACGAATCCAATAAAAATTGTCTCATCAAAAACAGAGTTTGAAAACGTAAATACGTAATCCTAAGGTTTCCGGTTTAGTCGTAAAGGACGTTAAAATAAAATCGTAAGTCCTAATCTCTTCTCGTAAATTTGTGGGTTTATGAACCAACACAAATTTAAAACTCCAAAATAATACTCATGGATAAATTTATTTTCTGAAATGTCGGACTGTCACCAAGGACGGTGTATGTAAACGTAAGCACGTAACGTTGAATCCTCAGGTTTAGACGTAGTCAATGCTATTCCAAGACATAAATCCAAATTTCTTCCCAAAAATAAGTGAGTTCATAAAATAATATTTTCAAATGAATATTGAGAATAAAATATCAATCATAAATTGACGGATTGTCACAAAAGGAATGCAAAGAGATCTTTATCTGGATCGCACTATACAGCCGGTTGAGCAGTAAAGGAGACTGCTGCTATGGATGGATAGGAAAGTAATGCAAGGAGATCTTTATCCGGTTCGCACATACATCCGATTGAGCAGTAAAAGAGACTGTTGCTATGGATGGATAGGAAAGGAATGCAAAGAGATCTTTATCTGGATCGCACTATACATCTGATGGAGCAGTAAAGGAGACTGCTGTTGTGAATGGATAGGAAGGGAATGCAAAGAGATCTTTATCTGGATCGCACTATACATCCGATTGAGCAGTAAAGGAGACTGTTGCAATGGATGGATAGGAAAGGAATGCAAAGAGATCTTTATCTGGATCGCACTATACATCCGATTGAGCAGTAAAGAAGACTGCTGCTATGGATGTATAGGAAAGGAATGCAAAGAGATCTTTATCTGGATCGCACTATACATCCGATTGAGCAGTAAAGGAGACTGTTGCTATGGATAGATAGGAAAGGAATGCAAAGAGATCTTTATTTGGATCGCACTATATATCCGATTGAGCAGTAAAGGAGACTGCTGCTATGGATGGATAGGAAAGGAATGCAAAGAGATCTTTATCTGGATCGCACTATATATCCGATTGAGCAATAAAGGAGACTGCTGTTATGGTGGATGGATAGGCGCAGGCTTCCCAACGGGGGTCACAGCTATACCCTTCCAGGATCTGGGAGAGGACCAATGGCGTTGTGGATTTGGTTAGGAGGACAAATCCATTGCAAGTGGTTTCTGATATGAGGAGGACACGCCAGCATGTTGTATACGCTGGGGAAGCTGGGGATGTACTATATCTGCATCCTTTTCACGTGTGAGATACAGGTTATATCTCCACACCCGATGATGAAAATTAGGGGTTCAAGGTAAAATAAAACATTTTAACTATAACCCCTCCTATATCAACAGCTTTAAGAATAGACTTACAATTATACCTCAAGCTTGTGGGATACAAACATCAGTTACTAGTACTAAAGTTTTTACCTAACAGAGAGGTTAGGATTATTGTTGATGGCGATTAGGTAAGAAGTTGCAAAGAATCTGCTTCATTCGCCGTGGTGCTGAGCGAGAGGGCGTAGAAAAGAAGCACCTCAAATGGTGGAAATAAAAGAAGATACCAAGAATAAAGAAGTGTGCGCCTTGCGGGGTGCCGTAACAAGGGTCATGCATTCACTATTACTGGTTCAAAATTTGTACAAATCCTGACTTCTAAAGAGAGGAAATCACATCTCCCAGAGTCTGGTGGGTGATGGTATTGTCGAACTAATTGGACCCGAAGAGGAAGGAGGAATGCCCAAAAACATGGGACATTCAACATCTCTTTACGAGGGATGTCGGACATAGCCCTATAAAGTACACCCATTGTGAGTTGGATGTGCCTTTCAAGTTTAGGGTTGCCTAAGTGGCGGATATAACCCTACAGAATACACCCATTGTGAGTTGGATGTGTCTTTCAGGTTTAGGGTTGGAGAAACAGGTTAGGGAAATGGGGCATCCCCGGACCAAGTACTCTCTGGATTGTTGGTGCTAGAAATGACACTAAATCTAGTGTTAACTATATTGGGGTTATGGCTCCCCAGTATAATCAAGGTTTCATCTCCCCAAGGTACACGAACCCATTTTGGTCATATAGCATATTTACATGATACTTGCTAGTTAATTCATGCTAATGACGACATCAATGCTATCAAGACTTTCTAGGATCTGATTGATGTAAAACGGGTGATTGGAAAGTTTTAAGGAACAACCTCGAATGATGGTGTTAACCATCATAACTTTTTCGTCGACTTCTCTACTATATAATAAGAGTCTAGAGCTAACGGAGGGATTTCCAATATCCTAATAAATTTAGCAAATATAATGCTTTGGTCTACCCATGTGTCAAACAAGACAGATGCATATCATTGATTTAGTAAGAACGTACCAGGTACGATGTTGGATCCTGGATTAGCTTGGGCATTACCGACCATGTACACTTGCGAAGGAGTTCCCTTGTTGTCCTTCTTCTTGTTGTCTAACTTGGGGCAATCGGGTCTCACATGCCCAGGGGTTCCACACTCGTAACATACCACAGCTTTCTTTGGTCCACTACTACTTCCACCTGCGGGGTTTCGGTTTCCCTGATGCCCACTTCCACTCCTACGTGCATTGGACTTGCCCTTGTTGCTGTTCCCGGGATTGGTATTGGGTCGACTTGGGGTAGCAACATTTGTTTGACAATCGCGAGCAAAATGGCCTTGTTGGCCACACTTGTAGCATCCTTGGCATTGTCCTCCTGCAACATGATGGTAGTTGCACTTTGAACACTTAGGCTGCGCTCGGCCGGTGCTCCTTTCTCAAACCAGAACAACTCTGAGCGTTAGGGAAGATAAGAGAGGATCACCTGAGCGCTGCCGAACTTATTCCAAGAGAGCTCGGATCGAATCGGTATTGCTATCCGAGCTCTCTTCTTGAATTGCTCATTCAATGAGCATTCTCCATATTATGCCTTGAAGAGGACTCGAACCTCCACGCTCGATTTTTCTGCATGCTCTGCTTCCAAAATGCAGAGAGACTTGCGAGGACAGATCCGGGTTGGTTGGTCCGGAAAGTCATGGGAGAGGCAGGCTAAGTGCTTCCTCATCTGCGCTCATCAAGCCAACTTTGCTCTTTCTTCCTTCAACTCTAATTCATGCCATGTTCCCATGGTTCGATCCTTCCCAGTAAAACGCGGCGTGTTCGAATTCTGATGGTTATTAGATACCTCAGGAAAGCCCGGCCAGAAACAACGAGAAAAAAACTACCAAATGGAAACACCCACCTTAGAATCAACCAGTTCGACTATACCCGAGTTTCCGGCTGTTTTCTAGATTGAAGTAGCCTTTCGTCGCCCCAGGCTTGTGCGGTTAAGGTTGTTGTAAACGAAAGGGACATCTGAAAATTTGATCCTAGCTCGCGGAGCGGGCAGTATCCACGATCTTTCTTTAGGCCAGCAGTATTTTAGAGCACTTCTCTTGGCTCCCGGCGGGGTTGTCGCCCTTGTATCTTCGCTGTAGCGATGAGGAGTACTTTCACTGCCACCGACTTCAGTAGAACCCCCTATATCAGGAAGGGATAATTGTGCGGGTTGTGGGAGTAGTGTCATCAGCTTGCCCAACGTTTTGCTTTTTGGAAGGCTGCTAGTGCTGGCTACGAGAGCTTTCATCGGATTTTTTCTTGTTGTTCGTTTGCCTCTCGGACAGATTATGGGCTCGCTTGTTGATCAGCTCAGTCGCAAATTCCATAGCACCTTCAACGGTAGTGGGTCGTGAAGCTAGCACACTGTCATGAATGTTGTCAGGAAGTCCGCTGACATACTTCTCAATCTTGTCACTCCTTAGAGGGAACATTATGGTGCACATCAAGCTTAACTCTTGAAATCTTTGGTTGTACCAAAGGATATCATTGTTCTTACACATTAGATCCCACAGCTCGACTTCCAACTTCTTCATTTCTCCTCTAGGACAATACTTCTTAGTCATTCTCTCCTTGAGGTTGGCCCAAGTGAGAGTATAAGCAGTGTCATGTCCAAGGGTGGCGACCACAGAGTTCCACCAAGTAAGGGCGCTCTCGAGTAGGGTGCATGTAGCAAACTTAACTCTGTTCTCGTCAGCACAACCGTTGATGCGGAAAACTGTCTCTAGTCTTTTAAACCACTGTATCAGTTCAACAACTCCTTCTTTCCCTCGGTAGTATGAGGGTTTGCATTTTAAGAAGTCGGGGTAAGAGCAAACCCTGTTGGTGTTGTTTCTGCGTGCATCGAAGTTTGGATCATTGTTTGCATTTAGGTCAGCTCCTCTGGCTGCCATGGCTGTTGTGATGCCTTCACTTATCATTTCCTGCAGTTGTGCGGCAGTGACATTTCGAGTAGCTTCTGGGGATTCAGCATTATCGGCATTGGAAGTGGTTGCATTATTGGGATTTGATCTCGTAATCACCATTTGTCTATAATCAGATACAAAATGAGATTATTAGTTCAAGTGTTAGTACAGTTTTTATATTATTTGCACAGGAAAAATTCATGCACCGATTTCATAACAAATTTGGATAACTTGTCAAGATCTCATAATATAATACATTGCACAGCAAATATAATAAAGAAAGTGATTACATGTTATTTCCATGAGAAATTTAACATTCATCTAGCATAACATAATCTAAGTCATAGGCCGGTCGGGCCTAGTCCAAGGTAATGATACACACAGTCTTTAAAACATCACATCCCAAAGTTACATGTCCCAAAAGAAAAGAAAAGATAAAGTACGGGATTACATCACCAAAAGCTGAAAAAGAAATAAAAGTACAAAGGCCCTATGTCATGATAGCCGGGATGCAACCCGTAAGCTTATCATGACATACAAGAAGTCTAGTACGTCTATACTAATCCTGCCTGGATGGTCCACTAGATGATGCCAGTGCTGATGGAGCTGGTGGGGCTGCAGAATTCCTCCTGGTGTTCCATAAAGACCGAATTGTCGTTCGGGTCTCCTTGAGCATACGGAGGGCTGATAGTAGCTGGTTCCGGAGTCTATCGACGATCCCTTGGAGATAAGCCATCTCCCTAGTAACCCTATCATGCCGGATAGTGGCAAGATCAAAGAAAATGGATAATGATTGCTCCTGAGCGGTAAGAGCAGCATGGGTCTGATGCTGCAGACCCTCCATGACCTGAATGCGCCGCTGGAGGCGGTAGTTCTCCTCCAATAACCACTTCAGTGCCTCGTCCGTCCTAGCCTGGATGCCCTTAGCGGTTTGGGATTCTCCCCTCATAGTGCGAAAAAGAGTGTCGATACAATCGTAGATGATGGCATGGCTTTGTTGACTGACTGTCAACTGGTTGCGGAGGTCGTATATCTCCCGCTCCTGGCGTGCAGCCAGTGCGGCAATCTGGCCTGGATGGAATCGACAAGCCCTGCCCCGGAGCCTTCCCCGGTCTCATAAGTGGAGACGGGTGCAGGCCCGGAAAAATAGCCCGATGATAAGGATGGAGGCATGGAAGATGGTATGCTAGGAAGGACCCGGTCCTCCTCCATATAGGTTGGGGCCAGTGTGGCTGATGCTGAGATGGAAAAAGGGTCCTCTGGGAGTACAGCTTTGATGGTTGGGTCATCCTCTGAATCCGTGGCTAACAACCATCCACACTGCGTCAATCGTGAAGATGAACAAACAACTGGAGTAGGAGCTACTACGGGTAGAAGAGTCGAGGATGCAGTAGGCGGAGTCATGATGCTCTGAAATAGTATTATTTTAAGTTTGAAGTGAGTATAAGCTTACAAACAAAGAACAATATTATTTTAGATTACATGTTTTATGAAATATATCCCTTTTAAACAATTATTATAATGTTTTAAGGTTACATATATTAATACTTATATATATATATATATATATATATATATATATATATATATATATATATATATATATATATATATATATATATATATATATATATATATATATATATATATATATATATATATATATATATATATATATATATATATATATATATATATATATATATATATATATATATATATACATATATATATGTTATCATTTAAGCAGTTCATTTAACAATTTGTAAGTGCAAGGTTTGGTTTAATATTACCTATATTTTCATTTCAGTATTTTACTATGTAGTGTAAAATTTTCAAGTTTAGCATATCTAACATTTTCCATAGCAATATCTTACTAAACAGTATTAACAATCAAGCTTAGTAATCAATATATATACACTTAGTTCACATAGCATAAAATGCCCTAAGATCTATATGCTTAACTAATACGGTCCCAAAATAAAATCCCAAAAAGATTTTTATAAGTTATAGTCCAGTTTTAAATAAAAGAAAAAACATTTTATTTTTATTTTATTTAAAAAATTATCTGGTTCTCTATAACTAATGTTCTGATACCATTCTCTGTGACACCCCGGGTAGGGTCAAAATATGCGAAAATATCCATAGAGATGTCACTAGGGTGGATCGATAGCATATAGTCCATAGAGCATAAGATAAAGAGTTATCCAAATCAAATTACATGTTTGTTAAACAAATAAATAAAAATTGTCTTAAACATGATGAAAGAAGATTGTTTGTGTTTCCCAAATAGAACCCCTGACGAGTCCTACAATGCAGATTACTAAGATGCTGGAGACCATGCACACACCAGATACTAACTTCATATTCCTGTGCAAAACATACTAGAGGTTCAACATAAAGTTGGTGAATTTATAGGTTTTAACAATTAATTAGTTTGGACATACATTAATCATAGAAGTAACAATGCACAAAGCATTCTTACTAAAATTTAGATTACATTTTTTTATTATTAGAAACTGAAGCTTAACCTTCCATAATCCTCAACAGATGAGGACGTAGTGTCTTACAAATAGACACCCAACCCAGTTCCAACATGGTATACGTCTGTTGGCCCGGCCAAGGCACAGTGAGCATGACTCACCCAGACGGGGATGGTCAATCCCTAATAGATCTATTAATAACATTCGGGCGATTTACAACAATTTAACAGTTCCAATAATAATCAATCATAGTCAAGTTTATACAATCTTGTTATGTCCATTAAGTGTTTGCATATTTTATTTCCCAAATGGGAAAGTTTTATCAATAGTTTATATGGGGCTGTAAACTCACCTGGGAGTAGGCAATAGCTGTTTAATACGAATATCCAAATAAAGCTCACGCCAAAAGTTATGCCTAAACAAATAGTACCGTCTTAATAGATAGTACAAAGAACATATATGTATGCTTATACAGATTTTAGTTAGTTCATTTATGCTATGGTATTTATCTAAATAACCGTAGTTCAAGTATCAACAATATTCATTTAACTTATCTATATAAGTTTCATTTCTAAGTAAACATAAAATGTTTAACTATTAATATCAGTTAGCATACATGTATTTATAATAATCATTCAACTTACAAATAAGTTTCTTATTTAAGTGGACATATAATGTCTTACTTAAAATATTAATTTACGTTCGTAGTTCATATATTATAATCATCCATTTAAACGTATTATTAAGTTTCATAATTAAGTAAACGTAAGTTGTTTTACTTAAATATTGGTATTCAATTTATCCAACGTTCATATAAATTTTATTTTCTAGAAGCATATGAGTTCATGCATTAATAATAATACATATCATAATTGTTTATACAATTTATTCCTTAAGCAAATATAAATATTTTATTTTGAAAAATAAAATATAATATTTTATTTAACTTTAAGGTTTCCATAAATTATTTTAACATTTATAAAATAATTTAAGCTTAATAATTTATACATTAATTCTTATGGTCTAGGTTTTTAATTATGTTTTATTATAATTAAAATAGATTTTAGAGTTAGGGCTTGTTAGTGTTTCGGATTATGGCAAAACTAGTCCCTCCATATATTAAACAAGTATAACTTTCGGATTTTACATATTTGGTACCTAGGGCTTGTTAATGTTTCGGCTTATGGCAGATTTAGTCCCCCTAGTTATATCTAGGTTTTGTAACTTTACTAAAATTACAAAACAGCCCCTAGGGCTTCTTTAAGTTTCGGAAAATTACAAGAATGGTCCTTAGGGTTATAAAATGACAAAATAACTTTTAGAAACTTCCCAAAATGGTCCCTAGGGTTTAATTTGCCACGGATAGTATTTATTAAACCTTAGACTTTTGGATAATTACATTTTCAGTCCTTGTGTTTACTAGTTTATCAAAACAAGTTTCATAAGTTACGGTTTTACTCCTTAAGTTTCATAAATTGTCATTTTCACCCAAAAAGTGTTTATAAGTTATATTTTATTATAAAAACTTTTATTTAACATTCAAATTAGCATATGGGCTCATTAAATGGGCTAAACATCTAATGGGCTATTTTAGTGGGCTAAAATATATCTCAAGTCCACTAATTTATTTAAATGGACCTTTAAATCATTTATTAGGCTTAAATACATTTTTAAGTCCTTTAATTAGTTAAATGGGCCTAAGTGTAATTTTAAGTCCATTAAGCTACTAGGATTTATCAAATGGGCTTATTGGGTCCATTAAGTTTTGAATTAACATTTCATGGGCTTAACTAGTCCATTAACACTACTTTACATTCTATGTAAGTTTTAACTTAGGATATTCTTATAAGCTTATTATTGGCTTATTCATACTTAGTTTCAAATCTAAATAGGAGAATGAAACTTATAGTTTGTTTTATGTGATGTCCCAAACTAGATCTAGGTGTATTACAAGGTTGCATGCAAGTCATAAGCCCTAATAGGAGCTTATATCTCACGGCTATAATTAGTTATAGATTATTAAGATGAGTCAAGTCTTATTTTAAGGTTGCATGTAATTATAAGTGTTTACAAAAATAGATCTAACTATGTACAAGTCAAGAAAACAAGTCACAAGTCTAAAATGAGATCTAAACTATGTCTAGACCTAAAAATCAAATATAGATCCATGTACACTCATATATAGCTCACGGCTATATTTCTAAATCTTGGTATTTCCAAGATGAACACTTTAGCTAATTTTAAGTCTTGTAAATATTTACAAAAAAAAAATACAATCATGATTATCTAGGTGTCATGCATGTTTCCAAGGTTACCATTTTACCAAGGAGACTACATATAGCCCACGGCTATATTGTCTCTTCCAAAGGTTCCCATAAGATTTTATAATCTTGTTTTATGTTTAACATACTCAAGTTAATCTTTATCATTAGATATATGGTTTATATAAGCATGTATGTACATCTAACCCATTTTAGGTCATATGTAACCCACGGCTACATATATTCACATAAGTTATTTTTGTGATTTTTAATATTTCATTTAACATGTATCATTTCATATTCCATTATTCAAAACTTGGTAGACAAATCATATGGTCATTACTCATTTTAGCCGTGACCTTTAAGGTCATGGTTTTCATGATCTTTAAGTTACACAAGTTCATTTCATGAGATCTATGGTCATTAGTTAACCAAAGTCCCATAAAACAAGATTTGTAACTCATGAAATGTTTAGATTCATAAAATGTTTCATATGGTTTTCAAATCAAGTTTAAGACATAGAATACAAGCCATAGGTTTCTTATTAAAAGATTTTTAATCATGTATATGATTTTTATAAATATGTCGTGACCTATAATGGTCATGGCTTCATTAAATCTTGGTTTCAACATGTTATTTACTTGTGTTTGTAAATGTATGATGATGCATGCATGAAATGAAAGAACATGTAGTGTATACCTTTCTTGCTTAAAAGTACCAAGGATGATCTAGATGAACAAGGAGATTATAGATCTAATCTAGTTGAGGAAGAAAACCCTAATACAAACCAAGTCGTGGCCTTGATGGTTTCAGGGCTTGTTTATAGTGATTCCAAAAGGAATGATACTACTAATGATTTGTAGTAAAGATGATACAAGGATCTTGGTGGGTTTAATACATGGTTTTGGATGTATATGGCTTTAAGCCGTATGACTAAGAGAGAAGAGGATGAGAGAAACAAGATTGGATTGTTATGAGAGAATGTGTGAGTATGTGTGTGATTTTCGGCTAAAAGGAGAGAGAGAGAAGGGAAAAAGGCATGACCTGTCTTGGTAAGAGAATTCTTTCCAAGTGTATGCCTTTATGTTTCCCATGCATCTCTTCTTCTTCCACCTAAGGTGGGGTGCCATGTCAAGCTAACCAAAAAGGGGTGATGGGCCCTTGCCCTGGGCTTATGTTGGGCTTACACACAATGGCATCTATTCTTGGGCTAGTCCAAGAGTTTAAGTACACTCCTAGTCCACTTACACACATATCATGGCTACAATACCTAATGTAGTATATTTTCAAATTATGTTAAGTGTGGTACACACATTGTTAGTTATAACTTCATTACTTGTTTTCCCTAGTTGCAAGTTCATGGTTTTAGGTTATGAAGTTATTTTCAACAGAGATGAAAGTAAAAGTATAATTACATGATGGACAAGTTCATACACATCTTAAGGAGATATATCGCATGAATGAGTGTCCTAGGATTATTAGGTGGAAATTTATTATATTCAATCATGGTAAAATCATGGATTTTACACCCAGCGCATCAACATCCGCCACAAACTTATTTTTTCCATCTTCAAAAGCCCCATTGCAGCTTGGTTGGAAGTCTTCAGTTGGTTCAGCTGGGCACGCTCTTCTTACAGTGCGAGGGCTAGTTTGGTTTTCTCTTCTGTCAAGGAGTGGATTAGGGACTGATGTATCGTGGATAGTATAGTGATAATTTGAGATACGTTATAGGGTAAATTAGAAAATTACCTTTAGGAAAAAGTAATAGACTAATATTACCAATGACGAATTCAATTAAACACGTTGGTGAATCAAGTTTGTTGTACACGAAGATCGAGTGAATTTGAGACGTTTTGCTTTGATTTGGACAATTGAATCGAATTGGTTTTCGGTTTTTAAACTACAATTTAAATATACCAATTTTAAGCTATTTTGTTTTAACCTAAAGTGCATGAATCGTAACCTCGCTAATTTTAAAATCTAAAACAATTAATTACTTGAAAATTAAAAGCTATTTAAAATTAAAACTTTTAATAATCTATAAAAAATTAATCTATTTAAAAAAATAACTTTTAATCTATTTTGAGAAATCTATTTAACTTTTATTTAACTAATTACTTTATTAAAAATTACTTAAAACAAAGTTATTTAAAAAACTATTTTTATTTAAATCTAATATTATAAAAATCTAATTAATTAAAATTAAACTAATTAAACAATTTAAATTTACTAAACATATTTTACTTTTATTTTTATTTTTATTTATTATTTTTTTTATTTAAATTTTTACCTACTTATTATTTAAAAGAAAACTCAAAATTTACTATAATTAAATCATTAATTAAAAGTTATATATAAAAAAAACGTAAGTTTAACAAACAAACTTTCAATCAAATACTGCCCAGTTCAACCATTCTATAATAATTAGTAAACTGATAATAAAAGCAAATTAGCACTGAGCTCAGATGGTTAACACACTTGAACTACACCCGTGAGGTCACAGGTTCGATTCCCATACGGGACATCATTTTTGGATTTATTTCTTTTTGACAGTAAATGAAAATGAGTCTCAGGAGAGACTATTGGTAAGCTTATTTGCTTTAAGCTGTTAGGTAACGGCTCTTTTGGGCTTATCAGATCATTAGGATCTGATAAGCTGAAAGTTTGAACAATTATTCAGTAAGCAGTAAATAATATCTCAGACCAACAATTTCAAGTGAATCAAATTCAAATAAAACTACTCAGCAAAGATCAGTAATTACGGAACAATTTAATCAGTAAAACAAAACTTAATAACAGATAAATAATACAATGCAATCAAATAAAACCATAAATCAGCATACAATCTTAAACTTACACTTATCATATCAGCAGTTTGCAAGTGTCCAACAAATTCTCAAAATATTTTATACACAGATAACTAAAACTCAACCCTTCCTACAAGATAATCTCAATCCCAATTAATCTGCTCAAATTAAACAGACCTTAAATCACTATTTTTAACTCTACAAAGATATTGATCAGAATTTTTTTATAAAACAGGAGTAATTCGTTCAGTTACTGAAAATTAGTTAAACACAGTTCGACCCCCAATCTAAATACTCAGTCATTTTGCAAATCTCAACAAACTTAAATTCAGATAACAGATCATTAAGTCTAATTCTTATGAGCAGTTATCAAACAAAACGAACCAAACCAACAATGCACATTTAAATCCATATATATATTAAGTTAAAGCATAGAACATGAAAAGCAGTAAACAATTCAACATTCATTCACAATCAATCCCATAAACTTTTAAACTACTAAAACAGTTAACATTAAGCAATTTAGAAGTAAACTAACAGATCAACATCTTCATCATTACACAAAATCTACACAGAATTATTTAATCAAATAGTCTAAGCAGATTATTAAATAAAAAAGACTGTAAATAACATAAAAATTAAAAAGGATTAGAACCTTTTGATGAGACCATTGGGAAGTAGGTTAGCGCTGAGCAACCTAATTAAACCGGTTCTACACACCATCAACCACCATTCGATCCAGATTCGACCACCATTCAATCACCAAACATACGAACCAAATACCACTGTTTGTGAATACTTTCCAGTAGGGAAAGTATTTTATCCAATTTTACTTCTAATGTTAAATCTAAAACTATTGATTAGTTTAGATTTAACATCTCAAATATTATTATGTGAAACAGTAAATAGAAATTAATTCGTATATCAATTTAAGCAGGAAATAAAAACGAGACACGAATTAAATGAAACGAGTAACTTTTATTAAATTCAAGAGATATTACAAGATTTAAAAAGAAATACAAGATTTAATCCTACAACTATTTCAACAGAATAACTTTAAAGTAAAAGTAAGGATGATAATTACAAATGAAAAGAGGGTTTTTATAGCCATCCCCAAGGGCTTTCTGAGCGAATATCCGAATCTTCTTTGGAATATTCTTCTTTCATTCCAGCCTTTGGATCTTTTCTCTTTCTATCTTGGTTGATCTGATGGTTGATATGACACATACTAGCACACGGATTGCCAACGTGGCATCCATGTGTTAGTTGTGTTTCTTTTAAGCTTCCTGATTGGTTGAAAAGGATTGGTGAGGTGTCAAAACCAGTAGAATTCGCCACGTATCCTTAGCATACCATCTCCTCTCTTCCTATAAATTGGGGGATTTAATTCCCCCTCACGTGAATCGTACGTGAGATTAAAAACCCTATAATTAATTGACTTTTTGGGTGATTAGGGTTTTAGGGAATAGTAGAAATTTACAGGTTTAGGGATGAAGAAGAAAGTAACATAGTGTGTATCGAAACTTTTTAATAATGAATGTGTGTGAGTGGAGGAAAATGAGTGGTGAAATTATAAGATGCGTTTATAACGTTTTGTGAGTGGGTATGACGTGTGAAACGAGGTGAGTGGTTAAGGTTAACATTTATTGTATAGAAAGTTAAACGTGAATGTGATTTAACAGATATCACAATTCGTTTATTCAAAAACCCTAAGGCCCATTTACTTGTTACTTTTTATTTCAGTTAATAAAACATTGGGCTTGAAGCCCAAGTTCCATTTTCCACTTGAATAACAAACTTTTCCATATGGGCCGTTTGATTTGGTCTTTGTTTGGCCTTTTTCCAAAAGTATTTTCCAATATTGGACTCTCGCGCCCAATAAGCATTTGTTGGTCCCACTTGGCCCATAAACTTGACAAATGATGAAATCCGCTAAAGTCGAGCTCGATTTTGGCTTCATTGATCTTTTTCCACAAACTCGTGTCGATATTTGCCGGTTTTCGCGAACTTGGTACCTACACACATTCAAACAAGAAACAAGTATATACAAGGCATATTTGATATATTTCATGCAATTTTTCATTGTTTATTGATACAAATGATATGAGTATTTAAGCTCATATCAAATTCCCCCTTGTTAAGCAATTACCGTGTCCTCACGCAATGATAAAATAAAACACTAACTACTCCTTTATTCAACTTTTGACTCTTTATTTTGCAAAGACATAATGTATTGCTTTCATTATTGAAAAATGACTTTAAGGATCATAAAAGCTCAAATAGATTCATCGTCCTCGACTTTTCACTTTTCCATGCCAAGTGCAAAAACAAGATCATTGTTATTATAAGTTAGCAAACTAACACGAACTCATGTGGGCCAATTATTCACTTAGACTCCCTTATTCCTAGGTGTATCTCTTATATTTTATTGTTGTCTTGAATGATCACGAGGATGCATTGTTGACTTATTTCGATAATTTATTAGGCCGAAAATAAAGTGAACGATTTAATCAATAGTTAGCTAAAGGACAAAATCTTTTAAAACTGCTTCTCGGGACCTCATAAAGTTCATATCTTGGCATAACTTGCTTCGCGATTTGAGACCTTTCTCGGACCGATATTTGGCAGCGACTTTATACTTCAAACCTTGAGAGATGTTCATGAAATAATGGTCTTCTCTTCATATAGGAATTTATTCACTTGAAGTTTTGAGAGATTCATACTTGGACCACGACTTCTTCATTTTTCTCCAATCTTTATTTGGGATTTTGATATACAACGATCCGCCTCCTTTTTGGACTTGGCTTCATTTATCCTCATACCTTGTTATGGTCTTTTTGGATAGACTTCTCCATGACTTTTGGGGAGTATTTGCTTTTCGTCGTGTGTCTCGATCCTTCATATTGATTTTTGATAAATGATTCTTCACATCACTTGAGATCTTTAGCAATAAAATATAGCCCTCATGTCTTGTTAGGACCTTTTTAGACTCGCCAATCTTCGCATCCCGCTTCAATAAGTTATGCCTTGGCTATGAACTCTAATCCCTACCGAGCAACTTTTAAACGATCTTGGGTTAGAAGCTAAGTAACTTTTCAAATCGTACAACCTTATTTATTGCAGATAAATTTATTAGCAAGCGATGGGAGAATAGGCTTATAATTAACTCACATAAATTCTCGAAAGAATACCAAACTTATAATTGGCTCTATCATCTCTTGTTCTCCATATTGTAAAATTTCAAAAATGTGAAATCAATGGATACTTAGCCTATTAAATCAAAGTTTTGGGTTTTCAAGTCATCTATAGGATCTTGCATCTTCTTATACTTTTGCAAGTTTTAGAATTTGCGTTTTAAAGTTCCCTTGATAGACGACTTTCTAGGATCAATTATAGGAACTTGCGAAAAGTTCTTATTCTTAACTCGTATGAATTAAGACTTTCGCGTTTGAAAGCTCCATATATAATAGCCTAGCAAAACTTAATTCAAATACGTTAAGGAAAAGCTAAGGTTAAAAACCGAGTCGAGTAAAAAACTATTCTTTTTTTCACCAACGGATATCCTACATTCGTGTCAAAAGCACTTATTTTATTTATTAAAACATAAAAATAACACAAAAAAAATTTAAAATTTTATTGAAAAATGAGAAAAACAATACGTTTGGACACGACAAAAGCAATTGCAAGCGATTATATAGATTGACTCCCCCATGCTAAAACCAAACATTGTCCTCAATGTTTCTTAGCTCAAGAGTAACACCCCCTTGCTAAAACACGAAGAGTCTAATGCAAAATCCTAGCATGGAAAGAGCACCCAAATCTATAAGCCGTTTATTAATTATGCCTCAAGATAAAACGTTAGTCGATAAAAATCAAGGGTAAAAGTGTGCCCCTTTTTGGCATTCAAAGAATGGAAGATTAAGTGGACAGGCAAAAACCAAACACGAGAGTCTTCAATGATTAGGGTCATACCTAAGATTCACAACACAACAAAACACGAGCACGAGCTTGAAAGATCAAGCCTTATTAGTGTTAGAAAATAGAAAGAAGATAGAATGTATGGGACTCCCCCACAAGGCACCTCGTTTTTGTTCACCGAGTCATGAGCTCGACTCGATCCCCGCATTCATTGGTCCTTAGGGAAAGTTTGAAGATCCGGGACAACCTCCGTAGGTATGTCCCCTCCAAAGTAGTGTTTCACATGATGACCATTCACCTTAAAGTTAGGCCCGTCTTTTTGAGCTAGCTCAACGGTGCCATAAGGGAAAACTTGTGCAATGGTGAATGGTCCGGACCAACGGGATTTAAGCTTGCCCGAGAAAATCATAAGTCTAGAGTTGAATAAGAGGACTTGATCACCAACATTGAAAATGCGGTTTTTGATCTTAGAGTCATGAATCCTCTTAGTCTTCTCTTTGTAGATCAAAGAATTTTCATAAGCTTGATCCCTTAATTCACTTAGTTCATTCAATTGAACCTTACGATGATCACCCGCGGTCCTCAAATCAAAGTTACAATGCTTAAGAGCCCAATACGCCTTATGTTCGAGTTCAATTGGCAAGTGGCATGCTTTTCCGTAGACCAACCTAAATGGTGTACAACCAACTGGCGTCTTGTAAGCCGTACGGAAAGCCCACAATGCATCGTCCAATTTATCCGACCATGAAGTGCGATTCTCTCCAATAGAACGCTCCAAAATCCTTTTAAGAGCTCGGTTTGAAACCTCCACTTGACCACTCGTTTGGGGTGATAAGCCGTAGAAAGTCGATGAGTGACACCATATTTCTTTAGAACTTTTTCAAATTGTTCATTACAAAAATGGGTCCCACGATCACTTATAATAGCCAGCGGAGTTCCAAACCTAGCAAAGAGTTGTTTCAAAAAGTTCACCACAACTCGAGCATCATTCGTGGGCAAAGCCTTAGCTTCAACCCATTTAGACAAATAGTCCACAGCTACGAGAATGTATTTATTTCCTTTCGAAGATGGAAACGACCCTATAAAATCGATCCCCCACATGTCAAATATTTCACAAACTTGGATAATGTTTTGAGGCATTTCATCCCTTTGTGAGTTCTTTCCTTGACGTTGACAAGCATCACAAGTCTTGATCAAGTCTTGGGCATCACGATATATGGAAGGCCAAAAGAAGCCGGCATCAAAGACTTTCTTCGCGGTGGCGTTAGCACCATGATGTCCCCCGGTGGGTCCCTCATGACAAGATTTAAGGATATCTTGAGCTTCTTTGCCAAACACGCACCTACGAATCACTTGATCCGCGCACACACGAAACAAATAGGGGTCGTCCCAAAAGTAGTAGGAGATATCCTTGAAAAACTTTCGTTTTTGTTGGGACGACATACCCTTGATCACAAACTTCCCCGCATGGTAATTTGCGATGTCCGCAAACCATGGGGTACTATCATCACCACGAAAAGCAATCATACCAAGCGTCTCGAGAGGAAATGTTTCATTAATTTCATTGTTCTCTCAATCGCTTTGGTGAGGATTCTCAAGTTGAGATAAATGATCGGCCGCGAGATTCTCGGCTCCTTTTTTGTCTAGAATTTTGACATTAAATTCTTGAAGGAGGATAATCCACCGGAGCAACCTTGGCTTAGCATCTTGTTTATTAAGAAGATATTTGATAGCCGAGTGGTCCGTATACACTATGGTTTGAGACAAGACGAGATATGGTCTAAACTTTTCAAAAGCATACACAACGGCAAGTAACTCCTTTTCTGTTGTAGTGTACTTTGTTTGAGCATCCGTCATAGTCTTACTTGCATAGTGTATAGGCAAGAAGTGTTTTAACTTACGTTGCCCCAAAACCGCACCTACCGCATAATCACTAGCATCACACATAATTTCAAAAGGTAGATCCCAATCCGGGGAAACTAATATTGGAGATTCGGTTAATTTCTTTTAAGCATCTCAAAGGCTTGAATACACTCATCCGAAAAGATGAAAGGAGTCTCTTTTTCCAAAAGATGGGTCATAGGCCAAGCTATCTTAGAGAAGTCTTGTATAAAACGTCGATAGAAGCCGGCATGGCCGAGAAAACTCCTTAATCCCTTAACGGTGATGGGTGGAGGCAATTTGGTAATCACGTCGATTTTAACCCTATCAACCTCAATACCGGCCTTAGAGATCTTATGTCCTAACACAATTCCCTCTTTGCACATGAAGTGACATTTTTCATAATTAAGCACAAGATCCGTTTCCTCACAACGTTGCAACATTCTTTCAAGGTTAGAGAGACATGAAGTGAAAGATTCCCCAAAAACCGAAAAGTCATCCATGAAGACTTTCATGGTTTTCTCGATCATATCATGGAAAATGGCCATCATGCACCTTTGGAACGTCCCCGGAGCATTGCATAGTCCAAAAGGCATGCGACGATAGGCAAATGTTCCATAAGGACAAGTGAATGTGGTCTTTTCTTGATCACGAGGGTCAATGGGGATTTGGAAATAGACGGAAAATCCATCCAAAAAGCAATAGAGTTCATTCCCCGCTAGTCTCTCTAACATTTGATCCATAAAAGGTAATGGAAAATGATCCTTCCTAGTGGCATCATTAAGTTTCCTATAATCAATACAAATACGCCAACCGGTCACAAGTCTAGTAGGAATCAATTCATTATCCTCATTAGTAACAACCGTCATTCCTCCTTTCTTTGGAACACAATGCACGGGGCTAACCCATGGACTATCCGAGATAGGGTAGGTCATTCTGGCGTCTAGAAGTTTAGTGACTTCCTTTTTGATCACCTCATGAATCTTTGGATTGACCCTTCTTTGATTTTGGATAGCGGGTTTATAATCATCCTCCATTAGAATTTTATGAGTACAAAATTTGGGATCTATACCCTTAATTTCGGAAATGGCCCGTTTATGCTTCTTAAGCACTTTGATAAGTTCATCCTTTTCATTTTCCTTTAATCCCTTAGCAATAATCACCGGTAACTTATCCGATCCCTCAAGAAAAGCATACTCCAAATGAGTGGGTAATTCCTTAAGTTCTAATTTGGGTGCTTCCTCAATAGATGTTTTCACTTTAGTCTTATTTTCATTCACAACTTTTAAATCCATAGGTGGTGGTTCAAAAGGATCCATATTCAACAATTTTTCAATCAACGCAATATCTCCCTCGGGATCAAAATTCACACTATCAAACTCATTAGGATCAAATGGTGTGCTAAGGTAATCATCAATTTCCTTTTCGATTTTTGAATAACCATTATTCTCAAGCTCTTTAAGAACGAAGTCACCTCCCTCGAATGGAGTGAGTGGAGGCTTAGCCGAAGAGATAATAGGATTCGAAGAAGTGGGATTGCCACTTTTAGAAGAAGCCGAGAATCCAAGCACTTCTTGAGAATATTCTTCACAAGTAACATCAATCACATCAATTTGATTAATTGATTCCTCGTAATACTTGGAAGAAAATTTAGAGATATGACCAATATCAAACGTGATATGTTCTTCATCAACTCTTAAAGTCAATTTCCTCGCTTTCATGTCAACTAAAGCACTAGCCGTCATCAAAAACGGTCTTCCCAAAATTAGTGGTACACGAGAATCTTCGGGATAATCGCAAACAACAAAGTCCGTTGGAAAGACGAGTTTCCCTACCTTGACAAACACGTCCTCGGCTATACCTTTTGGTAAGGCGATCGATCGATCCGCTAGCTCGAGAGTCATCTTAGTAGGTGTAAGCTCGGGAAGTGATAACCTTTTCCATACGGAAAGAGGCATCAAATTAATGCTAGCACCAAGATCGGCTAAAGCAAAGCATTCTTCCATATTAGGGAAATCACATGGTATCACAAACTTGCCCGGGTCTCCAAGCTTTTTGGGAAGCTTTTGTGTAAGAACCGCGGAACAATTAGCATCTAAAGATGTAGACACTTCAACCAATTTCCATTTATCATTCATCAATCTCTTAATAGTCGAAGCAAACTTAGGCATGTAAAGCAATGCATCCGCGAAACTAACATTAATATAAAGATTCTTAAACATCTCAAAAAAAGTAGTCATTTGAGCATTGGACTTTTCGCATAGCTTCTCTTGGTTAAGTCTCTAAGGGTAGGGTAGTTTGGGTTTAGTCTTCGGAAGCTCAGGTTCCGGAATAGGAAATTGGTCTACCTTTGGTGGAATAGGACTTTCCTTTTCTTTAACCACCTCGGGTTCTTGCTCCACTTCCCTCACCGTAGAGGTACTCACATGTGGAAGCAAAGGTCCGTCTAAAGCTTTCCCACTACGTGTGGTTATAGCTTTCATCTCACCCTTCGGGTTTGGAATGGTGTTACTAGGTAATCCACCCGAAGACGAGGAAGGTTTGGACATAAAAGATTCAAACATCGAGAGTAATTTATTTTGACCTTGTTCCAAACTTTGTTTCATACGATTTTGACTTTGCTCTAATCTTTGCTCAAAACGGTTTTGGTTTTGTTCAAGTCTTTGTTGATTAAGCTCAATCTTATTGTTTTGCCCTTTAATCGTATTTTGAAACTCATTTTTCAAAGTTGCCATTTGTCATTGAATATTATTTTGAAAAGCTTTCAAATTTTCCTCATTCGTTTTAATGTAGCTTGACAAATCATTTTGATTATTCCCTTGAAAACCTTGATTGTTTTGATTAGCATTAAACCCATTTCCTTGATTATAATTCCCTTGGTTACCACGGTTAAAATTATTCCCATTTTTTCCATTGTTGTACCTATTTTGAACCGGTGGAAAACCCGGTGGAGCAACATGATTTTGACGAGGAACTTGACCGTTGGAGCCATAAGTTCCCGTCGCGGCAAAAGCACTAGCTTGATCAAACCCCGTGGTTAAACAAGCATGATTAGGATGTGCTCTACCACATGATACACAAACATTATCAACCATATTAATCGATCCATGAGGATTCTTCCTAAGCTCATTCAAAATCGTGTCAATCTTAGAGTCCAATCTAGCAATCTCGGGATTAAATGAATTCACATTGGAAACACCCAGTGTGTTTCGTGAATATTGTGCTCTAGATTTATTCTCAATTATTCCCTACGCGTCTCTCGGAGTTTTTCTTAAAAGATTACCACCCGCGGCGGCATTTAAAGAATCTTGTTCAATCATATTAAGCCCATTATAGAAAATATTAATTTGATGCAATTCCGAGAAACCGTGGTGTGGACATTGTCTCAACAAATCTTTAAATCTTTCCCATGCCGATTCATGCACTTTTTGTTCAAATCTAGTGATCTCGTTCTTAAAGTGTGTTGTCTTGGACGGTGGAAAGAAATAATTCATGAACTTAGATACTAAATCATCCCATGTTAAGATCGAACCCGGTGGTTCTTTCTCATATCAAATCTTAGCATTACCCTCGAGCGAGTACGGAAAAAGCATGAGCTTAATCGCGTCATTCGGCACATCTTTAAACTTGAGAGTCGAGGTAATTCGAAGAAAATTCCGAATGTGAGAATGCGGGTTATCGGTCTCATTTCCACGAAATTGGTCGGCACGAATGAGCGATAAAAGACTCGTCTTAATCTCATAATGATCCGCCAAAATAGTCGGCACAACGATTGCTTCCCCATACCCTTTGGTGGGTGCACGGAGCAATTCCTCCATTGTTCGGTTATCGGCCATCTCTACAACAATAGGTGGAAGCTCGGGTTCCACTATTCGTTGTTGACGATTTCTATTTCTACGAGGAATATTTTCAAGCCTATTAAAATCAATCACAAGACGAGAAGAACGTAATTGCATACACTACAAAGACGGGAATTTAGAGGATTGAAGAAAAGAAATTAGACAAGAAGAAGATTATTTTTGGTATTTTATTTGGTATTGCTCAATCAATAATGATCGATAAAAAACAAGGAATAAGGATAACTACTATGGAAGTAAATTACCCTCGGTCGACTTTGAAACGATAGGTGAAAACCTAAACGTCTCGAGGTTCAATAAGTAAACAACAAAAATAAGATTTATTACTACTTGAGTCGACAAACCAATAATAGGTTGTCCCTCTCAATATACGCACGAGCAAGCGGGGAAACGAGGTGGCACAAAGCACTTAAAAACCTTTTTCCTTAGACGGCCTTTTATAGCACGTCGCCTTATACCCACCTTATAGTTTGTATAAATCAAGTTCAAACTTCTTATTAGTATTTATCTATTTTTCCTTTTATTTTTGTTTTGGATTCGACTACAATAGCTAGGTGATGAAATCTCAACTAAGGCCTTATTTGAAAAGTATGTAAATTTATTGTGCTACGTAATACAATATATTATTCACAAAAAACGAGAAAAACGATACATACTATATAATAGAAAAATAACAAAACTTCCCGAGGACGGAAAGGATCTTCAAATCAACGATCAACAAATCTCCACAAAAGCGAATCGTACACAAGATCCCCGGCAGCGGCGCCAAAATTTTTGATGTATCGTGGATAGTATAGTGAAAATTTGAGATACGTTATAGGGTAAATTAGAAAATTACCTTTAGGTAAAATTAATAAACTAATATTACCAATGACGAATTCAATTAAACACATTGGTGAATCAAGTTCGTTTTACACGAAGATCGAGTGAATTTGAGACGTTTTGCTTTGATTTGGACAATTGAATCGAATTGGTTTTCGGTTTTTAAACTACAATTTAAATCTACCAATTTTAAGCTATTTAGTTTTAACCTAAAGTGCATGAATCGTAACCCCGCTAAATTTAAAATCTAAAACAATTAATTACTTGAAAATTAAAAGCTATTTAAAATTAAAACTTTTAATAATCTATAAAAAAAATTAATCTATTTAAAAAAATAACTTTTAATCTATTTTGAGAAATCTATTTAACTTTTTTTTTAACTAATTACTTTATTAAAAATTACTTAAAACAACTTTATTTAAAAAACTATTTTTATTTAAATCTAATATTATAAAAATCTAATTAATTAAAATTAAACTAGTTAAACAATTTAAATTTACTAAACATATTTTAATTTTTTTTTTATTTAAATTTTTACCTACTTATTATTTAAAAGAAAACTCAAAATTTACTATAATTAAATCATTAATTAAAAGTTATATATAAAAAAAACGTAAGTTTAACAAACAAACTTTCAATCAAATACTGCCCAGTTCAACCATTCTATAATAATTAGTAAACTGATAATAAAAGCAAATGAGCACTGAGCTCAGATGGTTAACACACTTGAACTACACCCGTGAGGTCACAGGTTCGTTTCCCATACGGGACATCATTTTTGGATTTATTTCTTTTTGACAGTAAATGAAAATGAGTCTCAGGAGAGACTATTGGTAAGCTTATTTGCTTTAAGTTGTTAGGTAACGGCTCTTTTGGGCTTATCAGATCATTAGGATCTGATAAGCTAAAAGTTTGAACAATTATTCAGTAAGCAGTAAATAATATCTCAGACCAACAATTTCAAGCGAATCAAATTCAAATAAAACTACTCAGCAAAGATCAGTAATTACTGAACAATTTAATCAGTAAAACAAAACTTAATAACAGATAAATAATACAATGCAATCAAATAAAACCACAAATCAGCATACAATCTTAAACTTACACTTATTATATCAGCAGTTTGCAAGTGTCCAACAAATTCTCAAAATATTTTATACACAGATAACTAAAACTCAACCCTTCCTACAAGATAATCTCAATCCCAATTAATTTGCTCAAATTAAACAGACCTTAAATCACTATTTTTAACTCTACAAAGATATTGATCAGAATTTTTGTATAAAACAGGAGTAATTCGTTCAGTTACTGAAAATTAGTTAAACACAGTTCGACCCCCAATCTAAATACTCAGTCATTTTGCAAATCTCAGCAAACTTAAATTCAGAATAACAGATCATTAAGTCTAATTCTTATGAGCAGTTATCAAACAAAACGAACCAAACCAACAATGCACATTTAAATCCATATATATATTAAATTAAAGCATAGAACATGAAAAGCAGTAAACAATTCAACATTCATTCACAATCAATCCCATAAACTTTTAAACTACTAAAACAGTTAACATTAAGCAATTTAGAATTAAACTAACAGATAAACATCTTCATCATTACACAAATTCTACACAGATTTATTTAATCAAATAGTCTAAGCAGATTATTAAATAAAAAAGACTGTAAATAACATAAAAATTAAAAAGGATTAGAACCTTTTGATGAGACCATTGGGAAGTAGGTTTGCGCTGAGCAACCTAATTAAACCGGTTCTACACACCATCAACCACCATTCGATCCAGATTCGACCACCATTCAATCACCAAACATACGAACCAAATACCACTGTATGTGAATACTTTCCAGTAGGGAAAGTAGTTTGTCCAATTTTACTTCTAATGTTAAATCTAAAACTATTGATTAGTTTAGATTTAACATCTCAAATATTATTATGTGAAACAGTTAATAGATATTAATTCGTATATCAATTTAAGCAGGAAATAAAAACGAGACACGAATTAAATGAAACGAGTAACTTTTATTAAATTCAAGAGATATTACAAGATTTAAAAAGAAATACAAGATTTAATCCTACAACTATTTCAACAGAATAACTTTAAAGTAAAAGTAAGGATGATAATTACAAATGAAAAGAGGGTTTTTATAGCCATCCCCAAGGGCTTGCTGAGCGAATATCCGGATCTTCTTTGGAATATTCTTCTTTCATTCCAGCCTTTGGATCTTTTCTCTTTCTATCTTGGTTGATCTGATGGTTGATATGACACATACTAGCACACGGATTGCCAACGTGGCATCCGTGTGTTAGTTGTGTTTCTTTTAAGCTTCCTGATTGGTTGAAAAGGATTGGTGAGGTGTCAAAACTAGTAGAATTTCGCCACGTATCCTTAGCATACCATCTCCTCTCTTCCTATAAATTGGGGGATTTAATTCCCCCACGTGAATCATACGTGAGATTAAAAACCCTATAATTAATTGACTTTTTGGGTGATTAGGGTTTTTGGGAATAGTAGAAATTTACAGGTTTAGGGAGGAAGAAGAAAGTAACATAGTGTGTATCGAAACTTTTTAATAATGAATGTGTGTGAGTGGAGAAAAATGAGTGGTGAAATTATAAGATACGTTTATAACGTTTTGTTAGTGGGTATGACGTGTGAAACGAGGTGAGTGGGTAAGGTTAACATTTATTGTATAGAAAGTTAAACGTGAATGTGATTTAACAGATATCACAATTCGTTTATTCAAAAACCCTAAGGCCCATTTACTTGTTACTTTTTATTTCAGTTAATAAAACATTGGGCTTGAAGCCCAAGTTCCATTTTCCACTTGAATAACAAACTTTTCCATATGGGTCGTTTGATTTAGGCTTTGTTTGGCCTTTTTCCAAAAGTATTTTCTGATATTGGACTCTCAGGCCCAATAAGCATTTGTGGGTCCCACTTGGCCCATAAACTTGACAAATGATGAAATCCGCTAATGTCGAGCTCGATTTTGGCTTCATTGATCTTTTTCTTCAAACTCGTGTCGATATTTGCCGGTTTTCGCGAACTTGGTACCTACACACATTCAAACAAGAAACAAGCATATACAAGGCATATTTGATACATTTCATGCAATTTTTCATTGTTTATTGATACAAATGATATGAGTATTTAAGCTCATATCAGGGACGCATCTTGTCGGCCTCTCTCGACCTCTTGGGTGACTTTTTCTTGCATTTCCCCTAGGTTGTGAGAATTCTCCTCAATAGTTTTCCCAAGTTTTTCTTTAGTAGTCCGAACTTGGGTGGACAGCTCCAAAAACCTCTTCTTGATGCGCGACATCAATGTCACGTTCTGGGATAAAAAAATAGCTAACTTTGTTCGCCAGAACCGCATCGCTCATCCTCTCTAAAATCGCATCTCGGCCAAGCGGCACGAGGTTGTCCAAATAGCTGGAACAATCGAACACCCCAGTCAAATCTGAAGACACATGCATCTCCCAGTCAGGAGCAAAGACATGGTCTTGGGGAAACCCGCTTCCCCCTGCCGTTGAAGTCTCCTTTTAGGGGGGAAGGCGTAGTCTCATCCTTTTCATAGGACTTCTCCTGGTCATCACTGATACATGAAACAATAGTTAGATAGATATAAGGGGGGGGTGTATGGATAATGGCTATCGCACAAGAACAAGTGTTCACCTTAAATTGATGGTGGCAGGAGGAGTACGGGGAGGAGCCCTCGCAAGATTCTCCTCAAATTCTTCCTCGATTGTGCGCGCCTCTGTCCATGAGGGGCCGGCCCCTATGTGAGGGCTTTGCGCGATGATACTGGGGGGGGCTCCTTTGCCTATTCTCTAATGCAGAGTTTTCTTCTTCCTCAAATTCTTCTACGGCCTTCTCAGCGTCCTTGGTAAGATTATCCGATGACAGCGAGGAGCTGAGGAAGGGTGGTGGCTTATGTTGTGTTGGTGGTTGTTGTTGTGGTTGTTGTACTGGTGGTGGCTGGTCTGCGCCAGTATCCTCATGCTCTTGTGCGGCGGAAGCCTCCCCGACTTCCAAATCCATGGTGTTCTTATGCGCACGTTCCTGGATCGACTCTTCATTCTCCATCTCAGGGCGAGAGTATACTATCAGATCTTTAGGGAAGGCACCACCCACGAGGTTGAGTATATACATAGCTGCGCAGAAACAAACAGACAAACATACAAAAAGGAGAATGTATTTTAATTTTTTGGCACAAGATGGTACTTATAGAATGATACGAAGAACGTGGGAAGAACCACTAACCCTGACCACTCTCAGTGCGGAAGTATGGTACTTGGTGTGCGTCGTAGATAACTGTGCTACTCAAACCAAGGATTACCAACAATATCTTAGGATAAGGTTTCACGGGGATGCGGTTGTTGTTCAAGGTCTCTGTGTCCTCAGAGTTATAGGTATCTGGGCCAGGCATTGGGTCCTTCCTCACTGTTCTAGGGGTAAAAAGGGGAAGTAGAAAGGAAAGGCGGTTTCGTCAACCCAAAAGAACCTATCATTCCAATCCTTTAGGGAGTCTATCTTTCCATCATAGCATTGCATCCCACCCTTTTGCTTAGCGAAGGAAACCCAACCATTGGCTAGTTGCCATTGGTAGAAGACACGAAATAGGTCTACGGTGGGCTCTATATCTAAGGTACGACAATTGATTTCAAAATCCGAAATTTTGACCGTCCCTATACAATGCAATTGGGAGACGTGGGTCTCATAATGCATTAGTACACTGACAAGAAAACGTGACATGGGTATGCGCTGATTTGCGTTGTCGAAAAAACGGGTGTAAACTCCTATCTTTCCTACTAGCGCCTGGCTTAAATTATGTTGAGGGTTAGGGGTTTCTGGGTGTAGATAATTTGGTATATAGTAGAACGACGTGAAGTGGTCTAGCTCTCCTATCGTAAGGATCGACGTGACATCGGATAACTGTTTCACCATGGTGGCGTATATTAAATTAAGTGGTCGCACAAGTTACCTTCGCAGAAATCTAGTAAACGATGGAAGGATTTGTAGACGGTAATGGAAGCTTGAGAGTTTGACAGTGGATAAACAGTCAAAAGGAGGCGTAGAGGGTATATATATAGCCCTCTTGAATTACTGTTCCCCGTCTAGATGAGGGCCACGTGTTACCCACTTGCCAGATCCAACGGTGGATTGTGAAGAGATAACTATGACGTGGCAGACGCTTTTCTCAGGTTTCGAGGAGGTTAGGTGAAAGGGGGGATGAATGTCTTCTTGGCGGGAGTGTTTGAATTACTCATGTATGGTTTATGCGCGTCTTGGTTTTTTGAGCACTTGGACGATTATAGTCTAGTAGCTACGGTTGGCACCTGCGGCCACTAGACTGGGGGGACATGATGACGTATAGTCCCTAGTCGGGCTGGATAGTCCGACTCACGGGTACTACCCGCATCTATCAGGGATGCGTTGATACTTGTGCAATGTTCGCACAGCCCAGGAAGCCTGGTAAGTCGCTACCGCACATACGGTTCATTGCTTAATCGTGTCCTCGTCGCACTGCGACAGGATCAAGCAAGAATATAATCTATCATATAGATATATTCGCCTAAGGGAAAGAGATATACACTTACCTTAGTTATGCGATAAGGATCAAGCTATTTTGAGTCATTATCTCTTTCTTAGGCCGCAAGAACAGGGAGCCCAGCCTGGACTCTCTCGGGTATAAAAGGAACCCCCATGGTTCCACAAAGGTACATTACACGCAATACCATAAACACTATACACTCAAATCGATTACTTACTCTCACGCCCGAGTCTAATCCTGGCTCACAAACCCACGGTAAGCCTAACGGTATCTGTTTAGTGCGCAAGGTCCTCAAAGCAAGTTTCACTTGGTGCAAGAGCCAGAGTCCATAAGACCCCCAATTAAGCCTAATTCGGGTCAAGCTCGGTCCATTCAACTTTTGTATCAACACTAAAAACTGGATCTCACACATTGAGAAGATCTTTGATGCCATGGGTTATGATGGGGTATACAAGGCACGATTGGCATGTTACAAGTTTGAGGGTGATGCGTTAGCATGGTAGAGAGCGTACAAGCAGACTAATGGAGGAGAGGCATGGTTGGCTACTTTGACATAGGATTAGTTCATAAAGTTGTTCTACAATCAGTTCTTCCCTAGAGCTGAGCAGGAACAACTTAAGAGGGATTATCATGCGATCCGACAGAAGACGTGTGAGAACAGCACAAAATTCATGCAGATATTCCTCAGGTTAGCTGGTTTTCTTGGTGCAGCAGCTGGCATAGCAGAAGAGCAAGCGAAGCATTTCTGCTGGGATCTTCACTCCTCGAATACTGATCGTCTGTTATGTGATACTTGTACCAGTTGTCACAAGTGGTTGACGCAACACGCAGTCTAGAGATGCTCCATGAGAGATATGATTATGAGGAGTCAGCTCAACCTGAGAAGAGGTATATTTAAGTCATCAAGTGTTACCATCTCATTCAAATTAGCATTTTCAATTCTATATCATTTTCTACACAATTATATCTTTCAAGCAGAAGGGTGGTGACCGGTCTCAACCGGCCACTCATTAGAACAACAACAAGGACACGGTCAAACTAACGACCGTTATGGATCAGACAAGCGTGGCGGTAGTGATAACTACCGTAACAAAGCTAGCTACTCCAACAACAGCACGTCCCTAAAATTCAAAATTTCTTTATGTTAAGTTGTTGTATGTCATAAATATTAACATTTCAGCATTATAACAGGAACTCTGGCAATGGGCGTGACCAACACAACAAGGGTCAGCAGCCTAAACACTCATCTCAGTCTTGTATTATACCTAAACTTTCAGTGTAGTCATGTTTATGTTCCAGCGATCATGTCTCACGCATATCTTCTGAATCAGGCTCTCAGTTGGCGAAGGTACCCACTGGAGGGTATTCTCACCCCATATGCACCACTTTCAGTCGTAGGCATCCAGGACCATGCCGTCGTGCTGAAGGTGTTTGTTTCAAGTGTGGATTAGCAGGCCATCTCATGAAAGACTGCAAGAAAGGGGACACTGCGGGTACATCAGGTACTACCCCTCAGAAACCAGCAGCTTCAGGCCGTGTGTACACCATTACCAGGGATCAGGCAAACAAGTCTACAGGTACCATCACTGGCATCTTATTTATGTATGGACATGTTTCTTGCGTTTTATTTGATACGGGTGTGACCCATTTAGTTATATCCATTACTTATGGTGCTCGTATTAATAAGATACCTACCCTACTCGAGACTGTATTAAACATATCCACGCCCATGCGAGACTCTGTACGCATTACTTAGGTGTACAAAGATCTTCCCTTAGAATTCTATGACAGGATTCTCCCAGTTAACGCACTTCCTTTAGACATGAACGATTTTGATATGATCTTAGGCATGGACTGGTTAGCAAAACACCACGCCACGATTGATTGTCATACATACCGAGTCATATTCGGTGATGTTTAAGCCCCAGAGTACATTCATAATGGTTTTATACCAGGAAAGTCTGTACAGATCATTTCTGCCATGCAAGCACGTGCCTTAGTAGTTCATGGTTGCGAAGCTTTCTTAGCCAATGTTCATGACACGACTACAGAAGCTCCATCTATTCAAGATCAGCCTATTGTCTCAGAATTCCCAGATGTGTTTCCAGAAGAACTTCCGGGTATACCACCCATCCGTGAAGTGGAGTTTGGCATTGAGCTCATTCCAGGAGCTAAGCCTATCTCCAAGGCTCCTTATCGCATGGCTCCCATAGAGCTCAAGGAGTTGAAAGACCAGCTGCAGGAGTTACTGGAGCGGGGTTTCATTCGCCCGAGTGTATCACCATGGGGTGCACCGGTGCTCTTCGTTAAGAAGAATGATGGCAGAATGCGACTGTGCATTGATTACCGTGAGCTAAACAAGATCACGATCAGAAACCATTATCTATTACCACGTATTGATGATCTCTTCGACCAACTACAAGGTGTTAAGCACTTCTCCAAGATTGATCTACGGTCAGGTTACCATCAGTTGCGAGTAAAAGAGCAGGATATTTCCAAGACTGCTTTTCGCACATGATATGGTCATTATGAGTTCGTAGTCATGCCTTTCGGACTCACAAACGCTCCAGCGGTATTCAAGGATTTGATGAACCGCGTTTTTCATGAGTTCCTTGACAAGTTCGTCATTGTATGTATTAATGGCATTCTGATCTTCTCAAAATCCAAGGAAGAACACGAGGTTCATCTTCGTACGGTACTACAAATTCTTCGCCAGAAGCAATTGTGTGCAAAATACTCCAAGTGTGAATTTTGGATAAGTAAGGTGGCGTTTCTAGGCCACATTGTTTCCGCAGAAGGGATCACCATGGATCCTACGAAGGTTGAAGCCATCACAAAATGGCCAAGACCGACATCTGCAACAGAGGTTCGTAGTTTTCTGGGTTTAGCTTGATATTATTGTAGATTTGTGGAGAAATTTTCACGATTAGCCTTACCTTTGACCAAGATGATGCGTAAAGGAGAGAAATTCATTTGGAATGATGAGCGGGAGAAGAACTTTGAAGAACTTAAGTAGCGATTGGTTTCTGCACATATTCTTACTCTCCCATCTGGCATAGGTGGATTTCAAATTTATAGTGATGCTTCGGGAAAAGGACTTAGCTGTGTACTCATGCAACATGGTAAGGTGATTGCCTACGCACCACGGTAGCTTAAGCCATATGAAGAACACTATCCCACTCATGATTTGGAACTAGCAGCAGTTGTTTTTGCACTCAAAATTTGGAGGCATTATCTTTATGGTGAGTCATGTGACATCTTCACTGATCACAAGATCCTCAAATACATATTCACTCAGCGAGAACTAAACATGAGACAGAGACGGTGGTTAGAGCTACTCAAGGATTATGACACCAACATTCAGTACCATCTTGGTAAAGTGAATGTGGTGGCCAATGCTCTCAGCAAGAAATCAGGCATGATTGTTGGCATTAAGGTGGAAGAATAGATTATTCGTGATCTAGAGCGTTTGGACATTGAGTTCTTTGTACGTGGACAGCATGGTTACTGGGATAATTTGAGAATTAAGCCAGACTTAATCTCTCGGATCAAGGCAGCTCAGAAGGACAACGGTGAGATATGGGCGATCATTCAGAATATCGATCAGCAAACAGAGTTCCGTATAGACGACGATGGCATTCTATGGCAGTGCACCAAGTTATGTGTTCCAGATGATCTTACACTTAAAGAAGCCTTATTGACCGAGGCTCGCAGCTCCCTATTTTCGATTCATCTAGGTTCCACCAAAATATACCATGACATTAAGTAACATTTTTGGTAGAGCGGCATGAAGCAAGATGTTGATACCTTTGTTTCTAAATGTCTGACCTGCCAGCAGGTTAAGATAGAACATCAGCGGGCTAGTGGTTTACTACAACCATTAAAAATTCCCGAATGGAAGTGGGACAAAATCTCAATGGATTTTGTTACTGGACTACCATAGACTCAGAGAAAGCATGATGTAATATGGGTCATTTTCGATCGTTTAACCAAGTTTGCTCATTTTCTTCCAATTCGCAAGGATTATCCAGTTAGCAAATTGGCAGACATACTCCAGCAGGAGATCATGCGACTGCATGGTACTCCGTCAGATAACATATCAGACAGAGATCCATGATTTACTTCTCGTTTCTGGAGAGGGTTGCAGAAATATTGGGGCACCAGGCTCAAGCTTAGCACAACCTTTCATCCTCAGACCGACGGTCAATCAGAACGTACTATTCAGACTTTAGAAGACATGTTGCATGATTTTGCGTTAGAGTGGACAGGGAATTGGGACGACTACATCTGTTTGGTTGAGTTTGCTTACAACAACAGTTGGCACGCAAGTATCAAGTGTGTACCTTTTGAGATGCTTTATGGCAGAAAGTGTCGTGCTCCAATCTGTTGGGATCAGGTTGGTGAACGAACCATTGAGGGTCTAGAAATGATTGAGGTGACCAATGAGAAGGTCGCCATCGCCAAGGCAAAGCTTCAGGAAGCTCGTGCTCGTCAAAAGAGATATGCTGACCAGCATCGTCGATCATTAGAATTTAAGGTCGGTGAGCATGTTTTCCTAAAAGTATCACCAGCACGTGGTGTCAAGCGTTTTGGTATTAAGGGCAAGCTCAGTCCACGTTTCATTGGACCATTCGAGATCCTCGAACGTATCAGTGAGGTATCGTATCGGTTGGCGTTACCTCCTCAGCTATCTTATGTTCATAATGTGTTCCACGTATCCTTACTTAAAGGTTACAACTATCATCCTCTGCACATGATCACGTATCCACTCGAGCAGATTCGAGAGGACCTATCCTATGTTGAGGAACCTAAGGCAGTTCTCGATCTTCAGGATCGGGTCATGAGGAGAAAGACGATTCCTTTTGTCAAAATCCTTTGGAGGGACCATCCCGAGCGGAAAGACACTTGGGAAACGGAGGAGTCTATCCGGACTTCTTACCCTCATTTTTAGCTATGATTCGGGTATGTCCTTTTCAGCTTATCATATCTCTAATTAGAGGATGAAATATTCTTTTTAGAGGGGAATAGTTGCAAAACCCGCTTAAAATACATGAATGCATTAATTACATGAAATTACGGATTAATTAAAAATTTACATTTAATTAATACACGACACGTACCAAGAATAATTAATGTTCAAATCCAAGTATTACGTATAATATTATTTATTATTTACAAGTATAAATAATACATGTCAGAATAAACACGAAAGTAAAACACGAACTCACACTACGAGTAATAATAGATGTGATTTATTAAAATCAAAAACGAAAAACATAAGTATTGTGGGGGTGTTGGACGGCAAGAAGGGGAAAGAAGGAAGAGCCCATGGCCCGGCCCATTACTAAGTTATCTAGTCACAAAAACTCTCTAGGAAAATCACTTTTACAATTTTAGAAAAAATAACAAAACCCTACTTCTCCTTCTCTCTTTGGTCGCGGCACCACAAGGACAAACAAGGAAGAAAACAAGCTTTTTGATCTTTAAATTGTTCGGGTAATTGTTGTGTGCATCATTCCTAAATCATTACACGATTCGGTATCATTAAACTTTAATCTTTTAGTTTCTTTTCCTTTTATTTTTGATCATTTAAATAGATCCACGAACACATGTGTATACCTAATTAAAAACAAGTAATTAATCAGATTTAATCGGGGTTTTATTGGAAATTTTCTCAAGCCAGCCGCACCCTACAAGGGGGCGGTGGCTGGTTCTGCTTGTCGGCCGCAACACACCAAAGCACCAACAGGGGTGCGTTTGGTCCAAAAATGGGAATCGAGAGCCCCATGGCTAGCCCGGTGGTAAATGGTGTAAGCCGGTGGCTAGCCCAGCAGCAAGACCATAACCCTTGTGGCTGTGGTGGGTTCTTGGTTCGAAGCCAAACCAAGGCAAGTGTGTCTCGGTGTGTGTTCGGCTCGGGTTCGAGCATACACGAAAAATATAAAAAGGGTGTGTTTGGTTTGACATTCGATAAATTATTTTATTAATTTAATCATGTATATTAATAAGTGTGTAAACACTTATCTTTTTGCCACTAAAATCAAGGAAAAACGAGACCAAAACGTGTATTTAATGACATATTAGTCGGAATTACGCGTGGTTTGTGTTCTTGTTGTGTTTTAGGTACAAAAGATCAAAAAGGAAGAAAACATGGGATTTGACGGGCATTTATGGAAGAAAACAAAAAAGTTAACTCAAAAGGACCAAAAGTGCAAACGGGAATGAAGAATTTATCAAGAGTCAAAAGACGGGATCGTTTATTCACGGATTTAAGTTTAATTGGGCCTTATAACCCAAATCCTTATTACTTAAAATGTACGGATGAAGTAATGTATTGGGTCCAAGCCCAATACACTTTACTAATCAAATAAATGGTTGAGAAAAAAGATATTGGGCCAAAGCCCATGTGTTTGAAATTTGTTGACGGAAGAAATGAGGTGAGTAAAGTACCTGGTCAACCTTAAAAACCCATTCAACCCAACACCAACTATTTCACCCCACACGTTTTAAAACGTGTTTTCTTATCCCAACTCACCCAAAATAAATACTTTTTTTTATTTACCCCACACACCCATATTTCGTTAATAACAAAGTGTTTTCACTGTCTCACCTCTCTCTCCCAAAATAATACGCAGCCACCATTTTTACCCACAAACCCTAATTCCTATCACAAAAATTACTCATATAAATTTGGGGATTTTACCCTTATTAGTTATTTCACACAAAAGGGAATTAAATCCCCATGATTTTCGGATGGTGGAAGATGGTGGTCCAAAATGACGTGGCCAATCCTTTGCAATTGATTGGTGGAAACACCTCTCCATAACCAATCCCACCAATAAAGAACCTCCACCTCATCATAAATCAAGCACAACTAACACAAATCACTGCCACGAGGGCAATTTGTGGCTCATAAGTTGATTTTAGCCGCAAGATGAAGAGAAGAAAGAGAATGCAAAATGATGGATTTAGCGGCCAAGATTGATTGCTTATTCATTAAGCCACCAAGAAGGTTTGAGGGTTTCTCCTATAAAAACCCCTTCATGTGTAATTTTTAGTTAGCACTTTTTCTTTATTTTAATTTTTCTACAAAATTAGATTAGGTTTAATGTAATTTTAATTTTCAGTCAATTGTAATTTTTTTATCTTATTAATGAAAAGTACTTTTTAATTAAATCTCGTCTCATTTTAATATTTCTGTCAAGTCTCAATTTAAGTTTGATTTAATCTGCCTTTTTTTATCTACTGTTCGGTTCTTATTATTATGAATTAAAAAAAATAAAAAAAAATAGAGAAAGTGTTAAATAATCTTCCCCACTAGGAGATATAAAAAGTTACTGTTGATGGTTCATTGTTCGGTTACTGTTTGGATCGTTTGGTTCGAGACGAGGGAGGTGATTCGAAGGTGGTGACAGTTCGTTTCGATTCACAAGGTGGCTCAGCACCAACCTTCAACCCAAAGGATTCATCACAAGGTTTTAATCTTCTTTTTATTTATTTTGTTAAGTTTTAGTTTATAAAGTCTGCTTATGTTTATTTGATAGTTGTTTAATCTGCTTGTTTTGCTTAGATCAGTATTTAAGTTTAGTTTTGCTTAGAGTTTGTTTACTACCTATTTTTACTGTTAAGTTTATTTTGATCTGCTTGTCTATTTAGATTGTTAGGATCTGCTTTTTGTTTCTGGCTTTGTTCAACCTTAGATTCGGTTTAGTTTTACTTTTGTCTTATTTGGTTAATTTTGAATCAGCTTATGTTTAGTTTATTTTGATTATTAGGATTTTGGCTTATTTTTGTTTCTGCTTATAATCTGCTTATTCGGTTAGCTCTTTTGTTTTTTTATCGTTGCTATTGTTATTTCGTTTGCTTATCTGCTAGTTTCTTAATTACCTTTGCTCATTCTTAGTTCAACTGCTTATTGCTATTCGGTTTTCAGCCATGTGCTTTATTGGTTTGTGAACATTACAGACTCCATTGGTCTGTTAAGTTTGATTGTCCAAAAAATAATAATAATAAAAATATAATTGCAAAAACGTGTGTCAGGGGACTCGAACCCCTGACCTCTAAAATAGCAACCAAGTGCCTTACCAACTCCTCTGGACCCCTTCTTGTGTTTAATTCTGCATCTAGTATTTAATATAGTTTATTGTTTTTAACTGTCAATTTTTAAATTTAGTTTAATTCAAGGTTTTTAGTTTATTTAAATTTATTTAAAAATTTTTATATCAAATTTTCTTTTAATTCAGTTTTTATAAAATATAAAAAGTTAAAAAAACTTTATAAATTTTAATTTTAGTTTAAATTTTAGTTTACATTTCAAAATAGTTTTCATAAAAGTCTTTAAAGTAATTTTTAATTAAGTTTTATTCTAAAATATATTTTCATTTAAAGTTTTTAAAAGTTTTTAGTTTTATTTTTTTAAAAATAGCTTTTACATTAGTTTAAGATAAATATTAAAATAGTTTTCCTTTAAAGTTTTTTTATTTAAATTAGTTTAATTTTTAAATTAGATTAAATAGCTTTTATTTTAAATAGTTTTTAATTAGTTTAAAATACAAAAAGTTTTTAGACACCAAGAACAAATTCAGTTTTACGTTAATTGGAAATCAATTCGAGTCGATTTGTGGAACGATAAACGAAAATGGATATAAAAAAGAGTTTGCAAAAACCTTAATTTCATATATTAAATTAATCATGACATAGTTAATTTAATTAATTAAACTTAGAATATAATTAATTGGTTAATTATGCATAGAAATGGACATGGTTTATTTAATAAATAAATTTAGACTAAAATAATTATGTTAAATAATTATTCATGACACATGACATGACATATTTTGGCTTAATTAATTAAACTATACTTTATAATAATTATACATATAATTATTCATGATAAACTATATGTTATGTTTATTAAATAAATAATTTAGCATAAGTATTTAATTACATGTTAACCATGGTTTAATTAAATTAATATCATACTTTAATTTAATTATACAATATCAAGCTATAGTAAAGTATTATTAATATAAGTTAAGTTATATTATTAATTAATATTTATTAATAAACCATGTATTATAATATTAATTAATAATTATCATGTTAACCTAAAGTATTTATTAATTAATAAACTTTACTATATTACAACATTAATTAATCATGACTTATAATTAAGCTTTAGCTTATATCACCATCTTATTAAACAAGCTTATTACTATTTATGGAAACATGTTATTTATGGAAACATACTAATTATGGAAACATGCTATTTATGGAAACATACTATTTATGGAAGCATGCTATTTATGGAAACATACTACTACCTCCATCCCAAATTAATAGTCATGTATTCCATTTCGGTTGTCCCAAATTTATAGTCCCCTTCCAAAAATAGATGTAAGTAATGTAACAAGTTTACCATATTACACATAGGGTATTAGAAATACAAAATATATACAAAATTTTAATTAATTCCATGAGGGTAAGAGTGTCATTTTGCGAAAAAGTAAGAGAGAGAATGCAATAATAGTGATGTTTTCTTAAACTATGTGTTTTCTGTCGGTGGACAATTAATTTGGGACGGAGGGAGTATTTATGGAAACTTTCTATTTTTGGAAACTTACTAATTATGGAAACTTCTATTTTCGGAAACTTACTATTTATGGAAACTTGCTATTTTTAGAAAGTTGTTATATATGGAAACCTGCTATTTTTGTAAAGTTACTATATATAGAAACCTGCTATTTTTAGAAAGTTACTTATTATGAAACATCAAGTATACTAACACATGAAACACGAAATACATTAATCAAGAACACATGAAAAGACTAAAAATACATGATAACACATGAAACAGTAAAACAAGTCAGGAACATATAAAGCAAGTCAAGAACAAGTAATTCAAGACAAGAACAAGTAAAGTAACTAGTACCCTTGTGTTACGTTCTTGTGCATTAGAGTGGAAAGGGAATTGGGATGACTCATCGGCTTGGTTGAGTTTGCTTACAACAATAGTTGGCCGCAAGTATCAAGTGTGCGCCTTAGGAGATGCTTTATGATAGGAAGTGTCGTGCTCCAATCTGCTGGGATCAGGTTGGTGAACGAATCATTTAGGGTCCAGAGATGATTGAGGTGACTAATGAGAAAGTTGCCATCACCAAGTCGAAGCTTCAGGAAGCTCGTGCTCGTCAGAAGAGCTATGCGGACAAACATTACAGATCGTTAGAATTTCAGCCTGGTGATCGTGTTTTCTTGAAGGTATCACCAACACGTGGAGTCAAGCACTTTGGTATTAAGGGCAAGCTCAGTCCTCGTTTCATCAGACCATTTGAGATCCTCGAACATGTCGGTGAGGTATCGTATCGTCTGGCGTTACCTCCTCAGTTATCTCATGTTCACAATGTGTTCCATGTGTCCTTACTTAGAGGATACAATTATCATCATCTGCACATTGTCTCGTATCCACTCGATCAGATTCGTGAGGATCTATCCTATGTTGAGGAACCCGAGGCAGTTCTTGATCGTCAGGATCGGGTTATGAGGAGAAAGACGATTCCATTTGTTAAGATCCTCTGGAGGGACCATCCCGAGCGGGAAGCCACTTGGGAAACGGATGAGTCTATCCGGACTTCTTACCCTCGTTTTCAGCTATGATTCGGGTATGTCCTTTTAAGCTTATCGTATCTCTAATTCGAGGACAAATTAATCTTTTTAGAGGTGAAGAATTGTAAAACCCGCATAAAATACCTAAGAACATTAAATACATGAACACACGGATTAACTAAAACTTTATAATTAATTAATACACGACACTTATCATAGATATTTAATGTATAAGTACGGGTATTACGTATGTTATTATTTATTACTTACAAGTATCTACGTATAATAAATAAAACATGACAAGAATTAATACAAGATTAAAACACGAACACACACGATAATTTATTTAAAAACATGAAAAACGAAACATTATATAATAAGGGGTGTTTGGACGGCACATTAAGGAAAAAGAAAAAAAGGGCCAAGCCCGGCCTATTAACCCATGGTGACTAGTAAAAGTATCTCCAGGAATTTAACAAGTATTCACAAAAATAAAAACCCTAGCATTGGTTCTTTGTTTGGCCGTCGGTTTGCAAGAGAAAAAGGGGAAGGAAAATTGTTTGATTATTTGATTTGTCTTAAGGGTATTGTTCGTGTTCATAAAACCTAAATCACTACACATACGGTATGCCTAAATCCTAATATTTTCTTTTATTACTTTTCTTTGATCATGAATTAGATAATTAAATAAGAACATATGGTTTTGGGATGATTAAAACATGTATTAATTAAAAACAAGTCGGGTTTTGTTTGGTTGACACGGGAACCGGGACCACAAGGGGTCTCGGTGTGTGTTTTGTTCGGCCATCTGAACCCCACTGTGGGGTTGGTGGCTTTTTTTGCCTAGTCGGCCGCAACACCAAAGCCCCAACAGGGGTGCCTTTGGCTTGACAGTGGGTACCAGCTTTAGCCGCTGGGAACTTTGAACCGGCAGCGGCAACTAGCCACAGCCGGTGGCTGCGCTGGCCGGCCAGTGGAAAGGCCACAGCCTTGCGGTTGTGGTGTTTGTTTGTGGTTCGAGCCAAACCGACACCATGGGGTCTCGATGTAGGCTAAGTTGGGGCTTGGTACACACGAAAACACAAGGGTGTGTTTGGTTTAGTTTTTGTGGCTAAATTATATTAATCATTAATTATATTAAATGAAACATGTTATAATTAATTAAATCAAGGACTTAGGATATATTTATTTTGTACATAATTATTCATGAAATTGACATGGTCCTATTAATTAAATTTAACTTAGGGGGTGTTTGATAGCTACTGTATGGTACAATTCAGCACTGAATCTCTAAAAATGAATCGGTCAGCATGTTTGGTAAATTAAAAAGTGGCCACTGAATAAAAAATTACACGCTGAGTGATTTTGCAAGGTTTGTATACAAAATGATTCAGTGGAGTTAATGTTACCTAAATGCCCTCAATGTTTAACGTGTATTCCCTACTTTGAATTATTAAATTCATAAAAAGATTGTGATGGTCTCTCGGTAGAATCACAACATCATACTTATATACGATTAAGGATTATAAAATTGGGCCAACTTACGTTTCTATGACATTTGTGGTTTTAGGATAAGATCCTTTTTTGTTTGTATTACTTTTTATATTTATATTTATTTTATAAAAAAAATTCGATATAAGAATGTATTTTGTTTGTTTTTAAATACTGGATCCAAAAAAATATAGAAAAACGAATCGAACTAAAATTAATCGAAAATAGAGTTTAGGTTTTGGGTCATAATCGAACCGACTCGAACTACAAATTCGATTTTCAAAATGAATATGGGTTTGGTTGAAATCTAGTTCGGCTTGGTTTTTAGGTTAACCAAATTTTTTTTTACCTAAATAACCTGAACCGAATAAATCGAATAACCGTTAACTGAACTGAAAGACACCCTACACTGGAGGTCAAAATGGTAATATACTTAATTCAACATTGACATTCGGAATATTTAACAAACAGTTTTTTGATTCAGAATCATATTGACTTAGCACCTTTGAATTATTCAGCACCTTTTATTCATTCAGCGCTTAATAATACAGTTTTATCAAACCGCCCCTTAGGCTATAATAATTATTTAATATAATTATTCATGATGAATTACACGGCACATTTAACTAATTTAATTAAGAACTTAGCTTAATTATTTAATTACATTTTAACCATGGTTTAATTAAATTAATACTATACTTTAATTTAATTATATAATTAACAAGTTATGGTAAAGTATTATTAATATAAAAGCAAGTTATATTATTAATTAATAATCATTTATAAACCATATATTATATTATTAATTAATAATTATTATGTTAAGACTAAAGTATTTATTATTAATAAACTTTACTATATATTACATTTAAATAATCATGACTTATAATATATGCTTATTAAACATTATCTTATATCTTATGCTTATTAAATAAGCTTATTACTATTTATGGAAACATGCTAATTATGGAAACATGCTAATTATGGAAACATACTAATTATAGAAACATGTTATTTATGGAAACATACTATTTATGGAAATATACTATTTATGGAAACATACTATTTATGGAAACTTTCTATTTTTGGAAACTTACTAATTATGGAAACTTTTTAATTTTAGAAACTTACTATTTATGGAAACTTACTATTTTTGGAAAGTGGCTATATATGGAAACCTGCTATTTTTGGAAAATTACTATATATAGAAACCTGCTATTTTTAGAAAGTTACTTATTATAAAACATCAAGTATAATAACACATGAAACATGAAATACGTTAATGAAGAACACATGAAACACTAAGAAACACATGATAAAACATGAAACGGTTAAACAAGTCAAGAACATGTAAAACAAGTCCAGAACAAATAAAGTAAACTAAGATTCAGTAAGTTAAACATTAAACAAACAACTCATTCACATCCCTTATTTATGTAGCACTTGTGAAGTCGGAGTAGCTACTTTCCGCTTTCATCTTCATTTCATTACTGGACATAAGGTACGGATATTCCGTCCTTCAGTATGGACATTCTCTTTCTATGATTAGAATTCCCTGTTTGCTACCATCTGTTTTCCCCAGTAGTTTACATGTCATAAAACTTTTCAGTAATTACTATGTTATCATTTTAAATTGCCTGAGCTATATACATGCATGACCATGTCCACCTAGTTATGGAGGTACCATAACCATAACACTTGAGGCACCGGTGTTATGACTCTTCTGCGACGAGAGTGATTACTCACGACGTCCCTTTCAGTTATTGACCATTTTATTATTAGCATGTGGGGCATATGAGTGCATCCTAGTACATGTTTTGCATATTACACGGTGACTGTGGTGTGTGCTCTACATCCGTCACATGGAGCTGATCCCTCCACCCAGACTAATATAATTAGAGGCAACCCCTCTAATTGTATGACGAGGTCACCCCTCTATGTATTCGTGCATGTTGATACCTTCATGACCTATATGGGCTTTTTGGCATTTAAAATACATTTTTATGAATAAACCTAAGGCTTTTCAGATATAAACCAGTTTATAAAACATATTCCAGGTTTTCCAGGACTTACACATATTCTGCTGCATTTCATATTTTACTTATGTTTTCAGTCATTCTATTATGTCATTATATCCGTTCACTGAGCGTATTGCTCAGCCATATTTTCTTTTCATGTTCCCATACGGCATGTACTAAAGGGTAGACTTAGGCAATCGAGAGGACGTGCATTAGGATGGAGGCCCATTTGACTTTATTTCTTTTATGCATTTATATACTTCTACTTTGTTGGAGATTGTTTAGTCCTTTTTCTACATTCTTTACTTATTGCATGTGTGAGCTTATGTTTGGGACCGATGTTCGATTCCGGTTTCCTTTATGGTCATTTATGTTTTTAAGACATTTACCTTGCATGTTTTGATGACACGCCATAATTATCATGTAACGGTCCACTTGTCAAAGTGGGGTGTTACAATATTAGTTAAATAAATATTTGGGAAATTGTTATTATGTACATTTAGCGGTTTTGCTTACCACAACGTTATTTGATTAAAGTTCACGTGTCAACAAAATTACAATGACGGACTAATTAACCAAAGCAAAAAGATATGATCTCAGCTCTACCTAATCCATCTGTTTTACCAGTTTTGATCGGTCATCTCCGTTTCATGTTCAGCCGAATTTTATTGGCTAGCTGAACCGGCAGCGAATCTGTGTTCCCATTGAACCGTTGTTTCGATTTGGTTTGTGTATTTTATTAGTTAGTACAATGTGTACAATAATATTTTTGTGTTATTTTAGCGGTATTTTAAAAATAATAGTAATTAGTGAGTTTAATAGGCTTATACTTGTAACATATTCTAAAGATAAAGATGTTGTACATTTTGCTTTAATATTTATATTTACTAGTTATTTTGTGATGAAAGGTACCGTGGTTGTATCAAAGCTTTGCAAGTTCTGTTTACTTAAAATTAAGTTGCATTCAAGAATTGTATCATAAACTTTACAAGTTGTATTACTTAAAATTTGTGTACGTAAATTAAAGAGATTGTCATTTATCTTTTATAAGTAGCATAAATTAAATATGTATCCATACACAAATAATTAGTAGTTTATCAATTATAAGTATATTAAGTAGTGACTTGCACGGATATTGTAACGACTGCCTCGTTGTGTTTGATATGAACATGGTGAAATTGAATTCTTTGTGTAGATGTAGAATACCAACGACTAGACGATAAGACCCTGTGCACTTTTGTTATAGCTTCGTATTGACAATTTTGATCGAATGTATAAGATAGGTGGGACATGGTGCCACACGAAAATCAATCTTGAGAAACATTTGATAGGTTTATCTTTGTAAATACAAAAACAGATCTTCACCAAACAAAGAAAAATAAATTGAATTGATGATTTTAATGTAATTGTAACAACTAGTCTTTTATAAAAAAAATTCATGAAGCATGTAAGTAATTTTTTGTTATTAATGCTATCAGATACATTAAATCATTCATGGATATTCGACTAAACTATGTGCATATTTATTAGTATACTGTAATTTATTAGCGAAACATGTGTGAAATTTTTTCGTTTATTTTAAGGTAATAGTTGTCTTTTATTAAAAAGCTCTAGATGTTAATTTAATTGGTTTTAATTTGATTCATATGGATTTGAATATCAGCCTCAAAAAATTCTGAATTTGATCAAATAACATTGTTTGTTTTTTTAAAAAAAGCTTATAAAAAAAGTTGTAAAGTATTATTATTTGTTTTTAGTCCATTTAAATAACATTGTTTAGTCCATTTAAATGTTTTATCTTTATTTGTTTTTGAAAGCACTTTAAAATTGTACAATAAATGATTAAGAGTTTTGGTCTGTTAAAAGAATGTTAAAGTTTTTTCTTTAAATAAACAACACTTATCTACGAACACGAACATAGATAAAATATTGTACTTGGTACAAATGGCGTCGAAACTATGATGAGATTAATAGAATCTATATCTATACTTATATTTATATATGTATATATATATAATGTGTATATCGCTATTTTAATTTCAAACGTAACTTCAAACAAAAAATTAAAATTAAAAAGGTAAATCTCAGCCATTAAATTATTGTATAAATCCTCGTTCTAACTCAAAACTAACACCAAACCAAATATTAAGATAAAGAGAGCAAATCCTAATCATTAGATTATTTTTAATTACGATAAAAATGTATAATCTTGACCATATATCTCTTTTGTAACAATTTTTGATAATACCTTACTAAAAGTATCTTTATTTTTTAACTTAAAATATATCTATTAATTTATATATTCTTTTTATTATATAATTTAATCATGTTTTCTAAAATTTTATGTTTTTTAATTTAACATTTATTCTGACATGTTTTATTAATTTTTTTATTTTTAATAAGTTTATTTTATTCTAATTTTAATTTTAATTTTTCTATTAGTTTGACCGCTAAGAAAATAATTTGTGTCATCGCATTGTGCGGGGTATATGAACAAAACTCGAAAGTAAAAATATAAAAGGAATTGAAATGAAAAAAATCTTTTTCTTTGTAAAGTAAATCCAAAGTAGGATTTTTTTAAATGTTTCCTTAATAGGAAATAATCTTTTAATTTATTTTTTTTATTTTTATGTTTAAAAAAATCTAAAAGTTTCTTTATTTTGTAAAAGTTTTTAAAAAGAGGGAAGTGCAAAAATCATCCTGTTGTATGTTGAAAAATCAAAATACATCATTCGTTAAATATTTGGACACCAGTTATCCCTCTGTTGATGAACGGTGCACCATACATCCCTCTGGACGGATGATGTAAATTGTTTTTCTGTTAAATACTAACGAGGTTTATAAGAAAATATATTATGGTCTCTTTTGATTCTACATGGATATATGGTGAACCTTTTTAAAAAAATTCAAAAAATATTTTAATTTTAAAGTAAATAACTTATTTTGAAAAAAGTTAATTTCTTTACGAAAAGAAATTAATTTATTTCGGTAAAAAATTTAAAAAAATAAAGTTAATAATCTATATTTTGATAGTTTTTTCTTTCAACTTGTTTAAAGTTTCATAATAAATAAACACTATTTTACAAAAAAAAATATTTACTTTAAAATTAATTTCTTTACAAATTTTAATTCTTTTTGAAAGAAAAAGTTGAGTTATTTTTAACTTTTCTAAAAACTTTAGTAGAAAAACGTAAATATTTTTTAAAAAATTTAAACTTTTTTTTACTTTTTATCATTATAAACAATATAAAAATCAAAATAAAAGACTTTTGAATATTTAATTTTTTAAAAAGAAAATTTTTATTATTTTAAAAAATAAAAAACTTTTCGATCGAAAAAACTAAAATTTTAAATCTTTTGAATTCTTTTAAAGATTTTTAAGTATTTTTATGTTATATTATGGTAGAATGTAAAAAATATAAAGTTTAAAATTTTTTATAAATATTTATGTTTTTCTTCTAAAGTTGTTAAAAAGTTAAAATTAATTAAACTTTTTCTTCAAAAAAGAATTAAAACTTTTTTAAAATTTCTTAAAAATCGTTCAAAGAAGTTTAAAATTTTAATTTTTTTTCGAAGAATAATGTTTAGTTATTATGAATCTTTAAACAAATTTAAAAGAAAAAACTAACCAAAATTAAATTTATTAACTTTATTTTTTAAAAATTTTTTAAAAAGAAATTAATTTCTTTTCGTAATGAAATTAATTATTTTTCAAAAAAAATTATTTACTTTAAAATTAAAACTTTTTTTTGAATTTTTTAAAAAGATTCATCATAAATCCCTGTAGAAGCAAAGAGACAATAATTCATTTTCTTATAAATCTTGTTGGTATTTAAAGGAAAAACAATTAGCACCATCCATCTAGAGAGATGTATGATACATCGTTCATTAATGGAGGGATGACTGGTGTCCAAATATTTAACGAAAGATGTATTTCGATTTTTCGACATAACAGAAAGATGATTTTTGCACTTCCTTTTTTTAAAAAAATTGATAGAGAAATTTGATTAAAAAAACAGGTGTTAAATTTGTAAAACAAAAAACTTAAAAAAATAAGAGATAATAAATAATATTTTAATAATTAAATTTTAAATAAATTAAATGATATTAAGTGAAAATTATAAATTTTTCTAATAAATTTATAAAAATTAAGAAAATACCCTCTATACTTTATAACCTAATAAACTTTTATTTATTTTTAAAACACAAAATATTAAACATAAACTAAAGAGTCTGGTTATTTAAGATACCTTGTCTTCTTTGGATACAAGGGGACAAATCCGGGCCACTCATCCAAATAAATCCAACGATCCACGTTTAAACACAAAAAACGGAGGGGTAGTTACGTCATTTCACTACCCCGCTCAAACCCAAAACCCCACTTTTCGCTACCTTCAACCGTCATTTTTCATTTCTAACTAAAACTCACACACACACAAAACATACACTGAAACACACACACACATAAACCACCATCTTCCATCGACGATTTCACCTTCAAAACACACATCCGATTAAATAATCAATAAATAAGATGAAAGGGAAGCCGAAAAACGAGCCATCTTCCAAAAGACCAGATCAAAGGACGATAAAAACAAGGCAAAGAGGTATAAAATCATAGATCCATCCTTTTTCAATGCTTTTTAAATGCTTTTTAAGCTTTTTCTGAGCTTTTTCTCTGTTTTTTATACTTTTAAGCTATATCCATGATTCTTCTATGCTTTTTCTCTAAATGTATGATGAATATAGTAGATCTATGAAAAGAAACATCATTTGATACTTTTAAGCGAGTTTTGTGTTTAAATATAGCTTGCATGTGAATATAAGCATCTCGGTAGATTAAAAAAATAAAGATAATAGATTTAAAAAAGTTGAGCAAAAATGGTTTCCTAGACTGATAGAACATATATGATAAAAAAAAGTATAACATATATGATAAAACTTTATCATATATGATGAGTGAAAATACAATAAAAAGCAGTTGGATTAGAACATCTATGATAGTTATAAGCGAGTTTTCCATATGATAGTAGATTAAAAAAATAAACAGAATAGATTTAAAAAGGTTGAGCAAAAATGGTTTCCTAGACTGATAAAACATATATGATAAAACCTTATCATATATGATAAAACCTTATCATATGTGATGAGTGAAAATACAAAAAGCAATAGGATTAGAACATATATGATATTATATTGCTTGCATCATTTGATAGTTTTAAGCGTTTTGTGTTTAAATATTGCTTGTATGTGAATATAAACATCTCGGTTGAGCAAAAATGGTTTCCTAGACTGATAAAAAATATATGATAAAACCTTATCATATATAATAAAACTTATCATATATGATGAGTGAAAATAAAATCAAAAGCAGTAGGATTAGAACATATATGATATTATCTTAACATATATGATACATCAATTTTGATAGTTAAAAAATGAGACATCATATTTGATAGAACCTTATCATATATGATTCATCATATTTCATAAGTTATGCAACATATAAAGCATTAAACAGATGTAATTTTGTCTAACTTTGCGCTTTTTTTGCAGATGAACAGCCTACAAAAAACAAGGATAAGGAGACAGAACAACCACCTAAAAGAACTTAGGTAAAACTGATTTGACTCAAAAAAAGTAAAAAGAAATAGAAAAGTGAAAATAAGTATCATATTTGATAAGTTTTTTTTATTTATTTGCAGTTACTCTAAAGTTAATGAAAGAAAAAGCTTCAGCGCTTGAAAGAGAAAGACAAAACAAGGAAAAGGGCATAGGTGTCACTGAAACTGTCACTCAAACGAAGGCCAAAGGAAAAGATGTTGAACCAAAGGGCAAAGCAAAAACAACTACCAGACAGAAGAAAGTTGACAAACCAATAGAGAGTACACAAGGTAAGAAAAATATACTACGTATCATGTTATTTCATTAGGAAAAAACATACACTAATAAACATCTCTTTGCTTTGTAAAAAATGTAGAAGAAAGTGGTACGGAGGAAGATGATGTTTCAGAAGACGAGAGTATTAGCAGTGGGGAAGAATACATCGAAACACAAACTGACAAAGAAGAAAGCGACTCTCAACAACCCGAAGATGCAGAAGATGAAGAAGAGACAGAGGGAGAAGAAGAGCCAGAGGGTGAAGACAAAAGTAACGAGGAGAATGATGAAGATAATGAAGATGAAGAACAAGAATCTAAGAAAGAAGAGACGGTGAAAGATGTTACGAAGAAAATAACAAAGATAAGCTTCATCAACCCTTCAGAAACAAAAAGAAAGGATAAAAAGGATGTAAAGAGAAAATTGGAAGAAAGATAGGAAGCAAAACGTCCAAACAAAGGGACAAAAAGACAGAAAAAGACCTACAGTGGAGGTATAAAGAAAACAGGGAAAAAAGGAACACCTCCAATGGAGGAATCAAACGAAGAAGATGAGTAGATGGACGATAGGAATGAGACTGAAGATGAAGAGGAGGATGTACATGAAGCTGAAGTTGGTACATCAAAAATGTTAGTTCATAAAGGTTCTCCGATAAAAGGCATTAAGTCAAAAAAAATGAAACAGAAGGAGGTGATGAAGAGTACCAGATGGTTATGGTAAAAGGAAAAAAAGGGTAGAGGGCCGACCAAAAAAAAGCAAGAGAAGGTATACAAAACTATGATGACAAGATGCTCACCCAAATCAATGTATGAAGCCACTATGGGATTGTCAAATGAAAGAAAAAAGGTTCTTAAGGATATCGGTTTCGAAAGATACATCGAGTTTCCCATAGAGGAACTATCTTCACATCTACTGTACTTTGTTGTCGAGAAATTCCATCCTCAGAGCATGGAACTAAGACATCAAAAGGGATCAATTAAAATAACAAGAGAGAAGGTGCAGGATATGATTGGTGTTCAAGATGGAACAATCTCACTTGATGAACTGCAAGAACGAGAAAAAGATGATCGTTTCATAAAACAGTGGATGAATCAGTTCAATGGAAAACCAACAGCAGCAGCCATCTCGAAAAAGATACAGACGACTAGTGAGGCAGATTTCACGTTTATCATGAACTTTCTAATGCTCTTTGGATGCACAATGGGTGGAGTAGACAATGGCGGCAATCTTTCCTACAAGATACTGAAAAGGATAAGAGAGGAGGACACCATAAGAGATATAGATTGGTCCTCCTACGTGATTGAATGCCTGAAGAAAAGTAAGAACATATGGAGTGAACTAGGTGGAAAAAGTTGGTACTACGGCCCAGCTACATTCTTGTATGTAAGTACAACTTTCGTTTTACTTTTTTTTATAAAAAACTTAATTTCTTTGTTTTCTTTGCATTGACAACAAATTCTGTTGCATTTTCCAGCTGCTTTACTTGGACTCAACATACTTCCCAGGTGTAGCCGTAATGCGCCGAAGACCAGCAATAAGAAGCTGGGACTCTCGGCTGATCAAGAATAGAATCCATGAAGAAGTGATCAATGAGTACTTGAGAAAGCTAGAGCATCATCAAGAGTACAAGGAAGAAGATGTCCACATGGGAATCGACCAATACAAACACAACGACTTCTATCTAGAACCAATAAAAGACAGGAAACTACAAACACTAGAGGTAAAACAAAAAACTATGATTTTCATATATGATAGTATGAACTATCACATATAATATGATAAAGTATCATATATGAAAGATACTAATACACTAACAACATACTTTTTTCTATGCAGGAGTTCGTTGATAAAAGTATCGATCGATTTGAAGCGACATATAATGCAAGGAGAGTGCTTGCTGAAACACTTGGAGAAGGCCTTAGAAAGTTTGAAAATGATGACACATTGCTTGTTCTATGCAAAGAATACCAGGTGGTATTCAAGAGAAACAAGGACGATGGGCTTGATGTGGATTTCATGGAGTGGGAGCAAACCTCCACGGATGGGAAAAGAAAAGATGCTCCTATTTCAAAAAAACAGCCGGTTACTCTTGAAAATATACAAACAGAGGAAGAGGAATCTGCTCAAAAGGAAAAAGATAAAGAAAAGCAAACTAAAAATGAGCAACTGGGTGTTAACCAACCAAAATCAGCTAAAGAAGCAACGATGTTGGCAGAGACTCTTAAGACTGTTTACACAGACGAGCCATTATCCGGGGAGTTTGAAAACGACCCAGAATTTGATGAATACCTAGACCGGTATTGCATGGAGTTGGAACGCCAAGCAATTGAAAGCCAAAAAAAATAAGCTGGAGGAAGACGAGATGGCGAAAAGGAAAACAAGAGGGACGAAGCAACCAAAATCTCTCAAAACAACACCATCTTTCAGCCAAATCACAAAAACTCTTGAAACAACACCTAAGCAGATAATGATGATGGTAGAAGAAGATGAGGCTGCCAAAGTACAAAAGAGGCCATCACGCTTGCTTGTTTCAAACTACATAAACAAGAAAGCACCAGCACAGGGAAAGCTCACTATAGCAGAGTTGATGATAGGCGAGAGTTTGTTCTTGATGACTAATGACGGCCTGTAAGTAAAAGCTAAAACACTAACAAACTAATTATCATTAAAGTAGGATCATATATATATGATAAAAAGTAATTGAACTATGTTTGCAGGGATTTCATATTCGAGTCAGCGGACCATAATTATGCTTGCATGAGGGACAACATGCAGACAATGGCTCCGGGTCTAAAGGTAGATGCACCTGTCATCGACACCTACTCAAAAGTTCTAAACTTTGAAGAACACACACGCACAGGAGGGAGAAAGAAGAAACAGTACTTCATGTCAACTATGATTGTAAGTACATCTTACATCATATATGTTTTTTAAAACAAAATTACATCCAGAAACTAAAAAAATATCTTGTTGATTATGCAATACAGACATCAAACATGTTTGATTGGAAGCTACCAAACGGACAGTATGACGTCTACAAGCAGTTTCAAAAATTTGAAGAAAACATGAGAACCTCCATGGGAGAAAATGAGAATTTGCTGAAGTTTAAGAGTGTAGATCTGGTAAACACTTGATTAACATATATGATAAAAAAAAGTATAACATATATGATAAAACCTTATCATATATGATGAGTGACATGCAATCAAAATCAGTAGGATTAGAACATATATGATATTACAGTTTACAATAGATTAAAAAAAATATAACTTATAAAAACTCTGTAGGAGTTCTTCCCTGTCATCTCTCACCGGCACTACTACTTGGTTGTCTTTAACCTCAACAACAGCGCTTTGTCAATCATCGACAATTCAAAAGTCGCCAGCACATATGAAAGCAAGTACCAGACGTATTGTGACCTACTGGCAAGTCACTAAATACATAAATAAACTAAAAAAATGAACATCTGTGCATCTCAGAAGCATTTAAAAAAAATAACACACCAAAGAATATGATAAATTTGGGGCTTGTTTTACAGATGAAAATGTTTATGATGTATCTGGAGAGCGTCCAACACAAGATGACAAAAAAACTCAAGAAGCATACAATCATTAGACCAAAGTGGGGAACGATGCACAACGACGTCGATTGTGGTGTGTTTGTAATGATGCACATGGAGCACTATGAGGGAAAAAGTGCAAAAGGTTGGGTTTTAGACTTCCCGGGTGATTCAGATGAGCAAAGAAAGGAAATACTAAAGCTAAGGTTCAGGATTGCTACAAAGATATTATCACATGAGAAGAACACTAAGTGGCAGCAGATAACCGAGGAAGCTTATGAATTTGCAAGAACCCACCAGATGCAACCAGCCAAGACAAAGGTTATCAAAGAGGCAATCAAAGAAAGAAAGGAGGAAGACAGGGATGTCGCCAAGAGCGCCATCTGAAGAAGAAAAGCAAAAAGACAATACAGTTTAAGACTTTTATTTTTAATTTGGTCTGTAATAATTTAGATTTCTGTTTAAGACTTTCGCTTTGCTTAGCCTGTCCGATGGGAAAGGGGTACGCGACATGCAGGAGAACCCATGATGGGTTGCTCTAAACTTGGGGTCAACTAGTCGTAGATCATGGATCGGTTAATAGGCATCCATTAGTCCGACTACCCCCGAGTCATGGCACCTACCATAATAAGCTTTAACGCTTAACCCACTGGAACATTAGGCTATGCAAAAAGATTAGTGAACTGATTTAGATTAGAAGCAGTTAGATGACTTATCCAATGGGAAAAGGAGTACGCGGCATACAAGAGAACCCATGATGGGTTGCTCTAAGCTTGGGGTCAACTAGTCGTAGATCGTGGAATGGTTAATAGGAATCCATTAGTCCGACTACCCCTGATTCATGTCGCCTACACCTTACGTACCATTGGAAAACACTTGGATAGAATTGTAGGGAAGACAAGTTGCTGGCGGTAAAGTAGGATGTACCGCATTTTGTGGATTCAACTTGTTTTAACTTGTAACCCGTCAAATTTTCTATTATGAAATGAAAGTAACATGAATATTTTGTTTCATATGTATTGTTCTTGTATTAAATTTCTAGAGAATAGAAGCATATTGAAAAACACGTAAATCGTTACAAACAAAACTATCATATATGAAAAATTAGTTTCATATATGATAGTCCAAAAAAAACTTGTAAAAACACACTTGCTCTGGAAACGAAATTCTAGAAATAAGTAACATTAGTGTCATAAAAACTATCATATTTGATACATACATATCATATATGATGTGTTAACAACTTAACATATATGATACATTAGTATCATATCTGATAGTCCAAAAAAAACTTGTAAACTGACAAAAGCAAACAAACTAAAAAAAACTAAGGGATTAAACACAATTTCTCATTACTCGTTGACATATGATTATCCAAAAAAATAGAGTATCAAAACAACTTCTCGTGAATCAAAGTGATCAAGAGGAAATAGCATCATACATCATAATGACATGTTCAGAAACTGCAAATAGTAAAATAAAACGGAAAAAAAAAATCCTAAAACAAACAAATCTTCTTCTATTCAACTTCATCCACTCGTACTTGCATATGCAACAGGTGGATCCTCGACAACGACTTCCTCCAATCGCTTAACAGTGCAAGTCCTCTTGTTATGATCAGTACCTCCGCACACCGAACATGAATTCTTGTTCTTCTTGCTTTTCTCAATAGCTTTCTCTTTTCCACCTTTAATACGCCGCTTTAGACGTCCTGGACGGCCTCTAGGGCTTGCAACACCTGGATTATCAACCAAACGTATCGGCGGATGAGAGACACCGACAAGCTGCTCCAAACAGTCAACCTTCCTCTTAGATGGGGGATTCGGGCAATCCGCTTCAACATCTATCTTCAACTGCTTCAACTTATCAACAAAAGCACCCAACCTAGGCTCGTCTTTGCTCAACAAATGCACACAGTGATCAACAATAGATGTCGCCTCGCTCGCATAATTCTCGACAACAACATTCTTCTCCCCATACCAATTCCTCTTGTTCCTCAACGCAGCAGGGATGAGGTTCTTGTTCCAACACCTAAGAATGTATTGCTGAGGTATCATCTCGATGTTGGGGTTCTTGAACACACACAAAATATGCCTGCATAATCTCCCAACCCTCATAAACAACTGGCATGTACAAACAACTGAACAATCATCTACGTTGCGCAAGACCTGGGAAAAAAAACAAAGCAGTGAATATCATATATGATAAAGAAATACAAGAACAATATCATATATGATAACATGTACTTAACATATATGATATATCAAAAAAAGTAAAAAATTATATCAACCAATAAATCACATTACCTTGTACAAAACATCTTGTTTGGTAAACATATCAACCTCATCATCTTCGTTCTCCTTCTCCTTATCATTGTCATTTTCATTCTCTTTCACATTCTTAGAAGAATCACCAACTTTAGCCTTATCAGAAACCTTATCCTTCGTCTTCTTCTTGTTCTTCTTACCAGGCTCTTCATAAACAAAACGCCTCACTCTGATAACAGAAACCTCGGATCCCTCGGCCACACTCTTAGCATCTATCTGGCAATACCACAATCCAACGAAAATCTCTTTCTGAACCAATTCAAATAGAGTACGAGTGTAAACCATCGCAACATGTTTCTCAATCTTGAGTAGAGTCCTGAACTTTGGAACAGTCTCCAATGTATTATGGTCCATTCTCTCTTGAACTTCCTTTGCTTCTCCATCGCCGTCTCAAAGCAATTCATAAAGTTCATAAGCGTCGAGCTAGAATTGGTAAAGTGGGAGAAGAAAATATTCTCGTTCTCTGATCTAGACGTAGTCCTCATCAATCCACACAACGGCGAGTCCGAAAAGTAAGCAGGGATCCAAGTTAAACGCATATTATACATCTTTGTCAACCACTTGTGTTACTTCAATTTAAACTCTGTCATCAGATCACCCCATCTGGTATCAAACTCCTTGGGACCAATGTACATGTTCCACACAATCTGGTTCAACTTCTCTCTAAAATTCGTCTCGTTGTATACTTTCTCTCATATCTGCAACAAAGGTAAAATGAATCAAAACTATAAAGTATGATAACAAGACCACAAAACAAAACAAAAACCAAATGCTTTGAATCAAGTTCTGTTCTCACATCATATATGATGCTACTTTAACATATATGATACTACTCAAACAACATATATGATGCTACTTCATCATATATGATACTAGTCTTAAAAAGAGTACCTTCGCTGGAAGCTTCTGCGTGATATGCCACATACACAACCTATGCTTTGTACCAACAAAATCAGCTTCAATGGCATTCCTGATCGCCTTATCTTGATCAGTGACTACTATACTAGGTGCTTTACCAAATGCTTTGATGAAAGCTTTAAGTAACCAAACATAGGATTCCGTGGTCTCGAACTTGAGCAAACCAACAGCAAATGCAACACACTTCCTATGGTTGTCAATCGCCGTAAAAGGAACAAATACCATTTTGTACTTGTTTGTCTTAAACGTAGCATCAAAAGAGACAACATCACAGAGCTCCTTGTAGTTGTACTTGGACACTTCATCAGCCCAGAATAAGCCAATAAGCTCATCCTTGTTAACCAAATAATCAAAAGAAAAATCACCAACGTACTCCTTCCTCTTCTCCATCTTGTTTATCAGCATCTGCGCGTCATAGTCCCCGATGTAACAGTTGACACTACGAAAGAAGTTCTTGAAGTCAACGGTAGTACCGTGAACGAGCAGATAAGAACCCTTGATCCCGGTCAGAAGGTGATGAGCTCTTGTAGCACCGATATTCACACTCACAGCCTTAACAATAAATACTTGCTCCGCGTATGTTAACTGCCTCCGATTCTTAGACAGATGCTTGTACTCCTCGCGTTCAAGCTCATGATTGTGGATAGTATCGAACACACTCAACTGGAACTTCGTCGTACCAGGGATCAAGTCAAACACAGCTTGAGCTTTACAACCGGTGATATGCAGATTTGAATGCCTCATTTGGTTGTAACCATTCTCCAAATCTAGGGTGTCTACATATATATCCTTGGGGGAACCCTTCCTATTGTAAACCAAATACTTTTGCTTTACAATCCCGCTCCGTAACCTTTTTGACACGATTTCCTAACAACAAAACTAGCTTTTACCGCATACTTCCTGTAAACAGCAATACAATGCTCAACTGAATTGTACTCGTTCCCTTTAACAAGTAAAAACTCGGCTGGCACTTTTAGAATGTAGTAAACAGTACCACCAGGAGTATCAAAGTTGGAATGAGTGATATACGACTCAGGAGTACGCACAGCATTCAACTCTGCAAAAAAAATCATATATGATTACAAATACTAGAAAAACATATCGCATATCATGTAAACATCATATATGATAGACATCTATCATATATGATATACCATGTATAATATATCTTAAATTAGAGAACATATATGATAGTATATGATACATGACTATCATATCTATATAAAAATACAAACATCATATATGATATGTTGCTAACATATATGATACATTGGGAACATATACTAAGCTAAACAAAAAACTAGAAAACTTACTCTTAACAGCTTCCGCTTCTTCACTGTCTTGTTCATACGCTGAAATCTCATCCGCAAGACTATGAAGAACGCTTTCGGATGGCAGATCCAAACCTTGATCGACACTAGTCTGATCACTAGTCAAATCAACCAACGTTGAAGGATCAACAACACCACTACGACCACTAGAATCGCTCGAATCCATCATTAAAATCTAAGCAACTCAAAAAACACACAATTCATAAAAATCTTATCTAAAACCTAAAAGAATCACAGCTTATTAAATAAGCTTATAAACGATATCCATATAAATCGAACAGACACATAAAATAAGCTTATAAATAAGCATATTAATCGTTCCCGATCGATTAATAAGCTGATTAATAAGCTTATTAATGAATCCGCTCGATTAAATACTCTTATTTATAAGGTTATTAATCAATCCGAACGATTAATAAGCTTAATCAATCGGACAGTTAATAAGCTTATAAATAAGCGTATTTAATAATCCGATCCATTAATAAGCTTATAAATAGATGGGGATCACTTATTTATAAGTTTACTAATAAGCTTATTAATAAGCACTATTAACAAACAATATCTAGAGTGAGAAACATAGAGAGAGAAAGTACCAGTTTGATCGGGGAAGAAGAAAGAACGAATAATGAACTGTGTTTGTTAAAACCGTATATATATATATATATATATATATATATATATATATATAGAGAGAGAGAGAGAGAGAGATGAGATCAAGAGAAAACTTCATCTCGGTAGAAAACCTAGAAAACCACTTCATAACCGTTGGATCAAGTCATCATATCCTCCTTTTTCCGTCCCAAACTACAGGGAGCTTTTTGTAACTTCGTTCTTTCTTTAAGGGGTGATTTTATAAATTCACTCTTTTTTCCCGTACCATATAAAATGCGTAAATTTTTTCATTTTTTCTTTCTTTTTCTATATTTCTCTCTCTGACCATACGATCCAACTATATGATCCACAAAGTTATATTTTGACTAAATCATGTAATCAGTAGAGTAAACATGACTTTTTATCCGATGCACTTGATTTTCTCGTCTTAGTTTCTCCAATCGAAGATCAAGGTAATTTTTTTAACTGATGTCAGTTACAGTCCTATTAGTTTTAATCTTCTCGTCTTGGTTTGTTAGTGTTTATTTGCACAGATTTTCGTTCATTACGAGTTAAGGTGTTGTTTACTAAAGTGTGATTGGTAACCATCTTCGTTGTTAATAGATATAGATATTGACTATAAGAGTTAATTATTGTTTATAAAATTGCACACAAGCTATTTGAGAAAATATCTGAATGAAATCTTATAAACTTGATGCACTAATTTATAGTGTAATACATCTATTTTTCATATTTTACTATTTGGAGGATTAACTTGAATGATTGTTAGTAATTTTGGTGATTTTAGGATTAAATGAAACAATTCTGGCATATGTAACTGGTGGTTTAAACTATTGGTCGCCTTATGTTAAATAGGAATGCTAATAGAAGGAAGTTCTTCCAATATAGCTCAAAACTTTTATTTTTTGAATGAGGAAAGTAGTGAAAGTATATCTAATTTGCCTAAGAGGAGTGCTAGTGGGAGATAGGAAGCGGTGGCTGTTGCTTAACATACAACAATGATCACGGGGTAGGACTTGTAACCATGTTGGTTAAACTAGACTAGTGATCCGGCTATTGTCTATTCATACTTGTAATCCTTTGTAGCTTCTTGTTTGTTTCTAGCTCCTTGCTAGTTTCAATAAAATCGCTGTTAAAAAAACATCAATGATCACGGGGTTTGTTGTAGGCACCACTGACATTGTGTGAGCTGTAAAGTATATGACGCATATAACAATCTGGAATAATACATGAAGAAGAGTTGCATAAGAGGATGAAAGTTTTATTGTTAGATCATTGCTTTGCATAGGAGGATACTAGTTCAGGTTAGTAACTTCATAATTTTTTTAAGCTGAACAAAGCATAAAAACAGTTGTGTAACCTAAAATACAATCTGGGAGTCTAGAAAGGGTGATTCTTTACTGTAGCGCTTAAATATGCATCTACATAACCTTAAATATAATCTGGGAGTTTGAAAGAGTCAAATCATGAAAGGCCGTCTAGTAGTTTGAAAGAGCCAAATCATGAAGGGCCCGTTATCCATCTGTGTAACCTAAAATACAATCTGGGAGTCTAGAAAGGGTGATTCTTTACTGTAGCGCTTACCCCAAACACCTGATACAGAAATTCTGCATTTTGTACCACAAATTTTTATGTAGTGATTACTGATAGTTTGACCATTTTTCTATCCATTCCTTCAATTTGTTTCAAAATGAAGGAAAGACATCTGTTTTATGGGTGAGTGGGAAAGCCTTTATGTGGTAAAAAAACAATAAACATAAGCTTGTTGGTTGATTATGTGTTTCAAAATGAACGAAAGACATCTGTTTCTTTTATCTCTTATTATCATATTCGTTGGAGAAAAAACAATAAACATAAGCTTCAAGTTGGAGCTATTCAGGGATGCTACCCCAAGAGAGACCCCATGTCATACTTTTTTCCCACTTGATACACCACGTCACTACACCAGCATATAGTAGGTTGTAGGCCATTTTATTTTGCATATCTTATTTTACTAAATTGTGTTGTTAGATCACCTTAAAATGTTTGAGTGGCCTTGTGATCCTACTTATATATGTACATATATATATACATATGGTGCAAGTTTACGATGGTTTTAACATTCTCAAAGTGAAAAGAAACATGAAAAATATACATAATAGCAGATGCTTTTTTCGTCCACAAGATATTCGGTGAGCTGCCATTAATACTTCAGTCCAGGTTTTGTTTCTCTGAACATATACTACTATCCGTCATCATGCAAATAATCTGTTATCTAATATTGTTTTAACTGTATAGATTTGAACAGGGTAGTGCTGCAGATGTTGCCATGTGTGGGATGCTGGAAATAACTAAAAACGCACGGCTTAAAGAGCTCGGGTATAGCTACTTTTATAGGTGCATGTTTCTCAGCCCTTAGGTTCTGGATGCATGTTTTGGATTATGTTTTAATTGTGTGTCAAATAATCATTTTTTATTGATCTTGAAAATAAAATTTTAAACACAGGTTCATGATGAAGTAATACTCAAAAGGCCAACAGGGCACCCCGTCAAAAGCCTTTTTATGGCAAAGCGTTAAGCATCCTCTCAGTTGATTTCATAGTTGATGCTAAATTCGCCAAAAACTATTACTCAACCAAGTAGAAATGAAAGTAAATAGCATGTTTTGGATTATGATATCATTATATATTAGCATGTAGTGATAATGCCCTTCATGGAAGTTAAAGAACTATGTGATGTCGTAATTGTTAACTAACAGATTCCCTGAATTAGATAGTTTGATGCCTTAATTTATACAACGTGATGCACTTATATCCTTAGACCTATATCGGTTTAATTAAGGATAAAGTATGAGTAAAGTTCTTATTTTTTAATGTCAAGTACAATTTACCATCAGGTTGTTTATGGTCAAAAAGGTACATGATCTTCCATATTTCCTCTACCATTGTACAAATTCAAAATATGGTATCCCGATTTAAAGTGTGGTTTTGTATGATAAATTTAGTTCGATTTCTTAATTCTTGGTGGCATAACGCAAACGAATGCTTTTGACATATCAGGTGCAAAGTGCCTCGTTCCCACATGTCTTGGTGATGATGCTTATGATCAGTGAATTGAGGATGACTTTACAGTTTGATACCTAGCGACATTTCTAGTGTTAACTTATGTATTGAGCAACATACAGGCGAGTAAAATGCTTGGTAACTAGTTGCGTTTTAATTAATTATGTCTCGGTCATTTTCATGCAAGAAATGCTATGGCCAGAGTTTGATCACCCTGCTTCTCAAAGAGGATGAAGTAAACACTATGTCTCCTCCATACACAAGTCATATACATCGGTCGTTCTTGATCCTGCTAGTAGACATGCCACATCTGACACACAAAGTGCTTCAATAGATCATGAGTGTTCATTAATATACGAGATTTGTCAACACTAAAAAACAACCAGTTCCTGGGTCATGGGGGTCTTTAATTGAACCAGAAGTAATGGTGACACGTCATCCAGGATATGTTATCGCAGTGCCCCCTCGGAAATGAATGTGACATGGTTTGCAGGACTTATCAATCTTGTGGTAGATTGTTGTTTGTTTTCAGTATTGTTAGCCTAAGCAAAAGAAAGTGTGTGATTCTGCTCATGTATGAACCAATCATTTTAAATATAACAATTGCACCATGTTCTTTGTTAATATGTTCTTTGAAACAAGATGTTTATTTAGTGTCCTAGTTTCTTTAATGTGAGATTAAAATACAATATTCCACAACATAAATCTATTTTTATTCATTGTGTTAACTGTTAACATTTATCTTATAAAGAAATTTTATAGATCTTAACGTCCATGTCAAAGAGTTCCCTTTAAACCATATAAACAAATGTCGTTAATTCATACACGCGGATGCCCTTAAAACAGTCGGATGCTATATAATGAAACAAATAGATGCCTTAAACTGAAATACAATCGTATATCGTATAATGTATGAATAATATACGACACAAAGCAGATCCTATCTAGAATTTGTATTTCAATATTCAACATTATATGCTTATCCATTATTGGGACTTCGGTGTTGAATTTTCACATCCTGCAGCAGCTGCTGGAAACCTGGTGCCACCTTCTCCCATTGTCAACAATATCATTTATCCTTTTCCACCATATCCGCTACCTCCATACCCCCTTGAACCCCTAGCAAAGCTACCACCATAGGACATGGAACCACCACTAATTTTATAGATCTTAACGTCCATGTCAAAGAGTTCCATTTAAACTATATAAACAAATGCCGTTAATTCATACACGCGGATGCCCTTAAAACAGTCGGATGCTATATAATGAAACAAATAGATGCCTTAAACTGAAATACAATCGTATATCGTATAATGTATGAATAATATACGACACAAAGCAGATCCTGTCCAGAATTTGTATTTCAATATTCAACATTATATGCTTATCCATTATTGGGACTTCGGTGTTGAATTTTCACATCCTGCAGCAGCTGCTGGAAACCTGGTGCCACCTTCTCCCATTGTCATCAATATCATTTCTCCTTTTCCACCATATCCGCTACCTCTATACCCCCTTGAACCCCTAGCAAAGCTACCACCATAGGACATGGAACCACCACCAATTTTATAGATCTTAACGTCCATGTCAAAGAGTTCCCTTTAAACTATATAAACAAATGCCGTTAATTCATACACGCGGATGCCCTTAAAACAGTCGGATGTTATATAATGAAACAAATAGATGCCTTAAACTGAAATACAATCGTATATCGTATAATGTATGAATAATATACGACACAAAGCAGATCCTGTCCAGAATTTTTATTTCAATATTCAACATTATATGCTTATCCATTATTGGGACTTCGGTGTTGAATTTTCACATCCTGCAGCAGCTGCTGGAAACCTGGTGCCACCTTCTCCCATTGTCATCAATATCATTTCTCCTTTTCCACCATATCCGCTACCTCCATACCCCCTTGAACCCCTAGCAAAGCTACCACCATAGGACATGGAACCACCACCAATTTTATAGATCTTAACGTCCATGTCAAAGAGTTCCCTTTAAACTATATAAACAAATGCCGTTAATTCATACACGCGGATGCCCTTAAAACAGTCGGATGCTATATATGAAACAAATAGATGCCTTAAATTGAAATACAATCGTATATCGTATAATGTATGAATAATATACGACACAAAGCAGATCCTGTCCAGAATTTGTATTTCAATATTCAACATTATATGCTTATTCATTATTGGGACTTCGGTGTTGAATTTTCACATCCTGCAGCAGCTGCTGGAAACCTGGTGCCACCTTCTCCCATTGTCATCATATCATTTCTCCTTTTCCACCAAATCCGCTACCTCCATACCCCCTTGAACCCCTAGCAAAGCTACCACCATAGGACATGGAACCACCACCAAGAGGTGACAAGTTGTCATATCAGAAATTCACTGCCAGCTCGTTTTGGCTCGGCCCTCTTAATCTCCACCTAATATAAATGACATCAGTCCTACTATATTATAAAATGAACTGTAAAATCTTGTTAAGACTGCATCCTATAGGGTTATTCCCTGCAAATTAACTTACTCGTGTGCCTCTAAGTTCGTGTAGTTGACCATCAACGAAGATTTTGTCCGGAAATTCTTCAGTATCAAATGTAATGGAAGTAGTAGTATTATGTATAATGTGCTTCTCAGATTGTGTATGATTGGTGGATGGTATTTATGTTGATGTTCTTCAACTTTACAACTGATTCCACATGACCTTTGAGCGTAAGCATCTCTCGCAGCCTGCACCATTATTCATTCGTTGGATGTATTAAAAAATAGTTACTTTAGAGAATTAGATCATATATGTCACAGTCCATGTAGGTATCATGTAAAGGTAGAAGGTTTTATATACATTTTTTACGTCTAAACTATTGGTATATAGAGTGAAACGAGCACTATTGTACCTTAGTCATCTCTGCCCGACGTTTTGCATCTCCAGCCATTTGATTAAGTTCACTGTGATTGTTGCGTTCAACAAACTGCACTTCTGGTGGGTCCAGTCCGTGTAGTGTCCTTTGTGCTTGAGCCCATTTAAGCTCACGGTCTTCCTTCCCAAAGTTATTTTTCTTGGTGAAAACAACCTGCAGGAAACAAAAATATATAAGTACTTAACTAAACACTAGTGACTTGTATCAAAACCGTCAGTATTCTACCCATCCATTGATCAAAAAAACGAGATCCCAAGCTCTATCACTTATAGCGTGTCTGATGAAGAACTTGGTGAGATCAAGTAGGATATAGAATACGACGTTGTAAAGCCATATTACCCTAGCCCAACCCTATCTGATCCCTTCAATTGCAGCAAAACTCCAGTTTGCATAAACAACAATTAACGTAGCAATCTGATATGAAATGGAAAGGAACATCAACCATTTATTTACGTAAATTTAAAACAAGATTAATAAACTGAAAAAGATTGGATGCAAATTATAAAGTCCACATACCAGTTGAGCAATCAAGAAATCGATGAAAAGTAAAGCTCCTGGACGTTCTGTATAGGACCAACTTTTGAGCTTGAGTAGAATCGGCCAATTTACCTTCTTTGAAACAGAGAGCTACAGACATGTAAAAAATTCTGTAAACAACAAATATAAGGTTGAAAACAGAATATAGACCTCCATAAGTTTTCCAAGCAGCCATAAATCCTACGAGATTCCAAGTTTCATATTTAAAAAAAAAAAGAATTCCATATAAGGTCGAAAAAGTTAAGCTTAAATTGTAACTTAAAACTGTCAAAAGTCACCCAAAGTGAATCTATGCACAGACTCTTAGATCACTTTATCAGAAGGTTTAGATCATTGCAAGATTGAAATAAAGAGATTTTTCAGCCATTTTATACATTCAAAGATGTCTCATGTTTCATAAATATTATGCATATTATATATGTGATAAGATTGATTAAGTCTACTTATAAAAACTTGTACATTCTAATTTTTTCAGATTTTGTAAGTGTCAGTTATTGTGTTGATTCAAATTACACCGATCCAAGTACCAATACGACATGGATCCCAGATGACAAATTGTTATCTAACAACTAACAGTGCCAAGATATTGGGACCCTAGAACAGAAAGGCACGACATATGATCATGCTCGATTCTTTAATACAAAGTATAGAATGAAATGGTGTTATGATTTGCCAACAAAAAAGGGCCAGAATTATATAATAAGGAACGCATTCCCTTTAGAAGATGTAAATGTGTCGCCTACTGATGTTTCAATTGGATTACACCAATAGGGCGAGTTAACTCCTCACAAGCAGCTAAGGTTGAAAGGAATTTTCATTGCAAGATTGACATCATTGACATATGTTTCATGTCAGAATATAGCAAGATTCAGCTCGTGTTTGAGTAAAAATTTCCTACAAAATATGATTGCCACTCTATAGTTGCCTCATTACAATCAAACGTAAAAGATTTTACACGTTAATCTGATTAAGCTACAACCTATCTTAAATCATAAGCTAAGATTGACTAATAGATCTCGTATATGCACTAATAATACACAACTGATGTCCTAATCTCATTAAGTTGCTGTGTTTCTAGACTTCCAGTCCTACAGCTAAATCAACGTGCCGCAAAGATTTAGTGAGAAAGCTTACATCAAGGTCTGTATGAATAAAAAACCAGCAACACTATTATGTATGTCAATTTCCTTCTTTTTTTTCAAAATTTTCGTCTAAAAAAATGAGTGGGGTGGCAGATCCTATTTGATCTAAACCAAAACAAAACTTATGCAATTAACCAAGTCATCAACGTAAACGGATGCGCTAATACATTCTTAAACACATGCCCTAGTAGCTCAGTTTTCAATTGGATATCTTTTTCAACGAATTATAGATCGAGATGTCAGATTTCCAGTACTGCTTTAGTTCTTAACTTGTACCAAGTGACAACTATTATCACTCAATTCATATTGATTAGAACTGTAAAATCGATAACTATTTTTATAAATTCTCTTTTTACAAAGGTCACTACACCTTAAAAATATCGCATAGAAATGTACAACTTTTCATGGCGCATGGGGTGTATAATGCTTACCATCTTAACTATTTATAGGGTAACACCACTAGTCGCTGAAGTGGCAGTGATGAAACTACAGAATCATCATGGCACCTTGCTCATATTGATGACCGCACATAAACATGGAATAGTGGTTCTCATGTCTCAACTTCCTATGCTGCAGGAAATATAAATAAATTCACTTCAATTGACTGACTCTTTGGACTCAAAATGGTTATTATTTTTTTATAAAGTTTGAGATGCCTAGCCTCTTCAGAAGCGCCTAGACGTGGTAATTCAACCCATTCACATACGAATGGGTTGATTCAGGCTATGTTTTGATATTTAAAGGGTCCTATGGGTAACAACTAACAAGAAGTAGCTTTAAGACACGGGGCCGAATGGATTGAAAGTCATCTAAAATGTCAATCTGTCACTATATCAGAACAGACTAGTTATCTTAATAAAATTTGATATAAAGTTTTTGGGTCAACATGGCATTACCGATGCAAACGGATGCACTAATACATTCTTAAGCACATGCCCTAACACATTTTTAAAATGACGCCCTAATACAGTCTTAAACTGATGCCCTAATACAATCTTAACCGCATGCCCTAATACAGCCTAAAATCGATGCCCTAGTACAGTCTAAAATCGATGCCCTAGTATATTCTTAAACACATGCCTTAACTTTTTTAATTGTTGCACTAATCACACAAACAAACAAATGCTCTAACTAAATATAATGATCTTATCATACTAAGAGATGCAATAGCACATTTTTGTATGCACCAATGACACAAAAAAGATGTTCTAACATTTCAGTTGATGCCGTAATCATGCGCGTGGACCAACTTCACACAGTTATGCCTTAATTTCACTAACACCACACTACATAATCTTTATTTTACTAACACACATTCAAATTGAAACAACAACCATTCTAATATACATCAAAGAGATACCTTAATCTCTATTATACATACACATTCAATAAATAACACACATAAATCAGTGAATACAATCTATTACTTTTAAACCTCCAAATCATTACAAATGCCCTAGTTTTATACAAAATTCATAATAATACAAAATAATGCCCAAAATAACATTCAAACATATACCTGATGGACTAATAGTCTAATTCATAACTCATAATTTATAAAATATTACTCAGAAACTAATAACACATCATATATCATAATTCAAAAGAATTATTTTGTAAGAACTTACATTTGGGTTTTGAATAATTAAGATGATTATGATGATGGTGGCGACAGAGATGGTGTAGGAGGAGATGGTTGCAGCGTAGATGGTGGCGACGGAGATGGTGTAGGAGGAGATGATGTAGACGGAGATGGTGTAGGAGGAGATGGTTGCAGCGTATATGGTGGCGGTGGAGACGGTGTCGTAGAAGATGGTGGCGGCGTACAAGGTGACGGAAGAGATGGTGGTGATGTAGATTGTGGTCTGTGTCTTCCACGACTACTATTTCTAATTCTATTTCTTTTCTTTTTTACCCTTCAGTTTGACACTTTTGCAAAATCTACCCTCCGTTTTTAGATGTTGCAAAAGATACCTTGTACTTTTGTTTTCTAAGTTTTCTACGAATTAAAGGTTTTCTCTAGAACTCATCCCTATATATATATATATATATATATATATATATATATATATATATATATATATATATATATATATATATATATATATATATATATATATATATAGGGGAGAGTTAAAATAAAAAGACTTTTTTTTGTGAGAAGGATAAGAAGGATTTTCAGTCATTGATTTAAAATCAATGGATGAGATCAATCCATATTTCTAACTAACTAACTAACTAACTAACTAACCATATAAACATGATTTTAAAAAAGTTCTCGAAAAATTCTGAAAAAATTTCATAATATCGGATATGTTGGTGCATAAAAAAGTTGTGAAGAAAGTTTTCTTAATTTTGAGTTTTTTGCGTTTTTTTAATGCACAAAAAACGAAATTTGATGCACAAAAAGGTGAAATTTTGTGTACAAATTTTTTTCATGCACAAAATTTTCAAGTTGTTTTAGTTTGATGTGGAATCAAATTTTAAAGCAAAAAGTCAAAAGAAGTTGGGTATAAAAATGAATTCTTGATGCATAAAAAACGTAAAAAGCCTAAAAATTATCGTTTTTGTGCATCAAAATTTCGTTTTCGTGCATTAAAAAAACGTAAAAATCTTCGAATTAAAAAAACTTTTTTCACAAAAGTTTTTTGCACCAACATACCCGATCTACTCGAATTTTTTCAGAATTTTTGAAAAACTTTTTAAAAATCATATTTAAATGGTTAGTTAGTTAGTTGGTTAATTAGTTAGGATTATGGTTTAATCTCATCCATTGATTTTAAAATTAATGGCTGAAAATCTTCTTATCTTTCTCACCAAAAAAAGTTATTTGATCTCTCCCATATATATATATATATATATATATATATATATATATATATATATATATATATATATATATATATATATATATATATATATATATATATATATATATATATATATATATATATATATATATATATATATATATATATATATATATATATATATATATATATATATATATATATATATATATATATATATATATATATATATATATATATATATATATATAGGGGAGAGTTAAAATAAAAAGACTTTTTTTGGTGAGAAGGATAAGAAGGATTTTCAGGAAATGATTTAAAATTAATGGATAAGATCAATCCATATTTCTAACTAACTAACTAACTAACTAACTAACCACCAAAACATGATTTTAAAAAAGTCTTCAAAAAGTTATGAAAAAATTCCAAATTGTCGGATTTGTTGGTGCATAAAAAAGTTGTGAAGAAACGTTTTTTAGTTTTGAGTTTTTTACGTTTTTGTAATGCATAAAAAACAAAATTTGATGCACAAACACGTGAATTTTGGTGTACAAAATTTTTTTCATTCAAACAATTTTCAATTTATTATAGTTTGATGCGGAATCATATTTTAAAGCGAAAAGTCAAAAGAAATTGGGTATAAAAATGAATTCTTGATGCACAAAAAACCTAAAAAATATAAAAGAAAACGTTTTTGTGCATCAAAATTCCATTTTTGTGCATTAAAAAAGCGTAAAAACTTCAAATTAAAAAAACTTTTTTCACAAAAGTTTTTTGCACCAACATACCCGATCTACTGGAATTTTTTCATAATTTTTGAAGAACTTAAAAAAAAAACATGTTTAGATGGTTAGTTAGTTAGTTAGTTAGTTTGTTAGGATTGTGATTTAATCTCATCCATTGATTTTAAATCAATGGCTGAAAATCCTTCTTATCCTTCTCACAAAAAAAGTCTTTTTATTTGATCTCTCCCCTATATATATATATATATATATAGTTGAGGTAAAATAAAACAAATTTTATAATAAAATAAATGAGGTGGAACCACATGCTGCCATGTGTCCCCCCCTCTTTTTAAAAAAAAATGGTGTACTTTTGTAATTTTAGAAACTTCAAGGGTATTTTTATAATTTTTATCCTAACTATATATACTTTTTTTTCATCTCGTTTTTTTATTTGTTCTCGTAACTGATAAACCCCAACGTCCCCAACCACCGTATTCGAGACCATCGTCGACAACCTCCGTCACCAACCACCGTAACCGACTACCGTCATCACCATAACTGTAACCACCGTAACTCTAACCACTGGTTATTGATTCATTATGTTTACTGAATCTTCAGTTAGTAGTGGTGCATCATCATCATCATCAACATCTTCTGGTGTTTTTTGTTGTAATCGTGATATAGTTGGTACGTACATGATTTAGAGCATTCATTTGGCTGTGTTTTAAAAGGAAACAAGATGAAACGAAAATATATAAAACATGCACACCAGATGTTTGTTAAAATTCCTACATGAAAGTTTATAATTGTAATGCGCTAGATATAGCAGTGATGCGGTATTAAGTTAGATGGTTGTTAAAGTATTATGTTTTGTTGAAGATCAGTTTCATAACTTTTTTACTGAATTATACTGTAATGTTGTAGAATATACGGTAATGTTGTAGAATATATAGTAATGCAGTTGGGTATAAAATAATGCATTATGATATACACTAATGTTGTAGAATATACGGTAATGTTGTAAAACACTAATGTTGTAAAACACTAATGTTGTAGAATATACGGTAATGTTGTAGAATATACTGTAATGTTGTAGAATATACGGTAATGTTGTAAAACACTAATGTTGTAAAACACTAATGTTGTAGAATATACGGTAATGTTATAGAATATACGGTAATGTTGTAGAATATACGGTAATGTTGTAAAACACTAATGTTGTAGACTATACGCTAATGTTGTAGAATATACGGTAATGTTGTAGAATATACGGTAATGTTGTAGAATATACGGTAATGTTGTAGAACCTAATAAGAGATCGATTACGCGCATCATTGCTGAATTTATTTTCTTAGAAGGAATTAGCTAACTAGCCTAGCTGACAAGGCATTACGGTAATGTTGTAGAATATACGGTAATGTTGTAAAACACTAATGTTGTAAAACACTAATGTTGTAGAATATACGGTAATGTTGTAGAATATACGGTAATGTTGTAGAATATACGGTAATGTTGTAGAATATACGGTAATGTTGTAAAACACTAATGTTGTAAAACACTAATGTTGTAGAATATACGGTAATGTTGTAGAATATACGGTAATGTTGTAAAATATACGGTAATGTTGTAAAACACTAATGTTGTAAAACACTAATGTTGTAGAATATACGGTAATGTTGTAGAATATACGGTAATGTTGTAAAACACTAATGTTGTAAAACTCTAATGTTGTAGAATATACGGTAATGTTGTAGAATATACGGTAATGTTGTAGAATATACGGTAATGTTGTAAAACACTAATGTTGTAAAACACTAATGTTGTAGAATATGCGGTAATGTTGTAGAATATACGGTAATGTTGTAGAATATACGGTAATGTTGTAGAATATACGGTAATGTTGTAGAATATACGGTAATGTTGTAAAACACTAATGGGTAAGTGTGTGGTTATGATTTATGCATACAATGTGTTTCATATAATGTCTCAATAAGACATCATAATTGTGATGCACTACTTTAACATTCTAATGTACTAGGAATGAGACCGTAATGCAGTAAGTTACTTACGCGTTTGATGTGGTATAAATTATAGTGTAATGAAGTTGGTTACTTTCATTGTTCATAGGTAGAAAATGTGTTAAAAATGCACTATAATGCTCTAGAATGCAATAGGATATCAAACATATATAAGGTTTTGTGCAAGTGTGTGTTTATGATTAATGTATAAAATGTGTTTGATATAATGTCTCAATGAGAATTATAAAGTTCTCTTTGATATAGAAGTGATTTGGTAAAATCATAACTGTGATGGAGCAGGATTAACACTATGATTGAGTAGAATTTATATTATGATGAAGTAAAACTAATACTATGCATGTGATTTGGTAAATTAGAACTGTAATGAAGTAGAATTACTTTTATTCTACTGCATTACAGTTAAGTTTTAATGCATTATAATGCAGTAGGTCACTTGTATTGTTCTTTCTACTACATTACTGTTTAATTTTAATGCACTGTAATGCAGTACGATACTTTCATTTTATAACAGATAGTAACTGTTGAAGGACTAACCAAGAGAAGGGGTTGTTCGACATATGGAGATAAATGAGGCCACAATTCCAGTTCTACGAGTTGAATAAATTATTGTTTGTATCGAAGAAAGCAAAGACACAAGATATGTCGAAGAAGGCTAGTTTAAGAAAATCTGTACATCGAAAATGAATAGTTTTTCAATTTTTTTGTCATTTTTTTACAAATAAAATTATGATTTTATGTTACAACTTCAATGTAAACATGAGTACGTTATAGTTATTGATTTGAATGTGTTTTATTGCATCACAATGTTAAATCTATTGCATTTCAGGATTTTGTCTCATTACGGTTATGTTCTAATGCATTTTTGTTATTTTATATCCTACAACAGTTATTTTGTTAGTGTATCATTCCTTTTTTATAATAAAATAACTGTAACAAGTAAATGTAATGTAGTAGAATATAAAATAACAGCAATGCAGTAGCATATAGCTATAATGCATTAAATAAGCAAATTTTATTTTACTGCATTATAGGATCATATCCTACTACATTAGTGTTTATTTTTACTCATTCAATTTATATTATACTGCATCTCAGTTATATGTAAATTATAAGACTACAATGCGGTAAAATATAATTGTAATGTCTTAGAATATAACTATCATGTAGTAGAATGAAATATGGTAATGCAATAAAATAAACGATAATAATGTAGTAGAATATAAAATATGATTACAAACAAACAATGTCATCATTAAAATATACACTACATCGTATTAGACATTCAATATTCCAAAGTATTACATATAATAAAATTTAAACATTATTTTAAATGATGCACAAGTATCTTCCAAGAATCATGTTGCGCGCCCAATGCATCCTTGTACCATTTCATCTTTCAATTAGAGTATATCATTTGGTATTAGAGGAAGCTATATACTGTTTTGTAGCTTGTTAAATGCATCTTCTTTTGTCCCCTGGGTTTTTTTCCTGTGCTTTTTTACCTGTAGAATAGTTCAAGAATTATATATATAAGTATCAATATATATTATGTGATGCATTAGGATTTAAAACTAGCATGCAGTTCAAATAAAGTTGTAATGTAGTAGAAATAAAGCTGCAATGTAGTAAATCATGCATATGAACAACACGAGTAACCTACTGTATTAAATGCATTAGAATTTAAACCTTAATGTAGTAGAAATAAAGTTTTAATGCAGTAAATCATGCATATGAAAAATGTAAGTAACCTACTCCATTACAATGCATTAAAATTAAACTGTAATCCAGTAGATAGAACATTGTAAGTAACCTATTGCATTACAATGCATTAAATTTAAACTATAATGCATTAGAAATAAGACTGTAATGCAGTAAATCATGCATATGAACAACCCATGTAACATACTGCATTACGATGCATTAAAACTTAAACCTTAATGTAGTAGAAATAAAGTTTTTAATGCAGTAAATCATGCATATGAACAATGGAAGTAACATACTGCATTACAATGTATTAAAATTAAGCTGTAATGCAGTAGAAAGAACAATGCAAGTAACCTACTGCATTACAGTGCATTAAAATTTAAGCTGTAATGCAGTAGAAAGAAAAATGCAAGTATCGTACTACATTATAGTGCATTAAAATTAAAAAGTAATGTAGTAGAAAGAACAATGCAAGTGACCTACTGCATTATAGTGCATTAAACATTAACTGTAATGCATTAGAATAAAAATAATTGTACTCCATTACAGTTCTAATTTACCAAATCACATGCATAGTATTAGTTTTACTCCATCGTAATATTAATTCTACTCAATTATAGTGTTAATCCTACTACATCACAGTTATGATTTTACCAAATCACTTCTATATCAAAGAGAACTTTATAATTCTCATTGAGACATTATATCAAACACATTTTATACATCAATCATAAACACACACTTTCACAAAACCTTATATATGTTTGATATCCTATTGCATTCTAGAGCATTATAGTGCATTTTTAACACATTTTCTACCTATGAACAATGAAAGTTACCAACTTCATTACACTATAATTTCTACCACATCAAACCCGTAAGTAACTTACTGCATTACGGTCTCATTCCTAGTACATTAGGATGTTAAAGTAGTGCATCACAATTATGATGTCTTATTGAGACATTATATCAAACACATTATATGCATAAATCATACCCACACACTTACCCATTAGTGTTTTACAACATTACCGTATATTCTACAACATTACCGTATATTCTACAACATTACCGTCTATTCTACAACATTACCGTATATTCTACAACATTAGTGTTTTACAACGTTAGTGTTTTACAACATTACCGTATATTCTACAACATTACCGTATATTCTACAACATTACCGTATATTCTACAACATTAGTGTTTTACAACATTAGTGTTTTACAACATTAGTGTTTTACAACATTACCGTATATTCTACAACATTACCGTATATTCTACAACATTAGTGTTTTACAACATTAGTGTTTTACAACATTAGTGTTTTACAACATTACCGTATATTCTACAACATTACCGTATATTCTACAACATTACCGTATATTCTACAACATTACCGTATATTCTACAACATTAGTGTTTTACAACATTACCGTATATTCTACAACATTACCGTAATGCCTTGTCAGCTAGGCTAGTTAGCTAATTCCTTCCAAGAAAATAGATTCAGCAATGATGCGCGTAATCGATCTCTTATTAGGTTCTACAACATTACCGTATATTCTACAACATTACCGTATATTCTACAACATTAGCGTATAGTCTACAACATTAGTGTTTTACAACATTACCGTATATTCTACAACATTACCGTATATTCTACAACATTACCGTATATTCTACAACATACCGTATATTCTACAACATTACCGTATATTCTACAACATTAGTGTTTTACAACATTAGTGTTTTACAACATTAGTGTTTTACAACATTACCGTATATTCTACAACATTACCGTATATTCTACAACATTAGTGTTTTACAACATTAGTGTTTTACAACATTACCGTATATTCTACAACATTACCGTATATTCTACAACATTAGTGTTTTACAACATTAGTGTTTTACAACATTACCGTATATTCTACAATATTACCGTATATTCTACAACGTTACCGTATATTCTACAACATTAGTGTTTTACAACATTAGTGTTTTACAACATTACCGTATATTCTACAACATTACCGTAATAAAAAACACTAATAAATCGTAACTCATTCATATGACCAATAGCAAATATCCTACCACATCACAGTGCAATTTCTACCCAATCACAGGCATACTTTATCACTTTTACAAATAACTTTTACTGCATTATTGTTACGTTCTACTACATTACTTTATATCCTATTGTGTCACATATATGTTTCTACCGCATTGCAGTTACGATCTACTACATTACTACATATCTTACTGCATCACATTGTGAATTAAAACATCACAGTTAGAACTAACGCATCACAGTTATAGAAAATCATATAGACATTTTATCAAACACCTGGTATGAAGGTTTCATATATACTCTTTCATCTATTTTTCTCTCAAAATTCATTACGAAAGTAGTAAAAACGAAGATCAATATACCGTATTCATCAACGATAAATAAATAGAACATAAAAAAGCTTACTTTTAAAGTAACGAAGATCAATATACCATTGATGAGATGATGTAAACGTACGAACCATCTCGATGCGTTGTTGAATTTGTTTGATTCGAGAGGATTCAGTAGGTTTGATTTGGTGGATTTAGTGTACTGTGTGTTTTTTGGTAGGTGTGAAGTGTGTGTTTTTGATCGGCCTAATTGGTACGTTTTAATTTTAACTATTTTCAACAATTACCCTTAAAGTTTGAGAGTTTACAAAAAAGACACCATTTTTTTTTATCAAATTAGGTGATTTTGATCCAAGGGTTGAGATTTCACCTCATTTATTTTATTATAAGTTTTGTTTTAGAATAACTCCACTATATATATATATATATATATATATATATATATATATATATATATATATATATATATATATATATATATACTAGTGGCATAACCCGTCCGATGGACGGGTATGACTTCTGATTTTCGTTTTATATTTTTCTTTTGTAAATATTTGTTTGTAATATGCTATTGACATGTATGACTTATGGTTGTTTTTTATTTGATAGATATATGTTTTTCTAATTTTATTTTTAGTTTAGTTGTCTTTTTATGCATTATTAGTCGTGATTTTTTTAAGAATAGCATTTGCTTTAGTTTTTCAAGCATTGAACCATAAGTAAAAAGAATTATGGCCCGCTCGATGAGTCGACTGGTTTTATGAATAAAGTTAACTAAAGATAAATAAGTTTTAAACATACCAATTTATTATTTAAATGCATTAATGATGTAAATAAATGATTTTTCACAAGATATGAGAAAATAAAAGTTGATGACAGCAAAAAACTGTTTTCTTGGATTATTGAACAAATAAATCATTACAAAGATTTTAGAAATACGTTTATCGATATTTATGTTCGAGAAAATCACGTCGCAAATTTTAAATCGATTTGGTGGACATTTGAAGTTTAATTTGTTAAATCGTCTATTATAATGTCTTCAAGCGATATAGTTATTTGATAAGAATAAAACATGCGCATTATTTCAAAACTCAAATGAGTCTTTTTCGTTGATAGTTGATACTACATAAAATCAAATAAGTGATGGGCTTCTTGGGTCGTAACTTGTGTAAGAGTTCACTCTACTTCTATAGTAACGAAGGTCTTAAAATTCATGCCTCAGTTTATGAAAGAAGCTACTAACTCCGTATTTGAATTTGCATTTTGGAACTTATTAAATAGGGGCCATATAGTTGTCCAAAATTTGGAGACAAAATATAAACTACAAACATGAAATAGGTTATTGAAGCCAATGTTTTGAAACCCGGTTTTTGAATCGGCCTGGTCGAGTCACCGGGTCCGGGTCAACCCGGGTCGAACCAGGTCAACCCGGTTTTTTTTAAAAAAAATTATAATTTTAATAATTAGCAAAAATTATATATAAAAACCATAAAAACTTTCGTATATTAAAGAAATAAATTGTTTACCAATCAATACAATATATAAAAATAAAATTTTATCGCAAATACGTAAAATTAAAAAAAAATTTTAAGAAAACCCGAATATCGAAACCCGGTCGGCTTCGAGAACCAGGTTGAGTCGGGTCACCCCAAACCCGGCAGGTCTAACCGGATTTCGAAAATGTGAAACCCGGATCAAAATGACCATTTTTTTAACCGGAACCGGGTCGAACCGAGTTTGAAAACATTGATCGAAGCTAATTCTCAACATTTTTCTGATAATGGACGGTACTTTAAGTATATGGGAACGTTACCCATTCATACTCAGCCCGTTTATGAGCCCTTGAATGTGTCATAAGAATTGAAAAATAAATATATCCCTGAAAATTAGGCAATCATACAATAACCACGTACCAGACTCCTTCATTCTTTTCGCCAAATATCAATTCCCTAAAAGTTAGTAACCACAAACTGTGTGTTCCTAATATTCTCATCACATAGCATAATAATCTCCAAGAATTACGTAGGACAGTTAACTGTTTCTATTACTCCACATGTTTGTTTTCCTTAACATTAGGAAAATTTTACACAGCATATACTCCTTCCATAAATATATGTCCCAAGCACTTTACTAACCAATGCTTAATATAATGTTCAACTACCTTCCAAAATTGCTTTTGTTCAATAACTCCAACTACATCAGTAGGGATATATATGCACACAGCCAAAAAATTAACCAAGAGCTAAAAACCAGCAAAAAATAAGTAGCTGTAATGAATAACGACTTTTATCTATTTCTATGAAAGGAATTAATATCAAGAACATGTTTATGAAAATGTAGTTACATATCATATCTATTATTTTAGAACTTCTGAGGTTTGAAGTTGAAAACAGAGAATATTAAACTGGTATTCCGACTCCTTCGGAACCATTTGCTCACAGCTATCATTTCTAATAGCATCTTTGATTTGGAGTCTACACTCTACCAAAAGAAGTTTCACATATGAACGGGAATACTTAATTACAAACCAGAAAAGATGAGAACTGCTAGACTATATAATGGAAACAGATGACTGCACCAAAAAAAAGTACTGTCAGAAGAAAAATAAAAGTGCTTGCAGGCTTGCAGCATAGTGAAAACTTCAACTAATCTGGGATACTTGAGCTAAAATGAGCACTCTATCACTACAGTACTATAGAAAAACTGAACCATCCAAACAATTTTTTTACGTTACGCCAATGCACAAGAGTTACCAACAGGCTTAGAAATGAACATGAATAATTTTCAACATGTCACTGAATTGAGATAATGATGCTAGCTTCTTGAAGATCACTGCCCAACATTCATGCAAAACATGAACTGTAGCGGTATTATCATCATGTGTAGTTTCTGTTTCTTTCTCTACCGATTCTTCTTCCTGGAAATTTTCCCATCCTTCATCCCAATCATCATTGCCCCAATCATTCCCTATGATAGGTGTTTCTTCTGTGGGTTTCATATCTTCTTTTACACCTATTGTAGCAAAACCACCTTCCAACTCTAGTAATACAGATATCAGAACGTCAACATGAGCCCGTGAAATCACGTACTCCGATAGCTTGAAGAAGCAAGATACTGCAGAATCGACGGTTGAAAGGGAGTGCTCTCGAGGTTAGGTGAGATGTTTGACAGTAATTGTGATTATTTAAGAGCAATTAAAGTATGCATAAACCTATCTGGTGCATCTTCATTATTGGCTCAGATTTCGCAGTCCGAATTTACATTTCCAGTATTGTCCCACCCGTCCCACGGGAGAACGTTAACTTGAAGCTTGGTAGAAAATAAGGTTGCATTTGTACTTGAATCGGTTATAAATTGCATACGTTCCAGCATATGATCACGAGCATGGCTCGGGATTTCCATATTGTCGGAAAACCGAACCATTAGATCCTGCACGTAGTTCGGACCTTATTTAAAACCTCTAAATCGCCATCTAATTCAATCAAACTTGACAACGCACGATACAAATGCTGGTGTTCACATATTTATATAAACAAATCCATAAAGTATAAGAAGGTGAAATTCATGTCTTTCTTCACTTTAAGTTCCTACTGACTTCAAATCTCTCAACTTGTTTTTTCCTTTGTTTTAACAGGCAGTCATGGACATAATTAAGTTTTTGATTTTATAGTTTTAACCATAAACAGTATCGAGTATAAAAAATAGCAAACCAAAAAAAGTAACAGGGTGACCAAATATGGTGCTAGCAGGTTTCATAGCGCCTCTCCAGCCACTTCAAGTAAAATATATCCATTACATATAACATTCTCAATGGAATAACCTTGATACAGGTCTTGATTCTAACTTTTCATAATAAAAGATGCTTCTAACAACAGTTTCTTTTAGGTCTCGCTAGGATTAATATTTTCAAACCAAAAGTTGGAACTGGCACTCTTAGTTTACTATCAAATATTCATTCCTGAACGATTTATGTACATGAATTGATGCCATGATATCTGCACTTAGAAAAGTTGACAACTATTTTATTTGTTAAAATAGGTTTTACGTTTACTTATGGTAAGAGCTAATCAAATTCAGTTAAAGTGGACTTTTGTTTTTTGAACTCTGAAACATATAAACCATGAAACTGATCTCAGCTTTTTTAGGAAGTGGAAGCTATGATGCCTCTTATCTTTTGAGAAAAGAAGAACATGGATGGTTTACTACAAAGTGACTTGTGGAGCATGAAGACCTGTTATCCGTGAGTGAGAAATGGATGAAATTTTGTACTATTTGCTTTATAAATTTTGTACTGCTCATTTGGTATGGACAAATATTTCATGAAATTTTGTATTATTTAAGCAAATAATACAAGTAAAGAAAAATATTAACTTATACAAATATTATTTGTGTATTCTTTAGTTGAAACAATAGGATCCTTTTTTAACGCTTCATAATAATATAGGTCATAATAATTTCTTTACTTGTATTATTTGCTTACAAATATTATCCAGACATTACGTCTTTTACTCTTATAAATGCAACGATTCTTACTATATCTCCACGTGCAAATAATTTAGTAATTGCATACAAAAATATTTCCCTTCTATTATATGATCAGTTGACTTTTAACTGTCAAATTAGTCACTATTGACTTTTTAGTGTCAAATTAGTTATTAGTGAACTACTTATTAAGAGATTTATCCTAAATCATTGTGCATCATAACACTAAGTAACAGAATACAAATATGGGAAACATTTCTCACTTGTATTATATGATGCTTTAAGATAGTTATATTTTCTAATAAAAATACACTTTTGAAATTTAAGTCTCAAATAAGTTATTTTAGAACTTCACGATCAACAGAATTTCGCTCATTGTGCATGCAATCTAGTAAAAGTAAGACATAAGAGGCGTGTATCACAACAATGGAATAATGAAATAATCACATATAGTATAACATTATATCCAGCAGCTGGTATCAGTATCTGGTTTATTACAATTGGTTATGAATAAATATGAATACCTTATTGATTTCTTGTCGCAACTTGTCAGTGATTTCACTTTTCTAGGATTCATCATATGTGACCCATTAGTGACAATATATCTTGTCCACCTTGAGGCAGTGGATTTGCAGCATGAATGGATTGAAGGTTCTGAAAACATACCTAAACAATATATCTTTCTTCTTATATGAACCTCTCCTTCAGGAAGGGGAACATACTCTTCTGCCTCAAGATCAAATTCAGTAGCAAATGCATCACTTCTGCCTAACCAGAACAACATAACTTGACATGAAAACACCCAGTATTGGTGGACGGTTTGTGATTGTTGAATTATTTAATTTTAATAAATAATAAATTCATTCAACGATTCCAGGGTTCCTTCGAATTACGGCTGATCTACACGCCTTCTTTATAGTGTACTCGAACCACAATCCGCTTTAGACAATTTCTTTTTAATGTCTCAAATACCTATGATATTATAGATGGATTACTCTTTCATAGGTAATTAAAGTTGTGGGCCATAAAATGTTAAGTTGGTTTATGATATGATAGATGGATTACTCTAAGAAAATAGCATAGGAAGCCTCATAATTAGAGAAATTGCAGATTTGATGTTCTAAAACCTAACAAAAGAGTTAAAGGTACATGGATTTAGTATTTTTGAACCCACCAATGGCAAGTATTATGTTGGATTTATCCATCAAGGTCAGTAGAGCATCACCACCTAATAATAAAAAATCCAAGTTCATATATAAGAATAGAATCATATTAGATCTCAAAAGAAATCGGATATAGTCGTCATAGAAGTGTTGGAAAGTAATTTTAATGATTGTACGACGACAAAAGACTTGTTAAGTAATCGCCAAACCACATCAAAACACTATTTCTTCTGCCTCGTTTTGGCTCAAGCCTATTTGAGTTGTCACATACCTGAGTATTGTTGCACCGCGTAGTTTCAAAATCGTAACAGCTGCAAACCTGACAAAATACTCGCAATATATTAAGAGCGGCTGTCCACATTCTTAAGGCTACGCTTTTGATGATGCATCAAGTACTTTACTTGCCCTGAAGGTAATAACCTGATCTCCAGAAATTTGTTGCTTCAACATCAATCTTACATTTTGCTTAAAGAATTTTTCTCTAAGAAATATTAGTTTTTGCTTATTGAGTTCTAAATACAACCTGATTACAAATATAAGCATAAGTATAGCACCAGCTGAGGTACCTGCAGCAAAAGAAAAAATAAATTAACTTAACTATTCAACTTAGATTTAGTAGAAACTCAGATGTATTGCCAATTTAAAAGAAAATTATAAAAGAATATTCCCTACCAGGATCTAACTTGATTATTCTTTAAAGAAACTAAACGGAATACTACTTAATACTCGGAGGTGTTTCTGTTAGGATCTGGATCCATCATTTCTTAACCTTAGGGGAATTCATCTATCCCGAGGAGCCTATGGATCCATCACTTTTTGTACTTTGATCATCTTTCACACTTAACCCATCAAGCCTATAATTTGGTAAAGCCCCATGGTTACCTTGGGCCTGAGCATGTGCTAAAACTTGGTGCTGTTGTGATGCCAAATCGAACTGATTTTGGTTCTCTGTAATGGGATTTTCTACTTGCAACCCCATAGCAGGGCTTAAATTGTCTATTCCCTAAAAAAACACATTGTTACCTGTAATTAGCTTTACCTGTTTAACTAACTAATAATATAAGACACAAGACTACAAGAGATAGAAATATAATGCACTAATCATTCATAGATGATGGTTTAGTAACTTTGATCTAAGTTTCAAATTCATTCTTCTCCTCATCCAGTTGATCTACCTTGGCTTCTACATTTTTAAGATTATTGAAACATTTTGTACTCTAACCTTCTGCCCCGTTCATAAACGTACACGATCATGTATGTACATCAAATCTTTTACTACACGTTGACAATCACTCACTACCCTATAACACAAACACGAAAACAACTTATGAAAACAGCCCTCCTGGGAATCATCACTGGTATCTCCATACTTTATTTACTGAAATATGGATCAAACTATTACAATAACGGGTAAAACCTATAAGTTGAATAAATTTTTGTTTGTTTGATATACTTTGCTTGCACGTTGGTATATTATCTTCTAAAAGAACTCTTTAGGATAAGACTAACGCTCTCTTGTAGGATAGCTATTAAGAAGAAGGAGAGTAAGTTTTAAACAATTATTTGACACCTCAAATAAGCCTGCTTACCTGGTAAATGTGGCAATAAAAAACCCACAAGCTAAACATGAGATATTTAACACCAGTGCATCTTCCATATCTTATCTGCAAGCTATAAGACCAATAAGTGCCTTTGAGTAAAAAAAATCATAAAAAAGGTCAAACTATGGTGTAAAATACTTACCCTGAATAAGCCAACATATCACCAATTGAATTAGTCCCTATTAGAGTCATCAATCCTATATTTTTTTACTTGCCAGTCTGTACAATTGAGGTTCTAAGGTGTCTAGACGATCAATTTATAGAGAAGATTAAGTATATACACATAAATCTTATAGCAGTAATTAAGACTACAATGTGATGAAAGAACTTACTTGCCAGTCTATACAATTGAGGTTCGAGGTGTTTGGACAATCAATTTATAGAGAAGATTAAATATTCATACAAACCTGAACTATTCCTTCAAGTTTTCAGGTAAATCGTAAATGTTCAGGTATGTTGAGGTTCAAAAGCAATTAAAAAAACACATATCAAAAACAAATCATCAATCGATACAATTTATATTAAAAACATAAATGTATATCGATCAAATTAACCTAAATACAGAATCGAAAATCAAAATCAAAAAGTGATCAATTCAATATAAATCAAAAAGTGTAGAAAACCTTACCTTGTGATGAGGAGATTGATGTGATGAGATTCAATGTGTGTGTTGAAAATATTCAATGTGTGTGTTGAAAATAATTTAATCTGAATATTATCAAATCGTTAACTGAAGTAATATATTCAAGATCATGATTTCGTTCCATCAATCATAGGGATTCAATGGTTTCTGTGTGTGGATTCTTTGGGAGGCGATTAAATTTTTTTTGGGCTTCAGAGATTTGTGAGAGTGAATGACGTAATACATAATATATCATGATTTGTTAACGATGGATCGTAGTTTAAGCCCATAACACAAGCCCGTGAGATGAAAGGGCCCAAGTGATGACGTGGATATGATGTGGCATACCCCTCCTCTTATATATAATGTAAAAGATATATATATATATATAACCGGACGTGAAAAGACGAAAATATCCATGCAATATAAATTAGGGATTTAATCTAAACTAAAATATTACTGTAAATTAAATTAAATTTATTTGTAAAAGAAACTAATTCAAAGTTCCAAACACCCTTCAGTTGTGTGAAGTGATCTGGGAGAAAACACAAGACAGGGTGAATTAATAATTAATGTGGTGAACACATAGTAATAATCATGTCTTCCCCTGCATCCAATTTTGCATCTCCTCCTCCTACTGACGACAATTATCTGTATGTTTTTATTTATTTTATTATTTCTTCTTAAAATAATGTTTTTTTAGTTACTATTTGTCAATAATTTTAGATAATTTAGATGATTAGGAACTTATTTTATACGTTAGTTGTTGTCTCTACTGAATTAGAGAATTAGATTATGATGCTTTCGTTACCTTAGTTTTCGCGTTTTGGAGTACCGAATTAGATTAACTGATCTGAAATAATATGTTTGTTTTTTTTAGCTGTACTCGCAATGTGCTTGCTAGTATGGACTTTGCGCTTCAATTTACTACTACTCTTGTTGCCTAACTCCCGAGTCCCGACCTGTAGCCAGTAAATTGAATTTCGGATTCATACGCTTAAGTCTGATGTTCCTTCTAGTCTATGGTTTTGGGTCTTTATGGACGTGTTATGCTCTAGAGATTTTAGATTGGTCATTCATTTTCGGGAGATGAAGACCTGTTTTAAGTACCTGCCTTAACACAAACCATATAAATATGAACTTCTATTAGAGCGTTGAGGTCGGGTGGGAGTCGGCCGGTCTTTCGACCAGATCCCCCTAAAAACCGTACGTGCGGGTCTCCCCGCATGCTGCTCACGCCAATCATGGTGGCCCACCCCAACATTCATTTTAAAGTTCTGTAGTGAAATGAAATTGAGAGTGCTCGACTTCGGAAGCAAATTCGCGTGTAGGTGTCGTACTGTTGACTCTATCTATTCATTAAATTTGCTTGATTCCATTTTTAATATATAGGCTCGCTCCCTCTTTTTCCAAGAATTCATGCACTTCCCTTTACTCCATAGGGCCTTCTTTGGCATGCCTAATCCTATGGGGCTGCATCTCGTTAGTGACAGCAGAGCGACCCACTATTGATGTATTGCACAAAACAATAAATCATTGCCATGTTCATCTAGGCACAAGTTTAGTCATATCTGTAAGGGAGATGAGTAAAAAGACTGAATATTTGGAACAGTTATTAGGAGACTTAATTAATGATGATTTGCCTTGTTCATATTAAATATATCATGGATCGTAGTGTAAAGAATCATATATGCGAGAGCACTTCGTACACATTCTGAAATCTTGTCATCTCGAAACCATATTTCTGCTCCTTGCTAGTAAAATGGTCTGCGTCATGAATCCGATAAAGCTGACTGTTGAACATCCAGTGGTGGATATGGAGATTTGGAACGAGTGTAGCAGAAAAAAGATAGTTCAAGATCGTAACTGATCCAAATTAGAAAGTACTATACTGTCAATGCGATGTTGTGTGAAGACTAAAATTTGCACTAGTTATCCATGAGAATACCAACAGTCTTAAACTACTCGGCTATATTGTATTTTTCAGTTTCATTTAATGGGGTTTGTTTTATTTGGGCATATCAGGTTTTTGCCTGTTGGAATGTTTTAGTACTATTGCAAAACGCTAATACTTAAAAAATCAAAATGACAAAACCTAATTAAATGAATTGCACTTCATTAAGCAATTCCATGTGTGGCACGTGCCACACCTAGCCAACTCATAGGTCCGTCCCTGTGAGTATCCTGGCCTGATTCAGAACTTCCCCGTAGTTACTGCATTAACTTGCTGAATGAACTTCATGGCATTCTTCAGATTATTGTCTTTTGAACAGGGCATCTAGCACACAATTATCCTCGTCTGTCTTACACATAGTTGCTCACTTGACCTAGAACATAGCCTAAACTTGCATGAAGCTATCAGTTTCATTGGTATCTTATATATGTTGTGCATATTAGGAAGTGTGTTGCTTCTATGCAGAACAAACATGATTCATGTTATCGTGCACAATGCTGATGAGTTAACTCCTTTTTTTCTATAGATTTCTTGACGTATCAAATGAAGCTCCTTTATGTGGCCACCGGAAACGTGCAAACATCATTGGTAGCATCTTGTATTGTCTAGTTTTGGCAAGTATCATTACTTATTTCTTCCACACAGTATCAAAGATTTTCATGTAATCTCGAAATGTTAGGGTTTGGCCTAATTCGCTTTTATTTTAGTCAGGTTATGCTACACTGGCTATTGGAGCTCCATGGGTGTTCCAAGCCGAGAAATACTTAACATTACAGATACTCTGCACATGTGATGTCGTTTTATTGATTATCACTGGTATTCTCTACTATTTAATGTTTTTCTTCTTTTTATGCAAGTCCAAATATCTTATAGATCTAACTTTCTTTGGGTCTAGCTCATTAGAGTACTATTTATTGGTGATTCACGAGTATTAGCTTTCTTGCAGGTATTTTCCAGCAATATATGGTTTGTCAAGTCCAGAAAATAAGATTACAGGTAGTGTTCTACAAGCTTTACAATGCACTGAGTAGCCACTATGATAACTCACATCTTTTTCTTATTAGCCATAAATTCAATTCATCATATGCTCGTATTGCATACATGATACGAATTTGTTTCCCTTTAGGTTTAATCACCTACAGAATTTACCAGTCACGTTGAAATCATATCTATAAATCATTCTGATATCATCTTGATGGATATTTCAAGATTATTAACTATTTTATCTGTGAATTGCAAAATTCTGTTCTTATTATTATCAAATCACTTTGATAATTATTCTCGTTTATATATTTTACTGATGTGATTCGTAGGTGATGTTTTTCCATGATGGAAGCCTAACATTGATTTCCATTATGTAGGGTTACTATATTTTTAGTCAAAAGTTAAAGCATATTGTTCGCCTGCCCTTTGCCAGCACGTCATATGGTATGCCTATCTCTATTACAGTGCCCAACTGTTCCTGTAAAAGTTTTTCTTTTTCTTAATGTGTTGAAGTTCTGATGTTTATTTTGAGTGTGTGAATAAAACTATAGGAAGACTGAATATTTTACTACTAGAAAACAGCTTAGGAGACTTAGAAGGCCAACTCCTGTTTTTTGAACTGTAGAAGGGCTCTTAGTGAACACATTGTGATATCGACTTTGGTACTTAAAAAAACTAGGCAAACTGTATTTCTATTTGTTCATGTGATGTATAGTTATAAGAAAACACGGCTTCATTCTAATGTCACCAAAATTATGATATACTTCCATCCAGGGCTGAGCATTTGGCCCGGACCGAGGACCGAAATGGTCCAAAACCCTGGACCGAGACCGGACCGAAATGGTCCAGTCCGGTCCGGGTCGGTCCGGTCCGGTCCTATTAGGCATAACCGTAAGGTTTTTGGTACCGAAATGGTCCAAAACCCCAGACCGAGGACCGGACCGAAATTGTACGGTCCAGTCCGGTCCAGTCGACGGTCCGAAATGCTCACCCTTACTTCCATCAATTCACCACTAACCCAAATGGATTATGTGCCATCTGTCTATCTATGAACTACACTCGCTCTAATCTTTTAAAGGTGGTTAGGAAAAGAGTATGAATGTGTGAGGAGAGAAAGCTAGCAAAAGGAATTGTGGAATTGTATGTTTGCTATCTTATTAATTGCAGCTATTTTGTTCTCAATCTAGGTACCGCTGCAATGCTACTTATCATGGCCTGGGAACCACATCTAAAAAATCTACCTATTCCTATGATACTCAGGTAACTCCCGTTCCACTGTAAGAAACTGAAACTAAGGGTGCGCTTGGTCAAAATAGGGGAATGGGGAAGGGAAAAGCAAAAGGTATACTAAGGAATATAATGAAATATTTTATTGTATTGATGTTGTTTGTTAATATAATAAATCCTTACGATGTTTATAAAATATCTTTACACACACATATATAACTGTAAATGTAATCTATGGCGTATGATACATAGTATTACTGACCAGCAAAGGTAATTATAATAAATATATGATTTTTATAAATCGCATGTATGCTATGTAAACTTATAACAAATGACAACATTCATAAATTACACGTCTTATCTATTTGAGTGAATATACGTTGAAATAAATATGTATAGAAAAAGATATATATTGTACCTGAAAAAGAAAAGAAAATGCAAGCATGAATTTAGGAGATTGAAATCGTGGGCCATATGCAGTAAAACAAGATAATGAGTTTCAATACTCCAAATTTGTTGGGTAATGGGGTATTGCCCACTTTTAAGCAATGATTGATGACATTTTATATAACCAAGCATCACTTTTCATTGCCATTGCCGTTCCTTACCCTCTAAAACCCCCAACCAAGCATCCCCTAAGAATTATACAAATTCAACTTGCGTCCATCTAAAACATTGTATGGCTCTTCATTCTCTAAATGATATATCTTCATGAGGTTCATGTCCTGGTATCTTCAGTAGAGCTTTACACGAGTTCTAAAATCTCTGTATTGTAAATTGTCAAGGTTGTATCCTTGTCATTCCTATGCTACATTGAACAATCTGAATAAATGTCTATCTGCATGTCGTAGGCTTATACAACTGATGACATTATATAATCTCCTCCAAATTTTCAGGATTATCATGTTGGCTGAAGCTGTTCTTGCTGGCTCATTTATGAGTGTCTATATTGGTAAGCTCTATATTTGTATTGCGTATGTATGCAAAGTATGTGGCAATGGTTTTTAATAATTTATAGAGTTGTTTACTACTTTGATATCATGCATATTCAAATTTCAAATTATCTTCAAATTAAATCCACTTAAAGCATTCTTATGTGTGGACACAAACTTATTACTGAGTACAATTCAGTGCTAAATGTTAAAGGACAATTTTTTTCTTGTCAACTAGGCCATTATATAGTTTGATGTTACCTGTTCTGTAAACTGTCAAAACACATTTGATTTTGTTATGTTGTATCAATATTTATACATTTACAAAGTATTTGTGTTTGACAGGTAATGTTCATCAGTACAATACGTTGGATTCCCAACCAGATGTTTTGAAGTCTTTGTATTCACCCCTTCAGCCATCAAGCTCTCTAGAAGGCGTCAGGTAATGAAATATCTGTCATATTTTCCTTAATCTGCAATTAACATGTTTCAAGTTATCATATCTGATGTTGCTTGATGAAAAAAACGAAAGAAAATCAAAATGGAGATATCATAATACTGTTTACTGAAAAGTGTTATGTATAACAGGTATCATGATGGTAGTGGGCTCTCAGATCAGCAAATGGCTTTACTGCAGTATCAGAGGGAGAATCTTAACTTTCTGAGTGAGGAGGTAAATAATCATGTCATATTCAGAGGATCATTCAGTAAGATTTGTGACATTTCTTATTGTTCACTCTTTGAAATAATAACTCTACAACCATCTATATCGCTGTAGATACTTCGATTGCAAGAATGCTTAAGCAAGTATGAGAAATCTAGTGATGGGACGACACCTCAGGTAGTATATCACTGTAGATACTCCCATTGCAAGAATGCTTGAAAGTCTTAGCTGGTAGATGGCATGAATTATCTTAAATATGTATAACGCCGCTTTCATCTGCAGGTCGATCTGGCTCATCTATTAGCAGCCCGTGATCAGGAGCTACGAACCCTTTCAGCTGAGGTAATACTCATATTGGCTTTTTTAAATACACGTTTTAATTTTCTGTAGAAAGATTTCCTTAGCCTACAGACACAATTGCATCTGAATTAAGAGTTGGTCGGTCTCTGGTTGCAGATGAATCAACTGCAATCTGAATTAAGAGTTGCTCGGTCTCTAGTTGCTGAGAAAGAGACTGAAATCCAGGGTGTGCGTAATACCAACAATCAGGTGCGCATGATCTATATATATGCCAGCTAAAACATACACGATTACACATAGTAATTGTCTTATATTCTAAACCTTTCTTAATGAATAGTATATGGAGGAAAATGAAAGGCTGCGAGCTATACTAGGAGAATGGAGTACCAGAGCAGCAAAGGTATTGATTTTTTTTTTCCGCAAGACATTTGAATCCTTCATTTAGTAGATTTATAAAGTTTGTACTACATATATGGTTTTGCCTTGTAGCTTGAAAGAGCATTGGAGAGCGAGCGAATGTCAAAACTTGAACACAAGAAGACTTCAACACTGAAAAGATGAAAACGGCAAGAGTGCATCAGTCATCCACGCTCCTATCCCAACCACAACTTTGGGTCATGAGAACTATGTACAGAGATGCACAACAAAAATGAACATGCATTGCAAAATGCTAGGAAATCCTTGTGCAGTTGTCTTTTTTCTTTGAACAAAAATAGCAAAATCGTAGATTACTGACGTTTTCTTAGTACAAACATGAATTCTTCATTTAGTAGAATTATAATATAAGATAGGGGAAGTTAAGTGGTGAAGGGAAATTGCAAGGCCAAGGCAAAATATATTTTCTCGGATTCTAGATAGATAAAACACATCTATGTATTTTCTTTGTTTAGTTTTGGTTGTGTTTTATTGGTGTAAAAGTTGGTCAGCTAGTATTTGAGGTAGTTGTGAATGCAATAGATAAAGAGCATCTTCCAGCCAGCCCGGGTTAATGATATCAGGAAGATCCCTCAACAACAAACGCCAAAAAATGGAAAACTTGAAATGGCATCATTACTCCATCTTGTTAAAATTCAATAAAAATGGAAAACTTGAAATTCAAATGCATCATGTTTTTGCATATCGTAATTAGTATTATGACTCATGAAATTTGAGAAACATTTTGGGCACTCATGCAATAACATATTTTAGTAAAATCATACAGTTCAAAAACACATGTATTCTTAGCATATATTCCTCTCACGGATTTTCAAATCATTTAGAAAGGATTAAAAGTGAGGCTATGAACTCACTTGACATCCGTAAAGTCTGTGTAGCAAGCAAGGAGGTGATGCAACTACTTGTCACCACTCCTAAAATATCTTAGAAGTCCTAAATATCTGATTTTTGAATTTAAAATGGAGGGAAATGGTTTGAAAATGGGTTTTGGAGGCAACATTTATGGTTTTGCCTTGTAGCTTGAAAGAGCATTCGAGAGCGAGCGAATGTCAAAACTTGAACACAAGAAGATTTCAACACTTCCTATCCCAACCACAACTTTGGGTCATGGAGAACTATGTACAGAGATAAAGAACAAAAATGTACATGCATCGCAAAATGCTAGAGAAATCCTTGTGCCGTTGTCTTTTTCCTTTGAACAAGAATAGCAAAATTCGTAGACTACTTAACATTCGTTTTCATAGTACAAACATAAATCCTTCAGTTCCTTCTTTTCTAAATCGAAATAGCAATTTGATCTTGCAAAGTACAAACAAGAAACATCTACCGCCACTTAATTTCACAACGGGGTTACATGGGTGGTTTCGTTTAAAAACAGGCAAGCAAATATATAGTTATAAAAATCTTGAGCTTTAATGGTTTCTCCTCCACTCATAACAGCTTCCATGTCATATTTACAAGCTCGGGTGCAATCGGGGCAATATGTAACCTGCGATTACAAGAGTCACTTAAGTCTCATTTCAAACTAGACTACTCGTAATAAATAACAATTGTCATATTTGTTTAGAGTCGAAGTACCTCCAATAACTTTGGTTTAAAAGAGCTATCAAGCATCACATCCACACCATACATAGCCCTAGACATCGGATTATGCATCTCGGGATGAACTAACGCTGCTGATTCAAAAACCATTCGGATCATCTGTTTAACTCTTGAATGGATATCTGACCATTTCACTGGGATTTTCAAAAGAAAATTATCATAAACCCACATGCCAAAAACACAACGATGTTTGAGCCATATAATAAAATAAAATAAACTAGATATAAAAGTAAAACAACCAAACCTTGATGTTCCTGCTCAAACTCTTTAACAAACTCTGGTGTTTTCATGTGATTCAGTTTTCCCCTGTAATTCTGATCCATTGAGAAAAATATTGTCATCAGAGTCGATAATTCTTTACGAGAACAAAAATCAGTAAAAATCGGATCAAGCACCAAGAAGATTACCATAACAGTGAAATGGGTCTCGTACTCGAACAAACTTTTCTTATCTAACGTGTATGTGTTGTTTGCCAGTCTAACCTGAAAGAGTATTAAAAATATTTTTAAGAAGTGAAAACAGAAAACAGAAATCGGTTTCATTTGTTGGTGAACTAGACATACCCAGAAAATGTCAGTGATGAATAACTCCAATGGGTTGATACTGCGAACAAGAACAATGTACCGAAGATCAAACTTCTTCCCTCTGAATAAAGCTGGCTGCTCTATATACTTTTGACATATTTTTGGGCCAGTTTCCATAAGACGTATAATTGCAGACAAATTGCCAGTAACCGTTGTATCTATAGTTCTTGCCATGTTCCAAGGCTTCAAAATCCATAAATTGTCGGTCTTATTGTTCTCGCGTACATAATAGTCACCAATAAACTGTGTTAGTTGTGTTTCAAGGTTATAGGTAGGTTGAAACCATTCACAAGATCCATGTGCCTACAAAAAGAATCCAAGTAAGCAAAATTTCAGCAAAAATGAACAAAACATAACGCATTAAGTATATTTTTTTAAAAATGGAGACGATCATGACCTTTTGAACTGTTTCTGCTAAATGGTGTTTCATGACAAGACAAGCTTCAAAAGGAAATTGATTAATGATTTGTTGATCGTTTAGCCCTATAGCTTTCCTTGTTTCCTCATCCACTTGCATGCATGTCCATATTATATCTGCTTCCTTGGGGTCAGTTGCTGTAACCATAAACTATCAATATTAGTTTTTTGAGACACACAACAACTTTGACTGATTTTTACAGTTTTTTTACTAACGGGTTAAACAACTAACACAGAAGAAAAATAGCTAAAAAAAAGCTATTCAGATGGGTCAAATAGCTTAAAAGTTGACAAACGGATATTTGGAATCATACTTGACACACTAATTGTTCAAGTAAACAACTTTTTAGAGAATACCCACTTTGACCCTTAACACCCCATCTAACCCGCCCAAGTATGCCAAACACCAGAAGATCAAGAAGAAAGAGTCCCTATGTATATATTAACAACACGTACTGAGTATGAAACTTGGGTGTGTCAGATATTCTTCAACTGGTGGTAGATCCGTATAAACACGCAGAGGAAGTCCGTCGCCACGTTTCACACTACTGGTACTTGATGCATTGTTAACTGAGGAAGAACTTGTTAACCTCATATTCTTCCAATAATTTTCATACTCCTGTAGGATTGATGAGATTTGAACATAAATGGGTAGTTTTAATACTAGTTAATGATAATCATAAATAATAATAGCGAACTAACACTCTTTATAATAGAACATCCATACTTTGATAAAGTACTTCTGTGGAGTATGAAACCAAGCAGTAAGCCTAGCAGAACGTTGTTTCTCCTCTCCAATGCCAAATAGATAATCACGAGTGCACTCGTCACCAGATTGGATATCTTTGGTTGGCCAAAGAATTGTGAAGCTGAAAATCGTGATTCAATCAGAGCATTAAAATGAAAGGAAAATCATAAGCAAATAGATAATATTCTCGAAAGTTCATTTATGGGAGTGTCTTAGATGTACGAATTATTATTCATTATCAAGACTTGAAGTAGCAATACTGGATGTTTAGGTATGTAAATTATTTAGTGATTTAACAATTGAAACATAGCAGGGCAATAATAAGAATAGAGGACCTGACAGCTGACTCCAGTTTTCCATCAGGCATGTAAAGGAAGGGTGATACTCTGAAATTTGGCTCATCGCTGTGTCGCAGTGCTGAACCCAATTCATCCATCACATACCTACACAGAAGGCAATAAAAAGGCTTTCATTCCTAATGTATCCAACTATCTGCTATCATCTTTTGTGTGTATTCTCTTTTAGAAATGCAACAAGGTGTTTTAATAGAGTTGCAATAAAATAATTTAGAGGAGTATCTTATATAACTTCCAAAGAAAATATACACATGTTTTAGCAACTTCTAGGCGGTACTTATGTTTCGTTAAGCATGTTCATAACAAAAGAGTGTGACATATATGAAATACATACCATATAGATGTCTCGTCGATCTTCTCCTCATCTGCTAATCTATAAGACATCAAGTATAACCACATGGCATTCAATACACGATCAAGTAAGGGTTCACCAGTAGCCCATTCAGGAAGGCGCGGAAGAAGCATCGAATCAACCACACTCTTTCCAGATTCAAGAATTCTTGCTTTATCTATACCATTAAGCGAAGAAATACTAGGAATAGATTCGGCAATCTCGACTGCATTCTCCCCAAGAGGACCAGGGATATCCACCTGTCACATACCTGATATTAGCAACTATCCGCGTGGATTAAAATCGCAAATAAAATTATTTTCTGATTTAACATACCTCCAGTGCATCTAAGCTGGTAAAAGCTTCTAGAAGTTTCCGTAAGTCGGATATAGAGTGATCTTCCAATGGATTTCCTCGAAGATTCAAATAGTTTAAAGATGGCATAGCATCAGGTGAAAATCCCTGAAACAAAACATGCATAATAATCTATTAAAATAACACGTCACTCGCAGAAATGGAGCAGTATACATGGATACATATAACCAACTATACCTTGTTTAGTAGGCCATGAATACGCCTATTTGAAAGGTCAAGAGACGTCAAATCTTGCAAGGAGTGATCATTGTCATGTCCAAAGCCCGGATTCTCTTGGTCATAAATTCCTCCACAGAAACCTAAAGCCCACCCCGTATATTTACGTGTAAATGATGAGTTCAAAATCTCCAGGTTCGGGCAACTATGAATAATACTATCTGCAACATAATCATCACTAGAGACAGAGTACTTCAGTTACTATATTTCTATACACCAACATCTATGAGTTAAAAAAAGTAGCAAGCATATCATATATCGAACAAAAAAACTTACTTGCTCTCTAGTATGGGGTTATTGTTAAGCCAAAGAGCTCTAAGGTGTTTAAACTTCACGATCTCATTGATAATTGTCTCGCTGATCTTAAGCTTGTTGCCACACAGGCTAAGTGCAATTAAGTCCTACAAAGTTTAAGCAACAAGATAACAGCTTCAGTCGTATTCAGATAAAATGCACCATTTTACATGGATAAATACAGAAATAAGTTGAAGGTGCAGGTAACGTTGACATACTGGAAATTTGCTAGGCAAATCAAGGGACAAAAAGGCATCATCATCGATGTCAAGATTCTCGAGTTCTAACCACACTACTGCACCAGGTCCCTCCCTTTTCACCTTCTCATATTCTCTCTCCACGATTTCCACAACACTCAATTTGCTATCCTCCGACTCGTCACCTACATTATCTGCCTCTTCAGAATCTGAATTCACACACATCAATGAAGCCATTCTCTCTACCAACCCTGGCGCTTCTTGCAGCTGACGATCAAGACATATAAACCAAATCAATATTCACATAAAGTACAACATACAAACCGCATTACGGCATTAACAAAATGTATGTTACATATACAATACAAACAAATCGATGTTTTTTTTTTTTTTTTTTTTTTTGGTAACCGTGATTTCCGACTCATTGGCCGACTAATCCACGGGGTTTGAGCCCACCGCCACACAGACTCAAACCAGGTAAAGCCCTCCCTTTTCAGGAGGTTGGCGTGGCCACTTCAAGGTTGTTTGCACCTAGTGAGAATTGAACTTGAGACCTCACACACTTTGGAGTGATAGCCACAAATCTTTTTGCCACTAGGCCACCCTTGAGTGGTTCAAACAAATCGATGTTAATGCAATTATAGTATATTTTACAAAATGCAGTTAGACCTAAACTAAAATACGAAATCAGCTGAAGTTGAGTTCTAACAAGCTTGTCATATGTGATTAACAGACTCTCAACAAATTTTATCTGAACGTCATCAGTCAAAGTAAAATTCACATACAAAATATACAATACAAGTTCTAACATTCACTGTCAAAACAAATTATTATTATAACACTAAATATCTAATTTGCCAATGTGCGGAATCCACTACTTCATCGTTCGTCAAAAGGTCATATAAGTTCAATAAATAACTAAACCAGGACTACAATATCCAATTTATAACCAAATTTTTTGTCAAAATTGAAAAATCCACCCATTCAAAGAAACATAACTTCAAATCCTTTATTCAACATAAAAATCATAATCAAACAGCTTTTAACTTTTTACAAGCGAGAGAGTAGTAGATATCCCACATTGACAATGTTAACTAATCTACATTTTAGAAGATACAATCAATTGTGTAGAGTCGTTTGCGGCTATAACAAGTCAACAAAATGTGCATATTGGAGTACTTTTTGTAACATTTTGTATTTCACTTTGAAAAAAGTCTGAACTACCTACACCTTTAATTACATAAAATTATGAACATCTCCTTGCAACTTCCATTCATGCATAACTAAAATAAATAATACTCTATATATACAAATCAACAGTCTTATTCTCAATCTATCTATATTACATATAAAGAGAAAACACATTTAACTTAAAAAATTAAGTAGGGTGTATCTAGTCTAGTTAGGGGAAAACTCCCGTGTTTTCCACAAAATGTCTTGTGGAAAACAAGAAAAACAGAGATTCTGTTCAAATCAATGTTTTCCAACAAAATTCTCCACAAAACACAAAAGATGCATTTCAAGGGATACTACAAAACACATTCTTTTTGTTTTCCTTGTATTCTTCGTAACCCCCCTTGTTTTCTTGAAAATAAAAAACAAAATCATATGAACACGTTTTCTATGTTTTGTGGAAAATCAAATCTCCTCTAATGCTGTGGCACTAACATACCTCTACTTAGGGGTGTTTGATTCGGCTTATAAAACGTAAGCCCATTTCGGCTTATATTTCATAAGCCTCAATTTTGGGGCTTATTTGGAGACTTATGGGCTTCTATAAGTTAATTATATCATAATAAACTTATATAAGCCCATAAGTCTCTCATGATAAAACAAAAATCGGGGTTTATGAAATATCGACCGAAATATGGCTTTTTCGGCTTATACTTCATAAGCCTTAATTTTGTGGCTTATTTTGAGACTTATAGGCTTATAGAAGTTTATCATGATATAACAAGCCACAAAATCAGTACTCATGAAATATAAGCAGAAATGGGCTTACATTTTATAACCCCAAACAGAAACACACCCTTACTATTTAAATACTTAATTACAATTAAAATTAGCTCTTCGCGCGCAGATAATCGTCTAGCATACAAACAAATGACAAGCATCTAACAACAATTGAACCTGTTTAGGCGCATCCGAAAGGCGAAAAGAAAAAGCATGATCAACTAAAAACACATTCGATTCACTCCTCATTAACTCTGATGACGTCATCACAAGTCGCCGTTGACGTCCATCTTCCACCGGCTCCACCTGGAAATACTCCCCGCCGTCAAAAGTCTCGGATGAAAGCTTGGAGTAAAGTTGCTGGTAAAGTGATGGAGGTATACCGGCAGCTGTCAGTAGCAGGCCGTGTACCTTTACAAAGTCTTGGTATGTTAGGATAGTGGTGTTGGCCATGGTGTTTGTGTGTGTGTGTGAGGGTTTAGCTGTTAAGGGTTTTTTTTATGACAGGGTGACTAAGGTTGTTGGATTTTGAATATTCTTTGGGCTTAAAGAGTTAGCCCAATAATCTATATTGGCCCAATTTTGATTTTGGCAACTACTCCAAAATCTTACCCATTTTGATAAAAAAAATCTACACATTTTTGTCCATTCTTTATTATTAATGAGTTAAACAAATGTACATATAAGAAATTTAATAGACGCACATGTAATATACTAATTAGGCTAATTAGGCTACTCGGGGATATTTTATATTTTTTTATCCTCGGCTTTCAAACAAGTATTTTTATTTTTTAATTCTATGTTTTTATATGTTTTTTTTTTCCGTTTTAGCTTGCGCTCGTTTAGCCCGCTCGTTTCGTCCGTCACCCGTTTTGCCCGTCGCCCGTTTAACCCGTCACACGTTTAACCCGCCGCCCGCCCGTTTTGCCACCTCTACTCAAAATAGACCTAAAAATTGGGTCACATTACGTTCTTGAAATGATTACCATATTTCGAGTAACCTAATCTCCTACGTCCCTCGGGACCAACTAGGTTTAACATCGAGAAATTCGATGGGTTTAATGTACATAAGCATGGAGGTTCAAAACAAGTTGGGTTCAAACAACTTGGTCCTGGTGTTAAAACAGGAGTCCATGGAGTACAGGTTGATAAACGTGTTTGGTTTGAGGTGGAACTGCAGGGAGCTTAGGGGGATCATAAAGCTGAGGTTTTTCAGGATAGTAATGATCATGTTGCAGTGGCTCAAATACGGTTTGAGGTGGAACTGCATGGAGCTCAGGTGGGTCGTGAAGTTGAGGTGTTTCAGGTTAGTAACGATCATGCTGCAGTGGCTCAAAGACGGTTGGAGGACAAACAACCTGAAGAAAAGTCAAACACGAGTTGCTTGGTAAATGAGCAGGTACACCTTGGTATCAAGGTGGGGGAAAACATTACGGTAACCGGAGTACCTGGTCAAGAGGGTGCGGAGGGTAATGTTGCTGAGAAGAAGAACGTGAAGGAGTTTATGGAAGCTAATCTAGGGAAATTACAGAAGTACAATACCTGGTCGACAAGGTGGTTCCCGGTTCGAGGTTCCAACACCGGTAAAGGGTGTTGAGTATCGGTTATGTTTAAGTGTTACTCCTAAGGTGGAAATTGTTAGAATATTAGGAGTAATATTAAACATAGGTTAGGGACTTAAGTGTACTTTGTAATATAGATTAGGAATAAACTTGTATTAGGAAGGTGCCTACCCCCTCATCTCTATAAATAGGGATGAGGGGGATCCTAGTTCATTGTATTCTTCTTCCTCAATGTAGTCTTTATTAGGGTTATTAATAAAGAGGTAGTTGAGGGTATACCGTGTGCATATATGTTTGTCGGTTCTTTGTAGTCTCTCTCGTGTTCGCTACTTGTGCTCGATACAACTCGCGATCTAGCGGTTCCGCGTTATCGAACTTCGGGTTTGTTGTCGGTATCGTACAACACGCTTGTTGTCTCTCGACTACGTCTTTCTACCCGGTTTTAAGCCCTGACTCACCTTTTGTGGACAAACTTTGTTGAGGAACCTTTAAGTTTTCGGGGTATTAGATTCTCATCCATGTTTGCGTTACACAAGATGACATTCTCGCTTATGCTTCGTCAACTATCGTTTGTTGGTAATTTTAGTGTCATCACTCATCAACTAGTTTAGGCAAGTGGGATTTACTAGAGACCAATGCGATTTCATATTCGATTCGGATACGAATCAAAGAAAGTGTGGAGTGAACACTCGTTGAGCTACTACGTTTTCGATAACGACAAGGGGTCAAAGGGCAGAGCCTCTTGCTAGTGTCTCGAACGTTATATCAATTGCTAAAGTGACAACCTTTCTATTTCTTTCCAAGCATTGTATCTGTTGGAATAAAAAATTGTGTCAGTTACACCGAAATTAACTAATATTAGCTACATTAAACTGTTATTTTGTTCCTGAATATTAACATAACAATCAGTCTCATAGGATATACGCAAAACACATTTAATGCTTCTCTGTTCTTACTTTAATCTCTTATGCCTAAAACTAAAGTATTTTCTTGAATTATCCCGGTAAGGATTTCATGCAACCCATGCATCAATATGGTCGAAATACTTTATACGAAAATGAATGCAACATGATACAAGCAAGAGATACAAGATTATCATCAGACATCCCATCCCAACTCGATTTCTAACATCGCTCGCTCGAGTGATTCACTCTAAGGCGGAACGCTTCTATACCAATGTACTTTTACATATTGAACTGGAACAAAATGCGTATCTGTATTGTAGTATTAATGTTTTTGAAAATGCATGTCGTCCTTAAATTTATGTTTGTAATATTGTTTAGTTGATTCAAAGCGCATCTAATCACTTTGCGTCTTTTCATCTCTGGGTGTAAGCCCCCTTTAACCCGTTTTAATTGGGTTGGGCTTAAAAATGTTTGTGTCTTATTAGAGCTTCCTTAAGCCGACATACATGAAACTTATTCTATAAGGTAGTTTATTTTAAAAGCTCTTGCTTTTCTATACATGTATCTATCGCCAAACTTATTATTTCCGATTGAGAAGATTTTTGAGACTGTATTTTGTTTAAGAAAAGTTATTAACAAAATAGACTTTAGAAAGAATGAACTCATTGTTTGTGATTTTTTAAAAAAGCGATTTTATTTTTTTGTAAGAAGAAAGCTTTATACTTAATGCATACCGATGAACGCATGTTCATGGATCTACACTTATTGTCATACATGCTTTGGATTTTTTTTTTACTTTTTGCAAATATGCATGTTTTGCTACCTTTAGTTAAAAGCGGAGTCAAATTTTTTAGTTAAAGAGAGTCACTTATACTTATAATGACAAGAGAGATATGATGTAAGAATTAGTAAAAACCCGTTTTTAACATACATGAAAAATCGAATTAATTTATTACAGATGACTCAACATTTACTAGTCGCTAGCGTCACCGTACTTTTTAATGTTCTTTGATATGCTAATCTATTTATTTAGTTTTGTACCTGACTCATAGTATAACAACAAGTCAACAACGATATCTAATCATGTTGAATGTTATATGGGAGTCATGATGTAGACATTTTTCACACAAGTTTTAACTTATGAAATATTGTTTTGTTACCCACTCAAACAATCTTCCATGTATAATGTTTATATTAATGGAAATACCACTAAATAGCTGATAACAATTCATGGTTGATGTGGATTTGCATAACTTAATTGAGACATCGGTTCATTGCTTTAGTCACGTTTCTAAGTTTCTTTATACTATGTATGCATCTTAACAATAGCTCCTTGCCTTTTATAGCTAACACGTTTGAAGTAGCAATGGTGTACTTGAATCGTGTTTATCACATACATATTCTCTAAAAATAGACTCAAATCACTGACTCGACAGTGCATATTGCATGCATATCGAAAAAGTTCTTTGAAGATGAAACTATGGACTTAAAGAGTATATGAACGTAAAAAAATTTCATTTTTAGCAAGTAGAACCAACACATACTATAAGGCACTTGTTATTAGGGGTGTCAAAAAAGTTGACCCGGCCCGAACCCGAACCCGAATAATCATATTCGGGTCGGGTCACTCGGGTCCAAAAGCGTATTCGGGTCAATTCGGGTTGACCCGAATTGACCCGAGTTTTAATTAGGCTCGGGTTCGGGTTATATATTTTTACCCTTGACCCGACTTGACCCGACCCGACTTGACCCGAACCCGACCAACCCGACTTGACCCGACTAAAATTAGATTTTTTACATTGTTTTAGTACAAAATTAGGCCAGTTTTTACACTTTTTCCTCAAACTCGGGTTGACCCGAACCCGAGTTGACCCGACCCGAGTTGATCCGACCCGAATTGACCCGAACCCGAGTGACCCAAGTTCTAATTAGGCTCGGGTTCGGGTTATATATTTTTTACCCTTGACCCGACTTGACCCGACCCGAGTTGACCCGAACCCGACCGGGTCAACCCGAATCACACCCCTACTTGTTATACACAATTTCAACTATATGTTACCATTGTATAACCTTTATCACAAACTCTGTTAAAGAATACTAGCAGGGTATCCGCGCGTTGAGGCGGCGTGCGGTACCCTGTAACATAATTTTCGAAGAATTTAATTTTAATATTACGTTTTTCTTACAACGAAATCTCGAAAAACGTCAATTTGAGTTTTAAGTAACTTTATGTAACTGGCTAGCGAATCCATGGTGACTTTGATTTCCGATTAAACTCATTGGCATGGTCGGTTTCTAAAACTATATGCATTATCATTTTAGGTAGACAACATATGTATATTTTTTTGTAGATATATGCTTTTAATTGTTATAAAATGTGTATATATACTTGTACTTTTAAGTAATGATGTGTTGTAATTATATATAACTAGCCGGATACCCGCGCAATGCGGCGGCTGGTACCCGATGACAAATTTTACGGCGAACCAATAATTTTACGAATAAATGACAACTTTTAATAATAATAATTATAAGGAGTCTCACAACACAAAGTGAGACATTTATCAAAGGGTTAAACTAATGGTAACTCAAAAAGGTGGCTAGAATCTTTAAGTAGTATAACAATTTTTCTTATGTTGGGTTGAGTCCGTGCAGGGCAACTTCAAAGTTGTGTTGAGAGCAACTTTGTAAAAGCCCAATAATAAAAACGGATACAAGAAAGCAAATAAAAAGGCACGCAAAAGACAATGATAAAATAAATTTACAATCTTTCGAATGAAAAAAATGAAAGTATTATTCATTACCAACTACACCTATTTTGTATTTAAAGGCAAATAATAGAAAAAAAATGAATGACTCTCATTCTTCTCCAACTTTTAAACTACATTAAATCATTCACTAAAATAATAAAATATCATAATACAATAGTGACCAAACATAGAATATGATAATACATACGGGATAACAAAATATTATTTTCTTGTAGCTTTTCTCTTTCTTTTAAAGAGTTGAGACAACCCAAAACCCGTCTGAGACAGCCCAAGTTCATAGAACATATCTTAGATTTATGGTGATAGTGGCGATGGAAAACCATCCAAATAACCAAAGATGAAACCAAAACGAACAACTTTCTTGATCTCGTACCACCAAGACTTTGTGACAGGTAATAATAGATAAAAAAAGCAGAAAAATCCCACCAAAATAAAAAACACCAGCAAACACACTCAAACTTAAACAATTGATTAGCGATATATGTGACGGTGTTGCTGGCGGATCCCGATGGTGGTGGAGGCGGCGGTTAGGTTATGTTATGCCAAAGAAATGAATATGTTCTATGTTTCTGTCTTGTTTGATTTGTTTTTTATTTTAGGGGTAACTATATATAGTTGGTGTCTAATTTTAATATTTGGGTTGTTACAATTATTTATTTAATTTTCATTAAATTAGAATTGTCGTTATGATGAAATAGTACCTGTTACAAATTGTTACAACTTTATATAATAAAGGATATTTAATTTTCTTAAATGTGTATTTGTTACGGAGGTTACATTTTTAGAAATTGTGACGCATTTAGTGAATACCTACAGATGGTTACATTGTATTTATAAGAAAATTACGTTTTGCTTTCTAGGTTGACTATTTTTAAACAAAATTGACTCAATTGTTAAAACTTCTTTTTTTAGCAATGTTTGAGGCTTAATTTTTTAAGACTTCTAAAAATAAAAAGTGCTAAATGTTTTATAAATTAGTATAGATTAAGTAGTATTATTTATTTTTATTCTCAATTGTGTATCAATTATTATTTACAATTAATTAGTTTTAATGTGAGTGTTAAATTATGTTTATATTAATGAGATGTTAAATTTTGCTATTTTAGTTTTTAGGCTTGTGTTGGTTGTACACAATGCATTAATAGATGTAACTTGAAATTTTAAGTATTTTTTTAATAAGGGTTAAGTCCATATATTAGCAATGTACTCTCCATCTTTTACACATCTAGGTAATAATGTCAATATATTACTATTATAGTGATTCAAACCGGCTAAATTTTCAAAATATAGGTATTGTTACCGGTTCATTGTGCCAACTGGATAATTAATTTCCACGTATTTTTTTTAAACTTAATTTTCTAAAAATGAATCAAGATTTTCAACCTGGCTTTATTATATCCTAAATCCATACCCGACCCATGGTCAATACCCATCCTATAAGCCCAAATCTTACCCTATTAAAGTGATACCCCTAAATCACAAGCCGTCTCCTTCATTCAACAGCATCTAAACCCTAATCCACCATGTCTACTTTCCTTCAAGATCGTCTTTGCAAATGTGACCTCCCCGCTAGAGTTTTAACAACTTGGACAGTTAATTATCCATGTCGAAGGTTTCTTGTTTGCCCTAATCGTTATAATCCTGGGAGGAAATGTGGGTATTGGGACTGGTACGACCTTGAGCTTGAATCCGAGTGGTATCGGATGAATTTGTTTGAGATGTACAATCTTTTGAATCCACAACAAAGGCGTGAATTGGCACAAGAAAACAGCCGTCAAGCCAAGATTGAAGAACTTGAAGTTGAATTGGTTGGATTGGTTGAAAAGAAGACGGCATTGGAAAAAAGCCTCAAGTCTTTGACTTTTTGGAAAAAAGTCTTAATTAGATTTGCAATTTGTGTTTGTGTGGCAATGGCCATGAAGTAGGTGATTAGGAATTGCAAGGCCTCCAATGTTGTTTAGTTCCTGTCTGTGTGGCGATGGCCTAAGTCTTCAATGTATTTTCGCTTTGGTACTGTCTTCTTTAGTTCCTGTATGTGTACCCTTGTAAGATATGAACGAAAATGGTAGCTTTTATGTTCATTTTCTGTTGTTCTTTAGTTCCTGCAAATGAATGTTCATTTTCTGTTGGTATATGCATTGTGCACATGGAGAATGCAAATACATGTTCACTTTCTGTTGGTGTTTGCATTGTGCACATGGAGTGTTGGTTTAACAATGCAAATACATGTTCACTTTCTGTTGGTGTTTGTGCATATGCATTGTGCACATGGAGTGTTGGTTTATCAATGTAAATACAGGTAATAAGACAAGGGGACAACATTGAAAATCAAAGTTAAGTGGACATTAAACAACATTGCAAATGACAGTGCCATTGTTTTTCACAAGCATGTATTGACATCCCAAAATATAAAGCTTAAACAAGATACACATAAACTGTGTTCAGAAATAACTAGTTCATAACTAAGGGCTAACATCAAATGCTTTATCAGCTGTTGATCCAGTGCCTTTTGCATCAAACTTGAAATCCTTTCCCTTTTGCATCTTTATTCTCTCTGATCTATGCCTGCGTGGGAGTGCTGGGGCTGGCCTTTTATATCTTTTCTTACTTGCAGGCGTAACATGTGTAACAGATTCTTGAGTGTTGATATCTGGCATTCTATACTCATTATCAGGATCCATGTGAGCCTCCCAAACTGCATTATTCATCTCTCTCTCAGTTTCCATCCTCTCATACATGTCCTCTTCTGCTATGGATTGCTGTAAATGTTGCAGATCCATGTTATCTTGGTTTTCTTTTGCCTCCTTTTGCATCTGATCTTCTTGCTCATCCAAGAGTCCTTCCATATATTCATGATCCATGTTATTCTGAATGTCTTCATCCATATCATGTAACATACAAGACAAGTTTAAGTAATCATTCAAAGGAGTATTAATAGACGAGGTTTATAAAACATACCATGAATTGAGCTCTGTTAACAAATCCACCACCTGTAGAACTTCTGCCACCACCTCTTCTTCCTCTGCTGCCAGATCTACCACCACCCCTAGACCCTCTACCACCACCCCTAGACCCTCTACCACCACCCCTAGACCCTCTACCACCACCTCTTCCACTTCTTCCACCAGCATCATTACCCTCAGCCTCTAATCCACCAGCATCATTCTCAGCCTCTAATCCACCAACATCATTCTCAGCCCCTAATCCACCTGCATCATTACCCTCAGCACCTCTACCACCAACCACACCACCTCTACCACCACCTCTAGATCCCCTACCACCACCCCTTGCTGAAGCATGTTGTAAATTAGGCTCTCTTCTCCTACCTAGTACCCTTTTAACTATCACTTGTTTTGGGACATACGCGTTGTTACAGCCAAGTTTATTGTGATCAAAGCCTTGATAATTTGAGCATCTCATTCTCCTCCAAACCCTACTCACTTGTGAGTTGTTCTCACCAGCTGCCTTGATTCTTTTCTTTCTGGGTCTCCCAGGCATTGATCTAACTATAGGGGTAAAGGTGGTTGTTCATTAGTCTTTGTCCATAACTTTGTACCACAAACCGGTCAGATGGAATACTGATATGCCTTTGCCCACATCTCTTGGCTATACCAGTGACTAACTCCATCTTCTGGCTCCATAGATAAGTGCATGTACGCTGCTACGGCATGAACACAAGGTACCCTACTAAGCTGCCATAATCTACACACACATGTTTTTGCAGATATGTTCACACCAAATGCCTGATCTCCACATCTAACCTCAAGTTCATCATATTTACTTGCAAACACAATCCAATTCCTACAGATTCATACATAATGTAATGTAAAAAATTGTATACAAATTTTTCCAATTAATATCAAGTAAAATTTACTAACCTTTGTTCTTCTCTGAGAAAGTCTAATCTTTTCTTAACTGTTGGAGTTAACTCATCCTCCAAGGTAGTGGCCAACTTGTTCATTTCAAACAACCTCTGCATTATATATAATCTTATATCTTCCAGCATAGTTATGATAGGCTTGGATCTTTGTAGCAGTATAGCCCTATGATAACTTTCACATATACCATTTTCGAAAGCAGCACACTTGACATTCAAGTTAAAGAATGCTCTACACCAAGTATTCGGATTTCTCTTTATCAGATAGTGATAAGCTTCTTCATTTGAGTATCTCATCTCATCCATCTTTGCGTAAAACAATTGCTCCATTGTACTAGAAGCTGCAGTCCAGAATAGTCTTTGCATTTGTAAGCCACTGTATTTTTTTTTTGAAATTGGCATACACATGTCTTGAACACTTTCTGTGCTTAGCATTTGGTAGACATAACCCTACAGCCTCCAATAGTCCCTGTATACAAGGTAAAATCTCAAAAAGCAATAAATTTACATTCAATATATAGTAGACACTGATGATTAATTTACTTACCTTGTGTGAGTCTGATATGAGTGTTAATCCAGTCCCTTGTTGCAAATTTAGATCATCATGGAGCAAGGCCAAGAACCAACACCAGTTCTCTATGTTTTCAACCCTCACAACAGCCCAAGCAATAGGAAACATCTGATTATGGGCATCTCTACCCATTGCTGTGAGTAACTCGCCTCTACATGTATGTTTCAAGAAGCAACCATCTAACCCTATGATTCTCCTACATCCTTCCAACCATCCATCTTTCACTCCCTTAAAACATATATAAAACCTCTTAAAGTAACTACTACGACCCCCACAATCCTCTAAATCAAGCCTACAAGTTGAACCTGGGTTTGATTCTAACAATGCTTTCTGATAGTCCCATAATCTCCCATAATGTTCAATTAACCCTCCCTCATGGTTATAAAGTGCTCTTTGCTTGGCCCTTTTGCACTGACCGATACTAACATTTATTAAAAAAAATTCTCTAATCTGAGACTTGATGTTAATATAAGGGATGAATGGGTCTGCAATTATCTCTTTGGCAAAGTGGTAAGCAATCCATTTATAAGTCACTAGTGAACCAAGATTGTAATTTCTACTACATTTGTGATCTATAAGTAGACTCTTGATTTGGAATGATTGTTCAGTTTTCATCCATGAAGCCCACAGCCTAAAATCACATACTGGAGTAGCTCTATTTGTAACACCAGTGAAAGTGCCGTATGATGCTACGTTATTGTCTCAAGAGCTGTTCAGTATGAGCATCTCTCTTAAGTTGTGGCTCACTTGTGGATGTGATATCCCGAGCCCAACGTTATTTATTTAATCCTATTTTACGTATATTTTTGAAATTTTTAAGAATTTTTATCGTGGAATTATTTGACGGGTTAAGTTGAAACCGACGTTTACGGTCGTAATTTTTACGATTGACGATTCAAGAAGGACGATGACGATTACGATCCCGATGGATGCCCAAATTTTCATAATTATTGACGATTTATCGATAATGTAATTTTTCGAGAATTTTACTTACGGTTCGTGTTAAGTTGAGTCGGGTGAGTTTTATAGCCTTCCGAGTACATTTAAAGTATCCCAAAAATATTTTGGAGTGTTCGGGATGATTTCCGACTCCCGTAAAAATTTCTAAATTGACTAGTGAGTCAATCCCGCAAAGTTTTAATGGCGTTTTTACTTAAGGCCAAAATAAACCTTTATTTACACTCTAGTCCCTCCCAATCTCACAAAAAGGCATAAACACAAAACACACAAACACATTTAACAAAAACAAATCAAAAACTCTCTCTCTCTTGTCCTTAGGCCGACGGCCAAACCCACTCCACCACCACAATCCACCATTTTTTTGAGTTTTCACAAAATCTAACTTAAGACCACCTCTTAGAAATCATTGGTGAGTGTTAATCCATGGTTTAATTAAACATGCATTAACAAAAATTTTCCAAAATTTTTCAAGATCAATCAAATTCGTTTTTGAGGCTAATTGTGTGGATGCATGTTAAATTCATGTATAATGGAAGTATAATCACCAATAAAACCCACCAAAATTAATTTGGTTGTGGTGATTTGGTCACCCAAACCCCACGGCATAAGGGGGTGTTTGGGGAGCCATGGTGGTTGATGAATTTTGAGCATTATCTTGTGTTTGGTATTGTGTTTAGTGATGTTTTAGATGGGTATTAGTGGTTGCATGTTTGTTTTTTTTTATTTTAGATTATGAGGTTGGTTGATCAATAGGGGTAGGACTGAAAATTTGTGTTTGGTTGTGATTAGGGAAGCTTAGGATGATGCCTAGTGGTGATTAGTAGGTTTGGAATCGAGTCTAAGCATGATTTTGGTATAGCCAAATTTAGGCAGAAAGTTTGAGGCCTTTTTATAAAAATTATTTTTCCTACAGGTCTTGAAAACTAAATGTAGTTATAGAGGGTCTTCTTATCTTTAATTTGGTATAAGGTAGAGCCCGTGACTCACAACGAGCTAAAAGTTATGAGGTTTTAAAGATCGAGTACCGGGAGACGAGAACTTTCATAATCCGAATTTATGTATAGTTTTAGTCAAATCCCGAGGACCACAAGTATGAATTGGTAAATGGTCAAGGGTCAAATTTTGGTCACAAACCTGTGTAATTGAGTCTATAAGTTGACTTAGGAGTCAAAGAAGTCAAAGGTGCATTTCATATAGGTCAAAGAGGTCCAAGTTGGTCGAAGTACAATTTCAGCCCGGAAAATGTAGTTTTTGAAAAGCGTTGAGTAACGAGTCGTAGAAGTAAAAACTTTTATTGGGATTAAAAATATGTTATCTACAGGTCTTATAGGATTTTTGAGAATTTTGTCAAATTTTATAAGAATGGTTAAGTAGAGTAAAACAGCCCGTACTTTCGGTAAGTACCGGCGAAAATGGATAAAAATGGATAGCGTAAATAATAAGAACGAATGATGTAAAATGAGTAATGCTTGTTGTTTTGTTTTTGGCGTGAGTTATGATTGTCCTAAGTGACTAGTATCTATGTATTTTATACAGTACCGTAAGGTATTTAAAATGAGATTACTCATTACGCGTTATTTGTTGATAGGTGTTGATTTACCCGGGCATCCGTATCGTCGTCAGTGATCATCTCTCGAACTACCGACTACTTAATATATAAGGTGTGAATTTATAGTCTCGCTTATATTTATTTCAAACTGTTTTACCCGCGAGGGAAATGCATGCTAGTTTTTAAAAGGAACGTATATCATGAATGATTGTTAGACCCGAATGTTGTCTTAGAAATTGTGTTGAGTACCAAGTTGCAAAAGACCCTAAATTCATGAACTATTAACTATTGTCCTGCCCTCGAGTAGGGGGAAATAGCCGCTTATACAATTTGTAGTACTACGGGGCTAACGACCCAATGCTAGCCGAGAAGCTGTACGTTGAGTAAGTTCTGCGGTAGATTATCTTGTATGAGAGATAAGGTATAATTGCAACTGATGCCTTTAGAAGGGGCACTGGTTTCATCTGAATCACGCCGGTAATTATTACGCGGGTGATTGAGTTAACGGATTAGTGTCATGAGCTTAAACACAATTGTCAGTATCCTGAATATAGATTGTTTGATCGACAAGTCTATAAATGATCACGAATGGTTTTTATTTTATATACGTTCAAAATGGATTGTAAAACCTATGAATTCCACTCAACGTTTTCGTTGACCAAATTTTGGCATGTGTTTTAGGTAACCGCTGAAGTGTAGCATGGAGCGTGCATGGGATGGATGTTGTGTGTATGGCTTGGAGTCTGCTTGTTTTTCCTCCCTTTTCCTACTTAAACATTTTAAATTTTAATGTAATGTTGTTGTGAAACTGAAATTTTTGGGTTGAGATTCATGGGGACCGAAAACGCTAAACTCTGTTGTACCAAGTGGGGTTGGAAAAACCGTGGACATGTATCATCTAACAATTTTTTTTTATTCAAGTTTTAAGTTGACGTCTTTTAGCGTCGTTTGATATACCTTGTGTGCAATAAATACTGTGTAGCACCCAATGTTGTAGTTTCGCTGCGCATAGCATTTGTGGGGGTGTTACAGATTGGTATCAGAGCCATAAGTTATAGAGAACTAGGTCATTTTGAAAAATCCTAAACTATAACTTTTGGTGTCGTAAGAAATGGTCCAAGCACACACAACTATCCTGCACGGCTCCGGTAAGAATTCTTTAGCATTGCTTTATATTTTAGATGTATCCCTCGAAATTGATATGAATTCCCTAAGTATTTAGTAAGTAAATACTTTGAGATATATATTGAGATATATTGTTTTGTACGTTGAGTACTTATCATCGTAATTTGCAAATTCTTGTAAGATTATATTATAGGTTGCATGTATTTGGCATAACGGGCTACATTGCATTACATGGCAACACCGCGTTGTAATCCTACGTGTATGTAGGAATGGTTGTATGTATAAGTATGTATATACTATGGTATTTAAAGGCATTGCACGTGAAGCAATGGTCCTTGAGTAATTATCGTACATTAAAATGCGGTTTTGTTGAGAATTCGGCCTTACCGCTAATTATCAATCTTGATAATTAATTTATTGTTCGAATAACCGAATATGAACCTCGTTTGATATCCTAGATACGTAAATGATGCTTCGTAACATATTTTATATCGACGAGGTCGATCTCGATTGTCGTTATCGCACCGTGATGTATCATTTTGGACATTTTCTTTTGAAACGTAATTTACTTACGTGCTGTTTTATTTACTTTATTTCCTTTATTCCTTATGGGTTTGATATGTTAGTTTACGTAACTATAACATAGACGAAGTATAATCGACGATGCGTACATTGGGGCGGCGAATCATGTGTGTATATTATGAAACGTGGTTGAGGCGTGTTGCCATCTAATCGTTGTTTACTATTCTACTTGAATTTTAAAGATGTGTTTTAAAATAGACTGGCGTTGTGATCAAGCGCGATAACTTGGAATTTGGTTGGTTTTTGTGTTAACTTTGTGGAGTACGATTTCGAGACTCATCCGAGGCCGATAACAACATTTAGTTGACATACGTATTCTCGCTTCGTTTATTTCATTTGTCTTGTTGTCCCATTATTTGAATTCGATATTTTATATGACGAGGTCCGTCAATTGTGTGAGTTAAATAAGCATAAAACTTTGTTGATTGAATGATTTAAACATAAAGTGTTTTATATATTTAATATTTGGTGAATGAAACTTTTGGATAAAAATGACGTATGATGTGTTTTGTAACAAGTAAAATTCGTGTAGAGAATAAATGGACATTGTGAAATTATTATTTTTTTTCCTTCAACCTTGGTTGGTAAATCGTAATAAGTAATTTGTATTACTCGTAAAATCCTTGTTTTCATATATTAAAATTTGATACTAAAAGATTGTGATGAACTTGTCAAGAATTTGTTTAAATTAGTTCGAGAAAGGAGTTATAATAAAATTTGCGATATGACTGTCGAGTATATATAACTTGGATTTAGCATGAATTAATTTTCGGGTCAACGTAGTAGACTTTTGACGTATCTTGTAATATAAAACATGAGTAGAAGAATTGGTCACGTATTTTGGAGATAAGAACTTTGTAAAATTGGTTTATTTTAAACATAAGGTTATGTTTACGTATGCATTGGTGTAAACTAGAACTCGTCGCTCGTTGTAGTAAATAAAGTGGGATAAAATCGAAATATACACTTTAAGTATGAAATTATAATGCTTGAAATAAAATTTTAAACATTGATGGAACGTCATTGGAAATCATTTGTTTGTTTAATTGTCGTTATAGAGAATCAATATGTGTAATTTGATGATGCTTGTTTAAAATCGTTTGAAAAATCTTTTGTTTTATTCCGCGACGAGATGTGTTAATTTTAAAATCATTTGATAATGGGCTAAGGATTAAAAGTTGAATTTTATATATTTTAAAATTATTGAGATAAGCATTTTGATTGTTTATTATATTATTATTATTGAGATTTAAGTCTCGACTAAAATCAGTAAGTATCCGAGATAATACCACGTGAAACCTCTTTGTCATTTGAGTCGAATTACGCGAATATGATTTAACAAAACAGTTTTGGGGAAAACATGTGTGTAATAAAAGTCAAAGGTTGATTTTAAGAGTTAATTGAGCTAGTTTGAGTCATGTTGGATACGTGTATATTTGTGATAATATAAGTCGTAATAATAAAAACGTAAAACTTGGAAAATTCTTACTACGTATGTCTTTGGTACTTAAGATATGAACATTAATGAGGTTTTGACACAAGTATGGAGATTTTTAAACCTAATGATTTGTCAATTATGATAACCGAGTCACCGCATCTACTAATGTTAAAAATTTCCGAGAGATTGAAATTTTTCCAGAAATGAAAAGCGTTGTAAAGATTGGAAAATGAAAGGTATAAATTCTTTAATGGTGTAACACAAACTGAAAATGTGTAAATGTTCGATTTTACAATGTACAAGGTAACACTAATTATTATACGCAACTGGATTACACACCACACGCCTACTTGTATATTATTTAATAAAGATGTATATATAATGTTTTGAGTCACGATGGTTCGATCGTCCGACATCCCTTCTTTGATTTTGTGAGTCTGTATCTAAACATGAGTCGTCATGTGATTGTTCATTTTAATATTGTCTATGGTACGAAACCATTATTGTTATATTTATTTTAAAACTACTATTTCGCTAGTACTTGAAAATGAGGGTATGTCACCCGGTGTATTTTGTCATGTTCATGGACGCCGTAACTTTTTTTTTCTTTCGGTTAATAGAACCTAAAATTCTGTATTTACTTGTATGATGCTATAAATCTTCGTTAGAGTGGTTGTTTATTTATATTTAACAAAAGCGAGGAGGCGAAGCCGCTTTACCAAATTGTAGAGGTGAAGGAACTCGATCTTCCTGGTGAAGATCGTTTATAGTTAACCAAGTGGTTATTCTTCTCTCCCCGTAAACCCTTGGTGGAATGCGTGTGCAACTCGAGACGATGGGAAGTGTGATCGTTGTTTTATTTTTGACGCTTGTGTTGATATTCAACTTTTACTCCATGTATTCGTAGGTTGCTGTTGTTATCCTGAGACTTTTGTCATATATTTGAAGTATTTTCATTTCTAATGTAGTTAATTTCTGTTGGCAATTATATTGCTCGTTTACCTCGTTCGATCTCATTGATCTTAATTTTATCACTTGTTGTGCTTGCAATGATCTTTAATCATGAACCACCTTACCGTCATTTTGTGAATAGTCTATTATGAAAATAGGTATGAGTGTGTCAAATGTTTTGGTGAACTAAATGCAAAGGGTGTCGATTTATTTATTTAATTATTTATTTATTTTCTCAAAAAAAAAAAAAAGAGGCAAAGCAAAAGGTATGTTTCCAAAGTGGACGAAAAATGTTGGATGTGTTTCTTAAAACGATGGTAACAATATTTTCCCCTTTCAAATTTCATTTCAAATGGTTTAATTATTTTGAAGATTAGGTCGAAAACTTCTATAGTCGTGTTTGGTATGTAAAAATAATGTTTGTGTCGTCACTCGATCCTCAATTATGCACAGCTTAGCTAACTATGCATAATTCGGGAAGAGTCCTGTTTTGTTAATTGTCGTTGCTTGGTCCTTAAGTATGCATGATCTAGCTAGTTATGCATAGTTTTGGAAGGGCGATGTAGTTTCAAATAAATTGGTCATCTTTAAAAACCGGTAGTGTTTTTGATAAATGTTTGGATGAGAACGTTTTTAAAAATGGTGGATCCTTATGCAAGTAATCGTATTTTCTTTGATTCCTAAAGAAATTTTTAAATTTTCTTGTGTTCTTTGAAATCTTTTCTTCTGTTTGGCGTTGACTTAGTAAGTCACTGTGACCGAGTAATTTTGGAAAAATGTTTTTGTGAGTTGTGTGTAATGTGTGAAGTTTATCGGAATCACGAGGGTGTTGATGAAATACCGAAGGGGCATGAATCGACACTGAGAAGAGTTTTTAACAAAAATAGAAGACTTCCGAAGTAGAGGAAAACCGAGTTTGAATAACTCTTAGGGAAAGGACGAAGACTTCTCCTACGTCGAATGTATCGTACTTTATTTATTATTCTTTTCTTGTTCTTTTGATATGACAACGACACGCGGTAAACTGTTGAAGTTTACCAACTGTGCACCGGTAATTGGAAGACAATTCCATTGTCGTTTTCGTTTATTTAAGTGAGGAATCCTCTTTGCTTGACTCAACCATCCTTGATTATCGATGGTTAAACGATAGATAGCCATAGTTGATATTTGTGTGGTAAACCACTGCTTTTTATGTATTTATGTGTTAAGAGATCTGGTCGAGTGATCGTAAGTTGTGAGAATTGAGATGACATTGTCCAATGAAGTCCGATCATGGAGAACACGTGCCATGTAATATATTTCTTTTTATATTTAACTGTGAACGAAGATGCTTATTGAGATTTTGACCACGTTTGGGACAGAAGTAAGATGGTGCTCTTGTAATATCTTTTGGGTATGGATCCGTGTGTGAGCACCCTGCGATGACATATGTATGTAATTTATTTCTTTTTGGATATGCATCCATAGCTAGCAAACTCTTGAACCTTCTTTAACTTGCAATTTTCTTTTGACTGGACTCATCCGAAAATTATGTAAATATTCTTGTTTTATCTTGGCTGGGCTGATTAGCAAGCATGAGTTAACTTGATTGAACTTATTTTACTTGGCATGGTTTGGCTATTTCGCAAACATGTCGTGATACGGCCTTATGTGCTTCATAATGGCTTTTGTGTTTGATTGGATTGTGATGTTTTCGAGAGAGTTATGTATACGTCGGATGATTCCGTATCGATGAAATCGTTTTTGACGACTAGGTTTGTATGTACATAATATTGCGAATAAGGCGATTTCATACGACTAGTAATAACTACTTCGTCTTTTATATTTTGAACGTTTTCCGATGGGGGTTATGTGCGACCCGTGTGATTTTCTTTATGATTAATTGTTTTTATGAGGCGATGAACCAAGTGAAAGGACGATTCAAAAGTTAGAAGACGTGCTCCGAGCGCATGTGTTTGATTTTGGTGGAAGTTGAGATCGTGGAAGGGCGTGATTTGTTTTGAAGAATAAGAAAGGTGGGTCCAAAGGTATGCTGGACCGGTTGCCTACTAGTTGGAACTGCTGGATGAACTCCGTGGAAATGACAATACTCTTCATGTGTCGAATTTGAAGGATTATGGGATGAAAAGGTAGATCACCAGTTGGATAGAATGAAGTAGGAAAAAGTCAGTTGAATGGACCTGAAATGATTCGAGAGGCTACGGAAGAGATGGTGTAGATTAAGAATTATATGCTAACCGCGAGAAGCTGTGGAAAGAGATGTGTTGATACCCGTGGGAAGAATTTAGGGAAATTGAAGTGGAGATCATGGATCAAGATGGTAAGAGATTGAAGCAAGGCATAATACTCATCGTGAAGGTGTGATGGAACCCGAGACGTGAACCGAAGTCCATATCGGAACGTAAAGACCTCTTTAGGAAGGAGTACCCTTATCTTCCCAGTAGTACGAAATGCGAGTATAAGAACCGGAGAGCGCCGGGACGTCGCTCCCTTAAGGGGGGAAGGATGTAACACCAGTGAAAGTGCCGTATGATGCTACGTTATTGTCTCAAGAGCTGTTCAGTATGAGCATCTCTCTTAAGTTGTGGCTCACTTGTGGATGTGATATCCCGAGCCCAACGTTATTTATTTAATCCTATTTTACGTATATTTTTGAAATTTTTAAGAATTTTTATCGTGGTATTATTTGACGGGTTAAGTTGAAACCGACGTTTACGGTCGTAATTTTTACGATTGACGATTCAAGAAGGACGATGACGATTACGATCCCGATGGATGCCCAAATTTTCATAATTATTGACGATTTATCGATAATGTAATTTTTCGAGAATTTTACTTACGGTTCGTGTTAAGTTGAGTCGGGTGAGTTTTATAGCCTTCCGAGTACATTTAAAGTATCCCAAAAATATTTTGGAGTGTTCGGGATGATTTCCGACTCCCGTAAAATTTTCTAAATTGACTAGTGAGTCAATCCCGCAAAGTTTTAATGGCGTTTTTACTTAAGGCCAAAAGAAACCTTTATTTACACTCTAGTCCCTCCCAATCTCACAAAAAGGCATAAACACAAAACACACAAACACATTTAACAAAAACAAATCAAACACTCTCTCTCTCTTGTCCTTAGGCCGACGACCAAACCCACTCCACCACCACAATCCACCATTTTTTTGAGTTTTCACAAAATCTAACTTAAGACCACCTCTTAGAAATCATTGGTGAGTGTTAATCCATGGTTTAATTAAACATGCATTAACAAAAATTTTCCAAAATTTTTCAAGATCAATCAAATTCGTTTTTGAGGCTAATTGTGTGGATGCATGTTAAATTCATGTATAATGGAAGTATAATCACCAATAAAACCCACCAAAATTAATTTGGTTGTGGTGATTTGGTCACCCAAACCCCACGGCATAAGGGGGTGTTTGGGGAGCCATGGTGGTTGATGAATTTTGAGCATTATCTTGTGTTTGGTATTGTGTTTAGTGATGTTTTAGATGGGTATTAGTGGTTGCATGTTTGTTTTTTTTTATTTTAGATTATGAGGTTGGTTGATCAATAGGGGTAGGACTGAAAATTTGTGTTTGGTTGTGATTAGGGAAGCTTAGGATGATGCCTAGTGGTGATTAGTAGGTTTGGAATCGAGTCTAAGCATGATTTTGGTATAGCCAAATTTAGGCAGAAAGTTTGAGGCCTTTTTATAAAAATTATTTTTCCTACAGGTCTTGAAAACTAAATGTAGTTATAGAGGGTCTTCTTATCTTTAATTTGGTATAAGGTAGAGCCCGTGACTCACAACGAGCTAAAAGTTATGAGGTTTTAAAGATCGAGTACCGGGAGACGAGAACTTTCATAATCCGAATTTATGTATAGTTTTAGTCAAATCCCGAGGACCACAAGTATGAATTGGTAAATGGTCAAGGGTCAAATTTTGGTCACAAACCTGTGTAATTGAGTCTATAAGTTGACTTAGGAGTCAAAGAAGTCAAAGGTGCATTTCATATAGGTCAAAGAGGTCCAAGTTGGTCGAAGTACAATTTCAGCCCGGAAAATGTAGTTTTTGAAAAGCGTTGAGTAACGAGTCGTAGAAGTAAAAACTTTTATTGAGATTAAAAATATGTTATCTACAGGTCTTATAGGATTTTTGAGAATTTTGTCAAATTTTATAAGAATGGTTAAGTAGAGTAAAACAGCCCGTACTTTCGGTAAGTACCGGCGAAAATGGATAAAAATGGATAGCGTAAATAATAAGAACGAATGATGTAAAATGAGTAATGCTTGTTGTTTTGTTTTTGGCGTGAGTTATGATTGTCCTAAGTGACTAGTATCTATGTATTTTATACAGTACCGTAAGGTATTTAAAATGAGATTACTCATTACGCGTTATTTGTTGATAGGTGTTGATTTACCCGGGCATCCGTATCGTCGTCAGTGATCATCTCTCGAACTACCGACTACTTAATATATAAGGTGTGAATTTATAGCCTCGCTTATATTTATTTCAAACTGTTTTACCCGCGAGGGAAATGCATGCTAGTTTTTAAAAGGAACGTATATCATGAATGATTGTTAGACCCGAATGTTGTCTTAGAAATTGTGTTGAGTACCAAGTTGCAAAAGACCCTAAATTCATGAACTATTAACTATTGTCCTGCCCTCGAGTAGGGGGAAATAGCCGCTTATACAATTTGTAGTACTACGGGGCTAACGACCCAATGCTAGCCGAGAAGCTGTACGTTGAGTAAGTTCTGCGGTAGATTATCTTGTATGAGAGATAAGGTATAATTGCAACTGATGCCTTTAGAAGGGGCACTGGTTTCATCTGAATCACGCCGGTAATTATTACGCGGGTGATTGAGTTAACGGATTAGTGTCATGAGCTTAAACACAATTGTCAGTATCCTGAATATAGATTGTTTGATCGACAAGTCTATAAATGATCACGAATGGTTTTTATTTTATATACGTTCAAAATGGATTGTAAAACCTATGAATTCCACTCAACGTTTTCGTTGACCAAATTTTGGCATGTGTTTCAGGTAACCGCTGAAGTGTAGCATGGAGCGTGCATGGGATGGATGTTGTGTGTATGGCTTGGAGTCTGCTTGTTTTTCCTCCCTTTTCCTACTTAAACATTTTAAATTTTAATGTAATGTTGTTGTGAAACTGAAATTTTTGGGTTGAGATTCATGGGGACCGAAAACGCTAAACTCTGTTGTACCAAGTGGGGTTGGAAAAACCGTGGACATGTATCATCTAACAATTTTTTTTTATTCAAGTTTTAAGTTGACGTCTTTTAGCGTCGTTTGATATACCTTGTGTGCAATGAATACTGTGTAGCACCCAATGTTGTAGTTCCGCTGCGCATAGCATTTGTGGGGGTGTTACACTATTACCTATCATTGCCTTGGTCCATTTGGGTGACTCTTGTGGTTTTTTTATTGAGTTACTAGTTCCCTCCCCGTCACAAGACTTAGCAGTCTTAGAAGACCTAACAGTCTTAGAAGACTTAGAAGTCTTACCACCTTTACTAGTTCCCTCCCCATCACAAGACTTAGCAGACTTAGAAGACTTAGAAGTCTTACCACCTTTACTAGTTCCCTCCCCATCACAAGACTTAGCAGAATCCGGAAACAATTGAAATTTAACTTTCTTTTTTTTGGTTGCTATACTTACCAGCACACCTTCCTTGCTTGACACTTCTCCCACAGTATACTAGCAAACTCTTCCAGTCATTTCTTTCAAACCATAATTGGTACCCATTTGCGACACCATAGTTAGCTAAAGCTAGCTTAAGCTGCTCAGGGTGTTCATAACGCATACCTAATATAGGTGTCATTTTATTCCAAGGGACTGTGGGGTCGTGTTTTGGGTAAATAACTCCTCTATGAACCTTACAACTAGGATCTATGGTAGCATCAGCAGGGTCATCTAAACAATCTTCTGGTTGAGGTACCGGCCCATCACAAAACCCCTTAAACATCTCACTAGTTGTTACCAGTTTGTTTAAAAATGGATCTTGTGTGCTAAAATTCTTAATAACTACATTCTCTTCCCCTTCAGTTTGAAAATCAACTCCCTCAAATTCCTCACACTCATCACTGCTATAGTATTCATCACTAGATTCATCGTCACCAGGCTCATTTTGAGTAGATTGTTGTGTAATTAAGTCAAACACGTCATAACCAAAATGTTCAACATACATATCGACAAACCATTTTTGTTCATACCCAACCCTAACAAACTCCTCTACATCATTATCATCCTTAATTTCTTTAATACCAATATGCAGAGGAGTTTTAAATGGACAATAGAATAACTTATAGACTGGGTTATGAACTAAATGCCTAACGACGTCAACCACGAAGCTATAGCTCATACCTTCAAAATTGATGTCTGTGATCTGTTTTTCAATAGCATTCACGTATCTAAGAGGGCTAGGTATGAAAAGCCCATCATGGTGTAGATTAACCACAAAAACTTGATCTGCAGTTGGCAATAGGAACAAAATTAGGGTTACAAATAAAAAAAAAAATTAGGTTTACGGATGGATTTTTTTGGGGTTTATGAAGTATTAACAATTGAAATAACTAGTAGATGATTCAATTGTACGATTCTAGTTCTTAGATGATTCAATTTAACAAATTAAAAAACTTAGGGTTACGAATGGATTTTTTTTTGGGGGTTTATGAAGTATTAACAAATTAAATAATTAGTAGATCATTCAATTGAACGATTGTAGTTTTTAAATGATTCAATTTAACAAATTAAAAAATTAGGGTTTGTTCATATTTGGGGGAAATTATTTATCAGACGAAAAACAATTAAATGAATCAAACAAAATATATAATCTTACCAGGATTCTTCTTCTTCATCGTTTTGATGATTCAATTAAACGAATTATTTTTTTAGGGTTTGTTCATATTTGGGGGAAATGTTTTAGCATGGTGTGTGTTTGTTTAATCTGTGTGTGTTTAAACATAAGATATAACGAAGTGTTTTTTTTGTCAATGTACATGTCATCAATAATATAAGTAATAATCTGAGCTGTAAATTTCATGTCATAAAAAAAATTAAAATAAATGACGTGTCGGTCACATTTTGGTTATAACCGGGAATGAGCCGGTAATGTTACCTATTTGTGAAAAAAAATATATACTTTAAATCACTATAATAGTGATATATTGACATTATTACTTAGATGTGTAAAAAAGAGAGAGTACATTGGACTTAACCTTTTTAATAACCTCTTAAAATGCTTTATTAGAGATGAGTTAGATAAGTGTAATTATTCTATTAATTGAATATGTAAATACGTTATTTTCCCTTAAGAAAGTAGTAGGTGTAATTAATAAAAAAATAGTGCTTTCCTACATTATATTTGAAGTTGCGAAAATCGATTACCCTCTTTGGTTCTCGTATAACTCCGTCAATGTTCTTTGCTCAATTAAAGTTACATACTTAACGTTTCACCAATCACTCAAAGAAAAGTTGTTATTTACATATGTATGATTATTTTCTGAATTTATACAAATTTAAAAAGTTGTCATCAGACATATAGCACCAACTTTCTTATGTGCGTAAAAAAATGAAATGTGCACAAAAAGTATAATTAAATAAAAAAAAATCAAATTAGAAAATACATGTTAATTAGTCAAAAGTATAAAAGTGTGTAATAATTACAAACTCTATCAGAATTTATTTTTAATATTTTTTAGATAGTGAAAGTAAACTTACATTGTGAGACTGAAACTCATTTTTTAGTTATCAACTTATCATCACTCCTTACACTAAGTCATGCGTGACTTGGGCTTTGAAAATGATAAATGATGAGTAATTTATTATCGTGACTTATAGTATTTTGGGTTTTATTTTTTTGTTTAAATATTTTTTTTGTTTTGTGAAAAGTCTTTAATATGATAGTATATATTATATAAAATACGTATTTTAATTAATCGTGAGTGTATAACGTCAATTACAGTCGAGTAATGAATATGAGTTAATAGGAAGAAAGTTGATCTAACATTGAGATAAATGATGAGTTTTATGTGTCAACTCTCTTCAACCTCACAAGATATATAATGTTTGATGAGCGAACAACTTTACAGTTTTTTTACCCACCAACTTTTCTATTGTGTGAAAACTTTCGAGAGTTTTTTACAAACTTTATTTTAGGTTTTTTTTTATATTTTTAATAAACTTTTTATCTTTTTTATTTTAAATTTACCCATGAAATAATTTTTAAAATTAACTAAACTCGTATGAGATAAACATAAACAAGTACAGACGTGCAACTATTTTTGCCTTGAACTCAATGCAAAAACTTCGCCACATAAATTCACGATTCAACCAACAACCTATATTCATGTATGGTTAATTGTCAACTTTTTCCATCAAAGAATAAAAATTCATCTTTCACCTTTTTCTTAAAAACATCATATCTTTCAAACGATAAATCGTTAGATTACGAAAAATTCACCATTGTGACGAAAAAAATCTTATCTTTCAGTAGATAGGCACATTAAAATATTTTTGACGATTTTTTATTATTACGATTTTCGAATATAAAAATCACATGTGATTCGAAAAAATTACTTGTGATTTTTTTATAAAAAAATATATTTTTTTACAGAATAAATAAATAACTTTTATTATTATTTATTAGTGTAATTATTTACATAGTCGAATGTAAACACGTAACAAGTTACGCCACTAGTTTTTTCATATAGTTTCGATGATTTTTTGTTGAAATTTTTGTCAAAAAGATTACACATAATTTGTAAAATCACTAGTAATTTGTAAAATCAATTGTGATTTGTATTTCTAAAATACATGTGTGATTCCATATATCGCATATGATTTCATAAATTTACATGTGATATTAAAGTAACAAATCACGTGTGATTTCAGAAATCCTTAAATTATAAATGATTTTACAAACTCACGTGTGCTTTATAAAGTAATAAATCACATGTGATCCGTGAGTGCGGAAATAAAAAAAATCGTCGAAAATATATAGAAGTACGTATCATTAAAAATAAAATGTATCACAAATCACATGTGATTTGGTAAAAATCATGTCATTTGACACAAATCACAAGTGTTTGAAAAAATTATTTACGGTTTGACGAAAATTATGATTTTGAATTTAGTATAAGTAACTTGTTATTCGGATCAATCACATGTAATTTTAGCAAAATTACATGTGATTAAAATAAACTCATAACTAATACAAAAAGCAAATTTGCTTTATATATTTTACATGAATCACATGTAAAAACACATAGAGAATCACATGTAATTCAAGTAAAATTACATGTGATCAAAATAAAATCACATGTAATTCAGAAGACAGTTTACTTTCTATATTTTATATGAATAACAACAAAACATTTTTATATATTGACAGAATTACATGTGATTCAAACAAAATCACATGTGATTCATCTAAAGTGGGTTTGTTAGAAGAAGATAAGGTTTCGAAATGTTTGAATCACATGTAATTCAAGCAAAATCACATGTAATTATCATCGAATTACATGTAATTCAAGCAGACAATTTTATATATATTAACAAAGATTACATGTGATTAAAAAAATCACACGTGATTCATCTAAAGTTGGTTTGTTAGAAGAAGTTAAGGTTTCAGAATACTTGAATCACATGTAATGCAAGCAAAATTATAGGTAATTATCACATAATCACATGCAATTCAAGCAGAATTACATGTGATTCAAACAAAATCACATATAATTTAGAAGCCAATTTGTTTTATATATTTTACATAAATGAAAACAGATAATACATAATTAAAAATCACATTTGATTCATATAAAGTGGGTTTGTTAGAAAAAGTTAAAGTTTCGGAATACTTGAATCACATGTAATGCAAGCAAAATCATATGTAATTATCACCGAATCACATGCAATTCAAGTAGAATTACATATGATTTAAACAAAATCACACGTAATTTAGAAGCCAGTTTGTTTCATATATTTTAAATAATGAAAACAGATGATACATGATTAAAAAAATCACATGTGATTCATCTAATGTGGGTTTGTTAGAAAAAGTTACGGTTTCAGAATGCTTGAATCACATGTAATGCAAACAAAATCACATGTAATTATCACCGAATCACATGTAATTTATAAGTCAATTTGTTTTACATATATTTTTTTGGGTAAAGAGGACTCCTCCCCGGTAAAATGAACATAATTTATATTAATTGCAACAAACATTTTAATATATTGACAAAATTACATGTGATTCAAACATTTATAATATAATTCACATAAATCACATGTTATTTTAAAGTAATAACGAAAATATTTTTGTCATTTAATAGACGGTTATTTTCATATACCTTTAACGATTTTACAATGTTGAAATTCTCGTAAAAAAATACACATGATTTTCACAAATCGCATGTGACATTACAAATTCAAATGTGATTTTTAAAATAATAAATCAAACATGAGTTTTCGAGAATCACATGTAATTTTTCGAGAATCACATGTGATTTTTTTTACGAAATTTTTTTAAAAAAGTTCGCCGAAAGTATATAGAAGTGCATATCTATAGAAAGATAATTTAATTCCCGTCGTGACGGTATAATTATTTTTTCATAGCGATTAATGGTTTGAGAGATATTTAATTTTTAAGAAATAGAATAAAAGTGTGTTTTTTTTAATTAAATTTAAAAAGATTAATATACATCATTAGATTTAATTTAAATAGATGATGGAGATTACTTCCTTTTTTTCTTTTTAGGATGCATGTTCCTTAAGGAATTTTTGTCTGTATAGTTAATTGTCAACTTTAAAATAATATATTTATTTAAGTTTGGGTACAACTAGAGTAAAATCATATGCATGTGACATACAAAAGTGCCAAATTTAGTATGAACTCGAAATCGCATCCATGCTTTAATACGATGATGATCTAATCTATATAGACCCACCATCTCGTGTTTTGAGTTTGATTTCATTTTTTTCTCAATTTTCTTATTAGAACACATATGTTTTTGCAGTTTATGCCACCTTGCTACTCATTCTCACGTCACCCTAATAAATCCTCAAACACTGACCAATTTCATATCTGTTTACTGTATTTTTAAAATTAAATGCGACATTAATATGATAAGTGGTATATTTGTTCTAATTGAATAGTAACTAAGAGTATTATTTATCTCCACAACCATCATAAAAGGATCTACTCATCTTGTTGGTTGTTTGAAGTTGAAGTATTATTAATATTGTATAATGTATATCAATTAGTTTAAAATACATAGACATGCATTTTTTTGTTTTTACACTAACAATAGCTACTCATTTTTCTCAATATACAAGTGTTCTCAACTATTAATAAATGAGTACCTTATGGGTGTTTTTTTATAAGTTAATACATGAATTCAACATCTTTCTCTTGTAATAATTAAAACCATATATATTTACCAGGAGCTTAATTTAATGACTCAAACTTAACCACTTAATTTAACAAATACGCTACATAAAATGGTTTTTCATAAAAAAATTCCATAGATTAACAATGAGAAATTTTATACGGAATTTTGACAAATTACTAATCAAATTATTGACTAATTCTTTGTGTAAAAACTATGGCAAATATTCTATAAATTCCCCCCTATTTACATACTAAATTAGTGACCAAGTTGTGTGAAATCTGTCACAAATTTCATACAGATTCATGACGATACTCATACCTTTTTTTTGTTATTTAGACATTCGTGAGAAAATTGTGGCAAATTTCACACATATTAACTACAACCAAATTATGTGGAAAATTTTATCTACATTACTCACGAATTTCATACTGTATTATTTGACAGAATAACTACTTAAATAGTTTGTAGGAAAAATGTGGGTACTAGCCGCGTGGTACTCACAAACGTTGTATTTGTGTTATTGTGATAAATATGTGTGTAAATACCCACGGATTTCACAAAAAATAGCGTCTTTATGTTTATATGAAACAAACACTTGTATATGTGTACATATTTACACGTGTATGTCCGCCTCATTGTATCCATGGATCTTTTGTATGTAGGTATGTGGACGTATATATATGCGAATGTGTAACTATATCAAAAATATAAAAGAAAACGATCACGTCTCTGGAAAAGTAGTGGCTAATACCAAACTATTCTTGTTTCTTAGAGTAAGAACATTTAAATAAATGTCTTAAACTCGAGCAAAAATTGAGCAAGGATATAAATCAACTTTCACTCCCTTATGATCGGATCTCGAACATTGTTATTGATGACAATTTATCTTTGGAATATTTTAATTTCAAATGTGTAGCGTCTTAACTACATCATATGATGTATTTAAGTGATTCAAAGTATTTAATAATCATATTAGAAACGAGCTCATTTGCACACACTACACATGATGTAGGGCATACACCGTGAATGATTGCAAACTATATAAATCATGTCCCTATACTTTATACTTCACCTAACTCAAATGACACCACCCATGTGAGTCAAGTTTCCGAGACAATAGAAGTTTGAGAGGGTAAGAGAAATAAGCAAGCAAGACAAAACAAGAATAGAGGCAAGAATGCCACAACAAAACGATCATATAGTCAAGCAAAGATCAAAAGATAGATCGGCGTTTGGACGGAAGAGAGTGTACCTTGGCCGCAAAGTGCATCCATTGTCTTATAAGATCCAATAACCCATCATTCGAACAAATATTCACCAACCCATGAAAGCGCAAATCAAAGGAAATGAGATTTGACTAGTGTAAGTGACTCATGAGCGTCAATCCATAATCAGTTAAATGATTAATCTTCATGAGTGCCTACACCAAAATAAGATTCAAATTAGTAGATACGTTTGTAACAAAAATATAAAATGTACTAATGCTAGTGAAAGAAAAATAATCAAGATTAATTAATATAACATCAATTATAAGACTAACATTTGAAGAAAATAGTTCTAGGCAAAAGGCTCTACTAAAAACATCTCTCCTATGCAGTCGGAAATCATAGATCGATCCAAGTTTTAAAGTACAATATACTCTAAAAAATCTTGAGTGACCTTGGATCTTGATACCAATTGTAGAAACTAGAATTGGGGGGGGGGGGGGGGGTTGAATAGTTTTTACCGTTTGAAAACTTGTTTCATTATTGTTAAGCCAAACTATAATGTTACAAAAACACTTGTTATATTATGTGGTCTTGATTATGATTGACTTAAGACAATAGTAGGTAAAAAAACAACTTAAGGAAGACACCAATGATTTATAGTGGTTCAACAACGAATCTCTCTCTTCGTTCCTACTCCACTCCTCGAGTACACATACTCGAGATTTTCACTATATCCACAAGCTCCCTTCTTGGCGGATAAAACCTTACACGTCGCTTAAATTTCTGAACTAAGCTAAATGTCGAGTTCTAATCTTAGATATAATCAATCTACACACGCGGCCTACTTCTATTTTCTGACACAAGGACATATGTCGAGTTCTAATCTTAGATAGAACCAATCTGCACTCATCACTAACACTCACATCACTTTAGAGCCAAGTGAGAACTTAGACTCGAGACATATCTAAGTATACACATATAACTTGGATCTACACAAGATACAAAATAAAATTGATGACAATGACTAGATTTTTTGAGGAGGGATGTTTATCATTACATTGATGACATGTAGTACCTAGTCGGACCATGAGCCCGACCCACGGGTACTACCCGTATACAATCCCTCACGAATAGGCTAAACAGACAACACATTGGGACCACGAGGTCCAACTGGTAGTTGTCGCATGCGGTTTTATGACAACCGCACTCTGACCGCACGCGGTTAGAGTTAGACAAAATCATAGTCTAATTAGAACTATGATTCACCTAAGCTAAGATGATATACACTCTCCTTATTTGGATGATAAGGATCACAGTGTATATGGTAATTGTCTCTTACTTAGGCTGCACGATTCAGTAATCCTAACTATGGTTTCATCGGCTATATAAGGAACCCCGATGTTCCACAAAGGTACGATTCACTCGCAATTATAATACACTAACTATCAACTAAACGGATTACTTACTCTCACGCTAGAGTCTAACCGTGGGAGACAATCCCACGGTAAGCCTAACGGTGTCTTTTCTTTAGTGTTCAGGGTCTTCATCACAAGTTCACTTGGTGCAAGAACCGGTGTCCTAATACCCGAATTACACGTAATATAGGTCAGATTTGGTCCAAAAAACTTTTATATCAACAACTTGGCGCCATTGTGGGAACCTACACTAAAATTTAAAAACATGACTAAGACCGGAGCTTTCCCTGCCAATCGCACCCCGACGGGAAAGAAAGCACAATCGAACGAGGCACACAAGGAAGCTCGAGTTCAGCCTAACGCAGAGACAGAGGATGCCATGATCATCCATGTTAATGAGGAAAACTTCAAAGATTACGTTGCTCGGAACTTCGAAACTCTCACCCCTCATCATGGAACGGATTAGAGATGATCAGAGAAGGAACCTACAATCTCGACTAAACTTCGATGTTGAGCAAGAAGGTACGTCACACCGCCCCCTAAGAGGCAAAAAAGACGCTGAACAAAGGAACAACTAGAAAAATGCAATGTCTTCGAACGAATCAGAGACAATATCATAGACGAGTTAGAAGATGAGCGACAAGATATTGACATGTCAGGCGGATCAAGAGGGTGCGGAGCTTCAGAAGCCCCCGCGAGTGATGATCAACGCACAAGCGCCCTAGAAAGATTAGGTGACCCCAGAAAAGAAAGAGCACAAACCAGGACTCCTGAAATCAACACCCTCGAAGGGATCAGCGTAGTCGATCCCAGAGAAGGGGTGATCCCTCAGCTTGTTGATCCCAAACTTAGATCGATTTAACTTGTGTAAATGAGATTAAATCAAGTTAAACACGTAGAGAAACTTTGTTGTGTATAAGACAATTTAAGTATTATGCAGAATTAATACTTAAACAAGAACACACAAACAATTGTAAAACAAACTTTCACTTGATTGATAATAACTGTTAATGCAAGTAATGCCTAAAAACATTATTAGTGTTAACTAATCTTTCTTAGTTTTGATCACAACAAACCATACAACACATTTAGTGTAGAAACACAAAATGAATTATTTAACTAACACTATCATCAAGGTAATAATCATATCACTAACCTTTCTTAATCATACTTAGTGATCATCAAAATGATTATCCTTAAAACTCACTTTTGCTAATAAGACAAAAGACTTTTTAATAAACTTTCTTTTTTAGAAAATGTTTTATTAAAATGGAAAATGAAAATTTGAAAATGGCATATTCCAAATGCTGTTAGAATATCCTTTGAAGGGTTCAAATACCTCAGATATTCCCACCCCACTAAAAGACAAAAAATGGAGCGGAGTCTAGTGGCGGTACCTTAAGTACCTACGCGGTACCTTAGCGATATGGTACCGCGGGGTGAGATAAGGTACCGCGCACAGTAGCCGTTATAGATCCGTTGTAACTTTGTCTCCTTTAAAAAGTGGGTCAAATCTCATTTTCCAAAAAGCCCCTTGGACGTTTTTCTCAACCCTTTTTCTATTTTCTATAGCATAATCATTAGTAAATAATCACTTAATTTGTTAAGGATGTTTACATATGATTATCCTCTTGATCCCCTCCTTTACCATGTCCAATGAGAAGATCACTCACTCACTAGTGTAGTGATAAAGATGAATTTATGAGCTAGTCATATTCATCATGATACCTTTTTGTTTTAGGTCAATCAAATGTATATATGAATACTTAGACTAGTTGTGTTCATCCAAGTAATTTGTGAATACTTGGATTTGTTGTGTACATCCATTGCATATGTGTTTGCTTGGATTTGTGTTGTGTAAATCCAAGCTACATGTGCGTACTTGGATAAGTCTAGTTGAGTTGTAATAGATTTGATTAGGAGTTCTCACTAAACTATAAAGTGATGTGGTTGTGTCTTGTGAGTTCTCACTAAACTTTAAAGTGATTAGTAATTGTGTTGTGTGAAGTTCTCACTTAGCTTCAAAGTGAAGAGTCGTGAAGATTGGTTCTAGCTTTCGATTAGAACTCGACATCTAGCCTTGTGTCGTAAAATGGTGAAGTAGGCAACGTCGTGAAGATTGGTTCTACCTTAAGATTAGAACCCCACATCTATCCTTGTGTCGTTAAATTGTGAAGTAGGCAACGTCGTGTAGATTGGTCCTAGCTAAAGATTAGGTCTCGACATTTAGCTTAGTGTCGGAAAATAATGTAAGCAACGATGTAAGGTTTTCTCCGCCGAGAAGGGAGCTTGTGGATATAGTGGAAATCTCGAGTAGGTGTACTCGAGGAGTGGAGTAGAAACGAGGATAGAGCCTCGTTGTCGAACCACTATAAATCTTGGTGTCTTCCCACTAGGTTGTCTCCTTCCTTGCTCTTTACTTATTTCATTATCAATATACTTGCTTATTATTCTTGCTAGTGCATTTTAATTGAACCTAATCATTATGCAACTTAGCTTTAAGTAAAAGATAGTTTTGATACAAACCAAATTGAAAGCAATTTTAATTTGGTCACCAATCGAAGAGAAACTATTCAACCCCCCCTTCTAGTTTCTACAATTGGTATCAGAGCGATGGTCACTCAAGATCTTTGAAGTATATTGTACTTTAAAATTTGGATCGATCCATTGTCTCCTCAAATTAGAAGGTCTAGTTGTACTAAAGTTTCTCTTTGGTCAAAACTATGTTTTCTTTGAAAAATAGGTCTTTTAATTGATAACATTGCATCCCACTTAAGATTAGTAGCCTTTATGCATTTTAGATATACTCTTGAAATGTATCTACTAGTTTGCATCTTGCTTTGTGTTGGTACTCATGAAGATCAATCACTTAATTGGTTGTGGATTGAGTTACTTGCACTTTTAGAAGAATCATTTTCATTGATCTTTAACATCTTTGAATGATGATACCAAGATGATTGGGAATGATACTAGTCCTTGAAGACTTAGTACTCATCATAGTCATTGATTAGGCTTAGCACTTGTTCCTTCATGGATTGCTCTTTGTGGCCAAGGTACGCTTTCGTTCTTCCACACGCCCTTTGATCATTCTTTTGATCATTACTTGACTATGTGCTTGTTCTCGGCATCCTTGCCTTGACATTTATGTGTGGTTTGTGCTTCTTTTCTTTTATCCTCTCAAACCTTCATTGCTTGGATACTTGACTCACTATGGTGATGTAGAGTGAGTTAGTAGAAGCTTAAAGTATCAAGCATGATTTACATGGTTTGCACCCATACGGTTAGTAGGCCCTTTGTGGGAGAGAAAGTGAATTAATACTTTGCTCATATTTTAGTTTAGACTAAGACTATTATTGAAAGTGATCTTAGCTTAGACTTGAATAATTGCTTTGTGCTTATTCATTACCAAAGCCGTTTATCGTTTCGCCGGAAAGGCACGTCTTAAACCACTATATATGACACAAGCTCTTCGTTTCAACTACTTGAAGATTGTCATTAATCCCTTGAGCATTGATCCTAGTCTTGATTCACTTCTCTTGACTTCTCTCCACTTAGTCGTTTTGCTACGAGTAGTCGTTTGCCCGTTTCGGTTCTTTTCGATCTTGATTTAACTCGTAATCCTTCGTTAAGGCATATTGCTTAGTGTTATGATGATCCAATGATATTCTAAAAGGCTCATGATTTAATTTTAAGTATTTTAGAAAAACTGGATTTTCAAAATTTGGCGTTTTTCAGAGATAGAAACATGCCTCTATAGGCGGTTCCTTATCTCCGCGGCTCAAACCCGCGGTTCCTTATCGATAAGGTACCGCGGGCAGTAACTTTTGTCAGAGCGTCAGTTTTTGTTTTTTATTCTTTTTCAAACCAAACTCTCTCTCTTCCAAAAACACACAGCCGACGGGTTTTACCTTTTCCACCATTGTTGAAGCTTCCAAAACCTTCAATCACTTAAATTAACTGATTCCAAGTTGTGGGTTTCACTCATCCTTCATCTAACATCAATTAATTGTAAGTATTTTCTTTCAATTTCATCTATTTTGTTCTAGGGTTCATCCTTTCATAATTGGGGATTTTTAAAATTGAAATTGATTTAAAACCTTAATAGGAATGTGGGTTGACATAGTTATTTTACTATGATTCCTTAGGTTCATATTCATTAAGATTTCACTAAAACCCACTTGTAGAACAAATCCGAATTTAAGCTAAATGATTTTGGTTGAATTATGGATTTGAGATGAACCCATGAACAAGTAGGTAGTGACATTGTTAATGCTTACCTAAAAACCTTGTTTTGAAAAACCAATGATCTAATCCATTGTTGATCTAACATAGATCATGTGTTCTTGGTTAATGATGGAATAGACACGTTGTGAACATGAAAATGATATGGATTCAATCCTATGTTTGTCAAGAAATTGATATAACACATTTTCATTTTTCGTTTTCCTTTTTGATTTTCATATGAGTGATTGGAGAAATATTGTCTTGTGTTTGTATTTAGGTACTTAATCATGCCTTCTCAATATCAAAAAGATCATCAATTCACTAAAGATTATATGCCCGACATCTCCCAAACCTATGCTTCCCCCCAACTTCAAAACGCGTTTCCATCCCTTTCCACTCGTTGTTTCCATGAGGGTAGAGTCGTTGACAAGGAAATAACGGGTTATGTCTATAACCTATCTATGTTTGAGCTTTCGGGGTTTGATTGCTTGCTCAACATAAAAGAAGATATTTACCCCTTATTCCTTCTTGAATTCTTTAGCACCTACTCCATGATTGAATACAATGGACAAATCTTCATTCGTTTTGTATTGAATGATCAATTGATTCAATACTCTCTTGAAGACTTTGGTCAAATTCTCGGTGTGCCATATGAAGGCACTTGTCGTTTTACGGATAAATGGAGACTTGATGCTCTCTCGAAATCCTTCGATAAACCTCCAAATGACCACACCGAAATTGATCTAGAGTTCATTCTTAAAATCATCTCGAAAGAGCGTGATGGTAACATTGTGAGAAGGCTTCATTCAAATGTACGAAATGTGAATCGATATGAAGTGCTCTCTAGCGACCTTAAGGATTTTATGGTTCAATGGGCCAATATCCTTAGGGAGAATGTCTTTTGTCTTGGTGGAAACCGAGATCATATCCCGGCGTGTATGGTGCATATGTTGAGTTGCATCTTTACATCCACCAAGTACAACTTGGCATTCTATATCGCTCGACGAATCAATTATGCCCTTTCGAAGCCCAAGACAAACCTTCCCTATGCTATGCTTCTAACTCGCCTTTTCAAAAGGGTTGCTCATGATTTTCCCCACCTTGATCTTTCTCGCTTCTACCCGGTTCATCGAGTTATGTTGCCCATTCAAGAGGCATATGCTAGAAAGACAAGAAGTGATCGAGGATCGAGAAAATCTGTTCATCAAGAGATGGATGATGAGGACATGGACATGCCAACAAGTGATGGTGATGGCATAGGTACTAGTTCTCATTTCCACTCTTCGAGTAATTCCCATCCATCCTCAAACCCATTCGAGGATGAATTTGAAGACTTAGCTCCTCCTCCTCATCATTCTAGTGAAGTACCGGAAGATCTCAATATGGAGCATCTTTACCGCGAAAACCTTAGAACTCGAGGGGAATTGCACGAACACCGGGTTGAATCAAGAAAAGGTTTCAAGTTCTTGGGGAATATGATCAAGGGATTGGGGAAGAAGAGAAGGTGAAAGCATTGAAGCTTTTCAAAGAATACATGTTGGTAGACATGTATTGTTGAACAATTTTATTTTATCTTAGATATGTATTAACTTGTGATTGCATGTTAGAATTATCATTTTTCTTGATCCCTAATGTTTATTATGCCTTCATATTTGTGTTTTACATAGCTTTGTGCATGCCTTTTAATAGTTAGCTTATTAGATTATGATCTGTAGTTGACTTTGGCTTGTGAAACCTTTGGGAAAAATCTGGGTTTATCAAAAACTGGAATGGGAAATTTTTGAAAACCTTCTGGTCGCGGTTCCATATCGACCCGCGGTTCCTTATCGATAAGGTACCGCCGGTCCTAGATAAGGAACCGCCGGCCACTGTGCACGACAGCATCTTTGCTTTACACTGTTTTCTTAATTTTGTGTAAACCTTGCATGATTTTCAGTAATAAATTGCACATTTCCTAAACTAGGGTATCTAAATTCATTATTCACCTAAAATGATTTTAACCCATTACTAGTTTGGATCATCCCCTCAACCATTTAAACCCACCTTGTTTGCCATGTTCTTCACACATCAAACATACTTCCCTAAACCTTAAACCACCCTAATCAACCATGGTGTGTACCAAAACCTCAAACACTTCCAAGACCTCCACCCCAATAAAAACACTCAAAATAAGGGTTAAGGTAGCTAAGCCTAACTCTTCACCTTTCCTCACACCTAAGAATGAGAATGCTCCTATCCTTATTTCTTCATCACCTTCCCCACCTCTTGCACCATGCAAGACTTCTTCCACCCATGGTACTAACCACTCCATTGGTTCTACCTCCTCTTCATTCAATTCTAGAATGAATGAGCTTTCTTCACCCTTCACTCCAAGTGCACCCTTGGAAGTGACTACACAACCTCAACCAATCCAAAGCATTCCTTTTGGGAATGACTTTGATAACATTCTTGTGACTTCACCATTTACCCCTCACAACTCACCAATTTCACCAACCTTGGAGGATTTACCTCCACACTCACCCATTTCCCCTTTGAGGAACATGCCACCACTTTCACCCACTCCACCCTTGGAGAACTTGCCTCCTCCACCTCCACCCAACTCAAACATCCCAATTTTGGGTGTCCCTCTTTCCCTCCTCTTGGATGATCCTTACTTTGGGTTTCAACAAACTCATGGTCCTAGATGTCCATGTTGTCTCTACAACCACTTCCTCATCCAAAACCTAAGGATGGATATGTATGGACTACATAGGGGTTTGCAAGATTTCTTGCTTACTTTGTTCTCCATGCCTCCTCCTAGGAGATGAATGATGGAGTCATTTCATAATAAGAATTTTCAACAACAAGCCAAAGAAAACTATTTATCTAGATTTTATGATAAGCTAGCTATGTATTAGTTAGTTTTATTTATCTTTGTACTTGTTTCCTCATTAATGAATGTCTCATGTTGTTGTGTTATGGATTTAGCTTTGTATGATTCTATCCTTTTGTGCACACTAATCAACTTTAATTTGAAATTAAAATTGAACCTAAATCTATCACAACCCCTAAACTTGACTAAAATTGGTTCAAAATGATATCTAAATTATTTTGTCATCCTTTGTCAAGACATTCTTTGTGAATGTGTTGCTTTATGCAACCCTAGCATATTTTGGTTCTAATAGAGGTAAAATTCCAAGATTTGCAAGTTTTTGAAAAAGTCTTAGTTTTTCCCAAAACCCAGGAAAAACATTGTTTAAAGTCCACTGGACGCGGTTCCTTAAGGACCCGCGGTTCCTTAGTGACATGGAACCGCCGACCCATATAAGGTACCGCGGCCAGAAAGTGACTTTTGACGAATTTTTGGCCAAAACCTTTAAACCCTATTCCCAGTCAAGATTCCTTGTTTACTCAAATTGACTAAACATTCCTTGACAATACACATTTTGTATTCAAATTCTTACCTTGATTACATTTTACTTATACCTCAACCTTGAGATTTCATTCTCACATCCTCCCAACCTTGAGAATTCATTCTCACATAACCTTGAGATATCATTCTCACACTCTCACAATGCCTAACTCCTACATTCCTAACCTTGACATTTCTTTGTCACAACCCCACTCACCCAAAGCTTCCTCATCTAAGCTTTCAAAGAAACCGAAAATCTCGGTTCGACCCGTTTGGGTTAAGAAGAATGAACCATCTTCGTCCAAACCACCCAAAACCCTACCTTCTCTCCAATCAAGTATTGGAATGAGACTTATACCATAAACCCCATCACCGGAGCAAAAGAACATGTTCCACCACCACCACAATCCTTCAATACCCCCCAACTCAATGACCTTTCAACCTTCCCAAACCTCACAAGGCATTGTGAAAACACTCCCAAACCCTTTACCCCACCACCACCAAACCCTAAGTTTGATGCCATACCCCCATCAAACGATTTTGTGTTGCATCATGGATCCTCGTATGATTGTTGCCGATTTCAACAAATTGAACTTGCTCATGTGTATGAGAAGTTAAATTTTCTTGAATTCCTCCTCACTCGACCTCCTATTCAAGTTTTCGTTCCGGTGGACAAAACTTCGAATGATGCATCGTCGTCTTTTTAGTTCTATTTTTTTTGCAATCTTGGAAAATATCACTATTAGACTAGCTTGTGCTTAGTGGTTTATTTTCCATATTTATTGCTTTTAGATACTCATACTATGTGTATGACTATCTTCTTTGTTGTATTATTTTTTTGTAACTTTTGTGTTATTTGTGTGCTATCTAATTAGTTTTATTTTTGAGTTGATCTTGGTTAAATTTTTACAATTGCTTATGGGTGATTCCATCAATTCTAAAGCTTTAACCCATTGACAAGCTTATCATATTCATTTTATTGAAGTTTGATTTTGTCAATTACCTCTTTGGACATACTTAGCAAAATACTTGCTTCTAATTTGAGATTTCCTCTCTTTCTCCCTCTCAAGTTACTTAGTAGGTAGTGATCATATATACATTGGTGTTTCTTTCCTTTCTACTAACCTTTATGTAGCATGTCACCTTAGCTCACAAACTTGGTGCCCCGAGCAAGGGGGAGCAACCACCAAGGGGGAGCTACTAGCAAAGTTAGATGCACTTCAAAGACTTATGCTAACCTTTTTGCTACGACAAAGGGGGAGAAATGATAGTGATAAACTAGTTAATAATTCCATAGTTTGTGTTTATACGTAAATGAGTTTATCGTTTGTCGTAATCAAAAAGGGGGAGATTGTTAATGCAAGTAATGCCTAAAAACATTATTAGTGTTAACTAATCTTTCTTAGTTTTGATCACAACAAACCATACAACACATTTAGTGTAGAAACACAAAATGAATTATTTACTAACACTATCATCAAGGTAATAATCATATCACTAACCTTTCTTAATCATACTTAGTGATCATCAAAATGATTATCCTTAAAACTCACTTTTGCTAATAAGACAAAAGACTTTTTAATAAACTTTCTTTTTTAGAAAATGTTTTATTAAAATGAAAAATGAAAATTTGAAAATGGCATATTCCAAATGCTGTTAGAATATCCTTTGAAGGGTTCAAATACCTCAGATATTCCCACCCCACTAAAAGACAAAAAACGGAGCGGAGTCTAGTGACGGTACCTTAAGTACCTACGCGGTACCTTAGTGATATGGTACCACGGGGTGAGATAAGGTACCGCGCACAGTAGCCGTTATAGATCCGTTGTAACTTTGTCTCCTTTAAATAGTGGGTCAAATCTCATTTTCCAAAAAGCCTCTTGGACGTTTTTCTCAGCCCCTTTTCTATTTTCTATAGCATAATTATTAGTAAATGATCACTTAATTTGTTAAGGATGTTTCATATGATTATCCTCTTGATCCCCTCCTTTACCATGTCCAATGAGAAGATCACCCACTCACTAGATAAAGATGAATTTATGAGCTAGTCATATTCATCATGATACCTTTTTGTTTTAGGTCAATCCAATGTATTTATGAATACTTGGACTAGTTGTGTTCATCCAAGTAATTTGTGAATACTTGGATTTGTTGTGTACATCCATTGCATATGTGTTTACTTGGATTTGTGTTGTGTAAATCCAAGCTACATGTGTGTACTTGGATAAGTCTAGTTGAGTTGTAATAGATTTGATTAGGAGTTCTCACTAAACTATAAAGTGATGTGGTTGTGTCTTGTGAGTTCTCACTAAACTTTAAAGTGATTAGTAGTTGTGTTGTGTGAAGTTCTCACTTAGCTTCAAAGTGAAGAGTCGTGAAGATTGGTTCTAGCTTTCGATTAGAACTTGACATCTAGCCTTGTGTCATAAAATGGTGAAGTAGGCAACGTCGTGAAGATTGGTTCTACCTTAAGATTAGAACCCGACATCTAACCTTGTGTCGTTAAATTGTGAAGTAGGCAACGTCGTGTAGATTGGTCCTAGCTAAAGATTAGGTCTCGACATTTGGCTTAGTGTCAGAAAATAATGTAAGCAACGATGTAAGGTTTTCTCCGCCGAGAAGGGAGCTTGTGGATATAGTGGAAATCTCGAGTAGGTGTAATCGAGGAGTGGAGTAGAAACGAGGATAGAGCCTCGTTGTCGAACCACTATAAATCTTGGTGTCTTCCCACTAGGTTGTCTCCTTCCTTGCTCTTTACTTATTTCATTATCATTATACTTGCTTATTATTCTTGCTAGTGCATTTCAATTGAACCTAATCATTATGCAACTTAGCTTTAAGTAAAAGATAGTTTTGATACAAACCAAATTGAAAGCAATTTTAATTTGGTCACCAATCGAAGAGAAACTATTCAACCCCCCCCTTCTAGTTTCTACAATAAAAAACTCGCTTACAATGAAAGTGTTAAACGTATGAAAACTTATATGAAAACATAACCTAAAGGTCTTCTTTTATAGACATAAGAAGCCTTGTACAAGAGTCTACGTATCAACTATTCTAGGTAAAGATAAATATAGAAAATACGTTGTTGATCCTATCTTTACTAGAAACAAACTAGAAACATAATATGCGTAGACCATATCTTTCTATCAGTGCTTGTCTTCAACCTATCAATGCTTGACTTCTTCCTGTCAACACTTGATCTGTCAACGTTTATTTGCTTCTTATCAATGCTTGTTTTCTTCTTGTCAGCGTCCAAGTGTACTGGCTACATTTTATTCCCAACAATCCTCCCCTAAACTTGATATCTACTCTAGTAATCAAGTTTCTGAATAAAAATTAAGAACTAGGGGGAATCTTACAAATCTTATCATATTGGTAATAAACATGCCTAATCAAATCTTTAGCCACGTCACTTGAATAATCAATCTCCAGTTGTGTTGTCTTCATCTTGTCCAAAACTTCTTTGGACATGGGATACTCAGCATCTACAAGAAGATAGCAAACTTCGTAGAGCTCAAATAATACACACCAGCAGCTGAATACAAACGCCATTGAAGTCCACTGATATCATCCTCAAGATCCTTCCAAACAGGATCTTCTTCTTGGTGCACACATTCTCTTGAATGTTGACCAAATCTTTATTCCATTGACTGAAGTAGGTGCTTTAGTCTCATACTTGGCATCAACAACCTCCAAAGGTCTGCCGAGTCTTCTCTATCCATACTTGCAAAGAGAGACATAAGAGTAGTAAATGTGTGTACCTCTTTCCCATATCTGCCAATCTTCCAAAACCCACTTGCATCTTCCTCATAGCTGATGATAGGGTTTCTGGCATCAAGAGGTAACACTTGTACCATATTTGAAGCTTCCATGGGTGACAGCTTAATGCTCCTTCTAAGAACAGCTTCACTGGGATTCACTTTATTTAAACCTTTAGGGAACTCAAGTGGAACTCCCTTCTTCAAAGGCCTTGGAACAATCATTGCCTTTTGAATCTCCATATCTTCTGCAAGTTCTTATTTCCTTTCATCTGAAAGAAGTCTAAGAGTATTCATTTCTTGTACTCTTACCCAAATGGGATAAGCCATGTACTCCAATTCTTCAAAGGACAATCCCTGCAATTTTTTGAAGGTCCATCCAGTTCCATGACATCTGAGTAACATGTAATAAAGCTCCCTTCTATCCCTCTTCAGCAGTGAGAAAACATTGCTAGCCTTATGCTTCAGAATTACCTTACAGTCTCTTTGAACTCTTAGAAGAATCTCCAATCCCCAAATTTGGTCTGAAATTGTCAAATCTGGATTCTCTATAATTCTATTCTCCCAAGCATGGTACATCTGAGAAACTTCTGGCATATCATAGTCTATTTGCAATTTTAACTCTCTAAGCTTCTCTCTTGCCAAGTCATCACCATATTCAAGTCTTTCTGGTTGTTCAATTATCATCACACTTGAATCTGAACTTCCTTCATCACTTCCTTCTTGTTCCTCAGAAGCGACAACAAATGGCGATTCACCAACCTTCTTCATTTCTTGTTCCACAAGTTGTGCATCCAACCTTGAATCAAACTCTACTTGTGCTGCATCCTTTGGAACTTCTACTTCTACCATGATTCCTTTACCCTTATCTAATGGATCAATGATGGGTAAGGATGATGATGGTACCTGTGAAGACACTTCTTTGATGATAGCTGATGACTGGAATACATCAACCATATCTGCAGATCTGTCAACGCTCAAATTCTGTGTGTCAGCGCCCAACTTACTCTTGTCAGCGCTTGATGTGTCAGCGTTTAAATTCTGCTTGTCAACGCTCACATTACTTGTCTCAGCGCCTCTTATGAACTGCTCCATCATAGCTGTAAAAGACAAGTTCAAATTTGTAGGAGTAACCAGAGATGTATCAAAACCTGATTGCTTCTTCAATGCAGTAAGAGCTTCAGCAACACCCAAAGATTCTCCATCATGTGAGCCTTTGTCACTCACATTGATCTGCTCATGCTCCCCTTTGGAAGATTCCTCTACTCCACGCCTAGTATTAGCATCCTCCAAAATAACAATCCTCTCCCTCAATTGCTTGAGTTCAAGGCCTTGTGTACTAAATGTTTGTACCAGGTCTGCATTTTGCTTTTGCAAGCTAATACAGACAGCCGTCAATTCCATCATTGTGTATGGTTCCAATCTGCCCTCCTCTAGAATGGGTATTTGACCTCCCAAAGTAGATTCATGGGGCATGGATGAGAATATTGACAAGGGATCGAGGTCTACTTATATTTAATCATCAGTATAAGTTCTTTATCACATGGATAGTACAAGACATGGAACATAAGGTTGGGTTATTCTACTTCTACATCAAGAATATTATAGTTGTTTTTCTTCAAAATCATTACATAGAGCCTACATTCGGAGAATCTTCAAGATTGCATACATTGTTTACTTCCCTGTTGATGTGACAAAAAGGGGAAGACATACATGCTACAATTGAGGGGAAGCAATTTGAAGATCATGTACAACTTACAAGAGATATACAAAGAGTTTTGCCGACATCAACTAGGGGAAGATTGTTGGGTCAAAAAGTTGATGTGACAGAAACTCAAAAACGAAGAAAACATAAAGACATTTGTTCAGGCGTTGACAAGAGCAAATCATGCGTTGTCAAGAGCAAATCAGGCGTTGATAGAAGTCAACATTGACAAGCATTGTCATGTGCAATCCAAGCATTGTCACATGCAATCCAAGCATTGACAGAAACGTAGACAAGTGTTGTTGGAAGCTTCTATTTAGATAAGTATGCAGAATATATTCTGTATTAGTTTATTTGAATAGAAGATTTACATGTTTATTCATTCTTATCTCTTGTAAACCCTATTCCTTATACTATAAAAGGAACCAAGGGTATTAGGTTTATTTATATAACTTTCATTCACAATGTAAACCTAAAGCGTGTGTCGACTAGGTGTGGGATTCAATGTATACACACCTAGTGATTGTTTGTTATTAATATAATTAGCAATCCGTTTGTTTAATTCATGTGTTTTGTGCCTAAACACCTTGTTACATAGTTATTGTTCTTTTACCAGTAACACGTTTTCAAAACGCAAGTTGTTGGTGAGAAGAGTTCCTTTGCCTGTGATAGTTCCATATCCGCCTCCAAAGTAACTTTATCACCATCCTTAATGGGAGTGAAGTTTGTGAGATAATCTTCCTTCCCAGTCATGTGCCTAGAGCATCCACTATCCCAATATCCATAATCATTAACCTGCTTTTGAATACCCTACACATAAAGAAAACAAATTAGTTTTCTTTGGGAACCCAAGCTTGAGCAGACTTGGATTCATTTGGTTGTTCAACAAGAACAGACTTAGTCCTCATAACAACCCCTTGTTCATCCCTTTTTGGATTAAACACCCAGTTAACCCCAATTGGTTTTGTGATGACCTTTGAAATATAATTAAATATGTTACAGGTCATAGAAATCCCATTAGAATTAGAAAGTTTTGATCTTGCTTAGGTCTCCATGTCAAGCTAGAAGAAGCTTTAGACCCCTTTCCCTGTGGTTGCAAATATTTACCATTATTTGGTCTGACAACGTTTCTGTCAGCGTTTGATTTGGTCTTGTCAACGCTGAAATTACCCTTATCAGCGTTGAACCTAGGGTTCGCTACAGGAACCCATTGCCTATTAGACCATGTATTGGTTTTCTGAAAAGGTCTTTGTCCATAAGTGTTAGACCCTTTAGTAAAGAATGGGGCTGGTCTAACAACTTGTGGACTTTGCTCCACAAAAGTTTTGGGTCTGACAGTGTTTGACCTTTTGTCAGCGTTGACCTTGGAAGCGTTGACACACTTATAGGCTAAATGTGAAAAGCTACCACAAGTATAACATGCTTTTCTAGACATAACTCTAGGTCTAGACGAAAAGAAACCTGTTCCATTATCACTAACTTGGCTTTTTGGTGACCTAGTATTTCTATACATTTCTGCATACTTAATGCTAGGTTTTCTAACAGCGTTTGAGCCAACGTCAGCAGTCTTGCTAGTGATTGGGTTTGTTACTTTGATAGGGGTAGGCTCATTTGGACTATCACTAAGCATGCCACCCTTGACAAACAAGGTAGGGTTGGCTTTCTTCCATTGGTCCAAATCAGTCAACTTCTGCCTATATTCTTCTACTAGGGTAAGGACTCTTGGTGGAGGAATAAATTCCTCTTCTTGGAGTTCTGGTAAACCAGTCTATGATAAGTCCTTTCTTTGGACACCATAGAAGTCCCCAGTTGGTGGTGGAACACCAACATACTCTTTCATCCGAATCCCAGTCATATCCCTAGAATCCCTTTGTTTACTAACACATTCTCCTAGGGTTTGTGAGGCTTTATCAAATCTCTGAATTTTAAGATCTACATTATCCTTATTCTTGATAGCCTCATCTAACTTAACCTGTAATTCAGCATTGACCCTTTCCATGATGTTTCTAATATCAGTACTAGCATTTAAATCATGTTTTAAGATATTTATTTTATCTTTTAGGTCAAGCTCCATTTTCTTATACTCAGCTACAGTCTTTTCCGTTTAAGTAAGAGCAAGTTGATAGTTACACAACTTGCATCTTTCATTACCTAGATCTGTTGACAATCTTAAAACTTCTTTATTAAGTCTTTCAGTATTTAGACGACAACCCTTACTACAAAAAGCATCATCATATAACTCATTGTCTGATGAAGATGAGGAGTGTGCCATGAGAGCATAGTGAACATGCTCTTCTTCTTCCATCTCAGCAACCAACGCTTTATTCTCTTCCTCATCCTTAGCCAAATAGCTCCAATCCCATCCAACACCATCAATTTCTTGCATTGCAACCATGGCATTGGGATCCTGAGCCTTAACGATTTGGCTTGAGGGTTTTCCAGCATCAGATCTTCTTGAAGATCTGCATTCTCTCATAAAGTGTCCCATACGATGACAATTGTAGCACTCAACCTTGGATTTATCAAATCCAGCAGTGTCCTTGGCATTAAAAGTCATCTTCTTCTTGAATCTTCTATTCCATCTGTTTGCTCTTATACTTGCAAGAGCCATATTCCACTTTATGTCCATCTCCTCCAAATGCTCATCACTTATTTGCTCAAGGTCCTCATATGTAATCACTAAACTATTGAGCAATGAAGCAATGTATGCACACACAATATCCAGATCAATACCAACAGGCTTAACTCTTGGTGAGTCAATGTTGTATGTGTCATCGTCTGAATGTGAGGCGTTGACAGGATATGATCCAGCGTTGACACAAGTTGATCCAGTAACGGGGTGCATGTATGACTCCTTTTGATCAAATTGACCTTCACTATGTGAGAAGAAGGCCATGTTTCCATTGGTAGACTTACTTCTATGATCCAAAAGATTTTCATTCTCCAACAGCCTTAGTTTGTTGTAAACATCATCAAAAGTAGAACTTTTGTGAGTGTTATTGGCAATTATAGATCTTGCTTCAATCTTCCATGCATCACCAAGGCTTTTAAGAAAACTGGCGATAATATCAACATCACCAATCACTGTTCCCATGAAGGATAGCTTGCTAGTGATGTCAAGAAGTCCGTTTCTCACACTACTTAGCTTCTCATTAGGTTGAGCCTTAAAAACAACATACTCATGTAAGAGTTGCTTCTTTTTCTCTTGCACAGTATCAGCATTACCACCATAAGCAACTTCAAGAGCTGCCCAAAGATCTTTTGCAGACTCATAGCCTCTGTATTTGTGCTGATTTTCTTGACCCAAAGAGAGTTTCAGAATGCTTAGGGTTTTCATATAAACCCTTCTCTTTGCTATGTCCTCAACAGACACAGCTCTACCATCTTCAGATTTTTCTTTTCTATCTTCTTCAGTAGAGCCTTGAACAGCTGTTCTTGTAGCTATGGCAGCTGCAATTTTTTGAGCTTTATCGAATGTGTTTCCATATTCAATGATTTCCCATAGGGTGTAATCATGGATTTGTAGATATTGCTCAAAGTTGAACTTCCACAACTCAAAATTGTCTACATCTAGCATGGGAATCTTAATGTTGTGGTTTGAGGAGGAGGAGGAGTTTGTTTCTGGGGTAGATATGATGTTTTTAGGGTTTTGTGAAAATTGGGGTTTTTGGTGATTTAGGGTTCTTGTGTTCATTTGATCAAAGTTTCTCAACAAGCTCTGATACCACTTGTTGATCCCAAACTTAGATCGATTTAGCTTGTGTAAACGAGATTAAATCAAGTTAAACATGTAGAGAAACTTTGTTGTGTATAAGACAATTTAAGTATTATGCGGAATTAATACTTAAACAAGAACACACAAACAATTGTAAAACAAACTTTCACTTGATTGATAATAACAAACTTGCTTACAATGAAAGTGTTAAACGTATGAAAACTTATATGAAAACATAACCTAAAGGTCTTCTTTTATAGACATAAGAATCCTTGTACAAGAGTCTACGTATCAGCTATTCTAGGTAAAGATAAATATAGAAAATACATTGTTGATCCTATCTTTACTAGAAACAAACTAGAAACATAATATGCGTAGACCATATCTTTCTATCAGTGCTTGTCTTCAACCTATCAACGCTTGACTTCTTCCTGTCAACGTTTGATCTGTCAACGTTTGTTTTCTTCTTATCAACGATTATTTTCTTCTTGTCAGCGTTCAAGTGTACTGGCTACATTTTATTCCCAACACAGGTATGACTCTTCTAGCTCCAAATCAAATAACCACCACTGCAGGTGTTGTAGGAGGAACGACTCTTCCTCACAAGATTTCTGTGATAAGGAAATAAGACACTGGATGTCCAGTCGCTGACGTCACAGGGTCAACGACGAGGACTTATCTATGCTGTGGCACCGCGAAAAAGTCGATGAGTTCATAAGCCGCATTTGAAATTACTCGGAGGACAAGAAACAACGGATGCCATCCAACGTCAAAACTAATGACAGTACATGCGACCTAGATGACCATCTGAAGGTCTTTGAGTCACAAGCTGGAATTGAGCGCTGGCCAGAACGCATGTGGTGCCACATGTTCATTTCCACATTGATTGGCAACACACGAACTTGGTTCGATAAGCTTCCACGTCGAAGCATCGACAGGTTCGAAGACCTGCAAAAATATTTTAGGAGAAACTATACGCAACGAAAGAAGTGTGCCAAGAACCCGGTCTCGCTCGCAAGAGTGAAACAAAGACATGGCGAGTCTTTGGAGGACTTTACGGAACGCTTCAAGGACGAACGCAATCACATCAAAGCATGTAAGGAGATCCTTAAAATCTCCGACTACATGAACGGGATAACCAATCAGGAGCTGATTAGGCGCCTGGACGATAGAGTTCCAACAACCTTTAATGAACTAATGCCACGAGTCAGATCCTTTATTCAAGGAGAAGCCAAAACCACAGATAGTAGGAAGGGTTATTGATATGAGTTAAATCTCATATCAATTATATTACAAATCACCCTAAAACACAAAGCAAAATACCTGATTTTGATTCATAAAAGTAGTATTATGGGTATGTTTTGTTATTTGTGCTTATGTGGGTAAAAAGATACAATTATGAAGCAAACAAAGGAATCAAGCCTTTATTGATGAAGAAAAGACAAAAGGAGGATGAAAAGTGACAAGTCAACCAAAGTCAAAGGACCTTTCTTGACAACTTTCAAAGTTGAAGGACTAAAAGTGCAAATATGGGAAAGTCAAGAACAAAGTCAAACATGGTCAACTATCAAGTCAACAAGTCAAGGGGCTTATTATGGTCAAACAAGAAGTAAAAGGGCCAAAATTGTCAAGTTTATGAAGTTTGAAGCTCTAGTTATTGATCTGCCAAGTCCAAGGACTATTTCTGCCAAGTTTTAAAGTATATTTCATATTCAATCTGTATATACACATAACTGACCAATGAGAGGGCTTTATTCAGTTGACACGGATCATTGGCCAAGCCTCATTTATGAGGAGAGAAGGCGTTTTGCATTTATGACCAAATCCAAACAGTGCAACGCACTATCTCAGTTCTCAACCAATAAGAACGTGCCATGCAATAATTTCCACTATTCAATTGGATTATGATCCGTGTGAGATTTATTGGACGAATCAAAAGAAGCCACGTGGCTATTCAAACTCATATCGAGCCCAAAATCAAGATTATGAAGGAGTGAATTTCAGAAGAAGGTTTCAACATCAATCTTGCTTAAAATCAAATGAAAAATTCATTCCAAGTGGTCAATTAAGCTAAAAATCACTCAAGAGAAAAAGCCCAAATGTGTTCTTCAACAACAAAATCCAATTGACAGATTTATGCCACGTGGAAGTTGGGTATTGGATCAGACACGTCACTGCACCCCAACTAACTCCAAGTTTCTTCTATAAATACCCCTATATTCATTTCATTTGTGTATTATACTTAGTGTGTGAAATTACACACACTACTTAGCCTTTCTCTCATCTTCAGTTAGAAATTAGTTAGCAACTAATCTTAAGTGTTTGACACACACTTGAGTTAGTTAGTTTAGCTTTGTAACAACTCGGTAACAACTTTCCTTCCATTAATAAACTTCAATTCACTCAAATTCACTCTTTACTTCTTATCCTATCTACACTGTTACTGCATTAGTTCTATTGATCATATCAGATCAATAGGACTTGTTTGAGTACTTTGGAAGCTTTTCTAGTGATCATTAGCCAGTACCTGTTCATTCCTACCAAGACGAGTTCAGAAATTGAAGAATTATGCAGAGTTGATCAGACATTGGTGATTGGTGATGATTCAGTTGATGAATGATTGATTTTAGTGTTCATTGTGTTGATTTTAGTAGTCTCAACGCCTCACTACTCCATCAAAGGAGGCTTCAAGCTAAAAGGCATTAAAATTCTCATTTTAATTCCACTAAACTGTCTTGCCATGCTCAATTCCTAGCTAGATAACTTTTCTAGTTAGTTGTGATTGATTCAGAGTTTATTTGGTGTGTTTGTTATGATCTGATAGTTTGTTAGTTGATTACCTAACTTCAATTCAGTTATAGCTTGATAAAATTTGGTCTTGAACTTCTAATCTGTCATCAGTTTGCTTATTGGATTTCTATAGTTTAATCTTGTTGGTTTTTGGCTTGATATTAGTTCATTTGAGTTGCTTTACAAGTTCAAATAAATCTCTTATGATTTCATAACCTTTTGACTGATAAGTCTTTGCAAATTTTTCATAACAGTCTAAAAGTGGTGTTTGGATTAGATTTGCTTTAGTGATTCAATTGTTATAAGTAGTGTATTTGTGCATCTACACATTTACTAGACCAGTTCAAGATACTTTGCAAGGTCTTGGTGGTCAACACTTTTGTCAAATAGGCAAATAGCCAACAAAAAGGTTGGGTCAGTCTTCATCAGTTTAAACAAGCTATTTTCAAACCTTTGGAAAATCTTTGTTAGTGAGTTCTATAAGTTGTTTTTTGTTTCTAGATAGATTTCAACATATGAGCTTTCAGTTTTACTAGGGTAGACAATACAGTTTCAAGTAATAAGCTAGGAATTAGCTTATGAATAAGCTGATGAGCATTTGTTCAGTTTCTGTGACAAATCCTAACTTCTTAATCATTTCCCACATTTCCACTTCAAAAATCTTCCCATTTTCTTGCACATTCCTGTTTACAAACATGTTTTAAGGCACTTTGAAGAATTTCAGCATTTTAGAAATTTTTGGTCAGCGAAAGTCAAAGATAAGCCAGATTTGCTTATTTTGAGATTCCAGCTTATTGGCTGGATCATTTTCCAAACTTTTTGACACTCCAGCTTTATAATCACTAGCTTAATCATTTTCAGCTAAAAAATCCAAGTGTGGATGTCTCTTTCAGCTTATAGCTTATTGTTGGCTTATTTGAAAAAGCTATCTTGAGTTTTACTTGTTTTCAGCTTATTTCCTAGAACGTGCCTAGCTAAAATTTGATTTTAAGTCGTTTAAAGAAAACCAGAGATTATTTGGTTGAATAATAAGCTCATACGAGCTTATTGATTGAGAGTTGCACGTTTTCTATGAAAATTTGATTTTAATTGCACATAGGTCCTCAAACTTTGGAAATTTGTTAATCAGCTTTTGAAAACTAACTTTTTAGGGTTTGCAAGTTTAGGTCCTTATATTTTGGGTTTGTTACAAGTTTGTTTGGTAGTTTTACAAATTTGTTACTTGGTTGTTATAGTATGTTATATTTTACATTTTTAGTCCCTTTACTTTCAGAATTTACATTTTGGTCCTTGCATTTTTAATACTTTACATTTTGATCTACTTTACCATTTGTGCATTCAAAACTTGTACTACTTGCTTTAATTGTGATAATTGCAACATGTTTTAGTGTAGTACGGTTACGTAGTGATACTATTTTTACCATTTTTCATGTGATTTGTTGAATTAGACCTAGATACCAAAACTTTTATTAAAACCAAAAACAATTAAAATTTGAAATTACTGGGACAATCAATTTTTATGAGTTGGGAAAAATGAACTTGAAAAAGTCACATATTAGTTATTCGAATTACGGATCCCAAGATCAGCCCAAGAGGCAGGCTAATGGCCCGAATAACGAACGCAACACTAACTATCACGATCAACAAATAGGAGGGCGTGGAAACAACAAATACACCCCCTTAAATTGACTCCAAGAGAGATATTAACAACCGAAGGAGAAAAATACCCAAAGGCACCACCAATGACCACCCCGGTGGAAAGGAGCAATGGTAATAAGTACTGTGAATACCACGGTGCAAAAGGATACGACACGGTTGAGTGCGTGCAGCTCAGGAGGCAAATCGAAGAGATGGTAAAAGTAGGCAAGCTTAAACATCTAAATAAAGAGTTAAAGGATGGGAAGGACACCAAGAAAAAACGTGAACGAAAAAGACCAACCTAAGGATAAACATACGGCCATCTATATGGTGTAGTAATGGCAACGCTGGATCAAGCAAAAGGTTTCAAAAAATTTCTCATGAAAAAGAGATCATGTTCCCTCCTTTAAATACAAGGAGTGTCGCTAATGTTCGCTTGACCATTGGGGTAAACATGGGGGGTCACACTGTCCACCGCATGTATATAGATGGGGGCTCTTCAGCATAAACTCTAGTTGATGTCGGCCACGTTGCCGCTTACGGGCTACAGTGGAGTGGTGATTTGGCCACTCAGACGGCTTCGGCTGTTAGAAATGGTTGGTGATACGAAACATTCAACCACGACTTGGATGAAATTATGATGATACCCTTACCATCGCCATATAATGACATAATTGGGCGACCAGGAATACTTGCTATACGAGTTGTGCCATCCACAACTCATGGAATGCTCAAGTTCCATGTCAAAGGAGGTATTTTCACAATTTACAATACCTTTATGCCACCACCAAAGTGCAATACCGTAGTAGAACCATCAGCACCAACCACGGTACAAACTACAGTATCACCACCTAATCTGAAAGTGACGATTCACCCCGATTTCCAAGAACAAGAGGTCATGATTGGAGGAACATTATACGATAAAGGCAGAACAGCCATACGTACTCTCCTAAAGGAAAAAATTGACATCTTTGCATGGGAACAAAAAGACATGATTGAAGTACCTAAGTCAATTGTAGAACACAAACTGCAAATTCGTGAGAGATACCCCTAGTCAGACAAAGAAATGAGGGCAAGCCCCCTATCAAGCTAAATTAGACGTGGCTATAAAGGTTTCTTTAGCTATATACCAACGACTCATGGACAAAGCCTTCAACAATCAGTTCGAACGTAACCTTGAAGTCTACGTGGACGACTTGGTTATAAAGAGCCATACAAAGGATGAGCTCATCCGGGATATCAAAGAAACCTTTGGGACGCTATGTAAAATCAACATGAAGTTGAATCCCAAGAAATGCGTTTTTGGTACAACCGAGGGAATGTTTTTGGGATATATGATAGACCTCAACGGTATCAAAGGTGCCCGGACAAAACAGAATCCAAGATACAACTCCCATATCCGCAAACAATAAAGGAGGTACAATCTATTAACAGAAAGCTAGCAGGGTTGAATAGATTCTTATCTAGATCTGTGGAGAAGTCACTCCATCTCTTAAAAAACCAAGAAGTGTATGAAGAAGGGAGATTTTTGCTGGACGACGGAAGTAGAAGAGGATTTTGACCAGCTTAAGAAGCACCTAGCAGCACTCCCTATATTGGTCGCACCACGACTAAAAGAGGAGTTGATTGTAGACCTATCCGCTATGCACAGAGCAATCGGCGCAGTTCTAATGACGGACAGAAGGTCAGTCCAAAATGAACAACACTCCAATGGAGAATATGGTCTTAGTGCTAGTGTATGATGCAAAACGGCTGCGATGGTACTTCCATGCCCACCTAATAGTCGTTATCCAGACCAGCCGACTAAGCAGATAATATCGAAACGGGACGTAGCAGGGAGGGTGCAAAAAATGGAGTGTTTTGCTAAGGGAGCACAAAATCTCATATAGGTCGCGCACCGCGGTTAAAGGTAAAATCCTGGTGGATTTCATCATAGAGAAACCAGACGAGACAGATGTCACTCCTTAAAGAGATGTGGAGCCTGCAGAATTATGGACCATGTTTACGGAAGGATCCTCATGCATTGATGGATCAGGCGCATGTCTTATCCTCACGAATCCAGAGGGCATGGAATTCACGTATGCCTTACACTTCGAGTTCACGGCCACAAACAATGAGGCTAAGTACGAGGCGATAATTGCTGGCCTACATATCGCTGCTCGCATGAATGTACATAACTTAAAAGACAACATATTGGGTGAGTATGAAGTTAAAGAAGACAACATGGTTCACTACTTAGCAAAAACTAAGTCATTGATTGAAGGCTTCTACAAATTCAACATATGACAAGTTCCTAGAGGTGAGAACAAGAAGGCTAACACTCTAAGTAAGATTGCGTCCACTAGCTTTACACATCTTTCCAAACAGGTATTGGTGGAAATCTTGAAAGATAAATCCATCTATGAGGAAGAAGTGTCCATAATTATGGAAGAAGAAGGACCTACATGGATGAATCCCGTTGTCGAGTACTTAACTGATGGGGCACTTCCACATGATGAGAAGGATGCACAACAAAATCGTTTGAGGTCAGGAACGGAGTTCTATTTAAGCGCCCGTTCTTACAGATGTTGCTCTGTGCGTAGGGCCACTACAAGCAAACTATGTGATTAGCGAGATACACGAAGGGTCCTACAACATGCATGTGGGACCTAGGTCATTTGTGGCAAGAGCCTTACGTTCGAGTCATTATTGGCCTACCATGCACAAGGATGCGCAAAGCCTCATTCTGAAGTGAAATGATTGTAAGGTCAATAGGTCGATTCCGCAACATCCACAACAGAAGTTGACTCCAATCACATACACATGGCCTTTCTACAAGTGAGGGATTGACATCGTTGATCCCTTCCCTGCAGCGACCAGGGGGTCAAATTCCTCATTGTAGCCATGGACTACTTTACCCGATGGTATGACAACCCATAAATTTCACATCTATGCTATGTGTTATGATTAAATGAATATGAAAAATTCATTAGAAATTTTCGCTTCTGTGCCTTACTTGGTAAGATGAATTGCTTCAGACAACCTGAACTACCACATCAACATATTTCTATATGTTGTAAACATAATATATATATCAAGTATGAGTTCTAAAAGAAATCTAATAAGTATATTATGAATAAGAACATCTCAAATATAACTATGATGCCCTAAATTACCTTAGAAACCTTAGAATCCTTATAAATGAATAGTAAACTCCAGAATTGTAAACTATGAATGTATAACACATATGAATAAGTAATCAAGGATTATATGCAATTTTTAAGCTATCATTTGGAAGTATAATTTCATCTGAGAATGGTAAGAACAAACCATATAAAGCTAAGTATAAGTGAACGCACATAATAGTCTAGATCACCACCTAAAATCCATTTCATATTGAATTACAGTCTAATACTTTGAAACCAAATATAAAACTAAACTAAGTATCATACTAGGACTATATTTTCACTTCAAGTAAATGTACAAATAACTAAAGCACAAAGTACAAGTTTTTAAAGCATATGAATCTAATTAAGCCTATTACCTCCCATAATTTGATTAACCAATATAACTTGTTAAACTAAGTATATAGAATCTTTAGAAACCTTAAATACAATGTATAAGCCCTAGAATAATCCAATACAATGATGTAAACACAAATAACCCAAAGTACAAGTCACTTAGGCATAGTAACCTAAAAACCTCTATATTAACCATTTTGCTTAAAATCAATGTGTAATCTTTTAGGAAAAGTGTAAAAACCTCAATAGCATTAAATTTAGGCTATAAAATTACCATAAGATAATGTACAAATACCCTAATGCACAAGGTACAAGATTTCAATGCATGACTTATAAATTAGGTCAAAATAGATATTATCACCATTTAGACATGTTTACTTAGAATAACTTATCAAACCAAGTGTAGAAACTCTTTGGATACTTAAAAAATAATGTATAAGATATAAATTGAGTTTAAATCAGTAGCTAAAGTTAAAATAATGACTTTAACAAAGATTTAACCCTAGATCATTAGAAACCTTAATCCGGCTAGGTATTCTTCCCAATTTCACTTCAAACCTTTGTTAATCTTCGAACCAAGGACACAAACCTTTTAATTAAAAATTTTAAACCCTAATTATACCATAATCCATCACTAATTACATTCCCAAGTCCTTAATTATTAAAATTACAAAGTTACAAGTTACAAGCCCTAGATTTTCAATCCGCCTAGGGGTTTCCCTCCAAAAATGCATTTAAACTTCTTCCCTCCCATTTTCAAACCTAATATCAGATCATATAGATATTTTGGGATATTTTCTAGTAGGTTCATCACCTAATTGAAGGCTACACATCTTCATTCCAATCCATTTCATGTTGTGACCTATTTTGGGCCACAAGTCTTAGATATTTTGATCCTAGATTCCATGAGTCATTACTAGAATTTCTTAGGCTTTCATAGCTTCCATTAGTCACTTACCTTCAGGCCTTACATGTTCATGGCCATAAATTGGAGCTTAAGTGTTAGAAATGGCTATAAAAAGGAGTGAACTCCATTCATTTCAATTTGCACCCCGATTTCCTTTACCTTCATACCTATTCTAATTTTCCACTTATACAAAGGTTATAAGATACTTATAAGACCAGAAATCAGGTCTAGAAGGAAGTCCTTGAAGCTATTGAAGCTTTATGAATAATTCATGTCCATAACAAGCCCTAGAAATCATTTTGAAGCTACTTAGGTAATAACTATGTTATTTAAGCTTATATCTTGTTATAATGCTCTTTTAAGACTTGTTATAATGTTAATAAGATGTTAATAAGCTAATCCAATAAGCCTTAGTTCATATAATAAGCTAAAATAGAAGTTATATGATAAAGATGTAATAAAACCCTAGTTTTATAATTTACATGAAATAATAAATTAAAATCCATTTCAAAGGCTATAGATCTGAAAATGTTATTATGATTAGAAATGTGTTTATTAACTTTGTTTTAAGTTCCTAGATCATTTGGTACAAAGATGAGGTTGTTATGTAATTTAACACAAGTATAGGGACTAAAACTATCATTTTTGAAACGATAAACATTTTGGGCAAAAAGTGTCATTTTATCAAATTTAAAACTATAAGGATTGATATTACAAGGTTTGAAGCCCTAAGGTTAATATTTGAAGGTTGAAAATGTAAATATTAAAGCTATATACTTTAAGGGTTAAAAGTGGAAATATACTAAACTTATAACTTTATAGGCCAAAAATATAAATATTGCAAACTTAGAAAACTTAAGAATCATTTTGTCATTAATGAAACTATATGGATGAAAATCGTATAATGAAACCTATTTTCTAAAGTTATATAAACTCAAAGGACTATTTTTGCCAATTTTGAAACTAAAGAATGTAAAATGTAATAATGAAATAATATACTAACTTTTGAAGAAATTTCTAAATATATAATGTATCATGTTAGTAGGGAACTTTGTACAAAGATGTTCCATCTCGATATTACGTTCTGACTAAGTGGTTGGGTTTATGATTTAAAGTGTTCTCGCTCCTTAGACGTTTATAGAATGACTTCTGAGTATGATGGCCTCAATAATGATGCTATAACTTCAAAATTTATTAATCAAATAATATACAAGTATTATTTAACAAGTATTGAACTCAAGATCAATGACTTGATACTATACAAAATGTGTTAATTTCAGGTTGGTGAGATTAAGCTGGTAAATTGTGATATAACCTGATGAGATTCAGAATCTTTGGATATAAGGTGAGTTCTTAGCCTCACTAAAGTTAACTACCTTGTAAAAAATCTAAAAATCCGTGAGGGGTGATATATGCTAAATTGGAATACCAGTATTTTGGTATGCTTCCCAAGAAATGATGATCGACACTATGTTTACTGCTGCCTTAAAGTCCCTTTTTAATTATGAACCGCTAATCATTTCATGGAAAATAAGCACTAATATTGTAGATAGTACTATTTAATGGCTTACATCTGTGACAATCCATCAAGTTCAGGTCGTTATTTTAATCTCGACTATTACGTATTATGTATTTACTTTATTGAGAATTTTGAATTATCGGCTAACCGGGAAGGTTAGGGCTTAAAACTTAGCGCAAGAACATCTTTTAGGTTATAACCGGAAAAGGAATACATTAGGTATCGATATTTAATTCTCAAATTATCATAGAAATACTTTCATCGTCTTCGTTTTTGTTTTTTCGTTTATACTATTATTTACACTTTTTACGGAAAACGACGACTTCACGTATATTTTAAATAACGAGATTTTGATAATACCCATTTTACTAAATTGTGGCGAAATTATTTTATTAATCACCCTATTATATAAGCCCTCACCACCTCATAAGAGAGGTGGCAAGCTCTCAACTTAAACACAAGACACATGGTGTCTTTATTAACATCAATCTCCACATGTCCCATTTTAGGTGCATTTAGACTTTTTACTTGACCCAAGCTTATCACTACTCTCCATTTTAATAAAATTAACTCCAAAATCTGATTTTCTTTCCCATAGAACCGAAATCATCATCACCATAAGCCACCATCATCATAAACTTGTCTAAGTTAAATATTGATCAACAAAGAAGGTCTTGGATTACTAGCTTTAATTCTTGCCTTGTTTTCACAACAAAACTTCATCAACATCATCATCTTCATTAAGTTTTTGGGGCCGAGATTGGAGTTTATACAAATGGTTAAATTCATGGCTAAATCTTTTATTTATTAAGGTTGATAAGAGTTTAATAAGCTTGATCATCTTGGTGTACTTGTCTCGTCATTTTTCACTTGGATTGAAGGTTTTTCTATCTATTTCTTTACAAATATTTCATTTTATTAACTTTATTACCATGTTAATCTCTATAAATTAATGTATATACATATGAATTGAGACATGTATGAGGTTTAGACATGATTGCATGCAAAGATCTATTAAAATCTAGCATAAACAAGCCCTAAAACATGATCTAGGAACTTGTAATTTTGGGCCAGTAGAAAACGTGGGCATTGAAAAGTTTTCTAGAAAAATGAAATGGGTTTTTATTTTATATTCTTGTAAGCCTATGTCTTGTGCACATTTGTAGAGGTGAATCAAGCATTAACTCCTAAAAATGAGTGATTTAGGATTGAAACATTAAAACATGCCAATCTGGAACATGCTCGGTTAATCTGTAAATATCGTACACTAGACTGTGGATTCATCCAAAAACCTAAAAATAATGGAGATAGCTTACATTATGTAACTTCTAAACCATTTGGATAGTTTAAAAATTGTTTATTCTTTGAAAATGGCATCAAAAATGGTGAACATGAAAAACCAGTCTTAAAATCAAATATGACCCACTAGTGTTCAATGGACTGTTTGGATAACCTAAATTGGTACTGACATTAAGAGAGTTATGAATATGTAAAATATACTCAAATGGATTTATAAACATGTAGATGACTCAAAAGTTGTACTTATAGATTTTAAATGGCATCATTTTGAATATTGTAAGACCTAGTGTAAACGTTAATCAAACCGGCAAACTTTTCATATAAAATGGGCTTCCTAATAATTAAAGAATGACTTAGTGGATATATAAAACCTTAATCATACTTAAGGGTTGTATATAGATCATGTCTAAAAACATACATAATACTATGTCTATATGTACATGTAATGATTATAAACGTTTTTTTTATAGTTATGCTTAATTATCGACTAGAAACTTAAACCCGTAAATTTGTTTATAGGTTGCGGTTTGTTAATCCCATATTAATCATTAACACAAGATTCTAGAGAGAGAAAGGTAAGAAAAGTAGAGAGAGAAACAAGAGAGATGGTAGAAGGTTTTTTACTATTAGAGAGAGAAAGTAAATGTAACCAACACCCTCTTCCACACATGGAAGAGGGTATATATACCCACGAACCAATGGGCTTTCCATGGGCCGTGGGTTTGTTTCCATGGGCCGGGCTTGGCTTACACTTGAGCTTATGCCCCTAACTTAGACAATACTAGCTTAAAGTCCAAGTCCGGTTAACCCGACTAGCCTATTACAATACAAGACCTTTAACGACTAAGATGACCTATTACATTCTTGTTCGACTATATAAAATATAGGGCTAACCATCTCCCCAATGTATCGGTCATCTTAAAAAGCTTAATAAGCATAAGATGATTGAGTGAATACATTCTTGTATAGGATATCTTCCTGCTTTGGTCTTGTATCTTGGTCTTGATCTTGTTTGTAACGGCTTTGTTCCTTCATGCTTTTGTGATCTTTATCTTGAGCCTTTGTCATTTGAATTTGAGTGCTTGAGATCTTCAATCTATTCTTGATAGTGTTCATCTTGAGCTCTTGTGACAAGATGACCTATTACATTCTTACATTCTTAAGTATTTTGATTATCGCCATCTTGTGCTCTTGTGACTTCTGAATCGACATCGGTTACACAGCTACGTCACCTTCTTGATATGCAACAACATATATAGACACGGATAAAATGGCTTTGAACATTTCATCCTAACTCGGTAGCATTTTACCTCCGGTCGGTACAGACCGTTTAGACGGTATTAGATACCATACCTGTGATCGGGTAGATTCGACTAAGAATCTCCTTGACAGGGTTTCCCGGTGGTAGTAGCCAGTTCTCTTTACTCGACCGTCTCAAAGTAGACTGCGAACGTAAAGAGTGAATCATAAGGATAAATTATCCGTCTGATTAGAGTCGTTAATTTAGATTTCCTGGAACAAGTTTGATTCTAAAAGAATCGCACCATTGTTTCTTTCCAGTTTGTCACAAGCTTGATCCATAGAGAATCTTGCGAGTCACCTACCGCAGTGTTGTTTGATGTTGACACTGGAAGGATTTCCATTCGTCACTGTAAGCACTAAGGAGCGTCACTCTGAATATTCTGGCAAGATCACACGGATTTTGCGAAGAAACCTGGAATCAAGTTTGAATCAATTAAGAATCCAAACTTAGTTTCTTTCCAGTTCTCACAAGTTTGATTCATGTAGAATCGCACAAGTTACCTACCATGAGCTTGTTTGATGCTGGCTCAAGCGGGACTTCCATCTTCATTGTGAATCGTATCACTCAGATGTTCTGGCAATATCACAAGGATAATGCGTAGGACTCGATTGTGTCCTAATGAGATGATAGAAAGATCTCGTTTGGCTCTAGACTCAGTAAGTGCATTTTGGTAATCGGAGGCTGGAGCAGACTGCCACCTTTTCAATATTAACTAACTCGGAGTGAGAAAGTCAATAGATACGTGTTGATCTCCGTGACAATGAGACAAGTTTCTATTGAGAGAAACTCGAATGGCTGGGAAGGGTTGTGCATTGCATCACTGGGTCCATGATGACTTGTCTTCAATAGATGTATTAACCCGGTTTCTGCCTAAGTTGCATAGAATATTCAACTCCTTCAATGCTTACCAATACGTCATCACTAGCACCTTGTTGTGATTGTTCGAGTGTTAACTTAAGTAATTGGTCCGCATTCAGCTTCATTCATCTCCATCTTTCCTAAGGACAACTATTTTTAGCTATGGAATGTCCTTGGGTAGATCCCTCCGATTCTGGTTGGATCATAGGACTTAGTTTCCTATCCTAAACCACCTTTTGACTCCAACGTTCCGTCATGGATAGTAGGTTGTTTTGGGTATAGATCGTAACCATAAAACCATTGAAAACCATTCAAAGTGTTTGATAAAAATCAAAACTTTTAACACTTTGAAAGTTTTACATTTCCGAAAAGCTCCCCCTACACACATGCATCGATATACGAAATAGTTTAGCATGTGAAGGAAAGAGTTGCACTTGAGTCTTTAAGATCACATGTTGCGATATATTACATTTTAATCACATTTTCCCCCCTATCTCTAATATAAAAACATAATATTAGAGATACCAATTGATTAAAATATGACATTTTCTAAAAACCGATTGGGAGAGAAACATGTGTGCACGCATGAATCATGGAACTTTTATGGTCGGGTTGCTCCCCCTCAACAATATATGTGTGTCATGAAACAAAATTTGACAATATTTTGGGAAAACGACACCACAAAATATGTTGAGGTACGGAGTTGAGATGCCTTTACCGATAATATATATGACAGATTTAATATCATTTTCGGAATGTGTTGGATACATAAAATATGACAATTTTAGAGACGTACCCAACAACATTAAAAGGCTTGATTTTAAAACGCTCCCCCTCAAAAATTGATCAAAATAACATATGACATTTTGAGATAGAAAAACCTATTATGAGGAAGGGAGTGTTGAACATACAATTTTGAAAGATTTAGAAAATCCTTTTGAGAAATTCTTGAAAAATTATGTTCAACGGTTTTAAAATAAATTCTGATTTACGTGAGCTCAAAACTTTGAATGTTTTGTGACGAGCTCATGACCGAGAAAAATTAATTTCCCGTTGTGAAGGATAAGTTACCATCCGTGATAAACTTTCCTTAAGTGGAAGTACGAGTTCTAAGCTGACATTTACTTAGAAGTCGTTTTTCATGAACATAAAAACTTTGAATATTTTTTATAGGAAGCTCATCACCGAGAAATATTAATTTCTCGTTGAGAAGGATAAGTTATCGTCCGTGATAAACTTTCCTTATTTGATGTCCGAGTCCTAAGCTGTGATGTGCTTAGAAGTCATTATGAGAGAAAAATCAAGCTGCTTCATTTGCCAAAATCTCCAAGTCTTCTGGAGTCATATACTTCATACCAAGACGGCCAACGAGATATTGAAACCTATTTTGAGATAGGGCTTTTGTAAACAAGTCATCTATCTGGTACTCAGTTCTGACAAAGTATAATTCCACGATACCACGTTCCACTTGTTCCTTGATGAAGTGATATCTGACTACGATGTGCTTTGTACGGGAGTGTTGAACCGGATTGCAAGAGATGAATATGGCCGACTTTGAGTCACAATACATAGATATTTTATCAAAGTGGAAGCCATAATCCGTGAGTCGAGTTCTCATCCAGAGGACTTGAGCACAACACGCAGATAGAGCCACATATTCTGCTTCAGCTGATGAGAGCGAAGTGCAATCCTGCTTCTTTGACGACCAACTCACAAGTTTGTCTTCCCCTAGAAATTGTACGCTACCAGAAGTGCTTTTGCGACTATCAAGGCACCCTGCGTGATCAGAATCTGAAAAAGCTGTTAGATGAAAACCGGTTTCCTTCGGATACCAGAGTCCCATGTGAATGGTATTCTTAAGGTACCGAAAGATCCGTTTAACCTCTTTGATGTGCTTTTGAGTAGGCTTGATATCGTGCACAATTGTAGAATTGTGATAATCTTGTGAATCAATAAGGTGAGTTGATGTTTCTAGAGAGAGAAAGTAGTGAGAGAAAGTGAGAAAAAATGTGTTATATTAATTAAACAAGTGAAACAACCAACACCCCTTTCCATGGTGGAAAGGGGTTTATATACCCAAGTCCTTAATGGACTTGGGCCTCCGACCCATGACAAGCCCATGGGCCGGGTTTACTAACAAAGTAACATAATATTCAACTACGAGCTATTTAACATTTAATAATATCGTGGAGTGACCGATACTTCTAATATACGTTAAAAACGTATTTCTAACAATCTCCCCCTAAGGGAGGTCACTCCAATTTACAAAGTCCTAAACCTAGCATACTATACTAAGTCTTCGTTCTTCAGCTCGTAGTCTTTTCTTTTTGCCTTTTCTGTTGTGAATATGTTGATGTTAATCTTTTAGGCTTTGGCTTTAGAGCATTGTTCCTTCTGACCATTCACGTGCGATCTTTTCCTTCTTGTGAATCTTGCCTCCTCGTGACTCCATGTTCCACACACTTATGTTTTTGTTAAATTCTTGAAAGCTTCAGAGTTTGGTACAGCGGAAGACTTCATTTTGTACTTTCTTGAATTTTGCTGAAATTTGATACAGAAAAACATAAGCATGTGGGAACGACTTCAACTGGTACACCGCAACGCCACCGTCTTCAAATGCCGCAACATAACAAGACATGAATGAAATGGCTTAGAACATTTCATTCTAAATCGGTAGCATTTTACCTCCGGTCGGTGAAGACCGTTGGACGATATTAAATATCGTACCCGTGACGGATAATTTCAATTAAGTAACTTCCTGACAGGATTTCGCGGGTAAACCCGTTCTCTTTACTCGACCGTCACTAAGCCTGACTGCGAACATAAAGAGTGAATCACTTGGATAAATTATCCTTGTGATTGAAGCCGTCAATTCATGAACCTGGAACAAGTGAATTTCAATTAAGATTTTCACCATTGTTGCTTTCCAGTTGTCATGAGCTTGATTCATATAGAATCTTGCACGTTACCTACCAAGTGCTGTTTGATGTTAACACTAGAAGGATTTCCACTCGTCACTGTGAACACTAAAGAGTGTCACTCTGTGTGTTCTGGCAAGATCATATGATAATGCGTAGAGGCCTGGAACGAGTTTAAGTTCAATTAAGAATTAAACTACTGTTTCTTTCCACTTTTCACAAGATTGGTTTCTAAAGAACCGCACGTGTCACCTACCATGAGCTTGTTTGATGTTGGCTCAAGCAGGATTTCCATCTTCATTGTAATACTTGCGTATCACTCGGATGTTCTGGCAATATTACAAGAATACTGCGTAGGACTCATAAAGATCTCGTACTTTTCATTGTGTATGAGAAAGCAAGGAATAAATGGAAAGTGTCCTAATGAGACTTTTGATGATCTCGTGGCTCTAGGCTCGATAGTGCGTTTTGATTTAGTGAGCGATGGCTGGAGAGGAGTGCCACCTATTCAATATCAGTCTATTCGGAGTGAATAAACCAATAGATAACGTGTTGATCTCCGTGTGATTAAAACAAATACCTTTTGAGAGATAATTGAGTTAGCTGGGAAGGGTTGTGCATTGCATCACTGGGTCCATGATGTCTTTCTTCAATATCGAGAATCATTAACAAATGATCTCAATAGCATATGTATTGACCCGGTTTCTGCCTAAAGTTGTAAGGAGGGCTTCTTTCTTTACACCCTTTATATTTACAATTCTTTTTCATTCTTCAACCCCTTCAATGCTTACCAATACGTCATTACTAGCACCTTGTTATGATTGTTCCAGGGCTAGCTTAAGTACTTGGTCGGCATTCAGCTTCGTTCACAATCATTCTCCATCTTTCCTAGGACTTCTAGTTCTATCTAGGGAATTGTCCTTGGGAAGATTCCGTCGGTTCTGATGAATCATTGGACTAATACTTATACCTACCACCCTTTTGTCACCACATCCGTCGTGAATTAAGTGTGTTGTGGGTAAGTATTGTCACCATGAAAAATCCTTGAAAATCACTTAAGGCACTTGTGATATTATAATCAAAGTTTTTGTGCCTTAAGTGTTTTGTTCATCAAAAACGCTCCCCCTTAACACATGCATTACACATATTAAGTTGGATTATCTTTAAGTCTTTTTCATCATTAGCCACATATCATTAAGTCTCCGTAATCCCATTTTCTCCCCTTATCCAAAATGTTAACCATTAATATTTGGGATATTGAATGGATTAACCGGTATTTGGGTAAAAAATGAAATCAATATATGGCCATAGAACATATTAATGCTCCCCTCAAATTAATGAGGGTTAGTTGTAGTGCTTGAGTATGATATATTTTGAAAGATTTAGAATCTCGTGAGAATTTCTTGAAAAAATATCATACCTTCACACTACATCAAGCCACAAAAGCACAATATTCATAGTATTAACATATTCACATATTCAAAATTAACTTACAGTATGGAGTTAGCCTTAGTGAAGACAACCCATATTAAATGGATCGTTGCAAAAGTCTGAAGTTCCCTCCATACGGTCTGCCACCCACGAACCTTTCTAAGCTCCTCATCAACCTACGTTCCCTGAGCTTTTCCTCAATCTTCTTGATCACATATGTAGCCATTTTCTGATAAGCCGGATGCCAATCCTCAATCACTTCTGGTAATTTCCCGCCAGAATTGAGATGCTCCAATTTGTCTTTGACGATTGAGAGAGTCCCATCACTGTACTTATGAAGCTCAGCTACCCTCATAACTTCATGATCCCACGACCGTTCAAGTAGAAAATCCCGCACATCGGAAGGGTTGTGCCGGTATAGGGACATCTATCGGCATGTTGAGGTAATACTTGATTAAGTGGAGGAGTCATGTTAAGCTTGCGTTGATAGCTTTCAACTCCCAGTTGTAGGTCTTCTACACGTTTCTTGATGAGAATGCTTCGTGTAAACATACGAAGTGCTGTGTTTAGAGCAATGATTTCTTCACGAGTGAGATGTGTAAGCTGATCACGGGTCATGAGAAGCAACATATCTTCTATATCTTCAAGGCGAATGATTGAGAAATCTCCTTGTTGTATTGTGTATTCTCGATCATCTTCTCTTTTCAGTCGAATTTCCGTGACATGATGATATCCATTCTTGGGTTCAATCCGCATTCCTAATATACTTGTGATTCGAAGATTGGATCTGACAATACTACCTGAGTTGACTAAGCAGCAACCTCTGTATGCCCTTCGCACTCGCTCGTCCCAATGTGATGCTCCTATAGCAGCATACATGTCATAATTGCGGTTTATCTTTAGAACCCAGAGGCGATTGACCTTTTCTTCGATATAAGGTATTGACCCCCAAGTAGCAGCTTTTAACAAAGTCAGGGAGGTCGCGTACTTGGATGATCCCTTGAGAAGATAGTCAAGATCATATGTGACAAATAAGTCAAGTGCAATTTGATTGTCTTGAGTAGTATCAAGTGGAAGAGGAGGTCTTTCTGGCGCATGAAGGCCTGGCCTTTGAATTGTATTGAGAGATTTCAGGATTTCATCAGCATAATACTCATACTCCATTCGGCTTAATTGATTTAGCGCGAAGACTCTTGTCTTTAAGCGCTCTCTTCACCAAGGACGGAGTGATCGAAGATCCAAAATCATGAGACCAAAATGCACACATATCTACTGGATTACGAATACGTAGAAATAGAACATTTGCATGAGCATCTGTGATTGGATCATATGCAGCAGCTGCTGTGATCCATGGTTGTTCTGGTGCGGTCTCATCGATCTGCAATGTATCAGCCCAATCCAGTGTGCTTGACTCAGGAACTGTAGTAACTGGTTCATTAAGTGGAGCAGTAGATACTTGAACGGTAGTAGCTGGTTCTGCAGTTGTAGTAGCAACCAAAGAACAAATAGGATTAACAGTAACAGGTATAGAACTAGAAACAGGTGTACCAGGAATTGAAGATGTTGTTGTAGCATTCACATCATGGTGCCACTTGGTGCGTCCTGTCTTCGTAGATGTGGACTTACCCTTGTGAGCAACATCTTTCTGAGATTTGCCACCGGTCTTGGACGGTTTCTTATTGCTGGCAGCATTGTCACCCCTATCATCATCATCAGACTGATCAGGCTCTTCAGACTTGTCACTGTTGTCGCTACCCCTGTTCTGGTTGTCATCATCATCATCATCATCATCATCATCATCGTTCCTGTTGCTATCCTCGTCACTATCCTCATTACCATCACCGCCTTCATCATCATCATCATCATCACCCTTATCTTCATCACTCGCATCGTCTTCTTCACCACCACTCTCTTCTTGCTCACTATCCTCCTCACCAGATGCCTCTTCATCACCTTTTTTTTACAAAATATGGTAAGGAACCACGCTTCCAAATGTCTTAAACAGCCTGTCATCTTCCTTTATAGCTGCATTAAGTGCCTTGTGAAGTGTCCGCTGAATTTTGGATTTGTCGAAAGATCCAACTTCAACCATGCGAGCGTGGAGAATCTTCTTCAGTTCAAAGTCCGTTAAGTCATATGCAATTTTATAGGCTGAATTGGAAGGGTTTGACGATTTAATCATCAACTTATCAGCCGCAATTTCCTTTATCTCTTTTCGTAGCTTTGGCATAATAGACTTAACAGATTCCTTTACCCTATCATTAAGTGAAGCTTCAAGTATTTCTTTCTCCTCTTTATACTTATTCTTTAATTCGCGGAGTTTAGTAATCCTTGTTGTACTTTTATCAGCTTCATCTTTTTTGACATGAACAAGTTCTTCTGCATGAGATTTCCGTGTAGACTCCATCTCAGCATTGAACTTAGCTATCATCTCGGCTTGAGCTTTCTTGGATGCCTCTTCACTTTGCACTCGTTTGAGTAACTCTTCTCGGATTTGAGCCATCTCTTTTCTTTGAGTTTCCATGTGTTTATCCATCATTTCTGCTATTAAGAGTGTAGAAAATGAAGATGAAACAGGGCTACTTTGGGGCGGTTGAATCGGCACGGTTGTGATGACAGTATTAAGGACGGAAGTAGTTGGAGGTGGAAGGGATAGTAGTTGACTAGTCAACGGTTGTGTTGGCAGAGGCTGGATTGGTTAAGGTTGAGTAGATAAAGGCTTTGGAGTCACAATGATTGTCGTAGCAACGGACTCCTTTTCGATGCTTGCTGTAGCGGCAATGGATGTTGCTTTAGATGTTGAGTACTTGTCTGGTGTTCCAAACTCAAAAATGTCATACGGCTCCTCGTCTTCCTGTTCATCTTCTATCTGCACACCCGAACCACTACATCCTGTGTCTTTCCTACTTCTTTCAACAGCCTTTTTCAATTGTTTTTTCTCAGCTTTGCGAATTTGCTCGGGAGTAACATCGTCATCAGTATCTTCATCTCGAATGACTAACTTCTCAGCTTTGCGCTTATCCTTTTTAGCCACAGTCTTTGTTTTCTTGGGTTTAGGCGCAGGTAAGACAACATCTTGCTTATGTTTACCTTTACTTTTGACTGTAGTTGACGAGACTTCTCCCGCCTGAACTTTTTCTTGCTGTTTTCTGATTTCTATTAGCATTTGCTTGTAATCATCAGAAGCTAGAATTTTGTCCGTCAGGAGATGACTAGGAACAAGACCAGGATTAACAGCACCAGAGGGTCCTTCATGCCTTAGGTCCACAAGGTCATCAGCCTCTTCAGTGTGGTGACGGCTTTCTGCACGCTTATCAATAGTAGCATCATTTGTCATAAAGTAATGAATTATAAGCTTGATAAACCGAGGGTAAGGAAAAACATTAGCCTTCTGCTTTGTGTTTTGGAAGAGTTGAAAGTTAAACTCTTCCCACAACAAGGATGCATAATCTGTATTTAAGCCTTTGTACATTCCATAGAAGATGTTCATAATTGGACCACGCACAACATCATGCCCAGTTGTTTTAGGTGTAAGACATCTACTGAGGATACCAAAGATAGCTCTCCAAGGTTGACCCACTTTGGTTGTGGTAAAATCAGACACTATTCGTAGGTCAGGACATCCAAGAGCACGGAACATCTCCATGAGTTCGTCTTTTGTAGGGTTCCTTGAATATGACATACCCTTGGGTGTATCCCAAATTCCAAATATCTTGCGGAAGTCTGAAACGGTGAGTGTCTGTTGCTTGTTGTCGAGGAAGAAGGTGATCTTGTTTGACGTCCTTTCCTTGGTAGCCCAGAATTCGTACATGTAATCGAATGGTACCGAAGCAGTACTCCTTAAAGCATTCTTGAAGTGAGATTGATCAAGGATTGTTGAGGCGACTTTGAATCCATGGTGAGTGGAATGAGAAACTTCCTTCAATCGGTAATTGTTCGGTATGAGCTTAAGTTCTTTTGCCTCGGCAATTGCGGCTGCTCTAGCATCTTAGAGTTCTTGCACGGTTGGATTTGTCATGGTGCTTAAGATAATACATAACAGGTTGATACACAGATATATATATACCATTATGATTTTATTTCTAAGCATCACACAATCATCAAGTAATTATAACAGGCAAACAGTTATCAATCCAACAATCCTTCATTCGGAAAAACTTCATTCGGAATGCCTTCATTCGGAATGCCTTCATTCGGAATGCCCTTCATCTGGAATGCCCTTCATCCGGAATGTTCTTCATCCGGAATGTTCTTCATCCGGAATGTTCTTCATCCGGAATGTTCTTCATCCGGAATGTTCTTCATCCAGAATGTTCTTCATCCGGAATGTCCTTCATCCGGAATGTCCTTCATCCGGATGTCGTTCATTCGGAACATTCCTTCATTCAGAACATTCCTTCATTCGGAACATTCGTTCATTCGGAACATTCGTTCATTCGTAACATTCGTCCATTCGAAACATTCCTTCATTCGGAACATTCGTTCATTCGGAACATTCGTTCATTCGAAACATTCGTTCATTCGGAACATTCTTTCATTCGGAACATTCGTTCATTCGGAACAATCGTTCATTCGGAACATTCGTTCATTCGGAACATTCAAAAACTTGTTCATTCGGAACATTTTTTTTCATCCGGAATAATTCAAAAACTTGTTCATTCGGAACATTTTTGTTCATCCGGAATAATTCAAATACTTGTTCACTCGGAACATTTTTTGTTCATCCGGAATAATACTTTGAAAAACCTGCTCATTCGGAATACCCCTAAACCTTGTTCATTCGGAATGTTTTTGCAAAATCGGTTCATCCGGAATAACTTAATAAACGTGTTATGAGTTCGATTAATCTAAGCTCATTTGTGTGTTTAAGGCATTCTAAAGGCAACCAAACTCATTCTAATCCTATTCCGAGCCAAACCCAGCTAAAACCCTAATCAATTAAAGCCTAATTAGCTATAAACCCTAATTAGATTACTTTAATTAAATCGAATTAATTTAAGTGGATTAACAACGAATTAGATGAATTAATAGCGAGTATGTACCTTTGTTAATCGAATGGAATGGATTGATTGATTAAGAACGCGAATGATTTGAGTTTTGTGTGTGTTTTTGTGTGTTTTAATGGCGGCCAAGTGAGAAAACCGAAAAAGAGAAAAGAAAGAAGGACGGGGGGGGGGGGGGGGGGGGGGTTAGTTTGACTTAGGTCAAACTTTTTAAAGTTTTTCCCTTTGTCACTTTTGATCCCTTAACTTTTCATTTTTCTTTTCTTTTCTTTTCGTTTCTAGTCACTAACCATCGTTAAACTTCCTAACCATCGTTAGACTTAACCACCTTTACCTATCTTAGTGATCACACAACTTAAATATTCACGACAAATCACGAACGAATACAAGACGAATACTAAAGCAATTCCAGTCATTAACCATTTAGCCAATTAATTTTCCTCGAAAACTTTTGAAGACCTTTTTGATGACGAAGACGATTTAATATTTTCTCCCCCTTAAACGATGACCCGTTTTCTATTGAAAGAGCTGTAGTCATTGTTTAAAGAGTCAAATATTGATGAAAACATTTTCCAATTAATGTCTTGAAAAGATTGATTCGTGGTGGCAATAAGATTTCTCTTATTTTGACAAGTTAATGCACTGAGACGTACACTAACTCGTGTTAGACCAAGTTATAAAGTAAACTTGATCCCTTTGTATGATTTGGCTTGTAAATCATACCCGAGAAAATTAATTCCCGTTGTGAGCCAACGTTCTCCAAGGAAATACGTGACTTTAATGCGAAAAACGGGTTGCAGTCTGAAATAACTACAAGCCATAATGGGCATGTTTTAAAATGTACAACTTTTATACGGACTCTATTTATGGCGCCGTGTCAATATTAATCGACATTTCTAAAGCCGTAAATATTACCTTACTAAAAGACATGCCCGATTAAAAAAGACGAAAATATTTTTGGGTTTTCTTGATTTTATATTTTTATGGATTTTGTAGTTTTATATTTTTTATGGTTTTTGTAGGTTTTATATTTTTTATGGTTTTTGTAGGTTTTATATATTTGTATTTTTCTTTTTGTGGTTTATATATATACGATAATATACATGATCACGATCAAAGGATACGCATGAATAGTTTACCACCACTATTCTGCTGATTCTTCTGTCAACTCTCTGAGAGTCGCTGGAGAGAAGGATTTCATGCCAAGCTTGTCGATCAAAAACTCGATTCGTCCTCGATCTAAGGCTTTTGTGAACATATCTGCCAGCTGATACTCAGTGGTGACAAAATACAGCTCGATCACTCCATTTTCCACTTGCTCTTTAATGAAATGGTAGCGAATGTCAATGTGCTTTGCCCGGGAGTGTTGAACGTAGTTGCAGCAAAGGGCAATGGCGCTCTTGTTGTCACAATACATCGGGATTTTGTTGAATCCAAGACCGTAGTCAGTTAGTTGTGATCTCATCCAAAGGACTTGAGCACAACAACCGGACATGGCAATGTATTCAGCCTTCGTGCTTGAAATTGCAGCGCTTTTCTGCCTTTTTGAAGACCAACTAATCAATCTGTCTCCAAGGAGTTACACAGAACTAGAAGTGCTACACCTAGTGTCTTGACACCCAGCATGATCGGCATCTGCATATGATATTAAAGCAATAGAGGAATCTTTCGGATACCATAGACCACGATGAAGTGTTCCTTTGAGATACCGAAAGATCCTTTTAACAGCATGTAGGTGCTTTTCGGTAGGCCGAGCCTGATACCGGGCACACATGCATACGGCAAATTGCAAATCAGGCCTGCTAACAGTCAGATAGAGAAGGGTGCCGATCATCCCACGGTAGAGTTTTGGATCGACAACAATCCCATTCCTATCTTCATCTAACTTGGATTTCTCCACCATTGGAGTATCCACGGGGTCACAATTTTCAAAATTATATTTCTTTAATGATTCTAGAGCATATTTGGATTGATTAATAAAGATGCCTCTGGGATTCTGAGAAATTTTTAATCCTAAGAAAAATGAAATTATTCCCATCATTGACATCTGAAAGCGTGTGGACATTATTTTCTCAAAGCGGTTTGACAATTCTATGTTAGAGGCAGCAAATATTATATCATCAACATAAATTTGTACCAGTATCATGTCGTTGTCTTCCTTGAGAGTGAATAGAGTGGGGTCCACCTTGCCTTTGGAGAAGCCTTCCGACATGAGATATGTTGAAAGGAGATCATACCACGCGCTTGGAGCTTGTTTCAACCCATAGAGAGCCTTCTTAAGCTTGTACACATGATTAGGAAACTCCGTGCTAGCGAACCCATTCGGCTGACTAACATAGACTTCTTCCCTTAGTTCACCATTCAAAAATGCCGTCTTCACATCCATTTGATAGACGATCATGTTCATATGAGCAGCATACGCAAGGAAAAATCTAATAGCCTCCAATCGTGCAACCGGAGCAAAAGATTCTTCAAAGTCGATACCCAAGGCTTGTTTGTATCCTCTTGCAACCAATCTAGCCTTATTCTTCAAAACTCCACCCATCTCATCGAGTTTAACCTTATAAACCCACAACAAAGTAAGGATGTTAACCTTGTCAGGGAGAGGAACTAATTCCCATACTTCAGGTCTTTGGAATTCATTTAGTTCCTCTTGCATGGCTTCAATCCAAGATGATTGAGTCATAGCATGTTGCCAGTTTTTAGGTTCAACTTCAGAGAGAAATGCATCAAAATAGCAATAGAGTGCACTCTCTTGTAATTGATGGCGTGTCGAGACTGGTCGATTGAGATTTCCAATAATATTCCTAATTGGGTGATCTTTTGTCCATTTGGTGCTGTGATTTTCAATCCGTGGTGGTCTGGAGTGAACGATTGTAGGAGCTTCTTCTGAGGTAGACGCGGTTGAAGGATTTTCAGGTATCGGTATACCAAAGAATGGAAGCTCTTGTTGGTGAGCATATTCCAAATCGTGATCAACATAATCCTCTTCATCATCATTAGGCACAAGTAAGGGTGAAGATTCAGGTGTAGTTTGAGAATTACTTGGTGGAGGTGCATCCGGTTCAATGTTAATTGAAGATGCATTGGATGAAGCTTCATTAGCTTGAGCAACAACTTCAGGTATTAGAGCTATCACTACAGGTGCTGGAACTTCATCACTTGGGGGATCAAAGAATTCATCAAACAACGGTTGAAATAGTTTATCCCACTCGGGCCTTGTAGGTGGTATAAATGATGTAGAAGTAGGATTATTGGGAAATAATCCGGAACTAATAGCACCGATTCCCATCTCATGAAGCGCAGGTTTAGAGCTGCGTTGCTTAGAAGCCATCGCTGTCAGCTCATCAAAATCTGCGTCCATAGTTTCTACTATCTTACCAAGACGACGGTTGTAAATTCGGTATGCTTTCTTTGAGGGTGAGTAACCAATGAAAATACCTATATCGGCTTTCGGTTGAAGTTTGCCCAAATTCTCACTATTAATGTTTGGATAACAAAGAGCACCAAACACATGACAGAATGAAACATCGGGTTTATGATCATGTAGAAGCTCGTAAGGTGTTTTTCCATGGCGTTTCCGAATGATAGAGCGGTTTTGGGTGTAACATGCAGTAGATACAGCTTCTGCCCATAAGAATAATGGAGCGTTCGCATAAATCAGCATAGTCCTAGCAGCTTCCATAAGCGTACGATTCCGTCTTTCAACGACACCGTTTTGTTGTGGAGTACGTGCAGCGGATTTTTCATGTGAGATACCAACTTCTTCATAGTAATCACGAAGAGTCTGGTTGACGAACTCTGTTCCATTATCAGTACGAATACGGCGGACATTAGTATTTAAACGTACCTGAATGAATTTCAGGAAAGTGATGATAGCCTTCGGTGCTTCATCCTTTGTACGTAGAAATCTAACCCATGTAAACCTGGAGAAATCATCCACAATAACAAGGATGAATTTCTTACCACTCACACTTTTGGTTCGCATTGGCCCACAAAGATCCATATGCAAAAGATGAAGTTTTTCTTGATTGGTGTCTTCAGCTTTGGGCTTGTATGATTTCTTGGTGCTTTTCCCCCTTGAACACGCGGAACATAAATGGTCCTTGTGAAATTTGATCTTTGTAAGACCATGAACTAATTCGTTTTTAGCCAAATGATTAATAGCATCAAAGTTGAGATGAGATAATCTGCGATGCCATAACCATGACTTGGTCTTAGATGCTTTGGAGAGAAGACATACTGGAGAGGCGGCCATCATGTCTTGTAGGGACAAAGTATAAAGATTTGCACCATGAGACCCCTTCAACAAGTCTTTTCCTTCCAAGTTGCGGATGAAACAAGTGTGTTGTCGAAAAGCAACCTCTAGGTTGGAATCACAGAACTGTCCTACTGAAAATAAATTATGACCAAGACCTTCTACATAGTATACCCTTCAAATCGTGACGTTTCCAATCTGATATTCACCATACCCCATTATCTTTGCAATATGATCATTCCCGAATTTAACCGTTCCAAGAAACTTGCTGACGAAATTTCTGAGCATCGAGCGATCTCCGGTCATATGCTTTGAGCAACCGGAGTCCAAATACCAGAGGATGATTTGGACCACCTGAAAATATCACTAGACAAGGGCAATGTATAGGTTTCGGAATCTGAATGTTCCTTGTTATTAGCAGGTACAAATTTAATGATCTTAGATTTGCTAACATTAGGTTTCTTAGATTTCCTAGCCTTCTTCCTAGTTGGTGGTGTAGATTAAAGTTGGCTTAAATCCTGAGGTATTTCTTCACTGATAGGCACTATAGTGGGGGCTGACCTAATTAAAGGGCGTGGTTTCCATACTTTAGTGCTAGTGTGCCTAATTAAAGGACGCTGAGACCTAACCTCAATGGAAGCATTCCTAGTTAAAGGGCACATTTTTCCATCTAATGTGAAGGTCCTACCAGTGGGACACCATTGCCATCCAACTTGGGTACGAGTTCTCCCAGTTGGCTTCCATTCAAGATCATTCCTAATGGCATTCATTTCATTCACATGATCAATAAGACACAAATCATGACGTTGAGAAAACATGCATTCATTACAATTCCAACATTTCAAATTAGAATTTACAAATGATTTAGGCTTCTGCACAGGCGCAGAGCTTTTAGTCTTAGCAACATGATTCTTTTTATTTAAATCTGAAATAACATCCCTAGGGTGAGCTTCTACTTTCTTCTAGATGGTACTACTAGGGGAGGGCTTGATCCTATCTTTCTTGACTTGTGATCCTTTAGCCTTAGTAGACTCTTTTACTCCTGTAGAAGGAAAAGTGGGAACATTAGCAACATATTTTAAAGGTGCCTTAGTTGATGGTGTCAATGACGGTTTTGCTCCTGTGGTCTTATTGAATGGAGTTACAGCAATGGGTCGATTAGTGAGTAGTGCAGAACCCGGTTTTCCTATGTATTGCAAATAAGTTAAGCAATATTGAACTCGTTGAATATATGCATGAGCTGAATAATAGTGACTACTTGAGGGATCTAACGCATACAAATCATCTAAAATATCCCTAACAAGATCCACGTACTTAATTGCATTCCTCATATAAACATCGTAAGTATCCGGATTTTGCTTATGGAGCGGGTTCTTATAGAGCACCACTGAATTGGTTGATGGAGCACTAGAGGACGGTGCAGAGTTTGTAGCTAAGTTATTAACAACTTCTTGTCGGGTGAAAAGAAGTGTCTCCTTTAACTCGGCCAAGACCATGTTTTTGTCAATGAGCTAGATATTTAAGTCAGAGATTTCCTCACACTTTTGGTTCAATTGTTCAACATAAGATTGTTGTTGCGCTGCATTAAAAGCTAAGCGTTCTTCTATTGAACCATAAAGAGTGGATAGTCCCTGTCTTGCACGATCCATCTCCCCTAGAATAGACGAAAGTCTAGTTTCTAAGTACTGGTTTTTAGACTCTGCAGCCTCTAGTTCCAAAGTTAGTGTTTCGTTCGATGATAAATCTCTCTTTAATCTCATAATCTCTTCCTCTAATGCCTTAACTATCTCAATCATCTTGTCACTCGTCTCAATACTGTTTTCACAACCATTTGTTACCAAAAGATCCTCATTTTGAGTTTGCTGTTTTAATTCTAAAGATATACAATGTTGTTCAAGTTGATTAAAACGTTTTGCAAGTAAATTGTAAGAATCTTGAAGCTTTAAAAATTCAGCGTTAGACTCGTTACAAGAGTGATTATCTACGTCATTTACAGTATCAACAACATTTACAGAGAGATCATGCACATCATCACATATATTCACAGCATCACATTTATTCATAGCGGATGTAAGCTCATTCGAATAATTAACATTCACAGTAGTAAGCACATCACACGATATTACTTGGGACAAGAATCAGTCATATTCGGATAAAATCTTTTCCTTTTCAATTAATTTTAGTTCGTAAGCGGTGTCCATTTCATAAAACACTTTTTGAACTTCTTTAATTTCAAAATCGAGATTTTCCGAAAGAGATGCAAAACTTCCTTTTAGATTTTCGACAAAAGGGTTGATCTCATTCTTAAACACCTCGTTCATGTGTTCGAAAGCCCATTCTCTGGCGTTTAGACCATTTGAAGTCGTACATTCCCGGATGACCTTGTCAAAACTAGCAAAGTATTGATTAATCTCTTGCAAGTTTATCCATACAGTGCTAATTGGTGGAAGATCCTTTGGAATTTACTTAGGTCCTTCCATTTTGACAAGTGTAGGAAGTGTACTAGGGTTTTCTTCATTTAACATGTAGGTTGGTGTTGTGATGAGATCTTTATCAATATGGAATCGAATTCTAAAGTCCTTTTTTGCAAACTCCTGATTCATTTTAAAATAATCACACTGGGGATATTTTGCAAAGTTGTATGACCGACTCTCATCAACTAGATCCTTATTCGTGCGATCCTTGAAAATAACAATCAGATCTAAGACCAATCCTAATTTGGTTGCATCATAAAGTCTTGGATTATGGATAAAAGCTTGTCTTGCATACCGTGGGTTAGGGGGAAGGTCTTTTTGACGCGATAAGTTAAAATCTCTAAACGATGAGTCAAATAAGTGCACTAGTTGAGAGGCAGCATATTGTCTTAAAAGCAAATAATCTAAACTCTTAATTCTATTAGCCACATTAATTTCCATTTCATTCTTTTTAGACTCGAGTAATTCAAAATCCGTTTGAAGTTTATGAAAATTAGTGACCACTAACTCTTTTTCTTTAAGTTTGTTGGAAAGATTTGCTCTTAAGGATTCAATTTCTTGCAAATGACCCATTTGTTTGTTTCGAAAATGATCATATTCGAGATTTGTTAGAACATTAGACGAAGGAACTAATTCCAAAGTTTGAACTTTTTCGTTGCACAAGGCAAGCTCAGCCGACAGATTCTTATTCGTAGCTAGGGTTTCTAAAAGTGCAGTATTCATTTGGCTAAATAACTTTGCAGAAACCATGACCAAATCTTGTTGAGTAGGAATATGCGTATGCGAAATGACTCCCGGTTGTGATTCACTCAAAGTCTGGGGACTTGCATTGATATTGCTATCATTGATTGTCTCCTCATTTGAAAGACTCACTACCGAAGACTCATTCGGATCAGCACCCTCTTGCCCAACTTGATGTGGTTGAATACTAGTATCAGTGGTATTAGTAAGTACCTCAGATATTTGATCTGACCCAAAGCTATAGATAGTTGCCATAAGAGCTGCCTGAGCAGATTGAAGATCATCACAGTCTGAATCGTAAGCATCCAAATCATCTTCTTGGTATGCTGCATTCTGTGTAATGAGAACTTCTTGTTCCACAATCCCTAGATCAGCAAGAAATGCTAGCTCCTCTTCATCAAGTTCCTGTCCTTGTGCCGGAGCGTTCACAAAATAAATCTTCTCTGTAAACCATTGACCATCCCTTCTCCTCTTGGGTTTTGTGCAATCCCTAGACATGTGACCTTCTTCCTTACAGTTGTAGCATGTTATCATTCTCAACTTACCTGTGGAATTAGCCCGTGGAGCAGTAACCATTGGAGCAGTGTTGACCATTGGAGCAGTATTGACCATGCGTGCATTGGTGGTTGATGTAGTGGGTCTCCCCTGATAAGGTTGAATAGGTTGAACCATTACCCTGCCATTCTCAATGGTAGCTTGTTGTCGAGAATTAGATGAATTCCTCACCTGATTGTTAGTAGGAGCTGGTCCTCTAAATCCTCGTTTGCTCAATGTCCTTGTGAGGTAAGCAGACATAGTGGCTAATACTTCAGCTGGGTCAGTTCCTTGTTTGAATTCAGGAATGGGAACCTCATCATTATCACAATACATTGCTTGGTCTTGTTGAGCGGGATAAGCACTAGAAGGAGTACTTGTATGGTCAGAATAGCTTGGTGGATATACTTCATTTTCTTGATATGGCGAGTATGATGACTGAGCATAGGGTGAAATGCTTGCTGGTGAATATGGGTGAGGTTGTAGAGCATATTGTGATGCTTGTGGTTCTCTCTGAGACAAAGGTGCATTAAACCGATATTGTTGCTGATGTGAGGTGGGTGGTTGAGGTAGAATCGAATATTGGGGGAAGCTTGGAGTCATGTACGGAGATGGATGATAAGCTTGGTGTCCCATGATATAAAGAGTGTTGTTATATGACAAGCTTGGTTGATTTGCCATCAAAGCTAAAGGTTCAGGGTACATACCTCGAGGCATACGGTGCATGATCACGTGTTTCTCATGCTGCTGGAGAAAAGCATAGAGTTGATCCAAGTTGCACTTATGCAAATCCCTAGTTAACTTAACATCAGTAATATACTCACCCCATTCAGCTTGAGGTAAAGTATTCAAAAACTTGGTGTTAACCTGGAATGGAGCAAACACGAGATTGTACACATTAAAATCATTCATGAGAGTAGTGAATTTGAAGTAGTAGTCGTGAAGCGTTTCCCCTGGACTGTACGTGAACCTATCAAACAGATCATACAACTGACATTCGCGTTCATGTTTAGTAAGAGACGTACCTTGTAGCAAAAGCTGTAGACGTTCCCATAACTCCTTTGCAACCGTATATTGACTTACCATTCGATAGATGTCATGTGGAAGAGCTTGGAGAATGGTTTGAAGAGCCTTTTCATCTGCATCGGCAATAAGTTGTTGAGCTGGCGTCAGTTCTTCAAACTCCCGTGGTCGAGTCACATTGTTAACAACGACGGTACCATAATCAAGTGGATCATTTAGAATTGACTTGACCATAAGCCTCCCATATGTCGGTTTTCTCTTTATGTATGACATCATACGGCCTTGCCATGCTTCAAAGACTTCTTTAATGAGCATTGGAGGGCGATTATCCGTTCCTGTTATGACGGAAATATCCGTAAGTGATGTCATTTGAGGCATTAATGAACTCGGATTCATTTTGATCACTTTAAAGAAACAAAGATTATCGGTTGATCGAGCAGTGAAGTAAGGTTGTGAGTTGTGTTGTGTTGTTGTGTAAGAAACCAAGATTAAATCCTCTAAAAATGGTCGAAAAAACTCGTAAAATATCCCTTGATTCGGAATAATATCCCTTGACTCGGAATAATTAAGTCGATTCGGAATAAAACTAGCTTTATGTGGAAAAAGACCTTGGTTCTGAAAAAATACCTTGATTCAGAATAGTTGTTGGTTAGGAATATTGGTTCAGAATAACTTGGTTGATCTGGAATAACTTGGTTGATCCAGAATAACTTGGTTGATCCGGAATAACTTGGTTGATCCGAAATAACTGGTTGATCCGGAATAACTGGTTGATCCGGAATAACTGGTTGATCCGGAATGTTTTTCTTTATTCGGAATAACCTGTTTCGTTCGGAATATCAATTTATCCGGAATACTTGTTTATCCGGAATAACACTTTATCTGGAATAACTTGTTTATCCGGAATAACTTGTTTATCCGGAATAATTTGTTTATCCGGAATAACTTGTTTATCCGGAATAATTTGTTGATTCGGAATAAGCTTGTTGATTCGGAATAAACTAGAAAACTACTTCGTGTACAGTCGACTATGAATAATAAGAACAAACCCAGATTTTTACCAAATTACACGAAAAAGTTTTGTGATTTCTACCAAAATAAGTAAAACCCAATACTTATCTACTAATCCCAACAACAAAATCACCAAAAACTTCAAGATTCAAGATAGATTTTCCTAAAAATACTAATACAATCAAAAACTAAAAAGCAACACAAATCATTACCTTAAATCACCCCTGGCTCTGATACCAATTGTAGAATTGTGATAATCTTGTGAATCAATAAGGTGGGTTGATGTTTCTAGAGAGAGAAAGTAGTGAGAGAAAGTGAGAGAAAATGTGTTATATTAATTAAACAAGTGAAACAACCAACACCCCTTTCCATAGTGGAAAGGGGTTTATATACCCAAGTCCTTAATGGACTTGGGCCTCCGACCCATGACAAGCCCATGGGCCGGGTTTACTAACAAAGTAACATAATATTCAACTACGAGCTATTTAACATTTAATAATATCGTGGAGTGACCGATACTTCTAATATACGTTAAAAACGTATTTCTAACAACAATAGCATGTGGCATGATGAATATCAGGCCTGCTGGCTGTAAGGTACATAAGTGACCCGATCATACTGCTATATCGTGTTTGATCTACGGGATATGAGTACAAGTCATTGTCTAGGGATTTGGTCGACAATGGTGTACCAACGCGAGCACATGAGATCATACCATGCTTTTTAAGTATCTCTTGAGCATAATTAGCTTGGTTAATGAAGATACCACGCGGGGATTGATGAATCTGGAGGCCTAAAAAGAATTTTAGCTCCCCCATCATTGACATTTCAAATCTGTTGTGCATTAATTTTTCAAAACGTTTTGAAAGTTTTGGGTTCGTAGAACCAAAAATAATGTCATCAACATAAAATTGCACCAGCAGTATGTCATCCCCATATTTATTAGTAAAGAGAGTAGGATCAATAGAACCTTTGGAAAATCCTTTGGAAACCAAGAAGTTTGATAGTTCTTCGTATCATGCCCTTGGAGCTTGTTTAAGTCCATATACAGCCATCTTGAGACGATAGACTTTGTCAGGATGATGAAGATCGATGAATCCTTCCGGCTGATTAACATACCCTTCTTCCATTAAATGACCGTTGAGAAAATCAGTTTTAACGTCCATCTGAAAAACCGTGAAGCCCTTATGTGCATCATAAGCAAGGAATATCCTGACAGCTTCCAAACGAGCAACTGGAGCGAATGATTCATCGCAGTCTATGCCTTCTTGTTGACGGTATCCCTTAACCACAAGACGAGATTTGTTTTTGATGATGGTTTGTTCTTCATCCAGTTTGTTTTTCCAGATCCATTTGAAATCTAAAACTGACATTCCATAGGGTCTGTCAACAAGTTCCCAAACATTTAGGCGTTCAAACTGATGAATTTTGTCTTGTATTGATTCAATCCACGCATGATCAGTCATGGCTTGTTTGATGTTTGTAGGTACAGTTGAACTCACGGTGAGTGCAAACATACACACATCTCCATCGGTGTCGAGCTGTCTGCGTGTTCGAACCGGTTGTGAAGGATTTCCAATGACTTGCTCCAATGGATGATCACGTGTCCAATGGTGAGTGGATGGATATCGTTAGTAGAATGTATGCATGTTGGACGGATCAACATGTTGAGTAGAAGACTCTCCGACTTCGTGTACCGGTGTACCGAACGGGTTAATAAATTCTTCTTCGTCAGGTTGTGAATTGACTGCTTGATTGTTGTTTCCTCCTTCAGCATTGAGGGTTGGTGATGTTGGTTGTATGATAGTTTCTTGAGTTTCTTGAGTATCGGATGGAATTGTCTCTTGAGCAACGGTTGCGGAAGTAGATGCAGTTCTGTCTTGTTGATTTTGTTCGGGTGCATCAGCAACATTGACAGCGGAAGGCTTCGTCATAAAAAATTCTATGAAGAAAGCTTTTCAAGACATGTGGTATGAATTGGGGGAAGTTAATCCACTTCATACATGATACAATGGTTCCTCAACAAGCAAAGACAAAGAGGATTCAAACTGGGGTATAAGTTTTTCTAGAAGACTTGAAGACAACGACGTCATCCTCTGTAACACTCTCATTTTTCGTATCGGTACAGCGGAAGGGTCTTTCAGAGTGTTACGGGATAGCACAATAACTCCAATCATAGACAACACATAAAAATGGTTGTACAAGGTTTAACAAACATTCATTCGATAAAAAGGTTTAAAAGTGTACAACAGGTCCCAAATTATACAGGTCATTAAGTTTACAAAACACAGATCGAATGAACATTTTTAATATTAAGTGTGGGCCATCAGAGTCGATCTCCATCCGGATTACCTTCAAGCACCTGAGATAGAAAACATGCAAAAATCATATCAGCGAATGCTGAGTGAATTCATAGAGTTTAATGAAAACCGTTATATAAAACAATCATTTACAATCATTTAAAATCAGAACACAAGTATAATATCGGAAGTAAGTCCACATATTGCTAGTCAGGCAATATATAAATCAAGCATACATCTGAAACCGTCCATGAGACCGCAGTCTCTATATTACCATGATAGGTAATATATTCATCGTAATAGCGTCGTTATCGTTTATTATTGTATTAGGTTGTATAGGATTATTATTAGCCGCATGACATTGTTACCTTACTATGAAAACAGCGGGCCGCGAACCCGACAAACAATTTGCCCATCCAAGTTAGCGTGTCGTCACAAAAATCACGCTATGGAATCTTCTCATACATAAATTCGCTTACCAATCAATGTGGTACGACGGGGATCAACCGTCAAGGCGCGAACTGGGGTGATCGTCCCCAAATAGTACTATCAAATGCATAAGCGTCTACCAAATCCCGGTAGTTCACAATTCATGCTAATGGGACTTTAAGTGACATAACCTAACTACTAATAATCCTTTTAGTCTCGAATATAGGGTCATAGCATCATTCGGGTCCATCTCATTAAGCATACAATCGGGACTACTTGTGTTCTATTTATAAAAATCTAGCATGTTATCTCCCTCGCGGGTTTATAAAACATTTATAAAAACATTTAAAAGAGTGCGAGGCTATGAACTCACGTTGTTATTGAAAGGCGGATTATCGGCTACGGGCGTGCTTCGGTCACGGAAACCTATATAAATAATAATCGGTCTTAGACTCGGTCCAATGACTTTTATCAAAATAACAATATACATATATATGATTATTGTACATATGATGATGATCAAGCGGGTTTATAAATCCTCATTTACTCATTTTAGTGTTTACGTTTTAGTATCGTCTTACTAGTTCACTAGTTTTACCGATTTTACCTATTTTAAGTTCATTAAGTCTTTTATAAGTTCTTTTACTTGTTTTTACCCATTTTATACTTATAAGATCAGTATATATACTTTTCATGTTGGGCCCTATTGGGTTAAGCCCAAATAATTCTTTTTACAAGCATTTATCTTATTAAGTCCAATTATTAGTCTAATAGGTTTAGTTAGCTCGTAAATGTCCGTAATTCTTATAGTTCGGGTTTTATCGGTTTTTACTTGTCTTAGTTACTTATACATCAGTATATATCTTTTATAAACTTTACATTAGACGGGTTTGGTCGTCTAAGTTTTATTTGATGAAAAACGTTAATTTCACGGCGATAGCCGAAAAAGTCGTAAAAATAAAGTTTATAGTTTTTATTACTTATAAATATTACTTTTACCACCATTTATATATTTTACCCATTTAATTAACCTTTTATACATTTATATAATTAAGTTTTACAAGTTAGTGGGTTTATACTTAACATTTTATAAATTATAAAGTGAGTGCTTATATAATAATAATAAACATTATTTCCAAAATCTGATTTTTAACTTCACATTTACCATTTTTATCATATCTAGAGTTCTACAATGACTTAGAAGCTCATTTTTAAATGACAACTTCTTCATGATATGTGCTAAATATAACTTAGTTATAGCTACTGCCCATTTTGAGTTTAAGTTGCCTTAACAGTCCCTACAAAACTGCTTATTCAGATTGTACTACCTAACTTGTTTTGATCATATCTCACTCATTATTTTGATTCCATTGCATGGCCAACTCTCACATGTGTATAACATCATCTACTTTACTGTAAATAGATCAAACCATGCATTTTTATCAGTTCTTCATTTAGTTATCTACTGTTTTTATACAGCCAACTAATTAGACATGATTTTAGCTTCATTTCTTATGGTTATCATCATTTTTAAGCATGTTTATCAACACTTGATCCCCACACAACATTTTTATCATCATATATACATCATATACATATACAAAATGAAAGAAAAATACATTTGTTCTTTACAAAATAATAAGAGAAAAATGTAGAGGATGATCTTCTTTACCAATCCAAGTGGATTTCTTGTTTTAAGAAGGCAAGAACTTGATGAACACAACAAGTATCTCCAAGACCATCAAATAGCAAGATCATATGTTGGAAAATCAGCCCTAGGACACAAGCAAATCACCTCCAAAGTTGGTTATATGGCCACCAAATGATCAAGGTTTCAAGGAAACACCTTAATAGGACTAGTAAACATGTGGTTTGTAGTTGGAAGAGATCAAAAATGGTGTTTGTTGTTTGAATTGGGACGGCATAGATGGTGAAGTAGAGAGAGTTTGAGAGTAAATTGCATGTGTAAAATGGTTAAGTGAAAACCATTGTTGGTTTTGTAAGGTTTGGTGGAAAGTTTAGCCTAAAGTGTAAGCTAAAGCTTACACTTGTTCTTAAACAAGTTAAGTTTGTGCCACCTAATGGTGGTGAGGTGTTTTGGCCGTCCCATGTAAGCTAGTGGGATGGGGCAAAGTGTTTTGTCCCATCTCACTAGTTTACGGGTATTTCTCGATTCTAGTTTTCTCGATTTGCGTGCCCTCGGGTCGTTTTACGAAAAACGTTTTTATAAATTATGAATCACCGTCACAAAACGAATCCAATAAAAATTGTCTCATCAAAAACGGAGTTCAAAAACGTAAATACGTAATCCTAAGGTTTCCGGTTTAGTCGTAAAAGACGCCAAATTATGCACGTAAGCCCAAATTTAAATCCGTAAATTGTGAGTTCGTCAACCAACATAAAAATAAGTTTCAAAATATTATACGAGAAAATATTTAACTACCTGAAAATGTTAGATTTGTCACAGCTTTTCCTCCTAAAAGGGATCAACGTCCTCGTGATCCATTTCATTTGGATGTCCGTTTCTTATTGAAATCGAAGAGGTGCAGATATTTCTTCCACATTTCATCCTCTCGTTCCCAAGTATACTCCGGTCCATGCTTTGAATTCCATCGGATCTTGACAATAGGTATCCGACTTTGTTTCAGTTGCTTTACCTCACGGTCCATAACTTCTACGGGCTCTTCGATAAAATGCAACTTCCCATCTATTCGAACCTTACCTAACGGAATTTTCTCATCACTCACTGCTAGACATTTCTTCAGATTAGATACATGGAATGTGTTGTGAACACCATGAAGTTCTGGGGGTAACTCTAGTTTGTAAGCCACCGGACCTACTCTAGATAGAATCTTAAAGGGTCCAATATAACGGGGATTCAATTTTCCTCGTTTTCCAAATCTTATAACGCCTTTCCATGGCGATACTTTCAACATTACTCGGTCACCCACTTCAAACTCCATTGGCTTCCGCCGCACATCCGCGTAACTTTTCTGTCTACTTCGGGCAGTCAACAACCTCTTCTTAATCTGAACTATCATCTCCGTAGTCTCCCGGATCAGTTCCGGTCCCGTGAGCTGGGTATCCCCAACTTCACTCCAACATACAGGAGATCTACACTTCCTACCATACAAAGCTTCAAACGGTGCAGCCTTAATACTAGAATGGTAACTATTGTTATACGAAAACTCTGCTAACGACAAATGTTTATCCCAATTCTTACCAAAGTCTAACACACAAGCTCTCAACATATCTTCCAGTGTTTGTATCGTCCTTTCACTCTGCCCATCAGTCTGGGGGTGATAAGCAGTGCTCATGTCGAGATTCGTTCCCAAAGATCTTTGGAGAGATTTCCAAAAATTCGATGCGAATCTAGGATCTCGATCTGAAATGATCGATACAGGCACTCCATGCTTGCATACGACATTATCCAGGTATATTCGAGTCAGCTTCTCTAGTGAGAACTGCTCCTTAACCGGAATGAAGTGTGCTGATTTGGTCAGTCTATCGACAATAACCCAAATCGAATTGTTTCCAGATGATGTTCTAGGAAGCTTGGTGATAAATTCCATTGTAATTCGCTCCCACTTCCATTCAGGAATCTTTGGTTGTTGAAGTAGTCCTGATGGCTTTTGATGTTCAGCTTTAACTCTAGCACAAGTCAAGCATTGAAGAACATACATAGCTATGTCAGCTTTCATATTCGGCCACCAATACAACTTCTTCAAATCATGGTACATCTTATCAGATCCTGGATGAATGGAATACTTAGATTTATGGGATTCTAACATAATCAAATCTCTTAAGCCTCCAAACTTAGGTATCCACATACGACCTCTTAAACATTTCACTCCATCAGCTCTAACCTCTAAAGGATCTCCTTCTCCTCGGAACCCTTCATTAACAAAATTCTCCTTCTTACAAGCTTCTATTTGCGCATTTCTAATTTGCTCAGGCAAATTATTGTGCACGGTCAAGACTAGAGAACGCACCCTGATAGGCTCTCTATCTTTCCTATACTCAACGCATCAGCAACAACATTGGCTTTTCCTGGGTGATACTTTATATCACAATCATAATCACTCAACAACTCTATCCATCTTCGTTGCCTCATGTTCAACTCTTTCTGGTCGAGAATATACTGTAGGCTTTTGTGATCGGTGAATACCGTACACTTGGTGCCATACAGATAATGCCTCCACAACCTAAGAGCAAAGACCACCGCTCCTAGCTCAAGATCGTGAGTAGCATAATTCTCCTCATTCTTCCTTAATTGCCTAGAAGCATAAGCTATCACTTTCTCTCTCTGCATCAACACAGCTCCATAACCTCTAAGAGATGCATCACAATACACTACAAAATCTTCACTCCCTTCGGGTAATGATAAGATTGGCGCACTACATAATTTTTGCTTCAATGTCTGAAATGCTCCATCTTCATCACTTCCCCAAACGAAAGGTTTATTCTTCTGAGTAAGCTTAGTCAAGGGTTTAGCTATTAAAGAAAATTCTTTAATGAATCGCCTATAATAGCCAGCTAATCCTAAGAACTGTCGCACTTCCGTTGGCGTTGTCGGTGCAGACCAATTCTTAATAGCTTCAACCTTTGCAGGATCAACATGAATTCCATCTCGGTTAATCACATGACCAAGAAATTGCACAGAATCTAACCAGAAATCACACTTCGAAAACTTAGCATACAACCTTTCATCCTTCAGCAACTTCAAAACAATCCTCAAATGTTCTCTATGCTCATCTTCATTCTTAGAATAGATTAGAATATCGTCAATAAACACAATCACAAATTTATCCAAGTAGGGCTTGCACACTCGATTCATTAAATCCATGAAAACCGCAGGTGCGTTAGTTAACCCAAATGGCATTACTTGAAAATCATAGTGTCCATAACGAGTTCTAAATGCAGTTATAGGAATATCTTCTTCACGGACGCGAAGTTGGTGATATCCTGACCGCAAATCTATCTTAGAATACACACTAGATCCTTGCAGTTGATCAAACAAATCATCAATCCTAGGTAAAGGATATCGATTCTTAATTGTCAACTTATTCAGTTCCCTATAATCAATGCACATACGAAAAGATCCATCCTTCTTCTTAACGAACAAGACTGGAGCTCCCCAAGGCGACGAGCTCGGTCGAATAAAACCTTTATCGGACAACTCCTTAAGTTGCTCAGATAACTCCTTTAATTCAGAAGGGGCTAATCGGTAAGGCGCACGTGCCACCGGTGCAGCACCAGGAATTAAATCGATTCGAAACTCTACTTGCCTTATCGGTGGAAGTCCTGGTAAATCTTTAGGAAATACCTCAGGAAATTCACAAATAATAGGTACATCTTCCAATCGTTTCTCCCTAGACTCATTCCCGGTCACTTGAGCTAAGAATAACTCACAACCGTTCCTGATGTACTTTTGGACTTTAATACATGAAACGATTTTCAAACGGGATTCACCTCGACTACCATCAATTACTAACGTTCTATTCCTAAGAGGAATCTTAATCTTCTTCTCTCCACATAAAATAGTAGCATTATTCAACGACAACCAATCCATACCAATAATAACATCGAAACTACCTAATTCTATCAACATCAAATCAATCGGAAAGGAATGGTTCAAGAGATTTAGAGAGCATCCTTCTAATAGCTTATTAGTTTTCACTAATTTACCATCAGCCAATTCCACCTCGTAACTGGTACTTATCTCAACAGGTTCAATATCAATAAGGGCACTAAATTTAGTGGATACAAAGCTCCTATCGGCACCCGAATCGAATAAAGCAACAGCATAATGATTGTTGAGTAAAAACGTACCGATAACGACATTCGGATCCTCTTTCTTCACCTCAATTGTTCCAAGTTGGTAGATACCACCCTGGGGGTTTCTTCCAGGTACAATCGCTTTCAACTTGGGGCATTCCGATTTCCTATGACCTTCTTCATTACAGTTGAAGCAAATCGTTCCCTTCTTACACCTTTCAACCTTGTGTCCAAGCTTTCCGCAATTTTGGCACTTCCAGCAGTCGCCAGGATGCCTCTTGTTGCCACACTTAGGACATCTATCATCGTTGCGCGGTGCATTGTTGGTAATAGCATTTGCATTCCCCTTTCTCTGGTTCTGACGGCGATTGAAATTCTTCCTATAATCACCTCTATCTACACGCTCACCGTCTCCCTTTCTTTTCTCACCTACACGGGCTTCATCTTCCTTATCCTGAATTATCTGTCCAATGAGTTGGTAAGCCATTCGAACAGCATCATCAATGGTCAGTGGTTTCGATGATATCACGTCCCCCCGGATATTCCTGGTCAACCCTTTCACATATTGCTCAATTCGGATCTCTTCGGGTTCAACCAATCGAGGACATAGCAAGGCCAACTCATGGAATCGATTCGTGTAACTATCAATGTCCACACCTTTCATTCTCAAATGAATCAACTCCTGTTCTAACCTAATGATCACACTACGAGGACAAAACTCCAAAGTCATCCACTTCTTGATTTCAGCCCAAGGAGTAGCATTAGCAGCATCAAGACCCATGAAAGCAATTCTCCCGTTCCACCAAGTCAACGCACGACCTTTAAGAGTAGCCATAGCAAAAGTCACCTTATCTTCCTCTTTACACTTACTAATCCTAAACACCGATTCAATCTTCTCGATCCACTGGCTTAGTCCTACAGCACCTTCAGTTCCATTAAAAGGTAGAGGTTCACACTTCATGAACGTCACATAAGTACAGCCACCAACTTCAGGTGCATTCGTTCCAAGTCCTCCTATATTTCCTCCAGCATTAGCATTCACATTATTAGCATTCACATTCACATTAGTACCGCCAATTCCACTACCGCCAGCTCCACTACCGCCAGCTCCACTACCGCCAGCTCCACTACCGCCAGCTCCACTACCGCCAGCTTCATTTCTAGCATTTGCCATAAATTCAGTCATAGATGCGGTAACTTGCTCCGTAATAATCCTACGTACATCATCCTCAGTCACAGCCTTCTTGGGCGGCATAGTTCTATAATTCCACAATTTCAAAGTATTAAGCATTCATCCAACAAAGGATTCATATAATATGGATCGAATTCATAATCAAGATACAAATAAGGCACAATATGGAATTCAAGACAAGATACATATTTCATTCGATCTGAAACAAAAGTATTGTCTTAGTACATCCATATCAAAGTTCTAACACTATATACACTCAAAATTCGTGCCACGTCTACAACTAACAAGTTGGTTCAGTCAAAGCTACAAACACAAAAGATCTAAAGGTCACTACTAAATACAGACTGGTCTACTGAGAACCGCCGGATGGTCCATCATCCATCGTCTTCTGGATCTTCGCCGGACGATCACTAGACTCATCTTCAGCTGGGCGCTTACGGATTACTCCTCTTTCAACCATGTCGGCATAAAATCTACTGTTCCAACCCACGGATACATTCAACTCCTTTTCAGCTTTCTCACGCATCGCACGAGCCACACTCAACTGAATCTCCATAGTATTCACCTTTCTCTTCATATCCACATACTCACGGCTTTCCAATACCGATAACCTCCTAAAAGCCTCATTCAAACCACGTTCTACATCACTCAAATCCAAACTAAGCAATTCTCGCTCTTTCTCGCCAACCTTTGCCTTCGACTCCAAATAAGCAACCTGAGTCTGAACAACACCTAATCCAACCTCTGTCACACAACTCTTAACACGGGAAGCATCTAGATCACGTCTCAAGGCCCATGGTGCAAGACCATCAATATGAGTAGCCTCTCGAGCACTAGACGACTCTCCTATCTCACGTCTACGAGCAGCAATACCGTCGGTACCGTCAGGTGCATCGTCATCCTCATCCTCCTCTGATTCAGAATCAGATTCAGACGATTCAGACATTTCATCCCTAGGTAACTCATCCTCGGAATCAGACAAACAAACTGGTGGGGGCAAAGGCTCGCCCTCTGGAACATCATACGGATATATAAGCTCAGCTTCCTCATCGTCATCAACCTCAACATCTATACCTACATCCTCCTCGACATCCTCGTCGTCAATCTCATCATCTAACTCATCTAACCCAATCTCATTCTCATTCTCAATATCAACATTCTCAATATCCACGTCCTCATTACCCACATTCTCAATCTCATTCTCTACTAAGTCAACCTGAGGGGCAATCTGATCTCCTAGTCCTAACTCGGGCTCGGGATCCTCAAATGGTTCCTCCTCGTCATCAATATCAAAATCTACTAAGTCTAAATAAGGATCATCTTCTATATTAGGTTCGGGAATAGCATGGTTTTCTACAGGAATATTAGGGTCAGCCATGACAATCTGCATTTATATATATTTATCTCGTATTAGGATAACATACTAGTTAAACAATTACATAATGAAATCACGATATATACATATATATAAATTAAATTATATATATCAAAATATATATCTTCTCAATAGGGCTTGTTGGTAACGTCGGAGATCTCTGGCACCGTTATAGTCAAAAGATTTTTCAAATATTTTCTCAAATGTTCATTGTCAAAAGATTTTGAAAAGTTTTGTTCAAAACCTTGGTTTTTAAAATCTTTTGTTCTCTATAACGAGAGCTCTGGTACCAAACTGTAACACTCTCATTTTTCGTATCGGTACAGCGGAAGGGTCTTTCAGAGTGTTACGGGATAGCACAATAACTCCAATCATAGACAACACATAAAAATGGTTGTACAAGGTTTAACAAACATTCATTCGATAAAAAGGTTTAAAAGTGTACAACAGGTCCCAAATTATACAGGTCATTAAGTTTACAAAACACAGATCGAATGAACATTTTTAATATTAAGTGTGGGCCATCAGAGTCGATCTCCATCCGGATTACCTTCAAGCACCTGAGATAGAAAACATGCAAAAATCATATCAGCGAATGCTGAGTGAATTCATAGAGTTTAATGAAAACCGTTATATAAAACAATCATTTACAATCATTTAAAATCAGAACACAAGTATAATATCGGAAGTAAGTCCACATATTGCTAGTCAGGCAATATATAAATCAAGCATACATCTGAAACCGTCCATGAGACCGCAGTCTCTATATTACCATGATAGGTAATATATTCATCGTAATAGCGTCGTTATCGTTTATTATTGTATTAGGTTGTATAGGATTATTATTAGCCGCATGACATTGTTACCTTACTGTGAAAACAGCGGGCCGCGAACCCGACAAACAATTTGCCCATCTAAGTTAGCGTGTCGTCACAAAAATCACGCTATGGAATCTTCTCATACATAAATTCGCTTACCAATCAATGTGGTACGACGGGGATCAACCGTCAAGGCGCGAACTGGGGTGATCGTCCCCAAATAGTACTATCAAATGCATAAGCGTCTACCAAATCCCGGTAGTTCACAATTCATGCTAATGGGACTTTAAGTGACATAACCTAACTACTAATAATCCTTTTAGTCTCGAATATAGGGTCATAGCATCATTCGGGTCCATCTCATTAAGCATACAATCGGGACTACTTGTGTTCTATTTATAAAAATCTAGCATGTTATCTCCCTCGCGGGTTTATAAAACATTTATAAAAACATTTAAAAGAGTGCGAGGCTATGAACTCACGTTGTTATTGAAAGGCGGATTATCGGCTACGGGCGTGCTTCGGTCACGGAAACCTATATAAATAATAATCGGTCTTAGACTCGGTCCAATGACTTTTATCAAAATAACAATATACATATATATGATTATTGTACATATGATGATGATCAAGCGGGTTTATAAATCCTCATTTACTCATTTTAGTGTTTACGTTTTAGTATCGTCTTACTAGTTCACTAGTTTTACCGATTTTACCTATTTTAAGTTCATTAAGTCTTTTATAAGTTCTTTTACTTATTTTTACCCATTTTATACTTATAAGATCAGTATATATACTTTTCATGTTGGGTCCTATTGGGTTAAGCCCAAATAATTCTTTTTACAAGCATTTATCTTATTAAGTCCAATTATTAGTCTAATAGGTTTAGTTAGCTCGTAAATGTCCGTAATTCTTATAGTTCGGGTTTTATCGGTTTTTACTTGTCTTAGTTACTTATACATCAGTATATATCTTTTATAAACTTTACATTAGACGGGTTTGGTCGTCTAAGTTTTATTTGATGAAAAACGTTAATTTCACGGCGATAGCCGAAAAAGTCGTAAAAATAAAGTTTATAGTTTTTATTACTTATAAATATTACTTTTACCACCATTTATATATTTTACCCATTTAATTAACCTTTTATACATTTATATAATTAAGTTTTACAAGTTAGTGGGTTTATACTTTACATTTTATAAATTATAAAGTGAGTGCTTATATAATAATAATAAACATTATTTCCAAAATCTGATTTTTAACTTCACATTCACCATTTTTATCATATCTAGAGTTCTACAATGACTTAGAAGCTCATTTTTAAATGACAACTTCTTCATGATATGTGCTAAATATAACTTAGTTATAGCTACTGCCCATTTTGAGTTTAAGTTGCCTTAACAGTCCCTACAAAACTGCTTATTCAGATTGTACTACCTAACTTGTTTTGATCATATCTCACTCATTATTTTGATTCCATTGCATGGCCAACTCTCACATGTGTATAACATCATCTACTTTACTGTAAATAGATCAAACCATGCATTTTTATCAGTTCTTCATTTAGTTATCTACTGTTTTTATACAGCCAACTAATTAGACATGATTTTAGCTTCATTTCTTATGGTTATCATCATTTTTAAGCATGTTTATCAACACTTGATCCCCACACAACATTTTTATCATCATATATACATCATATACATATACAAAATGAAAGAAAAATACATTTGTTCTTTACAAAATAATAAGAGAAAAATGTAGAGGATGATCTTCTTTACCAATCCAAGTGGATTTCTTGTTTTAAGAAGGCAAGAACTTGATGAACACAACAAGTATCTCCAAGACCATCAAATAGCAAGATCATATGTTGGAAAATCAGCCCTAGGACACAAGCAAATCACCTCCAAAGTTGGTTATATGGCCACCAAATGATCAAGGTTTCAAGGAAACACCTTAATAGGACTAGTAAACATGTGGTTTGTAGTTGGAAGAGATCAAAAATGGTGTTTGTTGTTTGAATTGGGACGGCATAGATGGTGAAGTAGAGAGAGTTTGAGAGTAAATTGCATGTGTAAAATGGTTTAGTGAAAACCATTGTTGGTTTTGTAAGGTTTGGTGGAAAGTTTAGCCTAAAGTGTAAGCTAAAGCTTACACTTGTTCTTAAACAAGTTAAGTTTGTGCCACCTAATGGTGGTGAGGTGTTTTGGCCGTCCCATGTAAGCTAGTGGGATGGGGCAAAGTGTTTTGTCCCATCTCACTAGTTTACGGGTATTTCTCGATTCTAGTTTTCTCGATTTGCGTGCCCTCGGGTCGTTTTACGAAAAACGTTTTTATAAATTATGAATCACCGTCACAAAACGAATCCAATAAAAATTGTCTCATCAAAAACGGAGTTCAAAAACGTAAATACGTAATCCTAAGGTTTCCGGTTTAGTCGTAAAAGACGCCAAATTATGCACGTAAGCCCAAATTTAAATCCGTAAATTGTGAGTTCGTCAACCAACATAAAAATAAGTTTCAAAATATTATACGAGAAAATATTTAACTACCTGAAAATGTTAGATTTGTCACATCCTCAGCATTGGAAGCAAACTTAATACTGTCATATTTTTGTTGTATTTGCATTTGTTAGGAACATTGTAAGTAATTCCGTATGTCTCCACATTGGGGGAAGATTGTTAGCTTTAAAATGTGTGCGTCTAACAAAATTACATTAGTTTCATAGCCGTGACTTGCAGGGACTAATATTGTCATACGTAAAGTCCAAGTCCCGTGCTATATAAACCCCTCCATACTTCCATGGAGGGGTGAGGCTTACCATTTCTTGTCTTTTACATTCTCTCACTATAAATAAACTCTTTGTTTCTAGTATCTCTTGTTTCTCTCTCTACCATGGCTAAACAACACTTCTATCCTCCCCGACCTCCGGATCTTTTACTCGTGTTCTTAGTGAATCCAACTTAACAATTGGTATCAGAGCTAACCGGGGGTGTTTCGTGTTTTTTATTCGTGGTTTGATTCGTGTTTGTGTTTGATTCGATCTAGGTTCGAAATCTCTTTTTATCTAAATCTGTCCAATCTTTTTGTGTCATATCTCGATTATTGGTCCGTTGTTATAATTTTTTTAGTTATCCTTGTCAATGTTTTCATCTAGATTACATTTTTTATCACTTTATTGGTAAATGGACAAGGATAATTAACAGATCCACTTATTTCGGATAAAGGACAAATTTTCTGTACTTTGCGACACAAAAAATTCCATCGCAATGGGGTTTTGACTTTGCGATCCACATTGCGATGGGAGATTCCAATGGCCTATTCCGATGCTTATTCAGATGGGAAATCACAGCTACATTTCGATGGGGTTTATGAAACATTTCGATGGGTTCGACTGTACCTATTGCGATGGGACTCATTCCGATGGGCCTCATTGGGATGGGTGGTTTGACCTATCGCAATGGTATTTAAGGCTACATGCTGCTGAATTTTTTTTTTAAACTATTCCGATGGATGTGTAAAACATTCTGATGGGCTGACTCATTGCGATGGGCAGTCTCAGATACATTGCGATGGGTGTTTGAACAATATTGCGATGGAAACCTTCTGAATATTGCGATGGAAAGTGATTTAAACATTGTGACAGATGGTAAACATTCCAATGACTCATATTCATCACAAACATCACACTGGGTCAACTCGGTATTGACCGAGTTGACCGGGTTAACTCAACTGAGTCAAAGGTTAAAACTCTATTAAAACCGACTCATATCTATATTCTGATCACCATCGACACCTAAAACCCACGCATCTAGACTCGAACAAAAATAGAAATGATAACTTGATCTCAGTAATTTTTTCCCATGCATGGTAAAGATCTACTGAGATCTATATGCATGAAAATTTAATCCATCACAGATCTGTAAATGGTTCTCACCATCTTTAATATTCGAATATAATTAAAGTTTTATAACAATTATGTTACAAACATTAATTGGTTCGATTTATGAGAAACATCAACCCTACCTGAGACCTCACTTCCGCGACCTTGTTTGAATGAGTGATGGTGAGAGTCTCCGTTGATGAAGGAGTATGATGTGATTGATTTGAGATTGGGAGATAAGATGAGATTGGGGTTGAAAAATTAAGAGGCGAAGTTTTAGATGAGAAAGAGATGGGGACGGAGGTTTTGAGGATTAGTTAAGATGTAGATGAGAGAGACGGATATAACGAGGTATGTGTTTGGGTTACTATGAGAAAAATTAGGGGAACTAACCCTTTTAATCTCTCTCTCAGTTTTGTCTGGACCGGGTTTAACATAACTAAACATTTTACTCGTGTGGGCCAGAATCTGTTGGTGGGCTCGTATTAATAATCTATGGATATGGGCTGCATAATTGAATAATTCCAACATAAGTTAATTGTTTGGACTATATTTTGAAACATTATTTCAGCCGGATATGGGGGTATATGCTCACTTCGATCTACGCAACAGTTGAACGTATGACTGATTTTAGGATTAAAAGTCAAAGTTAACTAAACGGCGTTGACGACTCCTCTTTATTTAGTCATCGTTGGATTTCTAGTTAACTACACTCAAACAAACACAACTAAACACGACAAACACGACAAAAACAAACAAACACCAAAACGATCCTTTAAGATTCACTGAAATTGTCAAAACGGCTAGTATTCGGGAAAAGTAATTTCAAGTGATTACTAAGTGGATTTGGTATTTATTATTTGAAGTTGAAGTGGAATATCACGAAGGCGTCTACTCAATTCATCATCGAGCCTTTTCACCCCCTCTATCGATTGATGATTCACTTCAGCATTTATGATTGAGACTTGATTTATCTAGTTTCCAATGTCAAGGGGTGGATGGTCGACGACATGGACAACTATCACTTAAGGAGTTACGTTGTAGTTCTCAGTGTCACACTCACCTGTATTTGTGGATACTTCAAGAGGTGTTTTACATCTTAGACTTCTCTCTTCTTTTATGTATAAGGTACTAAGAGACGTTTCTTTGCACCGTTCATCAATCAACAACAGTGCTAAGCGTAAGTAACAAATTTGGGAGATTGTACTTCTGTTTCAAGTTTGGAATATCAGGTTTACTTCACCAGTGGTCACTACAGATAGCCGAAAGAATACGAGGCCGGTAAGTTTAGCCAGAGAGTACAAGAGTAGAGATGTGATCAGCAAACAATTCTCACGAGCAACTTGAGCTACAAAATTTCAACAAAGATTTCTTCTTCAGACACGAACATCTCGCGATTCTGATTGTACTTGTCAGATGATGCTCCCGAGTGTTCTTAACCACCCTACTCTTGACAAGAAGATCTCACGATTCTGAGCGTACACGTCAGATGATGCTTCCGAGTGTTCTTAACCATCTTGATCCTGATAAGAACATCTCGCGATTCTAAGCGTACACGTCAGATGATGCTTCTGAGTGTTCGTCACCATCATACTTTCGACAAGAACATCTTGCGATTTTGACCGTACACGTCAGATGATGCTTCCGAGAGTTCGTCACCATCATGGGGGAAGAACGTGTACTTTGGAGACTTAGTTCCCACTCTGGAGTACTTAGTTCAACTTCCAAGGGGAAGCATTCTACGAGCGTGAGAAGATATGTTGCTAATTTCTTACATGTTACCCCAAACACATAATCATTAAGACCAAAAATGTCAAGGTAGTAGTTACTTGGTGTGGTTTTCTTCTTCTTCTAGAAAATTCCGCTGTACACTTTAAATGTCAAAGATAGAAGATTGCTCAAGCTACAGATTCTGCTCAAGACAGGAATATTGGTTTGGGGGAAGCTGATTCAGAAGCTTCGTCAAAAAGAAGTCTATGAAGAAAGCTTTTCAAGACATGTGGTACGAATTGGGGGGAAGTTAATCCAGTTCATACATGATACAATGGTTCCTCAACAAGCAAAGACAAAGAGGATTCAAACTGGGGTATAAGTTTTTCTAGAAGACTTGAAGACAACGACGTCATCCTCAGCATTGGAAGCAAACTTAATACTGTCACATTTTTGTTGTATTTGCATTTGTTAGGAACATTGTAAGCAATTCCGTATGACTACACATTGGGGGAAGATTGTTAGCCTTAAAATCTGTGCGACTAACGGAATTACATTAGTTTCATAGCCAGGACTTGTAGGGACTAATATTGTCATATGTAAAGTCCAAGTCCCGTGCTATATAAACCCCTCCATACTTCCATGGAGGGGTGAGGCTTACCATTTCTTGTCTTTTACATTCTCTCACTATAAATAAACTCTTTGTTTCTAGTATCTCTTGTTTCTCTCTCTACCATGGCTAAACAACACTTCTATCCTCCCCGACCTCCGGATCTTTTACCCGTGTTCTTAGTGAATCCAACTTAACACGGTTCACCGACTACACCCGCACCACAAGAGTGATTTGATTTTGTAATCATCTTTTTCTTCATTCACAAGTGAGTCTATAGCCTCGCTTTTCACTTATTTACTTGTTTTATAAAACCCGCGAGGGGGATAACATGCTTATTTTAAAATAGAATACAAGGGACCCGATTGTATGCTTAGATGAAGGATATTTACATAAGTTTGCTTATATCCTCTAAGACCCATGTATCATGAATTGTTAATTACCCGGTGTGAGTGAACGCTAATACTATGGATAGATCTATCGGGGTGACGCCCAGTCCGACGCGACTAGCTATCGCAATGTGTATGGAAGCACTTCAGATTCATTTGTATAAGAGAAATATACGCACTAGGCTAGGTGTGTTTGTGGGATGAAATATATATATGTTAAAGTTCAATCTCATGAGACTTTTGAAATAACGCGATAATTATGTCTGATCAACATAATTGTTATCCGATGAATTTTATCCAGATACTTGTGTTCGATTTACATACTTTAAACTTTGTAGATTCGCTCAACATTTTTTTTTGACTTTATAGCATGTTTTATCTCAGGTCCATAAAGAAGGTACTTGAGGAAGGTGTTTTCATGAAGCTTGCTTAGTTTTAATGGCTTTGGCATGATTTTATAAAATATCTCCATTTTGAACAATCTTATCTTTTGATGTGTATTGTATACTTTAAAACTATATGGGAGCGTGTATGAACTGTTTATCTTTTGAATGATTGAATGGATGTTTTATAAAAACGACTTGTTTTGAACCGTTTTCTATAATTGTGTAATTGTATCATGGTAGTAATACCCAAGGACCATTCCGCTAATGTGACCCAAATTTGTGGCTGTTACAGATTGGTACCATAGCTCAAGTTATAGAGAACAAAAAGATTTTCCAAAAAATGATATTTTGAAATCTTTTGACTATAACAATTGTAAGCGAAACCTCCGAGTTGCCAAGGGATGAGAATGAGAAATTATATATATGGATTAATATATATATATATATATATATATATATATATATATATATATATATATATATATATATATATATATATATACATATTCAAGATGCATCCACTTAAATTAGATGCTTATACGTATATTAGATGCATTTTATGGTTTATCTATATTTTTGTTTCTCTAAACGTGCCAAAATCATGAAAATCAATTTGCACCATCTACATATCAAGTTAACTTTCAAAACTCAAGATGGTGCATCCACATGAATATAAATGCATCTAATGCAAGTCGTTGCATTTCAAATGTGTGGTTTTAATTTCTTCTCACCACTTCTTATTTTAAGTTTCTTCTCACTGGATCTTTATTCTATATATATATATATATATATATATATATATATATATATATATATATATATATATATATATATATATATATATATATATATATATATATATATATATATATATATATATATATATATATATATATATATATATATATACTAGCGGCGTAACCCGCCCAATGGGCGGGTTCGTTTCGTAATTATCTTTTAAGAGTACGTTTGTGTATTAGTTATATCTATATACAGTGGGACTCGTTTTGTTAAAATAAAACCAAAACGAAACTAATATTTAATATTTTTAGGCCTTGGCCCACTCAACAGAGATGTTTTGTCCCATGTGAATCATTTGTTATGTAAATATCAGTTTGTAATTTTTTTTAGAATATTAAGTTGGTTAATGAAACACAATATTGAAAGCAAAAGTAGAAAAAATATAGTATTTCCTTTATATGATATGAAATTATTAACTGTCAATAAAGCTTAGCCCGAAGTGACTTAACTTTTAAATAGAACTATTTTAATGCATGTGCACGTGAATGGTTTAACTTAATCATATTTAGAGGTGGGGATAAACCATTTTTAGAAAAAAATTGGGTTTTTAAATCGGTTTTTTAACCGATCTGGTGGTTGGTATGTTTAATAAAATGGTAGGGACCGGTTTAAAAAACAGTGAAAACTCGGTTAAACCCAAACCGATCCGGTTAAAAATCACTTAAAACTGATCCGATTCTGTTAAAGACCGAATAAAATCTAAACCAAAATCGGTTTCAAATTGATTCGGTTTTTAGATAAACCGGTTTGTTGACCAATTAACTCAAACCGAATCGGTTTAAAAATCGAATCTGTTTTAAAAAATCGGTTTACCTATATCTAGTCACATGTATTCTATATTGATTAAATTGTACATAGAGTACTACAACGATTCAAAAATCCATGGGTCTATCTCTAATCCTATTATTAGAAATTTAGTTCAAATGGTGGTTCAACTTTTTACTCGAAGTCTTGCATTTCTTACATGTGAAAAAAAGTTGAACCAAATACTTAAAAATAATAAAACTTTAGTTATATCTACTTTTGAGTATTTTAGATGGTAGCAATGGTTCTGCGTGGGGAAAGAAGTGTTTACGTATTTGTGTTAACTTTTTTACGCGTGGTCTAAATAATACCTTTTTTAATGAATGTTTATATATGTCTCAACTTGGTTGTGTTTACGTATGACTAAGGAGGATTATGGTGCATTTTCAATATAACACGTTAAAAATTTAATAAACAGTCGCATTGATTTACTAACATTTAATGCAGATAAGTCTTTTAACTCAGTTTGAGGGCTGTCCAGTAACAACATTAACGAAAAGAAGATTGGATTAGCCCTTTATTTATTTTGTAGAGCTACACATAAGGTTGTTGGTTTAGTTCGATCACTTTTAGTCGCCTTTTTGTTTTTTGGGACGACAGGCGGGTCTTGGAAGATGGGTCTTTTTCCTTATTTGCTGATTTGTCTTTTCGACGTCAGCTATTTTTCGCTATGTTTCCAAAACCACCTATTCTAGAAACCTATGGCTACCATTACGCGCAGGTGGTCGTCCAATAGGCCTGTTCATCTCACCAGAAGGCCATGCTTAAGAAATAGAATTAACTTGGACCAGAAGGCTGTTGGTGGCATCATTCTTTGGTTTTTAACTAAAGGATATGATACCCAAATTAGAGAAAATCAATAATGTAACATGTCTGTATAATTTGTTTATACCTTATTTTGGATTGGGCCAATGTTGATCTTTGGAGTCTGCGTACTTGCAGCAACTTCTGTTCATCAAAGAAATTGGAATTCAGAATCAAAAGACTTTGTTCCATGAAATGACTTTTTTAAGGAAGGGAAGGGTCGAGTTAAGAAGAAAAACGCAATCAATTTGTTGAAGAGTTGTAAAGGCCACCATCAGATATTATGTCATGAGGACTTGCCTTTCAAGTAATTACACAATATCATAATCATAAAAAATTTGAATTTACGGACAACAACACATATTATGCCATCTTTTAGTAAATCCTAAAGTGAACCATCATTTTACACGGTATTTGGAAGTGTAGTTTTCTTCTTATTGCCACTTGAATAAAACCAAGGTGAATGAGTACCTGGTTGAGTGGCCGACTGTAATCAAACATTAGTAAAGATGAGTTAACCATTGCTTAATCCTGCTTGACCCGCTCATGTCTCCGCCTCTAGTGTCGGGACTTGCAGCTTACCAGCTGCTAAAAAGGACGCTTTCTCATCTTGAGGGCTTAGTCCTCGTAGCAGATACACAAGGCTCAGTTGTTGGTGATGCTTCTTGCTGATATACACAATTCAGTACGCTATCAGAGAGTCGTTGTTAATGGAAGTAAGATGTAGATAATCAAAATAAGGTACATAACTATATAAGATACGGAACTATATGCAATCTTGTAATTATTATAATATAAGTTATAGAACTATATACCTTGATTAGATGTAAATATATAAAGCTTGTAATTATTGTGTTCAATTAGCCATCATCATACAATCTTGTATCTGTGTACATCGCAGCTATAACCTCTTACTGAACTGAAAATATCTAAAAAGTGTATCACGGTATTGTGAAAAAACTTTATCAAAAAATTGGCGTAGCACAATGATGATCAAAACAGCTTTTGAGTTGTAGCTTCTGGTGAACAACAAATTGAATCATCAGACTCGTCAAAATCACTTCTTTAATTTGAAGTATATGAGCTTTGCTTATTAACAGCTAAATGATAACTTTTTTATTTCTTGGTTAAGATATTTAATGCCTAAATGAGAAGAAAAAACAAAAAACAAAAAAGATTAAGTATTAGTTCTTCCAAAATGATGTACCATCAAAATGAGAATTACATGTACTTACTTTACTAAAATAACCAGCGAGCATTAAACACATCTGTTTGATTTGATATATAGTTTTTATGTATTTTAATAAATGTATTTAGTAACCTAGCGATTATTATAGATTGGCGCATCACCTAATATTATTAAATCATTCGGTGCAATGTGATTTTCCTAGTACTCATCAGCAACTTCTTCATCACGTCTACCATCAACATCTTTAGACTTTATGTGAGACTTGTGCTTGACACGGTTCTGATCTTCATGAAGCATGCCAAGTAAAAATGAAAGAAATTCATGAGATAAATATACACCATATTCTTCATTAAGCATTTGAACCTAGTTTCTGAATTTTCAAGGGGAAGAACAAACCTGATGATCATGCTAACTGTATCCATTGAACTATGGTGCAAAGCGACCAACCATTGATTTGAATATTAGAGGAGAAAATGCACTCCTTGTTGTCCGCAACTTTCTAAGCAACTTACCAAATTATAGATCTAGCTCACCCTACAAACCGTGTTAATTATGAGCAAAAAATGGTAGGTAAATCGTAAACTGATAGCCTTGCCGCTACAACAATCAAGGGTGCAGTGTTTTGTCAGCAGGTAATGCTCTTCAAAGATAGTTAAAAACATCCAATACAATAAAACCATTATCTGGAGAAGGTCTCCCATGATAGGAACTGTTCGTACAATATGAAGCTACAATCACAAAACATTATGATCTTTATTAAAAGAGATTTAAAACAGTCTCAAACGTTATGAACTTGATTAAGTGGCAGGTTAAATCTTTACTGGTGGAAATTCCAATCCCAATGCAAAAAGGAAGAATGAAACCAAACTGATCTTTTCTGCCAAAAAAAAGTAACAGGACACGCAACGTATGAATTGGTGTCTCAAAGAGTGGAGGTTAAAGACATACCTTGGGTATAATTGTTGCACAGGTTACTTCGACTTCGGAATCAGCATACAATGTAAATATATCATAATGTTCCTTTATACAACCAATTGTCCTGATCTAGACAAAATTATAGGGGTGTTTGTTATTCCTTTTTGGTCTATTCCTGCAATCATCTCCAGACTTTCAAACCACCAAAGATCCTGTTTCGAGACTTCAAGAAAATTGGCACAAAGTTAAATAAGCACCTGCAAGGTTTATTCAATGTAAAAATTATATGGTAACAGACTTGTTTTGTAGCATCATAGACTGTGTCATGCCCTTACACCAGACTCATGATCTAGCCTTTCCATCATCTTTTGTCATCCAACTTCAACAACTGTAGTATTCTAGCTGATGGCATATCCAACTTTAACAACTTGATCATACAATGAATTTTTTTATCTTCTTTTCGTAGATTAGACAGTAAAGTCACCCCGGTCATATGATCATCAAATATTGAAATATCAAAATTGAAACAATAAAACAATAACTAATTTTTAATCAAAATTCAAATATCACAATAAAATCATACATAAACATAAAACACAACAAAATCATTCGATTCACGTACATAACACATGGATACACAATATTAAGGTTTAGAGAATAAAGAAAAACAAACCGAATAAAATTGTTATTATTTCAGATACTAAGCGGGTTGAAAACACAATGATAAAAAAATTCTACGTTTCATAGCGGGTTAAACTATTATGAATAGTGATTTTTTCGTGTACTTGTCGAGCAGTCTTTGATGATCTAAAGTTGCTTCATCTAACAAAGATATTTCTCAAATAATAGCTTGTTCATAGAAATCTTTAAGCTGGGCAGTTAGATAAAAAAACTACATAAATTAAAAGAAAATTATATCATGATTAAGAACAATTATAAAACTTAAAACTAAAATCAAATTAAGAACAATATAACTTAAATTACTTTCTTGGTAGTATTGCTAATTCACGTGTAGAAACGTGTATGACGGAGTTTTAGGGTTATATGTTTTAGGGTTTATCCCAAATTTTATTGCTTATGAATTGTGTTTTAGGAAGAAGTTTATTGCTTATGAATTGTGTTTTAGAAACAAGATACGTAAGATATCTTGATCTTTTGGTAAGTTAATAGATGGTGAGAATATCTTCCAAAACAGAACAATTGCGTATAAGAATTTTATAATATTTGATTTTCGGATATTGCAAAATAAAATAAAATATTGTAAATATATTAGGTAAATAAACATGTATCCAATAAGAAAACACCATGTAGGCATATGACGTGGTACCTATTCATTTTCTTAGTCAAACTTAGCCCCATATATATATTATATATATATATATATATATATATATATATATATATATATATATATATATATATATATATATATATATATATATATATATATATATATATATTGACCCAGGTTTGTGAGACTAAGCTGTTTGCTTGTGAATAAAATATATTTGACGTGATTCAGACTCCGTAGGCCAAGGTGAGTTCATAGCCTCACTTTTGAAAGTTTACAAATGATTTAAAAACTCGTGAGGGGGATATATGCTAAAACTAGAATACATGTGTTTTTGTGAACTGTACGCTTTTACTGAAATATGTTATTGCACGAGTGCCCAAACTATTACTTAAATTTCATAGGTCATTGAACACTTTATGTGTGTGGTAATATGGTAAATATGTCTATTGGAAGTAACAAATCCTGTTTGTGTTACCCGTTCTGTGGGTAATCGAGCACACTTTATTATAATTAATGGGTAATCTGTACCTACAGATTACTGGTCATGACAATCTGTCATGATGGTCTCTTCGGTGAATTCTCGTTAATTTTGATGTTATGAGCTTAGTGCAATAAAATTATTGTTTTATGTGAGCGAATAGTAACGTAGCTCAAATTGGTAGACATGTATTCAAAACTGTTATTAAAACCTATGAATTCACTCAACCTTTGTGTTGACTTGTAAGCATATATTTCAGGAAATTATGACTGATAGCATGTAGCAACACAAGGATGGCATGAAGAGGCGCGGTCTTGAAATTATTGACATAGATTTTGGGAACCTCATATTGTAAAACTCTGATTTTTAATGATATATAAAGAAAGTTGATTTAATCACTCTTTTGAGTTGTTTTCTATCATTATGACTTGTGTTCTATGAAGTAATACCCTATATTAGCTTCCGTTGCTATAATTTAAAAATGAGGGTGTTACATATTGGTACTCAGAGCCATGGTTATAGAGAAGAAGAATTTAAATCTTGACTATAACTACTTTTTCTAATAATTTCAAGAAATTCCTTCGTGCCAATGCCAGTGCTGCTACAAGAATAAGGTAATATTATGCCAGTACTACGACCCTTCATAACAATGTATAAGTAATATTATATTTATGTGTACATAATATAATGTTACTGTTGTAAATAAGTTATGATATTTATCGACGTCTCTGGAAATATGTATTCCTATCTTCCTCCTATTTGTTGATCCCAAACTTAGATCGATTTAGCTTTGTATTACCGAGATTGAATCAAGTATAATACGTAGAGAAACTTTGTTGTATTGAACAAACTAAGTGTTATGCGGAATTTAACACTTAGAACAAAGAACAAAACAAAGTAAAGCAAACTTTCACTTTGATTAATAATATTAATGAATGATTACAATGAAAGTGTTATGAGATATGTGGAAGATGTGTGTGAAAGGGATGTGATTTATGTCTAACCCTAAGGCCTCCTTTTATAGGTTTAAGGAGCCTTGTACAAAAAGCTAAGATCAACTATTTTAGGAAGATACATAAGATAAACGTACTCAAATAACTTATTGACTAAATCTTTTAAACACTTAAGAATATATTCTGAATTCTTATCTTCATATTTTGTCCACCAGCATGAAGAATTCATCATTGACAGATTTAGTCCTTGTCTTTGTGTTAAGATTCTTCTTGTCAGCGCCTTGATAATTCTTATCAACGTCTCATCTGTCAACGCCTCGTTTACTCTTGTCAGCGTCCAAGTTCCTCTTGTCAACGTCAAGGGACTTGGCCAGTTTTATTCCCAACAATCCTCCCCTAAACTTGATATCTACAATAGTAATCAAGTTTCTGAATAAAATAAAACATATAGAGAGGATTCTTACAAATATACTTATCTCTGAATTTGAGTAATAATAAATCTCGAAAAGTCAATCACTCAAATCACTTGTATAGTCAGCCTTCACTTGGTCTTAATCATCTTCAGCACCTATAGAGTCTTTGGAGCTTTCTTTATTACTTTTGTCACTCAAATTCGATTGCTCCTCCCCTTTTTAAGACTCCTCTCCAAGATCAATATACAAGGACGAAACCAAGAACGTCCTCCTTGCATCAGCTTCCAAAACAACAAGTCTATCCGTTCAAAACAGTGATCCTTGACAATTTGTACCATTTCTGTATTATGCTTTTACAAGCTAATACAGATTTTCGTCAATTCCATTAATGTCAAAGGTTTCATACTGTCCTCATCCACATTCGGGAAATGAATCCTCAATGTTGATTCATAGGACATGGGGATGGACTTACTGATGATAAGACTGACTTGACCTGCATTAAAGCTAGTGCCAATAGTCTCAACCATCTCCATAACACTATACACCCTTGTGAAAGTGATCTCTGCTGCTACTAGATGTCAATCACTAGGAAAAACATCTCAATGATCATTAGGCTTCCAGATATCCAAAAATTTGAAAAATGAAAGGGTGATGAAACATTTTGGGACTATAAAGAAGTCTAAAAATGACATCAGCTAAAATGGCATAGCATAAAATGTACTTGAGAATGCATAAAACCTTAGTTAAAACACAAACAAAGGTAATAATCCTAAGGAAATTAACTAGTCTCTAATAAGCAAGAATGACAAACACTGTTCATGTATACACTCATGCAAAAGCATGATAGACACACATGAACTCTAGAGTCCTTTGTTCACAAATGCCCCAAAGAGAAAGTTAACTCATATAAAACTTTTGCAACTCCACAAGTAAACCCATTATAAATTATTCCTAAGTCTTCCAACAGACCACATCCAATTCTAGGCCAAAAGTCTTGGCAACATGCACAATATATCAATTTTGCATGCTACAGTGCCTCACGAATTAGAAAACTAAATCGTACTCACCAGTGGACACAATCTAGAATTATGCAAGAGTGCTCTAAGAGTACCCAAAAACCTAGAGATTTACCTCCCCTTAATAGAAGCATACAAATCATTATATGTGAAGAAGCCAAATTTTATTTCAAGATAGGAATGTAAACATTCCAACCATCATAAATAAAAGTTTGCAATTCTGTATCCATCCAAATGTAGCTCCATTTTCCTGCATAGTTAGACAAAAACCACAAAAACACACCAACAGAGGCGACCCTTTCCCACAATAATGGGTAGAGATAACATGTCAGTGGATAAAAAATAATAACATTGGAAAGACCAACAATGCATGTTCCTTGAGCATCCACTATCCCAATATACTTGATCATTAACCTGCTTTTGGATAGGCTGCTCAAAAAGAAAACAAATTAGTTTTCTTTGGAGATCCAAGCCTTGTCAGACTTGGATCTGTCTAGTTGTTCAACTAGAGTAGACTTATTCTTTACCACAAATCCCTGTTCATCCCTTTTTGCCCTGAGTACCCAATTTGTTCCAATGAGTCTAGTAATGACCTTCTTAAGATATTTAAATCTATTGCAACTCATTGAAATACCATTAAAATTGGAGTTTTGCTCTTGTTTAGGTTTCCATGTTAAGTGGGATGATGCTTTAGACCCTTAACCCTTATTAACCAAGTATCTTTGTTTATATGGTCTAAAATATGGTCTCATACCAAACTTGGAGCTGTCAGCGCTGCATTTGCTCCTGTCAGCGTTGATTTGTTCCTGTCAGCGCTGAATTTGTTCTTGTCAGCGCTGAATTTGTTCTTATCAGCGCCTAAATTAGGGTTTGCTACAGGAACATACTGTGTGTTTGACCAAGTGTTGGTCTTTTGAAAGGGTCTTTGACCTTGGGTATTAGATGCCTTAGAGAAGAAAGGAGCTGGTCTAGTAACCTGTGGTCTAGTGTAGACAAAAGGTCTATGGTTGACATTGGATGACCTATAGTCAGCAAATGAATTGTATCCACTGACATAATTATAGGCTAAATGTGAAAAGCTCCCACATGAGTAACAAGCCTTTTTGGACACAAACTTAGGCTTAGACTGATAAAACCCTGTCCCATTAACACTTGCTTGGCTTTGGGGTGACCTAGGTTTCCTATACATTTCAGCATATTTAACACTAGGTTGTTTCTTAATTGGGGAGCCAAGACTAACAGCTTTTCCAGTGATGGGATTGGTCACAGTGATATGTGTAGATACTACTGGACTCTCAATGGGTGTAGGCACAAATGAACTCTCACTAAGCATCCCACCCTTAACAAACAAAGTGGGGTTGGCCTTCTTCCACTCTTCTAAATCTGTTAGTTTCTGCTTGTACTCCTCTACTGGGGTAAGAACTCTAGGTGGAGGAATAAATTCCTCTTCTTGGAGTTCTGGAATACCAGTCCAAGACAAGTCCTTTCTAAGGACACCATAGAAGTTCCCAGCAGGTGGTAGAGTAGCAGTATAATCTTTCATCCCAATTCCAGACAAATCCCTAGAATCCCTTTGTTCACTAACACATTTTTCTAGGGTTTGTGAGGCTTTATCAAATCTCTGGATTTTAAGACTTACATTATCCTTATTTTTGATAGCCTCATCTAACTTATCTTGTAAATCAGCATTGACCCTCTCCATGATGTTTCTAATATCAATACTAGCATTTAAATCATGTTTTAAGATATTGATTTGATCTTTTAGGTCAAACTCCATTTTCTTATACTCAGCTACAGTCTTTTCAGTTTGAGTAAGAGCAATTTGATAATTAGATAACTTGCATCTTTCATTAGAAACATCTGATTTTAACTTTAAAATTTCTTTGTTAAGTTTTTCAGTATTTATACTACAAGAAGAGTCATGAAATACCTCATTATCAAAACATGAAGAAGAATTAGAACTTGTGGAACTTGAAGTAGACTTGGACTTAACTGAAAACATCATCAGTTTCTTCTTCACCTTCTTCCTTAGCCTGGTTCACCTTTCGATATTGGATTTGGTTCTTCAAATCAAAGTTTCTCAACAAGCTCTGATACCACTTGTTGATCCCAAACTTAGATCGATTTAGATTTGTATTACCAAGATCGAATCAAGTATAATACGTAGAGAAACTTTGTTGTATTGAACAAACTAAGTGTTATGCGGAATTTAACTCTTAGAACAAAGAACAAAACAAAGTAAAGCAAACTTTCAATTTGATTAATAATATTAATGAATGATTACAATGAAAGTGTTAGAGATATGTGGAAGATGTGTGTGAAAGGGATGTGATTTATGTCTAACCCTAACGCCTCCTTTTATAGGTTTAAGGAACCTTGTACAAAAAGCTAAGATCAACTATTTTAGGAAGATACATAAGATAAACGTACTCAAATAATTTATTAACGAAATCTTTTAAACACTTAAGAATATATTCTGAATTCTTATCTTCATATTTTGTCCACCAGCTTGAAGAATTCATCATTGGCAGATTTAGTCCTTGTCTTTGTGTTAAGATTCTTCTTGTCAGCGCCTTGATAATTCTTATCAACGTCTCTTCTGTCAACGCCTCGTTTACTCTTGTCAGCGTCCAAGTTCCTCTTTTCAGCGTCAAGGGACTTGGCCAATTTTATTCCCAACACTATTCTCATCTTATCATGTTCAAAAGATGAGCGTTCTGCAAGCATTCCTGACGACTCCCTGAAGTATATTTCCAATCTTCTGATGAGTAATCCTTATGATAATGAAGACGTTCTTCCCGAATGAAGATATTATAGATAAAGTTAAAGGACTTAGGAAAGACCAAAGAATCATACAACGAGATTTTAAGAAGCTGGAAGGATATTTTTAAGGAGACAAGTCCAAGTTGTAGAGAAGACAAGGGATATACGATAAAGAAATTGTTCAAGCTCGACTGAAGATTTCTATTCTAGAGTTAGTCATTGAGGACATTCAAATTAGACATCGGCCCAATATACGAAGTCTTTTTGATGCCATCAAGGAACTCAAGAAGAAGAGAGTTAGACACTAGACTAGAATTTGTGAATTTTACAAAGCCGGATAGCTGACAAGCTGATTTGTAAATATTCTCAATTTTATGTCTTTTCTTTTATGTTAACAGTGAAGCTTGTCTTGTAAGTATAAACAAGACAAGTCGTTAATAAATAAAAGACGTGTTAGTTGTTAAAACCTGGTCATTCTATTTATTCGCCTCTAGAAATCTAGGATTTCAAAATTTTCGTCAGTATAATATTCGGATTTTTGGATTTGTGTTATGAGCTACTTATGCTTAAATTAGATAACTTTTGATTGTCTTATTTAAATGAATTGATCGATCATTAAAATAAGAAAATTTTAAATTATTGAACCATAATTTTTTAAATGTTGTTCACACGAGTCTGATCAATTTGTAGAAATAATGATTTAAATTTTTTTGGGTTTAAGTGTATAGCTCATACACAAATGTATTTTCTCAATATATAAGACGTTTTTTTGTTGATTTTATGATTTTACGATAGTACAAAAATAGGAACCCTTATGAATGATTTGTCAATTGATTCAATACCCTTATGTATGAAGATTTTGAAAAATATTTCATTCTCACCCTCTGTATTATTGTGTGTGTTGATAGAATGGCACCCACGAGAGCATCGACATCTGCAATGGTAACAATGACACAAGAAGAAATTAGGCAATTGGTAGCTGATAGTGTTGTTGCAGCTCCGCAAGCACAAGCTACTAACATGCCTAATGTTGAAAGGAATAATGTTCAAAGAGAAATTCTTATAGCCAAGAAGTGTAGCTACAAGGAATTCATGAACTGTCAACCTTTTAACTTCATAGGATCTGAAGGTGCTGTTAGTCTTATTCGTTGGTTTGAGAGAACTGAATCAGTATTTTCTCGAAGTGATTGTACTGAGGACTGCAAAGTGAAATTTACTACTGGTACACTAATTGATAAGGCATTATCCTGGTGGAATTCATTTGCTCAACCCATCAGAATTAAAGAAGCTTATAAGACCACCTGGTTTGAATTTAAGAACCTGCTGATAAAGAAGTATTATCCTAGAAATGAGATCAGAAAGATGGAAGAAGAATTTTATCAACTTAAAAGGTGGAAGGAAATGATCTCAAGACTTACATAAGAAGATTCCAAGAACTAGCAATATTATGCCCAACTATGGTGCTAGATTCTGAGAAACTTATAGAATAATTCATAGGATAATTGCCTCAAAGTATTGAGGCAAATGTTACTACTTCAAAGTCCTAAACTTTGGAAGAAGTAATTTCCATAACTTAGAGGCTAATTGATCAGGTTCTAAAGCGCATTCTTGTGCGAGGAACCGAGGATCATAAGAGGATATTTGAAGATAAAAGAGACATCAAAATCAATGAAGACCACTACTACTCCAATGATCGCGACAACAACAATCGCTCCAACAATCGCTACAATAACGATCGTGAGGATAAGAGGAAAGAAAACTTCAAGGATAATACTGCCATCCCAGTCGGGAGAAAGATGTATGCTGGAAAACTTCCACTATGTAGAGGATGTACTTTGCATCACAAAGGACCTTGCGCTGTTCAATGCCAGATTTGCTACAATGTGGGTCATCTAACTAAGAACTGCAAGAAGAAAGAGCCAGCTACTAGAAATAAGTAAGCCGTATTTTAATTTTTAGAATAAGGGGTCTTACTTTGAACTAAATATCGGGATGAGATTTTCTCTAAGGGTTAGAGACTATAACAACCTAGTATTTTCATCTATGCATTATGTACATCATTCTTGTGAGATTAATAATACTTTGTTTTTATGGTGAATTTTTTTTGTTTTTCCTATATGAATCATGTAAGTAGCTTATATAGCAAGGTGCACAAACTCATGCAACTCACGCTATCAATTCTACTTGTGTTTATGAGATGTGAATACCTTATATATATCAAGTCTAAATACTAAAAGTAATTATATAAATACCATAATAATAAGAACATCTCAAATTTAATTATGATGTCCTAAATTCCCTTAGAAACCTTAGAATCCCTATAAATAAGTTGTAAACTCAAGAATTGTAAACTATGAATGTACAATACATATGAATAAGTAATAAAGATTATAAATAAGTTTCATAAGAGAAATAATTGATCATAAAATGCTAATATTCACTAATCTAAAGCTAATTACAAGTTAAGACCTAATAACCAAGATTAGCATATAAAATCCATTTCACATTGAATTAGAGTCTAATCATTTGCAATTAATTATAAAATTCAACTAAGTATCATAATAAGATCATACATAGCCAATAGCATAATGTACAAGTTATCAAAGCATAGGATCTTAAGCTCACTTAATTATCCCTAGAATATGATCAACCTATATAAACCCTTAAACTAAGAATGTAGAATCTCTAGAAGTCATAAACGTACTATATAAGACCTAGAATAATGTTATATAGTGATATAAAACCTAATTACCCAAGATAGAAAGTCATTAGGATTAGTGACCTAAAAACCCTTATATTAAGCATTTCACATAAAATCAATACCTAGCCTTTTAGGACAAGTCTTTAAACACTTATATCATCAAATTAAGGTTATAATATTATATTAATACAATGTACAAGTATCCTAAAGCACAAGGTACAACATTTCAATACATGGCTTCTAAATTAGGTCAAAATAGGTATTTTCACCCTTTAGACATATTTACTTATAACCTATCAAACCAAGTGTGGAACCACTTTAGATACTTAAAATACAATTTCTAGGACCTAAATTGAGTTTACGTCAGTAGCTAAGAGGAGGATAATGAGTTTTACTAAGATGTAACCCTAGATCAATAGAAACCCTAACCCGCCTAGGTTTTCTTCCCACTTTCACCTTAAACCTTTGTTAAACTTCAAACAAAATACCCAAACTTCTTAATTACAATTCCTAAACCCTATTTATACCCTAATCCATCACTAATCATATTCCTAAGCCCTTAATTACTAGAATTACAAAGTTACAAAGTTACAAGCTCTAGAATTGAACCCGACTAGGTTTTTCCATCCAAAACCCATTTAATCTCTTATACTCCAAAATTCAAACATAGGCCAAATATTTTGGGATATTTTGAGATATTTTGCGGGTAGGTGCATCACCTACATGTAGATGAAACATCACCATTCCTATCCTAAAATTTTATGGCTTATTATGGTCCATAACCTTAGATAACTTAGAATCTAGCTTGTATGAATCATACCATAGCTTACATTAGTCACCAAGGACGTTTAAGAATCATAGGAGATCAGTACATAAGTTTACTTGGAGCTTAAGGGTGGAAAACTAGTATAAATAGGTCCTTTACCCTTACATTGAAAACTTGCACCCCGTTTCCTGTATCTCCATACCCATTCTGATTTCAACTTATATAAACATCCTAGGACTCTTAGAAGACCCGAAACTAGGTCTAGAAGGAAGCCATTGAAGCTCTTGAAGCTTTGGTAGCAAGTAGTGTTCATAGGAAGCCAAAAGGAGCCATTTTGGAGCTACCTAGGTAATCTCTATGTTAACTAAGCTTTTATCTTTTTATAATGAATTCTTAGACTTGTTATAATGCCAAAACAATGTTAAAAATATAATCTAAAATAAATTAGAGCATTTGATCATTTTAAATGAAAGTTATAAGATAAAGATGTCTTAAAACCCTAGTTTGGTAATTTACACGAAATAATGACTTAAAATCTATTTCAAAACCTATAATTCTGGAGAAATGTTGTTATTATGATTATAAATGTGCTTTGAAACTTTTTTCTAAAATCCTAGATCATTTGGTATATTTTTGAAGTTGTGATGTGATTTTTACAAGTATAGGGACTAAAACGGTCATTTTTGAAACTATTTAACATTTTGTGCCAAAAGTGTCATTTTATGAAAGTTAAAACTATAAGAATAAATATTGTAAATTTTGAGACCCTAAGGTTAATATTTGAGGATCTAAAATGAAAATACTAAAACTATATACTTTAGGGGTTAAAAATGTAATTAAGCTAAAGTATAACAAAAAGGGCTATTTTGCCAATGTTGAAACTAAAGAAGTTAAATTATAAATATAAGAAAGTAATTAAGGTATCATGTTAGTAGGGATCTTTGTACAAAGACGTTCCATCTCGATATTACGTTTAGACTGAGTGCTTGAGTTTACGATTTAAAGTACCCTCGCTCCTCAAACGTTTATAGAATGACTTCTGAGTATGATGGCCCGAACAATGATGCTATAATTACAACAAATTATAAATCAAATAATACATAACTAATATTTAAAAGTATTGAACTAAACACAAAACCTTGATATATATATACATATAAGTTGACCCATGTTTGTGAGACTAAGCTGTTTGCTTGTGACTGAAATATATTTGACGTGATTCAGACTCTGTAGGACAAGGTGAGTTCATAGCCTCACTTTTGAAAGTTTACAAATGATTTGAAAACCCGTAAGGGGGATATATGCTAAAAATGGAATACATGTGTTTTTGTGAACTGTACACTTTTACTAAAATATGTTATTGCACGAGTGCCCAAACTATTACTTAAATTTCATAAGTCATTGAACACTTTATGTGTGCGGTAATATGGTAAATAGATCTATTAGAAGTAATGAATCCTGTATGTCTTACCCGTTCTGTGGGTAATCGAGCACACTTTATTATAACTAATGGGTAATATGTACCTGTAGATTACTGGTCATGACAATCTGTCATGATGGTCTGATAGGTGTGTAAACACCCATCCTTTTACCACTTAACTACAATAATAACCGGACCAAAACGTGTATTTTATGTCGTAAATGTCGGAATTATGCATGGTTTGTGTTTTTGTTGTGATTTAGGACGAAATTGTGAAAAGGGGAGAAAACACGGGCATTCACGGGCTTTTATCGAAGAAAAAGACGAAAGACGAAGTCAAGAAATCAAGAGTGCAAAAAGAACGGAAGTCCAAGACCAATTCTAAAGATTTATCGAAGAAAAAGTCAAAAGACAGAAGTTTACTTAAAGCTGAAGAACTCAAGTCTAATTTATTGAAGAATTACAAGACGAGTTTAAAGAAATCCCGAGACAAAGTCGTTAAAGTCAAAAGATTAAGAAGACAAGGACTTAATCATGCAATTAAGGAAAGAAGAAAGAGGGGAGGAAGCTTCCTAAGCACCTCCCTAATCTCCCCTATAAATAGATCATTAGTGTTTTCATTTCATTTTGTTGGCTAAGTGTGACAATTAGTCTTCCATCATTTAATTACTTGTTCTTTAATTACATGTCATTTAAATACTTGTCTTGCACCTTAAATTCGTTTAATTTCAAGTAAGTTTCCATTTAATTCTTGTCAATCTTTACTTTTCTTGTCAATTGATAGGTGTGTAAACACCCATCCTTTTTACCACTTAATTACAATAATAACCGAGCCAAAACGTGTATTTTATGTCTTTTATGTCGGAATTATGCGTGGTTTGTGTTTTTGTTGTGATTTAGGACGAAATTGTGAAAAGTGGAGAAAACACGGCATTTACGGGCTTTTATTGAAGAAAAAGATGAAAGACGAAGTCAAGAAGTCAAGAGTGCAAAAAGAACGGAAGTCCAAGACCAATCCTGAAGATTTATCGAAGGAAAAGTCAAAAGACGGAAGTTTACTTTAAGCCGAAGAACTCAAGTCTATTTTATTAAAGAATTAAAAGACGAGTTCAAAGAAATCCCGAGGCAAAAGTCATTAAAAGTCCAAGATTAAAGAAGATAAGAAGAAAAGGACTAAGCATGAAATTAACAAAAAGATTAAGAATGAAGGGCCTAATGATGCAATTAAGAGAAAAGGAAAGAGGGGAGGAAGCTTCCTAATCCTCCCCTATATATATAGATTAGTTGTTAATCATTTTTCTTTGTTTGCTAAGGTGACAATTAGTCTTCCACCTTTATTTTTCTTGCACTTTAATTACATGTCATTTAAATACTTGTCTTGCACTTTTAATACCTTTTAATTCCAAGTAAGTGTTCTTTAATTTTCTTGTTTTAATCTCTCATCTACCTTTCTTTCTATGCTTTAATCTTTGTTTACATGCTTATTGTCTTGCTTATTTGATTAAAGATTGTGTTTTTATGCTTTTGATTGCTTTAGATCATTGATTGTTATAGCTTATTGTATTTATTTTTAAGTTTTTTTGAAGTTTTATAAAAGTTATTTTTATATTAAGTTTGATTTCGTAGACTTTTGTTTCATTTTGTGTTTTTAAAAGACTTTAAATTTCAGTTTGGTAGCTTATTTTTATACGGTTTTCCTAGGATTTTTGTCTTGTGCTTATTAGAGTTATAGCTTATTTGTTTAGCTTATTTTTCCTTCTTTTCACTGTATTCCGATCTGGTAAATCGGAAAAGGGTTTATCATTCCGATTATAGTAATCAGAAAAGGGTTTTGATATTCCTATCAGCATTCCGATTGGTAATCCTCTTCACATTCCGATCGTGGGTAAGTGACAGTTATTCCGATCAAGGGTTTTGACTTTCCGATTGGAAAGTTTTAGTGTATTCCGATTAGGGCTTCACCCAACATTCCGATCTAGGTGGTTTGGTTATTCCGATCAGAAAAAGTGACATATTCCGATTGGTATTCCAATCTATATTCCGATCAGGGTGTTTTGGTTATTCCGATGGTGAGTCTAATCGGAATATATTCCGATTAGGGTGGTTTTCATGTTTTGTCTTGTTTAGTTTTTATGTTCTTTTTTATACCTTGTCAATTTTAATTCTCGTCACGCTTTACTTTTAAGTCACTTACTTTCAAGTCTTTTATTTTCAAGTTTTAAATATTGTATCCTTTATTTTAATTAGACTTAGATTTACGTTAACGCACTTTTATTTTAAACGCCATTTTATTTTAACGCTTTTTACTTTAACGACATTTACATTTACGTCTTTGCACTATAATTTAAAATCAACCAAAAATATTTGTTTCAACAAAATCAACTGAGTCGTACTTTGAACCAATAATCAATTCGTTAAGATATCGAGAACTTGAACTTTAATTTTTATAAGGGCCAAAAGCCTAGTTATTATCAATCTCCTATCTTCCTTTCTTTAATCTTTAATCTTTATGTTCATGTTTATGTTTGTGATGTTTTATTGATTTGATTTAAGTGGGTTTTGATTATTTTGATTAGTATTGTTAGTTTGATTGTTTTGGATTGTTTGTTTATGATTAATAGATGTTAATTGATTAGTTTTGTAAAACCCGTATTTTAAATCGAGAAATATAAATACGCGGTTTATTTAAAACATTTACGTAGAGTTTATCGACGAAAACAACATAAGAAAATTTTACAAGAATTATTATTATGCAAGTGTTATTATTATACAAGTTTTAAAAAAAATAAAAAAAATATAAATACAATAAAAAGAATAAGGGCCGGTTATTACAAAGAACAAAAGGAGAAGGGATTTGGGCTTTAGCCCATTTGGACTATACAAAATAAACGGGGGTTACCCTTTTCCCCATAACCAGTCGATCAAAAAAAAAAAGAGATTAGGGTTTGAAGGAAGTTGGCCGCCGGGTTTTAAAAAAAAAGGGGGAAGATCTCACACTCTCTTCTTCATCATAAGCAGTGTAATTCTCCTTTTCCCTTAATCACATCAAGGTAATCACTCTCGTCCATTTTTTTGGTCATCACGTTTTCATTTTAGGGTTTAAAAACGAATTTTAAGAAGAATCTTAAATAACATGACAAAAGGGGGGTCGGGTCTGGTGTGTTCAGCGAACCAAGACACCACATGTCTTGGTGATCTCATCCCTGCCCAGCCGTGACCCACACAGGGGCAGCTAGGGCCTGGTTCGACCCAAAAAGGGGCTGCCAAACCACTGGGCTGTTTTAAAAAGGAATAAGGGTGCGTTTGGGACGTCAGAAACCATAAGGGTGCGTTTGGCTAGCATAAACAGTGGGAAATAGCAACCTAGCAGTGGGAACTAGGCGCTTAATCGGTGGGAAAATGGGGACAGAAAACATGAAATATTAAATAAATTTAGCGACAGTTTTGCGACAGTTTTTCCTGTCGCAGAATTGTTATATATATGCAGTTTTTAAAGGGGCAGTTTTAGCGACAGTTTTTGGTGACACAAATTCTGTCGCTAATTCTTGTGGACAGATTTTTGTATATTATGTTGATTCGGTTAGTGCGACCGAGATGGGCTCGGTAGGCTCGGGACATGATTATAAATAGTAAAATAAATATTTTTTTATATTATACCTTTTTTAAAATTAAATTGTTTAATAAATATTTAAAATATATTTTAAGTGTATTAAATTAAATTAGTTCGTTAATATTTAAAAGGGTATACTTTTAGAAAATGATTTAAATTGTTTGAGAACCTTCTAAATTAAGGAACTTTCTATTTTAGCGTGGTTCTTAATATGACAATACTATAACGTCAAGAAATACGTTGTACCTTAAATAAATGTTAGAAAATAATACATTAAAATGAATCATTATAAGTTCCAATTTATCAGTTAGTATACGTACAGAATTTCAGAATCAAAATAGAATAAATATAAGAAACCAGTAAGATCAGTAAAATTAAATAAACGAATGTCAGTTTACTTGTTCGCGTCTTTTATTCATGTAGCACGCGTGAAGCCCGAGTAGTATTCGTTCAGTCTTCCATTCAGTCAGTTACTGGACTAGAGGTACGGTTTTCCCGTCCTTTCAGTAAGGACTTCCTTTCTATACATGATTAGAATTCCCCATCTTCAGCCAAATGTTTTTCCCCAGTATATGTTTAAACTTATCAGTAATTATGTTAAGAATTAAATAAATTGCCTGAGCATTATATACAAGCATGATTAGTTTATGGACTAGTTACGGAGGTACCGTAACCACGGCACTAGAGGCACCGGTGCCGTGACTCACATGCAGGAGAGTGATATCCTGCATCGTCCCACTCAACTCAGCTTGGCCATTTTATCAGTATTATTAGTGGGGCGTATGGATGCATCCTAGGCTACAGTTTACAGTTTAGCAGGTGAATGTGGTGTGTGCTCTATATCCTTCACATTGGAGCTGATCCCTCCACCCAACACAGTTATTTAGAGGTCACCCCTCTACAGCATGACGAGGACACCCCTCTATGTATTCATGCAACAGTTGTTACAGTTCATGACCTATATAAGCTCTTGGCAAATTAAAATACAGAAAATATATGTTTTCAGAATTAATAAGTTATATTTCAGTTTCAGTACTTATGAACCAGGCTTATCAGATTTTATGCAGAGTTTTATCACATGTCATATCAGTCTTATAGCTTCATTGTTGTCTTCTATTCCATTTCTTTCAGTACTTCCTATTCATGCTATATCCGTCCACTGAGCGTTATGCTCAGCCGTAGTTTCCTTTCATGTTTTCAAACGGCAGGTACACAGGGACGATCTTAGGACTTCTAAGAGAGTACGTGCATTTGGATGGGAGCTATCCAGACTCCTTTATTTTTATGCACACATTACGTTACTTTACTTTGGTTGTTTGGACACTGTTTCGTCCTTTTCCTTTCAGTACTTAATCTTTATTTTTGGGCTTATGTTGGACTACCGATGTTTGATTCCGGTACTTCCGTTTGGTCAGTTAATGTTTAATACATTGCCTTGCATGCTTTGATGACACGCCATAAATACACGTAATGGTCCATTTATCCAAGTGGGGTGTTACAATTATGGTATCAGAGCCTGGTTCGACCTGTAGGCTCTAAAACTTGACCTGTGACTAGTGGGTAGTCATCAAGAACTTCTTGTATTTTGGCGTCGTTATTTCCATGCTACTCATGAATTTTATCAGTCGGATTTTCAAAATTTTGATTAAGTGAACGGTTGGTACAGGACTGGCCATACTTAATCGCATGTGCTTTTCAGCGAAATTTTCATTTTGGTGAACTGACCATAGGCGTTCACCCTTGCCGTTTCCATTGTGTATAGATGAACTGACCTTAGGCGTTCATCCTTACTCATGTCAGATTTATGTTTCAGAAATTGTCATTTTGTGAACTGACCCTAGGCGTTCACCAGTATTCATGTCATATTTTGCTAGCTATACCTTCATGAATTATACTAAGCATATTCAGAGTTATTACCTCAGGTTCTTACAGTTTTATCAACTCATCCTCTTTTATTTCAGATGCCACCCAGACGCGAAACCGAGAATGACCCTAACGTAGCTGCCATTGCTGCTGCTGTTCAGGCTGCTATACAGGCCATGTTACCCCAAATTCGTGATGAGATCCGAGCTGAATATCAAAATGGACCTCAGCAGAATAACAACCCTCCTGCTCCACCACCTGCCACTTTACCCGCTTGGCTGGATCTGTTTAACAAGCAGAAACCCCGACTGTTTGAGCAGACTATAGCTCCAACTGACGCTGAAGACTGGATCTACCATATAGAGAAAATTTTTGGAGCTATGGGTTGTGGTGATGTTTTCAAAGTTAGGCTTGCAGTTTACAAGCTGGAGGGTCCTGCTTTACATTAGTGGAGGTCTCAGAAATTGTCCAATGGGGGAGATGCTTGGGAGCTTGCATTGACCTGGGCACGTTTCAAGACGATGTTCTATGACCAGTTTTTCCCGCATGCGGAGCAAGCTAAGATGAAGAGGGACTTCCACGTTATTCGTCAGAATAATGGCGAGAACATTATAGAGTTCATGCACCGATACCTCAGGATGGCTAGATTCTTAGGGGAGGCTGCGGGTACCGTAGAGGAGCAAGCGAAGCAATTTCGCTGGGCTCTTCACTCTAGGACTGCAGATAGACTGATGAGTGCCACATTCACTAATGTGTCACAAGTAGCTAATGCAGCTCGGGATGTCGAGATGCTTTTCGAGAGAGATGAGCTCGAGAATGTAGAACGTCCGGAGAAGAGGTACATCTCACCCAACAGACTTAAACAACTTAGCCCCATTATTGCTTGTCAACTTATATGTATTGACTTATCCAATTATAATCTTACAGACACAGAGGAGGAGACCGATCCCAATCGGCTACTCCGCATCAGAACTACAGGAACCACGGTCAGTCATACGACCGTAATCGGTCAGATAAGAGGAACGGCGGTGATAATTACCGCGGCAGCTCCAACTCATCTGGCAGCTACAGGTGAGTCTTTAAGCTCCAGAAATACTAAACTATCGTGTAAAACAGATCTTAAATTATTTTTTTGTAAATTCCAACAGAGATGCTGGACAGGGGCGTGACCAAAACAACAGGGGTCAGCAGGTTGCCCGACAGGCAAATTCTGGTAATTTTAATTTCAGTCAGACAGCCTTATTTCAGGTTAGGATATCAGAATCTTGACTCGTGTTTTTCATCATAAATCAGGTTCTCAGCAAACTAGGGCTGCTTCTACCATGTATACTTATCCCACTTGCATCACATGTGGAAAGAAACACACGGGACCGTGCCGTCGTGGTACAAGTGGTTGTTTCCAGTGTGGCCAGCCGGGCCATCTGAAGAGGGATTGCAAGAGCGGGAATACTGCTGGTACCTCAGGCCAGACACCTCAGATGTTACCTCCGCCACCACCACTACCACCAACCACTGGTCGTGTCTACACTACTACCCGTGAGCAAGCAAATAAGACCGCAGGTACCATTACTGGCATTTTGTTTATACACGGACATGCTGCTTGCGTACTTTTCGATACAGGCGCCACGCACTCGGTTATATCTACTTCATATGCTGTTAGAATAAGCATGACCCCTACGCCACTAGACAGTGCACTTAGTATATCTACCCCCATGCGAGACTCTGTACTCATTACCCAGGTGTATAAGGATCTCCCTCTTGAGTTTGATGATAAAATCCATCCAGTCAGTGCTCTTCCTTTGGATATGTGTGAATTCGATATTATTCTGGGTATGGATTGGTTGTCGGTTCATCATGCCACCATAGATTGTCATGCTCACCAGGTCATCTTTGGTGATGTCCAGACACCAGAATATATTCACCGGGGCTTCCTACCAGGAAAACATGTTCAGATCATTTCAGCTTTACAGGCTCGTACCTTACTATATCATGGTTGCGAGGGCTTCCTAGCCACAGTTCATGACACGACTTCAGAGACACCTTCAATTCATGATCAGCCAGTTGTGTCAGACTTTCCAGATGTCTTTCCCGAGGAACTTCCAGGTTTACCTCCCATGCGAGAGGTAGAATTTGGCATCGATCTCATCCCAGGTGCATAACCAGTATCTAAAGCTCCTTACCGTATGGCTCCTGTAGAGCTTAAGGAACTGAAGGATCAACTTCAGGAACTTCTCGAAAGGGGTTTCATTCGTCCAAGCGTGTCACCTTGGGGCGCTCCAGTATCGTTTGTCAAGAAAAAGGATGGTAGCATGCGTTTGTGTATTGACTACCGTGAGTTGAATAAGCTCACTATTCGTAACCGATATCCACTTCCTCGTATTGACGATTTATTCGATCAGCTTCAGGGTGCCAAGCACTTCTCAAAAATCGATCTACGATCAGGTTACCATCAGCTGCGTGTAAAAGAGCAGGATGTATCCAAAACTGCTTTTCGCACGAGGTACGGTCATTACGAGTTTGTTGTTATGCCATTCGGTCTCACTAATGCGCCTGCAGTATTTATGGACTTGATGAACAGAGTCTTCCACGAATTCTTAGACAAGTTTGTGATTGTATTCATCGATGATATCCTTATTTTCTCCAAATCTAAAGAGGAACATGAGGATCATCTCCGTACAGTGCTGCAGATTCTCAGACGAGAAAAATTATATGCTAAATTTTCTAAGTGCGAGTTTTGGCTGAATACAGTGGCGTTTCTAGGCCATATTGTTTCTGCGGAAGGAATCACCATGGATCCTGCGAAGGTTGAGGCTATCACCAAATGGCCAAGACCGACGTCCGTCACAGAGATACGTAGATTTCTTGGGTTGGCGGGTTATTACCGCAGGTTTGTGGAAAACTTCTCACGTTTGGCATTACCATTGACACAACTCATGCGAAAAGGTGAGAAGTTTATATGGACCGAGGAGAGAGAAAAGAGTTTTGAGGAACTCAAGCATCGATTGATCTCAGCACCGATACTTACTCTTCCATCCGGTACATGTGGTTATCAGATTTACAGTGACGCATCAGGAAAGGGCTTAGGCTGTGTTCTTATGCAGCATGGGAAAGTCATTGCTTATGCTTCGCGTCAACTGAAGCCGTATGAGAAAAATTACCCTACTCATGATCTAGAGCTCGCAGCAGTCGTCTTCGCCCTTAAAATCTGGAGGCATTATTTGTACGGTGAGTCGTGTGATATCTTCACCGATCACAAAAGTCTCAAGTACATATTCACCCAACGAGAGCTGAACATGAGACAGCGGCGATGGTTAGAACTGCTGAAAGACTATGACACTAATATCCAGTATCACCCAGGTAAAGCAAATGTAGTGGCAGATGCCCTTAGCAGAAAGTCAGGTATGGTAAATGGCATCAAAGTTCAGGAAGAAATCATTCAGGACTAAGAGCGTTATGATATTGAGCTCTTAGTACGCGGACAAAGGGGATACTGGGCTAGTTTGAGGGTAGAACCAGATTTGCTCTCTAGGATTAAAGCCGCACAAAAGGATGATGGTGAAATCTGGGCGATTGTCCAGAACATTGACCGGCAGACCGAATTTCGCATCGATGACGATGGTATTGTATGGCAGGGTACCAAACTCTGTGTTCCAGAAGACCCTGCTCTTAGAGAAGCCTTAATGACTGAGGCTCACAGCTCTCTGTTCTCTATCCACCCGGGTTCCACAAAAATGTACCACGATCTTAAGCAGCATTTCTGGTGGAGCGGCATGAAGCAGGATGTCGCAACATTTGTGTCTAAATGCTTAACCTGTCAGCAGGTTAAGATAGAGCACCAGCGTTCCAGTGGTCTTCTCCAGCCATTAGATATTCCAATGTGGAAATGGGACAAGATCTCTATGGATTTTGTCACCGGACTACCACAGACTCAGCGGAGACATGATGCAATCTGGGTAGTTGTCGATCGTTTGACCAAGTCAGCACATTTCATTCCTATTCGTAAAGATTTCGCAGTCAGTAAATTAGTGAAACTATTCACCGAGGAGATCGTACGATTACACGGTACACCTTCTGAAATTATATCAGATAGGGATCCCCGTTTCACTTCTCATTTCTGGGGAGGTTTGCATAAAGCTTGGGGAACTAGGCTCAAGCTCAGCACAGCTTTCCATCCACAGACGGACGGTCAGTCAGAGCGTACCATCCAGACCTTAGAGGACATGCTACGCGCCTGTGCATTAGAATGGACAGGACACTGGGATGACTATATTTGCTTGGTCGAGTTTGCCTACAACAACAGTTGGCATGCTAGTATCAAGCGTGCTCCATTCGAGATGTTATACGGCAGAAAATGCCGTGCTCCTATTTGTTGGGACCAAGTTGGAGAACGCTTGATTGAAGGACCAGAATTGATAGAAATGACCAATGAAAAGGTCGCCATCGCTAGGGCAAAACTGCTAGAAGCGCGTACTCGTCAGAAGAGTTACGCCGATAAGCATCGCAGAGATCTATCTTTTCAGACTGGGGATCGTGTGTTCCTCAAAGTATCACCCGCACGCGGTGTCAGACGTTTTGGCCTCAAAGGCAAACTTAGCCCTCGTTACATCGGACCGTTCGAAATCCTTGAACGTATTGGTGAAGTGTCATATCGATTGGCGTTACCGCCTCAGCTCTCACACGTTCACAACGTGTTTCATGTATCATTACTCAGGGGGTACAACTATCATGAGCTTCACAAAGTAAATTATCCACTCGATCAGATTCGGGAGGATTTATCTTATATTGAGGAACCTGAAGCAGTTTTAGATCGCCAGGATCGAGTTATGAGAAGGAAGACCATTCCTTTCGTTAAAATCCTGTGGAGGAACCACACCGAGCGGGAGGCCACTTGGGAAACAGAGGAGTCTATACGGACTTCTTATCCTCACTTTCAGTTTTGATTCGGGTATGTCTTTTCAGCTTTTATGTCTTCCAGCTTATAGCATTTTCGGCTGTTACCAGTCAGCTTAAATACCCTATAATTCGGGGACGAATTCTTCTTTTAGAGGGGAAGAATTGTAAAACCCAGTACGACCGCATCTTTAATTCGGGGACGAATTATTCTTTTAGAGGGGAAGAATTGTAAAACCCGTATTTTAAATCGAGAAATATAAATACGCGGTTTATTATTTAAAATATTTACGTAGAATTTATCGACGAAAACAACATAAGAAAATTTTACAAGAATTATTATTATGCAAGTGTTATTATTATACAAGTTTTTTTAAAAAAAAATAAATAAAAATATAAATACAATAAAAAGAATAAGGGCCGGTTATTACAAAGAACAAAAGGAGAAGGGATTTGGGCTTTAGCCCATTTGGACTATACAAAATAAACGGGGGTTACCCTTTTCTTCATAACCAGTCGATCAAAAAAAAAGAGAGATTAGGGTTTGAAGGAAGTTGGCCGCCGGGTTTTAAAAAAAAAGGGGGAAGATCTCACACTCTCTTCTTCATCATAAGCAGTGTAATTCTCCTTTTCCCTTAATCACATCAAGGTAATCACTCTCGTCCATTTTCTTGGTCATCACGTTTTCATTTTAGGGTTTAAAAACGAATTTTAAGAAGAATCTTAAATAACATGACAAAAGGGGGGTCGGGTCTGGTGTGTTCAGCGAACCAAGACACCACATGTCTTGGTGATCTCATCCCTGCCCAGCCTTGACCCACACAGGGGCGGCTAGGGCCTGGTTCGACCCAAAAAGGGGCTGCCAAACCACCGGGCTGTTTTAAAAAGGAATAAGGGTGCGTTTGGGACGTCAGAAACCATAAGGGTGCGTTTGGCTAGCATAAACAGTGGGAAATAGCAACCTAGCAGTGGGAACTAGGCGCTTAATCGGTGGGAAAATGGGGACAGAAAACAGGAAATATTAAATAAATTTAGCGACAGTTTTGCGACAGTTTTTCCTGTCGCAGAATTGTTATATATATGCAGTTTTTAAAGGGGCAGTTTTAGCGACAGTTTTTGGTGACACAAATTCTGTCGCTAATTCTTGTGGACAGATTTTTGTATATTATGTTGATTCGGTTAGTGCGACCGAGATGGGCTCGGTAGGCTCGGGACATGATTATAAATAGTAAAATAAATATTTTTTTATATTATACCTTTTTTTAAATTAAATTGTTTAATAAATATTTAAAATATATTTTAAGTGTATTAAATTAAATTAGTTCGTTAATATTTAAAAGGGTATACTTTTAGAAAATGATTTAAATTGTTTGAGAACCTTCTAAATTAAGGAACTTTCTATTTTAGCGTGGTTCTTAATATGACAATACTATAACGTCAAGAAATACGTTGTACCTTAAATAAATGTTAGAAAATAATACATTAAAATGAATCATTATAAGTTCCAATTTATCAGTTAGTATACGTACAGAATTTCAGAATCAAAATAGAATAAATATAAGAAACCAGTAAGATCAGTAAAATTAAATAAACGAATGTCAGTTAACTTGTTCGCGTCTTTTATTCATGTAGCACGCGTGAAGCCCGAGTAGTATTCGTTCAGTCTTCCATTCAGTCAGTTACTGGACTAGAGGTACGGTTTTCCCGTCCTTTCAGTAAGGACTTCCTTTCTATGCATGATTAGGATTCCCCATCTTCAGCCAAATGTTTTTCCCCAGTATATGTTTAAACTTATCAGTAATTATGTTAAGAATTAAATAAATTGCCTGAGCATTATATACAAGCATGATTAGTTTATAGACTAGTTACGGAGGTACCGTAACCATGGCACTAGAGGCACCGGTGCCGTGACTCACATGTAGGAGAGTGATATACTGCATCGTCCCACTCAGCTCAGCTTGGCCATTTTATCAGTATTATTAGTTGGGCGTATGGATGCATCCTAGGCTACAGTTTACAGTTTAGCAGGTGAATGTGGTGTGTGCTCTACATCCTTCACATTGGATCTGATCCCTCCACCCAGCACAGTTATTTAGAGGTCACCCCTCTACAGCATGACGAGGACTCCCCTCTATGTATTTGATAGGTGTGTAAACACCCATCCTTTTACCACCTAATTCTGGCTAAAACAAGACCAAAACACGTATTTAATATCATTTGTTTGGAATTATGCGTGGTTTTTGTGTTTATTGTGTTTTCAGAGCTAACCGGATGAATATTAAAGAAAACATGGGATTGCACGGGTTTTATCAAGGAAAAAGACTCAAGACGAAGTCTATTGTCCAAGAGATGCAAAAGATTTGAAGTCAATGGGCCTATTTGAAGATTTATCGAAGAAAAGGACCAAAGATGGAAGATTTACATATGTCGAAGAAACTCAAGTCTATTAAACGAAGAAATTAAAAGACGAGTTGAATTTAATCGTCGACAAATCCCGGATCAGAATCGAAAACGTCAACTTTTCTGAAAAGACGAGAAGACAAGAAGAAAGGGAGATAGCCCACTCACCAACCAACCACTAGGACTATAAAAGGATTTTTCCTTCACACAATTAGAGAGTTAGTTTTATTTTTCCTTCCCAGTTTTCTCTTTGGTTCGTTTTCATCACCAACACCATTAGGGTGTTTGGTGATTTTTCATTTTTCTTTCAATCTTGTAAGTGTTAAATCTTTACTCTTGTTTACTTTTACATTAATCTTTCAATCCAATCTTTCTATTCATCTTGTTCATCTCCTTTTTTATTCAAAGTTTTCAAGTTCTTGTTTGATTGATTTTGATCTTTTAAAAGTTGTTGATTTAGTGTTTTTATGATTGGGATTTGATCCTTGTAGTTAGTAGATGATTTGTGTTCAATTTTGTAAAACCTTTTTGCGTATTTAGATTGATTTTGGATTAAAACAGCGTCTTCCTGTTCTTGCGTGCTGTTTCTGTTCCTTGCCCAGAAACTTTCCGAATTGCAAGTTTATTATTTCCTTATTCGGAATATTCCCATATTCCGAATAGTGCCTTTTCCTTTTTTCTTATTCGGAATATTTTATATATTCCGAATAAGGCCCTTATTCCGCATAGCAAGATTTTTCATTTCCTTATTCGGAATATTCCCATATTCCGAATAGGACCTTTCTTTCCGAATAGACGTTTTGCTGATTCCCTTATTCGGAATATTTCCTACTTTCCGATTAGCTTGTTTGTTTCATCCTTATTCGGAATATTTTACATATCCCGAATAAACCCAATATTCCGAATTGCCATTTCATTTTTTCCCTTATTCGGAATGTTTGGACATTCCGAATTGAGCACTTATTCCGTTTAGGCCATTATTCCGAGTTGATGATTTATTCTGCTTAAGTTATTTATTCCGAATAGGTTTTTCCGAATAGACCTTACTTTCCGAATAGCCCTATTTTTCCGCATAGAGGATATTTTCTGAATAGAGATTTTATTTCGAATAGGTCATTTATTCCGCATAGTACTTGTTTTCCGAATAGGGTAGATTCTGTTAGGGTATTTTTCCATTTACTGTTTACTGTTTGATTTAAATTTTTAAGTCTAGTTTTACTTTTAAATTGTTTTAAGCTTAAATCTTTCTTTACTTTATTCACTTCCCTCTTTAGTAGATTAGATAACTAAACCCTTTTTGTCACCAAGAACAAACCTTCCACTTTAAACCGAGATCAATTCGAGAGGATATCGAGAGAATTAATTGAACCCATATAAAAACGCTTGTATCAAATGGCGCCGCTGCCGGCTCTTCTCGTTAAGATCAAAAGTTTTTTGTGAGAACTTGGATTTTGGGATCCGTTCCCCGTGAACGTTAATTTTTCATAAAAATTTTCAAAAACACTAAAAAATATAAAATTTTCACAAAATCCAAAAAGTAAAAAACATAAAAAAAACCAAAAATATTTTGCTTTGTTTTTCTCTTGTTAGTTCTTTTGCAGGTGTATGCGCACTCGATCCACGTCTTATCAAGAGCCCGAGCCTCTCGATAACTTAGACATGGCCGGTGTACAAAACAACAATAACATACCACCTCCGAACAACAATAATAACAAAAACAACCCGCCTTTCAACAACATGAACAATAACAACAACAATGAGCCCCTTCCGGATAATCGCCCGATGATTGAACTGTTGCAAGCTCATGTAGATGGCAACACGGATCCAATTGTTATACCACCAATTACCGCCAAAAATTTCGAGCTAAAATCAGGCTTTATCCAGATGGTCTCCGCTCAACCATTCTTAGGACGTACCATTGATGATCCTCACGACCATATCAAGAGATTCTTGCAACTCACTAACACGGTCAAGTTCAATGGTGTTCCACAAGAAGTTATCAGGTTACAACTTTTTCCCTTTTCTTTAGAGGGACAAGCCCGGCATTGGCTTGCTAAGGAACCGCCACAGAGTATTCTCTCGTGGACGGATTTGGAAACCAAGTTTATCAATTACTTTTTCCCACCCTCTCGTACTACCGCTTTGCGGAATGAAATCATAAATTTTGAACAAAAGTACGATGAGTCGTTCAGTGAATCTTGGGATCGTTTTAAAGATCTTTTAAGAAAATGCCCACAACATGGTTTTACCAAAGTACATCAAATTAATACTTTTTACAATGGTTTAAGCATGAGTGACCAAGATTCACTAAACAGTGCCTCGGGGGGTAATCTATTGGCTAAGACTTCCAATGCTGCTTGGGACATCATTGAGAATAAATCTCGTGTGCAAACCAAGAGTGTTCGGACCAATGTCGCTAGTGCTAGAACTAGTGACAGTGACAAGCGATTGGACAAAATCACTACGCTTCTTGAATCGCTTGTCACCCACACCGTCAGCAACAACAACAGCAACAACGCTAAAAACGCTCAAGTTAGTGCTGTCAGCCAACCTTGTGAGATATGCGGTGGTCCTCACTCCTACACTACTTGTACTGCCACCCAAGATTACCCTGCAGAGAATGTGAATGCAGCTTATGGCACCTATCCTCAACCTGCTTATCAGGCCCGTCCTCAAGGTGACCGTAACTTGCTGAGCTACCGTTCTAACAATTACCTCTCACCACCCGGTTTTCCTCCAAACAACCCAACCCAACAACAAAACCTTAATCGCCCTCCTCAACAACAACAACAACCTCGACAACCATACATACCTCCTCACAAGCAGCAACAACCACCTCAACGAAACAACCAAGTCTACCAGCAACCTGCTTATCAACCACCCGCATACAATGCTCCTCCCAACCAACCCACCGCTCTTCACCAAGAAGTGGAAACTTATATGAGGACTAACGATGTGATAGTGGGAAATCTTCAGAGAGAAGTGCTCAACTTGAAAGCAGACCTGGTCAAACAAGGGAACGATTTGAGAGCCGACATGAGAAATACGTTGGATAGCCAAACAAATGACTTGAAAAACATGATGGCTAGTTTCTTCCAAGGTAGTCAACCCTCTTCTTCGGGTACTCTTCCGAGTAACACCGTTGCGAATCCAAGAGGGGAGATGAAAGCAATCACCACTCGAAGTGGCAAAGGTACCACGGAACCCGAGCTTCCTATACCTCCACCGGTGGTTGTGACTAAGGAGAACGAGTCACCTGCTCCTATTCCTCATCCTTCTCCTTCCCCAATTTCTCCACCTCTTCCTTCTACCCCTCCTCCACCCAAGGATGTGAGTGATCCTATTCTCTCAAAGCCTTCCTCTTCTTCCAATATACCTTATCCTTCCAGGTTGAGGAAAGAGAAGCAAAAGAGCAAGGATGATATTCAGGTTTCGAACTTCCTTAAAATGTTCAAACAACTGAATTTCAATATCTCCTTCGCTGAGGCTCTCGCTCACATGCCTAAATATGCAAAAATGTTTAAAGATCTTCTGAGCGACAAGGAAAAGCTCCTCGATATTGCCAACACCCAACTTAATGAGAATTGCTCTGCAGTGCTCTTAAGGAAATTGCCAACCAAGCTTGGTGATCCGGGTCGTTTCTTAATTCCTTGCATTTTCCCGGGAGTAGAGAATTGCATGGCCCTAGCCGATCTAGGTGCCAGTATTAATCTCATGCCTCTAAGTGTTTGGAATCAATTATCTCTCCCAGAGCTAGTCCCCACCAAAATGACTTTGGAATTAGCAAACCGTACGGTTGCTTATCCAGTGGGGATAGCCGAAGACGTCATTGTAGGAGTCGACAAATTCACCTTTCCTGCTGATTTTGTTATCGTTGACTACGAGATGGACCCTCGTGTGCCACTAATTGTTGGTCGTCCATTCTTGAGGACCGGTCGCTCTCTCATTGATGTTGAAGCTGGTGAGCTTATCATGAGAGTGGGTGACGATAAAGTAGTCTTCAACATGGGAAAGTTGTCTAAATAGCCTTATTCATATGAGAGTGTTAATTGTATTGACGTTCTTGATGAGGCTTGTGAAGAACACTTTAATGATGCTTGCAAAAGTATTCCTACCTCTCTTCCGAATGTTGAGACCGTGTCCTCTATTGATTCATCATTGTCTCTATTTGGAGATAGTGATTTATTTTGGAACAATCTTGAAGATACCATGGGAGATGTGAATTTAGCTACTAATGATTCTCCCACCGATGGGGATGAAGACATGAATTTCTTTGACAATCTTCTCACCGAAGACAATCCTTCACCTCCATCTCCCACGGTCATTGCTATCGATACTCCGACTTTGAATACGCCTCCCGTCGAAAATCCTCCGGATTTAGAACTTAAGGAGTTGCCGCCTCATCTTGAGTATGTATTCCTTGAAGAAGAGAAGAAGTCGCCAGTCATCATTGCTAAGGACCTAAAGGAAGAAGAAAAAGCCCGACTTATCACCGTGTTGAAAGATCATAAGAAGGCTATTGCTTGGAAGATTTCTGATATTCGTGGAATTGATCCTCACTTCTGCACACACAAAATTCTCATGGAGGACGACTTTAAGCCCACAATTCAAAGCCAACGAAGGGTGAATCCAAAAATACATGAAGTCATCAAAACAGAGGTTATCAAACTTCTTGATGCGGGTATGATTTACCCTATTTCGGATTCCCCATGGGTTAGTCCAATCCATTGTGTGCCCAAGAAGGGCGGAATAACCGTTGTTCCCAATGAACACAACGAGTTGATTTCCACTCGTCTCGTTACTGGGTGGAGAGTTTGTATAGACTACCGCAAACTCAATGATGCCACGAGAAAGGATCATTTCCCTCTACCTTTTATGGACCAAATGCTTGAACGATTAGCGGGTAATGAATATTACTGCTTTCTTGATGGTTTCTCGAGTTATTTCCAAATACCCATCGATCCCCAAGATCAAGAGAAGACAACATTCACTTGTCCCTATGGCACATTTGCTTACAAAAGGATGCCTTTTGGCTTATGTAATGCGCCCGGGACTTTCCAACGGTGCATGTTAGCTATCGTCCATGACATGGTTGAACAAACCATGGAAGTCTTCATGGATGATTTCTCGGTCTTCGGGGATTCCTTCTCTTCTTGCCTTGCCAATTTGGAACGTATGCTTACGCGGTGCGAAGACACTCGCCTTGTTCTAAATTGGGAAAAATGCCATTTTATGGTAAAAGAAGGCATCGTACTGGGACACAAAATTTCCAAAGCCGGTCTGGAAGTAGACCGTGCTAAAGTCGATGTTATTGCCAAGTTGCCTCCACCTTCAACCGTGAAGGGTGTGAGAAGTTTCCTGGGTCATGCGGGCTTCTACCGTCGATTCATCAAAGATTTTTCTCAAATCGCTCGCCCGATGACCCACCTCTTGGAAAAAGATACTCCTTTTATCTTTTCCAAAGAGTGTCTTAAAGCCTTCAACTCGCTTAAGGATAAGCTAACTAAGGCACCCGTCTTGGTTACCCCTAATTGGGAGCTTCCCTTTGAGTTGATGTGCGATGCTAGTGATTTTGCTATTGGAGCGGTGCTGGGACAAAGAGTGAATAAACACTTCCAACCAATCCATTATGCTAGCAAGACAATGACAGGGGCTCAATTGCATTATATGACAACAGAAAAAGAGCTTTTAGCTGTTGTCTATGCTTTTGAAAAATTCCGCCCCTATCTTGTCCTTTCCACCACTATCGTTTACACCGATCATTCCGCGTTGAAGTACTTGTTGACAAAGCAAGATTCCAAACCAAGACTTCTTCGCTGGGTTTTGCTGCTCAAGGAATTTAAAATCGAAATTCGCGATAAAAAAGGAGCTGAAAACCTAGCCGCGGATCATCTTAGCCGACTTGAGGATCCTTACCAAGGGGATCATCCGAACAAAGAAATCAATGATTCTTTTCCCTTGGAGACCTTAATGTCTATAAACTCGAAGTCGAATGAAACCCCGTGGTTTGCGGACTTTGCAAACTACTTGGCGGGTGGAATTCTTAAGGAAGGGTTGACGTCCCAACAAAAGAAAAAGTTCTTCACCGACATTAAGACTTACTTTTGGGACGACCCTTACCTATTCAAAGAATGTGCCGACCTGATTATCCGTCGATGTGTTGACGGACCGGCAGCGTCAGAAATCCTTGATGCTTGCCACAAAGGACCCACCGGTGGTCACTTTGGTCCCAACTACACCGCCAAAAAAGTGATTGATTCGGGATTTTATTGGCCCACCATCTATCGTGACGCTCACGATATGGTTAAACGATGTGATGCTTGCCAAAAACAAGGCAAGATCACACATAAAGATGAGATGCCTCAAAATTTCATACAGGAATGTGAAATCTTTGATGTTTGGGGTATCGACTTTATGGGGCCATTTCCCTCTTCTAAAGGAAACAAATACATCCTTGTAGTCGTTGACTACGTTTCAAAGTGGGTTGAAGCCAAAGCTTTACCTACTAATGACGCAAGGGTTGTTTGTAACTTTTTGAAAGCTCTATTCGCTAGATTCGGTGTGCCTCGCGCCATTATTAGTGATCGTGGGACTCATTTCTGCAATGACCAATTTGCTAGAGTCATGGCTAAGTACGGTGTAAATCATCGTCTTTCCACAGCCTACCACCCACAAACTAATGGCCAGGCTGAAATATCCAACCGAGGACTTAAGTGAATTCTGGAAAGAACCGTGGGAGAGCATCGTGCCGCATGGGCTAATAAACTTGATGATGCTTTGTGGGCTTTCCGTACTGCTTACAAGACCCCGATCGGTTGTACGCCTTATCGTCTTGTGTACGGGAAAGCGTGCCACCTACCCATTGAGTTGGAGCACAAGGCTTATTGGGCCTTGAAGTAGGCTAATTTTGATATCAACAAAGCCAGTGACCTACGCAAGATCCAACTCAATGAGCTCAATGAACTTCGGAATGAGGCTTATGAAAATTCTTTGATCTATAAGGAAAGAACTAAGCTCATTCACGACTCTAAGATTAAGAACCGAGAGTTCCATGTTGGAGACAAAGTCTTACTTTTTAACTCTCGGTTGAAAATCTTCTCGGGAAAGCTCAAATCTCGTTGGTCCGGCCCATTCACTATTGCCCAAATTTTTCCATATGGTACTCTCGAGCTCGCTCAACCTAATGGACCTAATTTTAAGGTGAATGGCCAACGAGTGAAGTTGTACTTTGGTGAGGACACCTCTCAGGAGGTGATTCCATCCCTCACCACGTTCCCCATGAACTAATTTTGGGTCGAGTCAGGCTCGTGACTCGGTTATCAAAAACAAGCGCTCCTCGGGAGGCAGCCCGAGTATCTATCCTTTTATGTTTTAACCTCCTAAGTGTAGGGGGACCTCTATAGGTTCTTTGTATTTGTGTGGTAATGTGATTACAGGGATAAGTGCACTCTTGGAATCTCTGAAGAACCGTGCTCCCGTGTTATCCGAAATCCGGTTCTATCTCTCAACTATCGTGATTCAATTTTCTTCATACTCACATTTGAAATTGATCACTTTAGTCGTCTCTTCCTTAACTCGAGTTAACCAACGTGCACAATGTCATAAGTGTAGGGGAGACTTTTCCCACATGCTTAAACATTGAGGACAATGTTTATCTTAAGTGTAGGGGGGACTTCTATCGAAGTTTTAAGTGGACTTTTCCATGAAAATGCCTTCATTTAACCAGAAAATCCTATTTTTCAACATTTTTCAAATTTTTTATTAACTTTGGCCATTTAGTCGTAATTTTTAAATTTTTATCGTTGCTTTCATATGTATATATCCCGCAATAAAGTCAAAAATATTAATAAAGTGGTGTAGCTAGTTTAGAAGTCTTTGACATATTAGGCCCGTTGCGTTTATTTTGACTCAACCCGAATAGACTTATCCAAGTTTATTCTAGCTAGTATCCTTAACCATGTAGACCTTAATTGGTTTATTAGGCTAAGTGTCCACGAGTCTCATTACTTGAGATTTTGAATTGTGGAGGACGAGAAATGATAGAGTCAATTATAAGTCGGTATTCTTGCACAAGCTCACTTGGTGTAATTATTTGCCTATTCTCCTATCACTTGCTAATAATTTATCTGCAATAAGTAAGGTCGTACGATTTGAAAAGTTACTTAGCTTCTAGCCCAAGATCGTTTAAAAGTTGCTCGGTAATGATAAGAGTTCATAGCCAAGGCATAACTTATGAAGCGGGGCGCGAAGATTGGCGAGTCCGAAAAGGCCCTAACAAGGCATGAGGATTCATTTTATTGCTAAAGATCCAAGGTGATGTGAAAAGCATTATTCCCAAAGTCAATATGAAGGATCAAGAATCACGACGAAAAGCAATCAACTCCCATAAAGATCATGGAGAAGTCTATCCGAAAAGACCCTAACAAGGTATGAGGATAAATAGATCCAAGTCCGAAAAGGAGGCGGATCGTTGTATCTCAAAATCCCAATTAGAGATTGAAGAATAATCATGAAGTCGTGGTCAACAAAGTTGGAGTACCCCTTAAAAGTCTCCAAGTGAAGAAACTCTATTACGATGAGAAGACCATTATCTCAAGAACGTCTCTCAAGATATGAAGTATGAAGTACATGCCAAATATCGGCCCGAGAAAGGTCTCAAATCGTGAACCGAGTTATGCCAAGATATGAACTTTTTGATATCCCGAGAAGCAGTTTTAAGAGATTTTGTCCTTTAGCTAACTATTGATCAAATCGTCCTACTTTGCTTTCAGCCTAAATAAACTATCGAAATAAGTCCAAAAATGCATCTTCATGATCATTCTAAGACCAAAAATAAAATATAAGAGATACACCTAGGAATAAGGGAGTTTAAGCATTTAATTAAGCCATGTGTGTAAGTGTTTGATTTGCTAACTTATAATAACAATGATCTCGTTTTTAAGCTTAGTTTGGGGAACATGAAACTTGAGGGTGATAAATCTTCGCAGCACCAAAGCCCTAATGTAAGTCCTTGATTTCTTTGCAAGTTATTGCCATCCTTTTGTTTATTTTAAAGTTTTAATTTCTCTTAGTACTTTAATTTTTATTTAGTAGTATTTGAATAAGGCCAAGGTTGATTGATTATGAGAAAAGTGTAAATTTGCTTTATCACTAAGCATTGCATGAGGGCATGGCAATGGTTAAGTGTAGGGGATTTGATAGGTGTGTAAACACCCATCCTTTTACCACCTAATTCTGGCTAAAACAAGACCAAAACACGTATTTAATATCATTTGTTTGGAATTATGCGTGGTTTTTGTGTTTATTGTGTTTTCAGAGCTAACCGGATGAATATTAAAGAAAACATGGGATTGCACGGGTTTTATCAAGGAAAAAGACTCAAGACGAAGTCTATTGTCCAAGAGATGCAAAAGATTTGAAGTCAATGGGCCTATTTGAAGATTTATCGAAGAAAAGGACCAAAGATGGAAGATTTACATATGTCGAAGAAACTCAAGTCTATTAAACGAAGAAATTAAAAGACGAGTTGAATTTAATCGTCGACAAATCCCGGATCAGAATCGAAAACGTCAACTTTTCTGAAAAGACGAGAAGACAAGAAGAAAGGGAGATAGCCCACTCACCAACCAACCACTAGGAATATAAAAGGATTTTTCCTTCACATAATTAGAGAGTTAGTTTTATTTTTCCTTCCCAGTTTTCTCTTTGGTTCGTTTTCATCACCAACACCATTAGGGTGTTTGGTGATTTTTCATTTTTCTTTCAATCTTGTAAGTGTTAAATCTTTACTCTTGTTTACTTTTACATTAATCTTTCAATCCAATCTTTCTATTCATCTTGTTCATCTCCTTTTTTATTCAAAGTTTTCAAGTTCTTGTTTGATTGATTTTGATCTTTTAAAAGTTGTTGATTTAGTGTTTTTATGATTGGGATTTGATCCTTGTAGTTAGTAGATGATTTGTGTTCAATTTTGTAAAACCTTTTTGCGTATTTAGATTGATTTTGGATTAAAACAGCGTCTTCCTGTTCTTGCGTGCTGTTTCTGTTCCTTGCCCAGAAACTTTCCGAATTGCAAGTTTATTATTTCCTTATTCGGAATATTCCCATATTCCGAATAGTGCCTTTTCCTTTTTTCTTATTCGGAATATTTTATATATTCCGAATAAGGCCCTTATTCCGCATAGCAAGATTTTTCATTTCCTTATTCAGAATATTCCCATATTCCGAATAGGACCTTTCTTTCCGAATAGACGTTTTGCTGATTCCCTTATTCGGAATATTTCCTACTTTCCGATTAGCTTGTTTGTTTCATCCTTATTCGGAATATTTTACATATTCCGTATAAACCCAATATTCCGAATTGCCATTTCATTTTTTCCCTTATTCGGAATGTTTGGACATTCCGAATTGAGCACTTATTCCGTTTAGGCCATTATTCCGAGTTGATGATTTATTCCGCTTAAGTTATTTATTCCGAATAGGTTTTTCCGGAATAGACCTTACTTTCCGAATAGCCCTATTTTTCCGCATAGAGGATATTTTCCGAATAGAGATTTTATTTCGAATAGGTCATTTATTCCGCATAGTACTTGTTTTCCGAATAGGGTAGTTTCTGTTAGGGTATTTTTCCATTTACTGTTTACTGTTTGATTTAAATTTTTAAGTCTAGTTTTACTTTTAAATTGTTTTAAGCTTAAATCTTTCTTTACTTTATTCACTTTCCTCTTTAGTAGATTAGATAACTAAACCCTTTTTGTCACCAAGAACAAACCTTCCACTTTAAACCGAGATCAATTCGAGAGGATATCGAGAGAATTAATTGAACCCATATAAAAACGCTTGTATCAGTATTCATGCAACAGTTGTTACAGTTCATGACCTATATAAGATCTTGGCAAATTAAAATACAGAAAATATATGTTTTCAGAATTAATAAGTTATATTTCAGTTTCAGTACTTATGAACCAGGCTTATCAGATTTTATGCAGAGTTTTATCACATGTCATATCAGTCTTATAGCTTCATTGTTGTCTTCTATTCCATTTCTTTCAGTACTTCCTATTCATGCTATATCCGTCCACTGAGCGTTATGCTCAGCCGTAGTTTCCTTTCATGTTTTCAAACGGAAGGTACACAGGGACGATCTTAGGACTTCTAAGAGAGTACGTGCATTTGGATGGGAGCTATCCAGACTCCTTTATTTTTATGCACACATTACGTTACTTTACTTTGGTTGTTTGGACACTATTTCGTCCTTTTCCTTTCAGTACTTAATCTTTATTTTTGGGCTTATGTTGGACTACCGATGTTTGATTCCGGTACTTCCGTTTGGTCAGTTAATGTTTAATACATTGCCTTGCATGCATTGATGACACGCCATAAATACACGTAACGGTCCATTTATCCAAGTGGGGTGTTACAAGTTTGATTTAATCTTTTGGTTTGATTTTGATTAGTTTTGGATTAGATTCGTGTTTTCTTTGTCCCCGTGTTCTTCGTTGTCTTACTGTTCTCCAGGTATATTCCGAATCAAGCATTTGTTCCGAATCAAGGAGTTGTGTTGTGATTGTTCCGAACAAAGCAAATATTCAGGATAGGTGACATATTCCGGATAAAGCTTCTATTCTGGATCAAGCCAAACATTCCGGATCAGTGGAGTTTATTCGGAATAATTTATTATTCCGAGTGAATGTGCTTATTCGGAATATATTCCTGATTGAAGAATTATTCCGAATCAAGTTGTGCATTCCGAGTTAAGCTGTTCATTCGGAACATTCCGAATCAAGACATCATTCCGGATCAAAGTGATTCATTCGGAATATATTCCGAATCAAGACAACATTCCGAATCAAGGGAGTTGATTCGGAATATTCCGAATCAAGGTCATTTATTCCGAATCAAGGTTTTGTCTCATTTATTCCGGATCAGTGAAGCATTATTCCGAGTGAAGGGTTTATTCCGGATAAGTGACATATTCCGGATGAATCAATATTCCGGATGAGCCAATTATTCCGAATGAGTGTTTTATGTTAATTTATTCCGAACGAAGAAGAATTATTCCGGGTGAAGGTGACATACCGAACGATTAATTATTCCGAGTGAGGTATTTTCAGGTTCTTTTTAGTTTCTGTTTTTAATTTTAATTTTCAAGCTCTAATTTTCCTGCCTTTTTACTTAGTTGCACTTTAAGTTTAATTGCCTCAGATTTATTTTAGCCTTGCCTTAGTTTAAGTTTTAGTTGCGTTTTAAGTTTGCCTAAGATAGTTTTAAGTTTGCGTTATTTACTTTTAGTGCTATTTACTTTTCATCACGCACTAAATTCTTGTCATTTATTTTAAATTAGACTTAGATTTAAATTAACGTCATTTTCATTTACGTCTTGCACATTTATTTTAAACAACCAAAAATATTCTTTTTCACCAAAAACAATTGAGTCGTACTTTGAACCAGAAATCAATTCGAGAAGATACCGAGAAACGAACTTTCATAGTTTAAATAGGATTGCAAAACCCTAACATTAAAATGGCGCCGCTGCCGGCTCTTTTCGTAAAGATTAACGGTTTTCTGTGAGAGACGTGTTGCTTTTTGGGATCCGTTCATTCGTGAGCGTTATTTTTCTTGCTTAAAAATTTCAAAAAATCAAAAAAATAAAAAAATTGATAAAAATAAATAAAAATTAAAAATTTTCAAAAATCCAAAAAGATTTTATTTTTATTTTTCTTGTGTATATATATTATCTTTGTGTTTGGTATTGTTTTTTTGCCTTTGTAGTTGTATGCGTACTAGATCTTATACTTATCAAGAGCCCGAGACTCGTGAAGATTTAAGTATGGCAGGTGTGAACCACAACAATAATCCACCGCACCTCAATAATAACAACAACAATGTTCTTCCACAGCCCGATCTTCGGACAATGGAGGAGCTTTGTCAACCTACCATGTTTGGACGAGGAGGACCGATTGCGCCGATGCAAATCACGGCTCTGGAGTTTTCGTTTAAGCACCACATGATCCAGCAAGTGCAAACAAATCCATTTCGAGGAATGCCTGATGATGATGCCAACAAACACCTCGACAAGTTCATTACTATTACCCAAAGCATGAAGTTGCCCGGTGCCACAATGGATGTTCTTCGCCTACAACTCTTCCCACATACTTTATCACACCACGCCGAGAAATGGTTTGATCGTCTCCCGAAGAATTCCATTCATACTTGGGATGATATGAGCGCTACTTTCCACCATCCATGGTCACGAGCCTTCGCAATCAAATTAGCGGTTTCATGCAAGAACCCGATGAATCTCTCTTTGATGCTTGGAAAGATATAATGTTTTGATCGATCAATGTCCAAACCACAACATGCTCCCTGTAACCTTAATTGATACTTTCTACAACGGTTTGACTTTTCGTGATCGTGATACGATTAATGCAGCCGCCGGTGGCACATTTATGAAAAGAAGACCCGAGGAGTGTAGAGAGCTTATTGAAAACATGACTACTCATCATAAAAACTGGGATTCCTCCGCTTCTTCAAGGAAAAACCCGAGAGTCAATGTTTCTTCTACTTCAGCAAACCCTGATATGACCGAATTCACCCGCATGATGACTGAAATGAACAAAAATATCTTGCTTCTCGCTACAAACCAACAACAAGTTAAAGCGGTAGCCAATCCTTGTGAGACATGCGGCGATCCTCACTCATACACTGATTGTCCTTCTACTCAAGGAAATCCGGAAAACGTGTATGCAGTTTATGGTAATTATTCACCGGAAAATTACCAAGCCCGACCTCAAGGGGATAGAAATTTGCTGAGTTACCGGTCCAACAACTACCTTTCACCCGGTTTTTCTCCTCAAAACCAAAACCCCAACAATAACTACAATAGAAGCAACCAAATCCCACCTAGAGCTTCTAACCATTATCACCCACCCGCTCAACAAGCCCCACCCATGAATCAAGATGTTGAAGCATTAATGAGAACCCAAGGAGAGCAAATCAAGAATCTACAGAGCCAAATTATCAATTTGAAAGGGGATATCGCCAAGCAAGGGAATGAAATTAGATCCGAGCTTCGAGATAATATTCAATCCTCCTTCAGCAATCAAACGAATGACTTGAAGAATATGCTGGCTAGTTTCTTGCCCTCCAGTCAACCCTCTACCTCGAGTTCTCTACCTTCAAACACCGTCACCAATCCGCGAGCGAATGTGAGTGCTATTACTACCCATAGTGGAGTTACTTTAGTAGGACCACCTATCCCGCCCCCATCATCTACACCTCCTCCACCACCATTTATCCCTACTACTCCTACACCTAGTATTAGTACACCATTACCGTCTCCGCATCGTCGTGATGAAGTACCCACCAAGAATCCTCCACCAACCCCACCTTCAACATCTCAACCTTTACCTGCTACACCTACACCTTCACCACCCAAACCCAATATTCCTTATCCATCTCGCTTAGGCAAGGCCAAAATGCACACCAAGGATGACATTCAAGTGTCAAACTATTTGAAGAAAGTTTCGGAAATGACCGTCACTTTTCCCCTTGTCGAAGCTCTAGCACAAATGCCTAAATTTGTTAAGATGTTTAAGGAATTGCTTAGTAAAAAGGAGAAGATGGCCGAGTTTGTTAATACTCGATTGAATGAAAATTGTTCTGTCGTCCTTCTTAAAGAACTTCCGGAGAAACTTGGAGATCCCGGTCGTTTTGTGCTGCCTTGTACTTTTAACCAAACCGACAAATTTACTGCCTTAGCCGATCTCGGGGCCAGTGTAAATTTGATGCCTTTAAGTGTTTGAAAAAAGTTATCATTGCCCGACCTTACACCCACCAAAATGACTCTTGAGCTAGCCAATCGCACTCTCGCTTACCCCGTTGGTATTGCCGAAGATGTGTTCATCAAAGTTGGCACATTCACTTTTCCGGTCGACTTTGTCGTTGTTGATTATGAAATGGACCCTCGTATTCCGTTAATACTTGGGCGCCCATTTTTGAGAACCGGTAGAGCTTTAATAGATGTGGATAAATGTGAGCTCATCTTAAGAGTCGGGGTTGATGCACAAGTGTTTGAAATGGGGAAGCTTACAAGCAAATCCTTTGGAAGAGAATCAGCGAATATGATTAATGTGCTTGATGATTTTGTCGTCTACAACAATCCTCTATTCGAGTCTTGCGATGATAATCCACTTTTTCAAGATGATGTGGATGATTCTCTATCCAATTTGGAACCTTCTCCCATATATGATTCTCCACCGATCTTTGATGCTTATGATGATGATTCTAGCTCAGATTCGGATGATTATGATGATTTTACTTCCGAGTATCCCGACATGCCCACTTATGATGATTTTGATGAGGCCGATACTCTTTCGAGTGATTCTTCACATGATGAAGATCCTCCGCCATCACTTGATCCTACTTTGGATGACTACTCATTTGAGGAAGACTTCTCTACTTTTCTCAATACATACTTCCCTCATGAGAGTGATGCTCCTCCTTTAGACTTTGATGATTATGGTATTGATCCTACTTTGGATTTGAAGAAAATTCTTTCAAAGGAGAAGCAACCGGACGACACCAACATCCGCAGCACGTATGTTTTGACACCTCTTTGTCCACCTTCTGAGGACGAGGTTGTGCATTTTCTTCGCGGATCATCTTTAAATTCTGCTGAGCCTGAGTGTTATTTTCCCCTAAAGGAAAAGGTGTTCAACCCCGGTATCGATATTCTTCAGCCATCTCAGTATCCGTCTGATGAAATAAAAGGAAAAATTTTTGGAACTACTGAAGATATGCTTACACCTCTTCACCCTTGCTCCCACCGTGCTCCATCTTTGCTTAAGGGAACCTTGCCTACTCTTCTTTGGCTTGCCTTGTTCGCCTTAAACTTGTGCTATTTGATGGACGAAAACTATGTCTTTGATCTCGGTGGATATGTTTCATGCTTCTTCCTATGCTAATCAAGTTCGAGTCAGGCTCACGACTCGGTGAACAAAAATCAAGCGCTTATTGGGAGGCAACCCATGTATCTATCTTTTAGCTATTTATATCCTAAGTGTAGGGGAGACCCGTTGGTGTTTGCTATTTCCTCTCTTCTCTTATTCAGGGATTCGAGCGCTCAATGATCCACTTTTGATGACTTTTGACGAACCGTGATTCCGTGTTCCCTTCTTCCCGGTTCTATCCTAAACTCTTTTTGATTCTCTATTTTATATTTTCCAATATTAAAATAGGAATCACTTTAGTTGTCCTTTCCTTAGCAAGATTTAAACAAAGTGCACAATGTCCTAAGTTTAGGGGAGTTTACTCCCACATGCTTAAACATTGATGACAATGTTTATATTAAGTGTAGGGGGGACTTCTATCGAAGTTAAGTGGCCTTTTCCTTGTATTTGTCCTCATTTTTACCGGAAAATCAATTTTTCGACATTTTTGATCTATTTTGGCCTATCAGTTTTTCCCTTTGTATAGTTATTTTCTTTCTTTGCTAGAATAAATTTTAATAAAGTGGTTTTAATTTTCAAACGTTGTGAATCTTTTGACTCAACCCGAGTTCACTTATCTAAGTTTACTCTAGCTAGTATCCTTAACGTGTTTAAGTCAAGTTTTGCTAGGCTTTTATATAGGGAGCTATAAAACGCGAAAGTCTTAACTCTCACGGGTTAAGAACAAGAACTTTTCGCAAGTTCCTATAATTGATCCTAGAGAGTCGTTTATCAAGGGAACTTTAAAATGCGATTTCTAAACTTGAAAAAGTCTAAGAATTTGCAAGATCCTATAGATGACTCGAAAACCCAAAACTTTGATTTAATAGGCTAAGCATCCACGAGTCTCATTCTTTGAGATTTTAAATTGTGGAGAACGAGAGATGATAGAGTCAGTTATAAGTTTGGTATTCTTTCGTGAATTTATGTGAGTTAATTATAAGCCTATTCTCCCATCTCTTGCTAATAAATTTATCTGCAATAAATAAGGTTGTACGATTTGAAAAGTTACTTAGCTTCTAGCCCAAGATCGTTTAAAAGTTGCTCGGTATGGATTAGAGTTCATAGCCAAGGCATAACTTATTGAAGCGGGATGCGAAGATTGGCGAGTCCAAAAAGGTCCTAACAAGGCATGAGGGCTACATTTTGTTGCTAAAGATCCAAAGTGATGTGAAGAATCATTTATCAAAGATCAATATGAAGGATCGAGACACACGAAGAAAAGCAAATACTCCCCAAAAGATCATGGAGAAGTCTATCCAAAAAGGCCCTAACAAGGTATGAGGATAAATAGATCCAAGTCCAAAAAGGAGGCGGATCGTTGTATATCAAAGTCCAAAATAAAGATTGGAGAAAAATGAAGAAGTCGTGGTCCTAATATGAAGAATCTCTCAAAACTTCAAGTGAAGAAATTCCTATTATGAAGAGAAGACCATTATTTCATGAACGTCTCTCAAGATTTGAAGTATGAAGTCGCTGCCAAATATCGGTCCGAGAAAGGTCTCAAATCGCGAAGCGAGTTATGCCAAGATATGAACTTTATGAGGTCCCGAGAAGCAGTTTTAAAAGATTTTGTCCTTTAGCTAACTATTGATTAAATCGTCCCATTTTATTTTTAGACTTAATAACTATCGAAATAAGTCAACAATGCATCCTCGTGATCATTCAAGACAACAATAAAATATAAGAGATACACCTAGGAATAAGGGAGCCTAAGTAAATAATTGGCCCACATGAGTTCGTGTTAGTTTGCTAACTTATAATAACAATGATCTTGTTTTTAAGCTTGGTTTGGAGAAAGTGAAAACTTGAGGATGATGATCATTCATGACATTTTCAAAACCCTAAGGTATGTTTTTGATTTCTTTACTTTGAATGTTTATAATTTTCTATCTCTTTAATAAAGGCCAATATGGGTTGATTACGATGGAAAATGTAAAACATGCTTTGTAACTAATGCATTGCATGAGGATATTGTAATGGTCAAGTGTAGGGGATTTGATAGGTGTGTAAACACCCATCCTTTTTACCACTTAACTACAATAATAACCGGGCCAAAACGTGTATTTTATGTCGTAAATGTCGGAATTATGTCGTAAATGTCGGAATTATGTCGTAAATGTCGGAATTATGCGTGGTTTGTGTTTTTGTTGTGATTTAGGACGAAATTGTGAAAAGGGGAGAAAACACGGGCATTCACGGGCATTTATCGAAGAAAAAGACGAAAGACGAAGTCAAGAAATCAAGAGTTCAAAAAGAACGGAAGTCCAAGACCAATTCTGAAGATTTATCGAAGAAAAAGTCAAAAGACGGAAGTTTACTTAAAGCCGAAGAACTCAAGTCTATTTTATTGAAGAATTACAAGACGAGTTTAAAGAAATCCCGAGACAAAGTCGTTAAAGTCAAAAGATTAAGAAGACAAGGACTTAATCATGCAATTAAGGAAAGAAGAAAGAGGGGAGGAAGCTTCCTAAGCACCTCCCTAATCTCCCCTATAAATAGATCATTAGTGTTTTCATTTCATTTTGTTGGCTAAGTGTGACAATTAGTCTTCCACCATTTAATTACTTGTTCTTTAATTACATGTCATTTAAATACTTGTCTTGCACCTTAAATTCATTTAATTTCAAGTAAGTTTCCATTTAATTCTTGTCAATCTTTACTTTTCTTGTCAATCTCCTATCTTCCTTTCTTTAATCTTTAATCTTTATGTTCATGTTTATGTTTTTGATGTTTTATTGATTTGATTTAAGTGGGTTTTGATTATTTTGATTAGTATTGTTAGTTTGATTGTTTTGGATTGTTTGTTTATGATTAGTATATGTTAATTGATTAGTTTGATTTAATCTTTTGGATTGATTTTGATTAGTTTTGGATTAGATTCGTGTTTTCTTTGTCCCCGTGTTCTTCGCTGTCTTACTGTTCTCCAGGTATATTCCGAATCAAGCATTTGTTCCGAATCAAGGAGTTGTGTTATAATTGTTCCGAACAAAGCAAATATTCAAGATAGGTGACATATTCCGGATAAAGCTTCTATTCCGGATCAAGCCAAACATTCCGGATCAGTGGAGTTTATTCGGAATAATTTATTATTCCGAGTGAATGTGCTCATTCAGAATATATTCCGGATCAAGGATTGAAGAATTATTCTGAATCAAGCTGTGCATTCTGAGTGAAGCTGTTCATTCGGAACATTCCGAATCAAGACATCATTCCGGATCAAAGTGATTCATTCGGAATATATTCTGAATCAAGACAACATTCCGAATCAAGGGAGTTGATTCGGAATATTCCGAATCAAGGTCATTTATTCCGAATCAAGGTTTTGTCTCATTTATTCCGGATCAGTGAAGCATTATTCCGAGTGAAGGGTTTATTCCGGATAAGTGACATATTCCGGATGAATCAATATTCCGGATGAGCCAATTGTTCCGAATGAGTGTTTTATGTTAATTTATTCCGAACGAAGAAGAATTATTCCGGGTGAAGGTGACATTCCGAACGAGTAATTATTCCGAGTGAGGTACTTTCAAGTTCTTTTTAGTTTCTGTTTTTAATTTTTAATTTTCAAGCTTTAATTTTCCCGCCTTTTTACTTAGTTGCACTTTAAGTTTAATTGCCTCAGATTTATTTTAGCCTTGCCTTAGTTTAAATTTTAGTTGCGTTTTAAGTTTGCCTTAGATAGTTTTAAGTTTGCGTTATTTACTTTTAGTGCTATTTACTTTTCGTCACGCTTTAAATTCTTGTCATTTATTTTAAATTAGACTTAGATTTAAATTAACGTCTTTTTCATTTACGTCTTGCACATTTATTTTAAAACAACCAAAAATATTCTTTTTCACCAAAAACAATTGAGTCGTACTTTGAACCAGAAATCAATTCGAGAAGATACCGAGAAACGAACTTTCATAGTTTAAATAGGATTGCAAAACCCTAACATTATGGTCACTTCGGTAAATTCTCGTTAGTTTTGATGTTATGAGCTTAGTGTAATAAAATTATTGTTTTATGTGAGCAAATAGTAACGTAGCTCAAATTGGTAGACATGTATTCAAAACTGTTATTGCAAACCTATAAATTCACTCAACCTTTGTGTTAACTTGTAAGCATATATTTCAAGAATTTATGACTGATAGCATGGAGCAGCACAAGGATGGCATGAAGAGGCGCGATCTTGAAATTATTGACATAGATTTTGGGAACCTCATATTGTTAAACTATGATTTTTAATTATATATAATGGAAGTTAATTTAATCACTCTTTTGAGTTGTTTTCTATCATTATGACTTGTGTCCTATGAAGTAATACCCCAGATTAGCTTCCGCTGCTATAAGGTGATGAAACCTAATAGATTCGGATCTTTAGGCTGCTAGGAATGATCATAGTTCATATGATTAGATAATCACAGCGAAACAGAACCATAATCATTAAACAAGATGTTTAGGCACAAGAACACATGAATTACTCAACGATTGTTCATTATATTAATAATAAACAACCACTAGACGTGTATATATTTAATCCCACGTCTAGTACAACACGCGCTTTAGGTTTACATTGTATATGAAATTTATGAATAAACTTATAACCCTTGGTTCCTTTTATAGTGTAAGGATTAGGTTTTACAAGAGATAAGATCAAATAAACATGCATATCTTCTATTTAAATAAACTAATACATAATATTCATAAATAATATTCTGAATATTTATCCTAAATAGATTTTCTAATAGCGTTAAAGGCTGTCAGCGTCCCTTTTACATTTGTCAGCGTCTAGACACAATGTGTCAGCGTTGAAACAAACGCCTTCATGTTTTCTTCGTTTTGAGTTTCTGCCACATCAACTTTTTAGACCCAACAATCTTCCCCTAGTTGATGTCGGCAAAACTCTTTGTGTATCTCTTGTAAGTGGTACATCATCTTCAAATTGTTTCCCGTCAAGTGTAGCATATGTAGCTCTATGTAAGGATCTTTGAAGAAAAATAACTATAATATTCTTGATGTAGAAGTAGAATAACCCAAACCAATGTTCCATGTCTTGTATTATCCACGTGACGTTGAACTTATACTGATAGAAAAATATAAGTAGACCTCGATCCCATTGTCAAAATCCTCATCCTTTGTGAGACACTAAGCACGATAATGTAACTCCTTCAAGTGATAGCAAGGTATCTAGTTGCTAGATTTGACAAGTCTTCGTCACCAAACATTTAAAGCACGAACAAGTTATCATCAAAGTCAGTTGCTGTTGACTTTAAAGATATGATAAAACACAAGCTCGCGAAAATCTACTTCAAGCATCAAATTTACCATAAGAATTCTCCCCCTTAAGCCAAGACCTCTTCATGACGAGTTTTAATGAAACAATATCTTCATATGTAAAATCCATTGATGGATAACTCTTTCACAAGGCTACCCCGATTACATAATAAATATTACTCCAATAATACTTCACGAATTACTGCTAACTTACATAAAAATCATTGATCCCTTTAAGAATATCCGAGCCATTAATATCAAGACGATATTCTGAATAAAATAGAGATTCCATGTACCTTCGTGTGTAAATACCTCGTTTTGTGTGCCAAAACCTAACCAATTTTCAAACAACAACATTTCCTTTGTCGTCCAATAACCTTCATTGTCCAATATCTTTACCATATGTATTTTCCAATATCGGACAACACTAAGTTTTTCTATCAGTGCCTACATACTACTATGTCAGTGCCAACTTTATACTCGTCAGTGCCTGGCCATCAATGTCTTAACCATGCTTTGTCAGTGTCAATGACTTCCACTGACAACAACTTCTATCAGCGTCTAGAAAACACACGCCAGTGGCTAATCAATCTAGGGTTTTACAAACCTCAAATCATGATTTTATGTGAAAACCATTAACTACAGTGAACTTCGACTTGGAATAACTTTATCTTGAGAGCTCGGATCGAATATCCATTCAGTGAGATCCTAGACACAAGTGTCAAGAACCTACAGCACAAATTTCACGATGATCCAACGGTTAACGAAGGAGAAATCGCGTTTTTACTATTACTGATCACAGAAAACAACATATGAACACCGCTGACTTCGACGCTTAATAACTTTTTCTTGAGGATAGATCTTGACAATCCCTCCGGTGGATATCTAGATATATGTGTGTAGAACGCACACAAAAGATTTTGTAGCGATCCAACGGTTTAATAAAAAGTTATGCCCTTCATACTACTGCTGTGCACACAAAACCGCTCAGAAAAACCCTATACGGATTTTTCTTCCTTCTCAACAATGCGAACACCTTGTTGGTCCTAGCATCACGAGCCACGAGGCTCTGATACCAATTGATGAAACCTAACAGATTCGGATCTTTAGGCTTCTAGGAATGATCATAGTTCATATGATTAGATAATCACAGCGGAACAGAACCATAAGATCAAATAAACATGCATATCTTCTATTGATGAAACCTATAGATTCACGGATCTTTAAGCTACTAGGCATAATTATTGTTCATATGATATAAATCATAGCAGAAAAGAACAATAATCATGAAACAAGGTGTTTAGGCACAAAAACACAAAGAATTACTTAACGATTGTTCATTATATTAATAATAAACAACCACTAGACGTGTATACATTTAATCCCACGTCTAGTGCAACACACGCTTTAGGTTTACATTGTATATGAAAGTTATGAATAAAACCTAAGACCCTTGTTCCTTTTATAGAATAAGGATTAGGGTTTACAAGAGATAATATCAAATAAACATGCATATCTTCTATTTAAATAAACTAATACAGAATATTCAGAAATAATATTCTGAATATTTATCCTAAATAGATTTTCTAACAGCGTTGAAGGCTGTCAGTGTCCCTTTTACATTTGTCAGCGTCTAGACACAATGTGTCAGCGTTGAAACAAATGCCTTCATGTTTTCTTCGTTTTGAGTTTCTGCCACATCAACTTTTTAGATCCAACAAGAGGTAAAAATGGGGGTGTTACAGTATGTTATTCCCACTTCAATCCATAACACAAGATTTATAATAGATTTAGAGAAAGAAAGAGAAGAAAGTTAGAGAGAGAAAGTATAGAGAATGGTAGAAGGTTAATGTTTACTAGAGATAGAAAGTAAAAAGAACCAACACCCTCTTTTACACATGGAAGAGGGTTTATATACCCATGAGATTGGTGGGCTCATAGGCTTGTTTCTTGGTCCGGGCTTGGCCTATCTTGGGCATAAAGCCCCTACCTTAGACAATATTAGCTTAAAGTCCAAGTCCGGTTTTCTCGACTAACCTATTTCAATACAAGACCTTTAACGACTAAGATGACCTATTACATTCTTGTTCGACTATATAGAATGTAGAAACTAGAAGGGGGGTTGAATAGTTTCTCTTCGATTGGCAACCAAATTAAAATTACTTTCAATTTGGTTTGTATCAAAACTATCTTTTACTTGAAGCTAAGTTGCATAGTGATTAGGTTCAATTCAAATGCACTAGTAAAGATAATAGGTAAGTGTAATGATAATGAAATAAGTAAAGAGTAAGGAAGGAGACAACCTAGTGGGAAGACACCAAGATTTATAGTGGTTCGACAACGAGGCTCTATCCTCGTTTCTACTCCACTCCTCGAGTACACCTACTCGAGATTTCCACTATATCCACAAGCTCCCTTCTTGGCAGAGAAAACCTTACATCGTCGCTTACATTATTTTCCGACACTAAGCTAAATGTCGAGACATAATCTTTAGCTAGGACCAATCTACACAACGTTGCCCACTTCACAATTTAGCGACACAAGGCTAGATGTCGAGTTCTAATCTCAAGGTAGAACCAATCTTCACGACGTTGCCTACTTCACCATTTTATGACACAAGGCTAGATGTCGAGTTCTAATCCAAAGATAGAACCAATCTTCATGACTCTTCACTTTGAAGCTAAGTGAGAACTTCACACAGCACAACTACTAATCACTTTCAAGTTGAGTGAGAACTTACAAGACACAACCACATCACTTTGTAGTTTAGTGAGAACTCCTAATCAATCTATTACAACTCAACTAAACATATCCAAGTACACACATGTAGCTTGGATCTACACAACACAAATCCAAGCAAACACATATGAAATGGATGTACACAACAAATCCAAGTATTCACAAATAACTTGGATGAACACAACTAGTCCAAGTATTCATAAATACAATAGATTGACATAAAACAAAAAGGGTATCATGATGAATATGACTAGCTCATGGATTCATCTTTATCACAACACTAGTGAGTGAGTGATCTTCTCATTGGACAAGGTAAAGGAGAGGATCAAGAGGATAATCATATGTAAACATCCTTAACACTTTAAGTGATCATTTACTAATGATTATGCTATAGAAAAGAGAAAGGGGGCTGAGAAAAACGTCCAAGAGGCTTGTTGGAAAATGAGATTTGATCCACTATTTAAAGGAGACAAAGTATAACGGCTATCTAACGGCTATCTGGGCGCGGTACCTTATCTAGCCCGGCGGTTCCTTATCGCTAGGGAACCGCCTAGCTACTTAAGGTTCCGCCCGTAGACTACGCTCCGTTTTTTGTCTTTTAGTGGGGTAGGAATATCTGAGGTATTTGAAGCCTTCAAAGGATATTCTAATAGCATATGGAATATGCTTTTTTCAAATTTACATTTTCCATTTTAATAAAACATTTTCTAAAAAAGAAAGTTTATTAAAAAGTCTTTTGTCATATTAACAAAGTGAGTTTTAAGGATAATCATTTTGATGACCACTAAGTATGATTAAGAAAGGTTAGTGATATGAGTATTACCTTGATGATAGTGTTAGTTAAATAACTCGTTTTATGTTTTACACTAAATGTGTTGTATAGTTTGTTGTGATCAAAACTAAGAAAGATTAGTTAACACTAATAATGTTTTTAGGCATCACTTGCATTAACAATCTCCCCTTTTTTGATTACGACAAACGATAAACTCATTTACGTAGAAACACAAAATATCGAATTATTAACGAGTTTATCACTATCATTTCTCCCCCTTTGTCGTAGCAAAAAGGTTAGCACAAGTCTTTTGAAGAAAATCGGACTTTGCAAGTAGCTCCCCCTTGGTGGTTGCTCCCCCTTGCTTGGGGCACCAAGTATGTGAGCTAAGGTGACATGCTACACAAAGGTTAGTAGAAAGAAAAGAAACACCAATGTATATATGATCACTACCTACTAAGTAACTTGAGAGGGAGAGAGAAGAAATCTCAAATTAGAAGCAAGTATTTTGCTAAGTATGTCCAAAAAGGTAACTGACAAAATCAAGCTTCAATCCAATGAAGATGATAAACTTGTCAATGGGTTAAAGCTTAGAATTGATGGAATCACCCATAAGCAATTGTAAAAGTTAACCATGATCAACTCAAAAGAGAACTAAGGAAATAACACACAAACAACACAAAGGTTACATAAAAGAAAAGACACAACAAGGTAGATAGTCATACACACAACTTGAGTATCTAAAGCAAAAGAAAAAATATGGAAAATAAACCACAAAGCATAAGCTATTCTAATAGTGATAATTTTCCAAGATTGCTAAAAAAAATAAAAGACTCTAAAACAACTAAAGTAATAAAGACTCTAAGAGTAGTTAGTCCTTTAGTTGGAAAAATAAGACGACGATGCATCATTCGAAGTTTTGTCCACCGGAACGAAAACTTGGAGAGGAGGTCGAGTGAGGAGGAATTCAAGGAAATTTAACTTCTCATATACATAAGCAAGTTCAATTTGTTGAAATCGACAACAAGCACACGAGGATCCATGATGCAACACAAAATCGGTGGATGGGGGTAGGTCATCAAACCTAGGGTTTGGTGGTGGTGGGGTAATAGGGTAGGAAATATTTTCACAATGCCTTGTGAGGTTTGGGAAGGTTGAAAGGTCATTGAGTTGAGGGGTGTTGAAGGATTGTGGTGGTGGGGGAACATTTTCTTTTGCTCCGGTGATGGGGTTAATGGTATAAGTCTCATTCCAATACTTGATTGGAGAGAAGGTAGGGTTTTTAGGATGTTTGGAAGAAGATGGTTCATTCTTCTTAATCCAAATAGGTCGAACCAAGATTTTCGATTTCTTTGAAAGCTTGGAAGAGGAAGATTTGGGTGAGTTAGGTTGTGACAAAGAAATGTCAAGGTTATGAATGGAGGAGTTAGGCATTGTGAAGGTGTGAGAATGAAATCTCAAGGTTGAGAAGGTGTGAGAATGAAATCTCAAGGTTGGAGATGTGTGAGAACGAATTCTCAAGGTTGGGAAGGTGTGAGAATGAAATCTCAAGGTTGGGGTATAAGTAAAATGTAATCAAGGTAAGAATTTGAATACAAAATGTGAAGTGTCAAGGACTGTTTAGCCAAATTGAGCAAACAAGGAATCTTGACAGGGTATAGGGTTTAAATTTTTTTGACCAAAAACGAGTCAAAAGCCAGTTTCTGTCCGCGGTACCTTATAGGGAACGGCGGTTCCTTATCACTTAAGGAACCGCGCGACTTTAAGGAGCCGCCTGCAGTGGACTTGAAACCAAGTTTTTCCAGGGTTTTCAGAAAAACTAAGACTTTTTCAAAAAGTTGCAAATCTTGGAATTTTGCCTCTATTAGCACTAAATTATGATAGGGTTGCATAAAAGCAACACATTCACAAAGAATGTCTTGACAAAGGGTGACAAAATATTTAGATATCATTTTGAACCAATTTTAGTCAAGTTTTTAGAGGTTGTAAAAGATTTAGGTTCAATTTTAATTTCAAATTAAAGTTGATTAATGTGCACATAAGAATAGAAACACATTAAGCTAAATCCATTAATCAACTTCATGAAAAACTCATGAAGGAAGAAAGTACAATGACAAATGAAAGAAAAGAACAACTAACTAATACAAAGTTAGCTTAATACTAGATCTAGATGAGTAGTCTTCTTTGGCTTGGTTTTGTTGAAAAAACACTTATTAAGAAAACTCATCATTCATCTCCTAGGAGGAGGCATGGAGAACAAGGTAAGCAAGAACTCTTGCAACCTCCTATGTAGTCCAAACATCTCCATCCTAAGGTTATGTATGATGTAGTGGTAGAGGCAACATGGAAAATTAAGACCATGAGTCTCTTGAAACCCATAGTAAGGATCACCCAAGAGGAGGGAAAATGGGACACCCAAAATTGGAGTGTTTGAGTTTGGTGGAGGTAGAGGAGGCATGTTCTCCAAGGGTGATGTGGGTGAGAGTAGAGGCATGTTCCCCAAAGGAGAAATGGGTGAGTGTGGAGGTATGTTCTCCAAGGTTGGTGAAATGGGTGAGTTAGGAGGGGTAAATGGTGAAGTCACCAAGGTGTCATCAAAGTCATTCACAAAAGGAATGTAACACCCCACTTTGATAAGTAGACCGTTACGCGTAATTATGGCGTATCATCAAAGCATACAAGGATAAATGTCTAAACATTACATGACCATAGGGTAAACCGGAATCAAACATCGGTTCCTAAACATAAGCCCAAAACAAAATAAAAGAATGAAAGACTAAGCAAGCATAAGTATATAAAGGCAAAAAGGAAAAGAAGTCTCTAGCAGCTTCCATCCTATGCACGTCCTCCAAATACTCGAGTCTTTCCTAGGGTACCTGCCGTTTTGGGACATGGAAAGGAAAGTAACGGCTGAGCAAAATGCTCAGTGTACGGATATAGACATAGTATACATGACTAAAACATAATAAAGACTTAATAGCAGCGGAATTGTATAAGTCCTGGAAAACCTGGAACATGTTCATAAAACTGGTTTTATAGTTTGAAAGCCTTATGTTTATCTTATGAAAATTGTTTAACATATTTTACCATTAGCCAATATAGGTCATGAAAATCCACCGTGCATGAATACTTGGAGGGGTGACCTTATCATGCAAATTAGAGGGGCTGGCTCTAATTTAATATACTGGTTCTGGGTAGGAGGGATCAGCTCCTTGTGAAGGATGCAAGGCACACACCACATTCACACTGAGTAATCTGCTGAAAACATGTAACTAGGATGCACCCATACGCCCCACATAATAAATATAATAAATGGCCAAAAGCTGAAGGGACGCCACGAGCAATCACTCCGCCGTGGTGAAGTCATAACATCAGTGCCTCTAATGTTATGGTTATGGTACCTCCATAACTAGGTGAAACTGGTCATGCATGTATATGGATTTAGGTATTCTAATTAAACATAAGCAAATTCAAAAACATATAAAACATATACTAGGGAAAAACAGTTGGCTGCATACGGGGAATCCTAATAAGGAAAGAATGTCCATACTGAAAGGACGGGAATCCGTACGTTATGTCCAGTGAACAAAGAAGACGAACGGAAGAGAGTCCTACTTCGATATCACTAACGCTACATAAATACATACGTGTATAAGTATCTGATCACTGAGTACGTAACTGGTTTAATGTTATGTCTTACCTTATTTTATAAGTTCATGTCATGTTGTTAGCCTCAAAATATTGAGCCAAAGAAGAATGCTCGGTCATATGTTTATTATGTATCGTATTTTAGAACGTTGTAATAGGTAGTATATTAGTCGTGTAATTACGAGCTTAACTTTAAACTAAGGTTCATTAATAAGTAACCAAAGCCCAAAAGGAAAGCCCGGCCCATGATCATATAGCCCATTAAGCTACATGTAAGTAAAGGCTATATAAACCCTTCCTAGCATGTTAGGAAGGGTGTTGGTCATTTCATTTTCTCTCTAATCTAATATTCCACAAGTTTCACCAACCATTTTCTCTCTACTTTCTCTCACTACTTTCTCTCTCTAGAATTCTTCTCATTCCTACCTTTCTTTAATAAATTCGTGTGATTATAACAATCATATTTTAGGGACAACAATTGGTATCAATCGCCATGGGGTAGTTTTGTGATTGTTTTTGAGTTTTCATTTGATTTCATCCTTCTTTCTTTCTCGAATTCATATTTCTTTGTGCTTTTCGTGTTCTATATCTTGCTACAAATCTTCTATATACTTGTTGTAGAGATTTGGTTGTTTTGGTTTGGTTAAAAACACGATCTTGTTGCCTAAAAGTTGCTAAATTTGTTGCCTAAAAGTTGCTAAAATCGTTGCCTAAAAAGTTGGAAAAAAGTCCCTTATTGCGACAGCTAGAATTTCGGAAAGGTAAGTACGGTTTCGATCGCAATAACCCTAGGGTTTTACTTTGCGATCAGTATTGCGATTGCCCCTTATTCCGATCTGAACATTCCGATCGTTATTGCGATCTGGATTGCGACGGATTTAAGGCAATCTTGAAACGTTACTCTGCCCACATTGCGACAGCCACATTCCGATCTGGGATTGCAATCTGGGATTGCGATCTGGGATTACGACAGAACATTGCGATCTGGGATTTCGATAGGTACACATTCATTGCGATCTAAAGGACATTCCGATCTGAACATTTCGATAGTATATTGCGATCTAAAGGACATTCCGATGGGCATTCCGATGGCACATTCCGATGACATGTTTAGCTAAATTTTTATGTCATTTAAAATCAAATTTTTTCCATACTAGTTTTAGGACATTTCTAGCTCAATTTCAAAATTTGGTGATTACAAATTTTTTAGGTCTACCGTTTTGTCGGACTGAGGAATTTATTGTCGGGCTGAGAAAAAAAAAATCGCAATTTTCGGAATTTCAACAACCAAACAATCACAACACAACTACTTAAGATCCACATTCGATTCATCATTTCAGAGAATATTGAGATGGATTCTACTGCCGAATACCGTGTGACGAACAACAACATAATGGTGGCAGGTAACAAGGAAAGACCACCAATGCTTGTGTCGGGTCGATATGATCAATGGCAATCCCGTTTTATACGTTACCTTGACACAAAACCTAACGGTGATGCTTTAAGGCAATGTATTTTGGAAGGACTCTATAAACTCTCAAGGATTCAAGTTCCTGGAGTACCAGCCACAGACACAAGTGACGCACAACCCGCATATGAACGTGATGAGAAGAGGACCGACCTCACCCCAGAGAACCGTGCGTGGTTTGATGCAGAGAAGGAAGCAATCTACTTAATTCTCAGTGGCATTAGAGATGAGATTTACTCTACGGTTGACGCATGTCCTACTGCTCAAGAAATGTGGACGGCCATTGAAAGATTGCAACAAGGTGAATCACTTAACAAACAAGATGTGAAAACTAAGATGTTTTGGAACTTTGGCAAGTTTACATCAAAGGATGGGGAATCAATTGATTCTTATTACTCCCGATTCTACAAGATGATGAATGATATGACCCGAAACAACTTGCAAGTTTCCACCATGCAAGTCAATGTCCAATTTCTACAGCAACTTCAACCAGAGTGGACACGGTTTGTCACCTTGGTCAAACAACAACAAAAGTTAGACGAAGTTTCATATCACAAGCTCTTTGACATCTTGAAACAATTTCAAAATGAGGCAAATGAACTTCGAGCTGAACGAGTTGCAAAGATTTCCAATCCACTTGCTTTGGTGTCTACCACTCAACATTACCCAGAATATCACTCCCGTACTTCAAAGACCTACTCTACTCAATCATCATCACCACGATCATCCATTGTCTCCAAGTCACATGTTCCAACACGATCCCGCGGCAAAGAAGTTGCAAGAGCACCATCACCCATACCTGAGCAATCATCCGAAGAAGACAGTGATGAAGAAGTAGCTCAAAGGGATAGGGAATTCAAACAACAAATGGCTTTCGTTATGAAGCAATATAAGAAAATCTACAAACCCACCAACAACAACCTTCGAACATCTTCAAACTCGAGGAACACCCATGCACTGAGTCCTCCAAGGTATGACACACGAAGACGTGTTGAGAGTCCTCCAAAGTATGATCGACAACCTAAGTATGATAATCAGAGGGTGGCTACTGTTGTTGGAAATAGGGAAACTGTTGGTACTCAAGTTGTGCAACAAAGTGGGATTCAGTGTTTTAACTGCAGAGGTTTTGGGCATTTGGCCAAGGAATGCAGGCAGCCAAAGAGGGTTAAAGATTATGGGTATCATAAGGAAAAGATGCTGTTGTGCAAGAAAATGGAAGCTGGAATCAAGTTATCAGCTAAGGAAGGAGAAATGCTTGACGACACAGATGATGAACTCTCTGACCAAGAACTCGAGGCACATTATTCATACATGGCAAAGATTCATGAGGTCCTTAACGTCACTGAAGATGACAATGGTCCTATCTTTGATATCGAGCTAATTGATAAGGTACAAGATGATGCTGAATATAATGTTTTTGGTGATACACATGAGCATAGTGATCTACCAACAACAATTACTGACACGTGTATGATGGAAACGGTTGATAGCAATACCACACCCGATTCATCAAACATGTGCAATAATGAGTTTGAGGATGATCAACATGCAAATGAGTATGATGACGAGGAGCGTGTCGCGCTTGCTAATTTAATTGCTAGTTTACAAAAAGATGTCAATGAAAATAGAAAGAATCAAAAGCAATTAAAGAAGGCAAACGCAGCGCTCACTCAAAACTTTGAAGAATGCAAAGCCGCTCTTATAAAATCTAGTGAGACTATTGATAGTTATAGGGCTGAGCTTCTTCAAAAGACCAACGAGCTTGAGGGGTACAAAAGTCGTGTCATCAACGTTAAAAAGGACGATTTTGAAAATAAATACAATGAAGCTCTTGCTTTGTTAACTAAAGAAAAACGTCAATTTAATGTTTTATTAAGTGATGAACGTCAAAAAACGTACCTTGCCACAACAAAAGTTAATGAACTTGAACAGAGAATTTCTACGAAAACCACTGATTCTGCTAAAATTCTTGACGAGAAGAAACAAGAGGTTGAAACATTAAAACAAGATTTCAAAAATATACAAAGCAAAGATACTGAAAAAGTAAAGGATCTCGAAGAACAAGTCGATTTTTTGAAAAAAGTTGTTTATAATACACATGACTCTATTCAAACCGTAAGAATGATAGCACCTCGGTCGTTTTTCAAAGGTCAACCTAGCTTTGCCACCCCCAAGTACCTCGAACAAGCTCAAGCTGCAAACCCCCATTTATATCTTGACGAGTCCGAATGGACCAATCATGATTGCCCTGTAACTAACCTCGATAGTGAAGAGACGTCCCTTTGGGATGAGGAGAGTAGATCACCAGTCAATAAAGATTTTGTGAAACCATATAACTATGCTTATGAAAACAGTCTTTATGGTCTTTTCACTCCACAAAAACAGAAGTCTCGTGAGGAATTATTTTTAGAATGCAAACAAAAAAGAATTCAATGGAAAAAAGCTTTTGCCACTAAGAGGAAAACTAATGTTTTTAAATATATTAATTATTTGCCTCTAGATGCTTCTAAAAGCAAAAGTAGAAAAATACTTGGTTTTCTTAAACACCACGTTAATAATGTTCAATCAATTGTTGAAAGCGATTGGGAGAAACGCCAAAAGGATAAGTGGAAAACCGAGATTCCTCACGACATAACTGTGCTTGTAAAAGAACTTTTAATACCAAATACGAAGATAATAAAAGAACATGTTCTTGAGTTTGAAAATTTAATTCAGTCTGAAATGTTTGATGATTTGAAATATGTTGAGTCTCTTGAAAAAGAAATTGATGACCTTCAAAATGACAAATTAGAATTTTCAAACGAATATGATCTACTCTTAGAAGAATGTCTCTCCAAAGATATTTTGTGTGTTACTCTTCAATCTTGTGCTGATATCGATGAATATTCTGATGTTGCATGCAAATATCTTGATAAAATCAAAGAGTGTGAGCGTCTTGAACTTGAGCTTTCGAAACATAAAGAAAATGTTGATAAAAAGGCTTTTGAGTTACTTCAACACAAAACTGATTTCCTTCAAAAACATTGTCATTCTCTTGAACTTGCTTTGCAAAAAGACGTTGGTAGTTTTCCACATGATAATAAATTGCAAGAAAAACTTTCCCAAACGTTTCGAGAAATGAACGAACAGAATTTGGAAATTAAAGGGTTGAAAGCTCAGTTACAAGACAGGGACAGAGCGATAGCAGAGTTGCAGAAACTCATTGCTAAGATGGGTGGGAAGATTGTGGAACCTAGTGTTAAGAAACCTGCTGTAAGACAACCCAATGCTCAAAAAGTGACTAGACCCTCTGTCTTGGGAAAACTATCTGTTTTCTCTAATTCTGCATTTGCGAAACCTGCGTTTGCCCCCAAGACGGATAGGAAGGATAGGTTACCACAAAACACTCCCAAAACAAATATTCGATCACAAAGCATTAAGAACACAAATGTGGTTAAACCAGGGATGTATAGATTGACCACTAAACCCACACAAAACAAAGAAAGTCAATCACCTCAGACTTCTAGAAACACTAATAGACGTGTGTCTTTTACTACAGGAGTAGTCCCCACTGCTAGTGTTAGCCGGCCCCAGCTTAAGAGCACTCGCATGAATGAAAAGGTCTGGCAAAACAAAAGTCAAGGGAAGATGAAGCAAGTAGAAGACCACCCTAGGATTTTCAATGTTTCTAAGAATAAAACGTCTATAATCGCGTGTAATGACGATTTGAATGATTCGACTTTGAATGCTATGAAAGTTAAGTTTGTTTGTGTGATATGTGGAAAGTGTGCTAATGCTAATCATGCTATGTGTGTTTCGAATAATGTCAAAGGCGTAGAAACTAGAACTAAGAAGCAAACTGTGATGCCTATTAGTGCTAGAAAACCCAAACGTAAAGTGAACCATTCTGGTGCAACCCCCCCCTAAGAAAAGTATTGCATCAGACTCCACCACTAAGAACCCTAGAAGCAGAATTAGGGAATTATATGAGTCTGCTAGCAAGCCTTGGAAATGGTGGTTTGCTAATCAATGTCCTCCAGGATATAAATGGATGCCTAAGGTTAGGACAGAAAATGTGACTACGAGCGTTAGTGTGCCTCTAAGTGATGAAACTAGGGAAACTAATGAATCGGAAATCACAACTAACATGGAATCCAAGTTAGCAAATGCTCCATCGTGTTCTAATTCTTCTACAGGTGATCGAAGTAATTCTCTTCATAATGGACTCCGGATGCACGAAGCACATGACGGGGAATCTCAAGCTTCTAATTAACTTCGTGGAGAAGTTCCTGGGTACGGTCCGATTCGGAAATGATCAATTTGCACCGATCCTAGGATATGGAGACTTGGTTCAGGGGAATATCACTATCAAAAGGGTTTACTACGTCGAAGGGCTCAATCATAATCTTTTCTCGGTTGGTCAATTCTGTGATGCGGATTTGGAGGTTGCTTTTAGAAAGAAGACATGTTTTGTTCGTGATTATGATGGGAATGACTTACTTACCGGAACACGGGGTACTGATCTCTACACTATTTCACTACAAGACTCCACATCTTCAACTCCAATCTGTTTCATGGCTAAAGCTTCAACGACTCAAGCATGGGTATGGCATCAACGTTTATCTCATCTTAACTTCGATACCATCAACTTGCTTTCTAAGAAAGATATTGTGCGAGGCCTTCCTAACTTGAAATTCATCAAAGATCATCTTTGTTCTTCTTGTGAGCTTTGTAAAGCTAAACGGAGTAGTTTCAAGACAAAGACTACACCTAGCTCTAAAGGACGGTTAGATCTTCTTCATATAGATTTGTGTGGTCCCATGCGTGTTCAAAGTATCAATGGGAAGAAATACGTTATGGTAATTGTCGATGACTACTCAAGGTACACATGGACTCACTTCTTGAGGTCCAAGGATGAAACACCCGATGTTCTCATCAACTTCCTTAAAGTGATACAACGTGGTCTTCAAGCTCAAGTTAAAGTGGTTCGTACTGACAGAGGTACTGAATTTTTGAATTCAAAACTGAGAAACTATTTTGAAGCTGAAGGAATTGAACATGAAACATCTATTGCTCGAACACCCGAACAAAACGGCGTTGTTGAAAGACGAAACCGTACTTTAGTTGAGGCTGCTCGAACATTATTATCCGCTTCAAAACTTCCACTATACTTTTGGGCCGAAGCCGTGTCAACCGCATGCTACACACAAAACCGCTCCTTAGTTATCCCAAGACACGAAAAGACACCATATCATATAATTAATGATCGCAAACCTTCACTCAAACACCTTCATGTTTTTGGATGTACGTGTTACATTATTCGAGATGGTGAAAATCTAGACAAGATGAAAGAGAAAGGTGATGCATGCATTTTAGTGGGATATGCAACTCAGTCTAAGGGATACAGAGTATACAACAAGAGAACTAAATTGATAGTCGAGACTATTCATATCAGATTCGATGAATTAAAAGAAATGGCACTTGAGCAAAGCAGTTCAAGTCCCGATCCACAACGACAAACGACTTCCGTTCACAACCGCACGGAACTCGGAACTCAAGACCACAGCAATGAACCGTCAAGTTCAAAGCTGGTTCCTGAACATGTTCCTAGAGCAGATATGACAGTGGACACGACACTTGAAGAGTTGGAAATGTTATATGGACCAATGTATGATGAATATTTCACGGGGGAGAAACAAGTTGCATCGAAGTCTTCCGCTATCACTCATGATAAAAATGATGATACCGTTCATCGTCAAAAAAAGGATACAACTTTATCTACTTCAACACGGGTTGTTGCAGATTTACCTCCTCAGAATATCACATTAACAATCGATCCTACAACATCCACAACTACTGTCATTGCTCCAGAGAACACACATCAAGCAGACGATGCATTATCTGACGAAGACGAATTTATCAACCCATTCGGTACACCAATACACGAAACTGGAGAGTCTTCTACTCGCCATGTTGATCCGTCAAATATGCATACGTTCTATCAACGACATCCTTCAACACATCATTGGACCCGAGATCATCCTTTGGTTCACGTAATTGGAAACCCTTCACAGCCTGTTCGTACAAGACGACAACTAGCAACGGATGGCGATGTTTGTATGTTCGCACTCACCGTGAGTACAGCTGAACCGAAAAACATCAAAGAAGCCATGGCTGATCATGCTTGGATTGAATCGATGACGGATGAACTTCAACAATTTGAAAGACTTAAAGTCTGGGAACTTGTTGACAGACCATACGATGTGACTCCATTAAATCTTCGTTGGATCTGGAAAAACAAGATGGATGAAGAGAATACGATCATCAAGAACAAAGCTAGGCTAGTGGCTAAGGGGTATGGCCAGAAAGAGGGAATTGATTTTGAAGAATCATTTGCACCAGTAGCTCGAATGGAAGCAGTCAGGATTTTTCTTGCTTATGCTGCACATAAGGGATTCACTGTCTATCAAATGGACGTAAAGACGGCATTTCTTAACGGTCCTTTGAAGGAAGAAGTATATGTCACGCAGCCGGAAGGATTCGTCAATCCTCATTATCCTGACAAGGTGTATCGTCTCCACAAAGCACTTTATGGACTCAAGCAAGCTCCAAGGGCGTGGTACGACGAGCTCTCGAAATTTCTGGTCTCCAAAGGTTTCTCAAAAGGTTCCATTGATTTAACTTTGTTCACTTATAAATATGGGGATGACATTCTGCTTGTGCAAATTTATGTTGATGACATTATTTTCGGGTCTAGAAACCCAAAACTTTCAAAATGGTTTGAAAAAGTAATGCACAGCAGATTTGAAATGTCAATGATGGGCGAAATAAAATTCTTTCTAGGAATTCAAGTTCACCAATCCCCAAGTGGTATCTTTATAAACCAAGCTAAGTATTGTCAAGAGATAATCAAAAAGCATGGTATGACTTCATGTGACCCCGTTGGGACACCATTATCAACCACATCGCTAGATGCTGACTTGGAGGGATTACCCATAGATCAAACGAGATATCGTTCCATGATCGGGTCCCTAATGTACTTGACAGCAAGCAGACCTGATATTCATCATGCTACGTGTTATTGTGCACGTTATCAAGCACGACCCACTGAAAAGCACCTCAAGGAGGTTAAACGGATCTTTCGGTACCTCAAGAATACCATTCATTTGGGACTCTGGTATCCGAGGGAAACCGGTTTCTTTCTAACGGCCTATTCAGATTCTGATCATGCAGGGTGTCTTGATACACGAAAAAGTACTTCTGGTGGTGCACAATTTCTAGGTCAAGATAAGCTTGTGGGATGGTCTTCCAAGAAGCAGGATTGCACGTCACTCTCATCAGCAGAAGCGGAGTATGTGTCTCTATCTGCGTGTTGTGCTCAAGTTCTATGGATGAGAACACAACTCACGGATTATGGCTTCCACTTTGATAAAGTACCTATGTACTGTGACTCAAAGTCAGCCATAGCCATCTCCTGCAATCCAGTACAGCATTCCCGCACGAAGCACATCGATGTCAGATACCACTTCATAAAGGAACAAGTTGAAAGAGGTATCGTTGAATTATACTTTGTTGGAACGGATTACCAATTAGCCGACTTGTTTACGAAAGCTCTGTCGAAAGATAGGTTTGAGTACCTCGTTAGGCAAATTGGTATGAGATGTTTGACTCCAGCAGACCTGGAGATTCTGGCAAAGGTGCCTGCTTGATCTATCTATCAAACATCAACTTGTAAATATCTTTGAAAAAGCAAAATACAAAAATATAAAACACATAAAAGCAAAACACAAAATTAAAAAATCTTTCAAAATCCAAAAATATTCTTCTCGACATGTCTTTCAGTATCGATAATATGGACGTGCCTAGAAATGTCGCTCAATAACGACACGGGTGTGTACATAAAGCTCGAATGAAAGTTGTAAATATTTTTTAAAACATGTCATTTCTTCTTTTAATAAAGGAAATTGTCTATTTTGGACAAATATTTCCAAACAACGGGTAGAGCAATCTATCACGGGGTGAGCTTGTCACAAAACATTCAACGTTTTGAGCTCAACACAATGGCTTGTAATCACTTTCAGATTGCAACCCGGATCGAAATTCACGGGGGAGTGTACGACTTAGTATCCTTACCCTCAGCAAAAGAAGAGAAATCTTCTTACACTTGAGTGGATTCGTCAAGACATTCAAAGTCTATGAACTCAAGTTTCTGCTTTAGAAAAACCTTTCAACAAAAAGAAATAGGATTTTTCAAAAAGCGTTGAACACAATTTTTTCAAGAATTTCTCAATGATTATTCAAAATCTTTCAAAAATTGTGTGTTCAACAACTCCCATCCTCAAAAAGCGAAATGTGGATCATATCCTCACAATGACAATTCAATTGGATCAATTTTTGAGGGGGAGCATTTTAACTTCATGCAAAAGATTAACACATCTTTCTCCCAGAGATTTCAAGACTATTTTTTCAAAATATATTTTAATCAAATTTGGTATCTCTAATATCAAAAGATTTTATATATTAGAGATAGGGGGAGAAAATGTGATTAAAAAGTGATCCAATATAAGACTCAAGCACTTTAACTCTTACCTACATGTGCGAAACACTTTCGATTATCGATGCACGTGTGAAGGGGGAGCATTTCTGAAACGACAAAACTAGCAAGGTGTTAAATGTTTCTCAAACACTTTGTTAGAATTTAAAGTGGTTTTCATGGTTACGATCAAATACCCACAACATCTTCAATTCACGACGTTATTGGTGTCAAAAGGGTGGTTAGGTTTAAGTCCTATGATCCAACCAGAACCGGAGGGATCTACCCAGGGACAATCCAATAGATTATTAGAAGTCCTTAGGAAAGATGGAGTAGAATGTGAACGTAGCTGAATGCCGACTAAGTACTGATGCTAGCACTGGAACAATCACAACAAGGTGCTAGTAATGATGTCTTGGTAAGCATTGAAGGGGTTGAAGAATGAAAAAGAAATGTAAGGATAAAGGGTCTAAAGAAAGAAGCCCTCCATACAACTTAGGCAGAAACCGGGTTAACTCATCATGAAGACAAACTCATCATGGACCCAGTGATGTGAAGCACAACCCTTTCCTAGCTACTCAGGCTTCTCTCAAAAGAAGTTTGTTTTATTGTCACGGAGATCAACACGACTTCTATTGACTTTCTCACTCCGAGATAGTTGATATTGAATAGGTGGCATCTGCTCCAGCCTCCGACCACTAAAAGTGCACAAATAGAGTCTAGAGCCAAGAGATCAATCAAATCTCGTTAGGACACACGGATGAAGATCAAGAGAGTCCTACGCTATATCCTTGTGATATTGCTAGAACACTCAGAGTGATACTACTTAGTATTCACAATGATGAGTGGAAATCCTTCCAGTGTTAACATCAAACAGCACTGCGGTAGGTCATATGCAAGATTCTTTATGAATTGAACATGTGCAAAACTGAAAAGCAACAGTGGTTTGATTCTTAATTGATTCAAACTCGTTTCAGGTTTCTACGCAATATCTTTATGGTCTTGCCAGAACATTCAGAGTGATATTCATTAATATTCACACTGACGAATGGAAATCCTTCTAGCGTCAACCTCAAACAGCGCTACGGTAGGTGACTTGTGAGATTCTTATGAATCAAACTTGTGTCAACTGGAAAGCAACAATGGTAAGATTCGTTAAGAATCAAACTTGTTCCAGGAATTTGAATTGAAGACTTTAATCAAGCGGATATCTATCCAATTGATTCACTCTTTATGTTCGCAGTCTTGCTTTGAGACGGTCGAGTAAAGAGAACGGCTAGTACAGCTGCGAAACCCTGTCAAGGAGATTCTTAATTGAATCTACCTGATCACAGGTACGATATTTAATATCGTATAACGGTCTTCACCGACCGGAGGTAAAACGCTACCGATTTAGGACGAATGTCAAAGCCATTCAGTCCATGTCTATGTTTTGTCTCGAGAAGGTGGCGTCAGGGTGTACACAGCAAAGTCAATGATTCAGAAACCACATACTCATGCCTAAAGACATACTCAACAATTAATAGTGTGAGCATGTGGATGAAGACACAAGATCGCAAGATGGCAAAGACAAGTCAAGGATGATTTGAAGATCTCAAGCTTAAAGACAAAGTCGAAAGACAACGACAAAGGCTCAAAGATCACAGCATGAAGGAACAAGGCTACGATTACACGTTCAAGACTCATTTATGGCGAGATTAGTAATCTCTACAAATTTCCTAAATGACCAAGGTTTATGACCTCTCATTGGGGGAGATTGTTAGCCTCAAAATATTGAGCCAAACAAGAATGCTCGGTCATATGTTTATTATGTATCGTATTTTAGAACGTTGTAATAGGTAGTATATTAGTCGTGTAATTACGGGCTTAACTTTAAACTAAGGTTCATTAATAAGTAACCAAAGCCCAAAAGGAAAGCCCGGCCCATGATCATATAGCCCATTAAGCTACATGTAAGCAAAGGCTATATAAACCCTTCCTAGCATGTTAGGAAGGGTGTTGGTCATTTCATTTTCTCTCTAATCTAATATTCCACAAGTTTCACCAACCATTTTCTCTCTACTTTCTCTCACTACTTTCTCTCTCTAGAATTCTTCTCATTCCTACCTTTCTTTAATAAATTCGTGTGATTATAACAATCATATTTTAGGGACAACACATGTTTTACTGATTTTAACGTTATACTGTATTTATCGTGTATTCTGTATATTCTGTTTAAGTATTACTTGTATTTCTTGTATTATTATACTCGCTGTGTAATAATAAGTAACTTTCTAAAAATAGCAGGTTTCCTAAAATAGAAAGTTTCCAAAAATAGAATTACTGTTTAAAATAGATATGTTTAAAAAAAATAGAAAGTTTCCATAATTAGATATAAGCTGGTTAAATAAGCTAAGTATATAAGCCTAACTGTTTTTCTGATTATATTTTTAAGTCATAATGATATAATGTATAGTTTATTAATTATTTCATTTAATTTAAATAAACTATAGGTTAAAAGTATTTAATTAAAATATATCATGTTTTTAATTAAATAAAGTTGAATACTTAGGTTAAAACGTGTATTAATGTTTAGTATTAATATAACCTAAGTCATGTAAATTACTTAATTATAAGGCATGTTAAATAATTAATTAATTATATAATCTAATATAAATAATAAATACTTAGGTTACAATCCATGTATTATTATTAATAATAATAACCTAAGTCATAATTAAATTAATTAAGTAACATGTCAATTAATTTAATTAAACTCGTAAATAAATAATCTTGTAATTATAAGTCGTGTTTTATTAATTTAATTTACCTTGTAAATTAATATACATGTTAAAGCTAATATCTTGTAAAAATAATACCCGTACTTATGTATTATTTATTAAAACATTTCGAAAACCGAACCTGTGAGAAACCGTGAAAAACCGTGGTGTGTTTATATGTAGGCCGAACCAAACAGCCCTTTAAATTCTGGTTATAATACTCACTGCCAAACGCACCCTTAAATCTGATTTAAACCCAAAACAAAACACCCCCTTACACTGCCAGTTACCACTGGCAGTGGTGATGGTGCCACCAGCAACAGCCGGTTCCCCCTGCCTGCGTTTATTTCCCACCGAGACCTGGTGGTCTCGGATTCCACTGCCAGACCAATAAACACCACTGGTCGCAGCCAGTGGTTCCCTTGCTGGTTCGCTGTTCCCACTGCTCGAGCAAAACCAAGCCAGCACCCTTTAGGGTTGCGGCTGGTGGGCTGAATTTACCATCGAGACTCCTATGAGTCTCGGTTTGTGTGCCAAACGAAATACAACAACCCCGATTGACCCCCTTTATATATATAACTTGTTTTAACATGCCATTGATTCTTAAAAATCGCGTTCTTGATTAATTAACTAAAGAAACAAATTAAAACGAGATTAGGGTTTAATTACTTACATGTTTTTAAGGTTTAGCAATCGGAACGAATACACTCTTGATCTTGGTCGAGCCATGGCTGTTTCCCCTTGGTTTCTTGATGTTGCTCGTCGTCAGAAGAAAAGAAAAAGAAGGAAGTGGCGGCTGTTAATTGTTTTAGGGTTTCATGCTTATTGGTTGTCTAAAAACAAATGCTCCCCCCCCCCCCCCCCCCCCCGTTCCTTTCTTTTTAGGACGCACCAAACACACATGGGCCTAGAGCCCATGTTTTCCTTGCCCATTTTCTTGTCTAAACGGCCCAACAACCCATTCCCTATTCGTTTGTATTATTCGTTAATGAAACATACGAGTGTTCGTGTATTTAAAGTGTCGTGAACTTCCATGGTTATTATTATAGGTGTAAGGCGTAAAAATTACATATGTAATTACTTTTCATGTTAATTTAATGTACGAAATTAATAATAAACGTGATAGATGTCTGTGATTACGTGTTACCTAGTTATTAATCGTTCGTGTCGTAAAATGTATTTATACGTAGCCGTAATAAATATGCGTAAACACATAATAATAGGTTCGTGATTATTTACATTCATGATTTCATGATCGCATGTTCGTGATTATAATATTATTTGAATAATTATTGTGTGTTCATACGTAATAAAGACTTATCGTGTTCTAACACGTACGTAATACTTAAATTTCCTATACATGAACGTAAACATGCTATAAAAGGAAAGTTTTAATCTAGTACGTACAATCTTGAGGGTACTATTCATGGTAAAAGCATACGGGTTTTACAAGGAATGCTTTGGATTGGTTGGGGTTGTGTAGTCACATCCAAGGGTGCACTTGGAGTGAAGGGTGAAGAGAGCTCATTCATTCTTGAGTTGAATGAAAAGGAGGTAGAACCAATGGAGTGGTTAGTACCATGGGTGGATGTTATCTTGCATGGTGCAAGGGGGGGTGAAGGTGATGAGGAAATGAGGATTAGAACCATCTCATTTTTGGGTGTGTGAAAGGGTGAGGAGTTAGGCTTGGGTACCTTAATCCTAATCTTATGTGTTTTCCTTGGGGTGTTTGAGGTTTTCGTAGAAACCATGGTTGACAAGGGTGGTTTAAGGGTTAGGGAAGGATGTTTTGATGTGTGAAGAACATGACTAACAAGGTGGGTTTAAATGGGTGAGGGGATGATCCAAACTAGTAATGGGTTAAAATCATTTTAGGTGAATAATGAATTTAGGTAACCTAGTTTAGGAAATATGCAGGTTTTTGCAAAGAATCATGCAAAGTTTACACATATTAAAGAAAATAGTGTAAAGCAAAAGATTCTGTCGGACACAGTGGCGGCGGTTCCTTATCTAGGACTGGCGGTTCCTTATCGATAAGGAGCCAGTGGTCGATATGGAACCACGACCAGAGGTGTTTCAAAAATTTTACATCCCAAATTTTGGTTAACCCATATTTTTACCAAAGGATTCACAAGCCAAAGTTAACTACTGACCAAAATCTAAGAAGCTAACTATCATAAGGATGCACAAAGCTATGTAAATCACAAACATGATGGCATAAGCAACATTTAGGATTAAAATAAATAGCAATCCAAACATGTAGCATAAGTTAATACACATCCAAGATAATAATAAAAAAAGTTCAACATTACATGTTTACCACCATGTATTCTTTGAAATACTTCAAAGCTTTCACCTTATCTTCTTGCCCAATCCCTTGATCATATTCCCCAAATACTTGAATCCCTTCCTTGACTCAACCCGATGTTCATGCAATTCACCTCTAGTCCTAAGATTTTCACGGTAGAGATGCTCCATGTTGAGATCTTCCGGTACTTCACTAGAGGAGTAATGAGGTGGGGGAGCTAAGTCTTCAAGTCCATCTACGAATGAGTTTGAGGATGGGTGGGAATTACTCGAAGAGTTGAAGTGAGAACTAGTACCCATGCCATCACCATCACTTGTTGGCATATAGGTGTCCTCATCATCCGTCTCTTGATGATCGGATTTTTGCGAACCTCGATCACTTCTTATCTTTCTTGCATATACCTCTTGAATAGGCAACATAACCCGATGAACCGGGTGAAAGCGAGAAAGATCGAGGTGGGGAAAGTCATGAGCAACCCTTTTGAAAAGGTGAGTAAGAAGCATAGCATAGGGAAGGTTTGTTTTGGGCTTTGAAAGAGCATAATTTATTCGTCGACCGACATAGAATGCCAAATTGTACTTGGTGGATGTAAAGATGCAACTCAACATATGCACCATACAAGCCGGGATATGATCTCGGTTTCCACCAAGACAAAAGACATTCTCCCTAAGGATATTTACCCATTGGACCATAAAATCCTTAAGGTCGCTAGAGAGCACTTCATATCGATTCACATTTCACACATTTGAATGAAGGCTTCTCACAACGTTTCCATCACGCTCTTTCGAAATGATGTCAAGGATAAACTCTAGATCAATTTCGGTGAGGTCATTTGGAGGTTTATCGTAGGATTCCAAGAGAGCATCAAGTCTCCATTTATCCGTAAAATGAAAAGTGCCTTCATATGGCACACCGAGAATTTCACCAAAGTTTTCGAGGGAGTATTGAATCAATTGATCATTCAACACGAAACGAATGAAGATTTCTCCATTGTATTCAAGCATGGAGTAGGTGCTAAAGAATTCAAGAAGGAATAAGGGGTAAATATCTTCTTCTATGTTGAGCAAGCAATCAAACCCCGAAAGCTCAAACATAGATTGGATATAGTCATAACCCGTTATTCCCTCGTCAACGACTCTACCCTCATGGAAACAACGAGTAGAAAGGGATAGAAATGAGTTTCGAAGTTGAGGGTAAGCATAGGTTTGGGAAAGGTTTGGCATGTATTGTCTAGTGTATTGATGATCCTTTTGGTATTGTGAAGGCATGATTAGCACCTAAATAAACACAAGTAAATATTTTTCCAATCACTCATATGAAAAATAAAATCAAAATTTAAAAATATGAGAATGTGTTATATAAATTTCTTGACAAACAAAGGATTGAATCCATATCATTCTCATGTTCACAATGTAGCTATTCCATTATTTACCAAGAACATATGAACTATGTTGGATCAACAATGGACTTAGAACATTGGTTTTTCAAAACAAGGTTTTTAGGTAAGCATTAACAATGTCATTACCTATTTGTTCATGGGTTCATCTCAAATCCATCTTTTAACCAAAATCATTTAGCCTAAATTCGGATTTGTTCTACAAGTGGGTTTAAGTGAAATCTTAATGAATATGAACCTAAGAAATCATAGTAAAATAACCATGTCAACCCACATTCCTATTAAGGTTTTAATTTAATTTCAATTTTAAAAATCCCCAATTATGAAAGGATGAACCCTAGAACAAAATAGATGAAATTAAAAGAAAATACTTACAATTAATTGATGTTAGATGAAGGATGAGTGAAACCCACAACTTGGAATCAATTAATTTGAGTGATTGAAGGTTTTGGAATCTTCAACAATGGTGGAAAAGATGAAAAACGTCGGCTGTGTGTTTTTGGGAGAGAGAGATAGTGGTTTGAAAAAGAATAAAATAATCAAACTGGCGCTCTGACAAACTTTACTGCCCGTGGTACCTTATCGATAAGGAACCGCGGGTTTGAGCCGCTAGAGATAAAGAACCGCCTATAGAGGCAGGTTTTTATCAATGAAAAACGCCAAATTTTAAAAACCAAGTTTTTCTAAAATACTTAAAATTATATCATGAACCTTTTAGAATAACATTGGATCATCACAACACTAGGAAATATGCTTTAATGAAGGATTACGTGTTAAATCAAGATCGAAAAGAGCCGAAATGGACAAACGACTACTCGTAGCAAAACAGCAAAGTGGAGAGAAGTCAAGGGAAGTGAATCAAGACTAGGACTAATGCTCAAGGGATTAATGACAATCTTCAAATAGTGGTAACAAAGAGCTTGTGTCATATATAGTGGTTTAAGACGTGCCTTTCCGGCGAAACGTTAAACGGCTTTGGTAATGAATAAACACAAAGCAATTATTCGTGTATAGACTGAGATCACTTTCAATAATAGTCTTAGTCTAAACCAAAGTATGAGCAAGGTATTAATTCACTTTCTCTCCTACAAAGGGCCTACTAACCGTATGGGTGCAAACCATGGAAATCATGCTTGATACTTTAAGCTACTACTAACTCACTCTACATCACCATAGTGAGTCAAGTATCCAAGCAATGAAGGTTTGAGAGGATAAAAGAAAAGAATAACAAACCACAAACAAATGTCAAGGCAAGGATGCCAAGAACAAGCACATAGTCAAGTAATGATCAAAAGAATGATCAAAGGACGTGTGGAAGAACGAAAGCGTACCTTGGTCACAAAGAGCAATCCATCAAGGAATCAATGCTATTCCCAACAATGACTATGATGAGTACTAAGTCTTCAAGGACTATTATCATTCCCAATCATCTTGGTATCATCATTCAAGGATGTTTAAAGATCAATGAAGATGAGTCTTCTACAAGTGCAAGTAACTCAATCCACAACCAATTAAGTGATTGATCTTCATGAGTACCTACACAAAGCAAGATGCAAACTAGTAGATACATTTCAAGAGTAGATCTAAAATGCATAACGACTACTAATCTTAAGAGGGATGCAATATTACCAATTAAAAGACCTATTTTTCAAAAACAAAATAGTTTTGACCAAAGAGAAACTTTAGTACAACTAGACCTTCTAATTTGAGTAGACAATGGATCGATCCAAGTTTCAAAGTACAATATACTTCAAAGATCTTGAGTGACCATCGCTCTGATACCAATTGTAGAAACTAGAAGAGGGGGGTTGAATAGTTTCTCTTCGATTAGCAACCAAATTAAAATTACTTTCAATTTGGTTTGTATCAAAACTATCTTTTACTTGAAGCTAAGTTGCATAGTGATTAAGTTCAATTCAAATGCACTAGTAAAGATAATAGGTAAGTGTAATGATAATGAAATAAGTAAAGAGTAAGGAAGGAGACAACCTAGTGGGAAGACACCAAGATTTATAGTGGTTCGACAACGAGGCTCTATCCTCGTTTCTACTCCACTCCTCGAGTAAACCTACTCGAGATTTCCACTATATCCACAAGCTCCCTTCTTGGCGGAGAAAACCTTACATTGTCGCTTACGTTATTTTCCGACACTAAGCTAAATGTCGAGACCTAATCTTTAGCTAGGACCAATCTACACAACGTTGCCCACTTCACAATTTAGCGACACAAGGATAGATGTCGAGTTCTAATCTCAAGGTAGAACCAATCTTCACGACGTTGCCTACTTCACCATTTTACGACACAAGGCTAGATGTCGAGTTCTAATCCAAAGCTAGAACCAATCTTCACGACTCTTCACTTTGAAACTAAGTGAGAACTTCACACAACACAACTACTAATCACTTTCAAGTTGAGTGAGAACTTACAAGACACAACCACATCACTTTGTAGTTTAGTGAGAACTCCTAATCAATCTATTACAACTCAACTAAACATATCCAAGTACACACATGTAGCTTGGATCTACACAACACAAATCCAAGCAAAAACATATGCAATGGATGTACACAACAAATCCAAGTATTCACAAATAACTTGGATGAACACAACTAGTCCAAGTATTCATAAATACAATGGATTGACATAAAACAAAAAGGGTATCATGATGAATATGACTAGCTCATGGATTCATCTTTATCACAACACTAGTGAGTGAGTGATCTTCTCATTGGACAAGGTAAATGAGGGGATCAAGAGGATAATCATATGTAAACATCCTTAACACTTTAAGTGATCATTTACTAATGATTATGCTATAGAAAAGAGAAAGGGGGCTGAGAAAAACGTCCAAGAGGCTTGTTGGAAAATGAGATTTGATCCACTATTTAAAGGAGACAAAGTATAACGGCTATCTAACGGCTATCTGGGCGCGGTACCTTATCTAGCCCGGTGGTTCCTTATCGCTAGGGAACCGCCTAGCTACTTAAGGTTCCGCCCGTAGACTACGCTCTGTTTTTTGACTTTTAGTGGGGTAGGAATATCTGAGGTATTTGAAGCCTTCAAAGGATATTCTAATAGCATATGGAATATGCTTTTTTCATATTTACATTTTCCATTTTAATAAAACATTTTCTAAAAAAGAAAGTTTATTAAAAAGTCTTTTGTCATATTAACAAAAGTGAGTTTTAAAGATTATCATTTTGATGATCACTAAGTATGATTAAGAAAGGTTAGTGATATGATTATTACCTTGATGATAGTGTTAGTTAAATAATTCGTTTTATGTTTTACACTAAATGTGTTGTATAGTTTGTTGTGATCAAAACTAAGAAAGATTAGTTAACACTAATAATGTTTTTAGGCATCACTTGCATTAACATAAAATATAGGGCTAACAATCTCCCCCCATGTATCGGTCATCTTTAAAATGCATAAGATGATTGAGTGAATACATTCTTGTGGAGGCGATCTTCCTTCTTGGGTCTTGTATCTTGGTCTTGATCTTGTTTGTAACGTCTTTGTTCCTTCATGTCTGTGTAATCTTTATCTTGAGCCTTCGTCATTTGACTTTGAGTGCTTGAGATCTTCAATCTATCCTTGATAGTGTTAATCTTGTGCTCTTGTAACAAGATGACCTATTACATTCTTAAGTACCTTGATTATCGCCATCTTGTGCTCTTGTGACTTCTGAATCTACATCAGTTATTACATAGCTATGCCACCTTCTTGATATGCAACAACATATATAGACACGGATGAAATGGCTTTGAACATTTCACCCTAACTCGGTAGCGTTTTACCTCCAGTCAGTGAAGACCGCTAGACGGTATTAGATATCGTACGTGTGATCGGGTAGATTCGATTATTAACCTCCTTGACAGGGTTTCCAGGCGGTAGTAGCCAGTTCTCTTTACTCGACCGTCTCAAAGCAGACTGTGAACATAAAGAGTGAATCATAAGGATAAATTATTCATCTGATTAGAGTCGTCAGTATAGAATTCCTGGAACAAGTTTGATTCTATAAGAATCTCACCATTGTTGCTTTCCAGTTTGTCACAAGCTTGATTCACAAAGAATCTTGCGAGTTACCTACCGCAATGCTGTTTGATGTTGATATTGGGAGGATTTCCATTCGTCACTGTTAGCACTAAAGAGTGTCACTCTGAATGTTCTGGCAAGATCACACGGATTTTGCGAAGAAGCCTAGAATCAAGTTTAAATCAATTAAGAATCCAAACTTAGTTTCTTTCTAGTTCTCACAAGTTTGATTCGTGTAGAATCGCACAAGTTATCTACCATGAGCTTGTTTGATGCTGGCTCAAGCAGGACTTCCATCTTCATTGTGAATCGTATCACTCAGATGTTCTGGAAATATCACAAGGATAATGCGTAGGACTCGATTGTGTCCTAATGAGACAATAGATTGATCTCTTTTGGCTCTAGACTCGATAAATGTATTCTGGTAATCGGAGGCTGGAGTAGACTGCCACCTTTTCAATATTAACTAACTCGGAGTGAGAAAGTCAATAGATACATGTTGATCTCTGTTACAACGAGACAAGTTTCTTTTGAGAGAAACTCGAATGGCTGGGGAAGGGTTTTGCATCGCATCACTGGGTCCATGATACTTGTCTTCAAAAGATGTGTTAACTCGGTTTCTGCCTAAGTTGCAAAGAATATTCAACTCCTTCAATGCTTACCAATACGTCATCACTAGCACCTTGTTGTGATTGTTCCAGTACTAGCTTACGTAATTGGTCCGCATTAAGCTTCATTCAGCTCCATCTTTCCTAAGGACAACTATTTCTAGCTATGGAATGTCCTTGGGTAGATCCCTCCGGTTCTGGTTGGATCATAGGACTTAGTTTCTTATCCTAAACCACCTTTTGACTCTATCATTCCGTCGTGGATATTAGGTTGTTTGGGTATAGATTGTAACCATAAAAACATTGAAAACCATTCAAAGTGCTTGATAAAAATCAAAACTTTTAGCACTTTGAAAGTTTTACATTTCCAAAATACTCCCCTACGCACACGCATCGATATATTCAAATAGTTTAGCATGTGAAGGAAAGAGTTGCACTTGAGTCTTTAAGATCACAATGTTGCAATATATTATATTTTAATCACATTTTCTCCCCTATCTCTAATATAAAAAAATAATATTAGAGATACAATTGATTAAAATATGACAGTTTCTAAAAACGACGGGAGAGAAAGATGTGTGCACGCATGAATCATGGAACTTTTATAAGTCGGGTTGCTCCCCCTCAACAATATATGTGTGTCATGAAACAAAAGTTGACAACATTTTGGAAAAATGACACCACAAAATATGTTGAGATACGGAGATGAGATGCCTTATCCGATATAATATAATACATATGACAGTTTTAAACCGTTTTTGGAATGTGTTGGATACATAAAATATGACAATATCTGGAGATGTACCCAACAACATTAAAGGCTTAATTTTAAAACGCTCCCCCTCAAAAATTGATCAAAATAACATATGACATTTTTGAGATATAAAAACTATTTTATGAGGAAGGGAGTGTTGAACACACAATTTTGAAAGATTTAGAAAAACCTTTTTGACAAATTCTTGAAAAATTATGTTCAACGGTTTTTTAAATAACCATGATAGAAGAATTCTCTTCTATTGCTTTAGGAAAGCGCACTGAAACGTACACTTCCCTTCGGGTCCGTTTTTCATGAGCTCAAAACTTTGATTGTTTTGCGACTAGCTCCTGACCGAGAAAAAAAATAATTTACCGTTGTGAAGGATAAGTTATCATCCGTGATAAACTTTCCTTAAGTTGAAGTTCGAGTTCTAAGCTGACATTTACTTAGAAGTCGTTTTTCATGAACTTAAAAACTTGAAATGTTTTTATAGGAAGTTCATGACCGAGAAAAAATAATTTCTCGTTGAGAAGGATAAGTTATCGTCTGTGATAAACTTTCCTTATTTGAGGTCCGAGTCCTAAGCTGTGATGCGCTTAGAAGTCATTATGCGAGAATATCAAGCAGCTTCATTTGCCAGAACCTCCAAGTCATCTGGAGTCATATACTTCATACCAAGATGACCAACTAGATACGCAAACCTATCTTGTGATAGAGCTTTTGTAAACAAGTCTGCCAGCTGGTACTCAGTTCTGACAAAGTATAATTCCACGATGTCGCGTTCCACTTGTTCCTTGATGAAGTGATATCTGACATCGATGTGCTTGGTGCGAGAGTGCTGAATGGGATTGCAAGAGATGGCTATAGCCGACTTTGAGTCACAATACGTAGGTATTTTATCAAAGTGGAAGCCATAATCCGTGAGTTGAGTTCTCATCCAGAGGACTTGAGCACAACACGCGGATAGAGACACATACTCTGCTTTGGCGGATGACAACGAGGTGCAATCATGCTTCTTTTACGACCGACTCACGAGCTTGTCTTCCCATAGAAATTGTACGCCACCAGAAGTGCTCTTTCTAGTATCAAGGCAACCTATATGATCAGAATCTGAAAAAGCAATTAGATGAAAACCGGTTTCCTTCGGACACCAGAGTCCCTTATGAATGGTATTCTTAAGGTATCGAAAGATCCGTTTAACCTCCTGGAGGTGCTTTTTAGTAGGTCTAGCTTGATAACGTACACAATAACATGTAGCATGATGAATATCAGGCATGTTGGCTGTAAGGTACATGACAGACCCGATCATACTGCGATATCGCGTTTGATCTACGCGAGGTGAGTACAAGTCAGCATCTAGGGATGAGGTCGACAAAGGTGTACCAACACGAGCACATGAGGTCATACCATGCTTTTGAAGTATCTCTTGAGCATATTTAGCTTGGTTAATAAAGATACCACGTGGGGATTGATTAAACTGGAGGCCTAAAAAGAATTTTAGCTCCCTCATCATTGACATTTCAAATCTGTTGTGCATAAGTTTTTCAAAACGCTTTGAAAGTTTTGGGTTCGTTGAACCAAAAATAATGTCATCAACATAAACTTGCACCAGCAGTATGTCATCCCCATATTTTTTAATAAGGAGAGTAGTATCAATAGAACCTTTGGAGACCAAGAAGTTTGATAGTTCTTCGTACCACTCCCTTGGAGCTTGTTTAAGTCCATATACAGCCTTCTTGAGATGGTAGACTTTGTCAGGATGATGAGGATCAACGAATCCTTCCGGCTGATTCACATACACTTCTTCCGTCAAACGATCGTTGAGAAAAGTTGTTTTAACGTCCATCTGATAAACCGTGAAGCCCTTATGTGCAGCATAAGCAAGGAATATCCTGACTGCTTCCAAACGAGCGACTAGAGCGAATGATTCATCGAAATCTATTCCTTCTTGTTGACGGTATCCTTTAACCACAAGACGAGAATAAATCAACTCATGCGGAATAATCCTAAAAACTGCTTCATTCGGAATATGTATTGATCCGGAATGTTTGCTTCATGCGGAATGTCTGATTCATGCGGAATATGGCCTTCATGCGGAATAACTTTTGATCCGGAATAATGTGCTTACTCGGAATAACTTAAACAATGGCCTTCATTCGGAATATAAATTGATTCGGAATATTGTCTCAAAAAAAACTTGATTCGGAATAAACTAACTCATCCGGAATATTGATTATTCCGGATGAACTGCTGATTCGGAATACCTGAAAGAAATCACTGATCCGGAATATTGACTGATCCGGAATAAAATAGCTGATCCGGAATATTAGATATTCCGAACCAAATAGCTTGATCCGGAATAAATCAGAAAACCCTTGATCCGGAATCTTATGTTGATTCGAAATCTGGGCAGGTCTGAAAAATGCGAAGAACAGGGGAATATAAAATACACGAATTTAACCCAAAATCCACCAAGTTTTTAATCAAAACTTAAACCAATTTAACCACTACTCATTTACCTATGATAAACATCAATCCAAAACAACAAAAACATAAAACCCACTTACTTTTGAAGATTAAAACCAATAAAATAGAAACCTTAGAACTTTGAATCAACAAGAAAAGGAAGAACAAGATGAGAGAAAGATTAAATGTAAACTTGTATTAATGATTAAGATTCAACAAACAAAATGGAAAGATTAAACTTACAAGATTGTGGAAGAAATCAAAGAAAATGAAAACCACCAATCTCCTTAAGGGAGATGGTTCCTACGAACTAGGAAATGAAATAACAGAAAGAAAAGCTAGTTGAAAATGTGAATGGGAGGACTATTTATAGTGCTTGGTTTGGTTTGGTGAGTGGGCTTTCTCTCTTTCTTTTTGTCTTCTCGTCTTTTCAGAAAAGTCGACGTTTTCGATTTCGATTCAGGATTTGTCGACGAATAAATTCAACTCGTCTTTTAATTTCTTCATTTAATAGACTTGAGTTTCTTCGACATATGTAAATCTTCCATCTTTGGTCCTTTTCTTCGATAAATCTTCAAATAGGCCCATTGACTTCAAATCTTTTGCATCTCTTGGACTATAGACTTTGTCTTTTCGTCTTTTTCTTCGATAAAACCCGTGCAATCCCATGTTTTCTTCAGTATTTATCCGGTTGGCTCTAAGAACACAACAAACACACAAACCACGCATAATTCCAAACAAATGACATTAAATACGCGTTTTGGTCTCGTTTTAGCAAGAAATAAGTGGTAAAAGGATGGGTGTTTTCACACCTATCAAATCCCTACACTTAACCATTGCCATGCCCTCATGCAATGCTTAGTGATAAAGCAAATTTACACTTTTCTCATAATCAATCAACCTTGGCCTTATTAACATACTACTAAAACAAAAATTAGAGTACTAAGAGAAATTTAAACTTTAAAGGAAACAAAAGGATAGAAACCATTTTCACTTGAAAATAGCTATATGGAGATAACTTGCAAAGAGATCTACGACTTACATTAGGGCTTCGGTGCTGTGAAGATTTATCACCCTCAAGTTTCACGTTCCCCAAACTAAGCTTAAAAACGAGATCATTGTTATTATAAGTTAGCAATTCAAACACTTACACACATGGCTTAATTATATGCTTAAACTCCCTTATTCCTAGGTGTATCTCTTATATTTTATTTTTGGCTATGAAAAAGATGAGACTTCTATCGAAGTTTTAAGTGGACTTTTCCATTAAAATGCCTTCATTTAACCGGAAAATCAACTTTTTCAGCATTTTTCAAATTTTTAATTAACTTTGGCCATTTAGTCGTAATTTTTAAATTTTTTTATCGTTGCTTTCATATGTATATATCCCGCAATAAAGTCAAAAATATTAATAAAGTGGTGTAGCTAGTTTTGAAATCTTTGACATATTAGGCCCGTTGTGATTATTTTGACTCAACCCGAATAGACTTATCCAAGTTTATTCTAGCAAGTATCCTTAACCACGTAGACCTTAATTGGTTTATTAGGCTAAGCATCCACGAGTCTCATTACTTGAGATTTTAAATTGTGGAGAACGAGAAATGATAGAGTCAATTATAAGTCGGTATTCTTGCACAAGCACACTTGGTGTGATTATCTGCCTATTCTCCCATCACTTGCTAATAATTTATCTGCAATAAGTAAGGTCGTACGATTTGAAAAGTTACATAGCTTCTAGCCTAATATCATTTAAAAGTTGCTCAGTAATGATAAGAGTTCATAGCCAAGGCATAACTTATGAAGCGGGGCGCGAAGATTGGCGAGTCCGAAAAGGCCCTAACAAGGCATGAGGATTCAATCTTATTGCTAAAGATCCAAGGTGATGTGAAAAGCATTACTCCCAAAATCAATATGAAGGATCAAGACTCACGACGAAAAGCAATCAACTCCCATAAAGATCATGGAGAAGTCTATCCGAAAAGACCCTAACAAGGTATGAGGATAAATAGATCCAAGTCCGAAAAGGAGGCGGATCGTTGTATCTCAAAATCCCAAATAACGATTGAAGAAATAATGATGAAGTCGTGGTCAACAAAGTTGGAGTACCCCTCAAAAGTCTCCAAGTGAAGAAACTCTATTAACGAAGAGAAGACCATTATCTCAAGAACGTCTCGCAAGATATGAAGTATAAAGTACATGCCAAATATCGGCCCGAGAAAGGTCTCAAATCGTGAAGCGAGTTATGCCAAGATATGAACTTTTTGATATCCCGAGAAGCAGTTTTAAGAGATTTTTTCCTTAGCTAACTATTAATCAAATCGTCCTACTTTGCTTTCAGCCTAAATAAACTATCGAAATAAGTCCAAAAATGCATCTTCATGATCATTCTAAGACAAAAATAAAATATAAGAGATACACCTAGGAATAAGGGAGTTTAAGCATATAATTAAGCCATGTGTGTAAGTGTTTGAATTGCTAACTTATAATAACAATGATCTCGTTTTAAGCTTAGTTTGGGGAACGTGAAACTTGAGGGTGATAAAGCTTCGCAGCACCGAAGCCCTAATGTAAGTCGTAGATCTCTTTGCAAGTTATCTCCATATAGCTATTTTCAAGTGAAAATGGTTTCTATCCTTTTGTTTCGTTTAAAGTTTAAATTTCTCTTAGTACTCTAATTTTTGTTTTAGTAGTATGTTAATAAGGCCAAGATTGATTGATTATGAGAAAAGTGTAAATTTGCTTTATCACTAAGCATTGCATGAGGGCATGGCAATGGTTAAGTGTAGGGGATTTGATAGGTGTGAAAACACCCATCCTTTTACCACTTATTTCTTGCTAAAACGAGACCAAAACGCGTATTTAATGTCATTTGTTTGGAATTATGCGTGGTTTGTGTGTTTGTTGTGTTCTCAGAGCCAACCGGATAAATACTGAAGAAAACATGGGATTGCACGGGTTTTATCGAAGAAAAAGACGAAAAGACAAAGTCTATAGTCCTAGAGATGCAAAAGATTTGAAGTCAATGGGCCTATTTGAAGATTTATCGAAGAAAAGGACCAATGATGGAAGATTTACATATGTCGAAGAAACTCAAGTCTATTAAATGAAGAGATTAAAAGACGAGTTGAATTTATTCGTCGACAAATACCGAATTAAAATCGAAAACGTTGACTTTTCTGAAAAGACGAGAAGGCAAAAAGAAAGAGAGAAAGCCCACTCACCAAACCAAGCCAAGCACTATAAATAGTCCTCCCATTCACATTTTCAACTAGCTTTTCTTTCTGTTATTTCATTTCCTAGTTCGTAGGAACCATCTCCCTTAAAGAGATTGGTGGTTTTCATTTTCTTTGATTTCTTCCACAATCTTGTAAGTTTAATCTTTCCATTTTGTTTGTTGAATCTTAATCATTAATACAAGTTTACATTTAATCTTTCTCTCATCTTGTTCTTCCTTTTCTTGTTGATTCAAAGTTCTAAGGTTTCTATTTTATTGGTTTTAATCTTCAAAAGTAAGTGGGTTTTATTTTTTTGTTGTTTTGGATTGATGTTTATCATAGTTAAATGAGTAGTGGTTAAATTGGTTTAAGTTTTGATTAAAAACTTGGTGGATTTTGGGTTAAATTCGTGTATTTTATATTCCCCTGTTCTTCGCATTTTTCAGACCTGCCAGATTCCGAATCAACATAAGATTCCGGATCAAGGGTTTTCTGATTCTATTCCGGATCAAGCTAATTGGTTCGGAATATCTAATATTCCGGATCAGCTATTTTATTCCGGATCAGTCAATATTCCGGATCAGTGATTTCTTTCAGGTATTCCGAATCAGCAGTTCATCCGGAATAATCAATATTCCGGATGAGTTAGTTTATTCCGAATCAAGTTTTTTTTTGAGACAATATTCCGAATCAATTTATATTCCGAATGAAGGCCATTGTTTAAGTTATTCCGAGTAATCACATTATTCCGGATCAAAAGTTATTCCGCATGAAGGCCATATTCCGCATGAATCAGACATTCCGCATGAAGCAAACATTCCGGATCAATACATATTCCGAATGAAGCAGTTTTTAGGATTATTCCGCATGAGTTGATTTATTCCGCATGAGCCAAATTTCCCAAATATTCCGGATCAAGCTATTATTCTGCATCAACTGTTTTTCCAGGTTTAGATATTTTACTGTTGAGTTTTAATTCAAGTTTATTTTCAGTAATTGTTTTTAGTTTAATTTTATTACTTCTTGCACTTATTGTTTTAGTAGATATAGACCAAAGCTCCCCCTTTTTAGTCGCCAATTACAACAATTCCACTTTTAACCGTGATCGATTTGAGAAGATACCGAGAACGAAACAGCGACATATATCAATTGGGTACGAGCAACGCAAACAAAGATTTTGCAACAAAACCTTTTTATTAACTAACTAAAAATCAGTTATTAATGAACATTTTTATAACTAACGCCATAAATGGTAAGTAGCTTTATTATGGTACTTTAGCACTACATTATCCTTTCTACCATTCACCTTTTTTCACCTTGACGTTGCAATGATTACTACTTTCTCACATCCTATTTATACCCCAATACCCATTCACATACAATACACCACTACCCATTCTTCTTTTTTTCCCTCTCTTTACGCCTGAAACTCTGTCGTTCGTTACAAACTTATACTCTTGATAAATGTGTTTCATGTGTGTGTATACCATTATCACCAATCGTAACAGAATATCTATTGTTAAAATCTTTACCTAATTGAAAAACATATTTCAGGGAGTGTCTAATTGCTAGTGGTATAAGGCTTTTGATAAATAAATACCTAGATATTCAACGAGTATAAAAGGCGGTAGTGATTTAAATCATCATGGCCAATCTAACCTCCCTCGTAAAGTCGACTAAAGTTTGGTTCAACGATGATGTACGAGCTAATTGGATGATTTGGAATTCAAGAAACAGAGTTTGCTTCGACTAAAACACTACGAAGATGACAGGTTTGTTAATGAAGTAAATAATTTCTTGTGCTCTTAAATTTGTCGTAAAGGTTTAAAACTCGTATAATAAATTTGCTATTAGAAAACAACTAACCATGTTACATATAGATTGTACTTGTTACACATATAAATATAATATGCAAATAATCCATTAGATTTGACAATAACTACCATTGAAGACGTTAGACTATGTTTATTCATAACCTTCTCCAACCCAATCTTTCACTAAAATATTATTTTTTTACTTCTCCACTTATACAATCTACACATACAACCAATATATACCTTTTTATCATTTATCAACAACCCAACCAAACTTTTCATACAATATTTTTTTCTTTATATAAAATTAAATTCATTTTATTTTTTATATAAAACTATATATAAAATTCAAATTAATTAGGAACTTGGAGTAATAATCTACTGTAGTACATATAACCTCAGTGTATTTAAGCCTACTTAACTTAATAGTAAGCCCAAATGAAAACCATTTTTTTTTATCTAATATAGCCCATCAACAATTTAACCTACATAACCCTGAAACCATTTCTTAATTCTAAGCAGCCAGAAACATAAAAGCAATATACATATCCATCCATCTCTTTGAAGCCATACGCAGCCACAACTCTCTTTCATTTTAATAAAAGAGAACCAGAAATCCTTTTTCTTCAAGATCTTCTATACAGTCAAAGGTAGGTTTTTTAATTTCCGTTTTGACCTTAAAGATTGATGATGAATTTCTTTAATACTAGTGTTTTTAAGATCACGTTGTCAAGTATTAAAAGAAAAATCTGAGATTTTTTTATGTTCTTTTTTCATTTGGATTTATTTTTTTTAATGGCATGATTTTTTCTCTTTGTGATTTCTGTTTATTACATGGAAAACTCATTTTAAATAAATGAAAATATGGCTGGCAAATAATATTATGCCATGTGGTGAGGTTGGATGCACAATCTGAGAATCACCAAGTGAACTGGTCGGTGTGTAGGTTGGGTGGCTTTTGTACTTTGTCTAATTTAATATGCCATATTTATTAGGTTGTACCTGCAACCGGTTGAAGCAATGTCACCAATAAACCTAGTCTTAATGACTATTACAATCAATGTTAGTCTTAATGACTATTACAATCAATGTTTTCAGACTCGGGTCAACCGGTTGACCGGTTTCGGATAAAAAAGGGTCATATTAACTCGGGTTTCACATTTTCAAAACCCTGCTAGACTCACCGAGTTTGGGGTAACCGGTCAACCCGGTTCTCAAGACCTGGCCGGGTTCGATCTTTTCGGGTTTTAAAAAAAAATATATATGTAAATTTTACGTATTTGCGGTGAATTTTATTTTTACATATTATATTGGTCGGTAAACAATTTATATCTTCAATATATGAAAGTTTTATGGTTTATGTATATAATTTTGTTAATTATTAAAAATTTGAAGATTTGTTTTTAGAAAATCGGGTTAACTCGGGTCGATTTAAAAAACAGGTTTCAAAACATTGATTACAATCATCAGAAAGTTAGATTTCAATCCTCTAATATTCAATTTGGACATAAGAGGTCATGGCGAGTTTGTTGTGAGAGAAAAATTAATTTATAACATATAAGTCTTTTGAGGTCTCACTTTTTTTCACTCACAAAATGCTCAACGTTACCTCTCTTGTTGAGAGGATCTCAGTAAAAAAATTACGAAAAGTGTAAAAATTATTGAAGAAGAATAAGACATAATACATGTCAACTTTTTTATGGAGTAAGAAGATAATTTAAAAAATATTGGACTAAGTGAAACATTGTTCATTGAAAAAGAAGTCTTTTCCAAAAAAAAAATCTTATTTAATTACAACAAATTAAATTAGTTATTTAACTAATCTTTTTTTGCAGTTTTCGAGAGAGACAATGATCTCCTCGGCGTCCTGTACACTCTACTAGACGAATCCGATGATCCATCATTCACTTCCCTCCTACCATTCCTATACAAAGGTGGACGACCACAACCCACCATCAAACTATTCTTTTTCACAGTTTCCCCACCACAACGAGCGAGCACCCCGTTCTCGCTACTAGAATTATGCAGCTTCTGCATCAACACAGTATGAGCGATCATGTTTTTTCGCTTACGGATATAAGCATTTTCTTTCTTTCCGATGTCTTGAATAGACGACACGTTCACACAGGTAATGATAGAGATTTTTTTTTTTTTTGAAAGGCAGGTAATGATAGAGATGCCTAAATCATATGACTAATTTTATCCTTAATCAACAAACCATTTGACAAATCACATGTACCTTTTGTCACTCTTAATCTTTACTTTTGATTTTAACAAATGCGTCATTCTTGTTGTTAAGCATACATGTATGCATTTTATTTTAATCGTGCTTATTATTTTCCTTCATTTTAATGAAAAGATAATTTTATTTACTCATAACTTACATTAATTAATTAAGTAATTTTCCCGTCTATAATAATAGCTTCTTTATTTTTTTATTTTTGTTATGAACGACAATTACAAACCGGATAAATTAATTTAATTAATTACACATGTAAGAAAATAAATAAAATGAAAGGATAACTCACTTCTCTCTCTTTAACATGATGACCTCATCACCTTTCTCTCACTAAAACTACAACCGGTTTTTCAATGCAACAAGGCAACAATCATAGTACTGCATCATGTATAAATAGAACCCATTTTCAGTCTCAAATCATATCATCCAACAATGTCTACTATCATCACTTTCCAAAGAAACACTCGGGGCATGTGGACCTGTAACATGCAACTGCCTGAACAGTCTGCAGGTAGCAGCAGGTTTACTGGAGCTAATAGCCATTGGACCAGCAAGCTTCCAGTTGTTCAAGAAGAAGATGATGATGATTGTTCTTCTTCATCTATTGGTAAGAACAGTGACGGTGATGATGACGTGTCAGACGGTGAAGTTACCAGCCAGGATAATGGACCATTTGGCGGGTTAAATGACTTAGAAGCTGCATTACCAATCAAGTATGATTTGTACATTTATGAATAAAACCTTAAATGGTGTCATTAACAAAACCTTTGTTTTTACATGACTAATTTTACATTCAAACCTTGTTTTCATTATTGAAAGGTTATGAATATAGTGTTAATATAATTAAAGTTGGTTTTTATTTATTTTTAGGAGGGGGATATCGAAGTTTTATGATGGAAAATCGAAGTCGTATGGAAGCCTAGCTGATGCAGAGAACGTGCCGTCTATTCAAGACATCGGGAAGGAAGAAAATGCTTACAGCCGCAAGCGAAAAAACATGATCGCTCATGCTGTGTTGTTGGAAAAGCTGTGTGATTCTAGTAGCGAGGACGGAGTGTCGAAGAGGCTCACTCGCTGTGCAGAAAGTGGGGAAAATGTGAATAAGAGTAGTTTAATGGTGGGCGGTGGTAGTCCACCTTTGTATAGGAATGGTAGGATGGCAGTGAATGATGGATCATCGGATTCGTCTCGTAGAGTGTACAGGGCGCCGAGGAGATCATTGTCTCTCTCGGATATGATGTCGGAGGTCACTGGCTCGGTGAGTGGCAAAAGAGATAATGAGGTCTAGCTCATGTTAGATGTATATAGAATCAGAAAACTTGTTTATGGTGTTACAGTTTTTGGTAGTGTTTTGTGGTTATCTGTTTTCTGGTTATGCCTGTTGTAGATGCTTATTAGTTATGGCATCTGGCATGTTTAGAAATTATAGGATGTCAAGCGGGTTGTAGTTTTGCCTTGTATCCAGTTGTCGATAATATGAAAAAGAATGCTAGCCTTTTTCTTTTTAAATCCCAGATGTTTACCCTATTCTTTTCCATGTACCAATCTTTGTTATGGAGCAAATGTCAAGCTGGTTGTAATTTAAGCGCGTATTATATTTTGAAGTGAGATTGAGGGTTAGCAGAATATGTCTGTAGCTCTGTATCTGCAAATGGCAGAACGGATCTTAACAAATGGAGCAAATTGCTAGTTCCCTTGACGTGTAGAAAGGTGCTGCAATCAAAATTACCCGTGTGTTTTGCACAGGCAGTTATATCGCTGAAGGAAATTGTGCATCATAAAAGTAGTGGTATGAATACATGCATTTCACTTTGATTCATTGTATTTGCAGCTTCTGTTATCATACATGTTATATGGTGAAAATTTCATGTGGGTGACATGCCAATTCAGTGCATATGCAGGACGTTGTTATGGAACTGTAGACCTATTGCTTGACTATTTTTCTTTACTATGGCATGACGTAATTTTGTTTGCCACTGGTACCTGGGTAATTTTTTAGCCGCAAGAGATACCAAAATTCAACTGATTTTTTCACAAAAAGAAACTATGAATATAAGACGGTCTGATCCTCATTAATGTATTTGTTACTCTGCAAAAAAACATTGATATATTCTTTTCCTTTACTGGTTTACTAGCGTATTACAGAAACCCTTTAAGAACAAGCAGAAGATGCAGGTTCGTCTAACCTGGGCGATTGGAGCAGTGGTCCAGTTAAAAATGGCAATGGCTCTGATTTGAGGACCTAACTATCCAGACACGTAAGATGCTTTACGCACGTTCTTTAGACTAAAAAGGGTTACAAACACTAATCTTTTGTATTGATTATTATGTTGCCACATAACGTATGTCACTTTAGTGACGCATTACTAATTCATTTTGAACTTCAGATCACGCATTACTAATTTTTCACTACTTATGATCAACATAGTATAAACTCCACTTTGTTTACAGGTAGGCGTAAAGTACTTTTTTGAGTTTCTTACTTTTTGGCTAAAGTGAGCTTTATATAGGCATTTTAGGCATTTACTTCAGCTACGGAAATTTCAATCATAAAAGACACTAAAACCAGTGGTCCAGTGCACATTTGGAATGCCTGTTGTTTTTTTACTACTGTAGCAGTATTTGATAATGCACATTTTTGCTTACTTTACGCCTTAAGATCTACAAAAGATATCTTTAAGAAGAGTTATCATGTTAGAGTGATATTGTTTAGCAGCAAATTCAAAATGAGCCTAAGAACATATTTCCATACTGCATTTAGAATTAACGTCATGAGAGTTAGCCAGCAATTGCTTTAGAAGTAAGGTTAGAATGTATAATTTACATGTACGAATTTTTTGAACAGGCTTCCTAAAAATGTTTTAAAAGACGCAGACATTAGCCAGACATCATGTCAACTGGAAATTGCATCAGTTGGTTACTACGCTAAAACACGATTAGCAGGATTAGTAAGAGTTCAAGGGCTACGGCTGCTTAGGGAAACGGACGACCTACACATGCACTTTATCTAAGTATTGAGGTTGCATTCTGATATATAAAAACAGATCAAACCAATGATTCCAATTGCAGAGTAGAAAATAAATAAAGTCACTAACAAAAGCTGCTTACTGACTACAGGTACAACTAATCACATTTGTGACAAGAGATTAATGACGATTAGCAAACAAGATTCAATGATCGGTACTACAACATTAGGATTGACTCAACAAGCTCGTACAGTGGTGCAAGCTCCTCCTTATCGATCAAGCGGAATTCCTGCCCATCCAGTGAATTAAACATTAGTTGGGTTCAAATATGTCTTAAATGTTTTATGGGTAAATATTTACTGTTAACCAGTAGTCAAGGTGAAATAGCTCACCCATGTGAAGAGGACAAAATGCTTGAAACAAGTATTTAGATGAGCTTCTTCTTTCAAACTCATAATCATCTGAAAATGTGAATGATATATGTGAGCATACACCCTAAACAGCCGCTTGAATACTGTCTTCACCACATCCTGGAAATTTTGAGGAAATGGCGCACCTGTAAACCCACAAAAGTTAGATGATTTAAAATATTTAAAACTTTTTTTACTGAAGACTGGATTTGTAAAATACTATGTAAGATTTATCACACACCAAGTTTCTGAGGGAATATTGATTCGTTATCAAGTTGAGTTTCAATCCATTCCATCAAATAGTCCACATATTCAGGAGCAGATACTACTATGGGTTTCTTGATAGTAACTCCATCAGCCCACCTGTACTCGTATCTGCAAATATTAGACTAATAACATTAGACTGGATCTATAGCGCATACATTACGAATCGTATTTCATCGTACTAAACTAATCTTCATACACAATTTAATTTGTCACATTGTTAGGATTAGGCCACTTACTTTGCTCCAGCTGTCATTGTGGGGCATGTTGATGACGTGCAGAACTCAGTAAGAGTGCCATAAAGGAGGTTCACTTGATTAAAGAAATCAACAGCTGCAGAAACAAAAATGAGCTCAATTGCATATAATTCAGCGATGAGATACTAAAACTCGGCAACAAAGATTTCATATGCTAATTTCCAAATTATAAACATCAAATATCAGTAAAAAATTATTTACCATTTATGGCCAGCCACTCATTAAGATCTTCTCCAGGGGGTAGGCGCACGGCTTCCCTCAAATTACCACTACCCAAAGTAGCATCAATGTGTTTTTTAAGTTGTGCGCCCTGCATTCATAAAAACTCATCACATTAAATGGGTTTGAGCAGACGAGTAAGTTCATATAGTGAAAAATCCATCGATGTTTGTATAAGCTGTAGCTAACTACCTTGCTTCCTGATGGTGCACTCTTTTTTGGTCGAAAAGTCTTCTGGTTTCTGCAAACACCAATGTTAAGGGAGGATCAGCAAATGTATAAAAGATATCGAATCTGGACGAGTTTTATGCACATTAATCTCTAGTAGCGGTCTTTAGTGTGAAACTTGAAGTTCGTAAATTTGACTATCATTTCCATATCCAAACTCATGTCTCCACAGATACAATGGTGTCATACCAACATCGCCAACTAAATAAACAATTTACCAAATAACTATTAATTTAGTCCATGATTAGTTGGATTGGATCAAGTAAAGGTGTAAATGCATCAATATTGGTCCAGATATAGTTATACATCAATAAGTGATCAAACAGAACAAATCACAAATTGTCCTAATAGAACATCAACTTCAAAATCAAAATCGCTTTCATATAACTTCAAACTGATAAGCATTTATTGAATTAACAGTAACAACTATACGAAATTGGTAATACTATAAGGACATATTCGTGCCGCTATTAGCATGTCAATTTAGTTGGGTAATAATTTATTCTCTTAAAAGTTACTCCATGAAATTTCCAAAACAAAATAAGCAATAAATAGAGTAGAGAATAAAATTGTACTTATTCACTTTTTCACCTAAACAAACTACTGTAGTAATATACCTTTAAACAAAAATACCTATCATACCGTGAAAAATTTAAAGGGATGACATTTAATCGTTTCCCTATATACCTAATTTACGAACTTGTAATCCTTATTGTTTGTATTAAAGTTAGATACATTTTCAAATGATTATTCATTCAAACTTATCCAACTTAAGGATACACACCATAGAATAAATAAAAACTTGGACATTAAATTAAAAAAAATAGTTTGAGAGGTTTTTTTTTTATAATAGCAATTTTTTTCAGACCCTAGATATCTCACAAATGCTTACAACGAGGCTTGAACCCACAACCTCTATGTTCGTGGGCAACTCACATACCGATAGACCAAACGCCTTGGGTTGAAGGGTGTTTGTTTAAGCTTAATTGTTGGTTTTTGTGATTTCTGCTTATATTTTATAAGCCAAAAAATTTATGACTTAATTTAACACATATACTATAAGCTTATAAATCTCTAAATTTAAGTCACAAAATTCGGGCTTATGAAATATAAGCTGAAATCAAATAAGCTCACAAAGCCCACAAATAAGGTGAAACAGACTAAAAAAATAAATGTTAAGTCCCTGGTATATTTACAAAGCTTAATTTAAACAACTCTATTTGTCTAAGTCCATTCCGCCTTATACTTCAAAAGCCTTAATTTTGTGGCTTATTTGGAGACTGGGCTTTAAATAAGCCCATCAGTCTCCAAATAAGCTACAAAATTTGGGCTTATGAAATATAAGCCAAAACAGGTTTATGTTGTTTCATAAGCCAAAACAAACAAACAACCACTCAAGGGTGGGTTTGCGACTATCACAGGGTCTCAAAAACCATGGTTACCAAAAAAAAAATGCAACAAAAGTAAAAAAAATGACATGAAGTTGGGAATAGACAATATAGAATAAAGCATTGAATTTAATGATTACCGAAAATAATCGTGTAAAAAAGTGAAAGTGAGATTGGTATACATACCTGCTGCCAAGACCGAAGAGACTCATGATGAATATGATTGATTAATTTATTTAATTATTTGGGGTTTAATTTGATTAAATTCTGGTGTGTGTTTGTGTGTGTAATAGCGTCGTCCCGGGTAAAAATATATATATAGACGTGAAGGAGAAGCAAATAATATGATATGATATGAGGTACAGGTGGATATTTGGGAGTGGGGGCCTTTGCCATCTTGGAGCTTAGCTGTCATCGCCTGCCTCCCTGCCTACTATTTCTGCCGCCAACTCTCCCCTCCTGAATCCCGATTTCTATATTGGAAGGTTATTCCCTTATATCTCTCTTGTTTTTTTTATTATTTTTTTTTATTTTTATAATTTATACTATAAAACTGAGAAATTAAGAGTATAAAACGAAAATTATAAAATTTAATAAGTTAAAAGTGTTAAAATGTTCAAAAGATGAGAAATACCCATATAGTATCATTTTTCATTTTTCTTTTTTATTTTCATCCGGACAGAAACAGATACTATTATTGGGTTATATAAAACTCGAGCTCATTTAAACTCGGCATATTCGAATTTTAGTCTAATCGTAAAGTAGGTTGCTCGACTCGTTTACATCTTAAGTGATATTGTCTTGTTATGACATTAAGAGTTATGTGTACGGTTGGCTGGTAGGTGGCGTCGTATCCTTTGGCGCGAGCTTTTTCTCGGCATATCACATCGGCTTTGACGCGGTAGTGGCTCGCACCGTACTCCGCAGCCAACAAAAGTCCATTTTCCTTTTTTTTTCAAAAACTATGCGTCGGAGGATATAGTGTAACGGCTAGAATTTAAAAAAAAACTCACATTTTTAAAATTTAACCCCTTAAATCTCTATAAAAATCTTCATGTCATCCCATTTTTTTATACCACTCCTAATATATTTTATAAACTCTCATTTTCTTATTTCTTAACAAAAATGAATCCAAACAACCCCCAATGATCCGGGAATTGTTGAGGCGGAGAAAGAAATGATCCGGGCTCGTTATGCCTCGTTTTTTTAGTTAGTGTGTTTTTTCTAGTTTTTTTTAGTTTCGTGTATTTTTCTATGTAATGTTTTTTTATGAATAAAATGTCTTTTTATTTAGCATATACTTAATTTAAGTTTTTTTTTAAAACAAAAAATGTTATGGCACCACTTTTTTATGGCTCACTGCTACCCTACTAAATGTGGTGTCATAGCATTCTCGTGTCATAGCCTACATGTCAGCTATAATACCACTTTTCTCTACCACACCACACCCATGTACCCAATGCTCTAAGTGGGACACAAACCACCAAAAACAGTCGTCATAATTTTAACTAGTACGTTTGTGTATTTATGTTATTTTTTTCGTCTCAAAATTATAGTCCATTTTATTATTTTTGGACGTCCTAAATTAATACTCTCTTTGTCTAAAATTATTATCTTTCGATAAAAAAAACCCACAGTTTAAAAAAAGTGCATTTATTACAGTTTTCTCTATCTTACTTTTTCGTACAATGACAATTTTATCATTAGCTAATTAATTAAATTTTATTAAACTGTACAGTAACAATTCCAAGTAAGGATAATATGGTTAAACTTTATGAAACTTTTCTATCTATTTTTAGTTGTGGACAATAATTTTGGGACACCCCAAAATGAAAAAATAGACTTGTTGATACAAAAGTTGGATGATCCTTGCTTGACCCGAATTAGTCTTAATTCGGGTAGGCTGGGTTCTGGCTCTTGCACCAAGTGAATGTCCTGTTGAGATCCTACACACAAAAACAACACGCGTTAAGCTTACCGTGGGAACGTATCCCACGATTAGACTCCGGCGTGAGAGTAAGTAATCGGTTTAGCGTTAGATAATCGGCTGTAGGTTGAGAGTATAGAGAATGTGATACCTTTATGGAACCCTTGGGGGTTCCTTATAAGGCGGTGAAACCCTAATGGGATGTCACCAAAACTTCGACCCCAAGCAAAGGATAAGTGCCATAATTAGCTTGATTGTTATCTTCTAATTATGGTGAGTGTATATCCTATACATTGGGGTAAATCTCAATCTTAATAAGATTGTGATTATGTCTAACCCTGTACCGGTCGTGCCGGGCCGTGGGCCACACACATATATGCGGCCACTGTTCATTCAAAGCCCATAGGCTTAAATGACAACCCAACCCATTCGTGATGGGCCGGATGCGGGTAGTACCCGTAGACCGGGTACATGACCCGGTTGGGGACTATACGTTATCATTTTCTCCCAGTCTAGTTGTTACAGCCACAGGCGTAATATCTAGACTAACCAATGTCCCTGAGATATCGTTATCATAGCCGCATGATAGAAATGGTTGGCCGGGACAACATTAATGAATTCATTAATGGTAGTCATGAGTCGGACGTTTTCTCAGCAAAAGTGCACCAGACAGGCCCACTCTTGAGCCACGTAAAACTATTATGAGGTAACCCGTGAGTCCCTCTGACGTTGCAGTGGTATCAGGAACCCCATACGTTAGATGGGCGTAGTGGATTACACGTGGCAATCATCCAGGGCACCTCGTAAATCGAGGCCACCCTATAAAAAGCTGGCGCATGTAAGTGTGTACACACACAGTTAACAACTCCTTTCCACCATTGTTATACTTGCTCTTATTCCTTCACTCCTTCTCCTTCTTTTCGACGGAAATCCATCGTACCAGGTTAGACCACCGCGCCCTTCTCCTTATTTACATAAATTATGGTGAAGGATAACCATACCATCACGACTGTACTTAACGTGAAGTTCGCGGAGAAATACATGGATTTTCTTTCCGATTATTATATTCCTGAGAGCGTACACCCCACCTATCCGGGTGATGGTGAAGCTATCACGGATGCTCCTGCTGGGAAAATAGGCGTTTATGCGAGTCTATTTGACGCAGCGAACTATCGTATTCCACTATCGAAATTCCTTGTAGATATCCTGACATACTATGATTTTCATATATCCTAACTCCACTGTATAGGTGCCTGCAAGATTAACCAATTCGAGATCACATGCCATACTTGTGAGGTAGCCCCCACCGTGAGCTTATTTAGGGTCTTTTACGTCCCCCAAATGGTAAATGGGTGGTTGTCGTTTAAAAAACGATTCGCGACCGCCCCCATGTGCTATAGGAAACCCCTAGACTCTCTTAAGAAGTGGTACGACCACTACTTTTTCATAGATGCCAAAGTGTTTCCCACTACCTTTCGTCTTAAATACAAAGTGGGACACGACTATCTTCCCCCCACCAGAGAGTATAGTAGTCAAGATGTAAAAACGTTAGACACCCATCGCACTGACTTTCATAAGGACCTACCGGAGCATTTTTTATGCTTAGTAGGGATCAGCCGTAACTATTTTGGTAGGGAAGATAGATATCCGTGCTTCCTGACAGAATGTAGACATGGTAGGTAGTGCTTTATATATATGTATGTTCATATAAATGTGACAATAATGCTTGTAATCATACTAACACATATGTATGCGTATGTCCACAGAGATGAAGCTATTTGGGCTGCTACGCTAGGGAGATCCAAGCAAAGTTGCAGAGGGATCCCGACCACTACGTGAGGGCGAGCCTCTTCTACTTGTCGCGACCGCTGGCATGACCATTTCTCTTGAAGAAACACCGTCTGGTGAGCAGGGATCAACGATAGAGAAGTCCCCGCTGAACTTCCCCAATGAAGATGGTGGTGAGCCGTTGTTGGAGAACGCTACCACCATCCAAGGTGAAAATACGAAGCAACCAACTGATCCGTCTATCAACCGTATGTTAGGTGATGGCGATGAAGAGGAAGAGGAAGTGGCGCAGGAGACCGGAACCTCCAGGCAGCCAAAACCCACTTCCAGGAAGCGCAAGTCCACCAGGAGGGTGGTGAAAGAGGTAGAGGTGGATGCGGGGGATTGAATGCACCTCCCAAGAGGCTTAGGGAAGATCACCCCCAATTTCAAGAAGGGAGCAGCACCACGCTGCCGCAAGACAACCCCCCGCCGCAAGTAGACACACATATGTGGAAGGCAACGCCAGTGAGCACCGTATCCCCCACTATCACGGAGCCGATGATAGATGCGACGTAAGTACCTCTTTATATTCCATCATATTTGATGTGCATGAAACTGCAAAAAGTTATAAGTGTTTGCTAAATAACAGGGTGAATCCTACGACCGTGGCGCAGGAGAAGGAAGCCGATAGGGAACCTTCCCCTATGATAGCCGTGATTCCGCCATCTACTCCCCCCACTCACGCAGAAGAGCCTCAGCACGAAGGCCCAGACTCCTGCCTTCGCCCAACCTGGAATTTGTCCAACTTGACAAGGCTAGAGGCGGAGTCGGAGTGTAAGGAGTTTATAGACCACGTGACTCCTCCCACACTGGTGCAAGACCTGGATGAACTCAGTCATGGGGTTCTTCTTGAACAGTTTAATGTATCAACGACGCACCAGATAACACTTGGTGCAGCCCTATGACGCCGGTTTGAAGAGTCCTTGGCCTATGTGCGCCGTGCTGATAGGAGGATGGCTCGCAGGGAGGAGCTGGTGGAGAAACATGAGAAGACAATTGCCTCCCTGCAGGCGGATTTGGTCGTGGCTGAAGCTACAATAAAAGAACAAACCAGCCACGCCAATGCCCGTGATGAGCGTATTGCCGAGCTGGAAGGTCTTCTCGAGGCAGCAAACGGCAAGGTACGTATCCTTTCATATTTATGTCAATTTATGTGTAACACCACTCTTGTTTTGCTCATCCCATAGTAACCCCAATCTTTTCACAAGTAGCCGCAGTCGAAGCCGCGACCAAAACTGCAGCTGACCAGGCATCCGTCCTCGTAGAAGAGCGTGAGGCGTTGAAGGAAGAGTTCAGCAAGGAGCGGACTAATATGGAGGAGCGAACGGCCGAGGCATTGGGCAAGGTGGAGCACGACCTGAGCGTGCTATCCACAGAATGTGCCGAAGTGTTATGCCCCATACTTCTTACGACCATTGCTGGTCGTAGGTGGATGGTGGGCCAAGGAACGCGCCTGGCCGTGACGAGAGTGATGGAGGCGCCGCAGTTCGTGCAGGCCTTTGCCGACGTAGTGTCAGATGGCATTGACCGCGACAGGCATGAAGGGTTGACCAAGGCTGCGGAATTAATAAACAAGAGTGAAGATATCACTAAGCATGCCTACCATAACCCTGGGGCGGAAGCAAAGATGACTGCGTCCATGGCCGCCCTGGGGGATATGGAGTACCCCTTCCTGGATGACCTCGAAGCTATAAAGTATGCCTCTAATGAGGATATCATGGCGAAGCTTACACCGGACCCAATCCAGCTTTCTATGCCAATATATGATGCAAGTTTGAAGGTCGTGAAGGGTGAGAAGCCATTGGCTGAGGCGTTGGAGGCTAACCTAACCAGGGCGCATAGCAGAAAGGACGCTCGTGGTGAAGCCCTTCGTGCCTTGATAGCCGAAGGTAAGAGAGAAGTAGGGGAGTTCCTGCCTCCTTGTTAGTTTATCTATTGTAAACATTTGCACTACATTTTATTTATTCGTCCGTGGGTGTACACGGCTTTAATTTGTAATCCCATGTGTAAACACTTAGAATTTTCAAGATATATGTCTGTGGTGAGCACGGCAAGTTTTGTTAGTTTATATTGAAACTTGTTTTCATTCCTTAGATATCATGTATATGTGTGCATGACGTGTCACGACTGATTAAGAATAAAACTAAATCTATAATTTACTAGACATGCACCGTGTGTCTTTACCACGCCCGACACTATATAAGTACGAATGTGGGAACTTATTACAATGTCTTGTAAATAAGGTATCTCGTAAGGATACATGATCCGCGCCACGGGGGTTGCGTCCCTCTTATGAGACAAGTTGAATTATTAGGTTCACTTAATCCTCTTACTCCGCCTGGGAGTGAATAGTACATGTACGGCTGAATGAATGCATATGAATAAGTAATAACACATAAGAGAATAAAAAATAATCCTAAGAACACATAAGACAATAATTTGCACAAGAACAAGCCATGGAGCTAGCTAGGCACCACGACATTTTATTACAACGGTTACGATTTTTTGACAGAAATAAAATCCTAAGACAAATAGAACCTAGAAAACATGAAAGCAAAAAATACATGGATCTTCATTGAAGCTGACTACAACGAAGTGTCCATGCGGAGGCCGTAGCCTTTCAGAGGTAGCATCTTTTAAGGTTGCAAATATTCCATGTACGATCCAAGTCATGGCCATCCATATCACGCAACTTGTACGCGCCTAGCCCCAAAGCTTCTGTGACCTTATCCGACCCTTCCCACTTTGGACCAAGTTTCCCCGTGCTCTCTGCGCGAATTGCCTTGGTAGCACGATAGACAAAATCCCCCGGTCAAAAGGAAACACCTTTGACTTTGGAGTCGTAATAAGATTTCATACGTTCCTTTGACTTAGCCTCATTGATGGCTGCTATCTCTCGTTTCTCCTCTAACAAGTCTAGATTGACCCGGAGTTGCTCATCGTTTGTGACGACGTTAACTTCCGCCGTGCGGATTGTTGGCTTCCCAATTTCTGCTGGGATAACAGCCTCGGTTCCATAAGCTAGCGCAAACGGAGTGTCCCCATTGGCTGTTTTGATCATTGTCATATGTGCCCATAGGACATGTGGCAGTTCGTCCACCCATTTGGCGCTTCTTTCATCTAAGCGCGCCTTAATTCCTTCACCTAGGCTTCTATTCGCCGGCTCCACCAGACCGTTAGTCTGTAGGTGTTTAACTGATGCGAAGCGCCGCCTGATGTTCAACACCGCACACCAATCTTTGAACGGATTGTCCGCAAACTGTTTTCTGTTGTCCGAAATGATCTCTCCTGGTAAACTAAAATGGCATACAATATTTTCCCAAACAAACTTTTTACCTGTTTGCCCATGATCGTTTTGACTGCCTTAGCTTCTATCCAGCGAGTAAAGTAGTCCATAGCTACAATCAAGAACTTAACGCCCCCTGCGGCAACAAGAAAAGGGCCTGCGATGTCAATCCCCCACTTGTAGAATGGCCATGGGGATGTGATGGGTGTTAGTTCTTGTTGTGGATGTTGTGGTACTGGCCTGTGTACTTGGCAATCGTTGCATTTAAGAATCATGTATCGCGCGTCCTGATGCATAGTTGGCCAATAGTATCATGTGCGTAGAGCTCGTGCTACTACTGATCTTGGGCCTGCGTGCATGTCGCACGACCCTTCATGTGTTTCACTAATCACATAGCTAGCCTGGCGTGGCCTGACGCATCGCAGCCACAGTTGTAGGAAGAAACGCTTATATAGAACGCCATCTCGGAGTTTGAAATGTTGCGACTTCCTTTTGACGCGCCGCGCCTCTGTTTCGTCCTCTGGAAAGGTCTCATCGGCTAGATAGTCCATGATCGGGGTCATCCATATAGGCCCCTCTTCATCAACTATGGTCGCTATCTCTCCTCCTGTAATGTACTTTTCCTTGAGTATTTCAACCAACACCTGCTTGGATAGATGGGCAAAACTTGTAGACGCGATCTTGCCAAGAGCGTCCGCCTTCTTGTTCTCGCCTCGTGGCACCTACTTGATAGAGAACTTACCAAAACTGGCGATAAGTGACTTGACTTTCTCCAGGTATTGGATCATGTTTTCCTCCTTAGCTTCGTACCCACCTAGGATGTGATTCGTGACAAGCTGTGAGTTCACGTAGGCTTCAAGGTTACGGACTCCCATCCTAGCGGCAATTTTTAAACCCGCAATCAATGTTTCATATTTTGCCTCATTATTCGTGGTTGTGAACTCAAAGCGCAAGGCGTAGGTAAATTCCATTCCTTCCGGATTTGTTTGTATGAGGCCATCCCCTGATCTGTCCGTGCAAGAAGATCCATCCGTGAATAGAACCCATGGTTCCGGTGAGATATCTTCCTTTTTCACCATCGGCTCGTCTTCCTCGGGCTTCTCAATTATGAAATCTGCCAAAATTTGGCCATTGATGGTTGTCCTCGGTCTATAGGATATGTTGTGTTCCCCCAGCAGAACGCTCCACTTCTGTAGTCTTCCAGCTATGTCTGGTTTGGAGATCACTTGTTTTATCGGTTGTTCCGTGACTACCACTATTGGATGCGCCTGGAAGTACCAGCGTAACCTTTTTGCGGCATACACCAACGATAAGACCAATTTCTCCATTGGTGAGTAATTCAGCTCCGGACCTTGTAGCGCCCTTCTTATGAAATAGACCGGAGTCTGGACCGAATCACGATCAGTCATGAGGACTGCGCTTATTGCTCCATATGTAGCGGATAAGTACATGATTAGTTCCTCCTTAGGTCGCGGGGCGACCAACATGGGGAGAGCCGCGAGGTGTTGCTTGAGCTGCCCGAATTCTTCCTCCGCCTCTCTTGTCCAGCGAAAGTCTCCTTTCTTTAAGCACTTCTTGAGTGTTTTAAACAAATGGAGTGATTTTTCTGCTGACTTTGATTAGAACCTATTGAGACCGGCCAACTTTCCATTAAGTGACCGCACATCTTTGAGTGTCCGAGGGGATGGAAGCTGTATTACGGCGTCCGTCTTCTCCTGACAAGGCTTGATGCCGTTCGGATTAATCATGTACCCAAGGAACATTCCCTCAGTTGCTCTGAACGTGCATTTTTTGGGATTTAGCTTCATGTTGATTTTCGCAATGTGTCGAATGTTTCCTGGATATCACGGAGGAGCTCTTCCTTCGTATGGCTCTTGATGACCAAGTCGTCAACATAGACTACAAGGTTACGGCCTATCTGCAAGTCGCAGGCTTTATCAACAAGTCGTTGATATGTCGCGTCGACGTTCTTTTGTCCGAACGACATCTTTGTGTAACAATACACGCCCTGACTAGTGTGGAACGTTGTCTTCTCCTTGTCTTCCTCCGCCATCTGGATCTGATGGTATCCTTTATATGCGTCCAAGAAACATTTAAAAGAGTACCCACATAAGGATTCCACCTTCCAATCAATCTCTGGTAACGGATAGCAATCTTGTGGGCACGCTTTGTTTAAGTCCGTGAAGTCCACATACATGCGCCAGCTTCCGTCATGCTTCTTGACCATGACCGGATTAGAAAGCCATTCATGATAGTAGACCTCGCGCATAATTCCTGCGTCTACTAGCTTTCGCACCTCGTCTAGTATCACTTGGCTGCGTTCTGGTGCTTGGTCGCGCTTCTTTTGTTTAACAGGTGGATATCCAGGGCGGATTTGAAGCTTATGTTCTGCTATCAAACGTGGTACGCCTGTCATATGCTTCGGATCCCATGTGAATATATCAAGGTTTGCTTTTAGGAGAGAGCACATGGCCTTCTTCCCTTTTTCGGAGAGCGTTCCCCCGATAGCTACCTCTTGTACCGGGTAGTCGGGGTGGATTACCACCTTCCAATTGGGGGGGGGGGTGGTAATCCTTCCTTTGTGGGAACTGGCTGAACTGGTGTTGTCACGGCGTGGCACTCGGATGCCGGTGTGATTGTATTGTAAATAGTGACAATTCCCCCTTCAACCGAAAACTTAAGCATGTCGTGTGCCGTGGACGGGACTGCCCGTATGGCTAGGATACCTGGTCTTCCAATAATACCATTTTACAGAGAATGTGAACATATCACCATGAAGTTCATCCACGCTGTGGTGAAATGATCTTTATCTCCAATGGTTACCAGTAGACGCAGTTGTCCTATTGGCCAGATAGTGTCTCCACTAAAGCCAATGAGCGGCGACGTGGCCGGCATCAATTGGCTTTTGATCTCAGGTCGTAATTGTACCAAGAAATGCTCGTAGAGTACTTCTGCCGATGATCCTCCATCCACATACATACGACGAACGTTGTGAGTTCTAATGCTTACCTCAATCGTGAGAGGTGCATCCGCCACGTTACTTGCCGTGATAGGAGGGAACGAGATCTCTCTGCCGCGTGGAAATTTTTGACTAACTTTCTGCTTCGTGCGGCGCTGCCATGATTGAATCATATATATGGTTGAAGGATTGTCTTTTTGGGAGTCCTTTTTGTCATACTTTTTGTTATCCTTTCCATCCTTCCAATCCTTGACCAGGTGTTTGAGTTTGCCTGATTTAATCAGCGACTTTATATGCTTCTTGAGCTGGATGCACTCCTCCGTGCCGTGACCCTTGTCATTATGGAACTCGTAGAAGCGGTTGCCTTGACGGCGATCAACTAGAGTGGCCATCGGGGGAGGTCTTGGAAAATTTGCTCCTTCTGTTAGCAAAATATCTCGATAAGTCATCTTTAGAGGGGTGAATTTGTCATCCGACCGTCCTCCTTTTGACTGGTTTTTGTAATCCAGACTCCTCCCATTGCCGGAGTTACTTTGGACACCTGATTGCCTTCTAGGCTGATTTTTTGAACGGTAGCCGTGGTTCCCTTTTGTAGGGTAAGCCGCAGCGACCGTGGTTTCCCCCTCCACAAAATTCCGAACCCTTTTCTCCGGACGTTTATCGTTAAGGCACCTGATTAGATCCTTATCAGTTATGGCGTGCATGTAATCAGAAATTTTGAGAACTTCTGGACACACTTTGGTACGCGTGCCCTCGTTATTGAAGCGCTCCTTGAAGTCTTCGGTAGACTCTCCGGGCCTCTGCTTGAAGCTTGCCAATGAGACCGGATCCCTATGTACTTCTTCCGCTGAGTGTAATTTTTTTGAACGCGGTGCGTAGCTCGCCGAAGCTATCAATGCTCCGGCGAGGGAGCTTTTCAAACCAATCGCGGGCATTACCAATCATGGTTGAATTAAAAATCTGGAACCATATAGGCATCAGCCATCATTCAATTTTAGCCTGTGTATCAAACACTTTTAGGTGATCATCCGGATCACCAGATCTATCATAGGTTTTGACGCATGCCGGCATACGGCGCTTCTTTTCCTCGAAGTAGTTTCGTACGCGAAGAGTGAAGGCGTCTTCCCTGTCGTCACACCACGGAAGAGAGAGATCTTCCACCTCTTCATCACGATAGTAGGGATCACCGTAGCATCCTTCATCATCCGATGGCGGTTGTGGGGAATACCTAGGTCGGTGACGTCTAGGGGGTGGTCATCCGAATCAGACCCCGAAGGGTCGTTAGGTGGGGGTGGTGCCCCACCTCTATGATGGGCACTCTTGTGAGAAGGATCTTCCCTCCCACCAGATTTTATCCTACGCCACACGCTTGTGCGGTGATTATCCACGGGAGTTTCCAACATCGGGCGTTCAGTGGAGCTGTCAGACCTATCCCATCCTCATGAGCTTCTTGCAATTCCTGCATGATGTGATCCCCTATGCGCTCGAACACATTCCGTGGTCGAGGGGTTTCCTCGAAGGAAGTTTGTTCATTGGCTCGCGTCTTCCTTCCCCTCTTCCTAGCATGAGGGGGAGTACCATGCACGGAGCTTCCGAAGATAAGTCTGGACTGGAGATTCCGTCCCAGATTCAACCTTGCCGAGATGCCTGGCATGATTCTGTCAAAATTTTGCTGAGTACACGCTCGAGGTCCTCTTCGTCGAGTGAACCAACTTCCAATTCTGCCTTAACCACTGGTGGCCTTTGTGGCTCCTTGGTAGGGGCCTTTGGTGCAGCTCCCGGATCGGGGTTATCCAAAGTGATGGTTGGCAGTGGGGTATTATCGGACGTGCCTGCACCACCAAGAGACTGAAACATGTTTCGGTTGTTTGGCCCTCCTGTTTGGTCACCCTGAGGTTGAGTGGAGGTGATTATTCCATCACTTGCGGACTTACGATTCCCAGGATTTGTGTTCCTTGGGTTTCCCTGAAAGTGTCCCTTCATTATTAGGAGATTTTGAGACTGAGAATGAGCTTAGTGTATAGGTCCCACGGATGGCGCCAACTTGTTGATACAAAAGTTGGATGATCCTTGCTTAACCCGAATTAGGCTTAATTCAGGTAGGCTGGGCTCCGGCTCTTGCACCAAGTGAATGTCTTGTTGAGATTCTGCACACTAAAACAACACGCGTTAAGCTTACCGTGGGAACGTATCACGCGATTAGACTCCAGCGTGAGAGTAAGTAATCGGTTTAGGGTTAGATAATCGGCTGTAGGTTGAGAGTATAGAGAATGTGATACCTTTGTGGAACCCTTGGGGGTTCTTTATATAGGCGGTGAAACCCTAATGTGCTGTCATCGATACTTCAACCCCACGCAGAGGATAAGTGCCATAATTAGCTTGATTGATATCTTCTAATTATGGTGAGTGTATATCCTATACTTTGGGGTAAATCCCAATCATAATAAGATTGTGATTCTGTCTAACCCTGTATCGATCGTGTCGAGCCGTGGGCCGCACACATATATGTGGCCACTGTTCATTCAAAGCCCATAGGCTTAAATGACAACCCAACCCATTTGTGATGGGCAGGATGCGGGTAGTACCCGTAGACCGGGTCCATGACCTGGTTGGGGACTATATGTCATCAAGACTTTTTAAGCCAAGTAAAATTTAATTTTTCCAATAAACTTTTTAAGCCTTTTCTGGTTCAATTTCAGATTTGACAACACGTGAAATCTTTTGACCTAAAATTCAAATTTTTGGACCAAAATTCAATTTTTTCGACCAAAATTCTACTTTTTCGCTTAAAATCAACGTTAAAATTTTCAAAATTTATAATATTTTTCTTATATCTTAGAATTGATTTCTTAAGTGATTTCAAAGTTTGACATTAAAAAGATTTAAATTTATTTTTGCGAGAAATTTTTTGAATTTTCATAATTAAACCACAAACTAATCACAACACATTTACTTAAGATCTAAATTCACTTCATCACCCAAGAAACAATCATCATGGTCTAAGCATCAACGAACAGTGTGACTGATATTTGATTTTTCACTGGGTTCAATTAAGTCTCTCGATATCCTCTCGAATTGATCTCGGTTCTAAGTGGAATGATTGTTCTTGGTTACTAAAAAAAGTGGTTTAGTTTTCTAATCTATTTAAAAATTAAATGCATGAAAATGTAAACTTAAATTTAAAGGCAATTATATTAATAACAGTTAATTAAAACTAGAATTAAACTATGAAATAGAAATGAAGAAACAGTAATACTAAAGAAACAGTAACAATTAAAGATGCTCAAAAGAAAACTGATTCGGAAGTTAACCTTGATTCGGAACTTTTCACTCGGAACTTGGTTCGGAACTCTTGATCCGGAACTTCGTTCGGAACTTCACTCGGATCTTTATGCGGAACTTTGGTTCGGAAGTTTATTCGGAACATTCAACTCATTCGGAAGTTTTGTTCATCCAGAACTTATTGCTCATTCGGAACTTTTAAAGGAAAAATTCATTCGGAACTTTCAAAGGAAAAACTCATTCGGAACTTTTAAAAATGACATTCATCCGGAACTTTTGTTCATGCGGAAGTTTATTCGGAACTTTTCAAAAACACATTCATTCGGAACTTTAAACTCATTCGGAACTTTCAGTTCATTCGGAAGATTAGTTCATCCGGAACTTTCAGCTCATTCGGAACTTTCTAAAAGGAAACTCATTCGGAACTATCAACTCATGCGGAACTTATGTTCATCCGGAAGTTTTTAGCTCATTCGGAAGTTTTTGGTTCATCCGGAACCTGGGAAACTCAAAAACAGAAACTTACCCGAAGAACAGGGAAAACGATTTTAATGCCAAAAATCACCAAGTTTTTCACCGAATCTTAAATAAAACTAAACACAAAGCATCTACTGACCATAAACTAAAAATCCCATCAACAAAAACACAAAACCCAACAACTTTTAAAGATCAAATCAATCAAATAAGAACTTAAGAACTTGAAAAGAAAGATGATGATGAACAAGATGAAATGGAAAGATTAAACAAGAACTTGTATTGAATGATTAATGTTTTAACAATCACTAAACAAGGATGAAATTACAAGATTGAAAATCAAAGATCAAAATCACCAAACACCCTAGTGGTGTTGGTGATGCTACGAAACAGAAAAGAGAAAAAAGTGGAGAGAAGAAAAACTAAAAACTGAATGAATGAAAAGTGTGAAGGGAGGGCTTTATATAGTCTTGTCTTTTGGTTGGTGAGTGGGCTTTCTCCCGTTCTTCTTGTCTTCTCGTCTTTTCAGAAAAGATGACGTTTTCGATTCTGATTCGGGATTTGTCGTTGATTAAATTCAACTCGTCTTTTAATTTCTTCGTTTAATAGACTTGAGTTTCTTCGACTTATATAAATCTTCCATCTTTGGTCCTTTTCTTCGATAAATCTTCGAATAGGCCCAGTGAATTCAAATCTTTTGCATCTCTTGGACAATAGACTTCGTCTTGAGTCTTTTTCTTCGATAAATCCCGTGCAATCCCATGTTTTCTCCATAATTCATCCGGTTGGCTCTGAAAACACAATAAACACAAAAACCACGCATAATTCCAAACAAATGATATTAAATACGTGTTTTGGTCCCGTTTTAGCCAGAATTAAGTGGTAAAAGGATGGGTGTTTACACACCTATCAATTCCCCTACACTTAACCATTGCCATGCCCTCATGCAATGCTTAGTGATAAAGCAATTTTACACTTTTCTCATAATTAATCAACCTTGGCCTTATTAAAATACTACTTTAACAAAAATTAAGGTACTAAAAGAAATTAAACTTTAAAGGAAACAAAAGGATGGAAATAACTTGCAAAGAAACCAATGACTTACGTTAGGGCTTTGGTGTTGCGAAGATTTATCACCCTCAAGTTTCACGTTCCCCAAACTAAGCTTAAAAACGAGATCATTGTTATTATAAGTTAGTAAATCAAACACTTACACACATGGCTTAATTAAATGCTTAAACTCCCTTATTCCTAGGTGTATCTCTTATATTTTATTTTTGTCTTAGAATGATCATGAAGATGCATTTTTGGACTTATTTCGATAGTTTATTTAGGCTGAAAGCACAGTAGGACGATTTGATCAATAGTTAGCTAAAGGACAAAATCTCTTAAAACTGCTTCTCGGGATATCAAAAAGTTCATATCTTGGCATAACTCGGTTCACGATTTGAGACCTTTCTCGGGCCGATATTTAGCATGTACTTCATACTTCATATCTTGAGAGACGTGCTTGAGATAATGGTCTTCTCATCGTTATAGAGTTTCTTCACTTGGAGACTTTTGAGGGGTACTCCAACTTTGTTGACCACGAATTCATGATTATTTCTTCAATCTCTATTTGGGATTTTGAGATACAACGATCCGCCTCCTTTTCGGACTTGGATCTATTTATCCTCATACCTTGTTAGGGTCTTTTCGGATAGACTTCTCCATGATCTTTATGGAAGTTGATTGCTTTTCGTCGTGAGTCTTGATCCTTCATATTGACTTTGGGAATAATGCTTTTCACATCACTTTGGATCTTTAGCAATAAAATGGAATCCTCATGCCTTGTTAGGGCCTTTTCGGACTCGCCAATCTTCGCGCCCCGCTTCATAAGTTATGCCTTGGCTATGAAATCTTATCATTACCGAGCAAATTTTAAACGATCTTGGGCTAGAAGCTAAGTAACTTTTCAAATCGTACGACCTTACTTATTGCAGATAAATTATTAGCAAGTGATGGGAGAATAGGCAAATAATTACACCAAGTGAGCTTGTGCAAGACTACCGACTTATAATTGACTCTATCATTTCTCGTCCTCCACAATTTAAAATCTCAAGTAATAAGACTCGTGGACACTTAGCCTAATAAACCAATTAAGGTCTACATGGTTAAGGATACTAGCTAGAATAAACTTGGATAAGTTTATTCGGGTTGAGTCAAAATAAACGCAACGGGCCTAATATGTCAAAGATTTCAAAACTAGCTACACCACTTTATTAATATTTTTGACTTTATTGCGGGGTATATACATATGAAAGCAAAGATAAAAATTTAAAAATTACAACTAAATGGCCAAAGTTAATAAAAAATTTGAAAAATGTTGAAAAATAGGATTTTCTGGTTAAATGAAGGCATTTTCATGGAAAAGTCCACTTAAAACTTCGATAGAAGTCCCCCCTACACTTAAGATAAACATTGTCCTCAATGTTTAAGCATGTGGGAAAAATCTCCCTTACACTTATGACATTGTGCACGTTGGTTAACTCAAGTTAAGGAAGAGACGACTAAAGTGATCAATTTCAAATGTGAGTATGAAGAAAATTGAATTACGATAGTTGAGAGATAGAACCGGATTTCGGATAACACGGGAGCACGGTTCTTCAAAGTTTCCAAGAGTGCACGTATCCCTGTAATCACATCACCACACAAAGAAAAACACGTATAGAGGCTCCCCTACACTTAGGGGGTTAAACGGTAAAAGATAGATACTCGGGCTGCCTCCCGAGGAGCGCTTGTTTTTGATAACCGAGTCACGAGCCTGACTCGACCTAAAATTAGTTCATGGGGAACGTGGTGAGGGATGGAATCACCTCCTGAGAGGTGTCCTCACCAAAGTACAACTTCACTCGTTGGCCATTCACCTTAAAATTAGGTCCATTAGGTTGAGCGAGCTCGAGAGTACCATATGGAAAAATCTGGGCAATGGTGAATGGGTCGGACCAACGAGATTTCAGCTTGCCAGAAAAGATTTTCAACCGAGAGTTAAAAAGTAAGACTTTGTCTCCAACATGGAACTCTCGGTTCTTAATCTTAGAGTCGTGAATGAGCTTAGTCCTCTCCTTATAGATCAAAGAGTTTTCATAAGCCTCATTACGGAGTTCATTGAGCTCATTGAGTTGGATCTTGCGTAGGTCACCGGCTTTGTTGATATCAAAATTAGCCCACTTCAAGGCCCAGTAAGCCTTGTGCTCCAACTCAATGGGGAGGTGGCACGCTTTCCCGTACACGAGACGATATGGTATACAACCAATCGGAGTCTTGTATGCGGTACGAAAAGCCCACAAAGCATCATCAAGTTTATCAGCCCATGAGGCACGATGCTCTCCCACGGTCCTTTCAAGAATTCACTTTAGTCCTCGGTTGGATATTTCAGCCTGGCCATTGGTTTGTGGGTGGTAGGCTGTGGAAAGACGATGATTTACACCATACTTAGCCATGACTCTTGCGAATTGGTCATTGCAAAAATGAGTCCCACGATCACTAATAATGGCGCGAGGCACACCGAATCTAGCGAATAGAGCTTTCAAAAAATTACAAACCACCCTTGCGTCATTAGTGGGTAAAGCTTTGGCTTCAACCCATTTGGAGACGTAGTCAAAGGCTACAAGGATGTATTTGTTTCCTTTAGAAGAAGGGAATGGCCCCATAAAGTCGATACCCCAAACATCAAAGATTTCACACTCTTGAATGAAATTCTGAGGCATCTCGTCTTTATGTGTGATCATGCCTTGTTTTTGGCAAACATCACATCGTTTAACCATATTGTGAGCGTCACGATATATGGAGGGCCAATAAAATCCCGAATCAAACACTTTTTTGGCGGTGTAGTTGGGACCAAAGTGACCACCGGTGGGTCCTTTGTGGCAAGCATCAAGAATTTCTGAAGCTGCCCGTCCGTCAACACATCAGCGGATAATCAGGTCGGCACATTGTTTGAATAGGTAAGGGTCGTCCCAAAAGTAAGTCTTAATGTCGGCGAAGAACTTCTTCTTTTGTTGGGACGTCAACCCTTCCTTGAGAATTCCACCCACCAAGTAGTTTGCAAAGTCTGCAAACCACGGGGTTTCATCAGAATTCGAATTTATAGACATTAAGGTCTCCAAGGGAAAAGAATCATTGATTTCTTTGTTCGGATGATCCCCTTGGTAAGGATCCTCAAGTCTGCTGAGATGATCCGCGGCTAGGTTTTCAGCTCCTTTTTTATCGCGAATTTCGATTTTAAATTCCCGGAGCAGCAAAACCCAGCGAAGAAGTCTTGGTTTGGAATCTTGCTTTGTCATCAAGTACTTCAACGCGGAATGATCGGTGTACACAATTGTTGTGGAAAGGACAAGATAGGGGCGGAATTTTTCAAAAGCATAGACAACAGCTAAAAGCTCTTTTTCTGTTGTCGTATAATGCAATTGTGCCCCCGTCATTGTCTTGCTAGCGTAATGGATTGGTTGGAAGTGTTTGTTCACTCTTTTTCCCAGAACCGCTCCAATAGCAAAATCACTAGCATCGCACATCAACTCAAAGGGCAGCTCCCAATTAGGGGTAACCAAGACGGGTGCCTTAGTTAGCTTATCCTTAAGCGAGTTGAAGGCTTCAAGACACTCTTTGGAAAAGATAAAAGGAGTATATTTTTCCAAGAGGTGGGTCATCGGGCGAGCGATTTGAGAAAAATCTTTGATGAATCGACGGTAGAATCCCGCATGACCTAGAAAACTTCTCACACCCTTCACTGTTGAAGGTGGAGGCAACTTAGCGATAACATCGACTTTAGCACGGTCTACTTCAAGACCGGCTTTGGAAATCTTGTGTCCTAAGACGATGCATTCGTTTACCATGAAATGGCATTTTTCCCAATTCAGAACAAGGCGAGTGTCTTCGCACCGCTTAAGCATACGTTCCAAATTGGCAAGGCAAGAAGAGAAGGAATCCCCGAAGACCGAGAAATCATCCATGAAGACTTCCATGGTTTGTTCAACCATGTCATGGAAGATAGCTAACATGCACCTTTGGAAAGTCCCGGGGGGCATTGCATAAGCCAAAAGGCATTCGTTTGTAAGCAAATGTGCCATAGGGACAAGTGAATGTTGTCTTCTCTTGATCTTGGGGATCGATGGGTATTTGGAAATAACCCGAGAAACCATCAAGAAAGCAGTAATATTCATTACCCGCTAAACGTTCAAGCATTTGGTCCATAAAAGGTAGAGGGAAATGATCCTTTCTCGTGGCATCATTGAGTTTGCGGTAGTCTATACAAACTCTCCACCCAGTAACGAGACGAGTGGAAATCAACTCGTTGTGTTCATTGGGAACAACGTTTATTCCGCCCTTCTTGGGCACACAATGGATTGGACTAACCCATGGTGAATCCGAAGTAGGGTAAATCATACCCGCATCAAGAAGTTTGATAACCTCTGTTTTGATGACTTCATGGATTTTTGGATTCACCCTTCGTTGGCTTTGAATTGTGGGCTTAAAGTCGTCCTCCATGAGAATTTTGTGTGTGCAAAAGTGAGGATCAATTCCACGAATATCAGAAATCTTCCAAGCAATAGCCTTCTTATGATCTTTCAACACGGTGATAAGTCGGGCTTTTTCTTCTTCCTTTAGGTCCTTGGCAATGATGACTGGCGACTTTTTCTCTTCTTCAAGGAATACATACTCGAGATGGGGCGGCAACTCCTTAAGTTCTAAATCCAGAGGATTTTCGACGGGAGGCGTATTCGAAGTCGGAGTATCGATAGCAATAACCGTGGGAGATGGTGGAGAAAGGTTGTCTTCGTTGAGAAGGTTGTCAAAGAAATGCATGTCTTCATCCTCATCGGTGGGAGAATCATCATTATCTAAGTTCACATCTCCCATGGTGTCTTCAAGATTGTTCCAAAACAAATCACTATCTCCAAATAGAGACAATGATGAATCAATAGAGGAAACGGTTTCAACATTGGGAAGAGAGGTAGGAATACTTTTACAAGCATCTTTGAAGTGTTCTTCACAAGCCTCATCAAGAACGTCAATACAATTAACACTCTCGTTGGAATAAGGTTGTTTAGACAACTTTCCCATGTTGAAGACGATTTTATCGTCACCCACTCTCATAATAAGCTCACCGGCTTCAACATCGATGAGAGTGCGACCGGTCCTCAGGAATGGACGACCCACGATCAAGGGAACACGAGGGTCCATCTCGTAGTCGACGACGACGAAATCAGCAGGAAAAGTGAATTTGTCGACTCCTACAAAGACGTCTTCGGCTATCCCCACTGGATAAGCAACCGTACGGTTAGCTAATTCCAAAGTCATTTTGGTGGGGACTAGCTCAGGGAGAGATAATTGCTTTCAAACGCTTAGAGGCATAAGATTAATACTGGCACCTAGATCGGCTAGGTCCATGCAATTCTCTATTCCCGGGAAATTGCAAGGGATTAAGAAACGACCCGGATCACCAAGCTTGGTTGGTAATTTCCTTAAGAGCACTGCAGAGCAATTCTCATTAAGTTGGGTGTTGGCAATATCGAGAAGCTTTTCCTTGTCGCTCAGAAGATCTTTAAACATTTTCACGTACTTAGGCATGTGAGCGAGAGCCTCAGCGAAGGAGATATTGAAATTCAGTTGTTTAAACATTTTAAGAAAGTTTGAAACCTGAATATCGTCCTTGCTTTTGAGCTTCTCTTTCCTCAACCTAGATGGATAAGGTATATTGGAAGAAGAGGAAGGCTTTGGAAGAATAGGATCACTCACATCCTTGGGTGGAGGACGGGTAGAAGGAAGAGGTGGAGAAATGGGGGAAGGGGAAGGATGAGGAATAGGAGCAGGTAACTCGTTCTCCTTAGTCACAACCACCGGTGGAGGTATAGGAAGCTCGGGTTCCTTGGTACCTTTACCACTGCGAGTGGTGATTGCTTTCATCTCCCCTCTTGGATTCGCAACGGTGTTACTCGGAAGAGTACCTGAAGAAGAGGGTTGATTACCTTGGAAGAAACTAGCCATCATGTTCTTCAAATCATTAGTTTGGCTATCCAACGTGTTTCTCATGTCGGCTCTCAAATCGTTCCCTTGTTTGACCAAGTCTGCTTTCAAGTTGAGCACTTCCCGCTGAAGATTTTCCACGATCACATCGTTAGTTCTCATGTAGGTCTGCACTTCTTAGTGTAAAGCGGTGGGTTGGTTGAGAGGAGCATTGTATGAGGGTAGTTGATAAGCAGGTGGCTGGTAGACTTGGTTGTTTCGTTGAGGTGGTTGTTGCTGCTTGTGAGGTGGGATGTATGGTGTACGAGGTTGTTGTTGTTGTTGAGGAGGGCGATTGAGGTTTTGTTGTTGGTTTGGGTTGGTTGGAGGAAAACCGGGTGGTGAAAGATAATTGTTGGAGCGGTAGCTAAGCAAATTACGGTCACCTTGAGGTCTAGCTTGATAAGCAGGTTGAGGATAGGTGCCATATGCTGCATTCACATTCTCAGCAGGGTAGTCTTGGGCGGCGGTACAAGTGGTGTAAGAGTGAGGACCACCGCATATCTCACAAGGTTGGCTGACAACGTTAACTTGAGCGTTTTTAGCGTTGTTGCCGTTGTTGTTGTTAACGGTGTGGGTGACAAGCGATTCAAGAAGCGTAGTGATTTTGTCCAGTCGCTTGTCGCTGTCATTAGTGCTAGCACTAGCGACATTGGTCCGAACACTCTTGGTTTGCACACGAGACTTATTCTCAATGATATCCCAAGCAACATTGGAAGTCTTAGCCAAAAGATTACCCCCCGAGGCACTGTTTAGTGAATCTTGGTCACTCATGCTTAAACCATTGTAAAAAGTATTAATTTGATGTACTTTGGTAAAACCATGTTGTGGGCATTTTCTCAAAAGGTCTTTAAAACGATCCCAAGATTCACTGAACGACTCATCGTACTTTTGTTCAAAATTTAATATTTTATTCCGCAAAGCGGTAGTACGAGAGGGTGGGAAAAAGTAATTGATAAACTTGGTTTCCAAATCCGTCCACGAGAGAATACTCTGTGGCGGTTCCTTAGCAAGCCAATGCCGGGCTTGTCCCTCTAAAGAAAAGGGAAAAAGTTGTAACCTGATAACCTCTTGTGGAACACCATTGAATTTGACCGTGTTGGTTAGTTGCAAGAATCTCTTGATATGGTCATGTGGGTCATCAATGGTACGTCCCAAGAATGGTTGAGCGGAGACCATCTGGATAAAGCCTGATTTGAGCTCAAAGTTGTTGGCGGTAATTGGTGGTATAAAAATTGGATCAGTGTTGCCATCTACATGAGCTTGTAGTAGTTCAATCATCGGGCGATTATCCGGAAGGGGCTCATTGTTGTTGTTATTATTCATGTTGTTGAAAGGCGGGTTGTTGTTGTTATTATTATTGTTTGGAGGTGGTATGTTGTTGTTGTTTTGTACACCGGCCATGTCTAAGTTATCGAGAGGCTCGGGCTCTTGATAAGACGTGGATCGAGTGCGCATACACCTGCAAAAGAACGAACAAAGAAAAACAAAGCAAAAATATTTTTGGTTTTTATGTTTTTTAATTTTTTTGTATTTTTGAAAATTTTATATTTTTTAGGATTTTTGTTTTGAAAATTTTTTATGAAAAAGTAACGTTCACGGGGAACGGATCCCAAAATCCAAGTTCTCACAAAAAACTTTTGATCTTAACGAGAAGAGCCGGCAGCGGCGCCATTTGATATTTGATTTTTCACTGGGTTCAATTAAGTCTCTCGATATCCTCTCGAATTGATCTCGGTTCTAAGTGGAATGATTGTTCTTGGTTACTAAAAAAAGTGGTTTAGTTTTCTAATCTATTAAAAAATTAAATGCATGAAAATGTAAACTTAAATTTAAAGGCAATTATATTAATAACAGTTAATTAAAACTAGAATTAAACTATGAAATAGAAATGAAGAAACAGTAATACTAAAGAAACAGTAACAATTAAAGATGCTCAAAAGAAAACTGATTCGGAAGTTAACCTTGATTCGGAACTTTTCACTCGGAACTTGGTTCGGAACTCTTGATCCGGAACTTCGTTCGGAACTTCACTCGGATCTTTATGCGGAACTTTGGTTCGGAAGTTTATTCGGAACATTCAACTCATTCGGAAGTTTTGTTCATCCGGAACTTATTGCTCATTCGGAACTTTTAAAGGAAAAATTCATTCGGAACTTTCAAAGGAAAAACTCATTCGGAACTTTTAAAAATGACATTCATCCGGAACTTTTGTTCATGCGGAAGTTTATTCGGAACTTTTCAAAAACACATTCATTCGGAACTTTAAACTCATTCGGAACTTTCAGTTCATTCGGAAGATTTGTTCATCCGGAACTTTCAGCTCATTCGGAACTTTCTAAAAGGAAACTCATTCGGAACTATCAACTCATGCGGAACTTATGTTCATCCGGAAGTTTTTAGCTCATTCGGAAGTTTTTGGTTCATCCGGAACCTGGGAAACTCAAAAACAGAAACTTACCCGAAGAACAGGGGAAAACGATTTTAATGTCAAAAATCACCAAGTTTTTCACCGAATCTTAAATAAAACTAAACACAAAGCATCTACTGACCATAAACTACAAATCCCATCAACAAAAACACAAAACCCAACAACTTTTAAAGATCAAATCAATCAAATAAGAACTTAAGAACTTGAAAAGAAAGATGATGATGAACAAGATGAAATGGAAAGATTAAACAAGAACTTGTATTGAATGATTAATGTTTTAACAATCACTAAACAAGGATGAAATTACAAGATTGAAAATCAAAGATCAAAATCACCAAACACCCTAGTGGTGTTGGTGATGCTACGAAACAGAAAAGAGAAAAAAGTGGAGAGAAGAAAAACTAAAAACTGAATGAATGAAAAGTGTGAAGGGAGGGCTTTATATAGTCTTGTCTTTTGGTTGGTGAGTGGGCTTTCTCCCGTTCTTCTTGTCTTCTCGTCTTTTCAGAAAAGATGACGTTCTCGATTCTGATTCGGGATTTGTCGTCGATTAAATTCAACTCGTCTTTTAATTTCTTTGTTTAATAGACTTGAGTTTCTTCGACTTATATAAATCTTCCATCTTTGGTCCTTTTCTTCGATAAATCTTAGAATAGGCCCAGTGACTTCAAATATTTTGCATCTCTTGGACAATAGACTTCGTCTTGAGTCTTTTTCTTCGATAAATCCCGTGCAATCCCATGTTTTCTCCGTAATTCATCCGGCTGGCTCTGAAAACACAATAAACACAAAAACCACGCATAATTCCAAACAAATGATATTAAATACGTGTTTGGTCCCGTTTTAGCCAGAATTAAGTGGTAAAAGGATGGGTGTTTACACACCTATCAGTGACTCACAACAACATCATGGTCGATGGTACCAAAGATCATCCTCCAATGCTTGTACCCGGAAGATCTGCTCAATGGCAGTCACGTTTCCTTCGATACGTTGATACAAGACCAAATAGTGTTGCTCTAAGGCATTGCATCTTCGATGGTCCTTATGTTCTCTCTACTATCTTCATTCTTGCAACTCCAGCATCTGACGGAAGGTGTCCTCGACCACGAACATACAGAAACTTAGCAAACACTACAAATGAAAAATGTTCTTGGATTAATTATGAAGCTGAGGCAATTTACATGATTCTCAGTGGAATTGGAGATGATATATACTCGACAATTGATGCATGTCCTAGTGCAAAATAGATGTTGACGACCATTGAAAGATTGCAACAAGGAGAATCACTTAATCAGCAACATGTGAATACAAACTTGTTTTGGACATTTGGAAACTTTACTTTGGTTGAAGGGGAATCAGTTAAATCATTCTATTCCAATTCTACAAAATGATGAATGAGATGACTATAAACAAATTGGAAGTCTCCAACATGCAAGTCAATGTTCAATTCTACAGCAACTTCAACCAGAATGGTCACGATTTGTTACTTTCTTCAAACAACGTAAAAAGTTAGACGAAGTCTCATATCACAAGCTATTTGACATCTTGAAACAATATTTGAATGAGTCAAATGAAATCCGAGCTAAAAGGGCAGCAAAGACTACTAATTAATCAACTTGCACTTGTGTCAACTATATAGCAATATCCTGAATATCGTCATCACGTACCAAAGCCATTTAAATCTCATGCACCATCACCACGATACAACACTACATCCAGACACATGTTGCATCAAGATCAAAAGGAAAAGAGATTTAGCTCTTTCACCATCATCTTAAGACAGTAAGGAAGAACAACCTCAAAAGGATAGGGAATTGAAACAACACATTGCATTCATCATAAAGTCCAACAAGAAAATCTACAAACCTACCAACAACCTCATATCATCATCCAACACAAGTAACAAGTATGTTGAGAGTCCTCCAAGGTATATGATTGATGAAATGGCATTTATACATGATCTCATCGTTCTTTTCGGGCTTTAAATGCATAAAATGTCATCAAAATACCATATATATGCTTGTGTTTGTTTACTTTGTATTTTAGGTATGGATATCATGAAAAAGACAAAAGATCACAAGAAACAAGGAAAAAAGAACACGAAAAACGAAGCCGCACAATGAACCGGGCCCTAGTTTGTGATTTATAAACCCTTGAAGACTTGAAGATGTACAAGCTTTATCCCTCATTTATGAAGAAATGACACTTAATACCCTTGTATATTCATAATTACAAGTTTGGTCCCTTAAGTTTGTCAAAATGACAAAAAGGTCCTTCATCTTTGAAGAATTGGCAAATTTAGTCCTTCAACAAAACTAAATTGTCAATAATGGTCCCTCATGAAGTCACAGATCCAATGAAGACCCTTGAAGTTCAAGAATATTACATTTCTAGTCCTTTAAAAATGGATTAAAATACAAAAGGACTGAAATTGTAATTACATCAAAGTGATAAAAAGCCCTAAATCCTTTTTCCAAAACATTTTGTGGCCAAATTCTAAATTCTAAAACTTCAATTACAAAGGGAAACGAGTTTGCAAGGCTGATAAACTTGTTATACCACATTTCCCAAAAACCAAGGACCAGAGTTGTACCATTCAAACATTCAAACTAGTTTTTGCGCCAAACAACTAAACAATCCACCAAAACCGGATCAAACATAGTTACTATTCACATGATTAACCCAGTTTTACCTTCCACTTAAACAAAGGGTAAATGAAGATTACCCACACCCACGCTTAATTCACACACACATAAACATATCCCACGCTTGAACTCACAATCCCATTACCCCAAAGGACCCCACCATTCAACCCGTTAACCAATCACATGACACCCTCCTCTCCAAGCAATCCTAGGTGACAAGATCAACGCTTTATGGTTACTACTTGGTCCCCAAGCACAAAATGAACAGCCAAGATCAAATTTGATAGCTCATCAACAACAAACGCGTCTAGAAGGCCAAGGGCAATTTTGAGACTTCATAGCTAGGGTTTCTCATGTATTTTGATTCTATAATTATCCTAAGTAGTCTATAAAAGGAGATCTCAATATGTGAGAGTCCCTTTGTTCCAGATTTTAGCTAAATCCTTGTAATTCCTTTTTATGAAATAAAAGTTAGGTTTTCTAAAAATTGTGATTTCCCTTTTGTGGTTTATAAAAGTTTGGTGTTTGATTAGCTAAAGTCTGAGTTCCATTAATCTGTTTGATTGTTTTTTAGGAAAGGTTTTATGGTTTAATACTCTTGTTTTCAAAAAAATCAGTTTTAATTGTTATTTGGTTCACTTTGGTGTTTGTTGTTCTTAGCAGGTACAAGGAAGCTAGTGCTTGCTTAGCTAGCAACTAAGCTCACACATCCCAAAGCATGGATGTATGCTTTGGAGGTGCTCATCTCTAAACCTTTTTCATTTTTCTGAATTCTTCATGTTTTGTGGTGAATCTGAGATTTATTGCTTGATTGTGTGTTATTGTGGTTGGATCTTGTGTTTTAAGGTTTGATTGTTGTTACTGAGTTGATTTGGACTTGACTTGTGGGTTAAATCTCACAATCCTTTGAAAAAATTGAGAAATCAGTAATCAAAGGGGTGTTTGGGTTAACTGCATAAGTGAAGTTTGGGTTGATTGAGTAGGAGTATTTGGGTGCTTTGTGTTTGTTATGGTTTCATAAGTGTTTTTATACATTTATCTGCAAGTTTTGTGGTTTGAATAACCTAAATACAACAAGAGGTCTTAAAATATGTTATACTTGGTATTTTTGACTAAAATTTTAGGGACACCTATATCTAAGGGTAGACTAGGGTTAACAAGTGCTAAGTCTTAGTTAATTCAACCAGGGAAAGGTTTTTTAAGGGTTTGAAATTGGATTTGTGGTCATTTAGATCAGCAAAAGGGTTTTGTGTTCTTGGTTTGTTCATCAGTCAATTGCATATGCTTGAATCTGCTTCTAATCTTTGAATCAGTGTTTGAAACAAGTTTATTTGTGCTTATTGAACTTTATTATATTTTGTGTATGCATCTGGTTTATTTTGGTTGGCTTATTCATGCTTAAACTGCTTATTTCTTCATAATCTGCTTATTTGCAAGTCTGGGACATATCTGGTGACTGTTTGCTTAGTCTGTGCTTATTGGCTTGGTTATTTTGTGATTTCTTGCTTGATATTGACTCCTTACAACTCAATGTTTGTAAGTGTGCCCTTGTTTTCCATTGAATCCAAGTGAAACTCTCACAAAATCAACAGTCAAATAGTCAAAGTAGTGGGAACTCCTTTCCCCTGCTGCTAGCCACTGCTAGTGTTATTTGCATTGTGCTTATCAATAAGCTGTTCTAGCTTATTTTAACCAGCAAAAACTTTAATTTTATAATATGTGTTCCTTATTTGACCCATTTGTTCATACTGGAGCATTTGGGTGGTTGACTTTAAGCTTTGACTAGAAAACCAACTCCTTTAACTTTTACATAAGTGCTTATGGGCTTATTCTACATATTTGGTTTGGCTTAATGAACTTTTCTTGATTTATTTGTCTTAATTAAGTCAATTAGAGTCTTTTTCAACTTGAATCAAGGTCTGAGGTGGTCTATAACTCCAAGTCAACTATTTTGTCTTTTAGTGAAATTTTACTTTGCTTATTTCCGACTTATTGGTTGAGCTTATTGAAAATTTCTTTTCACAGATCTCTTAGGCATCTCAAAAGAAGGTTGTGTGTTAAATTAGAGCTTATGACATTGGCTTATAGCTTAATGGGCCAAAAGGCCCATTAAGAATAAGCTGTTGTTCAATTAAGCTGTGATAAGCTCACATTCAGCTTTTGGGCCTTCAGACTTTTGTGTTTAGAATTGGATTTTAAGCTGGACTAGTGATTTTCAGCTCATTTGGTTAAGTTTCATCTTACTGGGCCAAAAAGCCCATTTTCATAATCTGTTTTTGTTGTTAGCCCATTTGGGGGCCCAATAGGGATATTTTGGTAATTTCACTTTCATTTTCTGTTTATTTAGGTTAAAATAAACTAGTTTGCAAGTTTTTAGAATTTTTTCTTATAATTTTTGGATTTTAAATAATATTTTAATATTATTTTATTATTAAATTTCATTTTTCACATTTTTGCAACTTTTACATTTTTATTAGGTCAAATACATTAAGTTAGGATTTTTAAAACTCTTAGATTAACTTTCTCATCATTTTATTAATTTTTAGAATTATTTTAAGATTTTAATAGTTTTTAATCATTTAAAAATAGTTTTCCTTAGTTTAAAAAATTATAAAAATAGTTTTTAGTCTTATTAAGTCATTTTAGAGTTTTACAAAGTGAAAAATCTTTATTTGGGCTTTTTATTATTTATTTGGATTTTAGGTCTTTAATTAGCATTTAAAAATTAATAATTGATTAATTAAAAGGTTTGAAAAAGTTTTGATCATTTGTAAACTCTTAGTTTATTTTTATTGATTTTTGGGAATTTTTTGGGAATTTTTAGAATTAATTTTTATTTTGTAACTTTTTACGGTTTTTAATTTTGTCATCGTAGTATCATTTTCACGTATCCGTCATTCTCTTTTCTCACCCCTTCTTTCTCAATATTAATCCAAAATTATTACGAATTATTCACACACATATACCTCCTTGGCAAACGAACTTATTTAGGTCATTAGTGCTTGATTTTCCTAAATCTTCACTTAATACTTACCGCTCATATACGCTCTTTTGTTTTCCTAAACAAGAGACGTATTTTACCACAATCATTTTGGCTATGATCGACGCAATGCAACACATGTTGAGAGTCTGCAAATGTGTGAGAGACCGGCTACAAAGCATGATAATCAGAGGGTTACTACTGTTGCTGGGAATAGGGAAACGGTTGGTACTCAATTTTGTGTAGCATAGTAGGATTCAGTGCTTTAATTTCCAAGGGTTTGGACACATGGATAAAGAGTGCATAAAACCAAAATAGTTTAAGAATTATGCATATCATAAGGAAAAGATGATGTTATGTAATAAGCTCGATGCGAGGATCAAATTGTCAGTTGAGGAAGGAGAAATGCTTGACGACACAGATGATGAAATCTTTGATCAAGAACTCAAAGCACATTACTCGTACATGGAAAAGATTCAAGAGGTCCTCACAGTCATTGAAGATTTCAATGGTCCTATCTTTTCTTCTGAGCCAATTGATAAGGTACACACAAATGACGAATATAATGTGTAGAAACTAGAAGGGGTGTTGAATAGTTTCCTATTTAAAAATTTATGTTGGTCTTTAGATAAGACTATAAATTGAAAACTTGTTTCATGGAGTAATAGTTAGGCCAATTAACAATGTTTCAAAAATATTTGCTATATCAAGTGATCTTGATTATGATTGACTAAAGATAATGACAAAGATAAGTAAAGAGTAAGGAAAGAAACAACCTAAAGGAAAACATCAAGGATTTATACTAGTTTCACAACGAAGCTCTCTCTTTGTTTCCTACTCCACTTGTCGAGTACACATACTCGAGATTTTCATTATATTCACAAGCTCCTCTCTTGTTGTAGAAAACTTTACATCGTTTCTTACACCAACTTCCGACACTAAGCTAAACTTCGAGTTCAAATCTTAGATAGAACCAATCTACACTCGTTGCCTATTTCCATTTACCGACACAAGGCTAGATGTCGAGTTCTAATATTAGATAGAACCAATTCTACACTCGTCGCCCATTTCCATTTACCAACACAAGGCTAGATGTCGAGTTCTAATCTTAGCTAGAACCAATCTACACTCATCTCTCACACTCACATCACTTTTAAGCTAAGTGAGAACTAACACACTTATACTCATGACTACATCACTTTAAAGCTAAGTGAATACTTACACACAAGAAATTAACACTTACATCACTTTAGAGCTAAGTGAGAACTAACACTTACAACACTCATACTCACGTCACTTTAGATTTAAGTGAGAACTTACACATAAGACACATCCAAGTATACACATACACCTTGGATCTATACGAGAATCAAATGAATAAATGTGATAAACATGACTAGATCTATAGAAGAAGGATCTTCATCAAGGCTTCATCTTTCAACATATCACAAGTGTATGAGTGATCTTCTCTATGGACATATGAAGAAAAGGGTCAAGGAGATAATCATAAGTAAACATACTTAACATATTAAGTGATCATTTACTAATGGTTAAAATATATAAAAGAGATTTAGAAGCAGAGAATAAGTGTCCAAAAAGTTTCATGGGAAATGAAAAATGATCCACTATTTATAAGGACAAGTAGCCAACGGCTAGTCTGGCCACGACTCAGAATTGTTCACACGGTTCTATATATATTGAACCGTGGGTACCTATAAGGAACCGTGAGCTCTAGACTACGCTCTTTTTTGTCATGTAGTGAGGAAATTCCATCTAGTGAGGTTAATATCTCACAAGGAATATCTAAGTTCACTTTGGAATATCCTAAATTCAAACTTTCCATTTTCCATTAAACATTTTCTTAATAAAAAGTATATTGGAAAATGTTTTGTCACATTTAACTAAATGTGAGTTTTAAGGTTAACCACTTTTAATGATCACTAAACATGTTTAAGATATGTTTGTGTAAGACTTAAATGATTATTACCTAAATGATCGTGTTCGTTAAATAATTCATCTTGCGGTTATCTTTAACGACAAATGTTTTTACACTTTATCGTGATCAAAACTAAGAAAAATTAGTCACACAAATAATGTTTTTAAGCATCATTTGCATTAACAATCTCCCCTTTTTTTTATTACAACAAACTATTAACTCATTCATGTAAAAACAAAGTTTTTCGAATTATTAACGAGTTTATCCACTACTATTTCTCCTGCTTTTATAGAAGCAAAAAGGTAAAGTCTTTGAAGAAGAGAAGAACCGACTTTACTAATAGCTCCCCCTTGGTGCTTACTCCTCCTATTGGGGTACTAATTGATCGAGCTATGGTGACAAGCTACATACAAGGGTTAGTAGAAAGAAAGAAACATCCATATAAAAGCAATAGTCACAAATATTTACTAGATAATTTGAGAGGGAGAAAGAAAAGAAATCTCAAAATATGAAGCAGATAATTGCTAAGTATGTCCAAAGAGTGTTTTTTGACAAGATAAATTCAAATAAGTTGGATTTGAGGTAGAAGAGAAACATCTAACAAATTCGAAGGTACAATGTCAAATGGTCAAAATATTGAACTTTTGGAATCACCCAAAGAAATGTTCAACTTTAACCATAATCAACTTTCAACAATGTGTGTGATAATAGAAGAAACAAAACTAACAACAAACACACGTAAAGATCATATTAAAATAAATATGTTAAAACATGCATATAAATGTTCATATATAGAAATATAAATATTATAATATAAAGAAAATAAACCTAAGCATAACAACTATTCTTGTAGAATTAGTCCTCCAAGATTTGCTTAGTTATTTTTTGACCCAAAAGATTTGAACGCACATTGTGTTTTAATCGGTAGAAGAAGAACATGAGATGTCTTTCGGAGATTTGTTCACGGGAACAAATACTTAAAGAGGGGGTCAATTAAGAAGAAACTCAAGAAAATTCAACTTGTCAAAGATATGAGCAAGTTCAATTTGTTGGAACCTGCGCAGTAGGTTCCATGATGCATGACAAAGTAAAAAGAAGGAGGAGGTGCATCAATAGAAAGGGAAGGAGGTGGTGGAGAAGTTGACCTAGGAGAAGAAACGGAAGGTTACCATCACAAAATTTTGTGAGGTTAGGGTAAGAAGAGGGGTCATTGAGTTAAGGGCGTTGAAAGCTTTAGTAGGTGGTAGTAGAGCTTCTTTTCTCCGGTAATTGGATTGATAGTGTAAGACTCATTCCAATACTCAATAGGGGAGAAACTAGGAGTCTCGGAGAGTTTGGGAGAAGAAGGCTCAATGAGATCCTTGATCTTTTTAACCCAAATAGGCTTGATCAAAATTTTAAGTTTCATTGAAAGCTTAGAAGAAGAAGCTTGGGGTTTAGAGGTTTGAGGAAAAGAGTTGTATAGGTTGAGGTTAGAAGAGGAAGACATGGTGTGTTGAGAAAGAAATGATCTAAGAGAAGAGATTTTAAAGAAATAAAGAAGGAAAGGAGAAGAAAGTGAAACAAATGTTTCCAAAAATGTTGGGTTTAAAGAAGAAAATAAAGAATATTTAAGAATAATAGTCAAGGAGAGAAAGACCAAAAACGAACAAAAGGACTCAGTGGTCACGGTTCGTTAAATAGGGTCGCGTTTCATTATCAATAATGAGCTGCTGGTTCATTTAAGGAACCGTGGACAGTGGATGTCCAAATTTGTTTTCAGAAATTTTGAAAGAAACTAAGAACTTTTTCAAATTTTAGAAAATCTTGAATTTATACCTTTATTATCATTAGGTTATGCTATGGTTGCATAACAAGCAACATACTCACAAGAAGTGTATATTGACAAATGGTGACAAAATATTAACATAACATTTTGTTCTAATTTTAGTCAATTTTAGAGGTGGCAATTGATTTCAATTTTTAAATTTTAACTGAAGTAGGTTAGGATGTGAAAAGGAGAAAGAAATAACACATAAAACAAGAACTAAATCCATTAAAATCAATACATGAAAACTTATTTATTGGAAATAAAGATACACTAAAAAATAAAATAACTAACTAAACTAGCTAGCTATTCTAATTTAAGATGGTTGATCTCTAAAGTTTGACATCTTTAAAATCCTTTTAATAATATCTTCATCTCACCCATAGGTGGAGGATGAGTAGAAACGAATTACAAAAGGATGTGCTCCATCCTTACATGCAAGGCGTGCATTTCCACTCTAAGAGAGTGGATGAGATAGTTGTTGTAAAGACAAAATTGACAATTTGTTCCATATGCATCCAAAAAGGTGAAAAGGTACGGGTCATCCAATGGATGGAACACCTAAACACCCATGAGAGGGGTGGTGGGTGGATGAGGATGAAGGTTCTCCAAAGGATAAATGGGAGAAGGTACATCAAATCCATCCTCAAAGGGGATTCTTTGAAGGGCTTGATGATTCTCTTCCAAGAAGTGACTTGGAGAGAAGGGTGATGTAACCTCATTCATCCTTGATTGGAATGACGAGTATGTAGAACCATAGGAATGGTTAGGACCATAGGTTGTGGAAGTCTTGCATGGTGCAAGAGGTGGAGAGGGTGAACAAGAAATGAGAATGGGAGAAGGAGTCATCTTATTATTAGGTTTGGAAGAGTAAGATCAAGAACCAATCTTAGGTATTTTAATCTTAATCTTAAGGCTTTTCTTGGTGGAGGAAGAGGATCTTATGGATACCATGGTTGAAAAAGTTTGAGGTTTAGAAATGTCAAGATTGAAGAAGATGATAGGTCTAAAAAGAGGAGAGAATGGCCCAAAGTGGTAATAGGATTAAAATGATTTTGGTAAAATCTAAAGTATGTCATGCTTTTTGTGGAAAAATCTGATGTTTAGTAAAAGTTTTATCCATTTTTACAAAAATTTAGAAAGAACAGTGTAAACTCACTAGGTTATGATCAAACATAAACCTTAGGATCTCAAAACCTTTTTATGATCAAATGTCTTTGAATCAACAAAACCTTTGATAAATGTTACACTATTTTTGCAAAAAGTTAAATGATTAAACTAAAGACAAGAATTAAAATGTGGAACTCAATTTACTTTGAAAACTTTTAACAAACTTTCATTTAATTAAAAAAGGATTTTAGAAAGAAAAATTGGAACAAAGGGAATGCCATAATCTAGCTCCTCCTTATATAGTAACTAAGAGATGGTTCTAGACTAAAGGTACATGCGATAAACCCTAGCCATTATCTGCCTAAAATGCCCTTAATTTCTGAAATTTGAAAAAAATAAAATCTTTGTCAAAATACACCCATGTGATTGCTAGAAGGATTAAGTTGTTGTATAATGATCTTGGTCGTCCAAGAAACATTGGGGAGCATGAAATTAGTCACCAACGTTGATCTTGTCCCTTTTTTGGTTTTGAGGAGAAAACGACATGAGCAGGGGAACATGTAGGGGCGGGTGTCCTCTGGTAACGTGTCGTTGATTTTTATGGTTGGTCATAATAGGGTTAATCATAAATCTTAAGGGAATGGAGTGTCAATTTTGGGTAATTAACAAACTAGGAATTAGGGTGTATAGATTGCTATAGGGATTGTTTCGATCTGTTAATGGGGATTAGAAAATGTTTAGCGCCAAATTTATATTAATATATTACGTTTAAAACATAATAAATAATAAAACTGGTAAGTGGTGGGTTGTGACGTGTCATGGGTATGGGTCGGGTATGATCGGGTTTGGGGTTTATTGCCCTTGGTTTATGGACTGGGTGGGTAATGGACCGGGTTATAAGGGAAATGGGTTGTAAGTTGCACACAAATGGCCCCTAGGTTTTGTAGACTATGGCATTTGGCTCCAAACATGCTCAAACAGCTATTTAGGGTATTTCCTTCACATTTATCTTTGAGGTATTTGCATATTCAGTCCTTTATACTTTTGCAAACATAGAAAAGGACTCATGATGTAATTTCTTCATTCTTCAAGGGCTATAAATGAGAAATCTTAAAACTTAAAGGACCAAAATTTTAATTTTGAGTTTTATAAGGGCCTAAAGTGACAAGTCTTAAATTCCTGAGGGACCAACCTTGTCAATTCTTCAAACTTCACGGACTTTTATGGAAAATCAATGCTCAGGTCCGGTTCTTTGTGCGGCTTCGTTTCCCGTGTTCATTTTTGCTTGATTCTTGTTATTTTTTTTGGTGAATTCACGATATTCGAACCTACAAACACACAATGAACAAATACAAAGGTTTTTGCATGGTTTTTATAATATTTTAATATAATTTAAACCCGATTTGGACGATGAGAATATGTATAATTGCAGTCTCATCAAAAGGAAAGATTTTTTTCAAGAAAAGAACCCACAAATCAATAAATAGCGCATGGCTCAATATATATATTGCGCCGTGGATATTAAAGGAACCGCGGAAAAAAGCTTTGTAAAAACGAGTTTCCAAAATTTTTCAAAGTTCTAGATTTTCTAATTTTTAATGTTTAGCCTAAAGAAATCAATTACAAAAAGCTAAATAGCTAGACAACAATAAATGCACATAAATCATGTAAATTGGAAAACCAATGACACGAACACATAAAGGATTAAAATCAATCCAAATAGCTAGTTCATACAAACATTAAGCATAAACTAAAAAAATAAACATCAAAGACTGAAACTACTCCCCATCACAAATTTTCAAAGAAGATTCACTTCTTCTTCTTTCCAAGCTCCTAAACATTTTTCCAATAGACCTAAGCGCTCCTCTTGTTTCCTCCCAATGCTTGTGAGCATCCTCCCTGTGACAATCCTAAAATTTCACATATGTATTATGTGTTATAACTGTCTCAATATGAAAATTTGGCTAGAAATTTTTGCTTTTACACCTTACTTGTTAAGATGAACTGCTTCTTACAACCTGAATTGCCACTATAACATATTTCTATATGTTTTAAACACAATGTATATGTCAATTCTAAGATCTAAAAGTAATCTTATAAGTTCAATATGGATAATAATATAACTATGATGCCCTAAATTCCCTTAGAAACCCTAGAATCCCTTTAAATGAATTATAAACTCAAGAATGATAAACTATGAATGGAAAATACATATGAATAAGTTAGTAAGGATTATAAGCAAGTTATATACTATAATTTAAAGACATAATAATACTTAAGAATAACAAGAACAAACCATACAAAGCTAAGTACAAATAAGTGTACATAATAGTGTAGATCATCACCTAGAAACCCTTAGTAAACAATGTTTCAAGAAATATAACTACATAATATCTATGTATTATTATAAAATACACTATACTAATTATAATCTATCATATAAAGGAAAGGTAAATAATCACAAAACACTAATATTAACTAATCCAAAGCCAATTACAAGTAAATGACCTATAATCAAGATTAGCATATAAAATCTATCTTATATTGAGTTAGAGTCTAATATTTTGCCACTAATTATAAAATTCAACTAAGTATCATATTAAGATTATACATTTATTTCAAGTTAAGTTACAAGTTAATAAATCATAAGGTACAAGTTATCAAAGCATAGGATCTTAAGCTCCCAAAATCATCCCTAAAATATGGTAAACCTATATAAACCCTTAAACCAAGATTGTAGAAACCATAGAAGTCATAAACATATCATATAATCCCTAGAATAAGTTTACATAAGGATATAAACCCTAAATACCCAAGATAGAAAGTCATTAGGATTAGTGACCTAGAAACCCTTATATTAAAAAATCTATAGAGAATCACTACCTTGTCTTTTAGGACAAGTCTACAAACACCCATAGCACTTCATTAAGTTTATATGGTTATATTAACACAATGTAAAATAACCCTAATGCAAAATGTACAAGATTTCAATGCATGACATGTAGATTAGGTCAAAATGAGTATTTTCACCCTTTAGACATCTTTACTTAGAATAACTTAGTAAAAACAATGTAGGGACTTAATGTACACATCAAGGTCAATGTAGGATGTATAAATTGAGTTTGCATCAGTAGCTAATTTAAGGATAATCACTTTTACTAAGACTTAATCATAAAATATTAGAAACCTAAACCCGCCTAAGTTTTCTTCCCATTTTCACATCAAACCTTTGTTAAACTTCAAGCCAAAGACCCAAAACTTCTTAATTACAGTTTATATACCAAAATTAAACCCTAATCCATCACTAATCACATTCCTAAGCCCCTTAATCCCCAAAATCACAAAGTATAAAGTTAGAAGCCCTAATTTAGACCTGGTTTTATGTTTCCTTCCAAAACCCTATTTCAAACCATTCCCTCCCGTTCTAAGTTTTAAATTCAGATATTTAACATGTTGTAAGATATTTTCAAAGCCATTACAAGTAGGTGCATCACCTACTTGTGTGCTACACATCACCATACTTATCTTACATTGCCGTGACTTTAATATAAACCACAAGACCTTGATATTTTCATCCTAGACTCTAGAAACTTGCATAGACCTTCAATATCTATCATTATTCACTAATATATCCTTGTAACACATTTAAGGCCTTAGCTTGGAGCCTAATGGTTGAAACTAGTATAAATAGGGGCGAATGGACTTCATTTCAATTTGTACCCCGTTTTCCTTAAACATCCTACCCATTATCAATTTCCAATTCTATATACGTCTTAGGACATCCCCCAATACCAGAAACTAGGTCTTGAAGGAAGCCATTGAAGCTCTTGAAACTTTGATAGCAAGTAGTGTTCATATGAAGCCATTAAGAGCAATTTTGGAGCTACCTAGGTAATTTATATGTTAGCTATGCTTTGATCTTGTTATAATGAATTATTAGAGTTTCTATAATGTTAATAAGATGTTAGAAAGATAATATAAAAGAAAATAGAGTTTTGATCATTTTAAATGAAAGTTATAAGCTAAAGATGTCTTAAAACCCTAGTTTTGTAATTTACATGAAATAATAAGCAAAAACCCATTTCAAAAGCTATAATTTTGTAGAAATATTTTTATTTATGATTATAAATGTGTTTTGAAACTGTTTTTTAAAATCCTAGATCATTTGGTCCATTTTTGAGCTTGTTATGTGATTTTTACAAGTATAGGGACTAAAACTGTCATTTTTGAAACTATTTAACATTTTGGGCCAAAACTGTCATTTTTTGAAATTTAAAGCTATAATAATAAATGTTGAAAAGTTTAAGACCCTAAGGTTAAATATTGAGGGTTTAAAATGCAAATACTAAAACTATATATTTTAGGGGTTAAAAGTGTAATTATACCAAAGTATAACAAAAAAGGGCTATTTTGCCAACTTTGAAACTAAAGAAGATTAATTATAAATATGAAGAAGTAATTAAGGTATCATGTTAGTAGGGATCTTTGTACAAAGATGTTGCATCTCGATATTACGTTCTGACAGAGTGGTTGGGTTTACGATTTAAAATAAATGTTTATAGAATGGCTTCTAAGTATGATCCCGAAAAATGGTGCTAGAATTACAACTAAATATTAAATAAAGAATATATAACCAATACTTAGAAATATGGAACCAAATATTAAAGACTTAATACTATACAAAATGTGTTAATCCAGGTTTGTGTGAGATCAAGTTGTTGTTTATGAAACCATGTTGTGGTTGGTGTGATCAAGCTGCTTATCTGTGAATGAAATATATCTGATATAGCTCAGACTCTATAGATCCCAGGTGAGTTTATAGCCTTACTAGGCCTAATTTAAATGATTTGAAAACCCGTGAGGGGGATATATGCTAAAATAGAATACAAGTATTTTTGGTATGCTTCTCAGATTTGATTATCGACACTACGTTTACTGCTGCCTTTAAAAGTTCCTTTTTAATCGTAACCGTTAATCATCCTAAAAGGTGAACGCTAATATTATAAATTTTAATATTTGGGGACTGACATCCCCTATCTAGGTAAGTCGCACTTGTTGGAATGCTGATGGCTCTGACCTAGGCTAAACGGATACACTTTATTGTGCATATACAGGAGTTTGGCGGACTGCCTGCTTATGGGCAATTTGTTGGGTTCCGGTATGTCAAGTAGCGGGGTACGAGATAGTGAAATAATAATTGATTATTTTATGTGAGCGACTAATAGCGCAGCTCAGGAAAATAAGCTTGTATTCAAAATGATTTTAAACCTATGAATTCACTCAACCATTATGTTGATTTTAAGCATATATCTCAGGTTTTAAAGATTGCTAGTATGGAGCAGCATGAGAATGACATGAAGAAGCAGAAGACTAAAATTATTATTCTAAATTTTGGGAACCTTATATTATAAAACTCTGATTTCTTAAAAGATATATAAAGAAAGTTGATGTTGTCACTCTTTTGAGTTGTTTTTTATTATTATGACTTGTGTTCTATGAAGTAATACCCGATATCAATGTTTCGCTGCGTAAAGGAAAAATGAGGGTGTTACAGATTGGTACTCAGAGCCATGGTTATAGAGAACAAGAATTAAAATCTTGACTATAACTACTTTTAAAATAATTTCAAGAAAGTCCTTTGTGCCAAAGCCATTGCTGCTACAAGAATGATGTAGATGACTGCACTGCTATTCTCCATGATTATGTGTAATTTTATGCTTATTTGATATTATGCCTATGCATAAGAGATATCATGTTTAGACATAAATGATATTATGTTTAAATGTACGTAATATAATATAACTAAGTTTTGTTATTTATCGACATCTTCAGAAATATGTATCCCTATCCTCCTCCTATTATCATTTTATCGGATTCCCAAGATGAGCATTCTTTAAGTATTTCTGATGATTCCCTAAAGTATATTTCCATTCTCCCAACAAATAATCCCTATGATACCTCCGAAAATTCACCCAAAGATCAGAAAATCCCAAAATCCGTTTTACCATTTGATGACGACCCCTATATGCAAGTTATACGAGCATATAATAAAGAGATAGATTTTACACCTCGACACCAAAATTTTCCATCACCTTACCTTAATAATGCACCACATATATCTGAAAACTTGCCTAAAAATACCTATGAACAACAAATTAAAGATATCCTACCCTATATGAAAGAATTTCCTCTCGAGCGTATTGAAGATCTTGAAGATAAAGTTGAAGGACTTAGGAAAGGCCGAAGAATTATACAACGAGATTTTGAGAAGTTAGAAGGAGATTTTGAAGAAGGTAAAACCAAGTTGTAGAGAAGACAAACGATACACGATGAAGAGATTGTTCAAGCTCGACTGAAGATTTCTACTCTCGAGTTAGTCATTGAGGACATTCAAATTAGTCATCGAGCTAATATACGAAGTCTTTTTAATGTCATCAAAGAACTTAAGAGGGAGAGATGAAGATATTAGACTATTAAGTTGTAAATATTTTCAACTTTATGTCTTTAATTTTATGTTAACTGTGAAGCTTGTCTTGTAAGTTTAAACAGACAAGTTGTTAATAAATAAAAGTTGTGTTTCTCATCTTGGCATTTCATATTTATTTTTGAGGAGTAAGAAACCCCTATTTCTTGGTTTTCTCAAAAATGATTATGAATGAAACTGCGTTAAATCTGGGAAAAGCATATGCTTGATAAAGTATATATTCTTGGATTTTCTGTTATCTTCTATGATAATACGAATTATCAATTGAATGTAACCCGTAAGTTTGAAGAAAGAGTAAGGAAACTTCCCAAGTTTTCTAGAAATATTATATTTTCAGCTTTTGTCTATCGAAAGATTCTTCTATAGGATATGTGATATGTAAAAGAGAAGCTTGCTTTATAAGACGAGTTTTTACATTTTTCGCTATATTCCTCCATTCCATATCATGGAACAATTATGTTACGATTATGTATGAGTCATATCTCTATAAATCCATGGTAAACTCTGAAATTTTATTTCATAGTTGGATTTATTATCCTTAGATATGAATGATAATCAAGATAGTAAGTTTCCTATATAAAGATATACCTTGTGTTCGATAAGCATTTATATGTATCCATATACATATGTGACAGATGTTTTCTGATATGAGTATACCTTGGATTCTAAATTTTTTCTATTCTTTCCATTCATTCTAAACCCTAAAAGTATTTGACAAAGAATTGACGATGATGTGGCTGCGATCCTACAAGTACAATTGTCAATAAGAAGTATTATTCGGAAGAAGACTCGATGACTAGTTAGTTTTTGATATCCAAGGAAGAAAATATGCTATTAGTATCACCCGTTGGATTGAAAAAGCCAATTCAGTTTTCTATCGTATCAACAGTATTTGAAATTTATAAAATAAAGTTTGCTATAAGAAGATAGCACTTCGTCAGTTATCTTGGTAAATTCTTTATGATCAATCCATTGAGATAAAAGAAGTACATAATATCGCTTGATTAAATTTCAAATATTTTTGAGAAGATGAAAGAAGAACTCTGCTTTCTAATGATAAAAATGAATTAACCTCGAGACATACACGAGGAGATTTCAAGAGTTAGTATAATTGTATCTTATTCCATAGAATGATAAAGATTTTGTCATGGAATTTCATCATAAAATTCTATCATAAAACTTCATCAAGGAGTTTTATCAAAAAAAAGTAAAGATTACCACTTCCTGTAACAACCCGAAAATTTTGACCAACGTTTAAACAAAGATTTTTTCGAACATTTACGAAACTTGTTATTTATTTTCGATAATATAACGAAGATCGTGTTAACTATATTTAAATTTATTTTGAATATTTTCTTTTAGTTTATGAACTGAGAAATTTAAAGTTTTATGTTTACGTTTTATGTTTACGTTTTATAAATTAAATAATTATTATTTAATTACTTGTAGTATTTTTCGACGTTTTAGTGTCGGACTGAACGAAACTAATAAAGATAATAGTTGGAACAATTTAGAACTAAAACTTTGGAAATATGAAGAAATAGTATTTTTCATTATATCCTAAAACGTTGCGAATAACGTGAGTAAAAGAATTTACGTTTTATTTTTACGGTGAAATCTAACCGAACAGCTAAAAATGATTAAACGAGCATTTGAATAAATAATAGCAAATGTTTTCCAAATCGACAAAGTAAGGACTCATATTTATTGGAAAAATGATTTTAAAAACGATGGCGCAAGTCTCGTGACTTGAATCGTCCGTTAAGTCGCCCAAACGAGCGTCGAACGCTTATTGTACGAAAGTAAATAAAGTATTTACAAATTTTACCCTAAACTATTATCTAATTTCTATTTACATTTTAAAGTTTAGGTATATATATTAATTTCTCCCTTTTTTCTCTCATTTTCACACAAACAAAACACACACAAGTTCTCTCCCATCCCTCCTATGGCTGCCAGCCGCCAACCACCAGGTCGCCGCCAGAAAACTTTTCCGGTGAGTTTTCCGGCGAACTTCATCTTTTCCGGCCGAGACTAATATTGCTCCACAACCCCCGATCTACACAACCCCCATAACCACTTTCTCCCACTCGCTGCCACCAGAGCCGCCGTCTTGGTGGGTTTTTCGGCCGCTGCCGCCGTTTGGTGGTATGTGGGTGATGGGTACATGTTTGTTTCAAGTGGGTCTACCTTAAAAACCCCAAAAACCTTTTGATATTGTCCCGATCTATCCATGCATGGTGGTTATATTATGTGTTTGACAAAATCTTAGTTATTTTATTTTATTGGTGGTTTTTGGCTTTGGTTTTGATCAGAAAAGAGGACTGCCGCCGCCAAACCACCGCTGTGGTGGCAGCCGGACGGCGGTACAGCCACAGCCACACCTTTTTGGTGTCGGGTTGTGGTGGTGATACTATTTTTTGCTAATTTTGTTTAGTAATTATAAATTTATATATATAATTTAAATTATTAGGTATAAATAAATAATTAAATAAGTAAAGGGTATTATAAAATATAAAGTGGAAGAATTCTGAAAATGCTATAATAATAATAATAATTATTTGATATTAGGATATATAATTATTTAAGGACATATAAGAAATAAATAAATAAATACATATTTAGAGGATATTGTTATTAATATTATTATTAATAAATGATATATTAAGTTATAAAAAAGTAAGTAAAATATTGATGGTGGATAATTAATATATTAATTAGGGTATTGATTGAAATATAGAAAGAAATTAATAAGGAGAAATGGAAGGTAATTAAAATATTAATGGTGGAAATATATATATTTAATATAATAATTATATTGATTGAGGAAAGTATTAATTGGGATATTGATTAAGAAAAGTGGAAAAATATGTATTTTATATACATGGAAATGTTATAAAACCGGCAAGGTCATGCCAAAATTTTCTAAAAATATATACGTTAATAAAAGAAATAGTTTACGAACAACTACGTTATATAATAACTTTCGAAAAGTATTATTCCAGTTAATATGACATTTAACGTTTATAGATGGTAAATATATTTCAATGAGTTATATAATAATTTTCGAATGAGTGTCGAATTATATAAATAACTTTGTATACTCTATTAATTCTGAAGGATTATGTATATAATTTAAGAAATACATTTTTAAATGTTTGTTCTAAATAATAACTTATGACACGAATTATGTGCGTCATGTTCACATATAAATTATATACCGAATATATATTATATGATTTGTTTTATCATTTTATTTTATTTGGCCAACCACCAGGGTTTTACGAGTTAAATTTTATTAAATTATTTTGTGTCGAGTCGATGTAAGCATCCATCGGGAAAACACCAAAACATAAACCTCACCAAACGATTAGAGCATAGCTATGGAATTAATTACAACCGCGAAAGGATACAGTTGACACTACATGATTATTAGCTATTTATGGTGTATTACGACTATTGGAATCAAGCCGTATAGATTATGATGCTGTGTTGATAATTATGTGAAGCAGTATTGGGTTACGTTATGCCGTGTGGTATTGATACTTATATTCTGCTAATTTTCTGCATCTAAGGTGAGTCTATAGCCTCGCTTTTAAATTCTTTAATTGTTTTAGAACTTGCGAGGGGGATAACATGCAAATTGTTTTATTAAAAACTAAAGGGTACAACTATAGGTTGCGCGGTAAACCCACTAATGGGTGTAACAAGAAGTTGTGAGAACCCTATTTATTGGAAATTGAATTATTGAAAATGAAGGGTACAACTATAAGTTGTGGAAAACCCGTGTTTGCTTAAAATTTAGAACACAAGGAAATGTTTAATGCCATGGTTATGATTATTATAGGTTTGTTATTTCGCTAAATGAAAGTCCCAATTATATCATGGATTGTTAGATACCGAGTTTTGGTAGGCGCTTATACATGGAATAGTACTATTTGGGGGACCGACCTCCTCCCGTCCTATAACGACTAGTTATCGTTAGGGCACACTTGAGGCCCAAGGGGGATACATGCGTGAGAGTTTAATATACACTTAGCGAGGTGTATGGTGGGAAAATATTATGGAAACGTTTCAATGTCATGAGGCCTATAATAATCCATATAACGTTGTTTGATCCACATCGTTATTTCTTGATGGTTTTAAAACATATTAGTGTTCGGTAATATTTATTTATAAACTCTATAGATTCACTCAACTTTTGTTGACAAATTTTAGCATGTTTTATCTCAGGTCCTTGAAGGTAATGGCAAAAGAGAGATTTCGGTGCTTGCGGTTTAATAATAAAGATGTTTAAAGCTCGCCATTTTGGAAATAATCGTTCAATGATTTTAATTATAATAAATGTTGTTTATTTGGTTGTTAAATGTTTGGGACCATGTTGTGAACGATTTGTAAACTTTTATTACCATCTAATGTTTACTTTAAAACGATTCTTTTCGAGTCATTTTCTATTACTTGAGCTGTTATATTATGAAGTAGCACCCCATATGAGCTTCCGCATATGACCCGAAATTGGGGTGTTACACTTCCAAATTCCCAATATATTGGAAAAAGTCATTAATATATCCCAATAGTTAATGAATAAGGTAATTTAGCACAATCCTGTGCAAAAATCAGAAAAATTTTAAACATAAATTCAGCAAGAAAAGAACGTCCATGAATTCTAATAAACGAGAACTACCATAACTTAAGTTACTAATCGAATCTACGGTGAATATGATGGAAATTTTCTTCTGTGTAAGAAATGCACCCTGCATCACACAGAATTTTGCACCATCTGGTGTCAGATTCTCAACATAATAGATCAATGGACTAGGATTTTTAAAGACAAATCGTCTTATAAATCATATGTTTGGTAAAATTATCCTGTATTTTATAGGAAATAAAATACCGACTTCTATTAAAGCGTTATCCGTCTATATAGTATTCTTAGATTTTATATATAGAAACGTCTTATTCACGTCTTATATAAGTTTTGTATCTCCGCGGAATTAAGAAAAAGATTTGAATCTTATGTAAATTATGGTAAGGGCTTCATGAATATGCCAAAAAATTGGAATATTCGTCTTAACATATTAAACGTAAGACTTGGAATTTATGAAGACTTAGAATTCGTAAGGACTTGGAATGTGAAGTATTCCATTTGACTCGAAGAAACATTAAAATCCTTATATTATGCTCTAACAAAAGAAGCATAATATTGGAAGTCATCCAACTTACTAGTTTAACCTGAATTTCCTCCATGGAAATAGGAAGGAACAATGAGAATTTTTTTACTTCAAATAGACATGGTGCCATCTGGGTCATTGTCGATTGCTTTACTAAATCTATAGGATTTATTCCTATCAAGGAAAACAATGATATAGAAATTCTGATAAGGTTATACAAGAAATAATCTGTCGACATAGAGAATCAATATCTATCATCTAAGATCGTGCCGAGTGTTTCACATCTTAATCCTAAGAGTATATACAAAATACCTGAGGGTAATATGTTATACTTAGTCCATTATATAAATGGAAATGTAGGTATACTAATGTATTAAGTGAAATAACTATCCAAATGCTAAACTACATACTCCATGTATGTGTTATAAATTTTGGAAGCGCACCTAACATTGGTAAAGTTTCCCGTATACCGATAGCTCTGATGCTAGAATTAAAGCAATACTATTCGAAGCACTTTATGGAAAGAAGTGACATTTACGTATCTATTGGGCTAAAGTTGGAGATTTTCAACTTACAAGACCCAAGATAATTCATGAGACCGTTGGAAAGAATTATATTATAATAGAGCTTCGTAGAACGTTAAATTTTGATAGTTAAGAATCTGCTGGATTAAAATGGTGAATTGTGAGAATGATCACAATCCTTTTTCTCACTATAAATGAGAAAATACACCATATTAAACAATATCTAGTAGAAAAGAGTCTTTTCTCTATCAATTACCCAAATTGATTTTGAAAAAAATGCGATAATCAATTCAAGATTTTGAATTGAGCAGTGACATATTGACTTGAGTTTCCCAAAGAAATCAGTAATATTCAGGATACTTTTCGCATTGAGAATCTGAAGAAATGTTTATTTGATGAATCTCTTATCATCCCAATGAAAGAGTTTCCAATGATAGACTAAATTATGTGGTATAATTTTATATTACTAATTATTGAATTATTGAAACCCTGAGAGAGGGTATGAATATTTTTGGAAACGCGAGGATTATACTCTTCTTTGTCTTATGACATCGCTCTTTATTTAAATCTCAGGACGAGATTTCTTTAAGGAGGAGAGACTGTGACAATCCTCAAATTTCACATATGTATTATGTGCTATAACTGTCTCAATATGAAAATTTGGCTGGAATTTTTTGCTTTTATACCTTACTTAGTAAGACGAACTGCTTCTCACAACCTGAATTGCCACTAATGTATATGTCAAGTATAAGATCTAAAAGTAATCTTATAAGTTCAATATTGATAATAACATCTCAAATATAACTATGATGCCCTAAATTCCCTTAGAAACCCTAGAATCCCTTTAAGTGAATTATAAACTCAAGAATGATAAACTATGAATGCAAAATACATATGAATAAGTCATTAAGGATTATTAACAAGTTATAAACTATATACTTTTAAGACATAATAATACCTAAGAATAACAAGAACAAACCATACAAAGCTAAGTACAAATAAATGTACATAATAGTGTAGATCATCACCTAGAAACCCTTAGTAAACAATGTTTCAAGCAATATAACTACATAATATCTATGTACAGTTATCAAATACACTATACTAATTATAATCTATCATATAAAGAAAAGGTAAATAATCACAAAACACTAATATTCACTAATCCAAAGCTAATTACAAGTAAATGACTTATAACCAAGATTAGCATATAAAATCCATTTCATATTGAATTAGAGTCTAATCTTTTGCCACTAATTATAAAACTCAACTAAGTATCATATTAAGTTTATACATTTATTTCAAGTTAAGTTACAAGTTAATAAAGCATAAGGTACAAGTTATCAAAGCATAGGATCTTAAGCTCCTATAATCATCACTACAATATGGTAAACCTATATAAACCCTTAAACCAAGAATGTAGAAACCATAGAAGTCCTAAACATATCATATAAGCCATAGAATAATTGTACATAATGATATAAACCCTAATTACCCAAGATATAAATTCATTAGGGTTAGTGACCTAAAACCCCTTATATTAAGAAATCTATAGAGAATCACTACCTAGTCTTTTAGGACGTACAAACACCCATAGCACTTAATTAAGGTTATATTATTATATTAAGACAATTTACAAGTACCATAATGCACAAGGTACAAGATTTCAATGCATGACTTGTAAATTAGGTCAAAATAAGTATTTTCACCCTTTAGAGATGTTTACTAATAACTGGATTTTACTCAGTTAAAAAGTTCGTTGAAATCGGTCTATTCGAATTGATTACCGTTAATCGTGCGACTCAGTTGTTCTTGGTGGAAAATAAAGGGAAAAGGTTATCTATTAGAATTAAAGTAAAAATGTAAATTGTAAATGTCGTTAAGTAAATGTGAAAGCTTAAAAATTTAAACTAAAAATAAGACTTGAAAATAAATGACGAAAAATTAAAACTTTAAAAAGTAAATTTGAAAACTCGATAAAAATGTAAACTTGAAATAACTCTAAGATTAAACAAATTTAAAAATGACACTTAAGAAAAATGGCTGGAAAATTAAATTTTAAAAACTAAAACAAGAAATAAACAAAACATAAGTCGGAATCCCAAAATCATGTCACAATTCGGAATCCACGATTTCTACCTAGTTCGGAATACGAAATTCCAATCTTCGGAATAAAGCGCCCCAATCCTTGAAGTAGTTCGGAATCCTGCAACTCAACCTAGTTCGGAAAGTTGATCCCTTACCTAACTCGGAATGCGTATCATGAACATAGTTCGGAATCCTCAATCCTTATCCTAATTCGGAATAAAAGCAGCAACTAGTTCGGAATGCACGGTGTTGTACACAGTTCGGAATCCGTGTTCTGATGTAGTTCGGAATATGAGTGAAGAATGTAATTCAGAATGACTTGAATCCTGACCTAATTCGGGAAAAAGGAGCTAAAAACTTAATTCGGGAAAAGTAAATGCTAGTAGTTCGGGAAAAACTGCAATATCACACCTAGTTTAGATTACTAGGGTTTAAAAACATTCTGAACTAAAACAAAAATAAGCAAAATCTAAAAATAAGCTAAAATCAAATAAGCACTTATCTAAAAACTTAACCAAATCAAATTTAAGAAAAAGCTAATAGCAAAAATTTAAAAACTTTTAAAAACACTAGATAATAAAAATATTTAAAAAACAACTTTTTATAAAAATAAACTAATAAGCACTTAATTAAAAATAAGAAAAATAACACAAAGAGTACGTAAACAATATAAGCTATAAAAATGAAACACTAAAAGATCAATAAGCACAATCAAACACAAACATCAATCAATCAAAGAACATGATTAACAAACTACATGATTATCAAAATTTAACAAGATTAAAAAGATTAAGAAAGGTAGAATGAGAATGATTAATTGTAAAGCTTGAAATTAAGATGATTAAAGATTCAAATTACAAGATTAAGGAAAAAGATTGAAAAGAATTAAGAAAAGCTAGAGAGAGAAAGTAATATTAAGCTACTCCTAATTACCTTACACAAACTAAAACTAACTAAAAATTATCTAACACCTCCTAATGACACATTAGGAGGGTATTTATCGGAGGAGTAAAATGTTGATGCTTTCTTCATTCTTTTTCTTGTCTCGACTCGATTTAAATTCTTTGTCTTTCTCGAGGTCGTCTCGGGATTTGTCGATATAAATTGAACTCGTCTTATAATTTTCTTCTTTAATTAGACTTGAGTTCTTCGACTTCATTAAACTTCCGTCTTTAGACTTTTTCTTCGATAAATCTTCAGAATAGGCATTGGACTTCCGTTCTTTTTGCACTCTTGATCTTTTGACTTCGTCTTTTCTCGTTTTCTTCGATAAAAGCCCGTGTTTTCTTCCCTTTTCACATTTTGGTCCTAAATCACAACAAAAACACAAACCACGCATAATTCTGACATTTACGACATAAAATACACGTTTTGACTTGGTTATTATTATAGTTAAGTGGTAAAAGGATAGGTGTTTTCACACTTATCATTTACTTAGAATAACTTAGTAAAACCAATGTAGAAACTTCATGAACACATCCTTAGTCACTAAGATATCCATTTAACACGTTTAATGCCTTACCTTGGACCCTAAGGGTTGAAACTAGTATAAATAGGGGCGAATGGACTTCATTTCAATTTACACCCTGTTTTCCTTAAACCTCTTACCCATTCTCCATTTCCACTTCTATATACGTCTTAGGACATCTTCCAAGACCAGAAACCATGTCTAGAAGGAAGCCATTGAAGATCTTGAAACTTTGATAGCAAGTAGTGTTCATAGGAAGCCATTAGGAGCCATTTTGGAGCTACCTAGGTAAAATCTATGTTAGCTATGCTTTGATCTTGTTATAATGAATTCTTAGAGTTTTTATAATTTTAACAAGATGTTAGAAAGATAATCTAAAAAAATAGAGCTTTTGATCATATAAAATGAAAGTTATAAGCTAAGGATGTCTTAAAACCCTAGTTTTGTAATTTACATGAAATAATAAGCAAAAACCTATTTCAAAAGCTATAATTCTGTATAAATGTTTTTATTATGATTATAAATGTATTTTGAGACTTTTGTTTAAATCCTAGATCATTTGGTCCATTTTTAAGGTTGTTATGTGATTTTTACAAGTTTGGGGACTAAAACTGTCATTTTTTAAACTATTTAATATTTTGGGCCAAAAGTCTTCTTTTGTAAAATTTAAAGCTATAAGATTAAATTTTGAGAAGTTTGAGACCCTAAGGTTAAATATTGAGGGTTTAAAATGCAAACACCAAAACTATATACTTTAGGGGATAAAAGTGTAATTATACCAAAGTATAACCAAAAAGGGCTATTTTTGCCAATTTTGAAACTAAAGAAGATTAATTATAAATATGAGAAAGTAATTAAGGTATCATGTTAATAGGGAACTTTGTACAAATATGTCCCATCTCGATATTATGTTCTAACTGAGTGGTTGGGTTTACGATTTAAAGTGCCATTGCTTCTCAAACATTTATAGAATGGCTTCTAAGTATGATCTCGAACAATGGTGCTAGAATTACAACCAACTATTAAATAAATAATATATAACCAATACTTAAAAATATGGAACCAAAGATTAAAGACTTAATACTATACAAAATGTGTTAATCCAGGTTTGTGTGAGATCAAGCTGTTGTTAATGAAACCAAGTTATGGTTTATGTGATCAAGTTGTTTATCTGTGAATGAAATATATCTGATATAGCTTAGACTCTATGGATCCCATGTGAGTTTATTGCCTCACTAGGCCTAATTTAAATGATTTGAAACCCGTGAGTGGGATATATCCTAAGATAGAACACAAGTATTTTTGGTATGCTTTTCAGATATGATTATTGACACTACGTTTACTACTGCCTTTAAAAACCCTTTTTAATCATAACCGTTAATCATCTTAAAAGGTGATCACTAGTATTGAATATTAATATTTGGGGACTGACATCCCCTATCTGGGCAAGTCACACTTGCTGGAATGCTGATGGCTCTGACCTAGGCTAAACGGATACACTTTATTTTGCTTATATAGGAGTTTGGCAGACTGCATGCTTAAGGGCGGTTTGTTGGGTTCGGTATGTCAAGTAGCGGGGTACGAGCTAGTGCAATAATAATTGATTGTTTTATGTAAGCAAATAATAACGTAGCTCAGGAAAAGGATCTTGTATTCAAAATGATTTTAAACCTATGAATTCACTCAACGATTGTGTTGATTTTAAGCATATATATCAGGTTTTAAAGACTACTAGTATGGAGCAGCATGAGAATGGCATGAAGAGGCACAAGACTAAAATTATTATTCTAGATTTTGGGAACCTTATATAGTAAAACTATGATTTCTTAAAAGATATATAAAGAAAGTTGATTTTGTCACTCTTTAGATTTATTTTCTACTATTATGACTTGTGTTCTATGAAGTAATACCTCAGATTAATGTTTCGCTGCGTAAAGTTAAAATGGGGGTGTTACACTCCCGTATTTGAAGGTTTTGGCGATAGAGGTTAATATTTGTCTTTTGAGTTCGTTTATTTCTCGGTATCCTCACGAATTGATTAATCGAAAGAAATCAAGTTAACTAATTGTGTTTGGTATTTGATTTATAAAATTGTGGTAATCTAGGTCTAATTATCACAAAGCACGTAAAAGGTAAAAATATGATCTCTACATATCCATACTAAGCTAAAAACATAGTGCACATACCACATTTAAAGCCATATGTACAAGTAAATGATGCACAATGTGTAAAATTTCTCAAAATGTAAAATTTATAAAAGCCTAAGGACTGGAAATGTAAATTCAGAAACTATAAGGACTGATTATGAAAATTAAACCAACTAATAACAACTTATAACCAAAATACCAAACTTTGTAAATGAAAATGTAACTACTTATCAAGATTAGGGACTATTGTGCAAAACATAGCAAACTCTTAACCAATTAAAACAAAATACACAACCTCCTAGTTTCTAGGGACTAATATGCAAATTTAAAACTATATCAACAAAAACGGGCTTATTGGAATCAATAATATATATCTAGAGTTTTAAGCCACCAAATAAGCTGGTTTAAGTTTCAAAAGATTGCAAATCAAAAATCACTTAGCCAGTTTTAAGGAGATAAGCTAAAAAGCACTAAATCTCAAATAAGCTCTTTTGAAATAAGCCACTTTTAAGGAACTGGCTTATTGGGATAAGCATTAGAGTTGTACTTCTCAAAATATGATCTAGAGTCCAAATGAGGAACACCTATGCAAGAAAATTCCAAAAATACCAAGAAATAAGCTAGAAAAGCAAATAAGCTAATTTTAGCTTATGTTGACCAAACGTTGACCAAGTTTGACCAAGGTCCAAACTTATTTTCTAAGCTTAATGAACTGTTTTGTGAAAGAAAATAAGCACTTTTATGAAAAGAATAAGCTGGAACTGTAAGTCTGTTATCACAATTATCACAGAAACTTAACTTGTTTCAATGACTTTTCTTTGGCTTATTTCTAACTCAATTATAAATATTGAATGCTCTGGCTTATATTTCTAGAAAGCTTGGATGTTAAGCTACACTCAGAACCAAAAATCACACCTTGAATCTAAGTAATGAAGATTTGAGAGCATTTTGAAATAGGCATGTTCAAGGCTATGTTTCTGACCCAATGTTTTAAAAGGCCTTATGCTTGTTTGACTATCGAGTTGACTACCAAAACTTGTAATTTCACTTGTGACCAGTTATTGAGTGAACACAAACTCTTAACATCAACTTTTATAAACTGAATCAAGGATTGATGACTATTACCAAACATCAGTTACCAAAAAGAAGCAAAATTAAGCTATGTAAACTACTTAAATCCAACAGATTAGGCTATCAAGCAATCAAGACTTATCAAAGAGCTCAGATTGAACAGATAACATGCAATATTAGATAGCTTTACACTAAAACAAGAAATTTAGCATGCAAACTAGGATTTTTAGTGGAAAATTTAAAGAGAGCTTATGAGTAAGATTGAAGGCTACTTTGATGCAGAAGTGAAGTGCTGAGCTCACTTGTACACTTAACAACATCAAACAATCATCAACCAATCACCATATCTACATCAGCTATCACCATCACCATTCTTGCCCTGCTACACAAGTCTGAGCTATGAAATCTGGCTAATTTTGAGCTAGGAATGAATTGCAACTTCTTTAACTCTTAACACAGCTTCCAAAACAATTACAATAACTCCATTGTTCTAGTTTAGAACAACAGAATTCATGGCATCAAGGTATGAACAATAGTAAGTCTGAATTTTTGAGAATGAGTGTGAATTGAGTAAAATGAGATTTTATTCATGGAAGTTGGTTACAAAAGGTTTTAACAAACTAACTAACTTTCTCAACGTGGTTGTCAAACACTTTGAGAAGTTTTAACTAACTAGGTGAAAACATGATTGAGAGAGAAATTTAGAGTGTGTGTGTTTTTCAAACTCTATCTAACTAACTACAAATGAGCTAATCTACTGGTATTTATAGAGTTCGAATGGAATGTAGGAGGTGTCAATGACGTGTTCGAACCAATAATAAGTTTCCAGGTGTCTTCACTTGCTCAATTGAAATCTTCAGCTCATGATCCAAATTGGGGAAATATTATTCTTTGGATAAATTGCTAATTAACCAACTGGGTTGAATTCGCCTAGTGATGACGATCACTTTTGGTGTTGAAAGATTTCCATGAAAGAGCCTATATCATCTCTTCGATCTGGGCTTGAGTTTGTCTACGTGGCATGCTAGGGTTGGTTTAATAATTTTAAAGCGGATCACTATCCGTTTGAACAGTAAAGGTATATGAAGTGGAGGCTTGCTATTGGAGGAAATGGTGAGTGCTCTTTACTGTTAAGATTTGGCTGTTTATATCTCTCTCTCAACTTTGTAACAACTTTAAAAACTTTGTAACTTGAGTTTTAAACTTCAAAAACTTGTCATTCTTGGCCCTTTTGACTTTGTATCTGACCAGATTTGACCCATTGACTTGTTGACTTTGAACTTGAGGTCTTTTGACTTTTGTTCTTGATGTTTCCAAATTTACACTTTTAGTCCCTTAACTTTGTAGCTTGTCAAGAAAGGTCCTTCGTCTTTTGTTGACTTGTCATCTTGAGTCCTCCTTTTGTCTTTTCTTTATCATAAATGCCTTGGAATCCGTGTTTGCATCAAATTTTTATCTTTTTACCTACACAATCACAAACAACAAAGAATACCCCATAATACTTTTACACATAAAATCTGGTATTTTTCTTTGTGTTTTAGGGTTAAATACGATATAATTGATATGAGATTTCACTCATATCAAATCCCCTACACTTGATCATTTCCATGTTGTAACAATCCGTCAATTTCAGGTCATTATTTTAATCTCGACTATTACGTATTATGTATTTACTTTAATGAGAATTTTTAAATTATCGGCTAACCGAGAAGGTTATTACTTGAAACTTAGCGTAAGAATGTCGATTAGATGAAAACCGATAAGGAATACGTTAGGTATCGATATTATATTCTCAATTATCATAAGAATGATTTTATTGTAGTTATTTTTATTTCTTGTGCTTTACGTTTTAACGAATGACGAGAACTATTAGTGATCGCGATACCGACGGATGCCCAAAAATTTATGTTTTATTACCGATTGTTTCGATATTTAATATTTTCGATGTTTTTGATTTAAATTCGTTTTAAGACGTTTCGAAGCTTTATTATTATATTTAAGAAGCTTTTTAACTTTTGAAAAGTATTTTTACGAAACCCGAGTCTCGTAAATATTTTCAACTTTGAACAATAGTCATTTTCTACCCTTTTAAATTACTTAATTACTTTTTGGTCCAAAACTATACATAAATGGAAAAACTAGCCCTCCACTATATAAGCCATTTTCACCTAACTTTTTCACATAGTAGCAAGTTAACTAAAAATTTTCTCACCCTCCTCTCTCTTCTCTCTTTTGCGGTCCCTAACACCACACAAAAACACCATCAAAAATTTTGATTCACTTAGAATAATTCAAAAATAAAACTAGACCACATCATAAAATTCAAAGGTGATCACATCTATGTAAATTTTTCCAACATGCAACAAGTTTTTAAAATTTGTTATGAACTAGTGTGGTTATGAATTTTGGATGATCTTGCATGTATTATCTAGTGATAATCATGTGTAGATTATCTTGTTTTGTTGAAAGAAACTTATTTTTTATTTTTAGGTTTTTATTTATTTGATTCATACAAGTGTTAGGATGATTATATGTTGTTATTGGGGTATAGAATGATGAGAAAAGTGGTTAAATTTTATCAAAAGTGTTGTTTTGTATGAGTTTTAGATAGCTAATTTAGGTCAGTAGGTAAAAGGGGATTTTTGGGTACGTTAAGTATGTGTTGATGTTAAACTAATTGGATAGGGTTGTAGAGAATTCAATTAGCTTTGATTTGTTATAAAGTAGAACTTCTAGCTCCAAACGAGCGAGAAGATATGATATTTTGATTATTCATGTACCGGGAGACGAGTATCGACACAATATATAGTTGTTGTCGATATTTGGATAGAATCTCAGGGACTATAGAATGAGTTTTGAAAATAGTCAAAGGCTGTTGTAAGTCTCTAAACCTCAGGTCATGAGTCTATTTTCAAACCCGAGTGTCGATTTTGTAAACAGAGTTGTTTAGATAAGTCAAAATGGTTTTACGAGTTGAAGGCGTAAATCTGTCCGGTTTTTGTAACACAAAGTGTGTCGGGCAGAAGGCCTTAGAAGTAATATTTTTAAATGAAACTTAAACTGAGTCTTGTTCATATTATATGTGAGTTTGTGACCAAGTTTCGTTGAAACCAGAATAGTTTAAGTAAGGTAAATGAGCTCGTATATTGGTTATGTACCGGCAGATTTTATCGAGGGTATCGTCTAATAGAGTAAATATATAAAAGGGTATAGAAATACACTTGTATTCTTACTCTTTCGGGATTGTCCTGGTTTGTAATTTTGAGCTTTGTATTATTTAAGTATGATTTATACTTGAGTCGGTTATTAATGAGCGCGCCTTATTTGATAGGTTGCGATTTTCGTATTTGACGGGCATCACTTATCGTCGACGATCGTCTCATTACTACTATTGTACTAAGGTGAGTCTATAGCCTCGATTTTATACTATCTTGTAATGGATTTTAAAACCCGCGAGGGGGATAACATGCTTGTTTTTAAAATAGAACACAAGGGACCCGATTGTATGCTAGATGAACGTTATTTACATAAGTTTGCTTATAGCCTTAAAGACCCATTGAATCATGAATTGTTAATCGAATGAACGCTAATACTATGGATAGATCTATCGGGGTGACGCCCAGTCCGGTCGCGACTAGCAATCGCGTAGTGTATTGAAACACTAGTAATGAAACATCGGATACATTTGTATAAGAGAAATATACGCACTTGGCTAGGTGTGTTGGGCTGAAATAATATATGTTAACGTTCAATGTCACGAGGCTTATGTAATAACAACGATGATTATGTCTGATTCACATGATTATCAACCATGGAAGGTTTATTCAGAATACTTGTGTTCGTTTATTTAATTTAAACTCTATAGATTCACTCAGCAAATTTTGTTGACCTTATATCATGTTTTATCTCAGGTCTATGAAGAAGTCACTCAAGGAAGGCGGTTTCGTGTAGCTTGCTTATTAAATGTTTTGGCCCGCTTTTCTAAAATATGTCCATTCAATAAACTTTTATCGTTTGTTATGTTGTGTAAACTTTAAAACTATTTGGGACCGTGTGTGAACTGTTTTGTCTTTAAAGTAATGAATGAATGCATGTTTTATTAAAACGACTCGTTTTGAGCCGTTTTCTATGATTATGAGCTTGAATCATGTTAGTAACACCTAATGACCCTTCGGCTGCCATGACCCGAAATTGGGGGTGTTAAAGATTGGTACCAGAGCTCAAGTTATAGAGAACGAAAAGATTTTCCAAAAATAAATTTTTGAAATCTTTTGACTATAACATCTGCAAGCGAAACCTCCGAGTTACCAATGGATGAGAATAAGAAAAGTATATATATGTGAAAGTATATATATGTTATAAATATTTAATTATTATTTATGCTTAAGGCATAATGGATTACATTTATTTATTTATAAATGTTAATTATTTGATTATTATAATACTAATACGTAATTTACAAACGACGTAGATTGTCACAATAGAAATTCCTGTCTTTTGACTCATTCCTCGTGAATCTCTGTTCCTTGTCTAAATTATATTCTTTGTTCTATCATCCATTCTTGTTTCTCTTCATCTATCTATTCTTATTTTGTGTTATTCACGTTTTGTTATCACAAGAGTTGAATGAATACTCATTTTGAAGTGAATTGTGTAATAGGATCATGCCACCAAAACAAATGACTAAGGCGCAGTTACGCACGATAGTAGCTGATCAATTTCAGGTCTCTATGAATGCATTTATGGCAAATATGAATAATGAAGCTAGTGGATCCGGTGGATCTGGTGGAGCTGGCAATACTGGAGCTGGAAATACTAGAGCTGGCAATACTGGAGCTGGCAATAATGGAGCTGGCAATACTAGGGCTGGCAATACTAGAGCTGACAATGCTAGTGATGGAACTGGTGATGCTGATAGACCAGTGATTCCTGAAAAGAAGAAGTGTACTTATAACTCATTCATGAAATGCAAACCTCCGACTTTTAAAGGTACTGAAGGTGCTGTTGGGTTAATGCAATGGATTAAAAGATTGGAATCCGTGTTTCGGTATAGTGGAAGTTAGGAAGGAGAAAAGGTGATGGTTCTCTCTACTACTCTTCAAGGGCGGGCATTAACTTTGTGGAATGGAAGAATGGCGTCTGTAGGGATGGATGTTGCTTATGCTACACCGTGGGTTGAAGTGAGAAGGTGGATGGCCGATGAATTCTGTCCAAGGAGTGTTATTCAAAGGTTAGAACAAGAACAATATCAGCTGAGACTGAAGGGTAATGATATCGATGGATACACTAATAGATTCCATGAACTTGCTCTACTTTGTCCAAACAAAGTGAACACACAATATCTGAAGGTGGAGCAGTATATTCGAGGCTTACCTGCCAACATCCGTGGTGATGTGACCTCATCTAAACCTGCCAATATTGATGAAGTTGTTCGAATGGCCTTCCAACTGATGGGACAGATTATCCAAGATAAGGCTGATGGTGTTTCTAAAGGTAGTAAAAGAAAGGTTGAAGTTGAAAGTGATGATCGAGGTGATAGCCGTCAATCTCGCCATGGGAATCAAAACCGAAGGAGGGGAAATGAAAATGCAATGACTGAAACTGCACCTACCGATAAGGGAAATCGTTGTCCACGCTGCAAAAGGTCTCATACTGGTGAATGTGTTAAATGTGGAAAGTGTAACAAGTTGGGTCACAAGACTGAAGACTGTTGGGGACCAGGAAAGAAAGGAGTGACATGTTTTAACTGTCAAGGTAAAGGACACATGAGGAATCAATGCTCTGAGCCGCAGAAGAATGTACGTGGTGGAGATTATCAAGGAAAAGCTGTCACACCCCACCATGGCGGAATATGGGACGCGACGCATGGATATCATCACAACAATAGCGTGTCCATAGAGAGAACTATATGAATTAGAAATGTCATAAGAGGTGACACAAATGTCATGACAATATCTCATCAATGAAGGAGTCTAGGTAAGTAGGTAACAGTCCTACCTCTTACCCAAGACAAACAAATAACACAAATAAATCAACAATAGGTTCATAGTATCACTTATTGAAACAAGTAGAAAAATAAACTAAGAAGGAATGGGGATCTCCTTCTAAATGAATTCCTACGCGACTCCAATCCTAGCCACATATGTTCTAACGCTTAACCACTTTATCACCTGAAAGAGACACTAAAACACGTCAACATAATGTTGGTGAGAGTCATAGGTTTAGACTGCAACCAAAAATAGATTAAAATAAGCCGTGAACCACCATAAACCACTAAACATATGGACAATGTGCTACAAATATGCATTAACAACTAACATTCAAGATCAATAATTCCAAACAAAATCCAAGGCTCCCAGCCATACCAAACACCATGGTACCATAGGCGCTCATACACCTATGTACAAATCCCAAGCCCCGCCTTGTCATTATCCATTGGTCCCATAGATGCTCACACATCTATGTACCTCCCCAAGGCCCCAACTTGTCAACATCCCCTTGGTACCAAGTCAAACCACAATAACTGAGATGGTACGTGTCCCCCGATCCAAATCATAAACACAATCAAGAATCACATAGCAGTTAATCACATAAGTGCACACATAAGTCCATCACAAATCATAAAAACATTCACAGCATTAGTTACAAAACCATACAGTGTCTCTTACATCCCATCTGGAAGTGAAAATCATTAAAAGATATGGAACTATGAAACTCACCTGATTGAGCTTCTCCAAAAATCTACGCACTAGCAAAAAGCTAACAAACAAAAGCACACAATCAAAACATGAACCAAACACTAAGATGGCTCATCAACCCATGATGGACATCTAACCTTCTCCCATATATATACCTCATTTATATGCTCTAAGCATCTCATTACACCCCTCTATAAAGCCCTTAACTTAGTTTACTCCATAACCCGTCTCGTTAACATTTTACCCAAAACAGTCCCGGTTTTTAGGTCTCCAAACTATAATCCAAACGCCCATCTAACCATACCCATGATCTCTGTAGAGGAAACCCTATGCCCTTACATATGTTAGCTAACTCCTCCCTTTTGCCCCAACCTTAAAGCTACTGTTAAGGCCCCGATATATATATATATATATATATATATATATATATATATATATATATATATATATATATATATATATATATATATATATATATATATATATATATATATATATATATATATATATATATATATATATATATATATATATATATATATATATATATATATATATATATATATATATATATATATACTTCTTCATATCCGCATTTTACCGATTTTGAACATATAAAAAGTTTGTTATGGTTAGGGGGTCTTACCCTAACCCATTTGCTTAGCCACCCTTCAGGTCTCTTATTTAATATATAAACCAATACCCATGCTCATTAGAGGGCTCAAGTGTACTCCTAAGTACCCCAATCACCTTAAAACGTTAAATTAAACCCGACTGATTTCAAAACTGTTTTGACCTCCGACTGTTGTAACCTGTTTTTGACCAACCTCCCGACCTCCAATTTAGTTCTCGTTTCTTGAATTTGAAAGCGACTTCAATTACCTATTCAGGGATGCTTGGATCGCAAAATAAGAGTTTGTAGAACTCTAGATATGATCAAAACAAGTGACTCAAAAATCTGCCCAGTTTTTAAAAACGAATTTAAACATGATTAAACCCTAATTAACATCACTAATAATCACCAATCATTATCCTAATCATGTTAATTGTTATAAAACCCTAATTACAGATATATTAAGAACTCTAACCCATCATATAAATTGATTACATAAAACTTGCAGCCTTAATGCTATAAAACAAGAAAACTATAAGAATTAAATCAAGATTTTTACCTCAAATCTTCAAAAAAATTATTTTTGATGAATCCCTAAATTAGGGCTTGTAAAAATTCGACCAAAAGGGGAGAAAATTAATGAAAAACTGCTTTTTTTTATATAAACATGGTATTTATATGTTTTATTAAAATGGCTTTTCCAAATTGGGCTCAAGTTGGGTCTTTTGGCCCATTATCCTTTCTTTTTCTTTACTAGTCGGTTTAAAACCTGATTCATATATATTTTTTTTATTTTTTTTTCCTTTTAAGACTTATTAATATATTATTAATAATACCTTAAGTTACCTTAATTTATTTCAGCTCCTAAAGCCTCCGAAACCTTAAAACCGTAAAACTAGTCAATTTTACGCGTATACCGAAAAACGTAAAATATACAGTTTTAAAAAAAATATTAAATTTTGAAATAAACTTTATAACTAAGTCCTAAATGACTTAAAACCATCCCGAAAAATACTCACATGACTAAACACCTTACCCGAGACCTCTAAATGCTAAACCCCAAATCGTAAAAAAAAAAGAAAAAAAATGATTTACTATAATACTTATACGTATACGTAAAACACCAAAATAACACCATTTCATTTCATAGTCACTAATTTTTGAGCTCATGAACATGAAATAACCGTTCCTCGATTTACTTATGAGTACTTTATACCCATAAACGATATCCACACCAACCTCGTTTACGCAAAATAACATGTAAACACGCAAATCCCATAGTCACACATAAATTAACCTTAAAATAAGACCAAGTGACAAACCTCAAAACCACGGTTGTCACATCACTCCCTCCTAATAGAAATATCGTCCCGAGATTTACTTCTTAGGATCGTCATTATCAATTAGCTGAGGATACTTGCTCCTCATAAATCCTTCCCGTTCCCACGTGAACTCTAGTCCACGTTCCAAATTCCATCTACCCATACCTACGGTATATTACCCTTTTTATCCAACGCCCTAGCTTCACGACCCAAAATCTCTATCGGCTCTTCGATAAAACGAAGACTCGTATCCATACTAATATCATCTAACGGTACTTGCAAGTCAGTTCTTGCTAAGCATTTCCTCAAGTTTGATACATGAAATACGTCATGGACACTACTCAATTCCTTCGGTAATCTCAACCTATACGACACTAGCCCAATCCTTTCAAGGATTTCAAATGGACCCACAAATCTAGGTGCTAACTTCCCTTTTCTTTCCAAACCGCATCACCCCTTTCCATGGTGAAACCTTTAGCATAACTTTATCTCAAATCTAAACGGCTTACGCCTCTTGTCCGCATAGCTCTCTTGTCGTTTCTTTGCTATTTTCAACCTCTACTTAGTCACTGCCACCACCTCCATAGTTTTCCGATCCACCTCCGGTCCAATACGTTGGCCGCTTCTAACTTCATCCCACTGTAACGGTGATCCACCTCATCTCCTATGAATTAACTCCAGCAGTTTCTACTACAATTCCTATCACCATACCTAACGGCTTCTATCCTCTACGGATTTTCTATCATTCGGAAGTTCTCCCAACCTTAAAACATCCAATGGTATATGCAGGATTGCATAACCAAAAGCTTCCCATAATATTCACAAGAAACATGTCATAACCACCACCTCATCCTTGCTTTCCCGTGCTCGGCACCAAGTAACTAACCATCCTTCAAACTAACATGTGTTAAACCTTTTCTCTAGGTGGACGTTCCATTGTTCGTGACTCCTAACCTCTTGCTCTAACGGTTTCTCTTCAATATCACCCCACTATCTTCACAACGTCTTGCTCCCTCGAATCATTCTTCCTCATACTACTTTTCGCTTGTCTCTCCACAATCTTAATTTCCATACCATCTTATATCCCGTATTCAGCCTATAATTTAGGTGTTTCCTCCTTTATTCCTTCATCCTCATCAATGGGGAGTATGCCCCTCTCACCGGTGACTCTCTCTTTGTAGGAGAATTCTTCCTAATATAATGCGTTCTCCAACTATCTCCAAATCTCACACCAATGCTCTAGGCGTCTTTCTCAATTACCCCTATAGTATTCTCATACCAAACATTAGTCTATCAACGGTATACTACGCTTGCTTCCCATCGTTTCTTCCCTTGCCATAATCCTTCATAAGGCATTCCATACATATTAGGCTAACTTTTACGCAAAACCCTCTATTCCATCACATCCATACGCAATCCTTCCAACTTCTCAACTACGTGACTTCTCATTCCTCTTGAAATATGAGATGAATTAGTCAGTCTATCGACTATCACCCAACTCTCGTCGTACTTATTCCTCCACCCCATTATGTATCCCTTTCACCAACTTCGTCCTTACATTGCCCTTTCTAAGCTACTCCTATCTATGTAGGAAGTATATTGTAAGTCCCTTTTCTCCATATGATTGTCCAAGCCACGCAACATACATGTTGACGCGTTCTCTGCATTAGACAACTCAACTCGTGCAACCTACATGCTTCATCCAAACCACCCTAATACGTCATCCATATAGTTTAAGTTCGTCTCAGCTTCACTTCATTCTTATTATTCCATGTCTCATCAACCATGCTTTCCTTTCCCAGATGGTACTTGGCCTTGCAATTTTCTTTCATCACTTAACTCCACCCATCACCTTTTCTAAATGTTCAATCAAGATGATTAAATATGTGTTGGAGACGTTCATGATCTGTATAGATCATTCTCTACGTCTCGTACCCCAAATGCCTCTAGCATTCTAGGCAGATTTAACAATCCAGCTCCACTAACTAAGTCTATCTAGTTCTTCTAAATCTTTAGTTCCCACAACGTATAAACAACCGCCTTTCTTTGTCGTTCTCGTATACATCCAAATCCTTGCTCCACGTATCGTCATGCTTCGCGAATTCATCCAGTCCTTTCGATAATTCCAAGATCTGCTCATTATCCGATCCACCTCTTCAGCCTCCAAAATGCTTCCTCACCCTTCTTCACTTTTCCCCTTGCTGGTTCCACGATATGCCATCATCTCTGACTACTCGTCCTGGCCAACGTAATCCTAAAACTCGCACTTGAAAATCTCACGTATAATTCCCTTTCCTAACAACTCCAAAACCAACTCATAATTCGCCTCACTCTCTTTCTTAGATTTGAGTAGATCAAGATGTCGTCGATGCTCCCTATGACAACTCGTTTATATATTGTCATGCACCCTCGGTTCATTGACTCCATGAAAACTGCTAGCGCCTCGGCGAAGCCAAAATCATAGCCGTAAACCCAAAGCGTTCATACAACATCCTTAGTAGTTTCAACTACGTCCTCCTTGCACCCTCTCTTAGAAGCAATACGAATAAATTTCTACCTCGTTCTAGTCGCGAAAATCTACACGTATTCTAAAAGACCAATACTTCCTCTTATCAGACCACTCAACCGCTTTTCACAGCCAATCTACTACTAAGCAACTCAAATTTTACCTTGCATCCGTTGCAATTTCTAACAACTCTTGCTCTTAAAATCATTCCATCAACAATTTCCTTGGAAAGGCACTAACTACAACTCCTCTCACTTCTCCTACTAGCTCTATTTATGGTTCCACCTCACAGTAATAGGCAAACCTACTAAATCTCAAGAAATTTTCGGAAAACTTACATGCCTTACGAACAATCATAAATACCTTTGAGGTATTATATACCCCTCCAACACTCTCTATGGCGCGTTACTTGTGCCAATATCCATACATTATACAAATCTCTATTCATCTCCCTTGGCACTCCTAAGAGACCTCATGACCACATTAGTTCGTCTACGAACTTTTAACTCTTTCATCCCCACTAAGGGCATTCCGACCATTCTCCCAGGGCCACCTACTTAATAGTGTAGGCGCGACCAAGTCTTTCATATGTCTACCTCAACGCTCCCAATCAATACGAACCCAAAACTACATCCTGAATCCACTAGATACGATCAACGAATCAATCCCATGGATAACTAACGACATTTCACGTGCACGAGTTAAAACAGACCAAAACCACGAAAACTCAAAAGGAAAACTCAAACATGTACCAATTCAAATGACTCATGACAACGAAAAATGATCCAAGAAACACTTAATGGCAACCAAAACATCTTATGCCCCGCGACATATTATTTAAACCGTGCACAAGATCGACTTTTCCAAAAGAATATTTTTTTTCTTTCCTCACCACATCTATGTGACTCAAACAATCTACAAACAACCTTCTAGACGATCTCAAAACTCAACTCAAAGACTAGGTATCCCGTGTATCCCAAATCATAAAAAACTACTATTCAAAACTCAACCTTGAACCCGTCACTTGTACCAAAATTTCGATCAAGCTACTGACACCCCATGACTATACATACCAAATATTTGAAAAGTACATTCCGAGTACATAATTTTAGGCTTTTGAATCACTCAAAAAGCTTTAAATACGAACAAGTTATGACCAAAACAGTTTTATACTAGTTGTTTTTTTTAAAACTAAAGAATCCTCTTAGTAATTAACGCAATCCGTTTTAAATGAAAAGAAATAAATGTATGTGAAATTTTTATGAACTTTGTTTAGTCTTGCATAAATAATTATAAATGACGTATATTGATTAAGCTCACTTATATAAACTATTTAAGTAGAAAAAAATTTTATTTCGCTTTATTTTAAATAAAGTCTTTTAGAATTTGAAATAAATAAGTGTTGATTAAAAAAAAATCTTATGTTACATCTTGTTTCAAACACGACTCCAACACCTTACCCTTATTTTACCGAATACAACCAACTATCTAACTCTATAGTAGATTTCCAAGTCCCTTTTTTTTCAGTATATACCGACCAAAAGAAATGTAAGACCCAACACAAAAGATTTCATTATCTCAAAAGAAATCCCAAGTTATTTCAATAGACTTAAAACCAAGAACACCATTTTAAAACGGACACGTGAAATAGGAAACTCTAAGAATATGCCACAACGGAGGTTTAATATCTAAAAAGAAGCGAGCTAGCCACCCTCCTAAGGATACAATCGATAATTATAGGGGATCATACATATATAGGCATATCGGGATACATATACTTAAATTCGTCTAACATCTACTATACAAGCATGTATTAACCCTCTTTCATGCAATCATACTTAGGAATCCATTGGAGTTATGGTACTTGTATAACTATGTTGGCCACCATACTTATACAGTTACCCTTTCCCCAATGCACTCCCTCCTATGATGACACTTATAAGAATTAATACAACACATAACACATATATCCATCTACTCACATAAGCTCATAACCACATAAACAATAAAGTCCAAAACTCCATCCATTAAAATAACATAGTCAAACTCTTGAAATACATAAATCCATAGTCTAGCTAAAACAGCATAGACTAAATCAAAACGAAAACATAATCAGTTATAAGTCATGTCGCCCATAAGAGTGGAAACAGCTTAAAATCCTTCATATCCACCTACTCCTAATAACTCGAACCACCACATGATTCTTAGGGAACATGACTTAAACATCAAAAGAAAAATACTATACCTCAGGTACATAAAATAACCCAACAAAAGATAGAAACTACCATGTACCAAATCATGTACTATAATGTACAATTTAAGCAAAATACGACAATAACTAGCGTGGATGATTATGGTTCAACCAACACTAGTCACACCCCGAAAAGAAAATAACACGTGGCTAAGTATGAACTACTATGGTTCAACCCATACTAGTCAAAACTTAACAAACATCGCAAGTAAAAACCAATAGCATCCAGAAAACTTTAATTAATATAAAATGCACACATACTCCTATGACGCCTATACGCAGGGACCCTTAAGCTATAGATTAGGTTACTAGAATAGGAAACCTAATTCTCTATAACCATTGGCTCTTGATACCATTCTGTCACACCCCACCATGGCGGAATATGGGACGCGACGCATGGATATCATCACAACAATAGCGTGTCCATAGAGAGAACTATATGAATTCGAAATGTCATAAGAGGTGACACAAATGTCATGACAATATCTCATCAATGCAGGAATCTAGGTAAGTAGGTAACAGTCCTACCTCTTACCCAAGACAAACAAATAACACAAACAAATCAACATATAGGTTCATAGTATCACTTATTGAAACAAACAGAAAAATAAACTAAGAAGGAACGGGGATCTCCTTCTAAATGCATTCCTACGCGACTCCAATCCTAGCCACATATGTTCTCATGCTTAACCACTTTATCACCTAAAAGAGACACTAAAACACGTCAACATAATGTTGGTGAGATCCATAGGTTTAGACTCCAACTGAAAATAGATTAAAATAAGCTGTGAACCACCATAAACCACTAAACATATGGACAATGTGCTATAAATATGCATTAACAACTAACATTCAAGATCAATCATTCCAAACGAAATCCAAGGCTCCCATCCTTACCAAAAACCATGGTACCATAGGCGCCTATACACCTATGTACCAATCCCAAGGCCCCGCCTTGTCATTATCCATTGGTCCCATAGATGCTCACACATCTATGTACCTCCCCAAGGCCTCGCCTTGTCAACATCCCCTTGGTACCAAGTCAAACCACAATAACTGAGACGGTACGTGTCCCCCGATCCAAATCATAAACACAATCAAGAGTCACATAGCAGTTAATCACATAAGTGCACACACAAGTCCATCACAGACCATAAAAACATTCACAGCATTAGTTACAAAACCATATAGTGTCTCTTCCATCCCATCTGGAAGTGAAAATCATTAAAAGATATGGGACTATGAAACTCACCTGATTGAGCTTCTCCAAAAATCCGCGCACTAGCAAAAAGCTAACAAACAAAAGCACACAATCAAAACATGAACCAAACACTAAGATGGCTCATCAACCCATGATGGACATCTAACCTTCTCCCATATATATACCTCATTTATATGCTCTAAGCATCTCATTAAACCCCTCTATAAAGCCCTTAACTGAGTTTACTCCATAACCCGTCTCGTTAACATTTTACCCAAAATAGTCCCGGTTTTTAGGTCTTCAAACTATACGCCAAACGCCCACCTAACCATACACATGATCTCTTTAAAGGAAACCCTATGCCCTTACATATGTTATCTAACTCCTCCCTTTTGCCCCAACCTTAAAGCTACTTTTAAGGCCCCGATATATATATATATATATATATATATATATATATATATATATATATATATATATATATATATATATATATATATATATATATATATATATATATATATATATATATATATATATATATATATATATATATATATATATATATATATATATATATATATATATATATATATATATATATATATATATATATATATATATATATATATATATATACTTCTGCCTATCCGCATTTTACCGATTTTGAACATACAAAAAGTTTGTTATGATTAGGGGGTCTTACCCTAACCCATTTTCTTAGCCACACTTCAGTTCTCTTATTTAATATATAAACCAACACCCATGCTCATTAGAGGGCTCAAGTGTACTCCTAAGTACCCCAATCACCTTAAAACGTTAAATTAAACCCGACTGATTTCAAAACTGTTTTGACCTCCGACTGTTGTAACCTGTTTTGACCTACCTCCCTACCTCCAATTTAGTTCTCGTCTCTTGCATTTGAAAGCCACTTCAATTACCTATTCAGGGATGCTTGTATTGAAAAATAATAGTTTGTAGAACTCTAGATATGATCAAAACAAGTGACTCAAAAATCTGCCCAGTTTTTAAAAACGAATTTAAACATGATTAAACCCTAATTAACATCACTAATAATCACCAAGCATTATCCAAATCATGTTAATTGTTATAAAACCCCTAATTACAGATCTATTAAGAACTCTAATCCATCATATAAATTGATTACATAAAACTTGAAGCCTTAATGCTATAAAACAAGAAAACTATAAGAATTAAATCAAGATTTTTACCTCAAATCTTCAAGAAAATTATTTTTGATGAATCCCTAAATTAGGGGTTGTAAAAATTCGGCCAAAATGGGAGAAAATTAATGAAAAACTGATTTTTGTAATATAAACATGATATTTATATGTTTTATTAAAAAAGGCTTTTTCAAATTGGGCTCAAGTTGGGTCTTTTGGCCCATTATCCTTTCTTTTTCTTTTCTAGTCGGTTTAAAACCCGATTCATATATTTTTTTTATTTTTTTTTATTTTTAAGACTTATTAATATATTATTAATAATACCTTAACTTACCTTAATTTATTTCATCTCCTAAAGCCTCCGAAACCTTAAAACCGTAAAACTAGTCAACTTTACGCGTATACCGAAAAAACGTAAAATATACAGTTTTAAAAAAAATCTTAAATTTTGAAATTAACTTTATAACTAAGTCCTAAATGACTTAAAACCATCCCGAAAAATACTCACATGACTAAACACCTTACCCGAGACCTCTAAATGCTAAACCCCAAATCGTAAAAAAAAATAAAAATACGATTTACTATAATACATATACATATACGTAAAACACCAAAATAACACCATTTCATTTCATAGTCACTAATTTGTGAGCTCATGAACATGAAATAACCGTTCCTCGATTTACTTATGAGTACTTTATACCCATAAACGATATCTACACCAACCTCGTTCACGTAAAATAACATGTAAACACGCAAATCCCATAGTCACACGTAAATTAACCTTAAAATAAGACTAAGTGACGAACCTCAAAACCACGGTTGTTACAAAAGCCTATCAACTAGGTGAAGCTGATGCTAAGCAAAACCCGAAAGTTGTCACTGGTACGTTTTTACTGAATAATCGTTACGCTACAGCTTTATTTGATTCGGGTGCCGACAAAAGCTTTGTGTCCACAAGTTTTAGTACCTTAATTGATATCAAACCGGTTGAATTAGACGCGAGTTATGAAGTAGAACTAGCTGATGGTAAATTAGTGAGTACCAATAGTGCGCTCTTAGGAGGTTCTCTTAATCTTTTGAACCGTATTTTTAAGATAGACTTGATGATCGTCGAATTGGGAAGTTTTGATATTATTATTGGAATGGATTGGCTGTCCAAGCATAATGCGTCTATTCTGTGTGGAGAAAAGAAAGTTAGGATTCCTTTAGATGACAAGACTATAGTTATCAAAGGTGATAAAAGTAAATCCCAACTGAAAATCGTTTCGTGCATTAAAGCTCGTAAGTATATCGAAAGAGGTAGTGAGTTATTTCTAGCTCATGTATCGGAGAAGGAATCGAAGGAGAAACGTGTCGAAAATGTTCCAGTCATTTGTGACTTTCCTGAAATGTATCCTGAAGATTTGCTAGGGCTTCCGCCTCCAAGGCAAGTATAATTCAAAATTGATCTAATTCCTGGTGCTGCAGCTGTGACACGTGCGCCATATCGTTTAGCACCATTCGAGCTGAAGGAGTTATCTGCGCAATTGCAAGAACTATCTGATAACGGTTTTATACGACCGAGTTCGTCACCTTAGGGAGCTCCTATTTTATTTGTTAAAAGAAAGACGGTTCGTTCCGTATGTGTATTGATTACAGAGAGCTGAATTGATGATCTATTTGATCAACTTCAAGGTTCTCGTGTTTTCTCCAAGATTGATCTCGTTCTGGTTACCATCAACTTCGTGTACGCGAGGAAGATATTCCTATTACGGCCTTTAGAACTCGTTATGGTCATTATGAGTTCCGAGTTATGCCTTTTGGTTTGACTAATGCACCTGTTGTATTCATGGACTTAATGAATCACATTTGTAAGCCGTATCTTGATAAATTCGTGATCATTTTCATCGATGATATACTAATCTACTCCAAGAGTAATGAAGAGCATGCCGACCACTTAAGAATTATCTTGAACTTGTTAAAGAACGAAAAGTTGTACGCTAAATTCTCAAAGTATAATTTTTGGCTTAATTTTGTACTATTTCTCGGACATGTGATTGATAAAAGTGGAATACATGTTGATCCTGCAAAGATCGAAGCCATCAAAAATTGGAGTGCTCCAACTACTCCAACTAAAGTACGACAATTTCTAGGTTTGGCTGGTTACTACCGAAGGTTTATTGAAGGAATCTGTTAGCCTCAAAATATTGAGCCAAACAAGAATGCTCGGTCATATGTTTATTATGTATCATATTTTAGAACGTTGTAATAGGTAGTATATTAGTCGTGTTATTACGGGCTTAACTTTAAGCTAAGGTTCATTAATAAGTAACCGAAGCCCAAAAGGAAAGCCTGACCCATGATCATATAGCCCATTAAGCTACATGTAAGAAAAGGCTATATAAACCCTTCCTAGCATGTTAGGAAGGGTGTTGGTCATTTCATTTTCTCCTTAATCTAATATTTCACAAATTCACACACTTCTCTCTCTTTTCTCTCTCTAGTTTCTCTCTCTAAAATTCATCTCATTTCTACCTTTCTTTCTTCATTAATAGTGTTGAATCATCACATATTAGGGAAAACAATTGATATCAATCGCCATGGGGTAGTTTTTGTGATTCGTTATTGATTTACTACTTAATTCGGGTGATTTTACCATAAAATCTACTCGGATTCAAGTTTTTTCTTATGTTTTTCATGCTCTAAATCTTCCTCCTTTAATCTCTACATCTTTCATACGTGTGGTAAGATTTTGGTTACTTTGGTTTGGATTGAAACACGAAATCCAAGGTAAAAATCACTACTTTCTTGTTGTTCTAAGTCTCGGCTTAATTTTTGGGGTACGATCTAATTTTGTGATTGCAAAAACCCTGGGGGTTTCTACTTGCGATCCATAGTCACGATTTAATACTACGATCTTACTGCGATCACTCACTACGATCTGTGAGTACGATCACCCAGTACGATCAAGTGAGTACGATCCAAGAGTACGATCACTTGTTACGATCCAAGACTGCGATCACTCAGTACGATCGGAGAGTACGATCAAGTGAGTACGATCAAAGAGTACGATTCCTTGTTACGATCCAAGAGTACGATCCCTTGTTACGATCCAAGACTGCGATCCAACTGCGATCAAAGAGTACGATAGGTGATTACGATCCGACTGCGATCTAAGAGTACGATCCAACTGCGATCAAAGAGTACGATCAAAGTGCGATCAGACTACGATCTAGGAGTACGATCATAGTGCGATCAGAGTGCGATCAGAGTGCGATGGGTCTCATTGCGATGGACATCTAAATTTTGTTCGAGTATTTTTTAGATTTAGCCACTATCTAGACTAGTCTTAGGATATTTCTAGCTCGATTTCAAAATTTGGTGATTACAAATTTTTTAGGTCTACCATTTTGTCGGACTGAGGAATTAATTGTCGGACTTGGAAAAAAAATCGCAATTTTCGGAAATTCAACAACCAACCAATCACAACAAATCTACTTAAGATCCATATTCACTTCATCATTTCAGAGAATATTGAGATGGATTCTACCGCTGAATATCGTGTGACGAACAACAACATAATGGTGGCAGGTAACAAAGAAAGACCACCAATGCTTGTGTCGGGTCGATATGATCAATGGCAATCCCGTTTTATATGTTACCTTAACACAAAACCTAACGGTGATGCTTTAAGGCAATGTATCTTGGAAGGACCCTATAAACTCTCAAGGATTCAAGTTCCTGCAGTACCAGCCACAAACACAAGTGATGCACAACCCGCATATGAACGTGATGAAAAGAGGACCGACCTCACCCCAGAGAACCGTGCGTGGTTTGATGCAGAGAAGGAAGCAATCTACTTAATTCTCAGTGGCATTGGAGATGAAATTTACTCTACGGTTGAAGCATGTCCTACTACTCAAGAAATGTGGACGGCCATTGAAAGATTGCAACAAGGTGAATCACTTAACAAACAAGATGTGAAAACTAAGATGTTTTGGAACTTTGGAAAGTTTACATCAAAGGATGGGGAATCAATTGATTCTTATTACTCGCGATTCTACAAAATGATGAATGACATGACCCGAAACAACTTGCAAGTTTCCACCATGCAAGTCAATGTCCAATTTCTACAACAACTTCAACCAGAGTGGACACGGTTTGTCACCTTGGTGAAACAACAACAAAAGTTAGACGAAGTTTCATATCACAAGCTCTTTGACATCTTAAAACAATTTCAAAATGAGGCAAATGAACTTCGAGCTGAACGAGTTGCAAAGATTTCCAATCCACTTTCTTTGGTGTCTACCACTCAACATTACCCAGAATATCACTCCCGTACTTCAAAGACCTACTCTACTCAATCATCATCACCACGATCATCCATTGTCTCCAAGTCACATGTTCCAACACGATCCCGAGGCAAAGAAGTTGCAAGAGCACCATCACCCACACCTGAGCAATCATCTGAAGAAGACAGTGATGAAGAAATAGCTCAAAAGGATAGGGAATTCAAGCAACAAATGGCTTTCGTTATGAAGCAATATAAGAAAATCTACAAACCCACCAACAACAACCTTCGAACATCTTCAAACTCGAGGAACACCCATGCATAGAGTCCTCCAAGGTATGACACACGAAGACGTGTTGAGAGTCCTCCAAAGTATGATCGACAACCTAAGTATGATAATCTGAGGGTGGCTAGTGTTGTTGGAAATAGGGAAACTGTTGGTACTCAAGTTGTGCAACAAAGTGGGATTTAGTGTTTTAACTGTAGAGGTTTTGGGCATTTGGCCAAGGAATGCAGGCAGCCAAAGAGGGTTAAAGATTATGGTTATCATAAGGAAAAGATGTTGTTGTGCAAGAAAATAGAAGCTAGAATCAAGTTATCAGCTGAGGAAGGAGAAATGCTTGACGACACAGATGATGAACTCTCCGACCAAGAACTCGAGGCACATTATTCATACATGGCAAAGATTCATGAGGTCCTTAACGTCACTGAAGATGACAATGGTCCTATCTTTGATACCGAGCTAATTGATAAGGTACAAGATGATGCTGAATATAATGTGTTTGGTGATACACATGAGCATAGTGATCTACCAACAACAATTACTGACACGTGTATGATGGAAACGGTTGATAGCAATACCACACCCGATTCATCAGACATGTGCAATAATGAGTTTGAGGATGATCAACATGCAAATGAGTATGATGACGAGGAGCGTGTCGCGCTTGCTAATTTAATTGCTAGTTTACAAAAAGATGTCAATGAAAATAGAAAGAATCAAAAGCAATTAAAGAAGGCAAACGCATCGCTCACTCAAAACTTTGAAGAATGCAAAGCCGCTCTTATAAAATCTAGTGAGACTATTGATAGTTATAGGGCTGAGCTTCTTCAAAAGACCAACGAGCTTGAGGGGTACAAAAGTCGTGTCATCAACGTTAAAAAGGACGATTTTGAAAATAAATACAATGAAGCTCTTGCTTTGTTAACTAAAGAAAAGCGCCAATTTAATGTTTTATTAAGTGATGAACGTCAAAAAACGTACCTTGCCACAACAAAAGTTAATGAACTTGAACAGAGGCTTTCTATGAACACCACCGATTCTGCTAAAATTCTTGACGAGAAGAAACAAGAGGTTGAAACATTAAAACAAGATTTCAAAAATAGACAAAGCAAAGATACTGAAAAAGTAAAGGATCTCGAAGAACAAGTCGATTTTTTGAAAAAAGTTGTTTATAATACACATGACTCTATTCAAACCGTAAGAATGATAGCACCTCGGTCGTTTTTCAAGGGTCAACCTAGCTTTGCCACCCCCAAGTACCTCGAACAAGCTCAAGCTGCGAACCCTCACTTATATCTTGATGAGTCCAAATGGACTGATAATGACTGCCTAGTAGCTAACATCGATAGTGAAGAGACGTCCCTTTGAGATGAGGAGTTAGATCACCGGTCAATAAAGATTTTGTGAAACCATATAACTATGCTTATGAAAACAGTCTTTATGGTCTTTTCACTCCACAAAAACAAAAGTCTCGTGAGGAATTATTTTTAGAATGCAAACAAAAAAGAATTCAATGGAAAAAAGCTTTTGCCACTAAGAGGAAAACTAATGTTTTTAAATATATTAACTATTTGCCTCTAGATGCTTCTAAAAGCAAAAGTAGAAAAATACTTTGTTTTCTTAAACACCACGTTAATAATGTTCAATCAATTGTTGAAAGCGATTGGAAGAAACGTCAAAAGGATAAGTGGAAAACCGAGATTCCTCACAACATAACTGTGCTTGTGAAAGAACTTTTAATACCAAATACAAAGATAATAAAAGAACATGTTCTTGAGTTTGAAAATTTAATTCAGTCTGAAATGTTTGATGATTTGAAATATGTTGAGTCTCTTGAAAAAGAAATTGATGACCTTCAAAATGAAAAATTAGAATTTTCAAACGAATATGATCTACTCTTAGAAGAATGTCTCTCCAAAGATATTTTGTGTGTTACTCTTCAATCTTGTGCTGATATCGATGAATATTCTGATGTTGCATGCAAATATCTTGATAAAATCAAAGAGTGTGAGCATCTTGATAAAATTAAAGAGTGTGAGCGTCTTGAACTTGAGTTTTCGAAACATAAAGAAAATGTTGATAAAAAGGCTTTTGAGTTACTTCAACACAAAACTGATTTCCTTCAAAAACATTGTCATTCTCTTGAACTTGCTTTGCAAAAAGACGTTGGTAGTTTTCCACATAATAATAAATTACAAGAAAAACTTTCCCAAACGTTTCGAGAAATGAACGAATAGAATTTGGAAATTAAAGGGTTGAAAGCTCAGTTACAAGACAAGGAGAGAGCGATTGCAGAATTGCAGAAACTGGTTGCTAAGATGGGTGGGAAGATTGTGGAACCTAGTGTTAAGAAACCTGTTGTAAGACAACAATGCTCAAAAAGTGACTAGACCCTCTGTCTTGGGAAAACCATCTGTTTTCTCTAATTCTGCATTTGCAAAACCTGCGTTTGCCCCCAAGACGGATGGGAAGGATAGGTTACCACAAAACACTCCTAAAACACATATTGGATCACAAAGCACTAAGAACACAAATGTGGTTAAACCAGGGATGTATAGATTGGCCAATAAACCCACACAAAACAAAGAAAGTCAATCACCTCAGACGTCTAGAAACACTAATAGACGTGTGTCTTTTACTACAGGAGTAGTCCCCACTGCTAGTGTTAGCCGGCCCCAGCTTAAGAGCACTCGCATGCATGAAAAGGTCTGGCAAAACAAAAGTCAAGGGAAGATGAAGGAAGTAGAAGACCACCCTAGGATTTTCAATGTTTCTAAGAATAAAACGTCTGTAATCGCGTGTAATGACGATTTGAATGATTCGACTTTGAATGCTATGAAAGTTAAGTTTGTTTGTGTGAAATGTGGAAAGTGTGCTAATGCTAATCATGCTATGTGTGTTTCGAATAATGTCAAAGGAGTAGAAACTAGAACTAAGAAGCAAACTGTGATGCCTATTAGTGCTAGAAAACCCAAACGCAAAGTGAACCATTCTGGTGCAACCCCCCCCCCTAAGAAAAGTATTGCATCATGTTGATCCCAAACTTAGATCGATTAGCTTTGTGTATACGAGATTAGATCAAGTATAACACATAGAGAAACCTTTGTTGTATGCTTTGTGAATCTAAGTATTATGCGGAATTTAATACTTAAACAAGAACACAAGATGTAAACAATACTTTCACTTTGATTATCAATGTCGAACTTGCTTACAATGAAAGATGTTTACGAATGAAAAACTTAATGAAAACTTGATACTAAACATTAACCTAAAGGCCTTCTTTTATAGACTAAGAAGCCTTGTACAATAAGCTACGTATCAACTATTCTAGGTAAAGATAAACATAGAAAATACATTGTCGTTTCTATCCTTACTAGAAGTATTCTAGAACATAATAAACGTATAGCTCACATCTTCCATCAGTGCTTGTCTTCAATCTGTCAACGCTTGACTTTAACTTGTCAACGCTTAAGCTGTCAGCGCTCACTTTCCTCTTGTCAACGCTTGAGTTGTTCTTGTCAGCGTTCAAGTAATCTGGCCTTAATTTATTCCCAACAATCCTCCCCTAAACTTGATATCCACTCTTATGATCAAGTTTCTGAATAAACATTAAGAACTTGGAGGAGTCTGACAAACCTTATCATATTGGTAATAAATAAATCTGATCAAATTCTTTGCCACGTCACTTGTGTAATCAATCTTCAACTGGGTGTCCTTCATCTTTTCCAAAACAGCCTTGGATATGAAATACTGAGCATCTACAAGTAAATACTCAGCAAACTTTGTAGAACTCAAATGGTATACACCAGTAGCTGAATATAACCTCCATTAAAGACCACTGAGATCATCTTCAAGATCCTTCCATATTTCAGGATCTTCTTCTTTTGTCCCACACATTCTTTTGAATGTGGTCCAAAGTTTTATTCCATTAGCTGAAGTTGGTGCTTCAGCCTCATACTTGGTCTCTAGCAACCTCCAAAGGTCCACCAAGTCTTCTCTATCACAACTTGCAAATAAAGATATGAGAGTGGTAAAAGTGTGTACCTCCTTGCCATATCTTCCAATCTTCCAGAATCCACATTCATCTTCATCATAACTCACAATTGGATTCCTGGAATCTAGTGGTAACACATGCACCATATCTGAAGCTTCTAATGGGGAGATCTTAAGGCTCTTTCTAATAACTGCTTCACTTGGATATAGTTGATTCATATCTTTTGGAAACTCAAGTGTAAATCCCTTCTTCACTGGTCTGGGAACTATCATAGCTTTCTTGATTTCCATCTCTTCTGCAAGTTGCTCCTTTCTTTCATCTGAAAGAAGTCTGAAAGTGTTTTCTTCCTGCACTTTCACCCAAATGGGATAAGCCCTATGTTCCAACTCATCAAATGTCAAAGCCTTCAGCTTCTGATGTGTCCATCCAACTCCATGACATTTGAGCAACATAAAGTAGAGCTTCCTTCTATCCCTTTTTAACTCAGAGAGAATGTTGCTTGCCTTGTGCTTCAAAATCACCTTACAATCCTTCTGAACTCTAAAAAGAATCTCCAAACGCCATATCTGATCTGAAATGGTCAAGTCTGGATTATCCATACAGCTTTCTTCCCAAGAATTGTACATCTGAACCACCTCTGGCATATCAAAATCAATCTGCAACTTTAAATCTCTCAGATTTTCCCTAGCAAGCTCATCACCATACTCAAGTCTTTCTGGTTCAACAATCATCACACTTGAATCTGAGCTAACTCCATCACTTTCTTCTTCAGAAGTCACAACAAATGGTGACTTTTCCTTTTCACCTTGTTCCATCATTTGCTCAGCAAATCTTCTATCAAATTCAACCTGAGCTGCATTCTTTGGAACAATTTCTTCTACCAACTTACCCTTACCCTTATCTGATTCTTCAATTGTTGGTAAGGTAGATGGTAATACCTGAGTAGGAACATCCTTGATGATAGATGATGACTGGAATACATCACCTCCATATGCAGATCTGTCAACGCCCAAATTTCCTCTATCAGCGCCCAAAATACTTCTATCAGCGTCCAAACTTGTCTTGTCAACGCTCAAATATTTTCCCTCAGCGCCTTGTGTAACCTCTCTCAACATATCTGTAAATGATAAATTTAAATTGGTTGGAGAGATCAAGGACGTATCAAAACCTGTTTGTTCCTTCAAAGTAGTAAGAGCTTCAGCAACATCCAGTGATTGACCATCTTGACTGCTCTTATCACTCAGATTTCTTTGATCTTCCTCCCCTTTGGAAGACTCCTCCATACCTCCCTTTGCATGAGCACTCTCCAAAACAACAATCCTCTCCCTCAATTCCTTGAGTTCAAGGCCTTGGTGGCTGACAATTTGTACTAAGTCTGCATTCTGCTTTTGCAAGCTAATGCAGACAGCCGTCAATTCCAAAAGAGTCATTGGCTTCATACTGTCCTCATCCACATTTGGGAAATGAATCCTCAATGTTGATTCATAGGACATGGGGATGGACTTACTGATGATAAGACTGACTTGACCTGCATTAAAGCTAGTGCCAATAGTCTCAGCCATCTCCATAACACTATACACCCTTATGAAAGTGATATCTGCTGCTACTAGATATCAATCACTAGGAAAAACATCTTAATGATCATTAGGCTTCTAGATATCCAAAAATTTGAAAAATGTAAGGGTGATGAAATGTTTTGGGTCTAAAATCAGTTTAGAAATGACACCAACTGAGATGAAATAGCATAAAATAGACTTGAGAATGTAGAAAACTTTAGTTAGAACATAGACAAAGGTAATAATCCTAAGGAAATTAACTAGACTCTAATAAGAAAGAGTGACAAACACTGTTCATGCATACACTCATGCAAAAGCATGATAGACACACATGAACTCTAGAGTCCTTTGTTCACAAATGCCCCAAAGAGAAAGTTAACTCATATAAAACCTTTGCAACTCCCCAAGTAAGCCCAAAAATATATCTAACCCAAGTCACCCATACGACCACACCCAATTCTAGGTCAAAAGTCTTGGTAGCACGCATGTTTAAATAAAAACGTGAATGCTACAGTGCCTCGAGGTTTAGAAATTCCAACAATTCCATAAGGAAAAGTCTTCACTATTTCTAACCCCCACTCACCAGTGGACACAATCTAGAATTGTGATAAGAGCATTCTAAGAATACCCAAAAACCTAGAGGTTTACCTCCCCTTAACAGAAGCATACAAATCATTATATGTGAAGAAGCAAAATTTTATCTCAAGATAAGAATGTAAACATTCCAACCATCATAAATAAAAGTTTGCAACTCTGTATCCATCCAAATGTAGCTCCACTTTCCTGCATAGTTAGACAAAAACCACAAAAACACACACCAACAGAGGCTACCCTATCCCATGATAATGGGTAGAGATAACATGTCAGTGGATAAAAATAATATTAGTGGAAAGACCAGCAATGCATGTTCCTTGAGCATCCACTATCCCAATATCCTTGATCATTAACCTGCTTTTGGATATGCTGCTCAAAAAGAAAACAAATTAGTTTTCTTTGGAACAAGCCTTATCAGACTTGGATCTGTCTAGTTGTTCAACTAGAGTGGTATTATTCTTTACCATAAATGCCTGTTCATCCCTTTGTGACCTAAGCACCCAATTTGTTCCAATGAGACTAGTAAAGACCTTCTCAAGATATTTAAATCTATTGCAAGTCATTGAAATACCATTAAAACTAGAGTTTTGCTCTTGTTTATGTAAAACCCGCATGCTTTTACCATGAATAGTGCCCTTAAGATCGTACGTTCTAGATTAAAACTTACCTCATGTAGTATTGATCACATTCATGTGCTAATAATCAAGCAAGTGCATACGTGTATGTCATGACAAGTATCGATTACGTACGAACCCATGATAAACAGTTAATAATATATCACGTGAACATAATTAAATCATGAACACCATTTAAAATACTAACTAAAATAATTACGTAAATACTTATAATATATTTACGAGCGTTAAGTTTACGATAAACGACACGTTAAAAGAAACAGAAACACGTTAAACACGAGCACGTTTAACCACGAACGAACACGAAACATCGGGACACGAGAAAGGTACGGGTACCCCATGTGGGGCCCCCATACCCACGGCACACATGCATGAAATGGGTTTAGCCCATGGACTTTACAAGTTAAGGGGGGTAAAGAGTAAAACATGTTTTTACTTTTCATTTTCAAGAAAATAAACTAAAACCCTAAAAATAGTTTTCTCCTCTCCTTTTTCTCCTCATTGTGCCGCCACCCTTACACCACCATAAGAGGGTGTTTGATTGATTTTGATCTTAAAAACAAGTGTTAGAATACGTGTTTGTTCATCCTTTTTCCAAGCTACATAGTGGTATACCTTTCTAACCCTTCTTTTTAATTCTTTTTAATTCTTTTAATCTTTGATTATTTTCATGAACATGTTATTATTTTTCTTATGAAAACAAGATAATTAATCATTGATCTAACATGTTTTGGTATTAAATAAAATCAAGGAATGATTTAAAGGGGTGTTTGTTTCTAGCCGCCTAGCAAAACAAACCCGAGGGGGGTTTGGTTTGCTATTGCCGCCACCACCAAGACCACAATTGGTCTTGGTTGGCTCATGTGGGACCCACGGCAGCAAGGGGACACGTGTGCCCCGGGTTTGGCCCGGGGTACGGTGTCGAATTCATACCCGATTCATGGTTCGTTGGTTAAAATCATGATCTATGTTACATGTAATTTTTATGAATCATGAACTTAGGATATAATTAATTAACAACATGAAATATTAATTAAATCATGACTTAGGTTATTTTAATTATTAGTTTATCATGACATTAATTTAACCTAAGTATTTTATGTTATAAGTTATAATTAATTAATTATTAAAACATGCCTATAATTAATTAATTTAGACATGACTTAGGTTATATTATTATTAATAATAATACACATTTTAACCTAAGTATTTTCATTTCATTTTAATTATACATGTTATACTTTAATTAAAATGCTTAACCTATAGTTTAATTAAAATACATGAAATAATAATTAAACTATACACTATATCGTATGACTTAAGAATAAGCTTATAACACTTAGACTTATATGTTAGCTTATGTAATCAGCTTAATTCTAATTATGGAAACTTCTATTTATAGAAACTTAATTAAATAAGGCAACTAATCTAATTATGGAAACCTTCTATATATGGAAATCAATCTATTTCAGGCAGCTCATCTAATTATGGAAACCTTCTATATATGGAAACTTATTTAATTAAGGCAGCTGATCTATTTTTGGAAACTTTCTATTTTTAGAAACTAATCTATTTTAGGCAGTAAATTCTATTTTTGGAAACTTTCTATTTTTGGAAACTTTCTATTTTTGGAAACTTTCTATTTTTGGAAACTTTCTATTTTTGGTAACTTTCTATTTTTGGAAACTTTCTATTTTTGGAAACTTTCTATTTTTGGAAACTTTCTATTTTTGGAAACTTTCTATTTTTGGAAACCTGCTATTTTTGGAAAGTTACTTATTATTACACAGTAAGTATATTAATGCATGAAACAACAGTAATACTTAATCAGATTAATCAGAATACTAGATAAACACAGTTTAAGGCTTTAAACAGTGAACCATGACCTAAAACGTACCAAATCAGCTATAACAAGACACAGAACCCAGTACGTAATCAGTGAATCGATACTTATACACGTGTGTATTCATGTAGCGTTAGTGAACCAGAAGTAGGAGTCTTTCTTCCGTTCATTTCACTGGACTTGAGGTACGGATTCCCGTCCTTTCAGTATGGACATTCCTTCCTTATTAGGATTTCCCCGTATGCAGCCAACTGTTTTCCCCAGCATTTGTTTTATTGTTTTGAACTGCTTATGTTAATTTAGCATAAACTATAGCCATATACAAGCATGACCAGTTTCACCTAGTTATGGAGGTACCATAACCATAGCATTGGAGGCACCGATGTTATGAATTCCCCACGGCGGAGTGATTGCTCGTGGCGTCCCTTTTCAGTTTGGCCATATTATTATATCAGTCGGGGCGTATGGGTGCATCCTAGTTACATGTTTTATTTCAGTTTATCATGGTGAATGTGGCGTGTGCCTTGCACCCTTCACAAGGAGCTGATCCCTCCTACCCAAATCAGTATATTGATTAGAGGCATCCCCTCTAATCAGCATGATGAGGTCACCCCTCCAAGTATTCATGTACGTGACCTTTTCATGACCTATATGGGCTATGGTATATATATGTTAAAACAGTTTTCACAGGTTAAACATAAGGCTTTTCAAACTATAAAACCAGTTTTCATGATACTTAACCAGTTTACTCAGTACTTAGTCTTCCGCTGTTATATGTTACATGCTTATCCTATATCATGCTTTATTGTACATCCGTGCACTGAGCGTCTTGCTCAGCCGTTTTCCTTTTCATGTTCCCAAAACGGCAGGTACTCAGGGACGCTCGTAGATCTCAAACGTAGGTGCATATGGACTGGAAGCTTTACTGTCTTTCTTTACTTTATGCATTTCCTTTACTTTGATACAGTTGCTTTGGACATTGTTTCGTCCTTCCTTTTACAGTATTTATGTTTGTGTGTGATGAGCTTTACTTTGGGATACCGATGTTTGATTCCGGTATTTCCTTTTATGGTTGAATAATGCTTAGACATTTATCCTTGTATGCTTTGATGACACGCCATGATATGCGTAATATTCCATTTCCAAAATGGGGTGTTACAATTATGGTATCAGAGCCAAGGCTTCGACCTGTAGGCTCTCAAATATGACCTGTGATTAGTGGGTAGTCACTACGGTCTTCCTAGAACTAACAGTTGTTTTCATGCATTCATCATTTTTAAGCATACATATACATGTCATTGTTACAGGGTTTTTGACTAAGTAATGGTTGGTACAGGACTGGCCCTATTTAGTCGCATGTGTTTTATCGAAACTTTTAGATTTGGGACCGACCCATAGGCGTCCCCTCGATATGTCTTTTATTTTGAGTGAACTGACCGAAGGCGTTCACTCTCGAGCATCAAAAGTTTTCATAAAACTGCATCATGCATTCATACAAAGATTTTCTTGCATAAAATTTTTCTCGTGAAATTTTGGCATAAAATTTTTCTTTTATATAGTTTATGTTTGAACTGTTAATCATATGTTTTATGTTATACTGTCAGATGGTTCTCACACGCGAGCAAGACCAGCTCAATGCTGCGATTCAGGCTGCCATGCAAGCCCTACTTCCTCAACTGAGGAATGACATTCGTGCTGAAGTCCAAGCTGTGAATAATCAGCAGCCGCAGAATCAGGCACCTCCTCCTCCTCCTCCCCCAGTGACTCTAGCGGTATGGTTGGAACGATTTAACAAGCTCCGTCCTAGAGCTTTTGAAAAGACTGATAGCCCCAGCGATGCTGAAAGCTGGCTGACTCACATTGAGAAAATCTTCAATGCTATGGGATGTGACCCCGCCTTCAAGGCAAGATTGGCGTGCTACAGGTTTGAAGGCGATGTACTCAACTGGTGGCTAGCTTTGACACAGTCAGAAGGAGGTGATGAATGGGTCGCTGGTTTGACATGGGCCCAATTCAAGGAGAGAGTGATGGAACAGTTCTTTCCTAAGGCAGAGCAGGACAAACTCAAGCGTGAATACCACGGGATACGTCAGAGACAGGGCGAGAATAGCAACGAATTCATGCAGCGCTTTCTTCGCCTGGCTGGTTTTCTAGGAGCAGTGGCTGGTACTCCTGAGGAGCAGGCACACCATTTTAGGTGGGCACTTCGCACCTCGGTTGCGAACAATCTAGTATGTGCTACGTTCAATACGGTAGCACAAGTGGCTGACGCAGCAAGAAAGCTTGAGATGTTGCAGGAACGTGATGAGTTCGGGGAAGCAGAAAGACCCGACAAGAGGTAAAACATTTCATGTTCTAGCGTTAACCAGACCGCATCCTATCGTTATATGTTCTATAATCATCTCTTAAACTGTATCTTCCAGGCAGAAAACTGGGGACCGGTCTCAGCCGGCTACTCAGCAGCAGCCCAATCAGCCCAAAGGAAACGGTCACTCTAACGACCGTTCTGTTGTGGAAAGGCGCCACGGTAATGACAATTACCGTAACAATGCGGGACAGTCCAACAACAGCAGGTCTTACTATTTACGCATCTTCTTATGATTTCATGTTATATCTCTCATGCTGACACTATGTTAATCTCTACCAGGAACCACGGTAACGGAAGGGACCAGAACCACAGGGGTTCTCAGCCCAACCGTTCAGCTAACACTGGTAAGCATCTTCCGACGTTTACGTCCTATACTCGTGCATATACCTTATTCTTAACACGTTCTGTCATCAGCAGGCCCTCAGCAAGCAAGGACTCCTGCTGGAGGATTCACTCATCCTCTTTGCAGCACCTGCCATCGCAGACACCCTGGCCCATGTCGTCGTGACTCTGACGCGTACTACAAGTGCGGCCTCCCTGGCCATCGTATGAGAGATTGCCGTAAGGGTGAAATGGAGGGTACTTCGGGTCATGCTGATACTAAACCGCCTCCTACCACTGGGCGTGTCTACACGACATCGCGCGACCAGGCAAACAAATCTACAGGTACCATTACTGGAATTTTGTATATGTACGGCCAGGCTGCATGTGTTCTTTTCGACACGGGTGCCACTCATTCAGTTGTTTCCACTGCTTATGCTAAGAACATCAGGACACTTCCCTTGCCTTTAGAAACTAAGCTTACCATTTCCACGCCTCTGAGGGACTCTGTATTAATAACTCATGTATACAAGAGTCTTCCTCTAGAGTTTGACGATAGAGTTCGTGCAGTAGATGCACTTCCCCTAGACATGATTGAGTTCGATATGATTCTCGGCATGGATTGGCTATCCAAGCACCATGCTACCATAGACTGCCACTCTTATCGAGTGATCTTCGGAGACATTAATGCACCAGAGTACATCCATAACGGGTTCATACCCGGACGGTCTGTACAAGTCATATCTACCTTGCAAGCACGTGCATTACTGTCACATGGCTGCGAAGGTTATCTCGCTACGGTTCATGACATGGATGCTGAATCCCCATCGATTCAGGATCAACCAGTAGTTTCAGAATTTCTAGACGTCTTCCCAGATGAACTTCCAGGCATACCACCTGCAAGAGAAGTGGAGTTCAATATCGACCTTGTTCCAGGAGCGGAGCCAATCTCTAAGGCTCCGTATCGTATGGCTCCCATAGAGCTAAAAGAACTGAAGGACCAACTGCAGGAACTTCTTGAACGAGGGTTCATTAGACCGAGCGCATCTCCATGGGGCGCACCGGTCTTGTTCGTTAAGAAGAAGGACGGCAGCATGCGACTTTGCATTGACTACCGTGAACTTAATAAGATTACCATCCGCAACAGATATCCACTGCCACGTATAGACGATCTGTTTGACCAACTTCAAGGAGCCAAACACTTCTCAAAGATCGATCTAAGGTCAGGCTACCATCAGCTAAGGGTTAAAGAGCAGGATATTGCCAAGACTGCTTTTCGTACCCGCTATGGCCATTATGAGTTTGTAGTCATGCCATTCGGCCTGACTAACGCTCCAGCAGTATTCATGGATCTAATGAACAGAATCTTTCATGAATTCCTTGATAAATTTGTCATTGTATTCATCGATGACATCTTGATATTCTCAAAGTCCACGGAGGAACACGAAGATCATCTCCGTATTGTACTACAGATTCTTCGTCAGAAGCAGCTGTATGCGAAATTCTCCAAGTGTGAGTTCTGGTTAAACAAGGTGGCATTCTTAGGTCACATTGTATCAGCAGAAGGGATCACTATGGACCCAGCGAAGGTTGAGGCTATCACTAAATGGCCAAGACCAACATCAGCGACAGAAGTCCGCAGTTTCTTAGGCTTAGCTGGATATTATCGAAGATTCGTGGAGAACTTTTCTCGGCTGGCATTGCCTCTCACCAAACTGATGCGAAAAGGAGAGAAATTCGTCTGGACGGAAGATCGAGAGAAGAGCTTCGAAGACCTAAAGCAGAAGCTAGTATCTGCACCTATTCTTACTCTCCCATCTGGTACAGGTGGATTTCAGATCTAAAGCGATGCATCGGGGAAGGGACTGGGCTGTGTTCTCATGCAACATGGGAAAGTGATCGCGTATGCTTCACGGCAGCTTAAGCCCTATGAAGAAAACTACCCTACACATGACCTGGAACTTGCTGCAGTGGTGTTCGCATTAAAGATATGGAGGCATTACTTATACGGAGAATCATGCGACATTTTCACAGATCACAAGAGCTTGAAGTATATCTTCACACAGCGAGAATTGAACATGAGACAAAGGAGATGGTTGGAACTGTTGAAGGATTATGATATTAACCTACAGTATCATCCCGGGAAAGCTAATGTAGTAGCAGATGCACTCAGCAGAAAGTCCGGAATGATAAACGGCATTGAGATCAAGGAACAAAACATAAGGGACTTGGAGCGGCTTGACATTGAAATCATGGTACGTGGGCAGCACGGATACTGGGCGAATCTTACAGTAGAACCTGAGTTACTGACTAGGATTAAGGAAGCGCAGAAGGATGATGGAGAGATTTGGGCGATTATTCAGAATTTGGAGAAGCAGACAGAATTCAGAATGGACGCAGACGGTATCGTTTGGCAGGGCACGAGACTTTGTGTTCCTGACAATCCAGAACTCCGGGAAGCATTGTTAGCTGAAGCTCACAGCTCCCCATTTTCTATACATCCTGGGTCGACAAAAATGTACCATGACATCAGACAGCACTTTTGGTGGAGTGGTATGAAACAGGATGTAGCCACGTATGTCTCCAAATGTCTTACCTGTCAGCAGGTTAAGATTGAACATCAGCGATCTGGCGGTCTCCTTCAACCGTTGGATATTCCAGAGTGGAAGTGGGACAAAATCACCATGGATTTTGTTACCGGTCTTCCGCCTACCAAGAAGAAGCACGATGCTATTTGGGTCATTGTTGATCGACTCACCAAATCACCTCATTTCTTACCGATACGCAAGGAAGATCCAGTAAGTAAACTCGCAGATACGTACAGAAGGGAGATCATGAGACTCCACGGCACTCCCTCCAGCATCGTCTCAGACAGGGATCCTCGTTTCACGTCGCGATTCTGGAAAGGTCTGCAAAAAGCTTGGGGTACACAACTTAAGCTGAGCACAGCCTTTCATCCTCAAACGGACGGACAGTCAGAGCGAACAATTCAGACATTGGAAGATATGTTAAGGTCGTGTGTGTTGGAATGGACAGGTGATTGGGACGATTACATCTGTTTAGTCGAGTTTGCATACAACAACAGCTGGCACGCAAGTATCAAATGTGCTCCTTTCGAAATGTTGTATGGCAGAAGGTGTCGCGCTCCAACTTGCTGGGATCAAGTGGGAGAGCGAACACTTGAAGGACCAGAGATTATAGAAATGACCAACGAGAAGATTGAGGTAGCTAAACAGAAACTACAGGAAGCGCGTTCACGCTAGAAGAGTTACGCCGATAAGCATCGTAGGGACATACATTTTAATGTGGGAAATCACGTCTTCCTCAAGGTTTCGCCGACACGTGGTGTTAAACGCTTCGGGATCAAAGGAAAACTCAGTCCTCGGTTCATCGGACCATTTGATATCGTTGAACGAATCGGCGAAGTATCTTACCGATTGGCGTTACCTCCTCAACTATCGCACGTGCATAACGTGTTCCATGTGTCCTTACTCAGAGGGTACAATTATCATCCCCTTCACATGGTTCAGTATCCACTGGAACAGATACGTGAAGATCTCACGTTTATAGAAGAACCCGAACGAGTACTCGACAGACAAGAACGAGTCATGAGAAGGAAGACGATTCCTTTCGTCAAAATCCTTTGGAGGGACCATACCGAGCGGGAAGCCACTTGGGAAACAGAGGAGTCTATCCGGGCTTCTTACCCTCACTTCATATTTTGAGTTCGGGTATGTCACTTCTTTTCAGCTTACTTTATCTATAATTCGGGGACGAATTATTCTTTTTAGGGGGGAAGAATTGTAAAACCCGCATGCTTTTACCATGAATAGTGCCCTTAAGATCGTACGTTCTAGATTAAAACTTACCTCATGTAGTATTGATCACATTCATGTGCTAATAATCAAGCAAGTGCATACGTGTATGTCATGACAAGTATCGATTACGTACGAACCCATGATAAACAGTTAATAATATATCACGTGGACATAATTAAATCATGAACACCATTTAAAATACTAACTAAAATAATTACGTAAATACTTATAATATATTTACGAGCGTTAAGTTTACGATAAACGACACGTTAAAAGAAACAGAAACACGTTAAACACGAGCACGTTTAACCACGAACGAACACGAAACATCGGGACACGAGAAAGGTACGGGTACCCCATGTGGGGCCCCCATACCCACGGCACACATGCATGAAATGGGCTTAGCCCATGGACTTTACAAGTTAAGGGGGGGGGGGGGGGTAAAGAGTAAAACATGTTTTTACTTTTCATTTTCAAGAAAATAAACTAAAACCCTAAAAATAGTTTTCTCCTCTCCTTTTTCTCCTCATTGTGCCGCCACCCTTACACCACCATAAGAGGGTGTTTGATTGATTTTGATCTTAAAAACAAGTGTTAGAATACGTGTTTGTTCATCCTTTTTCCAAGCTACATAGTGGTATACCTTTCTAACCCTTCTTTTTAATTCTTTTTAATTCTTTTAATCTTTGATTATTTTCATGAACATGTTATTATTTTTCTTATGAAAACAAGATAATTAATCATTGATCTAACATGTTTTGGTATTAAATAAAATCAAGGAATGATTTAAAGGGGTGTTTGTTTCTAGCCGCCTAGCAAAACAAACCCGAGGGGGGTTTGGTTTGCTATTGCCGCCACCACCAAGACCACAATTGGTCTTGGTTGGCTCATGTGGGACCCACGGCAGCAAGGGGACACGTGTGCCCCGGGTTTGGCCCGGGGTACGGTGTCGAATTCATACCCGATTCATGGTTCGTTGGTTAAAATCATGATCTATGTTACATGTAATTTTTATGAATCATGAACTTAGGATATAATTAATTAACAACATGAAATATTAATTAAATCATGACTTAGGTTATTTTAATTATTAGTTTATCATGACATTAATTTAACCTAAGTATTTTATGTTATAAGTTATAATTAATTAATTATTAAAACATGCCTATAATTAATTAATTTAGACATGACTTAGGTTATATTATTATTAATAATAATACACATTTTAACCTAAGTATTTTCATTTCATTTTAATTATACATGTTATACTTTAATTAAAATGCTTAACCTATAGTTTAATTAAAATACATGAAATAATAATTAAACTATACACTATATCGTATGACTTAAGAATAAGCTTATAACACTTAGACTTATATGTTAGCTTATGTAATCAGCTTAATTCTAATTATGGAAACTTCTATTTATAGAAACTTAATTAAATAAGGCAACTAATCTAATTATGGAAACCTTCTATATATGGAAATCAATCTATTTCAGGCAGCTCATCTAATTATGGAAACCTTCTATATATGGAAACTTATTTAATTAAGGCAGCTGATCTATTTTTGGAAATTTTCTATTTTTAGAAACTAATCTATTTTAGGCAGTAAATTCTATTTTTGGAAACTTTCTATTTTTGGAAACTTTCTATTTTTGGAAACTTTCTATTTTTGGAAACTTTCTATTTTTGGTAACTTTCTATTTTTGGAAACTTTCTATTTTTGGAAACTTTCTATTTTTGGAAACTTTCTATTTTTGGAAACTTTCTATTTTTGGAAACCTGCTATTTTTGGAAAGTTACTTATTATTACACAGTAAGTATATTAATGCATGAAACAACAGTAATACTTAATCAGATTAATCAGAATACTAGATAAACACAGTTTAAGGCTTTAAACAGTGAACCATGACCTAAAACGTACCAAATCAGCTATAACAAGACACAGAACCCAGTACGTAATCAGTGAATCGATACTTATACACGTGTGTATTCATGTAGCGTTAGTGAACCAGAAGTAGGAGTCTTTCTTCCGTTCATTTCACTGGACTTGAGGTACGGATTCCCGTCCTTTCAGTATGGACATTCCTTCCTTATTAGGATTTCCCCGTATGCAGCCAACTGTTTTCCCCAGCATTTGTTTTATTGTTTTGAACTGCTTATGTTAATTTAGCATAAACTATAGCCATATACAAGCATGACCAGTTTCACCTAGTTATGGAGGTACCATAACCATAGCATTGGAGGCACCGATGTTATGACTTCCCCACGGCGGAGTGATTGCTCGTGGCGTCCCTTTTCAGTTTGGCCATATTATTATATCAGTCGGGGCGTATGGGTGCATCCTAGTTACATGTTTTATTTTAGTTTATCATGGTGAATGTGGTGTGTGCCTTGCACCCTTCACAAGGAGCTGATCCCTCCTACCCAAATCAGTATATTGATTAGAGGCATCCCCTCTAATCAGCATGATGAGGTCACCCCTCCAAGTATTCATGCACGTGACCTTTTCATGACCTATATGGGCTATGGTATATATATGTTAAAACAGTTTTCACAGGTTAAACATAAGGCTTTTCAAACTATAAAACCAGTTTTCATGATACTTAACCAGTTTACTCAGTACTTAGTCTTCCGCTGTTATATGTTACATGCTTATCCTATATCATGCTTTATTGTACATCCGTGCACTGAGCGTCTTGCTCAGCCGTTTTCCTTTTCATGTTCCCAAAACGGCAGGTACTCAGGGACGCTCGTAGATCTCAAACGTAGGTGCATATGGACTGGAAGCTTTACTGTCTTTCTTTACTTTATGCATTTCCTTTACTTTGATACAGTTGCTTTGGACATAGTTTCGTCCTTCCTTTTACAGTATTTATGTTTGTGTGTGATGAGCTTTACTTTGGGATACCGATGTTTGATTCCGGTATTTCCTTTTATGGTTGAATAATGCTTAGACATTTATCCTTGTATGCTTTGATGACACGCCATGATATGCGTAATATTCCATTTCCAAAATGGGGTGTTACAGTTTAGGTTTCCAAGTTATGTGGGATGATGCCCTAGACCCTTGACCCTTACTAACCAAGTATCTTTGTTTATATGGTCTAAAATAAGGTCTCATACCAAATTTGGAGCTGTCAGCGTTGCATTTGTTCCTGTCAGTGCTGAATTTATTGCTGTCAGCGCTGAATTTGTTCCTGTCAGCGCTGAATTTTTTCTTGTCAGCGCTGAATTTGTTCTTGTCAGTGCCCAAATTAGGGTTTGCTACAGGAACATACTGTCTGTTTGACCAAGTGTTGGTCTTTTGAAAGGGCCTTTGTCCATGGGTATTAGCTGCCTTAGAGAAGAAAGGAGTTGGTCTAGTAGCCTGTGGTCTAGTGTGGACAAAAGGTCTATGATTGACATTGGATGACCTATTGCCAGTGAATGAATTGTGTCCACTGACACAATTATAGGCCAAATGAGAAAAGCTCCCACATGTATAACAAGCCTTTTTAGACACAAACTTAGGCTTAGACTGGTAAAACCCTATCCCATTAATACTTTCTTGTCTTTTGAGTGACCTAGGTTTCCTATACATTTCAACATATTTAACACTAGGTTGTTTCTTAATTGGGGAGCCAAGATTAACAGCTTTTCCAGTGATGGGATTGGTCACAGTGATAGGTTTAGATACTACTGGACTCTCAATGGGTGTAGGCACGAATGGACTCTCACTAAGCATCCCACCCTTAACAAACAAAGTGGGGTTAGCCTTCTTCCATTCTTCTAGGTCAGTAACCTTTTGTTGATATTCCTCAACTAGGGAAAGAACTCTAGGTGGAGGAATAAATTCCTCTTCTTGGAGTTCTGGTATACCAGTCCAAGAGAGATCCTTTCTATGGACACCATAGAAGTCCCCAGCAGGTGGTGGAACGGCAACATATTCTTTCAACCCAATCCCAGACATATCCTTAGAATCCCTTTGTTTATTAACACATTCTCCTAGGGTTTGTGTAGCCTTATAAAATCTCTGAATTTTAAGACTCACATTGTCTTTATTCTTATTAGCCTCATCTAACTTAGCTATTAAATCAACATTAACCCTATTCACGATATCGTTAATATCATTACTTTGATTTAACTCATGTTTTAAGATATTTATTTTATCTTTTAAATCAGACTCCATTTTATTATACTCGGAAACAGTCTTTTCAGTTTGAACAAGTGCCACTTGATAATTAGATAACGTGCATCTTACGTCTGAAAGATCTGATTTTAATTTTAAAATCTCTTTATTAAGTTTTTCAGTATTTATCCTACAAGAAGAGTCATCACATACCTCATTATCAGATGACGAAGATGAGTTGGAACTTGAAGTAGACTTCGCCTTGACTGAAAACATCATTAGATTCTTTTTCACCTTCTTCCTTAGCCTGGTTCACCTCACGATATTGGATCTCGTTCTTCAAATCAAAGTTTCTCAACAAGCTCTGATACCACTTGTTGATCCCAAACTTAGATCGATTAGCTTTGTGTATACGAGATTAGATCAAGTATAACACGTAGAGAAACCTTTGTTGTATGCTTTGTTAATCTAAGTATTATGCGGAATTTAATACTTAAACAAGAACACAAGATGTAAACAATACTTTCACTTTGATTATCAATGTCGAACTTGCTTACAATGAAAGATGTTTACGAATGAAAAACTTAATGAAAACTTGATACTAAACATTAACCTAAAGGCCTTCTTTTATAGACTAAGAAGCCTTGTACAATAAGCTACGTATCAACTATTCTAGGTAAAGATAAACATAGAAAATACATTGTCGTTTCTATCCTTACTAGAAGTATTCTAGAACATAATAAATGTATAGCTCACATCTTCCATCAGTGCTTGTCTTCAATCTGTCAACGCTTGACTTTAACTTGTCAACGCTTAAGCTGTCAGCGCTCACTTTGCTCTTGTCAACGCTTGAGTTGTTCTTGTCAGCGTTCAAGTAATCTGGCCTTAATTTATTCCCAACACATCAGACTCCACCACTAAGAACCCTAGAAGTAGAATTATGGAATTATATGAGTCCGCTAGCAAGCCTTGGAAATGGTGGTTTGCTAATCAATGTCCTCCAGGATATAAATGGATGCCTAAGGTTAGGACAGAAAATGTGACTACGAGCGTTAGTGTGCCTCTAAGTGATGAAACTAGGGAAACTAATGAATCGAAAATCACAACTAACATGGAATCCAATTTAGCAAATGCTCCATCGTGTTCTAATTCTTCTGTAGGTGATCGAAATAATTCTCTTCATACTGGACTCCAGATGCACGAAGCACATGACGGGGAATCTCAAGCTTCGAATTAACTTCGTGGAGAAGTTCCTGGGTACGGTCCGATTCGGAAATGATCAGTTTGCACCGATCCTAGGATATGGAGACTTGGTTCAGGGGAATATCACTATCAAAAGGGTTTACTACGTCGAAGGGTTCAATCATAATCTTTTCTCGGTTGGTCAATTCTGTGATGCGGATTTGGAGGTTGCTTTTAGAAAGAGGACATGTTTTGTTCGTGATTATGATGGGAATGACTTACTTACCGGAACACGGGGTACTGATCTCTACACTATTTCACTACAAGACTCCACATCTTCAACTCCAATCTGTTTCATGGCTAAAGCTTCAACGACTCAAGCTTGGTTATGGCATCAACATTTATCTCATCTTAACTTTGATACCATCAACTTGCTTTCCAAGAAAGATATTGTGCGAGGCCTTCCTAACTTGAAATTCATCAAAGATCATCTTTGTTCTTCTTGTGAGCTTTGTAAAGCTAAACGAAGTAGTTTCAAGACAAAGACTACTCCAAGCTCTAAAGGACGGTTAGATCTTCTTCATATAGATTTGTGTGGTCCCATGCGTGTTCAAAGTATCAATGGGAAGAAATACGTTATGGTAATTGTCGATGACTACTCAAGGTACACATGGACTCACTTCTTGAGATCCAAGGATGAAACACACAATGTTCTCATCAGCTTCCTTAAAGTGATACAACGTGGTCTTCAAGCTCAAGTTAAAGTGGTTCGTACTGACAGAGGTACATAATTTTTGAATTCAAAACTGAGAAATTTTTTTGAAACCGAAGGAATTGAACATGAAACATCTATTGCTCGAACACCCGAACAAAACGGCGTTGTTGAAAGACGAAACCGTACTTTAGTTGAGGCTGCTCGAACATTATTATCCGCTTCAAAACTTCCACTATACTTTTGGGCTGAAGCCGTGTCAACCGCATGCTACACACAAAACCGCTCCTTAGTTATCCCAAGACACGAAAAGACACCATATCACATAATTAATGATCGCAAACCTTCACTCAAACACCTTCACGTTTTTGGATGTACGTGTTACATTATTCGAGATGGTGAAAATCTGGACAAGATGAAAGAGAAAGGTGATGCATGCATTTTAGTGGGATATGCAACTCAGTCTAAGGGATACAGAGTGTACAACAAGAGAACAAAACTGATAGTCGAGACTATTCATATCAGATTTGATGAATTGCAAGAAATGGCACTTGAACAAAACAGTTTAAGTCCCGATCCATAAAGACAAACGACTTCCGTTCACAACTGCACGGAACTCGGAACTCAAGACCACAGCAATGAACCGTCAAGTTCAAAGCTGGTTCCTGAACATGTTCCTAGAGCAGATATGACAGTGGACACGACACTTGAAGAGTTAGAAATGTTATATGGACCAATGTATGATGAATATTTCAAGGGGGAGAAACAAGTTGCATCGAAGTCTTCCGCTGTCACTCATGATACAAATGATGATACCGATCATCATCAACAAAAGGATACAACTTCATCTACTTCAACACGGGTTGTTGCAGATTTACCTCCTCAGAATATCACTTCAACAATGGATCCTACAACATCCACAACTACTGTCATTGCTCCAGAGAACACTAATCAAGCAGACGATGCATTATCTGATGATGACGATTTTCATAACCCATTCGGTACAACGGTACACGAAATTGGAGAGTCTTTTACTCGCCATGTTGATCCGTCAAATATGCATACGTTTTATCAACGACATCCTTCAACACATCATTGGACCCGAGATCATCCTTTGGTTCACGTAATTGGAAACCCTTCATAGCCCGTTCGTACAAGACAACAACTAGCCACCGATGGCGATGTTTGTATGTTCGCACTCGCCGTGAGTACGGCTGAACCGAAAAACATCAAAGAAGCCATGGCTGATCATGCTTGGATTGAATCGATGACGGATGAACTTCAACAATTTGAAAGACTTAAAGTCTGGGAACTTGTTAACAGACCATACGATGTGACTCCATTAAATCTTCGTTGGATCTGTAAAAACAAGATGGATGAAGAGAATACGATCATCAAAAACAAAGCTAGGATAGTAGCTAAGGGGTATGGCCAGAAAGAGGGAATTGATTTTGATGAATCATTTGCACCAGTTGCTCGCATGGAAGCGTTCAGGATTTTTCTTGCTTATGCTGCACATAAGGGATTCATTGTCTATCAAATGGACGTAAAGACGGCGTTTCTTAACGGTCCTTTGAAGGAAGAAGTCTATGTCACGCAGCCGGAAGGATTCGTCAATCCTCATTATCCTGACAAGGTGTATCGTCTCCACAAGGCACTATATGGACTCAAGCAAGCTCCAAGGGCGTGGTACGACGAGCTCTCGAAATTTCTGGTATCCAAAGGTTTCTCAAAAGGTTCCATTGATCTAACTTTGTTCACTTATAAATATGGGGATGACATTTTGCTTGTGCAAATTTATGTTGATGACATTATTTTCGGGTCTACAAACCCAAAACTTTCAAAATGGTTTGAAAAAGTAATGCACAGCAAATCTGAAATGTCAATGATGGGCGAACTAAAATTCTTTCTAGGAATTCAAGTTCACCAATCCCCAAGTGGTATCTTTATAAACCAAGCTAAGTATTGTCAAGAGATAATCAAAAAACATGGTATGACTTCATGTGACCCCGTTGGGACCCCATTATCAACCACATCCCTAGATGCTGACTTGGAGGGATTACCCATAGATCAAACGAGATATCGTTCCATGATCGGGTCCCTCATGTACTTGACAGCAAGCGGACCTGATATCTCACATGCTACGTGTTATTGTGCACGTTATCAAGCACGACCCACTGAAAAGCACCTCAAGGAGGTTAAACGGATCTTTCGGTACCTCAAGAATACCATTCACTTGGGACTCTGGTATCCGAGGGAAACCGGTTTCTTTCTAACGGCCTATTCAGATTCTGATCATGCAGGGTGTCTTGATACACGAAAAAGTACTTCTGGTGGTGCACAATTTCTAGGTCAAGATAAGCTTGTGGGATGGTCTTCCAAGAAGCAGGATTGCACGTCACTTTCATCAGCCGAAGCGGAGTATGTGTCTCTATCTGCGTGTTGTGCTCAAGTTCTTTGGATGAGAACACAACTCACAGATTATGGCTTCCACTTTGATAAAGTACCTATGTACTATGACTTAAAGTCTGTCATAGCCATCTCCTGCAACCCGGTACAGCATTCCCGCACGAAGCACATCGATGTCAGATACCACTTCATAAAGGAACAAGTTGAAAGAGGTATCGTTGAACTATACTTTGTTGGAACGGATTACCAATTAGCCGACTTGTTTACGAAAGCTTTGTCGAAAGATAGGTTTGAGTACCTCGTTAGGCAAATTGGTATGAGATGTTTGACTCCAGCAGACCTGGAGCATCTGGCAAAGGTGCCTGCTTGATTTATCTATCAAACATCAACTTGTAAATATCTTTGAAAAAGCAAAATACAAAAATATAAAACACATAAAAGCAAAACACAAAATTAAAAATCTTTTAAAATCCAAAAATATTCTTCTCGACATTTCTTTCAGTATCAATAATATGGACGTGCCTAGAAATGTCGCTCAATAACGACACGGGTATAAAGCTCGAATGAAAGTTGTAAATATTTTTCAAAACATGTCATTTCTTCTTTTAATAAAGGAAATTGTCTATTTTGGACAACATTTCCAAACAACGGGTAGAGCAATCTATCACGTGTTGAGCTTGTCACAAAACATTCAACGTTTTGAGCTCAACACAATGGCTTGTAATCACTTTCAGATTGCAACCCGGATCGCTATTCACGGGGGAGTGTACGATTTATTACTCTTACCCTCAGCAAAAGAAGAGAAATCTTCTTACATTTGAGTGGATTCGTCAAGACATTCAAAGTCTATGAACTCAAGTTTATGCTTTAGAAAAACCTTTCGACAAAAAGAATTGATTTTTCAAAAAGCGTTGAACACAATTTTTTCAAGAATTTTTCAATGATATTCAAAATCTTTCAAAAATTGTGTGTTCAACAACTCCCATCCTCAAAAAGAGAAATGTGGATCATATCCTCACAATGACAATTCAATTGGATCAATTTTTGAGGGGGAGCATTTTAACCTCATGCAAAAGATTAACACATCTTTCTCCCGGAGATTTCAAGACTATTTTTCAAAATATATTTTAATCAAATTTGGTATCTCTAATATCAAAAGATTTTATATACTAGAGATAAGGGGAGAAAATGTGATTAAAATGTGATCTAATATAAGACTCAAGCACTCTAACTCTTACCTACATGTGCGAAACACTTTCGATTATCGATGCACATGTGAAGGGGGAGCATTTCTAAAACGACAAAACTACCAAGGTGTTAAATGTTTTTCAAACACTTTGTTAGAATTTAAAGTGGTTTTCATGGTTACGATCAAATACCCACAACATCTTTAATTCACGACGTTATTGGTGTCAAAAGGGTGGTTAGGTTTAAGTCCTATGATCCAACCAGAACCGGAGGGATCTTCCCAGGGACAATCCAATAGATTATTAGAAGTCCTTAGGAAAGATGGAGTAGAATGTGAACGTAGCAGAATGCCGACTAAGTACTGATGCTAACACTGGAACAATCACAACAAGGTGCTAGTAATGATGTCTTGGTAAGCATTGACGGGGTTGAAGAATGAAAAAGAAATGTAAGGATAAAGGGTCTAAAGAAAGAAGCCCTCCATACAACTTAGGCAGAAACTGGGTCAACTCATCATGAAGACAAACTCATCATGGACCCAGTGATGTATGCACAACCCTTTCCTAGCTACTCAGGCTTCTCTCAAAAGAAGTTTGTTTTATTGTCACGGAGAACAACATGACTACTATTGACTTTCTCACTTCGAGATAGTTGATATTGAATAGGTGGCATCTACTCCAGCCTCCGACCACTAAAAGTGCACAAATCGAGTCTAGAGCCAAGAGATCAATCTAATCTCGTTAGGACACACGGATGAAGATCAAGAGAGTCCTACGCTATATCCTTGTGATATTGCTAGAACACTCAGAGTGATACTACTTAGTATTCACAATGATGAGTGGAAATCCTTCCAGTGTTAACATCAAACAGCACTACGGTAGGTCATATGCAAGATTCTTTATGAATTGAACATGTGCAAAACTGAAAAGCAACAGTGGTTTGATTCTGAATTGATTCAAACTCGTTTCAGGTTTCTACGCAATATCTTTATGGTCTTGCTAGAACATTCAGAGTGATATTCATTAATATTCACAGTGACGAATGGAAATCCTTCTAGCGTCAACCTCAAACAGCGCTACGGTAGGTGACTTGTGAGATTCTTATGAATCAAACTTGTGTCAACTAGAAAGCAACAATGGTAAGATTATCTACGAATCACACTTGTTCCAGGAATTTGAATTGACGACTTTAATCAAGCGGATATCTATCCAATTGATTCACTCTTTATGTTCGCAGTCTTGCTTTGAGACGGTCGAGTAAAGAGAACGGCTAGTACAGCCGCGAAACCCTGTCAAGGAGATTCTTAATTGAATCTACCTAATCACAGGTACGATATTTAATATCGAACGGTCTTCACGGACCGGAGGTAAAACGCTACCGATTTAGGACGAATGTCAAAGCCATTCAGTCCGTGTCTATGTTTTGTCTCGAGAAGGTGGCGTCACGGTGTACACAGCAAAGTCAATGATTCAGAAACCACATACTCATGCCTAAAGACATATTCAACAATTAATAGTGTGAGCATGTGGATGAAGACACAAGATCGCAAGATGGCAAAGACAAGTTAAGGATGATTTGAAGATCTCAAGCTTAAAGACAAAGTCGAAAGACAACGACAAAGGCTCAAAGATCACATCATGAAGGAACAAGACTACTATTACACGTTCAAGACTCATTTATGGTGAGATTAGTAATCTCTACAAATTTCCTAAATGACTAAGGTTTATGACCTCTCATTGGGGGAGATTGTTAGCCTCAAAATATTGAGCCAAACAAGAATGCTCGGTCATATGTTTATTATGTATCATATTTTAGAACGTTGTAATAGGTAGTATATTAGTCGTGTTATACGGGCTTAACTTTAAGCTAAGGTTCATTAATAAGTAACCAAAGCCCAAAAGGAAAGCCCGACCCATGATCATATAGCCCATTAAGCTACATGTAAGCAAAGGCTATATAAACCCTTCCTAGCATGTTAGGAAGGGTGTTGGTCATTTCATTTTCTCCTTAATCTAATATTTCACAAATTCACACACTTCTCTCTCTTTTCTCTCTCTAGTTTCTCTCTCTAAAATTCATCTCATTTCTACGTTTCTTTCTTCATTAATAGTATTGAATCATCACATATTAGGGACAACATATTCTCTTTGATATCCAAACCACTAACTAAGCTGACTTAGAAGAATAAGCCGTATGTGTGGGGCGATGACGAAGAAGAAGCTTTCCAAACCCTGAAGATGAAACTCTGTAGTGCACCGATCTTATCATTACCTGAAGGAAGTGAAGACTTTGTTGTTTATTTTGCCGTATATCTTCAAGGATACGGTGATGTTCTCATGCAACCTGAAAAGGTGATCGCATATGCCTATACACAATTAAGGAAGAATGAGGAGAACTACACTACCCATGACTTGGAATTAGGCGTTGTGGTTTTTGCTCTACGACTTTGGAGACATTATCTTTATGGCACGAAGTGTATAATATTCACTGATCACAAAAGCCTACAATACATATTGGATCAAATTGAGCTGAATATGAGGCAACGTCGATGGGTTGAACTCTTGAGTGATTACGATTGCGAAATTGGTTATCATCCAGGAAAGGCGAACGTGGTAGCTGACGAGTTAAGTCGAAAGGAAAGGGAGAAACCGATTTGAGTACGTGCTTTGGTGGTGGCAGTTCATAATAACTTAGCTGAGCATATTCGAAACGCACAAATCAAAGCGTGTAAGAAGGAAAATATTGAAGCCGAAAGATTTAGAGGGGAAGGCAAGCCGTTTGAGACACGAGCCGATGGTGTCAAATGTTTAAGAGGTCGAATCTAGTTACCATTCAATGGGGGACTGAGAGACTTGATCATGTTAGAATCTCATAAGTCCAAGTATTCTATTCATCCTGGATCGGACAAAATGTACCAAGACTTGAAAAAGTTAAACTGGTGGCCGAATATGAAAGATGATATTGCAACATACGTTGTGAAATGCTTAACGTGTGCAAAAGTGAAAGATGAATATCATAAGCCGTCAGGATTACTTGTCCAACCCAAAATTCTAATCTAGAAATGGGAGCGAATTACGATGGACTTCATCACAAAACTCTTAAGGACATCGTCTGGGTTCGATGCAATCTGGGTTATTGTCGACCGTTTAACTAAATTCACTCATTTTATTCCAATCAACGAGAGGTTCGGTTTAGAGAAACTTGTCGACCTTTATCTAAAGGAGATCGTGTGTAAGCATGGTGTTCCTATTTCAATCATTTCCGATAGAGACAGTCGTTTTGCTTCTGGATTTTGGAGATCACTTCAGAAATCTTTAGGAACCAATTTGGATATTAGCACAACCTATCATCCACAAACTGATGGGCAAAGCAAAAGAACTATTCAAACTTTGGAGGATATGTTGCGTGCTTGTGTGATAGGCTTTGGAAGTAGATGGGATAAGCACTTACCTTTGGCCGAATTCTCGTACAATAACAGTTATCACGCGAGTATTAAAGCTGCACCTTTTGAAGCACTTTATGGGAGAAAATGTAGATCACCCGTTAACTGGAGTGAGGTTGGTGATACTCAACTTACTAGACCAGAGATGATTAGAGAGATGACGGATATGATTGTGCAAATCAAGAATAAGTTGTTGTCTGCGCGAAGCCGACAGAAGAGTTATGCGGATGTAAGAAGAAAAGCATTGGAGTCTAATGTGGGAGATAAGGTAATGCTAAAGGTATCACCATGGAAAGGTGTTGTACGATTTGGAAAACATGGGAAGTTGAATCCTCGTTATATCGGACCATTCAAGATGATATCAAGAGTCAGTCCCGTGGCATACCAACTTGAACTGCCACAAGAACTGTATGGAATTCATAACACTTTTCACGTGTCGAATCTGAAGAAGTGTTTATCCGATGAAGAACTCGTTATACCGTGGGACGAAGTTAAGGTTGATGAAAAGTTTCACTTCATTGAAGAACCAATTGAGACCATGGATCGCAAGGTCAGGCAACTGAAACAAAGCCGAATGCCTATCGTCAAAGTTCGATGGAACTCTCGGAGAGGACCGGAGTGTACTTGGGAACGAGAAGACCAAATGTGGAAGAATTACCCTCATCTCTTTGATTTCAATAAGCGATCGGGCAAGAACGCAAGTTGATCTTCGAGGACGAAGATCCTAATTTGGTGGGTATAATGTGACAATCCGTCAATTTCAGGCCGTTATTTTAATCTCGACTATTACGTATTATGTGTTTACTTTAATGAGAATTTTTAAATTATCGGCTACCGAGAAGGTTATGAATTGAAACTTAGCGTAAGAATGTCGATTAGATGAAAACCGGCAAGGAATACGTTAGGTATCAATATTATATTCTCAAGTTATCATAAGAATGATTTTATTGTATTTATTTTTATTTCTCGTGCTTTACGTTTTAACGAATGACGAGCACTATTAGTGATCGCGATACCGACGGATACCCAAAAATTTATCTTTTATTATCTATTGTTTCGATATTTAATATTTTCGATGTTTCCGATTTAATTACGTTTTAAGTCGTGTCGAACCTTTATTATCATATTTAAGAAGCGTTTTAACTTTTGAAAAGTATTTTTACGAAACCCGAGTCCCGTAAATATTTTCAACTTTGAACAATAGTCATTTTCTACCCTTTTAAATTACTTAATTACTTTTTGGTCCAAAACTATACCTAAATGGCAAAACTAGCCCTCCACCCACCATATATAAGCCATTTTCACCTAACTTTTTCACATAGTAGCAAGTTAACTAAAAAATTTCTCACCCTCCTCTCTCTTCTCTCTTTTGCCGTCCCTAACACCACACAAAAACACCATCAAAATTTTTGATTCACTTAGAATTATTCAAAAATAAAACTAGACCACATCATAAAATTCAAAGGTGATCACATCTATGTAAATTTTTCCAACATGCAACAAGTTTTTAAAATTTGTTATGAACTAGTGTGGTTATGAATTTTTGATGATCTTGCATGTATTATCTAGTGATAATCATGTGTAGATTATCTTGTTTTGTTGAAAGAAACTTATTTTTGATTTTTGGGTTTTTATTAATTTGATTCATACAAGTGTTAGGATGATTATATGTTGTTATTAGGGGTATATAATGATGAGAAAAGTGGTTAAATTTGATCAAAAGTGTTGTTTTGTATGAGTTTTAGATAGCTAATTCAGGTCAGTAGGTAAAAGGGGATTTTTGGGTACCTTAAGGTTGTGTTGATGTTAAACTAATAGGATAGGGTTGTAGAGAATTCGATTAGCTTCGATTTAATATAAAGTAGGACTTCTAGCTCCAAACGAGCTTGAAGATATGATAGTTTGATTATTCGTGTATCGGGAGACGAGTATCGACACAATATATAGTTGTTGTCGATATTTGGATCAAATCTCAGGAATTATAGAATGATTTTTGAAAATAGTCAAAGTCTGTTGTAAGTCTCTAAACCTCAGGTCATGAGTCTATTTTCAGACTCGAGTGTCGTTTTGTAAACGGAGTTGTTTAGATAAGTCAAAATGGTTTTACGAGTTGAAGGCGTAAATCTGTCCGGTTTTTGTAACACAAAGGCGTGTCGGGCAGAAGGCCTTAGAAGTAATATTTTTAAATGAAACTTAAACTGAGTCTTGTTCATATTATATGTGAGTTTTTGACCAAGTTTTGTCAAAAACGGAATAGTTTAAGTAAGGTAAATGAGCTTGTACATTAGGTATGTACCGGCAGATTTTATCGAGGGTATAGTCTAATAGAGTAAATATATAAAAGGGTATAGAAGTACACTTGTATTGTTACTCTTTCGGGATTTTCTTGGTTTGTAATTTTGAGATTTGTATTATTTAAGTATGATTTATACTTGAGTCGGTTATTAACGAGCGCGCCTTATTTGACAGGTTGCGGTTTTCGTATTTGACGAGCATCACTTATCGTCGGCGATCGTCTCATTACTACTATTGTACTAAGGTGAGTCTATAGCCTCGCTTTTATACTATCTTGTAAAGGATTTTAAAACTCGCGAGGGGGATAACATGCTTGTTTTTAAAATAGAACACAAGGGACCCGATTGTATGCTAGATGAACGTTATTTACATAAGTTTGCATATAGCCTTAAAGACCCATTGAATCATGAATTGTTAATCGAATGAATGCTAATACTATGGATAGATCTATCGGGGTGACGCCCAGTCCGGTCGCGACTAGCTATCGCGTAGTGTATTGAAACACTAGTAATGAAACATCGGATGCATTTGTATAAGAGAAATATACGCACTTGGCTAGGTGTGTTGGGCTGAAATAATATATGTTAACGTTCAATGTCATGAGGCTTATGTAATAACAACGATGATTATGTCTGATCCACATGATTGTCAACCATGAAAGGTTTATTCAGAATACTTGTGTTCGTTTATTTAATTTGAACTCTATCGATTCCCTCAGCAAATTTTGTTGACTTTATAGCATGTTTTATCTCAGGTCCATGAAGAAGGCACTCAAGGAAGGCGGTTTCGTGTAGCTTGCTTATTAAATGTTTTGGCCTGCTTTTCTAAACTATGTCCATTCAATAAACTTTTATCGTTTGTTATGTTGTGTAAACTTTAAAACTATTTGGGACCGGGTGTGAACTGTTTTGTCTTTTAAGTAATGAATGAATGGATGTTTTATTAAAACGACTCGTTTTGAGCCGTTTTCTATTATTATGAGCTTGAATCATGTTAGTAACACCCAAAGAACCTTCCGCTGCCATGACCCGAAATTGGGGGTGTTACACATGGCCTCATGAAATGCCATATTTTAAAGCTCTAAATTACATTTTTCTCATAATTAATCCACCTTGACCATGATGAAATGCTTTTACTCTACACTGCACTAAATGATGCATGATTTTAATTTTTATAATGCAATACAAGGAATACAATTCTATTTATATATTTTTGACTTTTTCTTGGAATGGTTTTAATGGAAATAACTCATAAAGAAATCAAGGACTTTAATTAGGGCTTTGGTACCATGAACACTTTTCATCCTCAAGTTTCACTTTCCCTATACCAAGCTTAAAAACGAGATCATTATTATTCATAAGTGAAAGTGCATCGACTTATTCATACAATTTAATTATGTTACTATTATACCCCCACTTATTATGCCTCTAAGACCGGTTACTATTTGAGCAAATTTCTTTTGGGCAAATTTGTCATTATTTAAAGCGTGAAATATAAGAAGTGTAAAATCTGAAAATAAGGAAGCACGGTTTTAGTCCTAAGTAATCATCTTATCCATTACTTGAAAAACCGCCCACAATTGATATAAGTCCGACCAAAAATAATAAGTCATTCGCCTTATTTGTAAGATCCTTATGTCATGCATTAATAAGTAGCTACTCGCTCGCTAAGAAAAGAAAAATAAACTCACGTAATAATTTATATCCGCCGCCTTTTTGAGACCTTGGATCTTCAATCCCGCAACCAGTCAAGGTAATATTGGATTGGAGCAACTATTAAATCCCCGCAACCCTTGTGAGAGTAATATTAGAATTTAATAGCTACTATAATTAACACTTCACTGCCCCTCTTAGGAGTCTTGTATAAAAAAAAATTCTAGCCACTCATTTTTTATAAGCCGCTCTTATTTTTTTTATTCCTCACAAAAGAAAATTGAAAATAATAAAAGGAAAAACACCCGCTAAGTATTAAGCATTACATAAGTCTAGTACACATAAAACGTTCTAACTTAGAATCTTAAGACGTACTTATACCAACCACGAATGATTAGTCAAAAATGCATAAGAGACTACAAACTGATTAAAACCGTTCTTGATTATTTATTAACAATATATACATGCATTGACAAGAAAGTAAAGGTTACGAAAGTGGATATAAAAGCTACAATTAATTAATATGAGGTTTATCTATCCCTTTACACTTACTTCAAACTCTATCATCTCTCGTTCTCCATAGTTTAAAATCTCAAATAATGAGACTCGTGGATGCTTAGTCTAATAAACCAATGAAGGTCTACATGGTTAAGGATACTAGCTTGAGTAAGCTCGGATAAGCAAACTCGGGTTGAGTCAAAATATTCATGGCGGGCCTAATATGTCAAAGACTCCTAAACTTGTTAAACCATATCCTTTATTATATTTTTTCCTTTTTATATATTTTTGATGAAAAATAAAAGAAGAAATATATACAATGCAAATGTGTTATGCAAATGAAAAATGATTAATGCAAAAATTATGAATGCATATTTTTGGTGGCCAAAGTAGATCAAAAATATGAAAATTTTTTGAAAAATTAATTTTCCCAATTATCATGAAGGCAATGACAATGTTCTATGTAATGTCACTTCGATAGAAGACCCCCTTACACTTAAGATAAATATTGTCCTCAATGTTTTAGAGCATTGGAGTAAACTCCCTTACACTTATGACATTGATTACTTTGCTTAACCTAAGCTAAGAAGAGGTCTACTAAAGTGAATTCATTTTAGACAATATTAAGAGTCAATTTTCAATCACAAAAGTAACAAAGTGAACTCGATACAAGGGCCTCCTCCATAAGCTCCAATGCATGCAATGAGAGAGAGAAACCCTACAAACACCAAGAAAACGAAAGATAGGCATCCCCTACACTTCATCTCAACTATATACCATTTTATTCTTATCCTACCACACTCTAGTCTAAATGATCTAATCCTAGTTATTCAAGCTTGATTTAAGGAGTCTCTAGCTTGACTCTTCCCATAATGAATTAATTCATGGGGAAAATAGGGGTCTCTTGGACCATTTCAACGTAAATGTCCTCCCCAAAGTAATGCTTGACACGATGACTATTCACTTTGAAATTTGGGCCATTTGGTTGAGAAAACTCAATAGTCCCATATGGAAATACTTGAGCAATAGTGAATGGACCGGACCATCGTGACTTAAGCTTTCCCGTAAAAAGTTTCAACCGTGAGTTAAAGAGTAAAACCGAGTCTCCAACTTTGAACTCACGGTTCTTAATCTTAGCATCATGCAATTGCTTAGTCTTTTCCTTATAAAGCAATGAGTTTTCATAGGCATCGGTTCTAAGCTCATTCATCTCATTAAGTTGGTCTTTCCTATGTGAACCAGCTTGGTTTAGATCAAAGTTAGCCCATTTAAGAGCTCGTGAAGCCTTATCTTCTAACTCGAATGGGAGGTGGCATGCTTTTCCATGGATAAGTCTATAAGGTGTAGAACCTATTGGTGTCTTAAAAGCGGTTCTAAAAGCCCATAATGCATCATCAAGCTTATCCGACCAAGAAGCTCGATGCTCTCCCATCATACGTTCTAAATCCTCTTTAAACCACGATTTGTGACCTCGGTTTGCCCATTGGTTTGAGGGTGATATGCGGTAGAAAGTCTATGGTTAACACCATACTTCTTCATGGCTCTTGTAAATTGATCATTACAAAAATGAGTCCCACGATCACTTATGATGGCACGAGGTACACCAAATCTAGCAAATAATTGCTTCAAGAACTTTACTACAACTCGAGCATCATTAGTAGACAAGGCCTTAGTCTCAACCCACTTAGAAACATAATCCACCGCTACGAGTATGTACTTATTTCCCTTGGAAGATGGGAAAGGTCCCATAAAATCTATGCCCCAAACATCAAATATCTCACATTCTTGTATGAAATATTATGGCATCTCATCTCTTTGATTAATTTTCCTTGTCTTTGACAAACATCACAATATTTTACCATTTCTTGGGCATCTTTGTAAATGGAAGGCCAATAGTAACCCGAATCAAAGACTTTTTTAGTCGTATAGTTAGGCCCAAAATAGCCCCCCATGGGTTCCTTATGGCAAGCTTCTAAGATCTTAAATGCTTCGGGTCCATCTACACAACGTCTTATGATTTGGTCCGCACATTGCCTAAAGAGGTAAGGGTCATCCCAAAAGTAATATTTAGCTTCCTTGAGAAACGTTTTCTTTTGTTGGGAAGTGAGACCCTTAATTAGCAAATCCCCCACAAGATCGTTTGCAATATCCGCAAACCAAGGGGTGGCATCCTCTTGTGAAGAGATAGACATGAGTTCCTTAAGTGGAAAGGATTCATTAATTTCCTTATAAGGCAATTCTCCTTGAAAAGGATGCTCAAGTCTACTCAAATGATCCGCCGCTACGTTCTCGGCTCCTTTCTTATCACGAATTTCTATGGAGAACTCTTGGATCAACAAAACCCATCTAAATAGTCTAGGCTTAGAATCTTGCTTTGTCATAAGGTATTTGAGAGCGGAATGGTCCGTATACACTATGGTCTTCGAAATCACAAGATAGGGTCTAAATTTCTCAAAAGCATATACAATGGCTAGCAATTCTTTTTCCGTGGTAGTATAATGCAATTGAGCACCCGTCATTGTATTACTAGCATAGTGTATAGGTTGAAAATGTTTATTAACTCTTTGCCCCAAAACGGCCCCCACGACAAAATCACTAGCATCACACATGAGTTCAAAAGGCAAATCCCAATTTGGTGATACCAAAACTGGAGCCTTAGTCAATTTTTCTTTAAGGATCTAAAAAGAGTCTAAACACTCTTGTGTGAAAATGAAAGGAGTCTCTTTTTCTAAGAGGTAGGTCATGGGTCTAGTTATTTTAGAAAAATATTGGATAAAACGTCTATAGAAACCCGCATGTCCTAAAAATCTCCTAACTCCTTTCACCGTGGTAGCTGGGGGAAGTTTGGCAATAACATCTATCTTAGCACGATCCATTTCTAATCCTTTGTTAGATATCTTATGCCCCAAAACTATCCCTTCTTTTACCATGAAATGGCACTTCTCCCAATTTAGAACAAGACATGTTTCTTCACTCCTTTTTAGCATACGTTCTAAATGGGAGAGACAAGAAGTGAATGAATCTCCAAAAACTGAGAAATCATCCATGAACACTTCCATTGTGTGCGCTGTCATGTCATGAAAGATTGCCATCATACACCTTTGAAATGTCCCCGGGGCATTGCACAAACCAAAAGGCATTCTCTTATAAGCAAATGTGCCATAGGGAAAAGTGAATGTTGTCTTTTCTTGATCTTTTGGATCAATGGGTATTTGGAAATAACTTGAAAATCCATCTAGAAATCAATAGTATTCATTTCTCGCTATGCGTTCTAGCATTTGGTCCATGAAAGGTAATGGGAAATGGTATTTCCTAGTGGCATCATTAAGCTTCCTATAATCAATACAAACTCTCCAACCCGTGACAAGTCTAGTGGGAATCAACTCATTGTATTCATTTGGAGCAACGGTGATTCCACCCTTTTTCAGGCACACAATGCACCGGGCTAACCCATGGTGAGTCGGAAATTGGGTAAATCATACCCGCATCAAGGAGTTTGATAACTTCCTTTTTTATGACTTCATGGATTTTTGGGTTAACCCTTCTTTGGTTTTAGATGGCGGGTTTGTAATCATCCTCCATAAGGATTTTGTGTGTACAAAAGTTAGGATCAATCCCCCTTATGTCGGATATTTTCCAAGCTATAGCCTTTTTGTGCTTCTTAAGAACTTCTATAAGCTTTTTATTCTCATCATCTTTCAAGTCTTTGGCTATGATAACGGGTAATTTATCCTCTCCCTCTAAGAAAGCATACTCAAGGTGTTAGGGAAGATCCTTAAGCTCTAGAGAAGGTGGATTCTCAATAGAAGGTTGAACTAATATGGGATCATCATTAGTAACCTCTTGTGGAGTAGGTGAAGTAATAGGATCCTCATTGAGTAACTTTTGGATAGTAAGAATATCTTCTTCCAATTTATGATAGAATCTTCATTTCTAAGAAAGTTAGACTCAAATTCCTCTAAGAGAAAATCACACTCTCCAAATGGTGTTAAAGAGGGAGCAATTGAGGCAACGGTCTCAACATGTGGAATGTCCTCATTATTAACAGTTTCAAAACTTTTAGATTTCTTAGTCACTTTCCCCAATTTAAACACTACTTTCTCATCCTCAACCCTCATAATTAGCTCACATTCCGCCATATATATAAGAGTGCGACCGGTTCTTAAGAAGGGCCTTCCTACAATGAGGGGAACTCTAGGATCCATGTCATAATAAACAACTACAAAATCCGCGGGGAATGTAAACTTATCAACACCTACAAAAACATCTTCCGCGATCCCCACTGGATAAGCTATTGAACGGTTTGCTAACTCAAGTGTCATCCTAGTAAGTGTAAGACCGAGAAGAAAGAGTTGTTTCCAAACCGACAAAGGTATCAAATTTATGCTTGCACCAAGATCCGCAAGTACCATGCAATTCTCAACCCCCGGGAAATTATAAGGAATCAAGAACCGGCCCGGATCACCAAGTTTAGTTGGTAAAGTCTTCAACAACACCGCGGCATATTTTTTGTTCAATGACGTGTTAGGCATATCAATAAACTTTTCTTTGTTGGAGAGAAGGTCCTTAAACATTTTGGAAAACTTGGGCATGTAAGCTAAAGCCTCCGCAAAAGATATGTTGATATTTAATTGCTTAAACATCCTCAAAAGTTGAACACTTGAATGTCATCTTTGTTCTTAAGCTTCTCTTTTCTCAATCTAGAAGGATATGGAAGATTTGGTTTTGGTGAAGATTGAGTGATAGTTGTTGAAGGACTCTCTTTGTTGGTTTCTTCAATGATTGGTGTAGAAGGTGAAGGATTAGTAGCTGTAGGAGTAGAAGGTGTAGGCTTAGAAGGTGTAGACTTGTCACAAGGAGTAACCATAGTAGGAGTCACCAAAGGAGGTGTAGGAGGAATTGAAGGGTCAATTGTTGTTTTCCCACTCCTTGTAGTGATTGCATTTACATTTGCCCTTGTATTGGTTTGAGTGTTGGAGGGTAAAGCACCTTGTAGTCTTTGATTTAGTAGCAACATAAATTTCTTGTTTGTTTCCTCATGCATAGCCCTCAATTGATCTTGAGTTCTCCTTTCACCCTCATGGATCCTTCATTCAGTTTCTTGATTCATCTTATGAAGTAGCACAAAAGTTTCATTTTGCCCATTCCCTTGATTATATCCTTGGTTCTGGAATGGTGGAAGTGGTTGGTGAAACCCTTGGTTATTTCCAGGCTAGTTATTCCCTTGATTTTGAAAGTGATTGGGCCCTCTATTGTTGTTGTTCCCTTGATAATTTCCCCTTAGCCCTTAGTTTCTATTGAGCATTTGTGGAGTGTTTGTTTGGTTTTGGGCGGGTTGATGGGGAGGGAAACCGGGTGGAGGAAGGTAATTGTTGGACTTGTATGAAAGGTGATTAGGATTGATGTTGGGTTTAAAGTGTTCTCTTCCCTCATCATGATAAGCATTGCATTCTCCTTAAAAGTTTTGAACTTTATCACATTGCAAGTATGAATGAGGGCCTCCACATGCCTCACAAGATAGGGTGATGGCATTTACATTGTTGGTAGAAGAATTCTTCAATGTGATTTCACAAAGTTTCAAAACCATATCACTAATAGTATCAACCTTTTGATATAAAACCTTGTCAATTGGTTGAGTAGCACCCTCTTGCACCACATGTACTACCTCATCTCTATCCCTATTTCTTTGAACCATGGATTTTGTTTCAATGATATCCCATGCATCTTGGGTAGACTTTGGAAGAATGTTCCCACCCGCGGCGGAGTTAAGGGAATCTTGATGGTGAGGTCTCAAACCATTGTAGAAGGTGTTAATTTGGTGAACTTGGTCAAAACCGTGGTTTAGGCACTTTCTTAACAACTCTTTAAACTCTTCCCAAGCTTCACTAATGTTTTGGTCCCTCTTTTGTTGAAAACCTATGATTTGATTTCTCAAGGCGGTGGTTCGTGAAGGGGGAAATAACTTAATCACAAATTTCTTCTTCAAATCATCCCAAGTGAAAATGCTACTAGAAGGTTGCTTATCTAGCCAATTCCTAGCATTTCCCTCCAAAGAGAAAGGGAATAAGATCATCTTAACCGCATCGGGTGGTACCCCATTATACTTAATGGTATTACAAAGTGACATGAATCTCTTGATATGGTCATGAGGTTCATGCATAGGTCTCCCTAGGAAGGGAATAGAAGAAACCATAGTAATCATGCATGTCTTAAGCTCAAAATTGTTAGCGGCTATCTCGGGAATTACTATGGCATCCGCATTCCCATCCACATTGGATTGGAGAATCTCAATCAATGGTCGATTGTCCATGGATTCTTGTAAGTTGTCGAAAGCACGATGCCCATGATCGGCTTCATGGGCGGTTTTGTTCTTGTTGCTCTTTCTTTTGGGAGGAAGTGGTACACCAATAAGTATATGTGCACGCACTCGAGTGCGCATGCAACTCAACTCGAGGAATGAGAGAGGAGCTCTCAGTCGACTTTGGAAAAGAATAGATTATCTCTTCTGAGGTTCAATAGTGAATACCACAAGAAAGTATAATATATATGTAGTACTAATTGGGAGGCAAAACCCCCAACAAGCCTTCCTTCTTGAAATACCTACTAGTGAACGGGGGGAATGAGGTGGCGCTGAGCTCTTAAGTACCTGTTTCCATTAGGCTTGTATTTTATAGCAAAGTCGCCTTTCTATTCACTTAATAGTTCGTATTCCTCGAATTCTTTCTTATTGAAAGTGTTTATCTATTTTTGCCTTTATTCTTGTTTGATTGATACACGTAAATGGGACCGGAACACCCCCAAGTACGGTGTATTGCCAAGGCAATATCTATGAAAGTAGGTAAATTGGTTGTTCGTACTACGTATATGTATTTCATATAATAATATATCAAAAATATTTGTGTGTTTATTTATTTTTATGAAAGTATAGTATGTACGTAAAAACGAGTGAATCCAATATATACAATATATTTTTGGTGTAATCTTTTAGGAAAAATATTACCTTTTGATTTTTTAATTTTTTTGTTCAATTCTTAGGAAAGAATTGATTTTTGTGATTTTTTATTTTTATATATTTTTATCTTTTTGATTTTGTTTTATATTTTTTATTTATGATACGTAAAAGGAACGTCCACAAGTGAACGGATCCCGAAATCCAATATGTAACCGTCAATCAATCGTCAATCTCCACGTAAAGAACCAGCAGCGGCACCATTTAATATTTGTCTTTTGAGTTTGTTTATTTCTTGGTATCCTCACGAATTGATTAATCGAAAGAAATCAAGTTAACTAATTGTTTTTGGTATTTGATTTATAAAGTTGTGGTGATCTAGGTCTAAATATCACAAAGCACATAAAAATGTAAAAATATGATCTCTACATATCGATACCAAGCTAAAAACATAGTGCACATACCACATTTAAAGCCAAATGTACAAGTAAATGATGCACAATGTGTAAAATTGCTCAAAATGTAAATTTTATAAAAGTCTAAGGACTGGAAATGTAAATTCAGAAACTATAAGGACTGATTATGAAAATTAAACCAACTAATAACAACTTATAACCAAAATACTAAACTTTGTAACTGAAAATGTAACTACTTATCAAGATTAGGGACTATAGTGCAAAACCTAGCAAACTCTTAACCAATTAAAATAGAATACACAACCTCCTAATTTCTAGGGACTAATATGCAATTTTTAAAACTATATCAACAAAAACGGGCTTATTGGAATCAATAAGCTATATCTAGAGTTTTAAGCCACCAAATAAGCTGGTTTAAGTTTCAAAAGATTGCAAATCAAAAATCACTTAGCCAGTTTTAAGAACATAAGCTAAAAATCACTAAATCTCAAATAAGCTCTTTTGAAATAAGCCACTTTTAAGGAACTGGCTTATTGGGATAAGCATTAGAGCTGTACTTCTCAAAATATGATCTAGAGTCCAAATGAGGAACACCTATCTAAGAAAATTCCAAAAATCACCAAGAAATAAGCTAGAAAAGCAAATAAGCTAATTTGAGCTTATATTGACCAAATGTTGACCAAGTTTGATCAAGTTTGACCAAGGTCCAAACTTATTTTCTAAGCTTAATGAACTGTTTTGTGAAAGAAAATAAGCACTTTTATGGAAAGAATAAGCTGGAATTGTAAATCTGTTATCACAATTATCACATAAACTTAAGTTGTTTCAATAACTTTTCTTTGGCTTATTTCTAACTCAACTCTGAATACTGTATGCTCTAGCTTATATTTCTAGAAAGCTTGGATGTTAAGCTACACTCAGAACCAAAAATCACACCTTAAATCTAAGTAATAAAGATTTGAGAGCATTTTGAAATAGGCATGTTACAGGCTATGTTTTTTAACCAATGTTTTAAAAGGCCTTTTGCCTGTTTGACTATCAAGTTGACTACCAAAACTTGTAATTTCACTTTTGACCAGTTATTGAGTGAACACAAACTCTTAACATCAACTTTTATAAACTGAATCAAGGATTGATGACTATTACCAAACATCAGTTACTAAAAAGAAGCAAAATTAAGCTATGTAAACTACTTAAATCCAACAGATTAAGTTATCAAGCAATCAAGAATTATCAAAGAGCTCAGATTGAACATATAACAGGCAATATCATATAGCTTTACACTAAAACAAGAAATTTGGCATGCAAATTAGGTTTTTTAGTGGAAAATTTAAAGAGAGATTATTAGTAAGTTTGAAGGCTACTTTGATGTAGAAGTGGAGCGTTGAGCTCACTTGTACACTTAACAACACCAAATAATCAACAACCAATCACCATATCTACATCAGCTATCACCATCACCATTCTTGCCCTGCTACACAAGTCTGAGCTAAGGAATCTAGCTAATTTGAGCTAGGAATGAATTGTAACTTCTTGAACTCTTAACACAGCTTCCAAAACAAAAACAATAACTCCATTGTTCTAGTTTAGAACAACAGAATTCATGGCATCAAGGTATGAACAATAGTAAGTATGAATTTTTGAGAATGAGAGTGCATTGAGTAAAATGAGGTTTTATTCATGGAAGTTGGTTACAAAAGGTTATAACAAACTAACTAACTTTCTCAAAGTGGTTGTCAAACACTTTGAGAAGTTTTAACTAACTAAGTGAAAATAGGATTGAGAGAGAAATTTAGAGTGTGTGTGTTTTTTACACTCTAACTAACTAACTACAAATGAGCTAATCTACTAGTATTTATAGAGTTCGAATGGAATGTAGGAGGTGTCAATAACGTGTTCCAACCAATAGGAAGTTCCCAAGTGTATTCACTTGCTCAATTGAAATCTTCAGCTCATGATCCAAATTGGGGAAATATTATTCTTTGGATGATTTCCTAATTAACCAACTGGGTTGAATTCGCATAGTGATGACGATCAATTTTGGTCTTGAAAGATTTCCATGAAAGTGCCTATATCATCCTCTTCCATCTGGGCTTGAGTTTGTCCATGTGTCATGCTAGGATTGGTTCAATAATTTTAACGCGGATCACTCTCCGTTTGAACAGTGAAGGTATATGAAGTGGAGGATTGCTATTAGAGGAAATGGTGAGTGCTCTTTACTGTTAAGATTTGGAAGCTTATATCTCTCTCCTCATTAATAGACTTGAGCTGGCAATCCATGTTACTCTTATACTTGCTTTTGATTGGTTCTCAACCATGACACACGGATCATGTCTTCAATACTTTCCAAACTTGGAAGTTTTAGTCCTTTTGATTAACAGCTTTGTAACTTGAGTTCTAAACTTCAAAAACTTGTCATTCTTAGCCCTTTGACTTTGTATTTGACCAGATTTCACCCTTTGACTTGCTGACTTTGAACTTGAGGTCTTTTGAATTTTGTTCTTGACTTTTCCAAATTTAAACGTTTAGTCCCTTAACTTTGCAGCTTGTCAAGAAAGGTCCTTTGGCTTTTGTTGACTTGTCATCTTGAGTCTTTCTTTTGTCTTTTCTTCATCATAAATGCCTTGGAATCTGTGTTTACGTCAAACTTGTATCTTTTTACCTACACAAGCACAAACAACAAAGAATACCCTATAATACTGCTTTTACACATAAAATCTGGTATTTTTCTTTGTGTTTTAGGGTTAAATATGATATAAATGATACGAGATTTCACTCATATCATAGGTCCTCAAGGCTTAAGTTTTGAGGCATATCGCGAGAAGTGGAAGATTGAGGGCATGTCATTTGAGGTAAACCATCAATGTAAGTGTACAAAGATAGTGGGGAGTCACTCATGGAACCTACGCCGGCACTAGGTCCACCTTCATCATCATGATGAGACGAAGATGACTCTTGCCCAACATCGTAGGTGGCTTCCTAGTGAGTGCTTCTCCCTGCACAAAAGTCACTCCTAGTTTTATATGGACGGTTCCTTTGAATTGGGAACATTACACATTAAACTTGGTCATAGGAGGATAGACGAAGGTCGGGGAAGTAACGATTAACCATTTTGAAAAAGGCGAGTGATAGGGAAGGTTTGTTTTCGGCTTAGAAAGGAAGACGTTAATCCTTTTAGCAATATATTACGCGAAATTGTAAGGAATGGAATGCTCGACACGATACATCATATGTGCTAGACACGCGGGTATGTGATCACGATTCCCACCATGATAGAATGAATTCTCTCTAATGATTTCGGCCCCTGGATCCAATCAATCAAAAAGTTTGCATTTTAGCAGTTCCCAAGTATACAAAGCACGAAATTCTCCTTGAATACTATGAAGGACCGGAACGGGTTTTAGAGATGGTTTGGGTGATATCTGCGAGGTCAGAAATTTAGGTGTCATAATGGTCATCGTGGTCAGCTGAGATTAAAGAGTCGAGACTCCAAGCATCTATGAACCGACATTAGACTTGAAAAGGCACACCAAGAATTTCCCTAAATTTGGAAAGGGAGTAAGTGATAGGTTGACCCCGAATGGAAAAGCTAATGAACATCCCATTATCATTGTAGAAGATGGAGAAAAGACTATAGAACTCAAGAAAGAATTGAGGGTATATAGGCTCATTGATGTCAAGCAAACATTCTAGATCAATATGCTTGACCATCGAATAAGTATAAGTATACCCTTCAATGTCCGGATACACAACCCGACCCTCGTGAAAGTAACGCTTTTCAAGGGAACAAAAGTTGTTTGCAAGGATAGGGGAAATACAAGACTTGGAGAGTTTAGGCATATAAACACTAGTTCTTTGGTGGTATTTTTGAAATTCTGGAGGCATTTTTAGTACCTATAATGAACACAAATATCCACAAATCGCTCTTTGTTACATTAGTGTTAAAAAAATCAAATTCATAGAAATGTGGTTAATCAATTAATTGACTAATCGAAGGATAATTCCTTATCATTCCTATGTTCATAATGTAACAATTTCACCATCGACAAATGCATATGCACTATACACGTCAATATTGAACATGAACATGAACATGAACATTAGGTAAGCATTAACAATGCAATTACTAATCCATTCAAGGGTTCATATCAATGACAAAATTAAACCAAAATATTTTTTTGTCAATTTTGGATTGTTAAATAATTAGGGTTTATGGAAATCATGAAATATAAACCTATAGGATCATAGTAATTAAACTATGGACACCCACATTTTGAATTTGATTCTAATTCATTTTTGTTTCAAAAATTCCCAATTATGAAATTAAGAACCCTAGAACGAATTAGGTTAAATGGAATGGAAATACTTACAATTAATTGAATATAAATGAGGGTTTGATGAAATCCTTGTGTTGAAATCAATTAACTTGAGTGATTTAGGAGTTTTTAAGAAATATTTAATGGTGGTTTGTTGCACAGCAAGGAGAAGGAGAAGGAGAAGAGGGTATTTTTTAAAAAAATGAATAAAATAATAAAACTAGAATATTTTATGTCCTGTGGACCCACGGTTTAATATATATATATATATATATATATATATATATATATATATATATATATATATATATATATATATATATATATATATATAAAGTCATGGAGCACCGTGACAATTATTGAGTCATGGACAGAGTCCATTGCAAAACCACGAAATGAAAGAATTTTTTCAAAGGGGTTTTCCAAAAATACTTGAAATATATTTTAAGAGTTTTAAAAACTACTTGAGAACTAGATTATGATGCCTTAACGAAGGACTAAAATCAATACCGAGAAAGGACGAAACAAAGACACGCGAAAAGAGGGAGATGAGAGAATCAAAGATGATTAGCTCAAGTCAAAGGATCAATGCTCAAGAGATGAATGACGATATGAAGATGTCGAGACGAGAGCTTGTGTCATATATAGTGATTCATGATGTGCCTTTCCAGCGTAAGATGAAAAAGCTTTGGTAATGATAAATACCAAAGTCTTTTTGTTTCTTAGAGTAAGAACACTTAAATAAGTGTCTTAAACTCTTACAAAAGATGAGCAAAGTTAAAGATTTACTTTCTCTACCTCTTGATCGGATTTAGAGCATTGTTATTAGAGACAACAACAATATCCTTGGAATATTTCAATTCCAAATGTGTAGTGTCCTAACTACATCGTATGATGTAATTAAGTGTTTCAAAGGATTTAGCAATCATCTTAGAAACGAGCTTAATTGCACACACAACACATGATATAGGGCCTACTTGTCGTATAAGGTTGCAAACTATGTATATCGTGATCTATACTTTATAATTCGACTAACTCGTCTATGTGAGTCAAGTATCCGAGATCATGAAAGTTTGAGAGGGTGACAGAAGAGAAGCACACGGGACAAACAAGAATCGAGGCAAGGATGCCAGAACGAAACAATAATATAGTCAAGAAAATATCAAAAGAATGATCATAGGGCGTGTAGAAAGAAGAAAGCGTACATTGGCCGCAAAGTGCATCCCTATTCTTCTATGAACCAATAATCCATCATTCAAGCTTGAAATCATCAACCCATAACGTTGGAGATCAAAGAAGATGAGTCTTCAACAAGTGTAAGTAACTCATGATTACCAGTCCATAATCAAGTGAGTGATTAACCCTCATGAGTACCTACACCAGAGAAAGATGCAAACTAGTAAATTCATTTCAAATGTAGATATAGAATGCATAAAGACTACTAGAGTGATCATAACCAAGTTACTTTGATATAACATCAGTTTTAAGATCAATTTTTTTTAAGAAAACAAGTTTTGACTAAAAGTAAAACTTTAGTGGAACCAACCCTTCTATGTAGTTAGAGAACATAGATCGATCCAAGCTTTAAAGCACAATATACTTCAAAAATCTTGAACAACCTAGGCTCTGATACCAATTGTAGAAAATAAAAAAGGGGGGTTGAATAGTTTCCCTATTTAAAAAGTTATATTGGTCTTTAGATAAGACTATCAATTGAAAATTTGTTTCATAATAGTTAGGTCAATTAACAATGTTTCAAAAATATTTGCTATATCAAGTGATCTTGATTATGATTGACTAAAGATAATGACAAAGATGAGCAAAGAGTAAGGAAAGAAACAACCTAAAAGAAGACACCGAGGATTTATAGTGGTTCGGCAACGAAGCTCTCTCTTCGTTCCTACTCCACTCATCAAGTACACATACTCTAGATTTTCACTATATTCACAAGCTCCTTTCTTGCTGAAGAAAACCATACATCGTTGCTTAAACCAATTTTCGACACAAAGCTAAATTTCGAGTTCTAATCTTAGATAGAACCAATCTACACTTGTTGCATATTTCTATTTACCGACACAAGGATAGATGTCAAGTTCTAATCTTATATAGAACTAATCTACACTCATCGCCCATTTCCATTTACCGACACAAGGCTAGATGTCTAGTTCTAATCTTTTCTAGAACCAATCTACACTCATCTCTCACACTCACATCACTTTTAAGCTAAGTGAGAACTAACACACTCATACTCACAACTACATCACTTTGAAGCTAAGTGAGAACTTACACACAAGACACTAACACATAAATCACTTTAGAGCTCACACATACTCACATCACTTTAGGACTAAGTGAGAACTTACACACAAGACACATCCAAGTATACACATATACCTTGGATGATCTTCTTCATTAAGGCTTCATCTTCACAAGTGTGTGGATGATCTTCTCTTTGGACATATAAAGAAGGAGATCAAGGAGATAATCATAAGTAAACATACTTAACATATTTAGTGATCATTTACTAATGATTAGAATATAGAAAAGAGATCTAGAAGTAGATAATAAGTGTCCAAAAAGGTTCATGGGAAATGAAAAATAATCCATTGTTTATAGGGACAATGAGCCAACAACTAGTTTGGCCACAACTCATTATTGTTCCTACAGTTCAGTATATATATTGAACTGCGGGTAGCTATAAGGAACCATGAGCTCTAGATTGCGCTCCTTTTTATCCTATAGTGGGGAAAGTCCATCTAGTGAGGTTAATACCTCACAAGGAATATCCAGTTTCATTTTAGAATATCCTAAATTCAAACTTTCTATTTTCTATTTTCCATTAAACATTTTCTTAAAAAAATGTATTAAATTTTTTTTTGTCACATTTAATTAAATGTGAGTTCTAATGTTAACCACTTTTAATGATCTCTAAACATGTTTAAGATATGTTTGTGTAAGACTTAAATGATTATTACCTAAATGATAGTGTTCGTTAAATAATTCGTCTTGCGGTTATCTTTAGCGATAAATGTTTTTACACTTTTTCGTGATCAAAGCTAAGAAAGATTAGTTATCAAAAATAATATTTTTAGGCATCGTTTGCATTTTAATAATGTGTTAGGCAATATGCATGAGCATAATTATCAAACTAAAACTATTATTAACACATGTAAGAAGGAAATGGTTGATAGTAATACCATACCTAATTCATTAGACATGTGCAATGAGTATGAGGATTATCAAAATGCAAATGAGTATGATGATGAGGAGCGTGTTGCGCTTGCAAATTTAATTGTCAATTTAAAACAAGATGTCGAAGAAACTAGAAAGTGTCAAAAGAAATGAAAGAAGGAAAATGCAACACTCACTCAAAAGTTTGAGGAAAGAAAATAATGCACTTATAGAATCCAATCGGATTCTTGCAAGTTGTAGAGCTGAGCTTCTTCAGAAAAATAAGAAGCTTGATGGGTAAAAAGGACGTATAATTAACACTAAAAATGACGATTTTAAAAGTAAATACAACGAAACTCTTGAGTTATTAGCTAAATAGAAACATCAATATAATGCCTTTTTAATTGATGAATGAAAAAAAACGTATATCGCTACCATTAAATCAAACGAGCTTCAACAAAGGATTTCTATGATTTACACCGATGCTACTAAAATTGTTAATGAATAGAAAGGAGAGATTGAAAAATTGAAAAATGATTTCAAAACTAGACAAGCTAAAGATATTGAAAAAGTCAGGAAACTGAAGAACAAATCGATTTAACAAAACAAATCTATTTGTTCAAACCATGAAAATGTTGGCACCTCGCTCGTATTTTAATGGTAAAACTAGTTTGCAAGTCCTGAGTATCTCAAGTAAGCTCAAGCTGAGAACCTGCACCTTTATCTCGATGAGTCTGAATAGATTGATCATGCTAAGGTAGTTATTCCCCATAGTAAAGAGACAGACATTCTAGAATAGGAGATTAGATAAAAATTAAATAAAGATCTTGTCAAACTATATAATTATGCTTATCAAAACAGTCTTTATGAAATTTTCACTCTACAAACAGAGAAATCTCGTGAGCAATTGTTTTTTTACAGTGAATAAAGGAGAACAAAATGGAGAAAAGATTTTTCTACGAAGATACCTAAGGTTTCAAGATATATTGGGTACTTGGCTAATCAAGCTTCTCTAAGCAAGAGTAGACAAGCACTTAGTATTGTTAAACATAGTATTCAAACTTTTCAATCCATTCTGGATGACAATTGGAAAAACGTGAACAAGATAATTAGAATCCCTCGCGTTATTATTGTGCTTGTGAAAACTCTTTTGATACCGCTTGCGGCTAAAACAAAAGAAAATGCTATTAAATTTGAAAAATTGTGTGATGATTTGAAATATGTGGAATCTCTTGAAAAAGAAATTGACAAGCTTCAATCTGAAAAAGACAAGTTTTCAAAAGAATGTAATCTAGTCTTACAAGAATGTCTCTCCAAAGACCTATTCCGTGTTGTAGTTAACTCTTATACTGATACTGATGAATATTTTGATGTTGCTTGCAAATATATTATGATTGCCAAAGAGTTTCAACGTCTTAGATATCTAAACAAAAAAATAATGTTGGTCAAAAAACATTTACGACACTTCAAAAACGATTTAACAGTCTTGAAAAACATTGCCACTCTCATGAACTTTCTTTCCAAAACAAAGGAAAAAGTCAAAATTACAACAATTGGAAAGTACAAGAATCTGCAAAATTTCGGCTAATAAATGGAAAATATATGGAAATAATCGATTTGAGTGCCCAGTTGCAAGAAAAAGACATTGCTATTTGCGAGTTGAAGAAACTTATTGCTAATATGGGTGGAAAACTGTGGAACTTAATGTTGTGAAACCGGTTGTTCGTCAACCCAATGTGTAGAAAGTTCAAAAAGCATCTGCCTTGGGAAAACCATATTCTTTCTCAAATTCTTCACCCCACGACGGATGTGAAGGAAAGTTTACCAAAATATATTACTCCACAGATTTGTCCATAAACTAATAATCGAGCACAACGCATTAAGGATATGAATGTAATTAAACCAGGTATGTATAACTCAACACTAGACCCACATAAACCAGAACTAGTCAATTGCCTCAGATATCTAGAAACACTAATAGGCGCGTATCTTTCACTACAGTAATAGTCCCCACTACTAGTATTAGCAGGCCTCAGCTTAAGAGTACTCAAATGAATGATAAGGTCATGCAAAACCAGAGTCAAGTGAAGACGTAGGAAGTAGAAGAACGTTGTAGGAATTTTAAACTTTCTAAGAATAAAACGTTTGTAACTACATGTAATGACGGTTTTTAAACTTTCTAAGAAACACTAATAGACGCGTATCTTTCATTACAGTAGTAATCCCCACTACTAGTGTTAGCCGGCCTCAGCTTAAGAGTACTCAAATGAATGATAAGGTCATGCAAAACAAGAGTCAAGTAAAGACGTAGGAAGTAGAAGAACGTCGTAGGAATTTTAAACTTTCTAAGAATAAAACGTTTGTAACTGCATGCAATGACGGTTTGAGTGATTCGAACGTCAAGTTTGTTTGTGTGACTTGTGGCAAATGTGTTGTTAATGGTAATCATGCCAAATGTGCTTTGAATTATATCAATGGCGTAGACACTAGAACTAAGAAGCAAATTGCGGTGCCTTATTACTACTAGTAATCCCAAAAGCAAAGAGAGCCATTCTATTGAAACCCCCCATAAGAAAATTGTTGCATTAGACTCCACTACTCATAACTCTAAAAGCAGAATTAGGGAATTGTACGAGACTGCTAGCAAGTCTTGGAAATGGTAGTTTTCTAGCCAATGCCCTCAAGGATTTAAATGGATGCCAAAGGCTAGGACAGAGAATGTGACTAGGAGCGTTAGCTTGCCTTTAAGTGTTGAAACTAGGTTAACTAATGACTTAGAAACCACTACTAACATGGAATCCAAATTAGAAAATGCTCCATCGTATTCTAATTCTTCTACAGGTCATAGAAGTCATCCTATTCATACAGGAATCCGGGTGCACAAAGCACATGACGGGGAACCTCAAGCTTCTAATTAACTTTGTTGATAGGTTTTTGGGTACGGTGCGTTTTAGGAATGATCAATTTGCACTAAATCATAGTCTTTTCTCGGTTGGTCAACTTTGGATATGGAGATTTGGTTCAAGGGAATATTATGATAAAAAGGGTTTACTACGTCGAAGGGCTCAATCACAATCTTTTCTCGGTTGGTCAAGTTTGTGATACGGATTTGGAGGTCGCTTTCAGGAAGGAGACATATTTTGTTCAAGATTATGATGGGAATGATTTAATCACTTGTTCACGGGGTACTGATCTCTACATAATTTCTCTTCAAGAATAAACTTCCATAAATCTAATTTGTTTCATGGCTAAAGCTTCAACGACTCAAGTATGGTAAAGGCATCAACGTCTTTCTCATCTAAATTTTAATACCATCAACCAACTCTCGAATAGAAATACTGTGAGAGGCCTCCAAAGCTTGAAATTCATCAAAGATAATATTTCTTCATCTTATGAGATTTGTAAAGCTAAACATAGTAGTTTCAAGACCAAGACTACACTAAGCTATAAAAGATGGTTACATCTTCTTCATATGGATTTGTGTGGTCCTATGCGTGTTTAAAATATCAATAGGAAGAAATGCATATTGGTAGTTGTAGATGACTACTGATGGTATACATGGACTTACTTCTTGAGGTCCAAGGATGAAACACCTGAATTCTCATTAACTTCATAAAACAGATACAATGTGATCTTCAAGATCAAGTAAGAGTAGTTCATATCGACCAAGGAACATAATTCTTAAATTCAACTCTAGAGACTTATTTTGAAGTAGTAGAGATTGAACATGAAACATCTATTCCACGAACACCTACATAAAATGATGTTGATAAAAGACGGAGCCGTACTTTGGTTGAGGCTTATCGGACATTGTTATCCGCTTTAAAACTTCCACTGTTCTTTTGGGCCGAAGCCGTGTCAACCGTACGATGCACATAACCGTTCCTTAGTTATTCCAAGACATGAAAAAACACCATATCACATTATTCATGAACGAAAAACTTCACTCAAACACCTTCACATTTTTGGTTTTATGTGCTACATAATCCGAGATGATGAAATTTTGGATAAGATGAAAGAGAAAGGTGATACGTGCATTCTTGTGGGATATGCAACTCAGTCTAAGGGATATAAATTTTACAACAAGAGAGCAAGATTGATAGTCAAGACTATTCATGTTAGATATGATAAATTGCAAGAGATGGTACTTGAACAAAGTAGTTTAAGTCCCAATTCTCCACGAAAACATACTTCTACACACAACCGTATAGAACTCGGAACTCATAACCTTAGCAATGAACCGTGTTCAAAGCTAGTTCATGAAAATGTTCCTACATCAGATATGACAGTGAACGCGACTATTCAAGAGTTAGAATGTTATATGAACCAATGTATGATGAATAATTCACCGGATAAAAACAAGTTGTATCAAGGACTTCCGCTGTCAAGCATGATAAAAATGATGTTAAGGTTGCAGAAATCGCTAGGCGCTAGTAAGGCGGTCGACGACCTTCGAGGTGGAATTCATCTAGGCGGCGCCTAGGCGGATTGGAATTTTATGCATATAAATACTATAAATAATATGCATGACATAAAAAAATACTTCTAGTTTCAAATAATTCTAAGTTCTAGCAAAATAGAAAATAAAACATAATAGTTTAAGTGTTTAAAACTTCAAACGTGAACATATAATTCAATTGGTTACAATTTCATACGAAAAACCCATTACTTTATGTTTATAATCATACGTTTATATCTTATTTTAAGATGTTACGTTATAACAAATATGGGCACTATATATTAGAAAGAAAACCCTGAATTTTTTGTAAAACAATATCGACTTTTTGTTGACTTTCTTGACTTTTTTGACCGCCTAACTCCTAGGCGCTACCTAGGCGGAGTATGAGCGCCTAGCACCTAGGCGGCCGCCTATACCTTGTTTTACAACATTGATAAACATCAACAAAAGGATACAACTTCATCTACTTCAACACGGGTTGCTGCAGATTAACCTCCTCAGAATATTCAATCAATAACAGATCCTACAACATCAACAACAACTGTCATTACTTCAAGAAACACTAATCAAGCAACACACATTCTATTAGAGATATCCTTCAACGCATCATTGGACTCGAGATCTGTGGAAACCTTGGTTTCATGGATCTTTTAAGCTACTAGGAATGCATCATGTTCATATGATTAGATAATCAAAGCGGAATTAGAACACGACACATTAACAAGGTGTTTAGGGCACAAGACACATGAATTAAAACAAATGGATTGCTAATTATATTAATAATCAACAATCACTAGACGTGTATACATTGAATCCCACGTCTAGTCGACACACACTTTAGGTTTACATTGTATATGAAATTTGTATATAAAACCTAATAACCCTTGGTTCCTTTTATAGTGTAAGGACTAGGGTTTTACAAGAGATAAGAATGAATAAACATATAAATCTTCTATTTAAATAACTATATACAGAATATATCCTGCATACATATCCAAATAGAAGCTTCCAAAGGCTTCTTGTCTACGTTTCTGTCAATGCTTAGTTTGTACATGACAATGCTTAGATTGTACATGACAACACTTGAGCCATCAACCTCCGATTTGCTCTTATCAACGCTTGGATTGCTCTTGACAACGCTTAGACAAATGTCTTCATGTTTTCTTCGTTTTTGAGTTTTTGCCACATCAACTTTTTGACCCAACAATCTTCCCCTAGTTGATGTTGGCAAAACTCTATGTGTATCTCTTGTAAGTTGTACATGATCTTCAAATTGCTTCCCCTCAAATGTAGCATGTATGTCTTCCCCTTTTTGTCACATCAACAGGGAAGTAAACAATGTATGCAATCTTGAAGATTCTCCAAATGTAGGCTCTATGTAATGATCTTGAAGAAAAATAAATATAATATTATTATGGTAAGTTTGATGATTGAAGAAGATTTTCGTGATTGTGTTCTATCATATCTTAAAGTCGTGCACTTCCAGTCATGGACTTTTAAGGTAACTTGTTTGTGCTTGTTGATCCCAAACTTAGATCGATTTAGCTTTATGTATACGAGATTAGATCAAGTAATACACGTAGAGAAACCTTTGTATATGTATAAAGTAATCTAAGTGTTATGCGGAATTAACACTTAAACAAGAACACACAAGATGTAAACAAACTTTCACTTTGATTAATGATAACAAACTTGTTTACAATGAAAGTGTTTAACATATGAAAACTTATGTTGAACAATAACCTAAAGGTCTTCTTTTATAGACATAAGAAGCCTTGTACAAGAGTCTACGTATCAACTATTCTAGGTAAAGATAAATATAGAAAATACAATGTTGAACTTATCCTTACTAGAAACAAACTAGAAACAATATACGCGTAGACGAAATCTTTCCATCAGTGCTTGTCTTCAATGTATCAACGCTTGACTTCTTCTTGTCAACGCTTGATCTGTCAGCGTTTGGTTTCTTCCTATCAACGCTTGATTTACTCTTGTCAGCGCTCAAGTAGACTGGCTATATTTTATTCCCAACAATCCTCCCCTAAACTTGATATCTACTCTAGTAATCAAGTTTCTGAATAAACATTAAGAACTAGGAGGAATCTTACAACACTTATCATATTGGTAATAAATATGTCTGATCAAATCTTTGGCCATGTCACTTGAATAATCAATTTCCAACTGTGTAGTCTTCATCTTCTCCAAGACTTCCTTGGACATGGAATACTGAGCATCTATAAGAAGATACTCAGCAAACTTTGTAGAACTCAAATAATATACACCAACAGCTGAATACAATCTCCATTGAAGACCACTGAGGTCATCTTCAAGATCCTTCCAAATAGCAGGATCTTCATCTCTTGGTCCACATATTCTCTTGAATGTTGACCATAGTTTTATTGCATTGACTGAAGTGGGAGCTTCAGTCTCATACTTGGCCTCTAATAACCTCCATAGGTCTACCAAGTCTTCTCTATCAAAACTTACAAACAAAGATATAAGAGTGGTAAAAGTGTGAACCTCTTTCCCATACCTGCCAATCTTCCAAAACCCACATTCATCTTCTTCATAGCTTATAATAGGGTTTTTGGAATCAAGAGGTAACACTTGCACCATATCTGAAGCTTCCAATGGTGAGAGCTTGAGGCTCCTTCTTATAACAGCTTCATTTGGATTTAACCTATCCATATCTTTGGGAAACTCAAGAGGGACTCCCTTCTTCACAGGTCTAGGAACAATCATTGCCCTCTTAAGCTCCATCTCTTCTGCAAGTTCTTCTTTCCTTTCATCAAAAAGAAGTCTTAGAGTGTTTTCTTCCTACACTCTTACCCAAATGGGAAAAGCTTTGAACTCCAACTCTTCAAATGTCAATCCAATCAATTTCTTATAAGTCCATCCTGTTCCATGACATCTGAGTAGCATAGAGTACAACTCCCTTCTATCCCTCTTCAACATTGAGAGAATATTGCTAGCCCTGTGTTTCAGAATTACCTTACAATCCTTTTGTACTCTTAGAAGAATCTCCAAACCCCATATCTGATCTAAAATAGTCAAATGTGGATTCTCCATACACCTATCTTCCCAAGCATGGTACATCTGAACAACTTCTGGCATGTCAAAATCTACTTGCAATTTCAACTCATTCAACTTCTCTTTTGCCTACTCATCACCATACTCAAGTCTTTCTGGTTGTTCTATAATCATTACACTTGAGTCTGAACTGGCTTCATCACTTCCTTCTTGTTCTTCTGAAGTGACAACAAAAGGTGATTCACCCACCTTCTTTCTTTCTTGTTCCACAATTTATGCAGCCAACCTTCTATCAAACTCAATCTGTGCTGCATTCTTTGGAACATCTACTTCTACCATAATACCCTTACCCTTATCTAATGGATCCAAGGTGGGTAAGGAAGATGGTAATACCTGTGAAGAAACATCTTTGATGATGGATGATGACCGGAATACATCAACCTCATCTGCAGGTCTGTCAATGCTCACATTTGCTTTGTCAGCGCCCAATCTACTCATGTCAAAGTTCAAATCTGTCTTGTCAACGCCCAAAGTACCTGTCTCAGCGCCTCTTGTAAATTCTTCCAACATGGCTGTAAATGACAAGTTTAAGTTTGTAGGAGAGACTAGAGATGTATCAAAACCTGTCTGTTTCTTCAAACTAGTTAGGGCCTCAGCAACACCCAAAGATTCACCATCATGGGAGCCCTTATCACTCACATTTATCTGTTCATCCTCCCCTTTGGAAGATTCCTCCATCCCTCGTCTTGGGCTAGCATTTTCCAAAACAACAATCCTCTCCCTCAGTTGCTTGAGTTCAAGGCCTTGTGTACTGACAATTTGTACCAAGTCTGCATTTTGCTTTTGCAAGCTAATGCAGACAGCCGTCAATTCCATTAATGTCATTAGTTCCAATCTACCCTCCTCTAAAATGGGTATTTGACCTCCCAAGTTAGATTCATGGGGCATGGGAGGTCTTAATGATGGTAGGACCGTCTTGGCCAGCTTCTAAGCCAGAACCAATAGTCCCAGCCTCATCCATAGCACCAACCACACTTGTGGTGGTGGTTCTCTCTGCTACATGGCTAGGACCACTAGAGGAGAACACTCCAGTAGTCCTTTGGCGTTTTTGCAACCTATATTGTGTTGGGGAGAAGATGATGTGGATTGGGTGGATGTAGGTTGGTTAAGGGGTGTTTGGGACTGTGAAGGATTGGTGTCAACGTTTGGATTAGGCATGTCAACACCAACATTTAAAGTGTCAGCGTCGAAGGGTTCTTGGTCAATTTGCATGTGTTGTGGTGAAGGTAAAGGTTCAGGAATTGGGTCAAGTTGAGGTTGGGGGTCTGGTTGGGGTTGTGCTGCTTCAATGAAAGCAACCTAGCAGGGGTGAGGGGTAAGTCACGATGTGGGGGTGAGTTCATATTTGTGAAAATAGCTTTCTTTTGCACAGTGATCTCATAAAAATCATCATGATCCCTTGTGTAGTAACTTTGGACCTCCAAAACCATTTGTAAAAATCTGGGATAAGCTAAAGTCATTTTATTCCCTTTATTTTTACGCATGCCCTCAAAAATCATTTTGGAATAAATAAACATTTGCCCAGTAGCAATGCACACAATAGCACTAGCAATAGATCTATTGATCTCATTGTGTGCAGTACACTTGGGACTCAAACATTGCAAGAGGACATGTATTAGGTACTTCCAGGCTGGGGGAAACTTCTGTTTATGATATTTATTTAAAGTTCCCTCATCAGGGAAAGGATAACCCAAAGCCCTTAGTCCTTGTTCTATTTCATTAATGGGGAGGGTGGTTATACCATCTGCATCATCAAGATGCAAAGCTTGGCGAACCAAAGCTTCAGTAACCACCCATGTGCGCCCATGAACAATAGAAGATAATGTAGTCACTCTATTAACTGTTGAGGAACTAACATTGTTCCAAAACTGCTTAATATGTGTGACAGGAATGAGTGGAGCATGAGAAAGAGCATACCTAATTGGGGATGCATTCAAATACGCCACCATTTGTGTATATTGGGGAAACAGAGTATCATCAGCGTCCAAATATGCTATCATGTTGTGTTGACTCCTGAATCCCAATTCCAAATCACTTGGTTTAATTTTTGGTGCCATTGTTGAAAGCTGTTTGAATGATTGATAAAGATGAAGTTATAGGAGAAAATATTGTTAGACAAGAATGATAGGTACCCAGTTTAAAATATGAGCCAAATATATAGAAGAGAAATATGCATGTGATTGGTCAAAAATTAGGCAACTATTTTCAAAAATACAATCATGAAAATATTGAAAAGAAATAAGTTTATCTCATGCATTAAATGAAAGTTATCTGCTCCCAAAATTACGGCCCAAAAATTCGTCAAAAAGTAACAACTGGGTAGGTCCCATTGAGTGTCAACGGTCAAAAATAACCCATCAACGCCCAACGGCTATATTCTTGTCAACGTTTGCCAAAGCCATGTCAGCGTTTAAATTGGTCACAACAACGCTTGGAAAAATACTTGTCAGCGTCCAAAAATAAAAATTTATAAAAATGAAAAATGACCTTAACAAAGTAATTTATCCTAGAGAAGATAACCTATAAGTTGATAATTATTATAGGGCGGCAAGCACTGTCCAGTTATGCACACTTGCTTATGCAAGATAGACATAACAGTCCTCTAGTGTCCCTTGCTAACCAAAACTCTTAACAACCAAGTTACCTCATAAAATTCCTTGTTACTCCCAGGTAAAACCCATGACAAAATCATTCCCAAGTCTCCTAACAGACCACAACCAATTCTAGGCCAAAAATGTCTTGGCAGCATGCATAGTATATCAACTTTGCATGCTACAGTGCCTCATGATTTAGTAAAACTAACTCATACTCACTTGTGGACACAATCTAGAATTGTGATAAGAGTATCATAAGGATACCCAAAAGTCCTAAAGGTTCATAAAACCTCCCCTTAAACTGTGATACAAATGTTGCCAAAAATATACATGAACATAAAAAATTTATGTCAAGATAGGAATAGAAAATTTCAACCATCATCCATAAATAAAAACATGCCCAAAGATTTTCCAATGATCCATAAGCAACTCTGTATCCAATGGTATACTGCTAACACCACCTACACATTTAGATTAAAAACCACAAAACTACATTGTTGCTGACAACGCCCCGATAACACTTGTCAGTGTTAAGAAAATCTTTGTCAGCGTTAGACAAATATATTGCTGACAACGTCACAATAACACTTATCAGCGTTAAGGCAACCTTTGTCAGTGTTAGAAAAATATAGTGGAAAATCTAAATCCTCAAAAAGACCAATAACAATGCATTATCCTGTACATACTTTTACAAAAAGACCCCAAAACACATATTATGTGAGACTGATCATTCCAATACTTGTTACCAAGTATTGAAATCTTCCAGCATCAAAAGGTTTAGTTAGTAAATCTGACACATTTTCTTCTGTGTCAACCCTATCTGATTGTATTAAACCCTTTTCAAAACAATCTCTTATAAAATGGTGTCTAATTTCTATGTGTTTAGTATTAGAATGATGTACAAGATTCTTAATAATGCATAAAGTGATGTTATTGTCAACAAATATCTTGGTATGCATGAAATTATACCCATAGTCCAACAGTTGGTTCTGAATCCACAAAACTTGTCCACAACAAGCAGCTGCAGCTACATACTCTGCTTCAGTTGTAGAATTTGCCACCACTGTTTGTTTCTTGCATTGCCAAGATATCAACCTGCTCCCAAGAAACTGACATCCACCAGTTGTGGATTTTCTATCAAACTTATCACCTCCATAGTCACTGTCTGAATATGCAATAAGCTCCAAAGGTGAACTTTTGGGTACCACAAGCCAAGACTAGGATAACATCTTAGGTACCTAAAGATTCTCTTGACAGCATAAAGGTGACATTCTTTGGGAGTCACTTGATGGCGTGCACACGCACATACAACAAACATGATGTCAGGTCTGGAGGCTAGGAGATACATCAATGAACCAATCATTGATCTATAGTGCATGACATCCACATCTTTTCCATCTCCAATCTTTCCCCAAGGGTGTTCTCTATCCATAGGAGTAGTAGCCCTCTTTTCATGTGGAGAAAAGCCAAACTTCTTCAAGATCTCTTCCACATACTTGTCCTGGGAGATGAAGATACCATCTTTTTTCTGCTGAACTTGTAACCCTAGAAAGAAGTTCATTTCCCCCATTGCACTCATCTTGAATTTGTCTGTCATGAGCTTGGAAAAGTCTTCACTCATCTTTGGATTTGTGGATCCAAAGATGATATCATCAACATAGACCTGAACTAGTAGAACATCCTTACCATTCTTCTTTGTAAACAAAGTCTAATCTATGGTTCCCCTCTTGAATCCATTGTCCACCAAATAAGTGGATAATGTGCCATACCATGCTCTTGGGGCTTGATGAAGTCCATACATAGCCTTCTTGACTCTATACACCTTGTCCGGATTCTCTGGATCTTCAAAACTAGGAGGCTGCATCACATATACCTCCTCAACAATTGTTCCATAGAGGAAGGCACTCTTTACATCCATTTGATAGACATTGAAGCCCATGCATGAAGCATAGGCTAGAAATATCCTTATAGCTTCAATCCTCGCAACTGGTGCAAAGACCTCCTCATAGTTTATCCATTCCTCTTGTGTATATCCCTGAGCCACTAATCTTGCCTTGTTTCTGGCCACAATACCTCTTTCATCTCTCTTGTTTCTTAGAACACATCTTGTCCCTATAGGTCTGACATATATGGGACAATCAACCAGCTCCCAAACATCCTGAATTACAAATTGGTGAAGCTCATCCTGCATTGCTTCCACCCAACTTGGTTCTTTGAGAGCATCAAAGATCTTCTTAGGTTTCTGTTGTGACAGAAAACAGGCAAACAAACATGCTTGCACAAGAGGGGTATCAACCTTCTTGTGAATATTGGCAATAAATCCACCAAGACTTTGATGAGATCTTCTAGTCTGAACAGGAGTCATAATATCACCAATGATTTGAGAAGTGGGGGGATTCTTCATAGTAGAAGTGAGAACTCCTCCTTCAAAAAGTCTGGTGTCTTCAATCTCATTATCCAAGTTGCCAATATCTTCTTCTTTAGACTCTCTTTCATCAATATTAGGATGAACCTCTTCATATAAATTGGAAGGTTCACCCTGTTCAAAATTAGAAGAGAAAAGATGCTCAAAAGTGTTGTCAACGCCTGATCCTTGGTTGTCAGCGTTTGGGTTGTCAACGCCTGAAATGGTGTTGTCAACGCTTGAGCCATCAACGTCTAAATTTGTCCTGTCAGCGCTAGATTTGCCTTTATCAGTGCCTGAAGGACCATGCATGTTGTTGACTGGTGATACTTGGGGACCACCATTATCCTTTCCAGCAGCAGCAGCAGCAGCAAAAGCATCTGTCCATATGGGAATTGTAACATACTCTTGTATAGGAGATGACGTTTCTGCTTGCGATCCAACCTCTTCATTAACCTTTGTACCTGAAACATCAACAACTTGTTCTTCCACGACATTTGAAGTTACCTTCACAATGTCTGGATTAGTGACAGGCATTTAATTTAAAGTCCTAGATAGAGGTTCTAGGTCAAACAACCAATTTGGACCACTTTCAGGTTCACTAGGTTTACTCTCTAAAAACCTAACATGTACTCTCTCAAGAATAAGTTTTTCCTTCTTAAGGTAAACCCTATATCCCTTGCTCTGCACTGAATACCCCATTAAATAGCCTTCATCACCTTTTGCACTAAATTTACCTAAGGCATCACTAGTATCAAGAACAACTACATGACAGCCAAAAGGTTTAAGAAAACCAATATTAGGTTTCCTTCCCCAAAGTAATTCATAAGGTGTTTTGTTCTGTATCTTGTTGACCAATGCTCTATTTTGAACATAGCATGCTGTATTCACAGCCTCAGCCCAAAAAGCTATGGGGAAATGAGCATCAGCCAACATAGTCCTGGCTGCTTCAATTAGGGTTCTATTCTTCCTCTCAGCAACCCCATTTTGTTATGGGGTTTTGGCAACAGTAAACTGCCTAGTAATCCCTTTCTTGGCACAAAAATCATCTAAAAGTTTATTTCTAAACTCACCACCATTATCACTCCTAAGCATTTTAACTTCATTACCAGTCTTCTTCTCTATTTGAGTGATAAAGTCAATTAAAGTGTCAGTAGTGTCACTCTTCATAGCTAAAAAGAAAGTCCAAGTAAACCTAGAAAAGTCATCTATGATGACAAAGCAGTATGATTTACCATTCAAACTTTCTATATTAGTTGGACCAAATAGGTCCATATGCAGCAAGTGAAGTGGTCTAGTACTAGAGTGCACCTGTTTAGACTTGAATGAGACCTTGTGCTGCTTGCCTTTAAGACATGAAACACAAGAGTGATCATTGTGGAAAGCCTTTTCAGGCAAGTCATCAACCAAGCCAAGTCTCACAAGCCTGATTATATTCTTAAAGTTTATGTGCCCTAGTCTCCTGTGCCATAGATTACTCTCATCTACTGAAGCTTTAGCATAAAAACATGACATATTATTATTCATCCTAATCCTATTAAGATTCACATTGTAGATGTCTTTATGTCTAGGTGTTCTATACTCAATATATTTCTCATCTGGGATTTTATAATCCTTACTTAACACCAAGCATTCAATATCAGTAAACAAAACTTTATTTTTGTTATCACAAACTTGTGATACACTAAAAAGATTGTAATCAAGTTCCTTTACCAAAAATACGTTCTCAAAACGCAAGTTCTTGGTGAGAAGAGTTCCTTTGCCTGTGATAGTTGCATATCCGCCTCCAAAGTAAACCTTGTCACCATCCTTAATGGGAGTGAAGTTAGTAAGATAATCTTCCTTCCCTGTCATGTGCCTGGAGCATCCACTATCCCAATATCCATAATCATTGACCTGTTTTTGAATGCCCTGCACATAAAGAAAACAAATTAGTTTTCTTTGGGAACCCAAGCCTTAGCAGACTTGGATTCATCTGGTTGTTCAACAAGAACAGACTTAGTTCTCATAACAACCCCTTGTTCATCCCTCTTTGGATGAAATACCCAGTTAACCCCAATAGGTTTTGTAATGACCTTTGAAATTTAATTAAATCTGTTGCAGGTCATAGAAATCCTATTATCATTAGGGTTTTGATCTTTCTTAGGTCTCCATGTCAAGCTTGAAGAACCTTTAGACCCCTTACCATGTGGTTGCAAATATTTAGGTCTGGTCACGTTTCTGTCAGCGTTGGATTTGGTCTTGTCAACGCTGAAATTTCCCTTGTCAGCGTTGAACCTAGGGTTTGCTACAGAAACCCATTGCCTATTAGACCAAGTATTTGTCTTTTGAAATGGTCTTTGTCCATGAGTGTTAGACCCTCTAGTGAAGAATGGGGTTGGTCTAACAACTTGTGTACTTTGCTCCACAAAAGTTTTGGGTCTGACAACGTTTGACTTTTTAACATCGTTGACCTTGGAAGCGTTGACACATTTATATGCTAAATGTGAAAAGCTACCACAAGTGTAACAAGCTTTTCTAGACACAACTCTAGGTCTAGAAGAGAAGAAGCCTGTTCCATCATTACTAACTTGGCTTTTAGGTGACCTAGTATTCCTATATATTTCTGCATACTTGATGCTAGGTTTTCTAACAGTGTTTGAGCCAAGGTCAACAGCCTTACCAGTGATTGGGTTTGTTACCTTAATAGGGGTTGACTCATTTGGATTTTCACATAACAAGCCACCCTTAACAAACAAGGTAGGGTTGGCTTTCTTCCATTCATTCAAGTCAGTCAACTTCTGTTGATACTCTTCAACTGGGGTAATGACTCTTGGTGGAGGAATAAATTCCTCCTCTTGGAGTTCTGGTAGGCTAGTCCAAGATAGGTCCTTTCTTTGGACACCATAGAAGTCACCAGCCAGTGGTGGAACCACAGTACAGTCTTTCATCTCAATCCCAGTCATGTCCTTAGGATCCCTTTGTTTATTAACACATTCTCCTAGGGTTTGTGTGGCCTTATCAAATCTCTGAATTTTAAGGCCAACATTATCTTTATTCTTAATGGCCTCATCTAACTTAGCCTGTAACTCACTATTAACCCTTTCCATGATGTTCCTAACATCATTACTAGCATCTAACTCATGTTTTAAGATATTTATTTTATCTTGTAAATCAAATTCCATTTTATTGTACTCAGAAACTGTCTTCTCAGTTTGAGTGAGAGCAAGTTGGTAGTTAGACAGTTTGCATCTCTCAGTACTCACATCATCTAATAATCTTAACACCTCTTTGTTAAGTTTCTCATTATTTAACCTACAACCCTTACTACAAAAGGCATCATCGTATACCTCATTATCTGATGAAGAGGAGGAGTGTGCCATGAGAGCATATTGAACATGCTCTTCTTCTTCTATCTCAGCAACCAATGCTTTATCTTCTACCCCATCCTTAGCCAAATAGCTCCAATCCCATCCCATACCATCAAATTCTTGCACTGCAACCATGACCTTAGGATCCTGAGCCTTAACAATTTGGCTTGAGGGTTTGCCAGCATCAGATCTTCTAGGAGATCTGCATTCCCTCATGAAGTGCCCCATACGATGACAATTGTAGCATTCAACCTTGGATTTATCAAGTCCAGTAGTGTCCTTTGCATTAAAGGTCATCTTCTTCTTAAACCTTCTATTCCACATGTTTGCTCTTATACCAGCAAGAGCCATGTTCCACTTAATATCCATCTCTTCCAAGTGCTCATCACTTATTTTCTCAAGGTCCTCATATGTAATCACTGAACCATTAGGCAAAGAAGCAATGTAAGCACATACAGTATCTAGATCCAAACCAGCAGGTTTAACTCTTGGTGAGTCACTTTTTGTTGTTCCCATTCAATCCATAACACAAGATTTAGAGAGAGAAAGAGAAGAACGAAGAGAGAGAAACAAGAGAGAATTTGGAAGGTTAAACACTTTTAGAGAGAGAAATAAAATGGTAACCAACACCCTCTTCCACATGTGGAAGAGGGTTATATATGCCACGGCTCTAAGGCCTTTGTGGGCTTCATCTTGGGCCGGGCTTGGCTTTCACTTGGGCATATAGCCCCTAACAAAGACAATATTAGCTTAAAGTCCAAGCCCGGTTTTCCCGACTAACCTATTACATTACAAGACCTTTAACGACTAAGATGACCTATTACATTCTTGTTCGACTATATAAAATATAGGGCTAACAATCTCCCCCAATGTATCGGTCATCTTAAAAAGCTTAAAAAGCCTAAGATGGTTGAGTGAATACATTCTTGTAGAGGAGATCTTCCTGGTTTGGTCTTGTATCTTGGTCTTGATCTTGTTTGTAACAGCTTTGTTCCTTCATGCTTTCGTGATCTTTATCTTGAGCCTTTGTCATTTGACTTTGAGTGCTTGAGATCTTCATCTGTGCTCCTTGTAACTAAGATGACCTATTACATTCTTACATTCTTAGGTACCTTGATTATCGCCATCTTGTGCTCTTGTGACTTCTGAATCGACATCGGTTGTACAGCTACGCCACCTTCTTGATATGCAACAACATATATAGACACGGATGAAATGGCTTTGAACATTTTACCCTAACTCGGTAGCGTTTTACCTCCGGTCGGTGAAGACCGTTAAACGGTGTTAAATACCGTACCTGTGATCAGGTAGATTCGATTAAGAACCTCCTTGACAGGGTTTCCCGGCGGTAGTAGCCAGTTCTCTTTACTCGACCGTCTCAAAGCAGACTGCGAACGTAAAGAGTGAATCATAAGGATAAATTATCCGTCTGATTAGAGTCGTCAATTCAGATTTCCTGGAACAAGTTTGATTCTAAAAGAATTGCACCATTGTTGCTTTCCAGTTTGTCACAAGCTTGATTCATAGAGAATCTTGCGAGTTACCTACCTCAGTGCTGTTTGATGTTGACATTGGAAGGATTTCCATTCGTCACTGTGAACACTAATGAGTGTCACTCTGAATGTTCTAGCAAGATCACATGGATTTTGCGAAGAAACCTGGAATCAAGTTTGAATCAATTAAGAATCAAACTTAGTTGCATTCCAGTTCTCACAAGTTTGATTCGTGTAGAATAGCACAAGTTACCTACCATGAGCTTGTTTGATGCTGGCTCAAGCAGGATTTCCATCTTCATTGTGAATCGTATCACTCAGATGTTCTGGCAATATCACAAGGATAATGCGTAGGACTCGATTGTGTCCTAATGAGATGATAAATTGATCTCGTTTGGCTCTAGACTCAATAAGTGCATTTTGGTAATCGGAGGGTGGAGCAGACTGCCACCTTTTCAATATTAACTGACTCGGAGTGAGAAAGTCAATAGATACGTGTTGATCTCCGTGACAATGAGACAAGTTTCTTTTGAGAGAAACTCGAATGGCTGGGAAGGGTTGTGCATTGCATCACTGGGTTCATGATGACTTGTCTTCAATAGATGTATGGACCCGGTTTCTGCCTAAGTTGCATAGAATATTCAACTCCTTCAATGCTTACCAATACGTCATCATTAGCACCTTGTTGTGATTGTTCCAGTGCTAACTTAAGTACTTGGTCCGCATTCAGCTTCATTCCACTCCATCTTTCCTAAGGACAACTATTTCTAGCTATGGAATGTCCTTGGGTAGATCCCTCCAGTACTGGTTGGATCATAGGACTTAGTTTCCTATCCTAAACCACCTTTTGACTCCATCGTTCCGTCGTGGATAGTAGGTTGTTTTGGGTATAGATCGTAACCATAAACCATTGAAAACCATTCAAAGTGTTTGATAAAAATCAAAGCTTTTAACACTTGAAAGTTTTACATTTCCGAAAAGCTCCCCCTACACACATGCATCGATATACGAAATAGTTTGGCATGTGAAGGAAAGAGTTGCACTTGAGTCTTTAAGATCACTTGTTGCGATATATTACATTTTAATCACATTTTCTCCCCCTATCTCTGATATAAAAAATATAATATTAGAGATACCAATTGATTAAAATATGACAATTTCCGAAAAATCGACGGGAGAAAAACATGTGTGCACGCATGAATCATGGAACATTTTCAGTCGGGTCGCTCCCCCTCAACAATATATGTGTGTCTTGAGACAAAATTTGACAAAATTTTAGAAAGACGACACCACAAAATATGTTGAGGTACGGAGTTGAGATGCCTTTTCTGATATAATATATTACATTTGACAATTTCATATCATTTTCGGAATGTGTTGGATACATAAAATATGACAATTTTAGAGATGTACCCAACAACATTAAAAGGCTTGATTTTAAAAGGCTCCCCCTAAAAAATTGATCAAAATAACATATGACAATTTTGAGATATAAAAACCACTTATGAGGAAGGGAGTGTTGAACACACAATTTTGAAAGATTTAGAAAAACCTTTTGAGAAATTCTTGAAAAATTGTGTTCAACGGTTTTAAAATAATCAGGATAGAGGACTTCTCTTCTATTGATTAGGGAAAGCGCACTGAAACGTACACTCCCCTTTCGGGTCTGTTTTTCATGAGCTCAAAACTTTGATTGTTTTGTGACTAGCTCATGACCGAGAAAAATAAATTTCCCGTTGTGAAGGATAAGTTATCATCCGTGAAAACTTTCCTTAAGTTGAAGTTCGAGTTCTAAGCTAACATTTACTTAGAAATCGTTTTTCATGAACTTAAAAACTTTGAATGTTTTTATGAGAAGCTCATGACTGAGAAATATGAATTTCTCGTTGAGAAGGATAAGTTATCGTCCGAGAGAAACTTTCCTTAGTTGAGGTCCGAGTTCTAAGCTGTGATGCGCCTAGAAGTCATATGCACGGGCTTAAAACTTTCGAATAGTTTTAATGTAAGCTCGTGTCCGAGAAAAATCGAATTTCTCGTTTTGAGGATAAGTCATACTCGGGATGAAATTTCCTGTCTTGTGAGCCCGGGTTACAGTCTGTAATTTGACTATAAGCCTTGTACACGAGCATAAAACTTTTGAATAGTTTTAATATAAGCTCGTGACCGAGAAATATAAATTTCTCGTTTTGAGGGTAACTTATCGTTGAAGAGATAAAGTTCCCTTTCTTTGACGTTCGAGTTACAGCCTGAAATGTGACTGTAAGTCATCTTGAATCTTACTTGTGAAACCCTTGAGACACGTATTTCTCCGATATCTGCTTCTTCAGCAACCAAACTCTGAGAGTGTCTTTCTTTGAACGGTATGAATATGGAAAACCTTTGTGTTCTTGTTGAACCTTTATTTTAATACCTGCACTTTTATCAGTAGTTTGTATGCTTGCTTGTGGGTTAGTGATATCTTTGTGAGAACCGTGTTGGGGTTCACCTTGAACCTTTTTTGTGCTAGGGGGAAATATCTTTCCTGTAGGAACCCACCTAAGACCAATTGTTTTAAAGGTTCTACCCGTTGGTATCCACCTAAGACAGGATCTAGGAGTCATAGGTTTCTCATGCACAGCGGAAGACTTAGTTGGAGAAAACCTATTTCCTTTAGGGTTCCATCTTTGAGGTGCTCTAGCTTTTTGGTTCACCTTGTTCAGGACTTTAGTGATACAATCATCATGAATGGCATTAAACACGCATTTGTTACATTTCGTGCAAACAAAGTGCTTAGCATCTGAGAAGTCTCTAGAGTTCCTAGGGTTGGCAGAATTGTGCACATCATAGAAGGGTCTAGAATTCCTAGATGCGTGAACAACGCTCCTAGGTTGTGGTTTGGTCCTATCTCTTGCTTGTGTCTTGTTTTTAGCATCCTCTAGATAGCTTTTATGACCCGTGTCATTTGAACTACGCCTAGGCATGTTCTTGGAGCTAGATCTAGAGTTGCCTGAAGCATTCATGTGATCGGGTTTTGCAGAAGCAGTTTGTCTTAAGGTCGGTCTAGATTGTGGAGTGACTGGTTTTGGCAAATTGCTATGCGTGTCAGCTTGGGAGGCAAACCTCTGGTTCGACGTTTTAGGTCGTTCAGACTTAAACGCATTCGTTTTAGGTCGTTTAGACTTAAACGCATTCGGTTGTCTAGCAACTGAGCGTGGTCTGATTGGTTGAGAGAGAGGTTTCCCCAAGACAGACTGTTTAGCAAAGTTAGTATCCACACTATTTCCTTTTAACTTCCTTAATTCATTCTTTACTGCAGTCAGTGCAAAAACCTTTTCCTGAATCTGAGCTTTTAATTGCTCATTTTGTAGAAGTAATTGAGCGACACGTTGTTCTAACTTAATGTTCATATTATCAAATATGTCGTTATCAGCATTCGCGTCATTACTTTCTACAGTGTCGATAGGTTGCACAGATATTTCACTTAATGAAGCAGGCGGAGGACTTGGATTTTGAGAAGCCAACTTTGATTCTAACAAATTTATTTGTTTCACAAAATGTTCTTTTTCCGCGTTGAAATCTTGAATCTTACGATCCAATTTTTGTTCAAGAACAACATTTGCTTTTTCAAGTTTTTCAAAATAAGCTTCAAACTTGTCATTTTTCTTTGAAAATTCGAGTTTGGCATCCTCAAAATCTTTTGTCGTTTGAGCTAAGAGAGTTTCGAGCTCATGAGTCTTAGAATCAGTATTTAATGGTACCTCAGCCATTGGCTCATTGTCACATGTGGGTCTGATAGCTGTAACAACCACTTCTGTATCTTTCCCTGAGCTTGTGCTGGTATGATGAGTTTCTGATTCTGACCTGCTGCTTTCTGTATCAACCGAAGAAGCATCCAATGCTTGATCTTTATCGACAGTGCTCTCTTTCATCTGCATCAGTCTTTGATTCACCCTTCTTTCCAATTGTCTTTGATGGCTTGTTCTTTCAGCAACTGACTGCTTTATATTACTCATGTGTTGAAGAAGTGTATCTTTGAACGCTTGAAGATCTACGAGAGTATATTTGGTAAAGTATGTGCTTGTGAACTCTCGATCGTTTTTAGATAAGCTACTTGAGTTAATGAATTGCTAGAACTGAAGGTTGAGAGATAAAAGGATGTCCATTGATAGAGTCTCGTGAAGAACATCTTTGTTAAGTTCAAGTTGAAGATGGTCCATATTAAATAGCATCGTTTTGATGAATGTCTCAACATCTTGACCAAATAGTAGAACGAATACCCGTTTGAATCCAATTTCAATACGAGTGCCTGTTAGGTCTTCTCTTGAAAGAACCTGAAGGTGTGACTGAAGCAACTTAAAGTGTTCCATGCATCTTTCTTTTGCTTTCGACATCTTGTATTTTATTGCATGAACGGTTTTGGTTGTAGAATCCTTGTTAGTAGGTTTACTGATTGGAGTCTCAATGTTTGTCTGAACCTTTGGATTCTGCATCTTCTCTTTATTCATCTCAGTCATGGACGTTGTTGTTGTTGAATCCACGAAGATGTCCATTGAACGGATGTCTCGAAGAAGATATGATGTGTATGGATTACGGATCTTAGTGGATGTGTTGTGATTTGATTATGGTTGAAATTCCAAAAATTCTAATTTTTTCTCAGTCCGACAATAAATTCCTCAGTCTGACAAAACGGTAAGCCGAAAAAATTTTAAATCACCAAATTTTGAAATCGAGTTAGAAATTGCCAAAAACTGGTAGGGAAAAAATTTGAAAAATGACAAATTTTTACAAAAAACTAAAACCTAAAATGGCCTAAAAATTTGAATTTTGGTCCGAAAATTCGAATTTTTGATCGAAAATTTTTTCGCATCGCCAAAATTTGAAATTGAAACTTAAATGGCCTAAAAATGGTCTAGGAAAAAATAATTTTTTTTTTAATCTTCGTGTAAACTACGTTCCGAAACTAGTCTAGATAGTGGCTACGTCTAAAAATTACTCAAACAAAATACCCATCGGAATGTCCAGATCGGAATACCCTAATCGGAATGTCCTTGTCGGAATGCCAAATCGGAATACCCTAATCGGAATGTCCTTGTCGGAATGCCAAATCGGAATGCCAAATCAGAATGACCAATCGGAATGTCCAAATTGGAATACTCAAATCGGAATGTCAAATCGGAATGACAAATCGGAATGTCCAAATTGGAATGACCAATCGGAATGTATAAACCCTATTCCGATTACACTGATCGGAATAACTGTAAGCCCTTTTCTGATGACCTGATCGGAATAATTCCCACTTTTCTCGAACAAAACTCAACCAATTCGTGATTTTAAGCCAAAAAATGATCAAAACACCCAAAATTTTGTGTTTTTAGCCAAGGTAACAATACCAAATCTCTACCACAACTATGTAGAAGATTTGTATCAAGAAAAAAACCATAAAAAACACAAGAAAAATTTTTGGGACGTGATATATAGATCAAAATGACCACGAAAAATTAAGAACACACCACACGAATCTTCAATCACCTATCCACTATAAGATTTAGAAGAGATTTAGAAGAGATATTTACAGAGATAAAGAGAAGAAAGTAGAGAGAGAAACAAGAGAGAATTTGGAAGGTTAAACACTTTTAGAGAGAGAAATAAAATGTTAACCGACACCCTCTTCCACATGTGGAAGAGGGTTATATATGCCACGGCTCTAAGGCCTTTGTGGGCTTCATCTTGGGCCGGGCTTGGCTTTCACTTGGGCATATAGCCACTAACAAAGACAATATTAGCTTAAAGTCCAAGCCCGGTTTTCCCGACTAACCTATTACAACACAAGACCTTTAACGACTAAGATGACCTATTACATTCTTGTTCGACTATATAAAATATAGGGCTAACACTTTTGTATGTGTCAGCGTCTGAATATGAGGCGTTGACAAGACATGTTCCAGCGTTGACACATGTTGATCCAGTAACTAGATGCATGTAAGAGTCCTTTTGATCAAATTGGCCTTCACTGTGTGAGAAGAAGGCCATGTTACTATTGGTAGACTTACTTCCATGCTCCAAAAGAGTTTCATTCTCCAACAGCCTCAGTTGATTGTAGATATCATCAAAAGTAGAACTTTTGTGAGTGTTATTGGCAAGAATAGATCTTGCCTCAATCTTCCATGCATCACCCAGGCTTTTCAGAAAAGTGGCATTAATGTCAACATCACCAAGTTGTGTCCCCATGAAGGACAACTTGCTTGTAATGTCAAGCAATCTGCTTCTCACACTGCTAAGCTTCTCATTAGGTTGAGCCTTAAAAACAGCATACTCATGCATGAGTTGCTTCTTCTTCTCTTCCCTAGTATCTACTTAAGATCCATTTTCACTTCATCAACTGAGAAACCATCATCATGGAAACGAGCAATGCGTGTTCAGACAGAGAAGAACGAGAGATGCAACTACAAGAACAAGTCCTTAAACAACGTTGTATGCAAGCTTTCAGTGATCTTAAAACGAATCTAAAACGTCTAGAAAGAGAGACCTTCTCGTACAATCCTTTGTATATGCGTGCTTTTCATTCCTTTTTCGGAAATGATCATCGCACGTTCACTTATGACTTAAGAGACCACTTGAAGAATCTTGAGAATGAATTACTCAACAAAAACCTTCATGAGACAAACTCCAAGAATGCCTTCAAAATACTCAGAACACCGTTTCAACCATTCTTTGCTTCACAGCTATTCAAGAATCCCAACTTTGAGTCAGAAGTTCGAGATGCAAATCAACACTTCAAAGACTACACTACAATGGAAGCAAAATCATTTAGAGATTTGATATTTGGAAACATGGAATCAATTGAGAGGCTTTTGGATGAACGCCTACTTCATGCAAAAGACATGATCAAGAAGATGATTGACAAAAGGCTGAAAATGCAAGAGTGCACGGTTGCAAAGACTCATGTAATGGATACGAGTCCAGTTTCAACTGTAAGTAACGAGACAATATCGAGTAATGCAACTGACAGCTGCAGAACAGGGAAAACAACGCATGGTGAACAGAATGATCATAACAGCTCTGGGAAAGACAACAGCAGCTCTGAAAAACAACACATCGACTCTGAGACTGAGAATGTCATAAGCAATACACCTTCCTATGATAATGGTCCTGTTTACGATTCTGAGCCATTGGAAGAGGTACACAATGCTGAATTTAATGTGTTTGCCAATGCCAATACGCATGAGCATAGTGATCAAACAACAAACCTTATTGACACATGTATGACGGAAAAGGTTGATAGCAATACCACACCCAATTCATCAGCCATGTGCAATAATGAGTTTGAGGATGATCAACATGCAAATGAGTATGATGATGAGGAGCGTGTCGCGCTTGCTAATTTAATTGCTAGTTTACAAAAAGATGTCAATGAAACTAGAAAGAGTCAAAAGCAATTAAAGAAGGAAAACACATCGCTCACTCAAAACTTTGAAGAATGCAAAGCCGCTCTAATTAAATCTAATGAGACCCTTGAAAGTAATAGGGCTGAGCTTCTTCAAAAGACCAAAGAGCTTGAGGGGTACAAGGGTAGTGCGTTAAAAAGTCAAAAGGACGATTTTGAAAACAAATATAATACAACTCTTGAGTTATTAGCCAAAGAGAAGCGTCAATATAATGTTTTCTTAATGGATGAACGTCAAAAAACGTACCTTGCAAATACCAAAGTTAACGAACTTGAACAAAAGCTCTCTATGACCACTACTGATTCTGCTAAAATTCTTGAGGATAAGAAACAAGAGGTAGATGCGTTAAAACAAGAATTCAAAAGTAGATACGAGAAAGAAACTGAAAAAGTAACAAAATTAGAAGAACAAGTCGAATTTTTGAAGAACGTTGTTTATAAAACGCATGATTCTATTCAATCCGTAAGAATGCTAGCACCTCCATCAATGTTTAAGGGTCAAGCTAGCTTTGCAAGTCCTGAGTACCTTGCCAAAGCTCAAGCTGCGAACCCGTGTCTTTATCTTGATGAGACTGAAAGGACAGATCTTGATTGCATGCCTGTTAGTGCTAATATTGAAGAGACTGACCTTTGGGATGATGATATTCAACCACTTGTCAATAAGGAGTTTGTGAAACCATATAATTATGCTTATGAGAATAGTCTTTATGGTCTTTTCAACAAACAAACTCAGAAAACTCGTGAGGAAGTGTTTCTAGAATGCAAACAAAAGAGAATTCAATGGAAGAAAGCATTTGCCCCTAAGAAATCTAATTGTTTACAAATACATAAACTACCTCCCTCTAGATGAATCTAAAAGCAAGAGTAGGAAAACATTAGGTATTCTTAAACACCACATAGATAATGTTAAATCTATTGTTGAAAGAGACTGGGCCAAACGAGAAAATGCTGAGTGGACACGTCCGATTCCTCAAGATATTACCTTGCTTGTGAAAGAACTCTTAATTCCTAACACGGCGTTGATTAAAGAAACTGTTCTTCAACTTGAGGAGTTCATTCGGACTGAAATGTATGATGATTTAAAATACGTTGAATCTCTTGAGAAACACATTGATGATCTTCAAATGGAGAAGTCTGATTTTTCAGATGAATATGACTTACTCTTGCAAGAATGCGTTTCTAAAGATGTTATGTGTGCTTATTTTACATCTTGTGCTGATATTGATGAATATTCTGAAGTTGCATGCCAATATCTTGATAAGATCAAAGAATGTGAACGTCTTGAAATTGAGCTTTCGAAACGTAAAGAAAATGTTGACAAAAAGGATTTTGAGTTACTTCAACACAAAACTGATTTCCTTCAAAAACATTGTCATTCACTTGAACTTGCTTTGCAAAAAGATGTTGGTCGTTTTCCACATGATAATAAATTGCAAGAAAAACTTTCCCAAACATTTCGAGAAATGAATGAACAGGATTTGGAAATTAAAGGGTTGAAAGCTCAGTTACAAGACAGGGACAGAGCGATAGTAGAGTTGCAGAAACTCGTTGCTGAAATGGGTGGGAAAATCGTGGAACCTAGCATTAAGAAACCTGGTGTTCGACAATCCAATGCCTACAAGGACCCAAATCTGTCTATCTTAGGAAAACCGACTCCGTTCTCCAATTCTTCTCATATGAAGTCTAGGTTACCCCCTAAGACTGATGTGCAACCAAGTGTTCCAAAACCATCCATATCACCCTATGTTCCTCCATTTAGAAAGCACACTGTTGCTAAACCCAACCATGTGAATGCACCTAGCGCTTCTAGGACTCCTCCAAAACGTGTGACATTCACGTCCACAAAGGAATCAGTAGGTTCAAATGACCTCGTTCATACCCACAACCTGGAGGATGCGAAACAAAAAGGGAAGCTTCAGAAAGACAAACCAGTGTATGAACAACCTAGTTCGCCAAATCCCGCTAGAGTTCTACACACTCCTAATGGTAGTCAACCAAAACCTAGGATCCCTCTTCAGCAATCTAGGAATTGGAAACCATCCATGAATAGTCGTGTTTCAAACACTACGCCTGAACGATTTGGAAAACAAAGGAATACAAGTACTCTCGTGAATCCCAAATTCCCTGTATGTCCCACTTGCAAAAAGGGCATTCGCAATGGAAATCATGACCATTGCATTTTGCAATACCTCTATAAGGTAAAATCTCGTTCCTTTGAACGAAGATCGAATACAGAATCCCATAAGACACCAAGGAGATACAAACCCGTCGCAAAGAAGAGCAACAACATCAAATCTGAAACTTGGATTAAAAAAGGACTTAGTTTCTCTCCAAAGAAGTCTTCCGCTGTGCAAGAGAAAGCTACTCCTAAATCTAGTCTTCAGTGGAAACCAACGGGTCGGATCTTCACGGAAGTTGGTCTTAAGTGGATTCCAATAGAGAAGAGTGATGACACCTGTACCAGCACTAATGCTACTGTTCTACACGCTGAAAAGGAATTTGTTACTCCTAATTCTAGTATTTGTGCAAACTCTTCTTCTGTGATTGCAGGTACAACAACAGATTCTGAACCCACTTCTCCTTCTTCAAAGGGTTCCAATTCTGTATATTCGATATCACCTTCTTCTGCTGTACAAAAGTCTATTTTGGATTATTTTCGAAAAACTTGAGAAAACAAAAAATATAATAAAACGTAAATATCCATAGAAAAACAAATTAAAAAATGGAAAAAACTTTCAAAATACCAAAAATATTCCTCTCGACATGTCTTTCAGTATCGATAATATGGACGTACCTAGAAATGTCGCTCAATAACGACACGGGTGTGTACATAAAGCTCGAATGAAAGTTGTAAATATTTTTCAAAACATGTCATTAGAATGATTTACAATTACCTCAGATTATGACTCGTACTTCCAAGAAAGGAAAGTTGATCACGAATGATAACTTATCCTTAACAACGAGAAAATAAGTTTTCTCGGTCATGAGCTCTCATTAAAAACATTCTAAGTTTTTAAGCTCATGTAAACGACTTACAGTTAAATGTCAGACTGTAACTCGTAATTCAAATAAAGGAAAGTGTATCTTTAAAGATAACTTATCCTACCAAACGGGTAGAGCAATCTATTTTGGGTTGAGCTTGTCACAAAACATTCCACGTTTTGAGCTCAACACAATGGCTTGTAATCACTTTCAGATTGCAACCCGGATCTAAATTCACGGGGGAGTGTACGCTTTTGTACTCTTACCCTTAGCAAAAGAAGTTAAATCTTCTTACACTTGAGTGGATTCGTCAAGACATTCAAAGTCTATGAACTCAAGTTATGCTTTAGAAAAACCTTTTCGTCAAAAAGAATTGATTTTTCAAAAAGCATTGAACACAATTTTTTCAAGAATTTCTCATTGATATTCAAAATCTTTCAAAAATTGTGTGTTCAACAACTCCTATCCTCAAAAGTTTAATGTGGATCAAATCCTGGTAATGACAATTCCATTGGATCAATTTTCGAGGGGGAGCAATTCAACTTCATGCAAAAGATTAACACATCTTTCTCCCGAAGATTTTCAAGACTATTTTTCAAAATATATTTTAATCAAATTTGGTATCTCTAATATCAAAAGATTTTATATATTAGAGATAGGGGGAGAAAATGTGATTAAAATGTGATCTATAAGACTCAAGCACTTTAACTCTTACCCACATGTGCGAAACACTTTCGATTATCGATGCACATGTGAAGGGGGAGTTTTTCTGAAACGACAAAACTAGCAAGGTGTTAAATGTTTTTCAAACACTTTGTTAGAATTTAAAGTGGTTTTCATGGTTACGATCAAATACCCACAACATCTTTAATTCACGACGTTATTGGTGTCAAAAGGGTAGTTAGGTTTTAGTCCTATGATCCAACCAGAACCGGAGGTATCTTCCCAGGGACAATCCAATAGATTATTAGAAGTCCTTAGGAAAGATGGAGTAGAATGTGAACGTAGCAGAATGCCGACTAAGTACTTATGCTAGCACTGGAACAATCACAACAAGGTGCTAGTAATGATGTCTTGGTAAGCATTGAAGGGGTTGAAGAATGAAAAAGAAATGTAAGGATAAAGGGTCTAAAGAAAGAAGCCCTCCATACAACTTAGGCAGAAACCGGGTCAACTCATCATGAAGACAAACTTATCATGGACCCAGTGATGTGAAGCACAACCCTTTCCTAGCTACTAAGGCTTCTCTCAAAAGAAGTTTGTTTTATTGTCACGGAGATCAACACGACTTCTATTGACTTTCTCACTCCGAGATAGTTGATATTGAATAGGTGGCATCTGCTCCAGCCTCCGATCACTAAAAGTGCACAAATCGAGTCTAGAGCCAAGAGATCAATCAAATCTCGTTAGGACACACGGATGAAGATCAAGAGAGTCCTACGCTATATCCTTGCGATATTGCTAGAACACTCAGAGTGATACTAATTAGTATTCACAATGATGAGTGGAAATCCTTCCAGTGTTAACATCAAACAGCACTGCGGTAGGTCATATGCAAGATTCTTTATGAATTGAACATATGTAAAACTGAAAAGCAACAGTGGTTTTATTCTGAATTGATTCAAACTCGTTTCAGGTTTCTACGCAATATCTTTACGGTCTTGCCATAACATTCAGAGTGATATTCCTTAATAATCACAGTGACGAATGGAAATCCTTCTAGCGTCAACATCAAACAGCGCTACGATAGGTGACTTGTGAGATTCTCATGAATCAAACTTTTGTCAACTGGAAAGCAACAACGGTAAGATTCTTAATGAATCAAACTTGTTCCAGGAATTTGAATTGACGACTTTAATCAAGCGGATATTTATCCAATTGATTCACTCTTTATGTTCGCAGTCTTGCTTTGAGACGGTCGAGTAAAGAGAACGGCTAGTACTGCCGCGAAACCCTGTCAAGGAGATTCTTAATTGAATCTACCTGATCACAGGTACGATATTTAATATCGTATAACGGTCTTCACCGACCGGAGGTAAGACGCTACCGATTTAGGACGAATGTCAAAGCCATTCAGTCCGTGTCTATGTTTTGTCTCGAGAAGGTGGCGTCACGGTGTACTCAGCAAAGTCAAAGATTCACAACCACATATTCATGCCCAAAGACTTATCCAACAATTGATAGTGTGAGCATGAGGATAAAGACACAAGATCGCAAGATGGCAATGACAAGTCAAGAATGATTTGAAGATCTCAAGACTTAAAGACAAAGTCGAAAGACAATGACAAAGGCTCAAAGATCACAGCATGAAGGAACAAAACTACTGTTACACGTTCAAGACTCATTTATGACGAAATTCATAAATCTCCATTGGAATCCAAATATCAAAGAGGAATGACCTCACATTGGGGGAGATTGTTAGCCTCAAAATATTGAGTCAAACAAGAATGTTCGGTCATAGGTTTCTATTGTAATATTTATTAGAACGTTGTAATAAGTAGTTATTTAGTCGTGGTTCACGGGCTTGGATTTAAACTAATTAAAGTCCAAAAGACAAGCCCGGCCCAACATATAGTCCATTAAAGCCCGCATGTGGGTGGACTATATATACTACCCTCCTAGCATGTTAGGAGGGTGGATGGTCATTTGTAAAAAATTCTTTTCTCTAATCTAATCTCAAAAAGTTAATCATCTCCTCTCTACTTTCTCTCACTACTTTCTCTCTCTAGGAATTCATCTCTTCTTCATCTATTTTCTTTCTTTATTCATTGCTTAATCATCACAAATATATGGGACAACAGAATCTAACTTATAAAGCACAGAAGAACAAGATTACTTTTTGTTAGCCGTATTTTTTATATAGTCGAACAAGAATGTAATAGGTCATCTTAGTCGTTATTGGTCTTGTATTGTAATAGGTTAGTCGGGAAAACCGGGCTTGGACATTAAGCTAATATTGTATAAGTTAGGGGCGTAAGCCCAAGACAAAGCCAAGCCCGGCCCATGTCACTTAAACCCACGGCCCAACAAGCCAAGGTTATATATACCCTCTTCCATGTGTGGAAGAGGGTGTTGGTCATTATTACTTTCTCTCTCTAGTAATCTTTTACCATCCAATCTCTCTATAGTTTCTCTCTCTACTTTTCTTCTCTTTCTCTCTCTAAATATCATTAGTATTGTGTGTTATGGATTGAAGTGGGATTAACACTTTTAACTATTTGATTCTCTTATTAATCGACTTGAATGAGGTACATAAAAGACATTGTACCTATGTTCCTTTTATAGAGTAACGAACCCTAGAAACCTTAGAATATTCTATAAAGATAATTATATCACAAACGATATATTATCAATATAGGTATATCACATAAGATATACTCTACCTATAACTATGACATATATTATACAAAGATATATTCGTCCTAATCATCATAGCAGTACTTACTTTATAAGTAGCAGTACTTACTATGTACCGCGTTAACACTAACGGTACTTACATAACACTAACAGTACTTAGAATATACTAATGGTACTTGACACTTAACAAATAATTCCCAACAATCCTCCCCTAAACAAGAAATGATAACTTGTTGTCTTCTTGTTTCTTTTGTACTGTATGTATTAAAAATACATGTCTTCAGTCTTTTCATCCTTGGATTGAACTTGGTAATTTGCATTTGAATCGAACTGAATGTAGCCAAACACTTCAAATATAGATCTTCTTCTGATAAGATAATCTTCAAACATTATGAGTATCATCTTTGTCTTCAAACTATGATCTTCTTGTGTCTTCTAAGCATTCATTCATCTTTGCAGAATCAGTTATTGTCTTCTTGAGTTTAGTCCTTGAACTCTTGATCATAAATCTTTGTCTTAATTCGATGATAACAAAACCTTCTAATTATTATTTTTAAATACTTCTTTGCCTGCAATCTTCATACCTGAAATAAAACAGTTAACAACAAACACCAATCTGTATTGGCTTCATGATTTTTAGTAAATCACTATCTATCAACGGATTTGATAAGTTCTTTACCAGTTAGCCGTACACTCTGGAATAGCCAATACTTTATTCACAAAGAATAAGGTGTAATGAAAACCTTACTTTTTTTGGTAAATTGTCAACCATCAACGGATTTGATGAAGTCTTTACCTAGTACCGTTTGTCTAGGACTAGCCAACTCTTTGTCTCGAAACAAGGTGAGTTAGAACCATATAGTTTTTAGCAAACTATCAGCTTTCAACGGATTTGATAAGTCTTTACCACAAATTGTTTGCTTATGGACTAGCCAGTTCTTATGTGTGTTAGACATGGTGAACTGAGAACCATTTGTGAAGTGTGACTAAAAGTCAAACACTTAAGATTCTTTCCCAGCTTCTTCCTCATCTTTCAAATCCTTGATTTGTTGTTTAACCATTCTGATCAACTCCAAAGCATCAGCAGACTCTTCTTTAACTTCTAATTGTTGTTCTAACATCCTTTCCAACAATTTTTTTTGAAGGGGTAAGTTTTCTTTTGCAGCATATAGTATGTAACATCATCTACATCCAAAATATGCAATCCACATGACCTGTAATATCTCCAGTAACTAGGAACCTGATCCTCCAATACCTTCAACATTTCTTGATCACAGTTGTATGGCTCATACATAAAGAGAAATTCCCTATATAATAGTGATACTTCAGTTTTACCTGCACTGGCTTCTTGAACTAACCTTAAAAGATCTTGAATATCTTGTCTATCAAGAATGTGAAGAATGTCTTCCAAAAGTCTGAATACTCTTGTTGTGCCATCAGTTCTCTGAATTCCATGAGCTTCAAGTCCTTGATCTGTAGAGTAAATCCACTTAGCAATGGATGCTCTTTTTCCAAAAATCTTTGTATCAATACATTGATCTTCAAATTTCACAATCTTCAAGTACTTCTTTAAGCTCTCATCATCATCACTATCTTCTGCTGTTGTTTTAGCTCTCTTAGCTTTCTTCTTTAGCTTTGTTGATCTTTTCCTTTTAACACTCTTGGAAATTCCCTCAAGTTCTGTTGAACCCTCTTCCAAGCTTGTATGTACCATTTCCTCAGTATGTACTGTTGTATGTAATGTTGACTGTGTATGTACTGCTTGTACATTTTCAGTCTGAGCAATACCTTGAGTTTCAACTCCTGTATTCATTCTTTGAGCAGTCTCTTCCTCCCTTGAACTTACTTTCTCCTTTCTATTCTTCCTTACATAAGTGGTCTTGATAGGTGGAGATGTACTTGTAGGTTCAGCAGTACTTGGCTTAATTCTAGGAGTACTACCAAATTGTCTTTGTTGTTGCAGATGTTTCTTGAATTCTTCAACAGCTTTCTTGTCTGCTTCAGATCCAATCTCAACAAAATTCAATTCAGTCCTCTTACTTTTCTCATACAAAGTCTTGATTTCTTCAAAATTCTTCTTGACCAGCTGAATATGAGTAAATCCTTTAACTTTCTTTAGAAAGTTCATCATTTGATTTCTAATCTGCATAGTAGTTGGAGGCTTAATCTTTTCTTTCCTTCTCTTTTCAACAAAGAACCTTTGTTGCTCCCTTACTAGATCATCAATCAATTTTGATTTCTCTTCTTCATCATATGCATCTCTCTCTTCAGCTATCAATGAGTCTGCAAGAAGCTCACTAGCATGTATCTCAGCTCGAATCATGTCATACTCTTGTATGTTCCATTCTTGCTGTATCCTTTTAGCTTCTAACAAATCTTGCTTTGTTGCAAGTTCTTCCTGCAATTTATTTTCACGAATTTGTGCTTGCATTCTATAAGCAAATTCCTCATCATGGTCTATTTGATTTAATCTGTACATGACTTTGTTTATATCATCATCTGAATCAGTTTCTTCTTAAGATTCTGATAATAATTGCTTCTTCCCCTTGTCCTTTGGATTAATCTTAGGTAACTTCTTCTTCAGCTTGGCAACTACATCTTCATTAGCTAGCTGTTGAATGACTATACCTTTTGTAGGGTGTGAAGCTTGAACTTTCTTACCTTGAATTTGATCCTTTGTGGCAAGAACTTCTTGTTGTGTCTTTTTCTCTACTTCTGCTTGCTTAGTCTTCTCAACTAAGTTCTTCTTTAAATCAAGCAGTAATTGGGCTAAAGTCTCATTTTCTCCAAAAGAAGTTTGACTTTCTAGTGAAGGATGATCACCAGCGGTACTTGCAATCGGCTTAGTTGGCTTAGCAGTACTTGGGTCTTCAACAATGTCAGCAGTACTTGCAGTCGGCTTAGTTGGCTTAGCAGTACTTGGATCTTCAACAATGTTGACTTCACCAGTATTAGACACACTTATTTCTTCAATCACTTGTGTATTCCTAGATACTCTTTCTTCCATAGAAGCTATCATATCAACTTGCACTTCTTCAGTCTTATCTGATTTATTGCTTTGTGGTGATAGAGCAGGAAACTGAATAGAAATTTCCTCTAACTTCTCATAGAAAGCACTCCAATTAGCTTGAAGTGGTGATTGAATTGATGGTTAATGTTTCTGCAACTTGTGGCTCCTCTGGCTGATTTACCAACTTTTCTTGAACTTGTGGTTCCTCTGGCTGAGTTACCAACATTTCTTGAACTTGTGGTTCCTCTGGAGTAGGTTATGGGTCTTGCTATTGAATCTACATATCTGAAGGTCCATCCACACCAGTCTCTAAACCAGTTCCATCTTTATAAGTCCCCATGACATCTTCATCCAATTCAAAATTAATGTCATTTCCAAAGATACTTGTCTGATTATCAGAAGAAGGTGGTTGTTCTTCATTATTCCTTCCATGTTCTTCATTATTCCTCCCCTGTTTGGATGCATTTAGTTGCCTTTTCTTGTGGTTCCTGAATCTTTGCTTCTTGATTGCAGATTCTGAACAGATCTATATTGCCTTATCCAAGGTGACACTTTGTTCCTTAACTTGAGTAGGCTAGCTTCCACTTTAGCAATTTTCTTGTCTTGAACAAGCCTTTCTTTCTGCAATACATGTACCTGTTGGGACAAACTTGTACATAAAGCAGTTAAATTTGCAACATCCACCACCTCTGGTGCTTGTGCTTGTGGTGAACCACTAGCAGCAATAGAAGCAGCAGGTGTATGGATCATCTCATCAGTGATTGGTGGAACACCAACATTGTGAGAAGAAGATTGTGAATCTTCTAGAGAGTGGGAGCTCTGGTGAGAAGGAGTTTGCTGAGAAGCACTAGCATTGCTAGGTTCCTCACCTTCTTGATTGGCAGGTTGGGCTAACATATGAGCAAACAATGGTGTTACTGTTCCTGTAAAGGCATTGCCTTGTTTGGTCAAGAAAGAGAAAGTTCTCTTTGTGAATGAAGGAACATCTCATGTGAAGGTCTACGTAATCTTTGGCCTATTCTACATGATGGATTAGATGGATTAAGTTGGTTGATTAAATGATAAATATAAGAAAGATGAAGGAGGGAGATGATGGAGTAGAGAGAGAAAGGAGAGAAGGGAGAAGAATAGAGAGAGAAAGTAAAGATGGAATGAATAATGTAAAAATGAACAACAATCACGAACCCCTCCTAACATGCTAGGAGGGGTATATATAGCCCACCCTACATGTGGGCTATAAGGACTATACGTTTACTAAGTAGATCACGAGCCCATTACATAATTATCGTTGGAGCGACCGATCCTTCATAAATACGTAAAAACGTATTTCCAACAATCTCCCCCTAAGGGAGGTCGCTCCAAGTTACAAAGTTCTAAATATTCTATATCTCGTGATCTATGCTAACTAAGATGTGACCGAGACTTTATTGGGAAAAACGTATTTCCAACAATCTCCCCCTAAGGGAGGTCACATCTTTTTACAAAATCTTAAACCTAGCTTCTATGCTTGAGTCTTCGATCTTGTTCTTGTGAATATGCTTGATGTGATCTTTGACTTTAGTCTTGAGCATGTTTCCTTGCCTTGACCTTGTTCATTCTTCACTTGTGATATTTGCCTCTTCGTGACTTCATGTTCCACATACTTATACTTTTAAATTCTTGAAAGCTTCAGAGTTTGATACAGCGGAAGACTTGACCTTCAGGCTTTCTTGAATTTGTTGAAGTACTAATTGTATGTAATATAAGCATGTGGTGACGACTTCTACTGGATTGTACACCGCAATGCCACCTTCTTGTTACACTGCATAAGACAGTTAGCAACAAACAATATACACGGATGAAATGGCCTTGAACATTTCATTCTAATTCGATAGCATTTTACCTCCGGTCGGTGAAGACCGTTGGACGATATTAAATATCGTACTTGTGGCAGGTAGTTTCAATAAAGAACCTCCTTGACAAGATTTCGCGGGTAAAACCGTTCTCTTTACTCGACCGTCCAAAGCTGACTGCGAACGTAAAGAGTGAATCATTTGGATAATCTTATCCGCATGATTTGAAGCCGTCAATTCATGTTCCTGGAACAAGTGAAGTTCAATTAAGAACCGCACCGTCGTTGCTTTCCAGTTGTCACTAGCTTGATTCATATAGAATCTTGCAAGTTACCTACCAAGTGTTGTTTGATGTTAACACTAGAAGGATTTCCATTCGTCACTGTAACTACTTAATAGTATTACTCTGAATGTTCTGGCAAGATCACTAAGATATTGCGTAGAGGCCTGGAACGTGTTTAAATTCATTTAAGAATTAAACCACTGTTGCTTTCCAGTTATCACAAGTTTGATTCATAAAGAATCGCACAAGTCACCTACCATGAGCTTTTTGATATTCGCTCAAGAAGGATTTCCATCTTCATTGTAAATACTTTCGTATTACTCGGATGTTCAGGCAAGATCATGAAGATTTTGCGTAGGACTCTTAAGATCTTTCTTACTTTTCATGGTGTGTGAAGAAGTAAGGAAATATGAAATTGTGTCCTAATGAGATATTTGATGATCTCAAATGGCTCTAGACTCGATCGTGCATTTTGGATTTTAGTGATCGGAGGCTGGAGAGGAGTGCCACCTTTTCAATACCAATTTATTCGGAGTGAATAAACCAATAGATAATGTGTTGATCTCCGTGTGATTAAAACAAATACCTTTTGAGAGATATTTGAGTTAGCTGGGAAGGGTTGTGCATTGCATCACTGGGTCCATGATGTCTTTCTTCAATATCAAGAATCATTAAAAATGATCTCAATAGCATATGAATTGACCCGGTTTCTGCCTAAGGTTGTAAGGAGGGCTTCTTTCTTTACACCCTTTATCTTTACAATTCTTTTTCATTCTTCAACCCCTTCAATGCTTACCAATACGTCATAACTAGCACCTTGTTGTGATTGTTTCAGTGCTAACTTACGTACTTGGTCGGCATTCAGCTACGTTCACAATCTTTCTCCATTTTTCCTAAGGACTACTATTTCTAGCTATGGAATGTCCTTGGGAAGATTCCTCCGGTTCTAGAGAAATCATTGGACTATAACCTATCCTACCATCCTTATGTCACCACAATCTTCATCATCGTGAATAGAGATGTTTTGAGTAAGTGTATGTCACCATGAAATCCATTTTGAAGTGTAATTCCATTTTGCTCCCCCTTAACATATGCCACGATATCCGAAAACATTTCGCACATGTCGGGATGAGCTAGCACGTTAAGTCAAACCATTTGTGATTAATCATTTCCCATATTAAATCACATTTTCTCCCCCATATTAAAAATATTAACTCAATCAATGTTTTTAATATCAATTGATTTAATAGCGTTTTAAGAAAATTTGGGAAGAAAAATGCAAATCTAATTATCTTCATGAATTACACAAGCTCCCCCTCAAATTAATGAGGGTGTACTTGAAACGTAAATTAAATACCTTTTAAACACAAGTGTAAGGTATTTATCACGTGCAAAGATCATATATGATAATGAATTCACAAGATTAGCAATTTACGAGGTTGGACCTGAATAATGGAGAACATCATATGAAAGAGCACATGGTTCTTGTTCACGAATGTTGGTCTTCCTCGTAACTTCTGAAGTTATCTCTTGACTCCATGTGTATGATTGATATCGTTGTCTTAACACCAATATGTGAACTTGGCACTCTCGGCATCAAGAATTCTAAATGCTGGACAATTGCTCCCCCTCAATTGTTGACCCGTGTTCTATTGAAAGAGCTGTAGTCACCGTTTGAGTAGTCGCATCGTCGAGTATGTAGATATCAATTGTAAGTTGCTACGGTTGGTGGAGATGATAACTTCGGATTCTGAAGTCAAAGCTTTCCGGTGAAATGCTTGACTTCAAAGTGAAAAGCGGGTTACTATCGGAAATAATAGCAAACCATTTTGAGCATGTTTTAAAAGTTTGAACTTCTGCTCGAACTTTATTTACAACCTCGTGTCATTATTAAATGACATTTCTAGGTTCGTAAATATTATCGATTCCAGAAGACATGCTCTTTTTATCAAAACATTTTTGAACACACAATTTTGAAAGATTTAGAAAAACCTTTTGAGAAATTCTTGAAAAATTGTGTTCAAAGTTTTGAAAACCAATTACTTGAGCTTAAGATTTGGAATATCTTAGGAAAGCTCAAGTCTGAGAAGTTGTAAACTTCTCGTTGTTAAGAATAAGTTTATCATCGGCGATAAACTTTCCTTTTATCTGAAGAACGAGTCCTAAGCTGACATTTACTTAGAAGTCGTTTTTCATGAGCTTGAAAACTTTGACTGTTTTAACGGAAAGCTCATGACCGAGAAAGGTTAATTTCTCGTTATGAGGAAAAGTTCTCTTATTTAAAAGATACACTTTCCTTTCTGAGCTTAAAACTTCGAATGTTTTAATACAAGCTCATGACCGAGAAAGGTGAATTTCTTGTTATGAGGATAAGTTATCATAAAAGATAATCTTTCCTTTATTTGAAGAACGGGTCATCATCTGTTATTTAATGATGAACCAAATACACGAGCTTAAAACCTTTGAATGGTTTTAGGATAAGCTCGTGTCCAAGAAAACTTAATTTCTTGTTAAGAGGGTAAGTTATCGTTGCGTAGATAAACTTCCCTGTCTCTGAAGTCCGGGTCGTCGTCTGTCTTTTAACGAGGAAGCATAGTGCATGAGCTTAAAAACTTGGAATGTTTTTGATATAAGCTCATGCCCGAGAAAAATTAATTTCTCGTTGTTAGGATAAGTTTACCATCGGCGATAAACTTTCCTTTCTTTGAAGATCGAGTTATAGTCTGTGATGTGACTATAAGTCCTTGTGCATGAGCTTAAAAACATAGAATGTTTTTAACATAAGCTCATGCCCGAGAAAAATGAATTTCTCGTTTTTAGGATAAGTCATCATCGGGATGAACTTTCCTGTCTTTTGAGATCGAGTTACAGTCTGTTATGTGACTGTAAGTCCTTGTGAGCTTTAACCATGAATCCCTTGAGATACTAGTTTCTCTGATATCTGCTTCTTCAGCAACCAAACTCTGAGAGTGTCCTTAGTTGAACGGTATACAAAGATTGGACCGCTTCGTTCTTTTGGAACATCAACTTTGTTACCTGCATTCTCATTAGGAGTTTGTATACTTTTGCATGGGTTAGAGATATCTATTTTAGAAGCACGTGGGGGTTCATGGTTTTCTTTTCTTGTGTCAGAGGTGGCCTGAGGGGATGATTCACTTGTCTTAGTTGGCAAACGTTTCCTTTTATAGAAAACCTTAAGTTCAGGCTTAAGTGATGTGTCGTCCTTTGCAATTTCCTCCCTAGTAGTCTTCGTAGAATCAGAGACTATCCTAGTTAAAGGGTACTCGTTTCCTACAAGAGTGAAAGTTCTACCAGTGGGGCGCCACATTTTGCCAACGGGTTTGATTTTAGCAACCCACTGGGATTTAAGTCTAGCACGGGAGTTCACCTCATTAAGTAGTTTCTTGATACAAGAATCATGATTTGCCGTAAAGACACATTTTCTACATGTTTTACAAGTAGCATATTTAATGTCCGAGTATTTCCTAGATGATTGATCGATGCTCCTAGGAGATGACATGCTACGGTTAGCAGTGTTGGGTAATCTAGAAGGCATCTGACTAGGTTGGACATTTCTATCTCTTACATGTGTCTTTTGAATAGCTTCCCTTTGACTAAAATCATTTCGCACATCAGTTGAACTAGTTCTAGACGTGTTCATTGAACTATTCTTAGAGAAACTAGGGGCAATCATGTGATGAGGTCTTGCTAAAACTGATTTAGTCACATTAGGCCTAGTTGGTGGAGTGACTGTTCTAGAAATATGACCCAAATCAACTTGGGAGGCAAACCGCGGTCTCGAGGATAGTGATCGCTCGGATCTAAATGCAGTAGGTTGTCTGACAATCGGTTGTCTGACGAACTGATTTGTAGGCGGTTTCCCCAAGATTGATGGTTTTTCAAGCTTAGTGTCCACACTAGGTCCTTTACTTTTCCTTAACTCGTTTTTCAACGCAGCTATAGCAAAAACCTTTTCCTGTACTTGGGCCATTAAAGTCTCATTCTCTTTGAGCAAGTTATCTTGGGATGCCAACTTAGATTCAAGCAGTTGAATTTGTTTCAAAAGATTATCCTTTTCAGCTTTAGAATCTAACACTTTTTGATCCAATTTTCTTTCAAGAACAACATTTGATTTTTCAAGTTTTTCAAAATATGTTTCAAATTTGTCCGTTTTCTTAGAAAATTCAAGTTTGGCATCCTCAAGATCTTTTGATTGCCAAGCTACGATCGTTTCGAGCTCTTTAATCTTGGAATCAGAAGCAGTCAATGAAGCAGTTATAGGATAATTATCATGATGTTTAGCATTCTGAACAATCACTCCCCCATTATGACTTACATCGGATGAATCAGAAGTGGTATTGATATCACTCTTTTCCATCCCATGTTTGTCATAATTAGGTTCAAAATGCTCAATATGTGGCATTTCATCAGCATATACTTCATAAACAACATTACATAGTACCATGTTTGCAGGCTCTTCGTCATAAACGGGTAAGGCGTCATCAAGAAGGATCTCATGAACATTCCCTGACGTGCCACTGGTATCATGTTGACCTTCCGATTCCGTGCTCTTGCCATCGTTATGCTCCAAGTTGTCAACTGTATGACCAGTTTCCTCTTGCATCGAAGAGTCTTGCACTCCATTATCATACCCTTGCTGAAGTCGAGATCTTTCATAAATCGAAGACGAGACCGATGTCATAAGTTTCAAAATTGTATCACGGAAAACTCGAAGCTCGGTATGTGTATCTCGAAGAAACGATTGGCAAATCACTGAACTTTCAGGCTTGATGATATTGAATTGGAGGAAAGACGTGAGTTGTGTCACAAGAGCCTTATAAGCAAGTGACGATGCAGAGTGATTGAAGTTTTCATTGTTGATTTGCTCGGTGAGTTGGGTCAAAGTGGTGAATAGTGAATCGATGAATATATGACGATCTTGTCCAAAGATGGTCACAAATTCGCTCCCTCCTTGAAGCCGTGAAAGAGTAACTAGATGATATTGAAGCATTTGAAATGAATTTATACCACTTTCTCTAGCTTTGTCTTGCATTCGATGCAAGTCTCCCTCTTTAAGTGTCGAATTTAACGATTCCATTGAAAATCGATGAAAAATGATGTGGATGTTGTAGTTTTCAGGATTTTACAATTCGAATCGGTTCAAAAGATGTTGTCGGCTCAAACGATTATGAATTAAACCCGATCAAAAATCCGTAGTGGCTAAAAATAAATCCCGTCACGTTGACTCGTCACTTTGTCGTCAAATCCGGCCACAAAAACTTTTAACCCGTCAAATATATATATATATATATATTTTTTCACGTTAATACTTTTAAGAATACCCGCCTCAACACGGTTTGTCAAAAATTAATAAACAAAATATACTAAATTAAAAAATATAAAAGTGACAAAAAAACAAAAATTAATTTAACTAACTAAAAAAATTAACTTTTTAAAAAAACCTAAATATAAAAAATTAACTAAAAAAAATAAAATTACTTAACAAAAATGTGTAGACAAACAAAAGAAATTGAACGTTATAAAAACAAACGTAAATATGTATAATAAAAAAAATGAACGAGTTGCCAAAATAGAGTTGCCAAAAACACGTGTACCCTGCTCTCTTCAAAAATAAAATAAAAAATAAAAAAAGAACGTGGATAGAACGTGGATAGGAAAAAAGAAACGTGGCTTAGTTAAAGCCCACTCACCCTCTTTGAAACTTCCGCCTAGATATTTAATCTTTCACCTTCTTGTTTGACTAAATCACAAAAACCAATTCACTCTTCTTGTTTCCTCCGTCTGACCTCTTCTCTCTCCCACCAAATTAGCAGTCACCAAAATACAAAACTAACCTAATCCTCCATCATAACCAACAATTAATATATGTTTACTTCAAGATCACACGGCGTGAGCACTCTCAAATCTTCAAGATCCGAAAAGGGGTCTCGGGTAGGTTAATTATATGTTATATTTTGTTGTTGAGTCTGTCTTCTATCATCTGTAGAGTCCTTCTGTGATGTTTGTCTTTGATTTCTCGTAATCCAAAATCGAAACAAAGATAGAATTTTAACAGCTTTGTTAAAGTTCTTACTTTTAATTCGAAAAACAAGGATGGTTCAAAATAGACATGGATCGATGATGATAACAATTTCGTGTTGGATGGATCTTAATAGATCTCTACATGCATGAAGGTATCTCATGAAATTGAATCTGAGATCTTGGTTTTGAGTTTGTTCGAGTCAAGAAGTGTAAGTTTTGAAAGATATCGGGGATGTTGGGGTGTCGAGTCTATGTTGTGTTTTCGAGAGGTGTGAGGGAGTTCGAGGGGTTTTTGTTGAGTCAAAAAGACTTTGGAGTTTTAAGGGGGAGTCTGTTTAACAGTTTAAGTTGTGTGTGGGTGTTGTGTGAGTTGGGTGATCGGAGTCCGAGTGTGAGGGTGGGTGTAAGAGTTGTTTGATTGAGATAATGGGTTTGAGAGAATGGGTCGGAGAGAGTGTGAGAGGATTCGAGGGTGAGGTTGAGACGAGGGTCGTGTTGGAGTCAGAAGTGATGTGTTGTTACCGAGAGTCTGAGTGGTGATGTGAGGGTGGGTTTGTGAGAATGTTCCAAGGTTGAGGGTTGTCAGTCGAGAGTGAGAGTGGGTGTAATTTTGATCGAGTCTGTTGGTTGTTTCAGTCGAGTCTAGACTGTTATGTTTGAAATGGTTCATTCGGAAGATTTCTTCATTCGGAAGATTTCATTCGGAAGTTTCGTTCATCCGGAACTTTTCGTTCATCCGGAACTTTTCGTTCACCCGGAACTTTTCGTTCACCCGGAACTTTTCGTTCACCCGGAACTTTTCGTTCACCCGGAACTTTTCGTTCACCCGGAAGTTGCGTTCACCCGGAACTTTTGTGTTCGTCCAGAACTTTTTTCGTCCGGAAGTTTGATGTTGAAAAATGGATGGGACAGAAACAAAGGACCAGAGAAAATGATAACCAAGATAATGGACAGATTTGACAGTTGACCAAAAATTGACAGAAACCCAGATCAAGAGAGGCTTAGAAAACTGATAAAAATGATACTAAAAATAAAAATAAAATAATAAAAAAATATAAAGAAAGACAGTTGGACAAAAACTTGACAGAAACCCAGATCAAGAGAAATTTATAAAACTGATAAAAAAAATAAAAAAAATACAAACTTTAAAAATACAAACTTTAAAATAAAGAAAATTGATAAAATTGATAAAAATTTAGAAATTGATAAAATCGATAGATTAAAAAACAAGAAAAAAATACAAACTTTTTATAGAAAATTTGTGATTAAATTTATGATTAAAAACAATAAAAAATACAAACTTTTTATAAAACACAAACTTTTTAAGACTTGATAATAAAATTTTTGATTTTTGTATAAAAATTTGTGATTTTTATCTAAAAAGTAAGTAAATCTAAAGATTTGACATGATTTAAAGCATAAAAATACAAACTTTTTAAGATAAAAGCTTGATTAAATAAAAACCCATCAAAATCAAACAAAATAAAAACAAGAATAAACCAAACTAACCATGCTCTTGATACCAATTGAAGGTCTACGTAATCTTTGGCCTATTCTACATGATGGATTAGATGGATTAAGTTGGTTGATTAAATGATAAATATAAGAAAGATGAAGGAGGGAGATGATGGAGTAGAGAGAGAAAGGAAAGAAGGGAGAAGAATAGAGAGAGAAAGTAAAGATGGAATGAATAATGTAAAAATGAACAACAATCACGAACCCCTCCTAACATGCTAGGAGGGGTATATATAGCCCACCCTACATGTGGGCTATAAGGACTATACATTTACTAAGTAGATCACGAGCCCATTACATAATTATCGTTGGAGCGATCGATCCTTCATAAATACGTAAAAACGTATTTCCAACATCATGTATTAGTTAATGCTGGTAGGTTAGGTATTTGGTCACTAACTAAAGTCTGAATGAATCTAGGATACATTAAGAACTTCTTAGTCCCTTCCAAATTTCTAGTCATGCCTTCAAAAATTAATTTTGAAAAATTAAAAACCCTGTTATTTGCTAGACAAATACCAGCAGATGCCAATGCAACAGGTATTTGATCAAAAGATATACTTTTTGAACTTAAACAGTGAATAATAGCATGAAAAAGCAATTTCCATTGAGGTGAAAATAATGCTTTAAAGAAAGTAAGACTTTCCCTACCACCCCCATAGCCCATGGTTACAAGGCCATCATGAATCTCTGTATTATTAAGCATACTAAGTCCATTTTCGTCATTTAGCCTCAAACTTGCTCCTAGCAGTATCTCAATGACATATATATTCCTATGATTCACCCTAGCCTTAATGCAAGGTTGATCAAAACGAGTACCTAACACAGCAGTATCCCAAAATTGTTCAACAATGGGTATAGAGACAACTGGACTTACAGTGAGTGCGAAACGAACATGACTTCGAGATAGGAAACCAAGCATCTCATGGAAACCAAGAGAGTCATCATTCGTAGCAAGATTCGCAACCAAATTATGCTTAGAGATTACTTGTAAAGCAGCCATTAGTATTTTTGATGATCGAAAGATTAGAATGAAGGTTATAGAATCAAGAGATAAAAATAAAAGATTAGGTGAATCAATTGTGTAATTGGAGTAAGTATTTAAGTAAATAACAAACCCAAGCGCGAAGAAACCGCCAAATTTACAAAAGAGACCCTTAACGGTACAACGGACATGTAGCGGTACATGGAACATAAGCGGTGCTTGGTTTTGTGCTAGTGGTACTTGGAGTGACAACGGTACCTCACAATTTTGACCAGTTCATGCTTTCCACTAGACATGTAACCTATTTTATCTTTTTATATAAACCTGCAATAACATCAAAAACATAAAACATAGACTATACCATAAAAATTAAAAAAAAAATTGTACAACTATTACCTCCCCTCAACATATGCAGCATGTTATTGGTTGAGCATACCAATGTGTGTCACCAAGAATTCGAATCTCTTTGCATCAAATGCCTTGGTCAACAAATCAGCTACATTGTTGTCTGTATGAATCTTCAAGACTTGAATAAGCTTTTTGTCATAACCATCTCTTATAAAGTGATGTCTTATTTCAATATGCTTAGTCTTGGAGTGAAATACTGGATTCTTGACAATACATATAGTACTTTCATTATCAATGTAAATCTTGGTGTTCATGACGTTAAACCCATAGCCCAACAATTGATTTTGAATCCAAAGTACTTGTCCACAGCAATGAGCAGCAGCTACATATTCAGCTTCAGTTGTAGAAGTAGCAATAATGGTTTGCTTCTTACACTACCATGATATGAGTCTTCTTCCTAGGAATTGACAACCTCCTGTTGTGGATTTCCTATCATGATTTGCTCCAGCATAATCACTATCTGAGTAAGCTTCCAATTCAAAGGTGGAATCTCTAGGATACCATAATCCTAAATTAGGTTGACTTTTAAGATATTTAAAAATCTTCTTCACAGCATGTAGATGTGACACCTTTGGATGAACTTGGAATCTTGAACAGGCACACACAGCAAACATTATATCTGGTCTTGAAGCAGTAGGATACATCAATGAACCAATCATTGACTTATAGAGATGAATGTCAACATCTACTCCATGTTCATCTTTTGATAAATATTTCTTGGCTTCAAAAGGTGTGCTTGTACTCCTTGTATCCATACATGAAAATTTCTTTAAGATTTCAGCAACATATTTATCTTGGTTGATAAATATTCAATCTTTCCTTTTTTTGACTTGTAGTCCCAAAAAGAAAGTTAGTTCTTCATAGAACTCATTTGAAATCTTCCTTTCATCAAAGCTTCAAACTCTTCACACCATGTCTTCTTTGTAGAACCAAAAATGATGTCATAAACATAGACTTGAACTAGAATAATGTCTTTGGCATTTTTCTTGATGAACAGAGTTTTTTCAATGGTTTTCTCCTATATCCATGTTCTAGTAGAAAGTTGGATAAAGTTGCATACCAGGCTCTTGGAGCTTGATGCAGACCATAAAGTGCTTTGATAACTTTGTAGACTCTATTGGGGAATTTAGGATCTACAAAACCTGGAGGTTGTGAGACATATACCTCCTCTGAAATAGTACCATATAGAAAGGCACTTTTCACATACATTTGATAGACTATAAATCCCATATATGATGCAAAGGCCAAAAATAACCTAATGGCTTCTATCCTTGCCACTGGTGCAAAAACCTCATCATAGTCTATCCCTTCTTCCTGTCTATAGCCTTGAGCAAAAAGTCTTGCCTTGTTCCTCACAACAACTCCTCTTTCATCCTTCTTGTTCCTTAAGACCCATCTAGTACCAATTACTCTTTTACCTGAGGGAAGATCCACAAGAATCTAAACTTTTTGTAGCTCAAATTGTGTTAATTCTTCTTGCATGGCATCTACCCAACTTTCTTCATCAAGAGCCTGAGAGATGTTTTTGGGCTCTACTTGAGATAAGAAGCAGGCAAACAAACAATGCTGAGTATCTTTATGATTTGTTCTCTGCTGTTGTTTGACATAACTCACTAGTGCATGAGTTTCAATATTGGTTTGCAGTTGTCTTCTGGTTTGTACAGCAGATTTTGGATCACCAATAATCTGTGTGGTAGGATGGTTGTTATTGACTTTATGAGTGGGAATAGAACTGACTGGAATTTCTGTTTCCAAATTATTGAAATCAGTTACTGCACCCTGCTCATCATAGGAAGCTTTGGAGAAGATTCCTTCAGCTGGACTGGCATGTAAGTCTTCATCGTCCAATGCTTGCAAAATCTCTTCTAGTGAGTCAACAGATTTGGTAGATTTTGACTTAGCAGTACTTGCAGATGAAGTACCGCTAGGTATAGTATGTACTGCTGAGTGTTGTGACTCAAAAGATTCTTCTCCTGAATGCTTATTAGCAGATGTAGCATTCTTTTCTTGATCTTGAAGCCTCTGAAGCTCCTGGGAGGCTTGATCATCATTTGATGGCATGGTTTGCTTCTTGGGAGTTGCAGACATGGGTGTAACAGTAGGCATGTTGGGCACATAGACATGAACATCATCATCTGATGAAGAAACATCTTCTTGAGTACCTTCATTAGTTGCACTTGACTCCTCACCTGCATTGTTAGTTTGACAATCCTTTTGCAAAGAGTAGTAACCCATGGAGTTAGTTAGATAATCTAAATCAAACATCCAAGCATATCCTATTCCTGGAACATTGGGTTTATTTTCTAAGAAATTGACATGAGCATTTTCTTCAACTTTCTTAGTTGCCAAATTGTAAACCATATATGCTTTACTTTGCAATGAATATCCTACAAGATATCATGGATCAGACTTTCCATAAAACTTTCCCAAATAATCAAGAGTATTTAGTATGGACACATGACACCCAAAAGGTTTTAAATGACTTATGTTTGGATTTACATTAGTCAAGAGTTCATAAGGTGTTTTGTTTTGAGGCTTAGTTACTAGGACTCTATTTAACACATAACATGCAGTGTTGATTGCTTCTGCCCAAAAGGTATTTGGCAAAAGTCAGTCAGCCAGCATAGTTCTAGCAGCCTCAATTAATGTCCTATTCTTCCTTTCAGCTACTCCATTCTGTTGTGGAATTCTAGGATTACTAAATTGTCTCTTAATTCCTTTAGACCTACAGAATTCATCAAAATCAGCATTCTTAAATTATGTTCCATTATCAGTCCTAATGATTAAAACCTGTTTAGTGAACTGCTTTTCAACTAAAGTGATAAAATCCTTTAGTAATTCACTTGTTTCACTTTTAAGGGCTAAAAAGAAAACCCAACTGAATCTACTATAATCAACAGTTATGACTAGACAAAAGGTCTTATGACTAATGCTTCTGATAGAAACTGGACCAAATAAATCCATATGCAAGAGATGCAAAGGTTTTGTCACAGTGTTTATAGTCTTGGTCTTACAAGAGGCTCTATGTTGTTTACCTTTTTGACAAGCAGTACATGTGAAATCATTTTGAAAAGATTTGTTAGGTAGACCTCTAACCAAATTCCTTTTTACCAATCTATTAAGGTTCTTGAAATTCACATGACCTAACTTTCTATGCCATAAGTTTGACTCATCTAAAGAAGCCTTAGCTAGCAAACATGTAATACCAGCTGTTGGAGTAATAGTATGAAGATTAAAGGTATACATATTTTCTTGCCTGGGTACTTTAAGCAGTATTTGAGATTCCTTAGGCATCTCAAAGTCTTTGGACAACACCAAGTAGTCTTTGTCTGTGAATAGAACCTTGTTCTTCTTATCACACATTTGTGATACAGAAGAGAGATTAAACTCATTCAATTCTTTTACAAAGAAAACATCTTCAAACTCCAACTTTCCTGTGTTGATTTTCCCTTTGCCAGTGATTCTACCTTTGCTACCCCCAAAGGCTACTGGACCTCCTCTAAATTCTTCAAATTCAGCAAGAAAATCTTTGTTTCCTGTCATGTGTCTTGAGCATCCACCATCTACAATTCCTTTATCTTTTAATTCATCAATGAGATGCCCCTGCATACAAATAAAACTCATTAGTTTTTAACAGGGACCAAAGCCACATTTGGCTCGGATCTTGTGGGACCTACACATTTAAGAGTTTGTACTGAAGCATTTCCAGTAATGCTACTTTTACTCTTATACTTCATGGTTTCATTTATGTAGTCAAATTCATAGGGTGACTCTATGTGCTCTGACTTCTTTGACTTAAGTATTGCTTTAGCGGTACTTGCTTTAACACATGGTATATCTCTTTTAAGAACCAACATTTGTACTGGTTTGTTCTTGTCCTTACTTCTAGGTGTTTTAACTTTTTCAAAAACTTTCTTAGAAGTCCTTGAGAACATTGGTTTTACAGACTTTAAACCATCAGTACTTGAGTTTGGTCTAGCAGTACTTATAGGTTTAGACTTGCTGGTACTTGGTTTACCATACTTTAAGGATACAAGTCCTTGCTTCATAAGTACTGCCCTAGGAACAAAACTTTTGGTAGAATTATTTTTAATCTGTTTAACTACCTTTGTGTGATCAAACTTAGGTTTGTCATCTTTAAGTTTCTGTTTCCTATAACCATGTGCATTTTTCCCATTACTGTTTTTCATGACCCTTTGTGTAGCCTTTTGTTTCACAATTTTATCTTCATATAATGTATAGTCTTTCATAAAATGATTTAGACTACCACAAACATAACATCCTTTTCTTCTTAAAGAAGACCCAAAAGGTTGTTTTGACTTTACTTTCTCAAAACCTATCCCACCCCTTTTGACTTTATTATGTTGTACATTGTTTTCCAATATCTTGCTAGGAGTTTTTGCCTGCTTGGGAGCAGAACTAGTCTTAGATTCCTCAGAAACAAAGTTGTTCATTAAAGGTGGATAAACAATATTCTTGGTCACAGCAGTATTTTTTTGAGACACAGTACTAGAGTTAAAGACATTATTAATTAGGTTCTTCTAACTCTATACTAGTATCATTACAAGAGGGCATGAAAATTCCTGATAATGGCGGAGGAACTGCCTTTATTCCTTCAGCATATCTATCATTTTCAGGTGTATCATCTACCTTACTAGAACTATCAAAAATCCCTTTTGATAAGTCTTTGTTAGTTAAGGTAATCCCAGGTTGATCCTCAATATATCCTAGGCCTGTTTTATCATAATACCCCATTTGTGAACTAATCAATTTTCCCAATCCTTAGAGGATTGTTGCCAATGACTAATCACTTCCCTTTCATTACAAAGACTGGTTTTTAAAGCTTCATTTTTTGAATTTATTTTTAAAAGTTGTTTTTCAAAAGCTTTTATTTCCACATCCTTTTCCCTCATTTGAAGAGTCAAAATCCTTATTTTCTCTTCATAGTTTTGTTGAGCCTTTTTGTACAAAACTATATTTTCTTCTAATTTAACAACACCCTGTTTGAAAGCTTTTACTTCTATAGTGCATGTGTTAACCTTTTGACACTGTTCCTCTAGTTCTACTTTTAGGCTATTAAATTTAAGAATACAATCTTTAGAACAAGGATGTACCTCAGTATCTTCATGTGAGAGAGCCATTAGTCCAAGCTCTTCTTCTTCTTCTTCTACTGCCCAATTCACCACTCCATCTACAGTAACCAATGCTTTGGTTCCTTTAGGACTCCTGCTGTTTCCTTTGGGAAAGCTTTCAGTTATTCTTGGACTGGTTCTATAGCTGTTTTTGGACTTCTGATTGCTAGTCTCAGCTTTATCTCTAGAGCATTCTCTTGCAAAGTGTCCATTCCTTCCATAGTTATAGCATTCAACTTTGGACTTGTCATATCCTAATGGCTCATTAGGATCAACAATCATTTTTCTTCCAGTATTCTTGAAGAACCTATTAGATCTTACTGACACCATAGAGCTTGCCATTTAAGATCCATCTCTTCAACATCAGCATCATCCATTTGGAACAAGTCATTGAGAGTTAATCTTGGCATGTTGTCTTGTCCAGCAAAGAATGAGAAGGCATCATTGTCACTAAACAATGGTGAAGACCTTCCATGTGGATTTTGAGAGACTATTGGACTGCTTTCAATACTTTGTGGATAAGTACTGCTTGTAAGTCCTCCAGCGATATTTGTGAAGTATGTACCGCTGCTAGATCCACTAGCGGTATTTTGAAAGTAAGTATCGTTGTTCCCATCTGAGACAAAAGCCAAGTTAGACTTTGAAGTAGTTGTTGTCTTTACTTCAGTGCCTTTCACATCCATCTCATATGCTCTAAGATTGTTGTAGAGATGATCAAACGGAATTGTTTCCAAATCATCTCTTGTGATGAAGTGCATAGCCATTGCTTTCCACTCTGGTGGAACACTTCTTAAGAATTTTAGATTTGCTTCTTCATTAGGAATTACTTGTCCATAAACTGCTAACTGAATAAGCAACTTACTGAACCTTCCATATCCACCATGTATTCCTTCTATACTGGTAACTGAGAAGTTATCAAATTCTTGCTTAAGAACAATCTTCTTAATTTTCTTAGATTCATCATTGCCTCCAAATCTAAGTTTTATAGCATCCCGCATAGCTTTGGCATCTTTATAATGATGAAAGCTTGGTAGAATATCTTCAGAAAGAGCCATAGCCAAAGCAGTTCTGGCTTTTCTTTCTCTGATCTCTGCTTGTACCTCCTCAGCAGTCACAGCAGGTAGAACATAGCATGTATTGTCTGGCAACCAGTGTAGCTTCTTTGGTGTATTCCCATTCTTGATAACTTGCCACACAGTATGATCTGTGTGATTCAAATAATGTTACATCTGCATAGCCCAAGTCTCATAATTGTCACCTTTGAGAACTGGGAGTTTGACGGCAGACAGAGTATGAGAAGGTGTTGGTATAGAGGTAGCTACAGCATTCACGACTTGAGCATATTGTGCTGGTGCAGGATGCACAACTTTTGGTTGTCCCTGTGGAATAGGATCAGGGATCTGAGCATCATCCAAGTGAGCATTATTACCATCTGGTTGAGACATTGAGATTTGGTATGTGTGGAGTGTTTGGGATCGTGTTCTTCTTTTTCAGAGTTTCTCAACAAGCTCTGATACCACTTGTTGATCCCTTTGGTTGGATCTATATTCTGTTAAGAATTAGTATAATAGTTTGTAATCAAACTAAAACACTTCGAGCACTCTTACTAACACTAAATAAGTTATGCGTAATCTAACTTATAAAGCACGGAAGAACAGAATTACTTTTAACTATTCGATTCTCTTATTAATCGAATTGAATGAGGTACATAAAAGACATTGTACCTATGTTCCTTTTATAGAGTAAGGAACCCTAGAAACCTTAGAATATTCTATAAAGATAATTATATCACAGACGATATATTATCAATATTTTAACTATTTAGGTATATCACATAAGATATACTCTAACTATAACTATGACATATCTTATACAAAGATATATTCGTCCTAATCATCATAGCAGTACTTACTTTATAAGTAGCAGTACTTACTATGTACCGCGTTAACACTAACGGTACTTACATAACACTAACAGTACTTAGAATATACTAACGATACTTGACACTTAACAAATAATTCCCAACAAATTTAAACTTGTTAATAAACCTCAAAAGTTTTACAAGTCTAAATAATCATCATCAATCTGTGTGAAGGGAAACCCCATCAGTTTTATATACGAAAGCTTAAGAAGATCAATAACAATTATGTTATTGTCTTTCTTTGTCTCGATTTCAAACAAACATGCATCATCTGTAAAACCCGCATGCTTTTACCATGAATAGTACCCTTAAGATCGTACGTACATGATTAGAACATTTGATAGGTGTGAAAACACCCATCCTTTTTACCACTTAATTACAATAATAACCGAGCCAAAACGTGTATTTTATGTCATTTATGTCGGAATTATGTGTGGTTTGTGTTTTTGTTGTAATTTAGGACGAAAAGGTGAAAAGTGGAGAAAACACGGCATTCACGGGCTTTTATCGAAGAAAAAGACGAAAGATGAAGTCGAAAGATCAAGAGTGGAGAAAGAACGGAAGTCCAAGACCAATTCTGAAGATTTATCGAAGAAAAAGTCAAAAGACGGAAGTTTACTAAAAGCCGAAAAACTCGAGTCTTATTTATGAAGAAAATCCAAGACGAGTTTGAAGAAATCCCAAGACAAAGTCCAAGTATTACGAAGATTAACAAAATATTAAGAAGTTTAAGGACTCAAGTGTGCAATTAAGAGAAAGAAGAAAGAGGGAGGAAGCTTCCTAAGCTCCTCCCTAATCCCCCTATATATAGATTAGGTAGTTTCAATGTTTAGGTTGTTGGAGGCCTGACAAGCCTTTCTTCCCCATTCTTCATTTTCTTCTTTACTCTTATGCATCTTAATCTCCATGTAATGCACCTTTAATTTTCTTTTAATTCCAATAAAGTTTCCATTTAATTGTTGTTAATCTTTACTTTATTGTTAATCTCCTTCTTCCTTTCTTGCTTGATTTGTCCTTAATCTTTGTGTTCATGTTCTTGAGTTTTTCTTATTTTCAATCAAGTGGGTTTTGATTGATTTGGCTTTGATTGTTAGTTTTGATGATTTGTTTTGATTGATTATTGTTAGTTGATGTTTATTGGTTGTTTTGGTTTAATCTTTTGGTTTGTTTTGATTAGTTTTGATTAAATTCGCGTCCTATTGCTTCTTACTGTTCTTCGTGTTTGATGTTTACTGTACTCGCCCAGAACTTTCCGAATTGGCTGCTACATTTTCCTTCTATGCGGAATATTTCGAATATTCCGAATAGACTATCTTTGTATTCTTCTATGCGGAATATTAGACATTCCGTATAGAATCCCTATTCTGAATATTTAGATATTCCGAATAGAGACCCTTACTCGGAATGTCTGATTATTCCGAATAGAGTTTTCTATTCGGAATGTTAGATTATTCCGAGTAGTGTCTTCTATTCGGAATGTTCAAATATTCCGAATAGCCCTTCTTTTCCGCATAGCTTTTATTTTCCGCATAGTGTTACTTTTTCCGAATAGAGGTTTTTATTCCGTATAGCACATTTTATTCCGCGTAGACATCCTTATTCGGAATATTTACTTTATTCCGAATAGAGCTTTTAGTTTTCAGTTTTAAGATTTATAATTCCCCGCCTTTTCCCTTACTTGCACTTTTACTTGCTTTCCTTTTATTTCAAGTTTAATTGGCACCATTTACTTTATTTGTCTTTTAAATTTCTCGTCATTTATTCCCATCAAGTTTTAATCTTTAATCTTTCATCGTCGTTTCTTTCTACCGTCTTTACTTTATCTTTAATTGTTTCAAGTCTTTATTTTCCTTTAGTTTTAGACAACGACCACTCTTTATTTGATTCACCAAGAACAACTGAGTCACACAATTAACCCGAGATCAATTCGAAGAGACACCGAGAAAACGAACTTTCAACGAGTAAAAAATCTGTTATTAAAATGGCGCCGCTGCCGGCTCTTTTCGTTAAGATCGAAGGTTTTTTGTGAGAGACGCGTTGGATTTTGGGATCCGTTCACTCGTGAACGTTATTTTTCGCGTCCAAAAATTTTTCAAAAAAAATCCAAAAACATTTGAAAAATCATAAAAAGCATTTCTTTTTTAAAAGTTTTGCACCAAAAATATTCTTCTTGCTTATCTATCTTTATTTATGGATTTTTATATCCATTGCGTCCGGTGTGGGAAACAACTATCTGGGAACAACTCTTGTCAATGGTGTACATGTGAGCGCTGCGGAAACAATATCGACTACACATAATCCGGATTTTGTCCTTTGTGCAACTCGACTAATTCGTACTTTTTGAACCTACCTCCTGTTCCCCCGTGCATCTATTGTGGAAGCGATTCTCATTGGCATGTTTCGTGCCCGGTTCGATACCCGTCTGGTCACGGGCAAGAACCGGGGTACAATTATGACAATGATAATAGCTATCCACAAGATGCACTTGATTTTTCTCCATACCCGGTTTGCAACAACTGTGGGGGTCCTCATGATACCTATTATTGTCAACCAACGAATTATTATGAGCAAAATCCGTGTCCTAAGTTTTCTTCACCAATGGATTATTATGAACCAAACCCGGTTTCTAATTCTTTTCAACCGATGAACTACTATGAGCCACCACCATGCTATAATTCAGGTTTTCAACACCGTGAGCCCCCACATCACACCCTCAATCATCAATCCTCTCAGCAAAATAGTCTTGATCAACAACTCACTACTTTGAATGACATTCTAGAAAGTATAGCTCAACTTCGAGCTGACTTACATCAGGAAAGGCAACCGTTGCTTGATGTGGACGAAACCTTGAAAACCACTGACACCTTTTTGAGCCAATTTAGTCGTTTTCCCTTCTTTTCTACACCAAAATGTTTAATTACAGCGTGGGATAGAATCGGTGAAATTGAACATACTCGGGGCGATGAACAACAAAAGTTGCTGCATGAGCTTCTTAAAGATGTGGAGGTTATCAAGGAAGAGTTAGCCGACTATGTCACTCCTAATTGGACTCGTCCCATCTATTATGATGATGACGACGACGATGATGTCTACACTTTCAACCAATCTTCTGAAGTTGCTGCTCCTACTGTCGATGCTCCTACTGCATCTAAGGATCTAGATTCGTTGAACACGCTTAGTGATGTTGATCTCGACAAAGTATTGGATGATGAGGTTTGTGACATACCTGCTATGGAGCCCGAGGACGACGTTGCTCTTACGGAAGAGGTCGATCCTAGTGATGACGATTCTTCTCTCAGCTATGAGAATTTCACTTTTGAAATTTCTCAATCTCCACCGGGAGATGCGGGCGATGACGATTTATTTTCTCCGGTTTACGAGACGTTCATCGATGAACATGATCTTGTGGATGAGGTGGAAGACGTGCTTCTTCGCGATAGATTACGGACAGTTCACCTTCTTATTGCTCAAATCGAAGCGTTGACTTCTCCGCCTCTTTCCAAGTCTTTACCTCCATCTATTCCTTCCGTTGAAGATAATGACCCATTGCTGGAAGAAATCGATATCCACTCCATCCCTCCAGGTATTGATGACTCTGACACGGAGGGGGACATTATATTTTTTGATAATTTGTTGCAGGAAGATATTGTCCCAAGTTCCCCTCCCGAGCACCTTTCATCCTCCCCTTTAGCCACTATCACGGAGGATGAGTGCTTTGACCCGGGGGGTGACATTGATTATGCTATGATTGATAACAATACGGCTTTGCCGTTTGCTCAGCATCCATTGTCTTTGGGGGAGGACAATGTGCTTACTATACCCAACCCACCTCCCGTGGATCTTGAATTCACATACTATATGTATGTTGAAAGGACCTTTCTCCCTTTCAAGACTTATCCCCCCGCCTCTCCTCTGTTGATGTCAACCGGGAACGAGGACAAGGTCTTTGATCCCGGTATCACATTCGAGGCTTCCCCATGGACTATTTAATTCGGGGACGAGTCAGGCTCGTGACTCGGTTAATATAAACAAGCGCTTTTTGGGAGGCAACCCAATTATCTATCTACTTTCACCATAAGTGTAGGGGGGAGCCCCGTGGTGTTTCTTGCTTTCTTTCTTATCATGTGCAGGGATTAGAGCTTCAAAGACACACTCTTGATGACTTTTGACGAACCGTGACTCCGTGTTCCCTTCTTCCCGGTTCTATCCTAAACTCTTTTCGATTCACTATTTTATATTTCTCAATATTAAAATAGGAATCTCTTTAGTTGTCTTTTCCTTAACGAGATTTAAACAAAGTGCACAATGTTTTAAGTGTAGGGGAGTTTACTCCCACATGCTTAAACATTGAGGACAATGTTTATATTAAGTGTAGGGGGAGTTCTATCGAAGTTAAGTGGTCTTTTCCTTGTATTTGTCCTCATTTTAACCGGAAAATCAGTTTTTCGACATTTCTCAAAAATTTTAATCTATTTTGGCCTAGTTGTAGTCTCCTTTATTTTTGTTACTTTCTAGCATTTTAATAAAATGGTTTTAGCAAGTTTAGATATCTTAGATATATTAGGCCCGTTGTGTATATTTTGACTCAACCCGAGTTTACTTACCTAAGTTTACTCTAGCTAGTATCCTTAACCATGTAGACCTTAATTGGTTTATTAGGGTAAGCATCCACGAGTCTCATTACTTGAGATTTTTAAATTGTGGAGGACGAGAAATGATAGAGTTGGTTACAAGTTTGGTATTCTCTCATTAACTTATGTGAGTTAATTATGATCTTTTTCTCCCATCACTTGCTAATAAATTATCTGCAATAAGTAAGGTCGTATGATTTGAAAAGTTACTTAGCTTCTAGCCCAAGATCGTTTAAAAGTTGCTCGGTAATGATAAGAGTTCATAGCCAAGGCATAACTTATGAAGCGGGGCACGAAGATTGGCGAGTCCAAAAAGGCCCTAACAAGGCATGAGGATTCCATTTTATTGCTGAAGATCCAAAGTGATGTGAAAACCATTATTCCTAAAGTCTCTATGAAGGATCAAGACTCACGACGAAAAGCAATCAACTCCCATAAAGATCATGGAGAAGTCTATCCGAAAAGACCCTAACAAGGTATGAGGATAAATAGATCCAAGTCCGAAAAGGAGGCGGATCGTTGTATCTCAAAATCCCAATGAAAGATTGAAGAATAATCATGAAGTCGTGGTCAACAAAGCTGGAGTACTCCTCAAAAGTCTCCAAGTGAAGAAACTCTATAACAAAGAGAAGACCATTATCTCAAAAACGTCTCTCAAGATATGAAGTATGAAGTACATGCCAAATATCGGCCCGAGAAAGGTCTCAAATCGCGAACCAAGTTATGCCAATATATGAACTTTTTGATATCCCGAGAAGCAGTTTTAAGAGATTTTGTCCTTTAGCTAACTATTGATCAAATCGTCCTACTTTGCTTTCAGCCTAAATAAACTATCGAAATAAGTCAAACAATGCATCAATATGATCATTCTAAGACAAAAATAAAATATAAGAGATACCCATAGGAATAAGGGAGTCTAAGTGATTAATTGAACCGCATGAGTAAATGTTTGTTATGCTAACTTGTACTAACAATGATCTTGTTTTTTAAGTTTGGCATGAGGAACGTGAAACTTGAGGATGATAAACATTCATGACACACAAGCCCTAATGTAAGTCTTAGATTTGTTTACATGTTTCTTCCTTGATTGCGTCTTGTTATTTTCTATCTTTTTGATTTTCCTTAGTTGTTTAATAAAGGCCAATGACGGATTGATTATAATGGAAAGTGTAAACCTTGCTTTATTACTAAGCATTGCATGAGGACATTGCAATGGTTAAGTGTAGGGGATTTGATAGGTGTGAAAACACCCATCCTTTTTACCACTTAATTACAATAATAACCGAGCCAAAACGTGTATTTTATGTCATTTATGTCGGAATTATGCGTGGTTTGTGTTTTTGTTGTAATTTAGGACGAAAAGGTGAAAAGTGGAGAAAACACGGCATTCACGGGCTTTTATCGAAGAAAAAGACGAAAGATGAAGTCGAAAGATCAAGAGTGGAGAAAGAACGGAAGTCCAAGACCAATTCTGAAGATTTATCGAAGAAAAAGTCAAAAGACGGAAGTTTACTAAAAGCCGAAAAACTCGAGTCTTATTTATGAAGAAAATCCAAGACGAGTTTGAAGAAATCCCAAGACAAAGTCCAAGTATTACGAAGATTAACAAAATATTAAGAAGTTTAAGGACTCAAGTGTGCAATTAAGAGAAAGAAGAAAGAGGGAGGAAGCTTCCTAAGCTCCTCCCTAATCCCCCTATATATAGATTAGGTAGTTTCAATGTTTAGGTTGTTGGAGGCCTGACAAGCCTTTCTTCCCCATTCTTCATTTTCTTCTTTACTCTTATGCATCTTAATCTCCATGTAATGCACCTTTAATTTTCTTTTAATTCCAATAAAGTTTCCATTTAATTGTTGTTAATCTTTACTTTATTGTTAATCTCCTTCTTCCTTTCTTGCTTGATTTGTCCTTAATCTTTGTGTTCATGTTCTTGAGTTTTTCTTATTTTCAATCAAGTGGGTTTTGATTGATTTGGCTTTGATTGTTAGTTTTGATGATTTGTTTTGATTGATTATTGTTAGTTGATGTTTATTGGTTGTTTTGGTTTAATCTTTTGGTTTGTTTTGATTAGTTTTGATTAAATTCGCGTCCTATTGCTTCTTACTGTTCTTCGTGTTTGATGTTTACTGTACTCGCCCAGAACTTTCCGAATTGGCTGCTACATTTTCCTTCTATGCGGAATATTTCGAATATTCCGAATAGACTATCTTTGTATTCTTCTATGCGGAATATTAGACATTCCGTATAGAATCCCTATTCTGAATATTTAGATATTCCGAATAGAGACCCTTACTCGGAATGTCTGATTATTCCGAATAGAGTTTTCTATTCGGAATGTTAGATTATTCCGAGTAGTGTCTTCTATTCGGAATGTTCAAATATTCCGAATAGCCCTTCTTTTCCGCATAGCTTTTATTTTCCGCATAGTGTTACTTTTTCCGAATAGAGGTTTTTATTCCGTATAGCACATTTTATTCCGCGTAGACATCCTTATTCGGAATATTTACTTTATTCCGAATAGAGCTTTTAGTTTTCAGTTTTAAGATTTATTTTTCCCCGCCTTTTCCCTTACTTGCACTTTTACTTGCTTTCCTTTTATTTCAAGTTTAATTGGCACCATTTACTTTATTTGTCTTTTAAATTTCTCGTCATTTATTCCCGTCAAGTTTTAATCTTTAATCTTTCATCGTCGTTTCTTTCTACCGTCTTTACTTTATCTTTAATTGTTTCAAGTCTTTATTTTCCTTTAGTTTTAGACAACGACCACTCTTTATTTGATTCACCAAGAACAACTGAGTCACACAATTAACCCGAGATCAATTCGAAGAGACACCGAGAAAACGAACTTTCAACGAGTAAAAAATCTGTTATTAACTTTCCTTTTATAGCACGTTTACGTTTCATGAACAAGAATTATTAGTATTACGTACGTGTTATAACACGATAAGTATTTGTTACGTATGAACACACGATAATTATTCCAATAATAACTATAAATGACGAACATACGAACATGAAATCATGAACGTAAATTAATCACGAGCTAATATTAATTACGTATATATATTTATTACGAACACGAATAACTAAGTCACGACCGTAAACTAATTAGAACACGTAAAATTACGAACACGATAAAACACGAGAACAAACTATATAATTTAGACATGAGAAAAGTATGGGTTACCCCATGTGGGGCCCCATGTCGCGGCTACAACAAGAACATGGGCCAAGCCCCATGCAAACTTTTACTAAACAAGGGAATTTAGGAAAACATGTTCATTTATCACAAAATCAAGAAAATAAGAAAACCCTAATTCTTTCTTTGCTCCTTCTTTGGGCGCCGGTTTTAATAACACCAAAGGGGTGTTCGGGTTGATTTTGATCTTGGAATTTTACAAGGATTCGTGTGTGTTTGTCCTTACATGTTTCACGTAATCGGTATAACCTTTAACCTTTTCTTTTTATGTTTTGATTTATTGAATCACATAAAATCATGATGTTTTTAATTAAACTAATTAAAAACAAGTATTTTAAACATGTTAATAATCATGGGGTAAATCAAATCAAGGGTTTAGGGGTGTTTGTGGTCTAGCCAACGCCTAACCGAGCCCTTAGGGGGTCTCGGCTTGGCTTATTACATACCACCGAGACCATATGGTCTCGGTATGGTGGTGGTGGTCCCACGGTAGCAGCAAAACCAAGGGGAAACCCGACTTAGGTCGGGGTATGGTGATGGTTACGGGTCTGGTTCATGGGTTTTAGTCACGGGTCTGGTTCATGAATCATTCGTTCAAGGTTTATGATTTTTACAAGTTATGTTATTTTTTTAGACTTAAATTAAATTAATTAAAAGCATGACATGATTAATTTAATTTACATGACTTAGGTTATTAATTTAATTATTAGTTCATGAATTTTAACCTAAGTATTTATTATTAATTAGACTTTATAATTAATTAATTATTAAAAACCATGACTATAACTAATTAATTAACATGACTTAAGTTATATTATTAATAGATTATAATACATGTTTTAACCTAAGTATTTTACCTTTATTTAATTAAAATCATGTTATATTTAATTAAATACTTTAACCTATAATTTATTTAATTTATGTATAATAATTAATAAACTATATTTTATAATCACATAAATTAGAATAATAATCAGAAAACACTTAAGCTTATATAATTAGCTTAATTAACCATCTTATAACTATTTATAGAAACTTTCTATTTTTAGAAACTTATTTATTTATGGCAGCTAATCTATTTATGGAAACTTTTTATTTTTAGAAACTTATCTATTTTAAGCAGTACTTCTATTTTTGGAAACTTTCTATTTTTGGAAACTTTCTATTTTGGAAACTTTCTATTTTTGGTAACTTTCTATTTTTGGAAACTTTCTATTTTAGGAAACCTGCTATTTTTAGAAAGTTACTTATTATTACTCAACAAGTATAATAATACATGAAATACAAATAATACTTAATCAGAATAGACAGAATATAATATAAACACATTATAAAGCTTAAAAGAGTAAAACATGACATGAACATATAAAACAAGCTAAGACATGTTATAAAACCAGTTACGTATTCAGTAATCAGATACTTATACACGTATGTATTTATGTAGCATTAGTGATACCGAAGTAGGATTCTCTTCCGTTCGTCTTCTTCGTTCACTGGACATAAGGTACGGATTCTCCGTCCTTTCAGTATGGACATTCTTTCCTTATTAGGATTCCCCGTATGCAGCCAACTGTTTTCCCATAGTATAAGTTTATATGTTTGATTGCATATGTTTAATTAGAGTACCTAAAGCCATATACATGCATGACCAGTTTCACCTAGTTATGGAGGTACCATAACTATAACACTATAGGCACTGGTGTTATGAATTCCCCACGGCGGAGTGATTGCTCGTGGCGTCCTTTTAGCTTTTGGCCATATTATTATATTTATCATGTGGGGCATATGGGTGCATCCTAGTTACATGTTTTCAGCAGATTACTCATTGTGAATGTGGTGTGTGCCTTGCATCCTTCACAAGGAGCTGATCCCTCCTACCTAAAAACCAGTATATTAAAATAGAGGCAGCCCCTTTAATTTGCATGACAAGGTCACCCCTCCAAGTATTCATGCACGTTGATTTTCATGACCTATAATGGCTAATGGTAAAATATGTTAAATAGTTTTTACAAGATAAACATAAGGCTTTTCAAACTATAAAACCAGTTTTATTAAGACTTAACCGGGTTATCCAGGACTTAGTTTCTTCCGATGTTACATGCTTATATGTTTATATTATTCATGCTTTATTGTACATCCGTGCACTGAGCGTATTGATCAGCCGTTTTCCTTTTCATGTTCCCAAAACGGCAGGTACTCAGGGACGCTCGTAGACTTTAAACGTACGTGCATATGGGCTGGAAGCTTTCTAGCCTTCTTTACTTTATGCATTTATCTATACTTTGATACTCTTTCCATGGACATTGTTTAGTCCTTTCATTTATAGTACTTATGTTTGTGTGTGATGAGCTCTACTTTTGGACTACCGATGTTTGATTCCGGTATTTCCTCTTTATGGTCATGTAATGTTTAGACATTTATCCTTGTATGCTTTGATGACATGCCATAATCACGCGTGACATCCCATTTGTCAAAATGGGGTGTTACAATTATGGTATCAGAGCCAAGGCTTCGACCTGTAGGCTCTCAAAACATGACCTGTGATTAGTGGGTAGTCACTATGGTCTTCCTAGAACTGACAGTCGGTTTTCATGAATTCATCATTTTCATGCATACATATATATGTCATTGTCGCAGGTTTATGACTAAGTAATGGTTGGTACAGGACTGTCCCTATTTAGTCGCATGTGTTTTATCGAAACTTTTAAATTTGGGACCGACCCATAGGCGTCCCTCGCCATGTCTTTTATTTTGGGTGAACTGACCATAGGCGTTCATTCTCGAGCATACAAAAGTTTTCATAAAACTGCATCATGCATTCATGTACTAGTTTTCCTGCATAAAATTTTTTCTCATGATTTATTTGGTATAAATTTTTTTTCATGTATATATTTTATGTTTCGATCAGTTTAATCATGTATTTTATGTTATACTGTCAGATGGTTCTCACACGCGAGCAGGAAAAACTCAATGCAGCGATCCAAGCTGCAATGCAAGCTTTGCTTCCTCAGCTGAGGAATGACATCAGGGCTGAGGTTCAGGCTGCCAACAATCAGCAACATAACCAAGCACCTCCTCCTCCTCCTCTAGTGACATTGGCAACATGGTTGGAGAGATTCAAAAGCTCCGTCCTCAAGCTTTTGAGAGAACAGATAGCCCTAGTGAAGCTGAAAGCTGGTTGGCTCACATCGAGAAGATCTTCGATGCTATGGGTTGTGACCCCGTCTTCAAGGCGAGGTTGGCATGTTACCGGTTTGAAGGCAATGTGTTAAATTGGTGGTTAGCATTGAATCAGTCTAAGGGAGGTGATAATTGGGTGGTTTGGTTTGAAATGGGCTCAGTTCAGAGATAGGGTGATGGAGCAGTTCTTTCCCAAGGCTGAGCAAGACAAGCTGAAGAGAGAGTACCATGGGATCCGACAGAGAGCTGGGGAGAATAGCAACGAGTTCATGCAGCGCTTTCTCCGCTTAGCTGGTTTCCTTGGTGCAGCGGCAAGTACTCCTGAAGAGCAAGTACACCACTTCAGGTGGGCTCTTCACACATCGATCGCAAACAACTTGGTGTGTGCTACGTTCAACACGGTAGCACAAGTGGCTGATGAAGCACGTAAGCTGGAGATGCTACAGGAGAGAGATGAGTTCGGGTAAGCAGAGAGACCCGAGAAGAGGCATAAGACTGGGGACCGGTCTCATCCGGCTACTCAGCAGCAGCCTAATCAGCCCAAGGGAAACAGTCAGACTAACGACCGTTCTGCTATGGATAGGCGTGGAGGTAATGATAATTACCGTAACAACGTTGGACACTCCAGCAGCAACAGGAACCATGGAAACGGTAGGGACCAGAACCAGAGAGGTTCACAGCCTAGCCGTTCAGCTATCACTGGTTCTCAGCCAGCCAGAGCACCTGCTGGAGGATATACTCATCCTCTTTGCTCTACTTTCGATCGTAGGCACCCAGGGCCATGTCGCCGCGACAGTGACGCATGCTTCAAGTATGGTCTTCCTGGCCATCGCATGAAGGACTGTCGCAAGGGCGAGATGGAGGGCACATCGGGACATGCTGATACCAAGCCGCCTCCTACCACTGGACGCGTCTACACGACATCTCGCGATCAGGCCAACAAGTCTACAGGTACCATCACTGGAATCTTGTATATGTATGGTCAAGCTGCATGTGTTTTGTTTGATACGGATGCTACTCACTCGGTCATTTCTACTACTTATGCCAAGAATGTTAGGATACTCCCCATGCCACTAGAGAATAGACTCAATATTTCCACGCCTTTGAGAGACTCGGTACTTATCACCCATGTGTACAAGAGTCTTCCCCTAGAGTTTGACGATAAGGTTCGTCCTGTTGACGCACTTCCGCTGGACATGAATGACTTTGACATGATTTTGGGCATGGATTGGCTATCCAAGCATCATGCTACCATAGACTGCCATTCAATCGAGTCATCTTCGGTGATGTTAATGCACTAGAGTACATTCATAACGGATTCGTACCCGGCAGGTCTGTACAAATCATATCAACCCTGCAAGCACGTGCACTACTGTCACATGGCTGCGAGGGTTATCTTGCTATGGTTCATGACATGGATGCTGAATCCCCATCAAATCAGAATCAGCCGATAGTGTCAGAATTCCAAGATGTATTTCCAGAAGAACTTCCAGGCATACCACCTGCACGTGAAGTGGAATTCAACATTGAGCTCATTCCAAGAGCTGAGCTGATTTCCAAGGCTCCTTATCGCATGGCTCCCATAGAGTTAAAGAAGCTGAAGGATCAACTGCAAGAACTTCTAGAACGAGGGTTCATTTGACCGAGCACATCTCCATGGGGCGCACCGGTCTTATTTGTTAAGAAGAAGGACGGCAACATGCGTCTTTGCATTGACTATCGCGAGCTCAACAAGATTACTATCAGGAATAGATATCCACTGCCACGTATAGACGATCTGTTTGACTAACTCCAAGGGGACAAACACTTCTCCAAGATTGATCTTAGGTCAGGCTATCATCAGCTACGGGTTAAGGAGCAGGACATTGCCAAGACTGCCTTTCGTACCCGCTATGGCCACTACGAATTTGTAGTCATGCCATTCGGCCTGACCAATGCTCCAGTAGTGTTTATTGATTTGATGAACAGAATCTTCCATGAATTACTGGACAAGTTCGTCATTGTCTTCATCGATGACATCCTGATTTTCTCAAAGTCCAAGGAGGAACACGAAGACAATCTTCGTACAGTACTACAAATTCTTCGCCAGAAGCAGTTGTATGCTAAATTCTCCAAGTGTGAATTCTGGTTAGACAAGGTGGCATTCTTAGGTCACATTGTATCAGCAGAAGGAATCACTATGGATCCAGCGAAGGTTGAGGCTATTACTAAGTGGCTGAGGCCGACATCAACGACTGAAGTCCGCAGTTTCTTAGGCTTAGCTGGTTATTACCGTAGGTTCGTGGAGAACTTTTCCCGCCTAGCACTACCATTAACCAAACTGATGCGGAAAGGGAAGAAATTCGTCTGGACTGAAGAACGAGAGAAGAGCTTTGAAGACCTGAAGCAGAAGCTAGTATCTGCACCTATTCTTACTCTCCCATCTGGTACGGGTGGATTTTAAATCTACAGTGATGCATCGGGGAAGGGACTTGGCTGTGTTCTCATGCAACATGGGAAAGTGATCGTGTACGCTTCACGGCAGCTTAAGCCTTATGAGGAAAATTACCCTACGCATGACTTGGAACTTGCTGCAGTCGTGTTTGCATTGAAGATATGGAGGCACTACTTATATGGAGAATCATGTGACATTTTCACGGACCACAAGAGCTTGAAGTATATCTTCACTCAGCCTGAATTGAACATGAGACAGAGGAGATGGTTAGAGCTGTTGAAGGATTATGACATTAATCTGTAGTATCACCCGGCAAGGCGAATGTAGTAGCAGATGCACTTAGCAAAAAGTCCAGAATGATCAACGGCATTAAGATTGAGGAGGAAATCATAAGAGACTTGGAGCGACTAGACATAGAGATCATGATACGTGGATAGCATGGTTACTGGGCTAATCTTAGAGTAGAACCCGAGTTACTCTCTAAGATCAAGGAAGCTCAGAAAGATGATGGAGAAATCTGGGCGATAATTCAGAATTTGGAGAAGCAGACGGAATTCAGAGTAGATGCAGATGGTATCGTATGGCAGGGCACGAGACTTTGTGTTCCTGATGATCAAGAACTCCGGGAAGCCTTGTTAGCTGAAGCTCATAGCTCCCCATTCTCTATACATCCTGATTCGACCAAGATGTACCATGACATCAAGCAGTACTTTTGGTGGAGTGGTATGAAACAGGATGTTGCCACTTACGTCTCCAAATGTCTTACCTGCCAACAGGTTAAGATCGAGCATCAATGATCTGGCGGTCTCCTTCAACCGTTAGATATTCCAGAGTGGAAGTGGGACAAAATCACCATGGATTTTGTTACTGGTCTTGTGCCCACCAAGAGGAAGCACGTTGCAATTTGGGTTATCGTAGATCGACTTACCAAATCATCTAATTTCTTACCGATCCGCAAGGAAGATTCGGTCAGTAAACTCACCGATACGTATAGAAGGGAGATCATGAGACTCCACGGTGCTCCATCCAGCATCGTCTCAGACAGAGATCCTCGTTTCACTTCGAGATTTTGGAAGAGTCTACAGAAAGCGTGGGGTACACAACTTAAGCTTAGAACGGCTTTTCATCCTCAAACAGATGGGCAGTCAGAGCGAACGATTCAGACATTAGAAGACATGTTGAGGTCATGTGCGTTGGAATAGACAGGTGATTGGGACGATTATATCTGTTTGGTGGAGTTTGCATACAACAACAGTTGGCACGCAAGTATCAAGTGTGCTCCTTTCGAGATGTTGTATGGCAGGAAGTGTCGCGCCCCAATCTGCTGGGATCAGGTTGGTGAGCGAACACTTGAAGGACCAAAGATCATAAAGATGACTAATGAGAGGGTCGCAGTAGCTAAGCAGAAACTTCAAGAAGCACGGTCACGTCAGAAGAGATACGCCGACAAGCATCGTAGGGACATACATTTTAACGTAGGAGATCACGTCTTCCTTAAGGTTTCGCCGGCACGTGGTGTTAGACGTTTTGGAATTAAAGGGAAGCTTAGTCCTCGTTTCATCGGACTGTTTGATATCATTGAACGAGTCGGTGAAGTATCTTACCGTTTAGCGTTACCTCTGCAGCTTTCGCACGTACACAATGTGTTTCATGTGTCCTTACTCAGAGGGTACCAGTATCATCCCCTTCACATGGTTCAGTATCCACTGGAACAGATTCGTGAAGATCTCACTTTTATAGAAGAACCCGAACGAGTTCTTGACAGACAAGAACGATTCATGAGAAGGAAGACGATTCCATTCGTCAAAATCCTTTGGAGGGATCATACCGAGCGGGAAGCCACTTGGGAAACAGAGGAGTCTATCCGGGCTTCTTACCCTCATTTCATATCTTGAATTCGGGTATGTTCTTCTTTTCCATTTTATTTTATCTATAATTCGGGGACGAATTATTCTTTTTAGGGGGGAAGAGTTGTAAAACCCACATGCTTTTACCATGAATAGTACCCTTAAGATCGTACGTACATGATTAGAACTTTCCTTTTATAGCACGTTTACGTTTCATGAACAAGAATTATTAGTATTACGTACGTGTTATAACACGATAAGTATTTATTACGTATGAACACACGATAATTATTCCAATAATAATTATAAATCATGAACATACGAACATGAAATCATGAACGTAAATTAATCACGACTAATATTAATTACGTATATATATTTATTACGAACACGAATAACTAAGTCACGATCGTAAACTAATTAGAACACGTAAAATTACGAACACGATAAAACACGAGAACACACTATATAATTTAGACACGAGAAAAGTACGGGTTACCCCATGTGGGGCCCCATGTCGCGGATACAACAAGAACATGGGCCAAGCCCATTCAAACTTTTACTAAACAAGGGAATTTAGGAAAACATGTTCATTTATCACAAAATCAAGAAAATAAGAAAACCCTAATTCTTTCTTTGCTCCTTCTTTGTCTGCCGGTTTTAATAACACCAAAGGGGTGTTCAGGTTGACTTTGATCTTGAAATTTTTGCAAGGATTCGTGTGTGTTCATCCTTACTTGTTTCACGTAATCGGTATAACCTTTAACCTTTTCTTTTTATGTTTTGATTTATTGAATCACATAAAATCATGATGTTTTTAATTAAACTAATTAAAAACAAGTATTTTAAACATGTTAATAATCATGGGGTAAATCAAATCAAGGGTTTAGGGGTGTTTGTGGTCTAGCCGACGCCTAACCGAGCCCTTGGGGGTCTCGGCTTGGCTTATTACACACCACCGAGACCATATGGTCTCGGTATGGTGGTGGTAGTCCCACGGCAGCAGCAAAACCAAGGGGAAACCCGACTTAGGTCGGGGTATGGTGATGGTTACGTGTCCGGTTCATGGGTTTTAGTCACGGGTCCGGTTCATGAATCATTTGTTCAAGGTTTATGATTTTTACAAGTTATGTTATATTTTTAGACTTAAATTAAATTAATTAAAAGCATGACATGATTAATTTAATTTACATGAATTAGGTTATTAATTTAATTATTAGTTCATGAATTTTAACCTAAGTATTTATTATTAATTAGACTTTAAAATTAATTAATTATTAAAAACCATGACTATAACTAATTAATTAACATGACTTAAGTTATATTATTAATAGATAATAATACATGTTTTAACCTAAGTATTTTACCTTTATTTAATTAAAATCATGTTATACTTAATTAAATACTTTAACCTATAGTTTATTTAATTTACATATAATAATTAATAAACTATACATTATAATCACATGACTTAGAATAATAATCAGAAAACACTTAAGCTTATATAATTAGCTTAATTAACCAGCTTATATCTATTTATGGAAACTTTCTATTTTTAGAAACTTATTATATTTAAGGCAGCTAATCTATTTATGGAAACTTTCTATTTTTAGAAACTTATCTATTTTAAGCAGTAATTCTATTTTTGGAAACTTTCTATTTTTGGAAACTTTCTATTTTTGGTAACTTTCTATTTTTGGAAACTTACTATTTTAGGAAACCTGCTATTTTTAGAAAGTTACTTATTATTACTCAACAAGTATAATAATACATGAAATACAAGTAATACTTAATCAGAATAGACAGAATATAATATAAACACAGTATAAAGGTTAAAACAGTAAAACATGACATGAACATATAAAACAAGCTAAGACATGTTATAAAACCAGTTACGTATTCAGTAATCAGATACTTATACACGTATGTATTTATGTAGCATTAGTGATACTGAAGTAGGACTCTCTTCCGTTCGTCTTCTTCGTTCACTGGACATAAGGTGCGGATTCTTCGTCCTTTCAGTATGGACATTCTTTCCTTATTAGGATTCCCCGTATGCAGCCAACTGTTTTCCCATAGTATAAGTTTATATGTTTGATTGCTTATGTTTAATTAGAGTACCTAAAGCCATATACATGCATGACCAGTTTCACCTAGTTATAGAGGTACCATAACCATAACACTAGAGGCACTGGTGTTATGACTTCCCCACGGCGGAGTGATTGCTCGTGGCGTCCCTTCAGCTTTTGGCCATATTATTATATTTATCATGTGGGGCTTATGGGTGCATCCTAGTTACATGTTTTCAGCATATTACTCAGTGTGAATGTGGTATGTGCCTTGCATCCTTCACAAGGAGCTGATCCCTCCTACCCAAAAACCAGTATATTAAATTAGAGACAGCCCCTCTAATTTGCATGACGAGGTCACCCCTCCAAGTATTCATGCACGTTGATTTTCATGACCTATAATGGCTAATGGTAAAATATGTTAAAACAGTTTTTACAAGATAAACATAAGGCTTTTCAAACTATAAAACCAGTTTTATTAAGACTTAACCGGGTTATCCAGGACTTAGTTTCTTTCGCTGTTACATGCTTATATGTTTATATTATTCATGCTTTATTGTACATCCGTGCACTGAGCGTATTGCTCAGTCATTTTCCTTTTCATGTTCCCAAAACGACAGGTACTCAGGGACGCTCGTAGACTTTAAGCGTACGTGCATATGGACTGGAAGCTTTCTAGCCTTCTTTACTTTATGCATTTATCTATACTTTGATACTCTTTCCATGGACATTGTTTAGTCCTTTCATTTACAGTACTTATGTTTGTGTGTGATGAGCTCTACTTTTGGACTACCGATGTTTGATTCCGGTATTTCCTTTTTATGGTCATGTAATGTTTATACATTTATCCTTGTATGCTTTGATGACACGCCATAATCACGCGTGACATTCCATTTATCAAAATGGGGTGTTACATCATCAATCAATGTAATGGATTAAACCATCATTTAATTTTCGAACATAAAGAAAACCGTATAACAACTATGTTATCCGTTCTCCTCTTATTCGATTGACTATCAACCACGCACTCAATAATAAACCTACCCGAGACCAAGTATAATGATCTTGGAGCCAATTATCTTCTGTGGTCCTTCAATTTGTGGCTTTGATGTGGATTCGAATGACTTAAGGACGATTTATATGAGGTTCGTTTGTTGTTTTGGTTGTGGTTCAAGATTTATGTAACGAGTGTATTAATTGGATTTGTGGTCGAGATGGATGATGTGGGTAATTTCATTTTCATGAGATGTAGAAGAAAGAGTGGGAGCAGATTGATAGATCATGAGAATGAACAGATTGGTTGATTAACTGATGTGAGATGAGGATATAGAGATGGGGGCGGTACTGTATAAGAGGTGTATGATTTGATATTGGAGATAGAGAAGCAGAGAAGATGGGGGCACAGGAAAAAATGAAATTAGGTTTAGGGTAATGTCTAACCTAATTTCTAGGATTGGGTTATATAAGCCTAAGACATACGTTGCTGGATCGGGTATTTCATTTTATGTCAACATACCGACACTTTCTTGGTGGGTTGATATGCTTTTAGATATTATGATTGGGCCTATGTGTCGGTTTTGGTGTTTATTTTGAGTCATATTACACTAATTTTATGCCAAAAAAAATTTTTGGACAAAATTTTTGGTAATAATTAGGACGAGACAAAAGTGATAAGATTTAAAGACAAGTGTCGAGACGTTATGTCAAGACAAAGTGACAAAATTTATTTGACGAGACCAAGACAAAAAATGGTTATATTTTTAGTGGCTACGGATTTTTGATCGGTTATTATTATTTGAAGTTGAAGACGGATTTTTCGAAGGCGTGCACTTATTTTATCTTTGAAAGATAACTTGTTCGTGCTTAATCTTAGAATGAAGACTTGCTTATCTAGTTACCGGGTTCGGGGTGGTTGGTTGATGACTTGGATAACTATCACTTAAAGGAGCTACATTATTGTACTCAGTGTCACGTGCAGAGTCGTTGTGGATAATTTCAAGAGGTGTTGTGCTTATATACATTTTCAGTAATGTATTGCATACTTAGAAATTTATAAAGGATATTTCTACACCGTTCCTCATTCAACAATAGTGCAAGCTTAAGTCACAAGATCGAGGAATTCTTATTCAGTTTCACGTTTGGCATATCTGGTTCATTCCATCAGTGGTCACTTCAAATTGCCTACAAGGGGGTTGGTAAAGATAGCCATGGAGAGTTTATGAGTAGAGAATTTCGATCAGTAGCTGATTCTCACAAAATATATAATTTATCTTATTTATTATTCTCACGAGATTTCAGGTACATGTGCGTACGATTTATTGTTGGTTCTGAGGTTTCGAAACCATCAAGGGACTTCTTTTGATTTGAAGATATTCCGGGAAGACATTTGTCATAACCGCAGAGAAAATCAGTGTTTTAACTCGTGGCGTTATCAGTCTCTAAACGGTACACTATTGTTCGATGTTTAATTGTTTTGATGTTGCAGTTATACATCATCATTATCCTATGTGTAGAGATATGGATTTACAGGACTAAATTGACTCTGGTGCATCTCCGGAAGAAGATATTTGCATTTCTGGGACTTAATTGACTCTGGTGTTACGATGTCCACTTCATGAATGGGATAAAGTGTCTACTTCAGTATTTGAGCTTCATACATGGGATTGGTTTCCTTTCTTCAACTACGTGGGGGAAGAAATGTCTTAATTCTTTCTAGTATGCATAACTTAAATTTTCAGGGGGAAGAAAAATTCAGAAGAATTATTCAAGCGCGAGAGAGACGTTGTTGATCTACTTGGTATGCCCCAAACTTTCAATCACTCATAGCAACATTATCAATTCATATGATGGGGTTTACTTGTTAAATTCCGCTGTGCGCTTAATCATTCTAAGCTTTATTGAAAGCTTTGAAAATGCTTATGAGGATTGTTGGTTTAGGGGGAAGCTATTAAACGCTTATACATCAAGATTATGTGGCATGAATTAGGGGGTTAATTCATAAGCTTCTCCTTAACCTGAAGTATATGGATTACTTAGCTCGTGCCGTTACAGTATTTCTACTACAAGTTACTACGAAGATGAGTCACTCTGGAGTGAAGACTTGAAGTCAAAGGCCTCAGAAGACTTCATCAGTATTGGACGCTTCATGGAAGCTTTTGTTCTTAATCATTATGTACTTGTTAGGAAAAATATTGTAAGGAATTCTACACGTCGTCAATGGGGGAAGATTGTTAGAAATTCACTTTATGTGACGACATTTAAGAATCCCCATTATTTATCATAGTCACTCACGCAAGGACTAGACTAGGAAACGATGTATAGTATGTATGCGTGAGTGACTATAAATACCCCTCCAAGGCTTCCAAGGAGGGGTTGTTGTTTGTGTTTTCTCATTTTTCATTCAATACACTTTTTCCTTTCTCTTTACACACACAACCTTCTCTCTAAACTCATCAATGGCTGCCATCTATTACCACCACCCACCTAGACCACCGGATCATAGTAAATAGCAAACCCACATTAACGATTGCCACGTGAAAGTTGTTGCTTTTGGTTGATCGCTTACTACTAGGTTGGATCGGATGTCAACCTATGGAGGCACCATTTGTGACTATTGGACAAATATCCCCTTTTGTTATGTTTTCAAAACATGTCATTTCTATTTTTTCTGAAGGAAAATGTATCTTTTATATAACTTAGCCTAACAACGGGTAGAGAAATCTATCGCGGTAAAACATTCTAAGTTTTAAGCTCAAGACAATGACTTGTAGTCAATTTCAGATTGCAACCCGGACCTACATTCACGGGGAGTGTGCGATTCAATGTGTCTACTCTCAATAAAAGAAGAGAAATCTTTTTACACTTTAGCGGATTCACCATGACACTTAAATTCTATGAATCAAGTTTATGCTTTCGAAACACCATATTGAAAAAATGGCTTTCAAAAGGCGTTGAACAGAATTTTCAAAAACGATATTTCTATTACCAAAAACACCTCCATAATTTTACGTGGTATATTTTAACATATTTGGTATCTTTAAAAAATTATGTGTTCAACACGCCCATCCTCAATTTTTTTAATGTGGATCACATCCTCACAACGACAATTCATTTAAATCAAATTTTGAGAGGAAACTTTCTAAAATAAAAGTTTTAATATTGTTGGATATATTGTATCTAGACAATTTTGATGTATCCAACACAATGTGTGTAATTTTTCAATTGGTAAACTTCACAACTAAAGCTTTGATGTCCATGAGCACATTCTTCAAACGACAATTTTATTTGTTCATGGACATGTAATGTGCAAGTACAATTTTTCAAGAATTTTTCAATGATAATCCAAAATCTTTCAAACATTTTGCACCCGAAACTACAAAACAAATTGTTTCAAAGTAAGTTATGCTAAGTAAGGCACATTTTTCTCCCGAAAGATTTTCAATACTATTTTTGTGGTATATTCTAATCAAATTGGTATCTAATATATGAAATGATTTATATATCAAATGATTTATATATTAGAGATAGGGGAGAAAATGTGATCTAATATATGAAAATAACATATAAGACTCAAGCACTTGAACTCTTACCCAGATGTGTGAGACACTTTCGGTTATCGATGCATATGTGTAGGGAAGTCGTTCTAAATTGACAAAACTCTCAAAGTGTTAAAAGTTTTGATTTATATCAAACACTTTGATTGGTTTTCAAATGGTTTAATGGTTACGATCTTATACCCACAACCTCTTTAATTCTCGACGATATTGGTGACAAAAGGTGGTTTAGGTATACGTCCTACGACCCAACCATAAATTAAGCGATCTTCTGAAGGACAATCCAGTAGATTATTAGAAGTCCTTAGGAAAGATGGAGTAGAATGAGATAAGGGAATAATACGGACTAATGACTTAAGTTAAAACTGGAACAATCACAACAAGGTACTAGCAATGACGTCTTGGTAAGCATTAAAGGGGGTGAAGAATGAAAAACAAATGTAAGGATGAAAGGGTGTAAAGAAAGAAGCCCTCCAAATAAATTAGGTAGAAACCGGGTCAATACATCTACTATCAGAATCACAAAGATGATTGTTGGTATTGAAGACAAGACATCATGGACCCAGTGATGCAATGCAAAACCCTTCCCAGGCAACTCAGGCTTCTCTAAAAAGAATTTTGTTTGTCACAGAGATCAACACGACTTTTATTAACTTACTCACTCCAAGATAGTTGATATTGAAAAGTTGACAGTCTGCTCCAGCCTCCGATAACTAAAATTAAAGTGCACAAATTGATTCTTGGGCCAAAAGATCAATCACAAATCTCAGTAGGACACGTCCCATAACAAACACTTGATGTTCGAATATCTGTAACACAAATGATGAAAAAGAGATTCTTACGCTTTATCCTTGTGAGATTGCCATAATATTCAGAGTGATATTCTTTAGTATTCACATTGATGAATGGAAATCCTTCCAGTGTTAACATCAAATAGCACTACGGTAGGTCATGTGTAGATTCACTACGAATTGAACATGTGTAGACTGGAAAGCAATGATGGTCTGATTCTTAATTGATTCAGACTTGTTCCAGGTTTCTACGCAATATCTTTATTATTTTTCCAGAACATTCATAGTGATACTCTTTAGTAGTCACAATGACAAATTGAAATCCTTTCTGTGTCAACCTCAAGCAACACTGTGGTAGGTGACTTGCGAGATTCTTTATGAATCGGGCTTGTATCAACTGGAAAGCAACGATGGTGCGATTCTTTATGAATCACACTTGTTTCAGGATATGAATTGACGGACAACATAACCGCTTGCTCATGTCAAGAATCAAGAAAGCTAAAGATCAAATAAAGACAAAGACTTTCGCAACTCTGATATTAGAAATATTCCTTAAAGAGAAATGAAGAGGAATGATCTATTAAAGGATAGACTTATCACAATACTGGAGAGGAGATTATGTTAGCTTCAAAATATTGGAGGAATGACCTCTCTTTAAAGGAGATTATTAGAAAGCTTTCAAGATGATGCATAGTGTGAGCATGTGGGGAAAGACACAAGATCGCAAGGTGGCAAAGACGAATCAAGGATTATGGATATAAAGAATGATTCGGTCATAGATTTGAAGATCTCAAGTTCAAAGACTAAGTCGAAAGACAATGCCAAAGGCTCAAAGATCATAGCATGAAGGAACACGCCTACAATTACACGTTCAAGTCTCATATAATGTGAGACTAGTAATCTCAATAAATCCTCAAACGTCGTAAAGGAATGACCTCGCATTGGGGGAGATTGATAGCCTCAAAATATTGAGTAAAAAAAATGAGTCAGTCATAGATTTATTATGTATCAGTCATAGGAACGTTGTAATTAGAAATAGGATAATCGAAAATCACGGGCTTAAACTTAATGCCAATTAGTTCACGTTTAGGACCTTAAACACATTAAGTGAAGCCTGAACCATTCATATAGCCCATAAAGTCTACATGTAAGACAAGGTATATAAACTCCCCTCCTAATGTTAGGAGGGTGTTGGTTGTATTTGTTTTTCTCTCTATAATTGATTCCATCTTTTCTCTCCTCCTTCTCTTTACCGTCTCTCTCTAAACTCTTTTTCCTTTTCTACTATTTTCTATCATAAATTATGGTGAAGTGAAGTATAATATTAAGATACACAGTGTGTCACATTCATAGTGGATCTACTATAATACGAAGAAAGTAATTCATATAATTTTCTTTTATAGGGTGTTTAGATTAGTTAAATTTCTATATATATAAATTTATTTTTTTTGTTAACCGTGATTTCTGACACATTGGCTGACTAATCCACGGGTTTGAACCCACCGCCACACAGACTCAAACCAGGTAAAGCCCTCCTTTTTCAGGAGGTTGGCGTGGCCACTTCAAGCTTGTTTGCACCTAGCATGAATTGAACTTGAGACCTCACACACTTTAGAGTGATAGCCACAAACCAATTTGCTACTAGGTCACCTTGAGTGGTTATATATAAATTTATTGGAGTCTAGAAAAATTAATAAGTTTACTTATTACTTACGGGTCTATCAATTGATGTTTATGTCATTTGCTTAATTTGATAAGCTGTTAAAATTAAATTTTCAACATTATATATAAATTCATATAAATTCAATAAGCTCACAGCCAAGACCTGGTAAATAAGATAATCCAAACACCCTCGTAGAAAGTCATGATAGTGAAACTATTAAGGGAAAAAATAACGAGTCAATATTTCTTTTGATTAAAATATGAGTCATCTCAACTGCACTTGTTGCTCTTATGATTGACTTCATTTAGATCGAAAAAGGTTTAGCATTAAGCTCAGTTATAAACGATTGATTTTTCATCCTCTCGATTTTCATTGATGTGGTATTATACTTTACATTTAAATTTACCATTAGTCTATAAGTATACATACATAATTGATACTACAATTTAACCAATCCAAAATCCTTAAAATGTTTTGAGACTACTTTACACTAACCTCAATAGTAGAGTTTAAGGCTAGATTCTCTATCGAGCTAGATTCGAGTGTCAAGGTTTGAGCATTAGTCTTAAGTAAGCTCGAGGTCGAGGTTGACACCTTATAGACTCAAGTTATAACCTTGTTTAAGTGACCTTTCATGTTTCAAAGATTCTAAAGATGGGTTAAGTAAATGGATATTTAACTTGGGCTTTGCCAAAAAAACTACTCTAATAATAACCTACTTACTCCGTAATAAAGAAACTATAGATGTTTTGTTTATGTTCATAAAATATTTTTGACATTATTTGTTATACATTTAAAATTTATTATCATACACCTGAAGATCAACTATATGAATCCGACATGAAAAACAACAACAACAAATAATATTAAATTTTGACAAGAATAAAACCTAAAAACTACTACTGTATTATCTTGTATTGGGAAAAAACAAATAAAGAAATAAACAACTAAGATATGTATGTGCTGCTTGCTTAACTGGTTGTGGGGGCTGGAATATAACTGCAATTAGCTGTGCATGATTAGGAATGGCCATTGGCCCCCGATGTCATGCATCTCTATACATATACATTGAATATGAAAATGAATGTGAATCCACCGTTTTTTGCTTTCCATTTTTAGCACCATGTTTAGAATTTTTTAAATAAATCAATCTTGGAATGGATAATAATGTTAATTTGAGATGACTTTTCATATGAATGCATGCATTTTGGATGTGTAGCTAGGTGTATATAACCACTTTATTCACTTCGGAAGCAAAACTGGTTTATGAAATTCATGTCGATGATAAGATATGTTAAGTTATGCCATATTAGGTGTGGTGGAGAGTCCAATCTAACATGCGGGTGAGCTAAAAACTTGAAAACTCAGAATTCACAATGTTTCAAGTTCTCAATGACTTGTTGTCTAAAACTTTTAGGAATGATTTGAAATCTAGCAAATCTTTATGAAAAATATAGTAAAAAGTTTAACACACAATTCAAAAAACCTTCTCAAAACACTTTATGAAATAATAAAAAGCTTTTTAGTGTTTTACTCATTGTAGATGCTCTATGAATCGACAACCACAAAAATGAAAACATCAACGATAAGAAAAACGTATAGTCGAAATGCCTCCGACTTTGATGAAGATGAGAGAGAATTGTGCAATGTACTAATGCACACGAGACACGAGCACGTCGCTGTCTTATATGTTTTGCAATCTAACGTAATATTCAAATGTGTGATTTTTCAAGTTCAATTCATGTTAGGTACAAAAAATTTTGAAGTAGATACATTAAATTTCTGAAAATAAAATATTTTACCTGGTTTGAGTTTGTGTGGTGGTTGGTTTAAACCCTCTAAATTAGTCGATTAATGTGTCGGACAGTATACGTACTAAAAAATAAAATAAAATATTCAAGTGCCTATCAATTTGTAGATTAAAGCATCTGAGTCACATTCAAGCTTTTTGGGGTTGATCGACGTGTTGGTTCTTATAGAAAATGATTATGCTAAATCTATGGGCCAAACTTTCATCTATGATAGTCTAGTCGTAAAAGATATTTGATGTAACAGATGGACTTCAAATATATGATGGCCCATATCACACTTTATATGAGCCATAAGTTACACTCATTATGAACTATGTGTTGGTTTATAGAGTTCATAACAATTATTTAAAACCCTAATATGGATCAAAGAGCGCATAGCGGAAGCGATTAACAAGATCATTAATTTAACACAATTATGATTAATCAAGGCTAGGGTTACATACCTTTATCCTAGCAAGATCCACAAGACGACGGAGCAAACGACAACTAGGGTTTATCACGAACACCACCAAGAATATAGTCTAAAGTAAGACTATATCACGTTCGTGTACACACGTGATACGGCGAGTTAACCGTGAGTCTAGCACGAACAAACCGAGCTTCCAAGTCTATGGAAGATCTACCCAACAACCCTAGAGAGGGGCTAGGACTAGATCTAGAATAACTTATTGAAAATCAAAGAAGAACCCTAATAGGGTGTTTGTTTGGCCGGCGGTTAGAGCAAGAGAAAGAGAGATGTGAGGTGAAAAATTATGAGGCTTTAGGTTTGTTTATATACACCTTGGAAAACTTCTCTTCCAAGTTTAAACAAGATAAAGCAACAAAATCTTTTCTCCTTATCTTTGTCTCCTCTATTTAGGCCGGATATATACATGCTCCAAAAGAGGTTTCCGGAACTTTTCCGACTCCTTCTTTTAGCTTCTTTAACCTTCTATAACGGTCGTTTAATACTTAACTTTTAATTACTTAACGATCGTTAGCTACGGTTTGATTTAATAAATATAATAAATATATTTAATAAATAAATAAATTAACTCTTCACGTAATGTGTGCAATCCCGTGATCTCGAGTTCGATCCTATCTCACGACTATTAATTTTAAGTCCATAAACTTTCAGCTCCCACTTGGACAAAATTCTAATATCGTGATCACATTGACTAGCGTCTAGTTACACTAGCAATGTCACTAGTACAACTCGAGTAAGGTTTCTTGGACAAAACCTTTTAATTATTAAATCATTATTATTATTATCCTTTCATTTCAAATACAACGTTAATAAGGATATGGATCCTAGTCATTCCTTTCATTAACCATTTTGTTTCTCGTTTACGGATATAGCAAGATCACCAAAACAAATTTGGGTGCGGCCGCACAAATATCTTACTACTCCCCCGAGGGGCCCAGCTGTATTATACTTCAAAATAAATTTTGAAGGAAATGAATCCCATTTTGACTACAAGCAAAACTTATGAACTTTGCAACACTTCCAGAAATAATCCTTATAGCTACCAGTTACGTTTAGCGTTAGATTATTCCACAGAAATGCACTAGATCCACGACAGTTTCCTGGTATCTCAGGTCTAAGGATAACTATTTATGATTTACTTGATGACAAAGATCCATAAAGTAAAATCATATAGTTGGGATAAGTCCAATATTTGATCCATCAAATATCATCCAAAATTGACCAATATACTTTCAAGTATACTCTGTCACTATTTTGAATTGTCTTAGTTTAATAATATTCCCATATTATTAATCGACAACGGACATTTAGAAACATCATAATGCTCATGGATTTAAAACATGTAAAATAGGATACAAAATCAAATAACAGAAAATAAACGAAATCCAATCTTTATTTCATCAATTCAATAATGTCTTACATCCTTTATCCAAATACTAAAATAGATCAATGCATAAAACTGGTACATGCATCATGCCTCTAGTAATGACATTCATACTTGTTTGGCAAAGCATAAAATAACCAATCTTGACCTATTGAAATTTTGAGAATACTTTCTTCAAGAATTCAAATCATTGAAACTCTTGTACATGTGCATCCAAACAATTTGATATTGCCACATAGTATCAAAATTGTGAAACATCCTTGATCACCAATTTCCTAAACTTCCAAAACACATTTGAAGTTCAAAGTATTCTAATTCTTTAATGTATAATGCAACTTTAATCAACATGTCATCTCCAAAGATCCCATGACTAATATTGAGTGTTACCTCAATTATATCTTTTCAAGTTTTACAACTTGTCATAAAAGATACAAAATACGTTACCATTAATATCTATTATGTAATGTTTGATTCCAACCAAAACCTTCAAGTTTGTTGGCTATGATAATTTGCACAACGATTGACAAATTATCCATCTATAGAATATGGAAGCCGATCCAAGATTTAGGATGTTATTCTATTTCCAAACATATTCCTTCAGAATATTCATTACACAAGTTATTCAATAACTTCTTAAATAGATTAATATATTCAAATCATCATGTATTTTAAGCATGATATAAATACAACACGACACACATGAAAATTTCTCAAACCAGATTTAGATTTCTTCATGTCCTAAATATCCATGTAAACTTACTACATGACATATTACGTTGTATTTCCACCGCATAAATAAATAAATTTATTTGTCCCAAGGTTATGTATATCTTATTTTCTAAATCTTCAAAGTAAAGTTTCATCTCAAATCTAAACCAAATCAACATTTAATTTGAATGAAATCTCACTTTCTTACATGTCTATTTGACACATATAATTTAAGAAAATAACCATAATACTCCCACTAGCTTTTAGGAATACTCAGAAACCATCTTATTTAAATTTAAATCCAAACTTGGATTTCAAAATAAACATAAGAATAATCTCCTAGATGCATGCTTTTATCTATTCATGGATAATTGCATTTTGTACTTTTCCAAAGATTTATATTTTGAAGTAATAAACTCATTTCGATTACTTAAGTGCTTTCTCAAGTAGTCATTCTAGAAATAGTTCATACATATCCAAATTTGTCAATTAAAATATGACCATCAAAATCTTTATATATTTAATGTATTTAGGAAAGAATACTCAATCACAATTAATTACTTAAATGTGACTAATAATCTATTCACAATACATACATTAAATACGTGTACAATTTTGTCCATATAGTTTCGACACAAAGATTAAACCACTACAATTGGCGTTTTTCTTCCTTTGACGAAACTCATCTTCAATTTCTAGTCAAACTATTTAAGATAAACCAAATCTAAAATTTGATTACCTTGTTGGACAACATCTATAACAATCATAGTATGAGTAGTTTACCCAAAACAATATTTGGTAACAAATCACAACAATTATTTGTAACTCATAATTCTCAGCATACAAATCAAATATCTGAGATATCCTTGCGGACCTATGACATAAATTCCTTTATCTTGAGAGTTAGCTTTTACAAGCCTTCCTCATGATAATTACTAGTGTATTTTAGAAGATCGTGTATCTTGTAATTTTATCTTTTAAGATCAAAACTCCCACTTGCTTTTAGTAACTTAAAATTACTCTTTAAATACATAGCAAATAGATCAACACTCCAACGTTATCTATATGGGACATTACAAAACACAATGACAGTTCCATACTCTTTATTTTCTAAACAATCCACTTCATAAGTAGTTTAGCAAAATCCGAACTTCATTTAAGATATAATGTGATTCATCACATTCCATATATAATGGTATCTTATTAATCTTCTTAGCTCAAGTCATACTAACCTTGATATCTTTTGGAAGAAAAGGAAGATATAGTTATCTTGAATCAAACATCTCCATCAAATTGAGAGTTTTGATTCTCCTAATGAACATACCATAACAATGATGTATTTCATTTAGGGAAATATTGTAAGTCAATCTTAACAATATTAAGATAAATATATATCTTTCGGTTTACCTATATACCAACTAAATCATCTTAATGGTATTACAGATTTTCTAACCATTTTGCATGCTTTATAACTCAAGTACTTTTAATACAAAGTCACTTCATAAAAGTTATAAGTCCATTACACGTTACATGTATATGTCTTTAGTGAAATAGAGCCAATACATTAACGTCTTACTTTATATTATACGTCTTCCAAGACTTTATGTTTGTGACTTTATACAATAAATCATAAACATGTATAACTAAAGTAAATCATGAACACCACTAGGTTTCATTCATCTTTTCAAGTTAATTTACTCCTATACTATTATATGAACACCACTAGGTTTCATTAGTAGTATAAGATTACTCTATGTATCTTATGTCATTCAAGGAATTTGTCCTATTTTAAGAAACTTCAAAACATTCCACGCCCGATCTTACGACATGTGGATATTTTACCCTTGTGTGTACAATTTAGTCCAAGCTCTTACATGACTAAATCAAAACAACAAGTGTTTCTTAATGTGAATGATATATATACTTTTAAGTAGTCTTTTAATCATATTGACACATGATCCAAACATTAATTAGATTGTTAGTCTCTTATCTTAAAGACAAGAGAATCATATCTTTATGAGTTGTTTCTTGCACACAATGTTCATTTCTCCCACTTGTGCATGGAACAACCTCATATATAAGATAAACATCACGTCTAACGTTCGTCTATACAAATATGATTGTGCCACATATATTAGCTTTTACAAGTAGACGTAGAACCACTTAATCAACAAGAATCAGTACATAACTATCTTTGAAGATATTAGTGTCAACAATTCGAAAGTAATTATCTTAGGACATACTAAAGATAACATGGGTTATTACCAAGACAACAAGGCTAACTCCCACTGAATTAGAGAATGTTTTAATAGACTCAAAATCAGTAATACAACACAATTCTCCCACTGAACTTGACAACATTGAAAATGTTTCATAATCGGTGAAAATAATTAGTGTTGTGTTTACTTTCTTACACTTTTGAAAAACACATTCGCAACAATTACTTATAGCGTTTAAGAGTGTATTCTACTTCGTAAATGATGACTTACCCATCAAATGCTTTTTAACTTGAAAGACTTGACATGCAATTTCTTCCTTAATAGGTCTACCAACCCCAAAATGGTATGTAGTGCCTATAAATGGTCAAAGCACAACTACTAGACAAATATGCTAGTTTGCCTTATAACCAATTAGCGGTAACTTTTAATAACTCAAAATATGCACTTTTCTTAACTATTAAAATTTGCTATGAGTTATGGATTTGAATTTGACATTTCTAAAATCCTTATTACTCCTTCTTTACTCATGAAAAAGAGTTTTAGGTTTATCATTCATTTGTAAATTGACTCTATCCTCAACCATATGGTTTGTAGATCAATAAATGAATAAACCATGTTTACGGTAACGTTGCATTAATACATTTGCAAAAGAATTTACAAAATTCAATTTTAGTATTTTCGATAATACCATTCAAGAAAATAAAATTACCCCGGTAATAATAACCATAGTATTTTCCTTGAAAAACTAGAATCCATATTGACATAGATTTATCACATCAGTTGATCTGCTAGTGACAAATGTATTCAACACAGTAACTTGTCGAACAATAATTGCCAAATCAAATTGCAATTTCTAGATATGTCAGGGATTTACATTGCCAAAATCATTTGCATTGTAAACATGTTTCATCCCTTCTTTATGCCTTAAGTTTCCAGATCTCACTGAGTAACTCAATTAAGTCGACTAATCTAAAGAACGTAAAACCTTCATGTGCAATCTTATTCAGTCATGAAGTTTTCTCTCCATTACAACATCGTCCAGAATCTCATATGACGAAAATTGTAACTTCAAGTGTTCGTCAATTAGATGACATATGACTTAAATTTAGGGTATAGATTTGGTGTCAAATCATGTATGGAGAAGCATGCATACATCTCCATAATATAAGTTTAATAAAAACGTTTAGTAAACTTTTGTTGAGACTAAAAGTTCATCATATACTTGCAAGTTGAGGTATTGGTTAAACCAATTAAAGATTTTACACACAACTAAATTCACACCGTACTTTTTCAGAACTTAGTTATAGCACAAAGCAATAACCTTATTCATTGTGTTTCGGATGTGAATTAATGTAGTTAAATCAACCTTAAAGAATTATACCAATAACAACCGTAGGTAATTCCAATTTTGACGCACAGGCGAGCCGGGAATTTGGTCAGCGCTGAAGCATAACACCTCCTTCCTTAACCGGGTACATGACCAGCGGTGCGTTATACCCACTTTATAGTTTGTCAAAATTGAGTAGGCCGTTAAGTTGCTATTGCAATTCTAATCAACGCAAATCATATGTAATTTAGATCTCAAAATAATTCATTTATTTTAATATGATTTAGTCCATATTAATTTTTCTTGAAAAAAAAATTACCCTTGTTTACAACATACAATTAAAACAAAACGTATGAAAACAAGTAGGTACAAAAAAAAAACTAAATCATAAACACATAATAACAATTTATATGTGCAATAAATAAATCAAATAGCCACATGCATATGATTTATTCAATAAATAATATCAAATCTAGGTTTTTATATACATATAAAAGTCTTCCCTAATTTTAGATTTATTGAATCAAATAAAGCATGTAGCAAAAAACGTAACAATTACCACATAAAACATATGATCCATGAAAAACATGCATGTTCATCATGGATCTCCCTCATATCTTAACAATTAAATCTCTATGGATCGAAACATGAATTTACACAACATAACAATTAATCATGCAATTCATCAAAATTCCACCCAAATCACTTAACAATTTAAATAAATCACTACGGATCGTAACCACGCATGACATAACAATTAATTCATGCATACATCTAAAGTTAATTACCATGTAATTTTAGGGTTTACAAAAAAAACTTTTTTTTTTTTTTTTTTTTTATAAAAAAAATTCGGCATAGCCGATTTTAAAAATAATAAAAAAAACAAAACCCTAATTTTTATAAAACCTAAAAAACAACATGTAATTTTTAACACAAATCAATATTAGTTAAAAAACTTTAGATCTTGATAATTATAATCATGTTAAAACGGCTCTCAATGCCACTGTTGGTTTATAGAGTTCATAACAATTATTTAAAACCCTAATATGGATCAAAGAGCGCATAGCGGAAGCGATTAACAAGATCATTAATTTAACACAATTATGATTAATCAAGGCTAGGGTTACATACCTTTATCCTAGCAAGATCCACAAGACGACGGAGCAAACGACAACTAGGGTTTATCACGAACACCACCAAGAATATAGTCTAAAGTAAGACTATATCACGTTCTTGTACACACGTGATACGGCGAGTTAACCGTGAGTCTAGCACGAACAAACCGAGCTTCCAAGTCTATGGAAGATCTACCCAACAACCCTAGAGAGGGGCTAGGACCAGATCTAGAATAGCTTATTGAAAATCAAAGAAGAACCCTAATAGGGTGTTTGTTTGGCCGGCGGTTAGAGCAAGAGAAAGAGAGATGTGAGGTGAAAAATTATGAGGCTTTAGGTTTGTTTATATACACCTTGGAAAACTTCTCTTCCAAGTTTAAACAAGATAAAGCAACAAAACCTTTTCTCCTTATCTTTGTCTCCTCTATTTAGGCCGGATATATACATGCTCCAAAAGAGGTTTCCGGAACTTTTCCGACTCCTTCTTTTAGCTTCTTTAACCTTCTATAACGGTCGTTTAATACTTAACTTTTAATTACTTAACGATCGTTAGCTACGGTTTGATTTAATAAATATAATAAATATATTTAATAAATAAATAAATTAACTCTTCACGTAATGTGTGCAATCCCGTGATCTCGAGTTCGATCCTATCTCACGACTATTAATTTTAAGTCCATAAACTTTCACTATGAAGTCTCAAATAGTTTTTGGTCAAATACTAAAAAAGGAAAAAACTATATAGTACAATAACCGGCGGAGTTAGTATAAAGTCATGAGGTGCACATAATTTTTAATACGGTTATTTATATTGATGTAGCGAAAAACAAGGATAAATAACTGAATTTGTTGATTCATAAAGAATACCAGAAACAACTCTTCCAACAACCGTTGATTCAAACGAATATCTGATTATTAGGGTGAAAATTGAACAATAAACCCTAACCTGGATTCAAGTCAATTAACAAAAGACTACAAGTCTGTGTTTTTTATTCATATCTCAATAATATCCTTACAATGAACCAAAATCCTAATTTTATAGGAAAACTAAACTTAGGGAAAAAGAAAACAATATTCTTCCTAGAAAACACAAAATAAAAACATTAAATAAAAAGTTTTTTAATCATATCTCAATAATACAGAATTTTGAGATCGGGTTTATTTAAAAAAAATAAAGATTTTTAACAAATATATACATTACGCGACAAAATTTCATCGAATTCTCGTGCATCCCGAGAACCCCTTAGCTCTGCCCCTGATTGCAACTAGTTTTAATCAACTCTCTGACAAGCGAAATTTCTACGCTTTCAAATGAAAAAAAAGGTTCGGCTAAGTGGGAAACCCAATGAGCTATAACTTATAACCCTCATGCGCGTCATGTAACGAAAAAATACGGACATGGTATTTAGAAGCCAGCATGAGTTGTGCCAAATGAGCACGTAACACTTCAAATGGGCCATTAGCTTCTCCGTGCAAGATCGATGTTCCAAATCAAATGGTCGTTAGTTCAAATACCGCCAAAAGTTAAAAACCAAATGTGTTCTTTAATTTACATATGCTTGGTAAAAAATGTATATAGTTTAAATACGTGTAGTTTGTCTTGAGAAAAACACTTCAAAACTACTGTAAAGAACATATTGCCGAATGGATACTTGTGGTGCTGTCTATGCGTAAGTCAAGATATAAAATAATACAAAAGAGTGAAAGAGACATGTATCATGCTAAAACATCGGATGCTGGTCCCGATCATCATGGCTTTCTTATCATGCTCAAGACACTAACACAAACACCTATAGTTTTCTCTAGTGGATTTTTATTTTCCTATTAAAACACGAGATTTTTGAACTCGTTTTTGGTGTCACTATAGTTGTTAAGAGATATATTAATGTCTAAAGGTAAAATAGTCGTAGGATACACACAAAAGTACAAACTAAAAAATTTTGTGTTTCAATAGGGAAAAAAAGTGCATTACCCAAAACTATAGTAAAAAGTAAAACATTTTTCGTTTATAATCCATAAACTTTTTTATACCATTACAACTAATGACCGTAATAAAATCTCGTTTTTTTTTTTTTAACCGTGATTTCTGACTCATTCGCCGACTAATCCACGAAGTTTGAGCCCACCGTCACACAGACTCAAACCAGGTAAAGCCCTCCCTTTTCAGGAGGTTGGCGTGGCCACATCAAATAAAATCTCGTTACTATGCACATATATTTATCTAAGGCTGAAATGAATGGGTATATAATCCCACGAGTGAGTTCTATGTGGCCAAAAGTCACTTCATAAACCTCACAACAAATCACGCGTGAATTTTACTTTTAAAATCCACTAGTTGTCACTCTCTCACCGCTTGGCATGTGCGCCACCTTTTTCTTTTTATATTTTTTAATAAACTGTGAGTGTATTAAGGTATTTAGTAAGTATATTTTATATAAAGTTGGGTGAGGTGGACGTGAGTTTTTTTTTTTAATTCCTATAGTGAGATTAGTTTTTGTGAGTCGTGAAAAAAAACTAAAATAACTGTGAGTTTTTATAGTGTCACTCCCTCGAGTCTAATTAGCATAAATTCATCTTGTATTAATGTACATGGATCACGATGATTAAATTTGAAAAGTAATGGCTTGTGTAATCTTTCGTCCAAAACAAAAATCAAAAATCAATTACGTAATGGTTTTAGTGACATAGAGCCAATAAAACTCATTCACCCAATCAATAACACATCTTACAATCATGATGAATCATATCGAAACTTGAATTCATTATTCATGCAAACACAGCTACCACTATTAAACTATACATTTTGGTATGATTATATAGGTGTTAATTAAGATCTATATATAAAAAATCTATCAACTTGATTTTGTCATGAGATAGTATGCTTCAACCGATAGTACATTGGAAGCATGCGCACATAACCTTTTTGCTCGTTATCAACAACAGATCGCATATTCTATCTTACTTTTCCAATTCAATAAACGTAGCACCATTCATATATATATGTTGCATAAAAAATTAAACGACACTTTTTCATTTTACAAGGCAGTAATATAATTTGATAGGAAAGATAGAAGAAAGTAATAAAAGAAATAGTCAAACGTGTATATGCTAGCTATATCAGTTACAATTGCACTACTAATTCCACCCCAAGAAGCAACAAAGAATTGATCAATGGTGATCCATAATTTCAACTGACCATCACGATCAGATTCTTCATTCGCCAATGTAGTCAATAAAACTACTCCATTATTATAGACTACAATTCTAAAACGGTGTTTATACAAAAATATATGATACCAATAATAAATTATATACGGGGCGGAGTTAAGGGTTCTCGGGGATACACAGGAACCCGATAGAATTTTATCACGTAATGTATATATTTGCTAAAATTCTTTATTTTTTTAAAATGAATCCGATCCTAAAATTATGTACTATATATAGATAGTTGTATTAAAAAATTTGTGCACCTGATGAGTTTATAGTCTGGCTCCGCCTCTGATTATATAATGTTCGTTTGAATCGAAGTTTATAAGAGTTTAACAAAAGCTTGTGGAGGTATCTTAAAAACAGACAGAGCTTTTGAAAATTTCGATTATGAAAATAGTTTTATGAGATTATATTATGACAAAATAAATATTTATTGTCTGCACATAGTAATAAAAATTATCTAACGTATTAACCCGGTGTGAATTAGTCAACCAGTGATTTGATGATTTGACCGGGTTGATAAATTAGTTGAATCAGTGATCTAATGACTTGATCGGATAGTTGAACCCGTAACCCGATAACTTGATCAAATTGACCTAATTATCAAATCGGTAACCCAATAACTAATACAAATATTTATAATTTTTAAGTATCTATTTAATTTTTTTAACATTTTTTGTTATGTATTTAATATTGTTTTTTTACTAATATATAGAAGTTGTTTTGATTCTTTTTAAGATTTAAATTCATTTTGATATCATACTTTTTTTTGGATATAAAGGGACTCATTATCACCATATATTTTATTTTAATCCAATAGATAATATCATAATATTAAACACGAAATATATTTTCACTCTCTTTTTTCAAACATTAATATCTCTTGAACCGTTAATCGTTATGCGAAAAAAAAAACATACCGTTACGAAGAACATTTAATTATCTTTCTATAGATATGCTATATGATACATTTTCGACAAAAAAAAAATCCATTTTTTTCACTTTTTCAAGAAGTATCATATATGATACTAATATCATATATGATGTATCACCAATATCATATATGATATAACTTATCATATATGATAGAAACTCATATCATATATGATATAACATTGTTATCATATATGATGAAACAATATTATCATATATGATATTTTACGTAAATTTTAATAAGAGGAAAAAAACGAAAAATTTCTTTTTTCTTCGAAAGTATATTATAGTGCATATTGGTAGAAAGATAATTAAACGCTCGTCGCGATGGTATAATTATTTTCGTTTAACACTTAACGGTTTAAGAGATATTTAAATTATAAAAAATAAAAAAATAGATGAAAAATAAAATATATTTAATCTTATCTATTAGATGAAAATGAGATGAATAGTGGGATGAGTCCCCTTATATGATATTCAAAATAACTCTTCTCTTTTTTTTAACAATAAATCAAAAACACGTAATTTGGCCGATTTGTTGAAAATGTTGCCTATTGCTGGCCTAGTGATTTATTTAGATTGATTAGAGTCACAGTTTCATTAATATTATTTAATTACATAGTCATGGATTAGGCTAATCTCAACATTGTTCGGTTCACTGATTTCAGCGAACTGGTTTGATTTATATTTTTCTGTGAAATTAGTTTTTTTTTCTTCAACGATCTACAGATCATTTAACAATAAGACGACTAAATTCAAAATAAAACTATTTAATAAACAAACACATTACGTTCAAAATAATATTACATTAAATAAAAAAACATTACATTACATAAAAATTCAAATACAATAAAACCGTTACAACTAATTGTTCTAGAGATTGACTTTTAGGTGTAGATAAGCTGTTTGGTCGATTATCTCTTGAGTAATTGCCAACGATTCTTCATGTGTGTTTACCGGATCGTGATCACCATGTTGTTCTTCGGGATGAAATGTGGGTGATATCGCCACCCCCTCGTGTTGAATTATCATAATGTGTAATATGATGCATGTGTACATTACATCTGATAGTTTACGTCTTGACATTCCTCGGGCCAGGTGTTTAATTAGCTTCCATTTCTTTTTCAATACACCGAATGATCTTTCCACATCTTTTCTTGCTGCTTCGTGCTTTGTTTTAAACATAACCCGTTTATGATAATTCGACGGCGGATTTTTTATAGACTTCATAAGAACCGACCATTTCGAATATATCCCATCAGTAAGATAATATCCCCGCGGATAATACACGTTGTTATCCACGAATTCCACATATGGTGCTTTCACTCATTTAAGATCATTGAAAAGAAGGGATTGACGTAAAACATTTACGTCGTTATTCATCCCGGCTACACCAAAGAACGCATGCTAAATCCATAAGTCTTGAGAGGCAATCGCTTCCAATAAAAGGAATTGGCCCATGAACACGTCTACAAAATTGAGCTTTGTATGCAACGGGACAATTCTCCCACGGCCAATCTGTACATTCTATACCTCCTATGATCCCAGGAAACCTATGTTTTTTCTCGTGACGAGCATAGAGTTGTTCTATGTCGACTTTTGCAAGAACTTTGTGTTATATAAGTCCATGATGGCCTTACAAAAGTTTCGAAGACATTGACAGGCTGTTATCGCACTCATTTGCAAATATTCGTCAAGAGCATCAGGAATGGTTCCGTACGCCATTTGACGAATAGCGAAAGTGCACTTCAACAATGGCGTAAGACAATCTCGACCCGTACTATCGACCGTGTAGAAACTAGAAGGGGGGGTTGAATAGTTTCTTAAATTTACTTGTTAAAATATGGTTTCCAAAAAACCTTTTTCAAAAAAAACTTAGGCTTGAGGAAATATGTGAAATCTTCTTATGCACAAATATGAACAATGATAGTGTAGCTAAACTAATACTAACAAAAATATATCCACAAAGAATAAAGAATGATAGTGTAGCTAATCTAATATTAACACATGTATATGCAAAAAGTAATAAAGAATGTAAAGAGTTAAGGGTAAAGAAAGATCAAACCGAACACCAAGGATTTATAGTGGTTCGGCAACGAAGCTCACTCCTCGTTCCTACTCCACTCCTCGAGTACTCCTTACTCGAGAGTTCACTACACAACAAGCTCCTTATGGTGGAGAAAATCGTACACGTCGCTTAACCAATTTCCGACTCTAAGCTAAAAGTCGAGCCCTAATCGTAGCTAGGACCAATCTACACAACTATACTTAGTACATACACAACTTCCAAATAGACACAACTACTTGGATATTCACAACTATGACACAACTACAAGTATATAAAAATTGATCTTCAATAGATCTTTGGTGGTGGACTCAACACTTCACTAGGATAGTGTTCTTCTCTTTGCACTTGGAGAGGAAGAGATGGAAGAACAAGATTCACTTCTTAAACAAGTAATAATCAAACAAATGATCAAAGATTTGAGTGATTAAAGAAGGGGTTTGAATCTGAAAATGAATGTGCAAAAGAGGTGAGGTGAAAAGCTGAGAATGGCCAACTATTTAAAGGACAAAGGAGCCAACGGCTAGTTCTGCCCGCGGTACCTTATCACAGCCCGCGGTACCTTATCGATAAGGTACCGCCTAGGCGCTAAGGTACCGCCGGACTAGACTCCGCTCCTTTTTGTCCTTTAGTGGTGGAGGTCTTATCTGGGTATAAAAATATCCTGAAAGGATATTCTTAACAGAATAAGAATATGCCATTTTCAAATTTCAAATAATTAATTTAATAAAACATTTTCTTAATAATAGAGTTTAATAAAAACTTGTCACATTTAATAAAAAGTGAGTTTTAAGAAAAGATTAAATCACTTGATCACTTGATTAAGGTTAGTACTTGTTTATCCATACCTTAAGTGAAAATGGGTAAAATGAAAAATACTTGAACTCAAGAATTCGTTTTTCGTTGTTTTCGTAAATGCTTGTTTTTACATATTGTCGTAATCAAAACTAAGCGAGACCAAAAAATGCAAGTAACGTTTTTAGTCATTATTGCATTAACAATCTCCCCCTTTTTGATTCCGACAATACATAAACTCGATCACACAAAAACAAGATTTTTGAAGACAAGTTTATTCATTTCTCCCCCTTTGTCGAAGCAAAAAGGTTGCGTAATCCGGTGTTGAAGAAACGGACTTTGCAAAGACTCCCCCTTGGTGCTTACTCCCCCTAGCTTGGGGCACCGAGGAATCAAGATATGGTGACAAGCTACATAGAAGGGTTAGTTGAACAAAAGAAACAACCAACAATATATAGCAATAGGTCACATAAAAAATAAAATAAAATAAAAAGAGAAGAAAACACAAAGACAAAGATCCAAGATAGGTTACTAAAAGAACATCATACAAAGAAGTATGGAAAAAGAAACAAGCCAAAAGCATAAATCTAATCCTAGTTATTCTAGAATTCTAAGATTTGCTTGAATGTGGTGTCTTGTGGATAAGCAATCAATGCTTATATGAAAGACAAGGTAATAGCAGAGGGTGGTGGTGGTGGCTTGTTGGAGATCTCATAATCAAAGTGAAGAGGAGGCTTGATTAAGAGACTCTTGGTGTAGCTCAACTCCTCATAGATGTGTGCCATAGCAAGATGTTGATATTGACAACAATGACAATATGTTCCATGGTGCATGACATTATCATGAGAATGAGGAAGAACACTAAAGGGTGGTGGTGGAAGAAAAGAAGTTCCACAATCAACATTCTTGGTAGGAGAAATATGATTAAGAATGTTTTTGGGTGGGTTTGGATTGAAAGCAATTGGAGAAAATGGAGGAGATTCAAGGCTTTCATTGGGGGAATAAGACATTTTGGATGTGAAGTAATGCAAAATGCTTATGGTTTAAATAAGGAAGGCTTAGGGTATTTTTGGGGTGGTCAAAGGGTTTGAAACAAAGATTCTCAAAAATGTTGGAGTAAATCTGGAGTTTTAGACAAAAACCCGAAAAAGGAAGGCCACTGTAGGCGGTTCCTTATCTAGGGTGGCGGTACCTTATCAATAAGGTACCGCGGTTCACATAAGGAACCGCCTGCAGAAGCAGGGTTTGGTGTTTGGAGGAAGATTTTCAGCAAATCTTATTTTTCTAGTCTAACTTATCATAGGGATATGCTTAAAAGCAAAGATAGACAAAGAAAACATATGCAAACTTACCAAATAGAGATTTTACCAAAATACATGGATTAAAAATCAATGTAGGAGGTGTGTAAGACAAGACCTTAAGTCATGACACAATGATCCTCCATGATTCAATCTTGTTCTTGCTATGTTTGAGAGAATCATACATATGAATTATGTAAGCTCTATATTAATAGCGAGAATCTATGAAAAATCGTTTTTAGATTGAATTAACAATGTCAAACGAATTTCTCAACCATTTTCGAAAGAGACTTTGAGATTTTTGAAAAGGAGATGAGAAGATTTTTCAAAAGAATTTTAGAAGACTCAAGAACTCAAAGTCGTAATAGAAAACACACAATAAGAAAGGAATTTAAGGAAGATGTTCCATTAATCCTAGACCTAAACGCAAGTAATTGAAAGGTTCCCTCTTAAGTGGCTTAGTGAAGATATCGGCTAAGTTGTCCTCGGAGGGAACCTTTTCAATAGTAATGTTCCCCTTTTGAACATTATCCCTAAGGAAATGGTGTTTAATTTCTATGTGTTTGGTTCGCGCATGTTGCACGGGATTCTTACTTAGGTCTATAGCGCCTTTATTATCGCACATGATGGGAACATCATCAAGAGAAATCCCGTAATCAACAAGCGCTTGCTTCATCCATAGAGCTTGTTGGCATGCTTTACCGGCACTCACATACTCGGCTTCCATAGTGGATATCGCAAGAGCGGTTTGTTTCTTGGAGAACCAAGAAGTTAAACAACAACCCATGAAGGTACAAACTCCACTAGTGCTTTTCCGGTCCACATAGTCTCCCGCATGATCCGAGTCCGCGTAGACAATGGTTTCTACTCCGGTCCCTTTAGGATACCATAATCCTAAATGTATAGTGCCTTTAATGTATCGGAAGATACGCTTAACCGCTTCAAGGTGAGAGGTTTTGGGAGCCTCTTGGAAGCGAGCACAAAGGCAAACACTAAGCATGATATCCGTTCGACTTGCCGTTAGGTACAACAAACTACCAATCATACCTCTATATTTGGTGTTGTCTACCGACTCACAATCATCATCTACGGTGAGTTTAGTATCCGAGGCCATAGGGGTCTTCATTGGTCTAGATTCTTCTAATCCAAATTTCTTTAGCATTTCTTTAGCGTACTTAGATTGACTAAAGAAAATACCAGCGTCCATTTGTTTAATTTGGAGTCCTAAAAAGAAGTTAAGTTCTCCCATCATACTCATTTCAAACTCATCATGCATGATTTTGGCAAAGTCATCACACAATTCTTGACAAGTTGAGCCAAATATAATGTCATCAACATATATTTGTACGATTATGAGGTGAGGACCTTTCTTCTTTGTAAAGAGTGTATTGTCTACCATTCCCATGGTATACTCATGTTTAACAAGAAACGCTTTAAGTCTATCATACCAAGCTTTGGGTGCTTGTTTGAGTCCATAAAGTGCTTTCTTAAGCTTGTAGACATGGTCCGGTTTCTCAAAATCAATAAAGCCGGGAGGTTGAGCCACATATACCTCCTCATTGATCAAACCGTTAAGAAATACACTCTTTACATCCATTTGTTGAAGCTTAATATCTAAGGCACAAGCGTAGGCTAAAAAGATTCTAATAGATTCTAATCTAGCTACCGGTGCATATGTCTCGTCATAATCAATCCCTTCTTGTTGATTATAGCCTTGAGCTACAAGTCTAGCCTTGTTACGAGACACAACACCATTCTCATCTAGCTTATTCCTAAATACCCATTTGGTTCTTATAATGGTAGAACTTCTAGGTGGAGGAACAAGTTCCCAAACATCATTGGCAACGAATTGATTCAATTCTTCTTGCATCGCAATGACCCAACTCTCATCCGTCAAAGCTTCTTTAACATTCTTAGGTTCAATCAAGGAGACAAAACAAAATAAGTTGCTTTGGTTTTGGACTTGAGATCTTAGGGTCCTTTGATTTAAGTCACCAATGACATTATTGAGAGTATGATCCCTAGACTCCTTAATGTTTACTTCCTTTTCAACACTAAGGTCTTCAACTCCTATTTTTGTAACCTCTTTGGCTTTAACTACTTCTAATTCATCCAAGTCATCATCAACCAATGGTGGTGTCTTGGGTGAAGGAGGGGTTTCATCAAAGGTTACGTTGAGTGATTCTTCAATAACCCTTGAGGTTCTATTTAGGACTATGTAGGCCTTACTAGTTTGGGAATAACCTAAAAGGATATCTTCGTAAGACTTTGGGTCAAACTTGGTAAGGTAGTCTTTGGTGTTGAGGATAAAGCACTTGCTTCCAAACACCCTAAAGTATTCTAATGAGGGTTTCTTACCTTTAAGAATCTCATAGGGGGTCTTTCCTAGGAAAGGTCGAATAAGAATTCGGTTGAGAATATAAGTCGATGTATCTACGGCATTGCACCAAAACTTTTGAGGCAACGATTGCTCGTTTAACATCGTCCTACTCATCTCTTGGAGAGTCCTATTCTTCCTTTCAACTACCCCATTTGATTGTGGAGTGCGAGGAGCCGAGAAGTTATGGGTAATACCATGAGCTTCACAAAAGGCACCAAATTGCACTTTATTATCAAATTCCCTACCATGATCCGTCCTAATAGAGACAATTGAACATCCTAGTTGATTTTGAATTCTCCGACTAAAGATTTCGAAGTGATCGAAAGCTTCATTCTTAGATGCCAAAAATCTAGTCCAAGTGAATCTAGAATAGTCGTCAACTATAACTAGGGTATAAAGGTTACCTCCATAACTCCGTATGGCGGAAGGTCCAAAGAGATCCATATGTAGGAGCTCTAAGCACCGAGAGGTGGAAACCAAATTCTTGGCTTTGTGACTTGAGTGAACTTGCTTTCCAACTTTGCAAGCATCACAAAAGTAACTATCAAACTTAATCTTGGGGAGGTGTCTTACTAACTCCTTAGAGACTAAAGACTGAATTAAACGCATATTAGCGTGACCTAATCTCCTATGCCAAAGAGTAGAACTATCATCTATAGTCGCAAGACATATGTTGTCTTTTGACTTCTTATTAACCTTCATGACATAAAGCCCATGCTTTCTAACACCTTTTCCAATGACTTTTCCATCTTTTACGATTTCACTGTCATGTTCCGAAAAGATGACCTTACACTTATTATCACAAATTTGACCTATACTTAAAAGGTTAAAACCTAAGTTATCTACGTGCTCAACATTTTCAATGGTCATGGAGTCAAGAGAACCCGTACCTTTGCCAATGATATTACCACGTAGACTACTAGCGAATGTGACGTTACCTCCATCATATGCTTTGTAATGCGAGAACAAACTTCGATTACCCGTCATGTGTTTAGAACATCCACTATCCTTAATCCACTCATCGGGCTCCAAATCAATTCCCAAGCAACCCTTGCATTTGGTTGGGATGAATGAATGAGGTGGGGATTCCCCATGGAGAACAAAATGGAGGAGGGTAGTAATTCATGTAACCATTTTGTTGCTTATTACTTCTCCTAGGTGTGTTTGATCTAGGTTTAGAGTTATTATTATTCTTTCTAGGTGTTGGAGTTTTACTTCTAGTTCGTGAGTTCTTTTGATTATCTCTTGTAGGCGTTGTCGTTCTACTTCTAGGCTTAGACTCATTCCGTACTCTAGGTGGAGTAGAAGATAGTCTAGATAAACTTCTATTTCCCATGAGAGGTTTACTTAACGGCTTATAGAACTTACTAATAGCATTGTCGTCAAGTATGGGTAATTGAACCTTATTAACAGTAAGATGCTTTGGTTTTTCATTTAACTTAGATTTTTCAGAAAGTTCAAAGTTTTCACAAAAATCAACTTCTGGCCGCGGTACCTTATCTATGGCCGCGGTTCCATAGTGATAAGGAACCGCGCCATAGGATGTGGAACCGCGTCCAGAGGGTGTTTTTTGTGAAAACCTGACTTGTTTTGGTTCACTAGTTAAGGCTTCATTTGAGTTAAAACCTAGACCAAGTTTTTCCTTAGAATGAACTTGTTTGTTTAACATATCATCAAGAGCACTAGTACATTTCATGAACTTTTCCAATTTAATGGAGGTGCTCTTGAGATCATCATTCTCTAATCTAAGTTTCTCACAACTTAAGCAACCTAAATAAACCTCTTTATTTTTCTCAAGTTTAGCCAATTTCTCCCTAAGTTCATTGATCTCACTTTCAAGCTTAGTTTTGGTTGATTTTAAGGTTTTATTCTTTTCTATGAATTTAAGACTAAGTTTGTGTAAGTTATCATATTTGCCTTCAAATTCAATATCATCTAAAGTGGAGCTATCATTGCTATAATATTCGGTTTCAGAATGTACCTCTTTAGAAGTGTGAGCCATAAGACATTTCTCCTCTTTGGGGTTGTCATCATCATCTTCACCGCTATCGCTCCAACCGCCACTAACGAATGCCGTGTGGTTCTTATCACGAGCGGGCTTTGGAAAATCACCAATGAAGTGATTTGGATCACCACATCTAAAGCAACTCCTATCACCTTTTTCGTTCTTGACAAACCGATTCTTTGACAATGGTTTCTTGTCATAGTTTGGTTTCCTAACGTGTTGACCTCGTCTCTTGAAGAACTTCTTGAAATCTCTCACCGCCAATGCATACTCCTCGTCATCACTTTCCGAGGAACTATCATAGTCACTTTGTGCCTTCTTGGCCTTAAGTGCCAGAGATTTCCTTTCACTCTTGGTTTTTACTAATTCCGAGTCCTTCAAAATTATCATCTCATGAACCTTCAAGTTTCCTGTGAGTTCATCGAGTGATAAAGTTGAGAGATCTTTCGACTCTTCAATAGCCGTGACTTTTGCTCTCCACTTTGGATGTAAGGCCCTTAGAAACTTCCTAACATTGTTCTTGTTAGAAAAACCTTCATCAAGTGCTTTTAGACTAGTAATAATGGTGTTAAACCTAGCAAATGCACTATCAATAGTTTCATCTTCTAAGATGACAAATTGTTCATATTGTTGGACAAGAAGATCGATTTTACTTTCTTTGACTTGGCTATTACCTTGGTGGGTTACTAAAAGAGTGTTCCAAATATCTTTAGCGGTTTCACACATAAAAATTCTTTCATACTCTTTCTTAGGCAAAGCATTATAAATCACCATTTTAGCCTCATTATTTTTTGAAAGTTTCTTTTTAGTATCATCATTAGCTTTGTCAAAAGTGACTAATTCTTTTGTTTTAGAAACTTCATTAAATTTAAAGGGTAAAAAATCACCATTGGTAATAACATGCCAAAGATCTAAATCTTTTGATTTCACATAAGTTTCAAATCTATTTTTCCAATAAATAAAACTATCGGTTTCAAAAAGTGGTGGTCTTTGCATAGATTGCCCTTCTAGGTACTTGTTGGAGTCCATAGATCGATTCAAGTTTTAAAATACAATATACTTTAAAAATTCTTGAGCAACCCGCTCTGATACCAATTGTAGAAACTAGAAGGGGGGTTGAATAGTTTCTTAAATTTACTTGTTAAAATATGGTTTCCAAAAAACCTTTTTCAAAAAAAACTTAGGCTTGAGGAAATATGTGAAATCTTCTTATGCACAAATATGAACAATGATAGTGTAGCTAAACTAATACTAACAAAAATATATCCACAAAGAATAAAGAATGATAGTGTAGCTAATCTAGTATTAACACATGTATATGCAAAAAGTAATAAAGAATGTAAAGAGTTAAGGGTAAAGAAAGATCAAACCAAACACCAAGGATTTATAGTGGTTCGGCAACGAAGCTCACTCCTCGTTCCTAATCCACTCCTCGAGTACTCCTTACTCGAGAGTTCACTACACAACAAGCTCTTTATGGTGGAGAAAACCGTACACGTCGCTTAACCAATTTCCGACTCTAAGCTAAAAGTCGAGCCCTAATCGTAGCTAGGACCAATCTACACAACTATACTTAGTACATACACAACTTCCAAATAGACACAACTACTTGGATCTTCACAACTATGACACAACTACAAGTATATAAAAATTGATCTTCAATAGATCTTTGGTGGTGGACTCAACACTTCACTAGGATAGTGTTCTTCTCTTTGCACTTGGAGAGGAAGAGATGGAAGAACAAGATTCACTTCTTAAACAAGTAATAATCAAACAAATGATCAAAGATTTGAGTGATTAAAGAAGGGGTTTGAATCTGGAAATGAATGTGCAAAAGAGGTGAGGTGAAAAGCTGAGAATGGCCAACTATTTAAAGGACAAAGGAGCCAACGGCTAGTTCTGCCCGCGGTACCTTATCACAGCCCGCGGTACCTTATCGATAAGGTACCGCCTAGGTGCTAAGGTACCGCCGGACTAGACTCCGCTCCTTTTTGTCCTTTAGTGGTGGATGTCTTATCTGGGTATAAAAATATCCTGAAAGGATATTCTTAACAGAATAAGAATATGCCATTTTCAAATTTCAAATAATTAATTTAATAAAACATTTTCTTAAAAATAAAGTTTAATAAAAACTTGTCACATTTAATAAAAAGTGAGTTTTAAGAAAAGATTAAATCACTTGATCACTTGATTAAGGTTAGTACTTGTTTATCCATACCTTAAGTGAAAATGGGTAAAATGAAAAATACTTGAACTCAAGAATTCGTTTTTCGTTGTTTTCGTAAATGCTTGTTTTTACATATTCTCGTAATCAAAACTAAGCGAGACCGAAAAATGCAAGTAACGTTTTTAGTCATTATTGCATTAACAGACCGAGTTTCGAAAATAAGGATAGTTATAGGTTACGTCACGACCAATTCGTAAGAATAGTTCTCGATCCATCGGAACCGCGTACGGAATCTCTCCTCGTCATACTGCGGCCCATCAGAAAAATAAACCTCCACTAGATGACTATGTGCATCCTCGTAATCTCTATTTATGTCTCGTTGTATTGGAGGGTTTGATGCTTCGTAGACCGTTTGACAAACTTGTGTAAATACCGCAAGCTCACTCGTAACTTCATCCTCGTCGTCGGAAAAGTTGACAAAAAATAATTCGTAAGACATTGTAATTTAGAGAATTGTTAGTTTAATGTGGGTGAAAAATGTTGTAAAGTAAAGTCTGAAAATTGTGAGAGATATGGTTTAAATGGTTGGGTATTTATAGGGGTAAAGTGTTTAAATTTAAGATTTTTTTTTAATGTAACGGTCGAAAATTATAAACATTTCAAATTTCTTATTTTTTGAAAGGGTCGTGGGTTGGATCGAGATTCGTCGGTCAACGGAATCGACTCGGTCGCGCAACGCGATCGATCGAGTTCGAAATCGGTCGACCAACTTACTAGACCGACCATTGTCACCAGCCTTATAAATTTGGAGAAAGGTCAAGATTTAAAAAGAAAACTAATTGAAATTTAAAGAACGATACAAGAAGGACATTGAATACCAAGGTTTTAAATAGCGTTAAATGCAATGTAGCGACATGTTTAAAACTCAAGTCTTAGCAGTCAAGACAAAGTTTTTATGTTTTTAAGTCGTTGCTTAAGGCAGTAAAAATCATAATAATATATCTATTTTATTTCATAGATTACGTATATCAAATGTAAAAAAAAAACTTTGTATATAATGAATAATGTTAAGAAACCGTTCTTATATGTGATTTTCTTCGTTTTGAAAAAAACATTATGAGTTAAATAAGAAAGGCTCGCCACGCCTCACGCAAAAACACGTCTTTCGTACTTTTTCACGCCTCATATCATGTCACGCATAGATACAACGCCTTAATCTGCTTTATAACATAGAGGCCACGCTTCGCGTTGACGAACACGCCTTTTAGAACCATGATGAATACAATGAAAAAGAAGTAAAAAGTCAAAAATCATTATTATCCTTTTTTAGCAAACATTATTATCCTTGTAACATTTTGAAATACTATTACTTTTTCTGTCTTTAAAAAACTGTTTACTTTTTACTTTTAATATTTTTTTTCCAACTTTGATATGAAGTTATTTGTATATGTGTTATGTATTTAGCATCCACATAACGCGATGACGGGTATTTGTTTCTTATTAATTTAGCGAACAAATGTTATACTCTTACTCATAATGTTTGTATTCAAATTAAAGTATTCGTAAAAAATTAAACATATTAGAAATGAAAAAAAAACTAAAGATTATAATAAAATATATCAAAATTGATGTTCAATTAAAGACCATAAATTTTTACAAAATATGACGAAATCATATCCTATAAAATAGATTAAAGTATTATTTAAGTAGTTGTTACAAAAGCTTTTTACAAAATGAGATAAATGTCTTTATCTTAATAAGTTGTTACAAAATGGATATTTTCATAACGTTATTAAGCCTTTCAAAAATTAGATATCATAAATACATTATAATGTAGTATAGATATAGATATCTTATATATATAAAGATTCAGTCCGAATTATTCAATTTACAGCATTGATGATTCGGCTAAACTCTTATACAAGTACTACATTCAATTCGAAGCGAACCAAAAGTTTATAGAGTTACAATACAATGTCAAATTAATGGAGCTACTTAAATGGGAGTCTTTCCTATTTCTTAACATCTCACTTTATTTTAGCATTAATCATTAATTCAAGAAAACCAACAGACTATAAGTTAGGAGTATGAAGCCTATAAAATGTACTCCACACAGACAACACCCACATCAATCCCATCCACTACCTAAGCTGAGACCCGAAACGAAAATGCAAACAAAAGATGGCAACCTCATCTACAGTCGATGTAAAATAGTAAAATTAAAAGAATAAAGATCCCAGTTTCGCGTTTTGTGTGTTGCAATTTATTGAAGACCTTCATGGGATCAATAACACAAAAGAAACAATCTTCATTGATATGTGTTCTTAGCTCTATTAATATTCAAATAATAAAGACTTGGAACATAAACAAGACTGTTTTGTTCTTCTTTGATTCTTTTAGGAAAAGATACACGAATAAACCAAGTACCTACCCGAGAACATTTAATGATCTTGAAACCTTCGTAGAAAAAAGATTGCGAACACACATCTTGTTGGTTTAATTGTGTTGATACAATAGTTAGATGGAGCAGGTCTGACCCGAATTAGGTGTAATTCGGGTATTGGAACTCCAGATCTTGCACTAAGTGAACTTGTAATGAAGATCCTGCACACTAAAGAAAGAACACCGTTAGGCTTACCGTGGGATTGTCTCCACCAATAAGATTTTGACGTGAGAGTAAGTAACCGGTTTATTGAGTAATCAGTGAGGGTTTAGAGATTGTGTAAATCGTACCTTTTGTTGAACCGATGGGTTCCTTTTATACTCGGTGAAACCCTAGTTGGGCTTACTAAATCGTGCGCCCTAAGTAAGAGATAATTACCATATACACCATGATCCTCATCATCTAAATAAGGAGAGTGTATACCTTCTTCACTTAGGCGAATCAGTCCTAGTTAGACTATGATTCTGTTTGACCTCAACCGCATGCGGTCAGAGTGCGGCTTACGTGAAACCGCGTGCGGCAACTGCCTATTGGGCTTCGTGGAACCAAGGCGTTGTCTATTTAACTCATACGTGATAGACTGGATATGGGTAGTACTCGTGGGTCGGGCTCATGGCCCGACTAGGGACTATACGTTATCATGTCCCCCTAGTCTAGTAGTCACAGGTCGTACCACAAGTACTAGACAATAAAATAAATCAGTCGTATTTAAAATTGAGTTGGGAACAATTGGGAGCGTACCCAAGAAGTTTCCAAATTCTCCCCAAAAAAACTTGTACCTACTTCCCTCCAAGTTGGCCACTAACCTTGGTAAATGTGAAAAGCGAGTGACATATCAACTATCTATTCGTCTTCCAACCGTTAATTATGCAAGTGGATGACATGTGGCAACGATCTGATATAGTGAACAATAAAACTAGGGGTACATAAACCCCCAGCCCCTTTTCACTGTGTTTTACACAATGAAACAATTCTCCAACCGCCATTAATTAAACCTCCAGATCTAGCACGATAACCACTCAAAGAAGGTATATTCACCGTGACCGTTCATTTTAACCCGTATTTACAATGGTTAGATAATTACCACAAATCACCTCTTGGTTACCGAACAAGAACTCTTAGAGTTCACATAAGAATTCCATATTCCGATGAACTTACACCCAGTAGTACCAGAGGCGCACCTGCACATAGGGAACTTCTCTATTGGCAAGGTTGGGGTGTATACGCGGTTCTTTGTTTTTGAGAACAACCGTACACCCTTGTCGCGGTTCCTCGCGAATGTTCTCAACTTCTACCATATCCATATATCCTAGTTGCACTTCATAAGTGCAACGAAGATATCAAACTTTGAAATCAATTGCCATCTTTTGTCCGTGGAGCCAAATGTAAATTTGTTCCGTGTGTTCTACCACCCAGCGCTGTCAAATAGGTGGATTTTCTTTTCCAAACGCATAGGACCACTCCAATGTTATTCCGAAAAACTCGACTCCCTTAAGTTTTGGAATGGCAAGTTTTTTTTTATCGATGACGTGATCTTTCCGTTTGATTTTGATTTTGATTTTTACATCCCCGAGACACTTGCGAGGGGCGATCTCCCCAAGCCTGGAACATTCAGCATGAACGATGCGGAAGTTATAAACAGCAAACGCATCCCAATAAGGTCATACCCATACCCATTTATGTGTATGATGTGTCTGATTCGTCACTTCATGATGAAGGAGAATGAGATTCCCCAATTTTATGATGACCATGGCAATGGTGGGTGATCCTCCTTCTTCCGTACCTTTAATATATGCTTGTTTTAAAAAAATGGACCTATTCCAGCTTGTTTAGGACCGCCATCCAAGGACAGTTCACATAGAGCCGCGCCTTCGTGTTGCAGGGGAACCACCAATGATTGTCGTTGTTGCAGGGCACACGATAGATATGGATGTGCAAGAGTCAAGCACGTCATAAACACAACAAATTCTAATCCCTCAACCAATCCGCAGTGTACCAGGTGAAGGGCAATCACTTTGAGAACTCGTATTTTCTCGGTAATTAACTTATTATTTTATTTGGACTTCTCGATTTTACAATGTGTTACTTGTTTCTTTTACTTTAAAAATACATAAATTCTGAGATTTTTAAATTTCGTCGAAATCAGCCTCTTGGTCGAAATCACAACAATAAGATTTTGACTCTCCTAAACAGCCTCTTGGTCGAAATCAACAATGGTGGCATATTTAGGGTTTCAAAATAAATATCTTCCATTTTTATAAGGTAAAACCTTCAAACTCTTGTTCTATTAGTGATTTTAATTAATCTAATCATGTAATTAATCTTATGATGGAATAGGGTTTGTGAGTTTTATGAGATTAGTGAGATTAGGGTTCATATGCATTGATTAGTTTAGTTATTATGAAGATTAGTGATGGTAATTAGGGTTTAGTCATGTTTAAAATCGTTTTTGAAATCAGGGTAGAATTTTAGGTCACTTGTTTTGATCATAACGGGAGTTTAGAAAACATATAGAAGTCGAATTTTGTGTCCAGAAAAAGGTAATTGAATAGGCTTTTGAGAGCAACAAATGATAACTCAATTGGAGGTCGGGAAGTAGGGCAAAAGGGGGTTACAACAGTCGTGGTCAAAACTGATTTTGGATCAGCCAATTTACAAATAATGTTTTAAGATAGTTAAGGTACTTAGGGATGGTTTAAGGCTCTTATATGGATGTGATGTCTTGTTTAGATGTTAAATAAGAGTCCCCATTAAGGGCTAAGTCAGTGGAATGGTCTAATACCATCTGATGTTAGCAAACTTTTGACATGTAAAAATCAGGAAATTTTAGATAGGTAAAATGATATATATATATATATATATAGTGGAGTGCTATATGCAGAACCACTTTTTTGGTACAGAACTTACAGAACCAACTTTTTACTTATATAATTGCATAATGTACATCATGTTAATGCAAGATGGCCTTTTTTAAAATATGTATTACTAATTTAAAAAGAAGTAAATAAAGTAAGGGCAGAATCGGTATTTTGATCATCCATAAAAATAGCATCATTTAGATTATTATCCTAAAAATAATGTTAAAGACGACCACTCAAAACCAAAAATGTCGTCCTTAATTTTTTAGATCTATTCTCTAGAAAAACAAAAAATCACATTCTTTCTCTCTCAAACCTCACAAATCCAAGCACCACAAATAACAGCACTCGCCGGTAACTATCCGAATCGCCGGCTATCTCCTTGCACCTTTTTGTGGCTTCGATTCAACAAAAACAAAACCCACAAGAACCATGGCCCGTCGCGAATATGACCCGAGCAACTAATGTTACTGTCGCAATTCGACTATGTAATCAAAACTCCATTTATGTAATGGTGATGGTTTTGTATACTGAAGATTTAGTAAGGTATGTAAATAGACTAGGAAGATTTACCGACAATTGCATTTTTGTAGATTATTGTGGTGATATTCGTGAATGAAAATAAGCATAATATCAAAGTACATGATAAAAAATTTCATAGGCGTAATGATTTTTCTCTTAAATTAATAAATTAAATATTAAATTAACTCCACTCACAATATAGTTTTGCTCATAACAAATTTTATTAAATGTACTTGATGATAGAAATAACCAACTTCTTGTGATCTTAATTTATTTTTTTATTTGATTAAATGGTACTAGAAACAAAACTAAATGGAGTCTACTTTATGATATGGGTTGGAAGGATTAAGAATTATTAGAAACAAAAACATTGAATTAGTAGAGTTTACTTTTTGTTTGGTTAAAATTTGATAATGGATAGATATTTTTTGAACTTAGGTAGTGGATAGATATTGCTCAAATGCTTTTAATAATACTTTCTTTGTAGAGAGGATGGAAGCTACAGTGGAAATAGTGCTCGAATGAGCTATGTGCAACAAATGATTATGCTTGCCAAACGAATAGTGCATGTGCTAGATCTACACTGCCAATCGAGTAATGCATATATGTAAAGAGGACTATGGAGGAGATTCGTATACGACTACTGTCAAGAAAGGTACAACAATTATTGATATCACTTTTATGGGTGCATGTGACTATTTATTATATGAACTAAAATATTATAAACTACAAATGATAAATTTGACTTAATTTTATACCCAACTCTTGCAAAAAAAGATACTCTAGTACTTTTTATATACTAAAAGATAATATCTAATACAATGGATAAATGTTAAAGTTTGTTCGCAAAAAGCACAACTGATGACGTGCGAACTTACTATCACCACCATGAATGATATAGTTCAATCACATACATCTTTTTGAGTAAGTACTATTTTATCAACTAGATTTATGGTTTAACCTAATATAACTATTCTTATGTTTGCTTTTGTAATTGTTTTAGTGCAGATATGTGATGAAGATGATCAATTGATACACTTAGTATTTTTAGGTGACGCGCATATATCTTTTGGAAGTCGTGCATATATGTTTTCGAATTCATACATATATGTTTCGAAGCCGTACATATATGTTTATAAATTCGTACATATATGTTTTCAAAGTCGTACATATATGTTTTCGAAGTTGTACATATATGTTTTCGAAGCCGTACATCTATGTTTTCGAGTCCGTACATATATGTTTTCGAATCCGTACATACATGTTCTGGAAGTCGTATCACATATGTTTGTCATGCATATACTTTCTCGAATCTGTGCATGTTTTTCTTTCAAGGAGTGCACACGTGATGTGTAATATTTTGAACATCTATGTTTAAAATTTTACATTTGAATTATAGTTTAATTGATATCAACTTTTTGTATTATAATTATGTTTTCTAAGTTATTAATTTTAGAGATAAGATATATGTTTATATTTTTTGTTTTGAATGTGATATACCTAACAAACATGTAGGCAATTATTATTTTAAGAAAAACGAAGTTCGGGTTAAAAACTGGTATGAAAGAAACCTATGTAAAATACGGGTATAATTAAATACAACATACATGCGCTTTTTTTGTAAAACCCGCATGCTTTTACCATGAACAGTACCTTAAGATCGTACGTATATAATTAGAACTATCCTTTTATAACATGTTTACGTTTCACGTATAAGAAGTATTAGTATTACGTACGTGTTATAACACGATAAGTATTCACTACGTATGAACATACGATAATTATTTCAATAATAATTAAAATCACGAGCATACGAACATGAAAACATGAACGTAATTTAATCACGAGCTAATATTAATTACATATATATATAGTTATCACGAACTAATATTACGTATGTATATATATTTATTACGAACACGAATAAATATATTAAGTCACGATCGATAACTAATTAAAACACGTAAAACATGAACACGAGAACACACTTATTAATTATACACGGAAAATGTTCGGGTAACCTCATGTGGGTCCCATGCCACGAAATTAGGAGAGGAAAAGGGCCTAGCCCATCATTTTACTAAACAAGTAAAAGGAAGAATCATGTTTCATTTTTACAAAATCTAAAAAATAATTAAAACCCTAAAACTTTTCCTCCTCTTCCTTTTCTCCTTTTTGGCCGCCACATTTGGGAACACCAAAGGGGTGTTCGGGTTGATTTTGATCTTGGATTTTGGGCAAGCATTCGTGTGTGTTCATCCTCGTTTGATCCACGCATTCGGTATACCTTTTTAATCTTTTTTCTTTTTGTTTTGATTTAATAAATTAAATAAGAACATGATGTTTTTAAGAAAGCTAATTAAAAACATAAATTAAACATGTAAATGGTTATAGGGTAAATCAAAACATGGGATTTGGGGGTGTTTGACGTGGCCGACGCCTAAACCGAACCCCAAGGGGGTCTCGGCTTGGCTTATGGACCACCACCGAGACCTCAAGGTCTCGGTTTGGTGGTGTGGGTCCCACGGCAGTAGCAAACAGGGGAGAACCCCGAAGTGGTTTGGGGTATGGTGTTGATTACGGGTCTGGTTCATGGTTTCTAGTCACGATCCGGTTCATGGTTTATGTTAAGGTTATGTTTTTAATAAGCATATGTTAAAAATTAAATTAATAAAATATGACATGATTAATTTAATTAACATGACTTAGGTTATAATTAATTATTAAATCATAGAATTTTAACCTAAGTATTTATATTTTCTAGACTATAATTAAATAATTATTAAAAATCATGACTATAATTAATTAATTAACATGACTTAGGTTATATTATTAATAATTAATAATACATGTTTTATCCAAAGTATTTAACTTTATTTTATTAAAAACATGATATATCTAATTAAATACTTTTAACCTATAGTTTATTTAAATTACATGTAATAATTAATAAACTATACCTTATATCATTATGACTTAGAAAAATAATCAGAAAACACTTAAGCTTATATAATTAGCTTATTTAACCAGCTTATATCTAATTATGGAAACTTTCTATTTTTAGAAACTTATTTAGTTAAAGCAGCTAATCTATTTATAGAAACTTTCTATTTTTAGAAACCTATTTAATTAAGGCAGCTAATCTATTTATGGAAACTTTCTACTTTTAGAAACTTATCTATTTTAAGCAGTAATTCTATTTTTGGAAACTTTCTATTTTTGCAAACTTTCTATTTTTGGAAACTTTCTATTTTTGTTACACTTTCTATTTTAGGAAACCTGCTATTTTTAGAAAGTTACTTATTATTACACAACAAGTATAATAATGCATGAAGTACAAGTAATACTTAATCAGAACAGACATAATATAAGATAAACACAGTTTAAAGCTAAAAACAGTAAAACATGACATGAACGTATAAAATAAGCTAAGACACGACATAAAAGCAGTTACGTATGTAGTAATCAGATACTTATACACGTATGTATTTATGTAGCATTAGTGATACCGAAGTAGGACTCTCTTCCGTTCGTCTTCTTCGTTCACTGTACATAAGGTACGGATTCCCGTCCTTTCAGTATGAACATTCTTTCCTTATTAGGATTCCCCGTATGCATCCAATTGTTTTCCCGTAGTATAAGTTTATATGTTTGATTTGCTTATGTTTAGATTAGAATACTTATAGCCATATACATGCATGACCAGTTTCACCTAGTTATGGAGGTACCATAACCATAACATTGGAGGCACTGGTGTTATGACTTCCCCACGGCAGAGTGATTGCTCGTGGCGTCCCTTCAGCTTTTGGCCATATTATTATATTTATCATGTGGGGCGTATGGGTGCATCATAGTTACATGTTTTTCAGCAGATTACTCAGTGTGAATGTGGTGTGTGCCTTGCATCCTTCACAAGGAGCTGATCCCTCCTACCCAAAACCAGTATATTAAATTAGAGGCAGCCCCTCTAATTTGCATGATGAGGTCACCCCTCCAAGTATTCATGCACGGTGGATTTTCATGACCTATATTGGCTAATGGTAAAATATGTTAAACACTTTTCATAAGATAAACATAAGGCTTTTCAAACTATAAAACCAGTTTTATGAACATGTTCCAGGTTTTCCAGGACTTATACATTTTCGCTGCTATTAAGTCTTTATTATGTTTTAGTTATTCATACTATGTCAATATCCGTGCACTGAGCGTTTTGCTCAGCCGTTACTTTCCTTTCCATGTCCCGAAACGGAAGGTTTGCTCAACCGTGACTTGAGCATTTGGAGGACGTGCATAGGATGGAAGCTGCTAGAGACTTCTTTTCCTTTTTTCCTTCATATACTTATGCTTGCTTAGTCTTTCATTCATTTCTTTTGCTTATTATTTTTTGGGCTTATGTTTGGGAACCGATGTTTGATTCCGGTTATCCCTATGGTCATGTAATGTCTTAGACATTTATCCTTGTATGCTTTGATGACACGCCATAATTACGCGTGACATTCCATTATCAAAATGGGGTGTTACATTTATGGTATCAGAGCCAAGACTTCGACCTGTAGGCTCTAAAACTTGACCTGTGACTAGTGGGTAGTCACCAGAAGCTTCCTAAGCCAACGTTTGTTATTCTACGTATCGATGTTTTCAGCGCATTATTGTTTTAACCATGATGTTTTCAGCACCTTGAGGTTTTAACCTTGATGTTTTCATCAATATTGTTTTACTAATATGGCTGGACAACCATCATTCATATTTAGTTATGTCTCATTGTTTCATGCATAATGTTCCTCGTGAACTGTGACTATGTGGACTGAACCCCAGTAGTTCATAATTAGTCACATAACTTTTTTTTTCTGATAAGTTTTGACAGATGAGTTTCATTTATTTATGTTTCATGTATCATTGTTGCAGGGATTATGACTAAGTAATGGTTGGTACAGGACTGGCCCTATTTAGTCGCATGTGCTTTTATCGAAACTTTTAACTTTGGGACCGACCCATAGGCGTCCCCTCGCCATGTCTTTTGTTTTGGGACCGACCCATAGGCGTCCCCTCGCACATATAAAGATTTTTATAAACTACATTACGCATTCATGCACTGTTTTTCATGCATAAAAATTTTCTCATGATTTATTGGCATATATTTTTTTTATGTCCCCTCATAAGTTACTATGTTTTTATGTCAAGTATGTTTTCATACTGTCATGGTTAACTCAGTTTCATGCTGATTATGTTATACACTCCTTCATGTTAAATCGTTTCATGTTTCTTCATGATAATTCCGTCTTCATGTGGATTACATCTTACGCCTATTTTGTTATTATACCTTCATGCAAGACATTGTTGGATTTCATTGAATTATGCTTTCATGATAGTCATGGTTTGTTTTCATTGATCATGCTGTCAGGCAAATCATCGTTGAATTTTGTGCAACCACACCTTAACGTTTCTCGATATAACCAAAATGATGTCTATGTTAATACTGCCAGGTTATCATGATGGTTTTCCTAACCGTTTAACCGATATACTTCCCTTAAATCGTGATAAATGATCGACCCCATACCGATCATTTCATGTGCATTCCACGTGTACTCCACGTACCGTATTTCATGTGTATTACACGTACCTAAATCCATGTGTATTTCACTTGCAATACTTCTCGAGTATTCGCTAGTCGATTCTGAATCATCTCAGGCGTATTTTCAATTGCTGATATTCTACAAGATTGCTGATGCCGCTCATAACTTGGAGATGTTACTAAAGGTTGATGCTGCTGACGTTCGGAGACGCTACGAGATGTGGATGCTGTTCACAACCTGGAGATCCTACAAGACAAATACAAAGGCGTCAGAGCAAAGAAATTGGACGAAAAGATGCTTCATCATCAGACGATTTTCATCAATCATTGTCCATAATTCTTAGTTACATGTCACACGTCATTCAGCTGTCATTTCAGCCATATGAGTGCAAACCGGTACCAGCCGGCCACTCAGCTGAATAGTTACATGAATCACGGTCATGAGAATGACCGTCATGGAACTGACAGACAGGACGATAGTAACCACTACTATGACAGAAACTATCCTAGAAATCACAACCGAGGCTCCGGCCGCGGACGTGATCAGACATACAAAGGATCAGTAGTCCAACCGATCCGCCAATTCTGGCATAATAACCTAATATTGTAGTTCTATCGTTTTACGTCTCGAGACACATGTCAAGACATCAGTCAAGACACATGTCTCACGTATACTTTCTGAAGACACATGTCAAGACACCAGTCAAGACATATTTCATGCTTATAGTTCCAAGACACGAGTCAAGACACATGACTCACGTCCAACTATGTAACATTTCTAAGAAATTAAGGGTACCCTCCAAGGGTATATCCATTTTGTTGTGCCATGTATTAATCAGGCCACAAGAATTTCAATACCATTACCGGCGCATCAGTGAGAACTGTCACGTTGCCGATGTCACTTTCATTTCTTTCAACCATATTTCATATATTCATGACCATGAAGGACGCCTTTTGTATTCCCACGTATACGAAGGTTTTCCTTCAGATTAATGATGAGATCCAAGCTGCTAACGCATTTCCTCGGACAGACACGAGATGAATTTTATCCTAATTATGTACTATGAACATCACACCATGCTACGATTCATAATTATGTACAGTAATGTTCAGGCTCCTGAATACACTCAGCTTGATTTTCCATCAGGAAAATCTGTACAAATTATCTATGCTTACAAGCATGTGCGTTGTTAGCCATGGTCACTAAAATTTTCTAGCTGTCAGTAAGACACGACTACTTAAGTCCTTTTACGCATAGCCAGTTGATTATTCCAAAATTTTCCCATACATTCCAGAAGAACCTTCAAGGAAAAAGGACGGTACCATGAGATTATGTGTCGACTACCGTCGACTTAAACAAATCACCATTCATGACCGTTATTCTTCTCCACGTATTGACAACATGTCCAATCAACCTTATATTGTTAATCACTTTTCCAAGATCGAACTCATGATCATGCTGCCAATAGTGACGAGTGAAAGAGCAGGACATGTCCATGACTGGTATTCGTACACGACTCTGTCATGCTACATTTATGATTTTGAATTAGTCTCATCAATACTCCAACGACATTATAATAATGAGTTTCCATGAACTCATAGCAAATTCATCAGTGTTTTCATTGAAGATAACCTGATTTCCTCTAAGCCTAGAGAAGAACATGAAGACCATATATGCACTATGTTGCAAGTTCTATGACAAGAGAAATTTTACCCTGGGAATTTTTCCAATATCAATTCTGTTTGATTACAGTGACATGCTGAATCACATGGCTTTCTACAGTTAATCTTACCATGACTCAACTTATGCGTAAAGGAGAGAACCCTACACTACATTAGGTGTTCTAGAAAATCCTATGCTAGGAGAAGTCTAGATTCAGAGACTCAGAGTTTCGCAAACTCCTATGTATCAAGTTCTACGAAGCAAGATACAGTTACGTTCATATCTAGGTACCTGACATACCAACAGGTTAAGATAGGACACCAACAAACTGAGATGTTTTCATCATCTGAAATTGTGAATTGAAATGGGACAAGATCTCCATGGATTTTAGTTACCAGATTACAGCAAACTCAGAAGAAGCATGATGTTATCTGGGTTATTGTCAACAGTTTGATCAAGTCTGCAGAATCCTTACACCCGTATGGATTTCAGAACCAACAGATTGATCGGACACATACCACGCCAAGGCTCATCCGACCACTTGGTAATCCCTCAGCTATCGGGTCAGACAAATATTCACAATTGTACTCCTTAATTACTTCACGTCTTCATTCTGATTCCACGACTTGCTTTCGCGCTCGCGTTCGTGACACTATTCACGTTCATGATCATATCTGGGCTTACGATTTTACGTTCATTTTGTACTGGGAAGTTTTGCAAGAACTTGAGAGACCAGACCTAAGTTTAGTATAACTCCCTATCCTTAGATAGACGTTTCTCGTCATATTCTATGTCTCACCTTGCAGCGTTTGGCGTTACCGCCATTATATTCTATGTTTACGATATGTTTCACATGTCATGTTCATTCCACGTTCCTCACATCATGATCAAGATATGTTACACGTATCATGGATCACGATATGTTTACTCATACTACACTCACCAAATTTTCCACGTATCACGTTCAAAAAAATTCCACGTATCATGTTCAAAATTTTTCACGTGTCACGTTCAAAATTTTTCACGTACTACGTTTCTAGATGTCTTGCGCATCGTTGTTAGTTATCGGTAAGGTTAGATTATTTAGTATCGTCACATTTCAGTTACCCTTGCACGTTAATTTTTTTTTCCTCGATCGAATTTAGGGGATCTACCGTAAGTTGATAACCAAGAACTTCTTCGTATTTCAAGTCAAGGTCAGGAGGACCAAGATTTATCTTTCTGTCAAGATCGGTGAAGGAACCGTTCCAAGAGGGAAGCCACTTGGAAACGGACAAGTCCATCCGTTCTTTGATCCGTTTTTCTCTTATCAATAAGATATGTCCTTTCAGTCACGTCACGTTCCATGTCCTTTCAAGACATGTCATGTTCCGCGTTTCCTTCTGCCAGGTCACTTGTACGTTCATTTATCTTACATACCCTCTCAGTTTGATTCGGGTATGTTTCTCTTTCAGTTTATGTTATCTATAATTCGGGGACGAATTATTCTTTTTAGGGGGAAGAGTTGTAAAACCCGCATGCTTTTACCATGAATAGTACCTTAAGATCGTACGTATATAATTAGAACTATCCTTTTATAACATGTTTACGTTTCACGTATAAGAATTTTTAGTATTACGTACGTGTTATAACACGATAAGTATTTACTACGTATGAACACACGATAATTATTTCAATAATAATTAAAATCACGAGCATACGAACATGAAATCATGAACGTAATTTAATCACGAGCTAATATTAATTACATATATATAGTTATCACGAACTAATATTACATATGTATATATATTTATTACGAACACGAATAAATATATTAAGTCACGATTGATAACTAATTAAAACACGTAAAACACGGACACGATAACACACTTATTAATTAGACACGGAAAATGTTCGGGTAACCCCATGTGGGCCCCATGCCACGAAATTAGGAGAGGAAAAGGGCCTAGCCCATCATTCTACTAAACAAGAAAAAGGAGGAATCATGTTTCATTTTTACAAAATCTAAAAAATAATTAAAACCCTAAAACTTTTCCTCCTCTTCCTTTTCGCCTTTTTGGCCGCCACATTTAGGAACACCAAAGGGGTGTTCGGGTTGATTTTGATCTTGGATTTTGGGCAAGCATTCGTGTGTGTTCATCCTCGTTTGATCCACGCATTCGGTATACCTTTTTAATCCTTTTTCTTTTTGTTTTGATTTAATAAATTAAATAAGAACATGATGTCTTTAAAAAAAGCTAATTAAAAACATAAATTAAACATGTAAATGGTTATGGGGTAAATCAAAACATGGGATTTGGGGGTGTTTGATGTGGCCGACGCCTAAACCGAACCCCAAGGGGGTCTCGGCTTGGCTTATGGACCACCACCGAGACCTCAAGGTCTCGGTTTGGTGGTGTGGGTCCCACGACAGCAGCAAACAGGGGAGAACCCCGAAGTGGTTTGGGGTATGGTATTGATTACAGGTCCGGTTCATGGTTTCTAGTCACGATTCGGTTCATGGTTTATCTTAAGGTTATGTTTTTAATAAGCATATGTTAAAAATTAAATTAATAAAATATGACGTGATTAATTTAATTAACATGACTTAGGTTATAATTAATTATTAAATCATGGAATTTTAACCTAAGTATTTATATTTTCTAGACTATAATTAATTAATTATTAAAAACTATGACTATAATTAATTAATTAACACGACTTAGGTTATATTATTAATAATTAATAATACATGTTTTAACCTAAGTATTTAACTTTATTTAATTAAAAACATGATATATTTAATTAAATATTTTTAGCCTATAGTTTATTTAAATTACATGTAATAATTAATAAACTATACCTTATATCATTATGACTTAGAAAAATAATCAGAAAACACTTAAGCTTATATAATTAGCTTATTTAACCAGCTTATATCTAATTATGGAAACTTTCTATTTTTAGAAACTTATTTAATTAAGGCAACTAATCTATTTATAGAAACTTTCTATTTTTAGAAACCTATTTAATTAAGGCATCTAATCTATTTATGGAAACTTTCTATTTTTAGAAACTTATCTATTTTAAGCAGTAGTTCTATTTTTGGAAACTTTCTATTTTTGGAAACTTTCTATTTTTGGATACTTTCTATTTTTGGAAACTTTCTATTTTTGTTACACTTTCTATTTTAGGAAACCTGCTATTTTTAGAAAGTTACTTATTATTATACAACAAGTATAATAATGCATGAAGTACAAGTAATACTTAGTCAGAACAGACATAATATAAGATAAACACAGTTTAAAGCTAAAAACAGTAAAACATGACATGAACGTATAAAATAAGCTAAGACACGACATAAAACCAGTTACGTATGTAGTAATCAGATACTTATACACGTATGTATTTATCTAGCATTAGTGATACCGAAGTAGGACTCTTTTCCGTTCGTCTTCTTCGTTCACTGTACATAAGGTACGGATTCCCGTCCTTTCAGTATGGACATTCTTTCCTTATTAGGATTCCCCGTATGCAGCCAATTGTTTTCCCGTAGTATAAGTTTATATGTTTGATTTGCTTATGTTTAGATTAGAATACCTATAGCCATATACATGCATGACCAGTTTCACCTAGTTATGGAGGTACCATAACCATAACATTGGAGGCACTGGTGTTATGACTTCCCCATGGCGGAGTGATTGCTCGTGGCGTCCCTTCAGCTTTTGGCCATATTATTATATTTATCATGTGGGGCGTATGGGTGCATCATAGTTACATGTTTTTCAGCAGATTACTCAGTGTGAATGTGGTGTGTGCCTTGCATCCTTCACAAGGAGCTGATCCCTCCTACCCAAAACCAGTATATTAAATTAGAGGCAGCCCCTCTGATTTGCATGATGAGGTCACCCCTCCAAGTATTCATGCACGGTGGATTTTCATGACCTATATTGGCTAATGGTAAAATATGTTAAACAGTTTTCATAAGATAAACATAATGCTTTTCAAACTATAAAATCAGTTTTATGAACATGTTCTAGGTTTTCTAGGACTTATACATTTCCGCTGCTATTAAGTCTTTATTATGTTTTAGTCATTCATACTATGTCTATATCCGTGCACTGAGCGTTTTGCTCAGCCGTTACTTTCCTTTCCATGTCCCAAAACGGCAGGTACCCTAGAAAGACTTGAGCATTTGGAGGACGTGCATAGGATGGAAGCTGCTAGAGACTTCTTTTCCTTTTTGCCTTCATATACTTATGCTTGCTTAGTCTTTCATTCATTTCTTTTGCTTATTATGTTTTGGGCTTATGTTTGGGAACCGATGTTTGATTCCGGTTATCCCTATGGTCATGTAATGTTTTAGACATTTATCCTTGTATGCTTTGATGACACGCTATAATTACGCGTGACATTCCATTATCAAAATGGGGTGTTACATTTTTATTAAAAAAACTTGTAACATTGGAAAAAATTAAAATTATATAACAGAAACCAAAATCAAACATTTTTAGAAAATGTTTTTTTAGTTAAATATTTCAAATAAAAGTTAAAATTTATGAGGAACCAAAATACCTATTTTGTCCTTAATTTAATTAATTTTTCTTAAATGAGTAGTAGGTATTTTCAAAATTGACATCATGCATCAATATAATGTACATCATGCTTTATTAAAGGTAAAAAGCTGGTTTTGTAAGTTCTGTACCAAAAAAAGGGTTCTACATATAGCGCACCCCTATATATATATATATATATATATATATATATATATATATATATATATATATATATATATATATATATATATATATATATATATATATATATATATATATATATATATATATATATATATATATATATATATATATATATATATATATATATATATATATATATATATATATATATATATCGGTGCCTTAACAAAAGCTTTAGGGTTGTGGAAAATTCCGAGATAAAGCTAACACATGTAAGGTCATAGGATTTTCTTTACGGAAGCTAGGGGTGAGCAAAAACCGCACCGCAAACCGCAAAACCGCAAAAACCGCAAAAAACCGCACCGCAGAAACCGCACCACAACGAAAACCGGTGGATCGGTTTTAAGAAAAAAGAAAACCGCAATATGCGGTGCGGTTTCGATTTTACCCCTAAAACCGCACCACAAAATCCGCACCGCACCACACATTAGTTATATAAAATCGTAAAACGACACACCGATTATTTAACGTGTATTTAACGGGTTCTAGTGCATATTATCATTATTATTCTATGTAATGTGTGTGTTTTCATTAAACATATGTATTGTTATAACCGAAAATACCAACATTGTGAACCAAAAACCGTAAAAATCCACATTAATTATATAAATCATAGGTGGTGGTGCGGTGCGGTTAAAATCCGCGAAACCCACAAAAACCGCAAAAAACCGCAAAACCGAAACCGCAAAAAACCGCGCGGTGCGGATTCACATTTTTCTAAAAACCGCAATCGCGAATGCGGTTTGGTTTTTGCCAAAACCCGCACCGATCCGCACCACGCTCACCCCTAACGGAAGCTATGGGTTTGATTAAGGGAGAGTTCGTTCCAGTTTGTTGAGCATGAAAAAGGGGACTGTTTTAGGTAAAATGAGAACGGGTTAGGATATGAACATAACTAAGTTGTGGGGTTCATAGAGGGGTGTAATTGGATACTTATATTCTTAGAATGAGATTAGAATGAATAAGAGGGTTAGACATCCATCATAGATTGATGATTGGTTATGGGATACTATTGGTACACGTCTTGATTATATGTATTGTTGTGTTTAGATCTTTGCTAGTGTGCGGGAATTTTGAGAAGCTCGTTTAGGTGAGTTTCATAGTCCCATATTCTTGAGTTTTTATAAATGTTTTCTTTACTTCCAGATGGGATGGAAGATACACTGTTATGTTTTTTTTGTAACTTATAGTTGTGATTGTTTTAATGGTTTGTGATGGACATGTATGTGTACTTATGTGTTAAGGTTGCTATGTGAATATTGATTTTTTATTGGTACATAGATGTATGGGAGTCTATGGGACCAAGGGATGTTGGCAAGGCGGAGCCTTGTTTTGGTACATAGATGTATGGGCGTCTATGGGACCAAGGGATGTTGGCAAGTGATGTAGCCTAATAAAACAAAGTAACAAAGATAGATAATTGAATCTGTTGATTCCAAAGAATACCAGACACAATTCGTCCAACTATCGTTGATTCAAAAAGAATACAGATAATCAGGTAAACTCCACCAATCGTTGATTCAACGAATACCCGATTATTTGGATGAAATCGAACAATAAACCCTAACATGGATTTAAGTTGATTAACAAAAGACTAAAAGTCTGTAATTTTTATTCATAACTCAAAAAATGAATACAATAAACCTCAAGTCCTATTTTATAGGATAAACTTAACTTGGAGAATAATTTAACAAATTATTCTAGAAACCTAAAATAAGAAAAGTAAATAAAATGTAAACATAAAAATAATTTCCAGCAGACATAAAAATAATGCTCATGCATTATTTAAAGAAACTAAATAAAAGACATAGATCACCAGACAAATAATACTCCTACATCATTCTCCCCTTCTTTGAAAAGACTCGACCTCGAGTCTTGATTGTCTTCAAACCTAATGTATTGACCATGATAGTTTGGATCATTGTAGAACAAAGATTATTAGCCACAACTACAGTGTTTTCAATGTTGTCTTTTTCCCTACCAAATTTTTTTTTGCCCGTAAATCCCTCTTTTTCCTCAATGACATCTTCATAAACTAGCATCGGTTCTTCTTCATATTCATCAAATATGGGAGGTCCATCATAATCATCACTAGCCGCACCATAATCTTCCCATTCATCAGAAGATGAACCATCAACCTCAAAAAACGGATATTCTAACATCTTAATCAGGAACTTCGGCTCTTGATACCAACTGATGTAGACTAAAAAACAAAGTAACAAAGATAGATAATTGAATCTGTTGATTCCAAAGAATACCAGACACAATCCGTCCAACTATCGTTGATTAAAAAAGAATACTGATAATCAGGTAAACTCCAACAATCGTTGATTCAACGAATACCCGATTATTTGGATGAAATCAAACAATAAACCCTAACCTGGATTTAAGTTGATTAACAAAAGACTAAAAGTCTGTAATTTTTATTCATAACTCAAAATCTGAATACAATAAACCTCAAGCCCTATTTTTATAGGATAAACTTAACTTGGAGAATAATTTAACAAATTATTCTAGAAACCTAAAATAAGAAAAGTAAATAAAATGTAAACATAAAAATAATTTCCAGCAGACATAAAAATAATGCTCATGTACTATTTAAAAAAACTAAATAAAATACATAGATCACCAGACAAATAATACTCATGCATCAGCAAGGCAGGGCCTTGTTTTGGTACATAGATGTATGGGCGTCTATGTGACCAATGGTGATTGGTAAGGCAGGTAACATTGGATTGGTTGGAATGTTTAATCATGATTACTAGTTTGTTAATGCATTATGTAACACCTTGTCTAAATGTGTATTTGTTTAATGTTTATGTTTCACATCTGAAAATGTTATGTTTTGTGTTGGTTCTGGATTCTAAACTTATGACTCTCACTAACTTTATGTTGACATGTTTTGTGTCGCTTTCAAGTGAGATTGTGGTGAAGGTAGAGAATAGAAGTGGCTAGGATTTGGAGATGCCTAGGATTGCATATGGAGGAACCCCATTCCTCTTAGATTTCCCTTTTTATTTTGAATGAATAAACGCATTGTATGACATCTTTATGTTTGATTGTTTGTCTTAGGTAAGAGGTAGGACTTGTTACCTACTTACCTAGACTCCTGCATTGTTTTGTGATATTGTCATGACATTATGTTGCCTTGAATGACATTTTTATTTTGCATTAATTTTCTCTTAGAGACACCGTTTGTTGTTATGATATCCATACGTCTCGCCCAGTGTTTCCGCCACGGCTGGGTGTGACACTTGTCAAAGAGGTTCTTAATTGAAACTACATGCCATAGGTACGGTATTTAATACCGTCTAACGGTCTTTACCAAACGGAGGTAACATGCTACTGAGTTAGGATAAAATGTTCAAATCCATTTCATCCGTGTCTATATATGTTGTCGCATATCAAGACGGTGGCGATGCGATATACCAGAAGAAGCCGTTTCCACATGATCATACTCAACGTTAAAGATTTCAACAATTTAAGAAAGATAAAGATATAGTCCTCCACAGTATTAAACTCTGAAGCTTTCAAAGATTCAACAAAGTATCAGTATGTGGGAACATAAGTCACAAGGAAGAAAAGGTCGAACATGATAATCTTAAGATGCTCTTATAATCACAAACAAGTCAAGGCCAAAAGAACATGCTTCAAGACTAAAGCCTATCACAACATATTCACAACGAAAAATAAAAGAAAAGAGATGAACTACGAGCTTAAGAATGAAGATATAGTTTAGTATGCTAGGATTAGAACTTTGTAACTTAGAGTGACCTCCCTTAGGGGGAGATTGTTAGAAATACGGTTTTACCGTTAGAAGACTCGGTCACTCTAACAGTAGCATTACGGGTTCATAGTTAGTAAAATAGAACAATTATGTAGTCCGGTCCAAGCCAAATGGGTTTAGAACCGGCGGCCTATGTTCATATGAGGACATGGGTATAAAAGCCCTCTCCTTAGATAGAGAGGGTGTTGTTAGTTTCATATTTCTCAACATAATACACACATTTTCTCTTTACTTTCTCTCTCTAGAAAACCTCCAACCTCATTCTTTCTTCTCGAGAATATCTTTAAGGATTATCATCGTCGCTAAAATAGTCATCGAGCAGCCGTTGTTCCGCCTCTTATCGTGCACGAGGTATGTATCTCCTCGTCCTCTTAGGAACTCGACCTCGAACCCCCGACTCGTTGATTACTCATAGCTAGCAACTGTTTATATTCCATATAACTTTAGATATATCGCTTTGTATCGTCTTTTAGATGCATATCATAATGATCGTATATGTTGGGATTTGTAGCGGCTTTTTTGAACAAAAATTAAGTGTTATGGTGTAGAAATTATAATGGAAGAGTATGTAAAATATGGTAAATAAGAAAGTATTTTTAGGATTATTAAAGAATAAAAAAATGAAAAAAGGGTTTTTATAATAAAAACACAACTATATTTTTCTCTCTAATATTCAATAAAGGAAAAAAGGCAGCTTATCATAGGCTGGTAGCCTTGGTGCCAAAGCTTTTGGTACTAAACTCTGTATGATGCGCCGTCCGTTTGTTCGTGCAAAAGAGAAAAATGCTAGATTTCATTGTACATTCACTTTCGAAATGAAAGCTATTTGACTTGGTAAAGATAAAGATAAAAGATAAAAAATAAAAGATGTTTAATAGTGTGAAAAAACCAAAGACAATTGATGTGAGTTATTTGGATACCAAGTAATAATAATAAAAATGTAATTGTTTCGTATATTATTTATAATTTAAATATATTCTAAACCATTAATCGTTAAATGAAAATAAGTATACCAACACGACAAACATTTTTTTAATAGATATGTAGCATGTTATACTTTTGAAAAGCTTTTTTTTTCTCTTTTTTTTACGTTTTCTTATGTTTTTTCTCGTTGTTGAAACTTGCGTGAAGTATTATATATGACATTAGTGTTAGATCACATATTAATATTAAATCATACTATGATATTAGTGTTATATCATATATGATTTTTTTTCTGCAAGTTTCAACAACGAAAAAACTGAAAAAAGTAAAATTTGTTGAAAATATATCATAGTGCATATTTATATAAAGATAATTAAATACTCATCGTGATAACATATTTATTTCGCCTAACAATTAGATCAATATGAACTTAAATCAATCTTTCCGTCTCTAAATAAACTAGTTTTAATGTCTGTGCATGCACGAGACATGACCATAAAGGATAAATTAAGTAATAGTTTCGTTATTGCGATTTTATGTAATACTTATATATGTCCTTTAAAATCATCTAATGTTTATATTTTTAATTATTTTGTTGTCTGTTTAAATTAATATAAACTCACCTCAATTTTTATATTTCAAATATATTACTCTTTTTGCTTTCGATATTTTTATCTTAAGTATTAATCAACAGACATTTATATCAACCTTACACGTATATTATTTATAAATTCATGATTTTGTAATGCTTAATATTATTTTATAAAATAATATTAAATTTTTAATACTTGCATAGTTACGATGCTCATGGACCCACGAGTTAGACATTATTTTTCATTATGTAATAATATTAATTGATATTTTGTATAAATATTTGTTGCACAAAGATTTGACTTTCTTTAATTACATGTTAGCTATCATTTTCTAAACATTGTGTGTAACACATAACGACCTTGAAAAAAAATATATGTTGTTGTAATATGTGAAACCCCACCTATTTATTTTCATCTCTAACCGATGTATGAGATATTGTATTCGTTTTGATATTTATATTCATGTTAACAATAATTTACATAGAGTGTCAAAATAGAAATAGACAATAATTTGTGTTTTTATTTGAATATTTATAATCATGTAATTTGTTGATTTTTTTTAATATAACATATATGTTGTATTTTTAAAATATTAAATGTTAAATTTATAAAGTTTAAGGATGTATTTTGTTTAATTTATAAAGTATACACTTAAGTCCATCTAATTTATTTAAAATTCTGTTGGTGATTTTTGTATTACCAATGTGATTTAAGTGTAATAAATTGACTTAGTTGACCAATGTGTAATCGTGATAAACGTTCATCAAGTCAGGGTTGTGCGGAGTGCACACTTGTATGACATTATTACGGTTATCATACGGGGGCGAAGCCCCCGTACGACGGGGGTCCGGGGGCAGCGCCCCTGGGAAGGGTCCAAGGGGCGGCATCCCCTGGCAGGGTCCAAGGGGCAGCACCCCTGGCTGGATATTCGGACCTATTTGGTATAAAGTGCTATGTTAAAAACGCACTAGAAAACAAAATTCCCGAGTATTCGGACCTATTTCTACCCGTTATTAAACCTGCAGTTTTTTGGTTACAATAACTGATTTTGGCAGTTGTAACCATAAGGACAGGAACAGTTTGGTCATATAACGTTTTTATCTTGGTTCTGACATCATAACATCAAAAACTTATTTTCTGTTCACCAATCTGAGTTTTATCCGATTGAAGATTTCGATAGAACCATCGAAATACTTTGATCTGGAAGTGTTGGACACGACTCTCAGATACTGTGATCCACCAAAATTCCAACAAATTCAACCACTAATCTCTTATTAATCCCATCCATTTTTTAAGTTTTTATTTTCACAAATTTGACACGTGTATCTTTATCTTTGTAGGTTTTCATCAAATTCCTCAACCAAAACTTTTAATTTTGCCTAAATTGAATTCAGTTTTGACTTTTTTCAACCAATCACATTGTTCGATTTTGCTTATGTGTCAAAATCAAGCCATTTGATTGGTCTAATTATTTTTTTAACAGCATCCACTTTTCACTAAAATTCTCAAATAATCTAATTCTTTTATTTATATAAAAAATGCTTATTTTGACTTTTTTCAATATTTCTTATTCAACTTTAATCTTAAATATTTATATTTGTGTTATTTACTATATTTGATGCAAAATATACAAATGAATTAAGTTTTAAATATATTTTTACTGATAGCTAAAGTTCTAAAGTTGAAATAAAACAATAAAGAGCAGAAAAAATAAAAATAAACTTATGTTACAAAATTAAGAAATACAGTAGCATTTAGTGAGTAATAAATATAATAAATGAAGCAAAAAAGGTCACTTATAATAAATGTGAAGATTTGATAACGCACTAGTTTTGTAGTTGTTGTATTCTAGTCAATCGTCGTATTTCTAACTGCAAACACAGACTCTCATTCCCTCCTGCTTTGTTATGGCCGTCTGATACAAACACACTTTTTGTCTCACAAACACACACTAAAACACACACACACACACACATGTAACTTAAGTTACACAATTTATTTTTTTCACAGGTTAGTAGTCTATTTCTGTTAATTTGTACTACTTAATTAATTCCTGTTTGATTATATGATCCTTATTTTTATTCTATTTCTTTTGGCTTATATACCGGGTTTATGTTTTATAAGCGTGGATTGTTTTGAAACTTTTTGGCTTATATAAGCTTATTATGATTTATGACATAACAAACCCGAAATAAGACGCAAAAGGTGAGCTTATGATACATAGACCCAAAATCAAATCAGCCATAAGCCGAAACAAGGTTGTTTGTTTAAAGATTATGTGGGCTTATGAGCTTATATGATTTCGGCTTAATTTGAGACTTGTGAGGTTATACAAGTTTATCATATCATTAATAAACTTATATAAGCCCACAAGTCTCTAAATAAGTTGGAAAATTGAAGCTTATGAAATATAAGCCGAAAAAATAATAATCTCATAAGCCAATTAGGATAGCTTATTTTTACTTTTGTCCCTGTTTGGATAATCCAGACTACTATCTGTTTACTTGTTAGCAACATAATGCTTATATTAATTGGCCTATTTTGAGGCACCATTTCCGACCCACCACCAAACGTACTGTCCTGGTGAAGTTTGACCTCTTTTGGGAAACCAAGGACCTTACCACCAGGCCATTTGGTGGTGGTTCTTTCGGGATGATACTAACACTAGTTATTTCATTTTGCTTATTTTTAAGCAGAATAAGCTGTTTGAACTTTGAAGTATTAACATACCTTCCTAAAAAACGTTATAATTAGACTCGACCAAATAATTTTTTTAAAAATATGTTGTTTTTTGGTCTTATTGCGGCTTTCTATCAAGCAAGCAAAACTATTTCTTGAAGTGCTTATCTATAAACAGAAAAAATAAGCAATATATGTTAAAATTTACTGAAAATATGCTGTGAAATTGGATTACAGTAGCAAGGAGTTTTTTTTAATAATAAATAGAGTTAAGTTTTCGGAGATTATATTTGGTTTGAAAATAACACGGTTTGGTCAAAATTGGTGAATATGTGTTGTTTAGGGGATGAAGTTGCTGAAGTTAGGTGGGTTGTAAAATTGGGAAAGAATATTAAGTACACGGGAGGGTAATAAGTCTGAATATCAGTGTTTACAAGATTAGATGTATTTTGGCAAATATAGAACTTTAAATTAGTGAAGAAGCCGTAGAATAAATGTTAGGCATGGGCCTACATACTTTTTCGACATGGTTGGCGAAGTATGTAGTTGAAAGGGGAATGGCTTTACAAAAGTAGTACTCCACTTTAGTAAAGAAATGAATTCTTTAATACTCTTAGTAAATGAGTGAACATATTGAAATAAAAAGTCGAGTGTTTTGTTCCATCGGTTGGGTTGATGGCAAGGAAAAGCTTTAACTTGATACATTTTGTATTTCATTGCTTTCTTTCTGATTTTTTAAACTGTCGAGTGATCTAATGCTTAATTGGCTAAATTAGGATTAAACATATTCTTAAGCACGAGAACGAACGCAGGTTTGTGTGATATATTTATTTTCTAGATTGTGCTTAATGGTGAAAAGTCGATTAAATTTGGCTTGCCATGTAAAGTTTGTTGGTAGCTATATGCCATGTTTTCTGTTAATTTAATTTTGTTTGTGTTTTGTAATGTGAGCGATGTCCAACCAGAAAGGTTTTATTACCCAGTTTCTAAGATTGCGTATTCTTGTCTGTTTGACAGAGAGGATTGTAGACATGGAGAAGAATGAACAGTCCAACAGCCCAAGTTGGGGTGCTTCCTTTTTCACGCAGACTACTGAAGATGTTGCAAGAGCTGTTCTGGCGGCAGCAGCATCACGGCCATCAGTTGTATACTCGTTAAACGAGGATGGTGGCGGCCACCTTCAAAAACTTCAAAATCAAGTTTTTAAAGTACTGAAAGGCTTAGCCAATACCCCTGAAGAGGACAAAAACTACAACCCAGAAGTATTAACCACCCAAAAACGTCAATGGGCAAGCTTCCATTTGCAGGCTGTATGGTTCATCTCTTGTACTCTGATGTGCTGTGAATCGAACTGTTGCCATTGAAATTAATTGTAAGCTTTAAAATTTTCAGCATCGGAGGATATTGAAAGAACCATCAAGGCTCTTTGAGAGCATAGTAGTGGTTGGACTTCATCCTAACTGTGATATTCAGTCACTTGAGAGACAGCAAGTTGGAAGAAAATTCAAGGTTCCTGAAAATCTCGAGCCTCAGGTGCTGGCTCCATCTCATAAATTATGTTCTAATGATAGACGATATGTTTGGAGTAGGTGGTCTAATTATACTTCCGTATCAGGTTCTGTTTGTATACCCTCCGGATAAACCGTTGCCGTTAAAGTACAGGGATCTCCTTTCATTCTGCTTTCCGGACGGAGTTGAGGTTGGTCAACAATAGTTTATTAGTTACTTGTAACAGTTGCGATATCTGCAGTTTATTCCAGAGATTGTAACTTGAAGTATTGCATAATACTTGTATCTCATAAATATCTTGAATGAAGATGAGCTGACATACATATTGGTATAACTGCTAATACGCCTACTTGAATGATGATGTTGGCACATAATTTGGTTTAATGTGGTTATTTTGCCCATGCCCATTAGGCTGTTCCAAATAGTGTAGCATTATGCATATTACGGGCAGGCTTATGATTTTATTGGTGCTCTTTGTATGGTTAGTAATGCAATCATGACAATATAATAGCTACGTACGGAAAATTGGCGAACTTTGTATAGTTTCAGCTTAATAGTGTGAGGGCCGTGTTAGTGTTGGTGATCTCCTTTGTAAAAATGTTTGTATTGGTATTGATGTTTATGTACTAAGCATTGCTACTTATAATTTCAGGTTAATGCCGTTGAAAGAACTCCATCCATGAGTGAACTGAATGAAATACTTCTTGGACAGGTATATGTTAAACAGACTGGCTCCCATTTATCATATTAGTTAGTGAATTCCCGTGTCAGAGTTTTATAAAAGCCTGTGACTATTTGTGTTCCATCCAAAGATTGCACTCTCTCTATTGATGATAAACTCATATTTAATTATTCTTTACGTGTTAACTTCAAATTTGTTAGTAACCTTTATGATAATTCATAAAAAAACTTAATGCTGTGCAAATTTTTTTTCCGTTTCAAATGTTATCTGTTAACATGCTGGTATTTTGCAGGAACACCTTAAGCAAAGTGACCTGTCCTTCGTATTCAGGTTACAGGTAATCCGCATAGTCCCTTACAGTTTATATTTTTATCAGTTTTGGGATGCTGTTTTTCAACACAGAATAGTTTTTGGTAGTTTCTACTCAATCTGATTTGAAAGTTGGTTGGAGCATCATTTTAATGTAAACTCAATATACAACTAGTAGACGTTTCATTAGTTGTTGTTAATTAAAAAACAGTTCCACTTTGTTTACCATTTTCATATATTCTAAGTTTCAGCCCCTACTCTTATCTGTGTCTTATGTAGTCATAGTTTCTTAGTATTGCATGTCACACTTTTATTGAGCGCTACTGTAACTATGACTTCTTTCCTATGTCATTACGATATTTCGTCTTCTAATTTTTAACACTGCGTAGGGTGCAGATGACTCGATTCTGTATGGTTGCTGTCTAGTAGCTGATGAATTGGTACAAAAACCATCCACATTAATTTCCATGATGTCAGATGAACCGCCTGTTCGTCCAGCTCCCAGTCGTCACATTTTAACAACTCGCCGGTGTTACTGCATGCTTTCAAGGCTTCCATTTTTTGATCTGCATTTTGGCGTGTTGAACAGGTCTGTCATATGCAAGTGATAAGTTTTTTCATCTATTTTCTTTACATGTGGTATTTATGAGGTTAAATTATCATGCACATAGTTCCCATAAAGATGGTGTATCATCATCCTTATATAAAGGGCGTCTGTGTTTGCATGTCCATCACATTATCTTACGTTAAAATTGTATGTAGTCAAAATTTCTTGTGAAGACCAACCATATAAATTTCCTCAGTTTTTTCCTCCATTTGTCTCAGAATAAGTGCATATTTCATATGACCGAGTATTTTCACTAGTTCCTTTTGATTTAATCTTTATGAATGATGTTCTCATCATTCACTGATACGTCCATGCCTTCTTAGTGATATAGGAAATTTAATCTAAGTTTAGCATATTAGTTCCTAGCTGAAGAAGATGGGGACATTTTTTCACTGGCTCTTTCCTTTCAACAGGTCATTAATATTACATTGTTTGTAATTTTATTGTAGCATTTCAACTGAAGAAAGGCTGGAACGGTTAAGGCAAAGTATTAGTGGCTTAGATATTGAGTCTATTGATGTGTGTGATAATGAAGGGTCTTTAGAAGACAAAGAAAGTTGTATTTCAGCCGAACTTGGAGCTCAAGGTATGCAGAATGGGATTACAGAGACTGGCCAATTAAGCAGACAAAATTCTATCACCGAAATAGCGTCAGATGATCAATCACATATTGACTCTGTATCGTCAGATAAAGGGGCCAGCGATGTTATATGTATGGATGCTGCGACAATAACGGATTCATCTAAGCAAGAGTTTGTTGCTGCTGAACCTGTCTCTAAGTTTTGCGATAGTCCAGCTTATGATATAGTCGACAACAATCAGTCAACACAAAAGAACATACCAAATGCAATTTTGCCTCTTCTACGTTTTCAACAATATGATAGCTCTGAATCTTCTTCAAGGTATTTTATTATCTATTGAGATTTATGGAATCTGATTTCTAACTTTTGAGTAAGCGAAAATACACAATAAGGAATCATGTTGCACTATATTCCTTAGTTCCATAGACAGACCTTCAAAGGGACCGGGGAGGGCCCCGCCCCCCCAAATGTTGTGACGTGTAGTGTAAATATTACTACTTCCGTCTTAAAGTTATTGTCTATTTTTTTAGTTTGGTATGTCTAAAATAATCAAAATAAATTTTCAAGTTCCTTCATTGCTTAGTTAGTTCTATGTATTTGTATTACATGAAGGGAATTGTGAAAGGTGATAAAAGTTGTTTCCTGATTTATGTTTGCATCGATGTTGGCATGTTTATTCAGTTTAACAAAAACATAGTTTTTTATGACTCCTTTTAATAAAATCAGGATATGATGATGATATTGCTTAGTTCAGTTTTCAGGGCTCGCCTATTGAGGATGGAAACAGTAAGAGTGAGCTGGATTCAGCTGAGACGGATGACACATCTTTCTCTAGCCAAGAAGATAATGAACATGATGAGATTCTTGAATGGGCCAAGGTATTTACTTCCACTGGTCTTTCTCTTGAGCCTTCTTATTGACTACTAAAAGCGATAAAGACTCTTTGTTCATTCTCCCTCTAAAATTACAAAATATATGCAGGCAAATAGTCATGGTTCCTTACAGATAATATGTGAGTATTACCGATTATGCCTCCCTGCAAGAGGCTCAACAGTTAGGTTTCACCCTCTGGAGCACCTTCATCCTTTGGAATTTCACAGACCCGATGAAACAGGTTTACATCTTGCTGGGTCAACAGTTGATCTCATGTCCTGTAGCACAGATTTTGAAGTAGCAGAGGTACTTATTATCTAGCTCTACTAGGTAGACCATGAATGCATGGATAGTAAGATTTTTTTGTTGCTGTAGGCTCACAGTGCACTTGCTGTGGAGGAGGAGGCGACTGCTATGTCAGTATGGGCGATTGCATGCTTATGTGGCACCTTGCGTCTCGAGCATGTATAATCCCTATCAAGAATATTATTTACTAGTATTACCGTTCTCTATCTGCTGTATGCTGTGCTGCATATTTCATGGTGTTAGAAGTTTGACTTTGACCTCCTAAGGGTATTTTGGTAATTTTGGTACTAAGGGTATTTTTGCAATTCTGATAGTATCTTAAGTAGTAAGTTTTCTTTGTTCCTAAGATAGTGTGTTGGTTTTGAACTCTATAAAGGAATAGCAGATAAGGCTTTGATTATAATAAAAATGTAATCTTTTGCTCCCAAACACCCCCTTATTCTGATCCTTTGTTTCTGGTCTGATATGGGTGTTTGTTTGCTGATGCTTTGTCTCTGATTACTAGCCCCTAATCCTAACACATGGGCAAGATACTTTTCACTGTTTCTTCAGTATGTTTTAATATGTGTGCCCTAGGATGACCTAGTCTATGCTACTTCAGTTCATTTAAAGTGCAATTGCAAATCAGAATTTATACACGGGATTAAAATCTAGCCTTCATGTTTGTTAATGAGTGTGTGTGTAATTCATGGTACATTGATCAGATAGAGTTACTGGATAATAAAGGTTTTAGATTATAGGAAGGGGCTTATATACACGATGAGTTCATCTATGATGTGTGGTGTATGTAAGTCTGACTTGACAAGAGGATTAAATGTTACCTACTACATGCCTAACAATGCTTTTGCTTGTTCACATTATACTGCTATGTACTACGTGTTACACTGCTTTTATAAATGCTGCACGGACTTTGTTTGTATGTTGTATTTGTTAGTTTGATTTGCAAGATGCTGTCAAATTAAATATGTTTTTCTTTGGAGCTTTATTGATTTTTGTTGTGAAATTCATTCGGCTCCTATCTACATGTTGTAAAATTCTATGTATTAAATAGCTGAGTTTCCATTCTTCTATCTTCCACAGGTCATGACAATATTTGTGGGTGCTCTGCTGGAGAAGCAAATTGTTTTTCTATGCTCCAATCTGGTACCATATATTATCATTTCGTGCAACTTTTTCTTTTGGGGGTTTATTTTTTTATCTGTGCCTCAAAACTTGTCTTAATATCTGGTAGCCGGTGCTCCTTTTTAAGCTTAGCAATTGTTGTCCAGTTTTGGAGATCCACAAAACGCGCCTATTCGGAAACTACCCACTTGCCAATTTTGACTAATTTACTTATAACCGGTAGATTCTGGTATGCATACATATTAAACAAAGTATTCCAATTCAGCGTTACCTGACCCGGCATACAAAAAGTAAACAACCTGACCTGATGTACCAAAAATATTGATTGTGCTAGACTTTACTTAGCCCACGCGACCCAACTAGTTTTATAGCATTGTAACTGGTAAATTGCAGAAGCCAAAAGCATCTCAGGATAGTAGATTTATGGCATTGAATCAACAATACAAGTATCTATTCAACTTAAGGAACAAGGAAGTTAGAAATGTTCCTGATGAAGAATAAAAGGGATTTAGGGAAAATAAAGAGGATAAGAGAATAGGGAAAGTGTGTATAATTTCATTCATGCATATCCTTCGTACAGTTGATTACATATATATGCTTACCATGGGTAGCATTGCACACAACCATTGCTTCACAAACAATAGCACATGGGAGGTGGATAGATAGTGCAATTGTGGACTAATTCACCCTTCTATAATTGACTCTTACCACAAAGGACTTTAAAGAACTGTGACTAAACAAAACTGACCCATAACATAACTAACAAGAAAGTATAAGGACACATAACATATTCAAAAGATATTAATCATATGTTGTTGTTGTGGATTTTTTGCTATTTAGAGCTCTTTCATGTATGATTAGATATTGGATATGTGATTTATTAAGAGTGAGCAATGTAGTTCATCTTTTTCTTACACTGAATATGTTTCATGTACAGGGAGTATTGTCTGCTTTAGTGTTGTCAACCATCCCCCTGATTCGTCCCTACCACTGGCAGAGCTTTTTAATGCCGGTAATGGCCCAAAGATATGTTATTCGTTTTATAATGCTCATCCCCCATGACTTATAGTGGTATCGACTGCCTTCAAGCTTAATTCTCTAAAAATGTATTCATATTACTTCCAGGTCTTGCCAAACGATATGTTGGACTTCTTGGATGCACCTGTACCGTTTGTTGTAAGCTCTTAATCCAATTTTTTTTTCTTCTTCTCATTCTCACTTTTAACTGAAGGAGTATTCTCGTTATAATTTATTGGGTTATAAATGAAATATATCCTTTGACAACTCATGGACGATTCTTCATATAGTAACTGATAGACATTTCATCCTAATGATCCAAGGACTTGCATTTCTCCAGTAGTTGGAACTTAGAACTTCGTGCACTATTTGAACCTAACAACTTCTATAACCAGTATACATTGGATTTGACTATATAAACTTTCAAGTTGACATACTTTAAGATGCAAAGTGAGTTTGCTGTTTGGAGGCACTCTTGTTCCAAAAGGACTTATGATAGGAACCCATCCCATACTAGGTTGCATCAATCGCATCAAGCCTCAAGCCTCAAGCCTAAAGCCTCAAGCCTCAAGCTAGGTGTAGAATAAAAAAAGCTAGCTCAAAGGAGGAGGGGACACCTAGACTTTATAAGCCACCAACTAATCCTATACTTGGCCGATGTGGGATCGTAACAATACCCCACACTTAGAAGAACCAACATCCTTGTTGGTCATGGCTATGTTGGTCACGGTTGGTACCCCTTTTTTGTGTCCAAGCCACCACTCCATAGGCCCACCCATTGAGTGTTGGAGCATCGAAAGGTAGGGCTAGCTTGAATACTAGTTGATACGAACCCATCCCATACTAGGTTGCATCAAGCTACAAGTTAGGTTTAGAGCTCGCTCAAAAAAGCTTGCTCAATGAAGGAGGGGACACATAGACTTTATAAGCTACTAATCAATCCCATACTTGGCCGGTGTGGGATCGTAAGAACCTATTTTTTCAATTTGAAAATTTAGACTAGTAGTTATCAGATTCCAAATTCATCGCAACATAATCTTTTTGCAACTCAACATTTAATTTTCTTTTTTTTGGTAAAGCTGTAGATTATTATACAGTAGGAATTCTAAATGCAAAACAACAAAGAGTTATATCGTAGTCCAGTAGATTGCTGAGTCCACATGGGCTACTCCGTCTAGGATATGGGGAGGGAAGTTTTGTACTTAACACATGCTCACATATTTCATGACATTAATCTTAACCTTAAGTTGACAAGTTTTCAGTGCATGTTGTTTTCTTAAACTTATTATTGCATTTCTAGTTTTTTTGACCTATTAATATGTTGAACAGGTTGGTGTGAAGCATAAAACTGTTGAAGTACAATCCAAGTTGGCGAATGTTATTTTCGTTGATGCAAATAAGAACCAGGTAAAGTTCTGATCTTTCTGATGCTTCTCCTACATCACTGTCGCAAGCAATTAGAAACTCTTTTAGTATCTCTTATTTTGCGTTATGTGATAATGATGTAGAGCAAGGTTCTTTTCTTTTGGTTAAATCATAATATTTAGTAAAATGTTTGTCATTTTGCAAATCTCATTCTATTCAATGCTATTCATGTTAATGGTCAAGTAGACTATGGTCTATGGCTGCGTCAGATGTCTCTAATTTGTTTTTTACATGATTAGGTAAAATCATCCTCAATACCAAATTTGCCCCAGCACAAGGAGTTATTTGCAGCCTTGAGTCCATACCACGCTCAGCTTGTGGGAGAGAGTTATTTAGGGAAGAGGAGACCGGTTTATGATTGCACTCAAGTGCAGGTTAGTTCTCTTAAGTCTCAGATTGCATTGAAAATCTGTTGGTTTTATGCTTCACTCTTGATTGTGTGGGGTCTTCATAATCGCAGTTGGACCAACCGACCAAATAGGTGTATTACTGGCCTAGAACTTTTCTGGAGCAACTTAATCTTTACTTGACAAAGTTACGAACAAAACATATGCCCACTAAAATATCACCTGTATGCAAATATGGCCTAGTAGAGAAAAAAACTCTTATCCAAAGGTCAGGAATCACCGCTATCTTTAGCAGCTCTGTTAATTCTGTGGATGCCGCACCGCATAAATTAATGTGTGTTGATGCATTAATCATGCTTTTGCAACCTCTTTAATACCTATTAATGTAAAGGGTGAGTCCAGAAACAGATTTAGGTAGGTTGTTATAGCAATTTTGTTGTGTCAGAAACACACAGTTGTGTTTTTGGTCATCCTATACCTTTTTATGCTGGAAAGTAAACTTTTTTGTAGCTGCTGTTTGAGACACCCACTAACTATTTCATGCTTGCTAAAGTAGTAAAGTGGACATTAGACATGACATGATGTCCTTGTTAATAAAGATAGATAATTGTTATCAAGCTTTAGTTATTGGATGAGATCTGAAACTTGTCTATGATGCTGGAACTTATACTATCTTCTCTCATATGATGGTTGAGTTTATAATTTGATTTGGCAAATGTGATGTCGTTTTTGATGATCAGCTATTTACCTTGTTAGAGGATGTAGATTTTGTGGATAGTTTTTAGTCTTTGCCCTGTTCAGGTTCTTCCGCAATAATCTTAATCAGAATTTTACTGAATATTCATGAATATGACTGTCTTTCTAAAGCGTCCCAAGTCCATATAAGTTGTGGTTCGTATGTTTGAACTGAATGACGTGATTATGTTTTTGGTTCCATGCAAATTAAATTTCACATGATTGCTTCAGGTCGAAGCCGCAAAGGGGTTCCTCAAAGTACTAAGATCTTACTTGGATAATCTTTGTTCTAACCTACGTTCTCACACAATAACAAACGTTCAGTCCAATGACGATAAGGTCCTCTTTTAACCTTAAATAAATATAGAATTTCATTTTACACCTGTTTCTGTCTAAAGTGGCATTATTACCCCTCTTGCTGTCTCTTTACCTGCCTTTTAACCATAGGTAAAGATACAATTAGAAATACTAACAAAATATATTTTACCACAGGTATCTTTGCTGTTGAAGGAAAGTTTCATCGACTCTTTTCCTAGTCGCGATCGGCCTTTTATGAGGGTATGTGTATTACCTTTTTTTTTAATTAATTTAAGGGTTTTTGTAACTAACATATTTTATTCAATTATTTTGCCTGGCAGCTTTTCGTCGAGACACAGCTCTTCTCTGTACATACAGATCTGGTCTTATCTTTTTTCCAGAAGGATTAGTAAAAACATGCAAGCTTGGATATTAATGTATAATTATAGGCACTTAGAATAAGTCCCAACACCTAATGCTCTCACCAAGTTTGAATTTATATCAATTTTGTTTTCATGTTTGCAATGTAAACATGTGCGTTATCCTTGTTCTCTCTTAATGTGAGAAGGCAAGGCATTTCGGCATAGTGAAGATTAAATATATATTACAACCAAAGACCTTGAGTTTTGACTGGGCCATAACAAAAATGTTCACCTCAGTCCTCATATGCTGACCAAGTGTTTCTTTCTCGTATAAGCTGTTTCCTTGAGTCAATATCACAAACTGGGGGATTGATTATCTACTTTCTGGTTTCAGGTGCATATACTACTGTAAATATAATTTCAATGCTAGATTTTTTGTGATTGACAAAAATGGCCTTGCTAGATTTATTGTGATTGACTACATGGCCTTGTTCCGTCTTCAATCAAAATCCTTTTTTTTATTAAAACACGTCTTCAATCAAAATCCTTTTTTTATCTAAACACGAAGTTCTTGAGTGCTGCAAAGATATCTGCAAATGCTGAAATATTTAATTCTGATGGACCCAAAGTACTGATACCAATTAAATTCAAGTTCAGAGTACGAGTGGCACTTATCAAACTGTTCTAGCCTCCGAGGACGCCTTGTGTTAAATGTGAGTTTTCTTGTGTACCCATTGCTCTGGTAGATGGAAATGCGTTTAATGTTCACATGGTTTAATTTATGCCTTCACGATTCCTTTAGTAAGTTGTCTGATAACAAAAGATAAGGCAATATTGTTTTACGATCAGCAAACCATGTGATCTGTATCTTAGTTTTCTTCCTTGTCTTAACCTCAACGAGATGGTGTCTTTACAATAGCAAACCCTCATGTTTAGACTTGGCTAGTCATTTATACTTATGTTATATACCTGTCCTGGACCAAATAATGAGATGAAGGGGTAGTACACTAGTACAGCAGTACTTACATAAATTTATTGTTGTAGTATACTTGGTTGGGATGTCAGTTATGCAGAAATGGAAACTGAAGAGGGGACCCTGAGAGTGTGGTTAGAATTGAACCAAGAGTCTGGGAGGTAAGAAAATTAGGAACTTTAATGAGAGACAACCAAATAAGTAGGGCAGTTTGTCAGTAGAACCATGAATGTGAATTTACTTTTGGCCTTGTGCTGAAAGAAATAATTGAGGTTTTGTGTACTCAGTCACTTAATGCTTTGGGAAGCTTTAGGATGAGGTAATTTGTTGAATGAATGCACCTGAGATACACATACACACAAAAGTGCAAAACAATACTGTAATTATTGATCTAGGCGTTCATATATACCTTTCAAGGGAGTAACTTTATATACCAATTTTTTTTAACATAATACCCTTATATGATTGTGCATTACTTTGAGGAAGGATTTTGACGGCATTGTGGTAAAAACCTAAAAACTACGAGCGTAAATGGTAATTTTTGCTGTTCAAGTGTAATGATGGAATTTAGCCTGTTTAAAAATCATGTTTGCTGGAATGAGATTTGATGGTCAACTGAGACCTAAATGCATTTGTGGTCCTGTTTTCACATGTACAAATAGATTTTTGATTCTTGAGACCAGGGTATGGTCTTTACTGCACAAAGTATAGTTCACTATAGTGATTGTTGGTCAAATGAAGTTCAAATGCATTATGTGGTCCTATCCAACAATAGGAAAACATAATTTGTATATGGCAAAATTTCACTCATGCACCCTTGACAAATGTTGTTTGTGTTTTTTGCACCCCAATTTTAAAAGTTCTTAAAATATCCTGAGGCGAGACAATCAAGGCGACTTTCCACAATACGTGTCCGACATGAGTACAAGTCGCCTTAGGAACATGTCAAGTTTTCGTTTAAAGTTACCCCGGACGCCTTGGATGTCTTGGTGTATATTGAAAACTTTTAGAATTGGGGTGAAAAAAACACAAACAACATTTGTCTAAGGGTGCATAATATGAAATTGCCCTTTGTATGTCTAGTATTTGTTTCTATAACATGAGATCTTTTTCATGAGATACATACTTGATAGCACAAAGTATAAGGTTTGAAAGCATTGTCTCTAGGAGAAAGCTGGTTGGTTGGTTTTGGTGAGGTGGTATAAAGCTGAGAAATTGGACAGGGGTGGTTAGGGGTGGAAACGAGCCGAGCTGCTCGTGAAAAGCTCGGGATCGGATCGGTAAAAAGCTCGAACGAGCCGAGCCTAAACGAGCTCGAGCCCGAGCTCGAGCCTAAGTTGCAGCTCGTTTATTAAACGAGCTCGAGCCCGAGCTTTACGTACAAAGCTCGTTTGGGCTCGCGAGCCTAAACGAGCCTAATGTTTTATTTGCGAGCTTCTTAACGAGCTTAATAACAAGCTTATTAATGAGCCTAATTTAGGTATATTACGAGCCGAGCTCAAGCCAAATTTTATGTTTACATTGCAAAATCGTATAAATGAGCCGAGCTCGAGCCGAGCCCGAGCTTGTCTACCATACCACGAGCCGAGCCCGAGCCTAGATAATAAGGCTCGAAACGAGCCGAGCTCGAGCTCGAGCTTTGTAAAACTTAAACGAGCCGAGCTCGAGCTCGAGCCCTAGCGAGCTCGAGCTCGGCTCGGCTCATTTCCACCCCTAGGGGTGGTAGTGGTTGTGAAAGAAACATCACTTTATTTATTGATGGAGGGGTGTTGCCAGAATAAGTACAGGCTTTTGCTTCTGCACCTCTTACATTATGGATTGTGCTAGTGATTTTCTTGTCTTTAAATGGACACTTTTTTCCACTGTTTCACATGTTTGCTGAAATCAGATTACATGCTTTAAGTATACTGTGGAATGACCATTTCATGAATTTGTTTGATCAAAGATTTCATATCATATACTTTGTCAATATATGAGATTGGTTTACAGGATTCTCTTTTACCATGCTTGAACTAGGTTCAAATCTTTGACCTACTAGTAGTACTATATAGCGAGTGTATCCCAACCTCTAGACATTGGGATAAGAAATATAGGTCTTGAGGTGAGGATCCTAGGTGAAATGGGAGAAGAGATTATACTATTTTTTTGGTTCTTTTGCATTTATCAATCAACCCATTGCATTTATCATAATATTTGTGCCGATTTATTAGAACATTTTTACGCGTGTGGTGATTACCAAACTTAGTGTATACTCTATTTAAATACAAATATACACACAACACTCACAAATAATAAGATTAAACTTTTTTTTCCTTTGGTGGCCGGCACGACTAAACTATTGCGAAAGTTGGCTCACCACGTCCGTGCACGCGTGGTGGTCTTAGATCACCCGTGATCGGATGCATTCATCATGCAAACGACTTGTATTAGTGTCATTTTAAATGCATCACCAAAAAAATGTTATAACAAGGTGAGACTTTTTAAAAAGTGCTCCTACAGAACCTAATACATGCTGTTATGTATAAACTGTAAAGTAGGGCTGATCCTGTTGAACCATTTTGGATTATGTTGGATGATGGTTAAGGAACCCAAAAGTCCAAAACTAGCATGCCAACTTTGTAAGTAGATTCGTTTATTTGCTGTGATACTGTAAAAGTAAAACTGAGATGAAAAAGTAAAAGTTAGTATAGAATAAAAGGAAAAAACCGTACGATGGTTCTTTTCTCTCTGGGAACTAGCACTTTTTTTACTGTCACTCTTTGCAGAGTCTGCAGCACTTCTGATACCAACTCATGTGCAGATTTTTTATATTTGGTAAATCTTCTTTCCATACATTTCCATACATAGTAAGTATGTCTTCTATATGAACTTGTATGTTACGAAACAGTAGTAGTACTTTTGTCTTCCAAAGCTAACAAAAATACTTTACTATGTTGGCGATAGAGAAAATGCATGAGACATATTTTTTAGTGATCCAAAACACTTTCTTATTGTTTGCACGGCACCTTCATTTATATGTGGGTTAAGTTGTCATCTCGAATCAAGACATATTTTCTCACCAAACATAAGGTTATACCATCACATTTTACAAATTAATCTACTTAACAATGAGTTTGGATTTGTGATGAGGTGTTAATTATTGAAAATAACTTTATTTATCATGTTGGTCAATCAGAATTTAAATAAATATTTAAAAGTTTTTATTAAAATGCAGGGCTCACATGCATTTATCTTTTAAGTTGGTTTCAATTTGATATGATCTTTTTCCGTTAATTATACACTTTTTTGAGATTATTTAGGTCTTAAGTTCGTGTAAGTATACTATAAAAACGTCTTTAGTTATTTGTTTTTGTGTTTTTAGAAATTAGGAAGCACTTGAATAAGATGTGCATAATTTGAAAGCAATTCGAGATGAGACGAGACAAGAACACAAGAAGCCATAACTAAGTTCAAAAGATATAGACGGCGTTTGAAGTTTGCAAGTGACGCCGTCTGGGAAAAATTCTGACCGCGTCGGAAGATGCGATAGAAGATAACTCTAACTTGATTCGGCAGGCTGACGACGTTGCGACTTATACCCGACGCGGTCATGCGTATTTTGTGTGCGCCAAGTATCTAATAGTATTTCAACCATAACTCTTTCATACTGACTTAGATTTCGACCATTGAAAAATCTACAACTTTGATGTGTTCGAAAAGTTTTAAATTTATATTGTTTTGTATTACCGTTTATAAACTAAACACACTGGTAAAAATATAAACCCTGTATATAGTATTGGTTTAAAGTGGTATAATCAGATCGTTCATAAGGACTTAGTTTCGTTATATAATCACTGATTTAATTAATGTAAGTAAACAAACGCTGGAAATAATTTGAGACAATAATATGAAAAGTATGACTACAATGGGATAGTTCATATAACTTCGTGATGTTGATGATGATAATGATCTTGATAAGTTTAAGTATGTAAAATGTAATAGACCGTTTTCGTCAAAAAAGCGGTTCACAACTTACTTGGTTGATTCAAGACTTATATTTTTAAGCAAGTGATTTCTCCTTAGCTTAAACAAGTTACTATAAGTTCAATGTTTTATCAATTTATTTAAGCGGTTTTTTCCAACCAAAAGCTCAAAAACCATAGACAAGTTCTTTAAAAACTAGTTATAATAAAATGGCATTTTCAACATTTATCAAATTATTGTAATGAATCTAAGTTGATAGCGTATTTTACCGGGGTTACTCCCATTACCAAAAAAGAGCTTAGATAGCATCACAGTTCTTTAACATAAACATGAAATCAATTGTGTAGGATCATATCATAACATCACCACTAATTATATCTACATACTCATGTAGTCAGAAGTAACCTAGCGTAACATAACAACAAGTATATAATATCAAATGGAAATGAGGATACTTAGATTATATCGGATTTGAAGTTTACACAAATGTCACGAAGCAAATATCGTTCCGAATACCCAAGAGTATAATACTCTTAGTACAACTTATTCCCGGATGATAATATACCCAAAATACTGCTTAAGACTATAAAATTTCATAGAGAATTATTGAGAGAAATTTGTGAAATATGATAGGAGAGGGCCTCCTTTATAGGATGTCCAAGGGTCAGAAGTGCGCCGCACAATTCTCAAAGTACCCCGCACTTTGAGTGGCTGAGAAGTACGTCGAGCAATCGAAGAAGTGTGCCGCACTTTTAGCGTCCAGAATATTCTTTTTGATTTTATTTTCTTTATTTGCATTGTTGGTCGTCTTCTTTTATATTTTGCATATTTGGTCTTTCGAGTTAACCTGCACAAATACTTGCGTGATTAAGTATCCAAAGTTCATTATAATAGATGATATATAGGTCATATCGTCATATCAATCATGTATATTTTGAGTGTTATCAAATTCCTTCACACTTAGCTATTGCTTGACCTCAATCAATCAGAGCGAGAAAACATGATTAATATTTAGAAAGCATAAGTATTGATATGAAGCATGATAGGAAAATAATTTTAATTTTTAACTTAGGCAGTGACACAATAACTTAGCACCTCACTAGATTTTTTTTAAGTATTTGAACTCACACAATGTCACTCAAAATAGGTTAATATAAGATAAAACTCAAATACCACAGAGATAAGATAGATAGCTACCATAAGATTGTACGAGACACATAAACATTACCGTTGCAGCGTGAGCATCATGTAAGTTTTGAAAGAGGCAAAACGTGATAATAATGAGGGTTTAGTAACATAATATGCCTTGTCAAAGTCGTAGAATCATTAATGGAATATTGTATTCACTTTTGGCTTATTTAGCCTTATTATTATTTTTCATATAAGAATCATAACATACACGACTTGACAGGGATATGCATAAACATAGGATATCAGCACATGGGATAATATAGCACAAAAGAATGAGTGCATCATATTTTAGCGAGCCAGTGTAGATAGACTAAAATAACATATAATGGGATTTATTTTGCCTCTTCTACAAAATATCTATAAATTAAACTCACCGCGGTTAGTAAATGATAACCGAGCACAAGTTCTAAAGCACCTAAATTATCGACATTCACACATAATCATATAAGATAGATAAAGTCCTCATATATTTAGTAGATAATTTGTGTGTTTTGTTATAGTGTCAATTAATGAGATTTTGCCTTATTAAGAAAACAATTTTTATTTCGTAAAAAACATATATATTTTTAATTGTTCAATATAAAAAGTTTTAGCTAGATTGCAGAGTTTATGTGGAGAGAATTTATTTAATTATTTTTCATGTTTGTCTCCTCCTCCACACTTAAGTTGAACATTATCCCTAATATGAGAACTGGTAAATAAATAAGATAGGAAAAGTTTCCAAAAGCTCTTATCAACGACAGAGGTACTCGTTTATGTAATAAGCTTATGAAAAAAGCTATGAAATGATACGAAGTAAATCACCGTTTCTCGACATCCTATCATCCTCAAACAAGTGGAGAAGTTGAAAACATAAACAGAGCTCTTAAACGAATACTTGAAAAACAGTTAAAGATGACCCTGCCATTTGGTCTAAAAAAATGGATGATGCTTTGTGGGCCTTTTGCACCGCTTTTAAAACACCCAATAAAACTATTTATAAACTCTTATATAGGAAATCATGCCACTTTCCCATTGAAATCGAACATCGTGCATATTAGGCACTAAAAAACTGTAACCCTGATCTTATCCCAGCTGGCGAGAAGAGAAATTTTCAACTCCATGAATTGGATATATTTAGAAATCAAGCCTATGAAAATTCTCACTTATACAAAGCACGAACCAAAGATTAGCATGATCGTAAACTTAGAATGAGAAAAGAATTCAAAAATAGAAACAAAGTACTCCTATTCCATTCGAAATACAAATCCAAGCAACCAAAACTTAGATCAAGATGGTTAGGACCTTATGTAGTGAAACACCACTATCTATTCGAATATGTTGAACTATATAGAAAGGATGGGAAAACCTTTATTGTCAATGGCCATAGACTAAACTATACCACGAAAAGGAAACCTATAATAAAAATGAACAAGAGAAAACACCATTTCACTTGAAATAATTACTCCCGAGAGAAGAGTCTGGCTGAACACTCTAAATTTAACGCTTCTCGAAAGGCAATCTGTGTTCACCCACTTTCTATCTTAAGTGTGGAGGAGGACCTGTATATAATAAAACCCTCCTAGTATATATATATATATATATATATATATATATATATATATATATATATATATATATATATATATATATATATATATATATATATATATATATATATATATATATATATATATATATATATATATATATATATATATATATATATATATATATATATATATATATATATATATATATATATATATATATATATTGTGCGTGTATTTGGGTTTCTTACATCTTGTAGGTACAACATATTGAAGCTCTATGCAGGTTATGTCTATGACGACCACAATTTTCCTTAGAGCCTTGGGAGGTACTCAATTCCCTTAAATAGGGATTCCAAAGCGACAAAATAATCTTTTTAAGAATGTGAGAACAACTCTTGCATCATTATTTTTTAATGCTTGAGCTTCGACCATTTTGATACATAATCAATGTCGACTAGAATATATTCAAACGTATAGGATTTGGAAAAGGGTCCCATGAAGTCAATACCCCATATGTCTAAGATTACACATACTTGGATAGAATTAAGAGGCATTTCATTTCTCTTGGAAATGTTTCCAGTTCTCTAACACGCTTCACAAAGGCGGACTAATGTATGAGCTTCCTTAAGAATTGTAGGCCAATAAAATCCTGCGTCGAACACTTTTTTAGCAGTTGTGTCCGCGGAATAATGTCCTCCGGTGGGTCCGTGATGACATTCATCATAATTGTTCGGGTTTCAGATCCGAAAATCCAACATCGGATCATTCCGCGAGGGCATACTTTAAAGAGATAGGGTTTTCCCAGAAATATTCTTCAATTCAGAAAAGAATTTGTTTTTCTCTTGATAAGTCATTCCCTTACGTAAGATACCTACATCCAAATAGTTTACGGTGTCTGCGAACATGGTGTGTCAATAATACATACTTTCATATGTTCATCGGGAAAATAATCGATGTCATCATTGCTAGAATCGGTGTTTTCGAGTCGAGATAAATGATCGGCAGAAACATTTTATGCTCCTTTCTTATTTTTAATTTTTATATCGAATTTTTGCAATAGCAATATCCAACGTATAAGACGTGGTTTAGCGTCTTTCTTTTTGAATAGGTATTTGAGAGCTAAATGGTTAGTCTATACGATTTTTTTTGGATAAAACAAGGTATGGTGGAAAATTTTCAAATGCATAGACTACAACCATGAGTTCTTTTTCAGTTACTTATAATTTTGTTAGACTGCGTTAATGTGACACCCTAGGCAAAATCCCACATCGGTTGTGGTCAGGAGAGATCTTGGTTCATATGATAACATTCGTTTTACCATGACACAACGTGTTTTGTGGTCTACTGCAAGTGGGGTTCTTAGGAACTGGCAGTTAAGCATGCTCATGCGAGAGTAGTACTGACTTGGTGACCTGGCGGGAAGTACTCCCATGAGAGCCACAAAGCAAATCCGTGAGCCTACGGGCAAAGCGAACAATATTGTGGTCTGAGTAGGCGGGATGTTACAGTTAAGAGTTCTGCTTGCAAAGTACATGGGGTGAAATTGTTTTCCATTTTTTTTCAAAGACTGCTCCAAGGGCATAATCACTTACATCACACATTATCTTTGAGAGTTTCAAATGCTAATTGACATTCATCATCGAGTTCGAATGTACTTTCTTTTTCAAGAAGTTTTGTAAGAGGTCTGGCTATTTTTAAAAAATCTTTTATAAATATGCGATAAAAACCGGTATGACCTAAAAAACTTCTAATGCCTTTAACATTAACAGGGGGTGGTTGTTTTGACATAACCTCTATTTTGGCTTTGTCAAGTTCAAGGTCTGCTCATGATACTTTGTGTCCAAGCACAATTCTTTCTTTTACCACGAAATGACATTTTTCCCAATTTAGCACAAGGTTTGCTTCTTCACAACATTCTAGCATTTTATCAAGCTTATTGAGACATTTGTCGGATGAATTTCCAAAGACTGAAAAATTGTCCATAAAGACTTCGACTGACTCTTCGATCATGCCATGAAAGATTCCGTTGATACACCTATGGCAAGTAGAAGGTGCATTACAAAAACCGAAAGGCATGTGCCTATACCCGTTGATAGGTGTGTAAACACCCATCTTTTCTACCACTTAATTACAATAATAACCGGACCAAAACGTGTATTTTATGTCTTTTATGTCGGAATTATGCGTGGTGTGTGTTTTTGTTGTGATTTAGGACGAAAAGGTGAAAAGTGGAGAAAACACGGGAATTCACGGGTATTTACGGACTTTTATTGAAGAAAAAGATAAAAGACGAAGTCAAGAAGTCAAGAGTGCAAAAAGAACGGAAGTCCAAGACCAATTCTGAAGATTTATCGAAGAAAAAGTCAAAATACGGAAGTTTATCAAAAGCCGAAGAATTCAAGTCTATTTTATTGAAGAATTTAAAGACGAGTTCAAAGAAATCCCGAAGCCAAAAGTCCTTTAAGTCCAAGTTTAAAGAAGATTAGAAGAAAAGGACTAAGTATGCAATTAATGAAGATTAAAAGAAGGAGGGACTTAATCTCGCAATTAACAAGAAATGAAGGAGGGGAGGAAGCTTCCTTAATCCTCCCCTATAAATAGTCATTAGATGTTAATCATTTTCTTGGTTGGCTAAGGTGACAATTAGTCTTCCACCATTTTCATATCTTGTCATTTACTTTTCATGTCATTTAAATACATGTTTTGCACCTTAATTATCCTTTAATTTCTAAGTAAGTGTTTTTAATTTGTGTTCTTTAATTTTGTTGCTTTAATCTTTCTTCATCATTTGATCAAGTTTACTCTTGTCAATCTCATTCTTCTCTTCTCATTCTTGTTTCGGTTTAAATTTCGGATTAAGCAAAGATTTGCTTAATCCATTTGCTTGTTTGATTAAAAGTCTTGTCTTTTCTTTTTACTTTTAAGTCTTCATACGAAATAGCCATAAGTTTGACAATCTTATGTGCTTATTTGGTGTTTGGCTTAATTGTTTTGAAAGTTTTCTTAAAAGTTTTACTTTTTAAGTTTTAATTTCATTTAAGTTTCGTCTTTTAAATTTTGAAAAGGTTTTAACTTTTTAACTTTTTGTCTAGCCTTGTTTTCATTACATTCGAATTTATTTTGTTACTGCTTATTAGAATAGCATATTAAGATTCGAGCTTATTACAAATTTGGTACTCCATCGGAAAGCAAGGGTTTTCTCCACATTGCGACGGTTTGCTTCTCCACATTCCGATAGTGACAGTATTGGCAAAAGGGTTTTGCATTCCGATCCGGTATTGCGATAGAGTGAATTACCCCCTTATTCCGATCAAGGTTCCGATCGCACATTGCGATCGGGATTGCGACGGCTCTTAAGGTTTCACTTAAACGAAGTGCTGCCCAATTTTCCTTAGCCACATTCCGATAGGTGATATTCCGATAGGACACATTCCGATAGCATCATTGCGATCTGGTGTATTGTGTGGACATTCCGATCAGGTAGGTTTTGACATTCCGATTGTGGTGATCGAAATATATTCCGACGGTGGTTATTTTCTATGTTTTGTCTTGTTTAATATTTAGTTTATGTTTTTTATACTTTGTCTAATTTTAATTTCCGTCACGCTTTAATTTTTAGTCATTTAATTAATTTACTTTCCGTCAAGTTTTAAAAATCGCAACCTTTCACTTTAACTAGACTTAGATTTATTTTCACGCTCTTTTAATACTTACCACTTTACTTTAACGACATTTAATTTTACGTCTTTGCACTTTTAAATTTAAAAACAACAAAAATATTTGTTTCCACCAAAATAAAACCGAGTCACATAGAGAACCTAGATCAATTCGATTAGACATACATCAACGAATCTTTTTACCTGGCTAAAAGCCAGTTATTAAATGGCGCCGCTGCCGGCTCTTTTCTTAAAGATTAACGGTTTTCTGCGAGAGACGCGTTGCTTTTTGGGATCCGTTCACTTGTGAGCGTTATTTTTCTTGCATAAAAAATTCAAAAAAACCATAAAAAATTAAAAAAATTGATAAAAATCCATAAAAATTAAAAATTTCAAAAATCCAAAAAGATTTTATCTTTATTGTATATATATATATTGTTTTTGTGTTTGGTTTCTTTTTTCTTTTGTCTTTGTAGGTGCATGCGTACTAGATCTTCTAATTATCAAGAGCTCGAGCCTCAAGAAGATTTAGCTATGTCAGGTGTAAACAACAATAATCCATCGCACCCTAATAATAACAACAATGTTCTTCCACAGCCCGATCTTCAGACCATGGAGGAACTTTGTCAACCAACCATGTTTGGACGAGGAGGACCGATTACGCTAATGCAAATCAACGCTCCTGAGTTTTCGTTGAAGCACCACATGATTCAGCAAGTACAAACAAACCCATTCCGTGGATTGCCTGATGATGATGCCAACAAACACCTCGACAAGTTCATTACAATCACCCAAAGCATGAAGTTGGCCGGTGCCACAATGGATGAACTTCGCCTACAACTCTTTCCACATACTTTATTACATCATGCCGAGAAATGGTTTGATCGTCTCCCGAAGAATTCAATTCACACTTGGGATGACATGACTCAACGCTTTTTGTCGCGCTACTTTCCACCATCCATGGTCACAAGCCTTCGCAATCAAATCAGCGGTTTCATGCAAGACCCTGATGAATCTCTTTTTGATGCTTGGGAGCGATATAATGTCTTGATCGATAGATGTCCAAACCATAACATGCTCCCTGTGACCTTAATAGATACTTTCTACAACGGTTTAACTTTTCGAGATCGGGATACGATCAATGCAGCCGCCGGTGGCACATTCATGAAAAGAAGACCCGAGGAGTGTAGAGAGCTAATTGAGAACATGACTACTCACCACAAAAACTGGGATTCCTCTGCTTCTTCAAGGAACAATCCGAGAGTCAATGTTTTCTCAACCTCAGCAAACCCTGATATGACCGAACTCACCCGTGTGCTGACTGAAATGAGCAGAAGTATGCAACTCTTGGCTTCAAATCAACAACAACAACAAGTTAAAGCTGTTGCTACTCCTTGTGAAACATGCGGCGGTCCACACCCATACACCGATTGTCCTTCGACACAAGGAAATCCGGAAAATGTGTATGCAGCTTATGGTAATTATTCACAGGAAAATTACCAAGCTCGACCTCAAGGGGATAGAAATCTGCTGAGCTACCGATCAAACAACTACCTTTCACCCGATTTTTCTCCTCAAAACCAAAACCCCGCCAACAACTACACTAGAAGCAACCAAATCCCACCAAGAGCTTCTAATCCTTATCACCCACCCGCCCAACAAACCCCACCCATTAATCCCGATGTTGAAGCCATCATGAGAACCCAAGGTGAGCAAATCAAGAACCTGCAGAGTCAAATTATCAATCTGAAAGGAGATATCACAAAGCAAGGAAATGAGATAAGATCCGAGCTTCGAGATAACATTCAATCCTCCTTCAGTAATCAAACCAATGATTTGAAGAATATGCTTGCTAGTTCCTTGCCCGCCGCTCCACCTTCTACTGCAGGTTCTCTACCTTCAAACACCGTCACTAATCCGCGAGCCAATGTGAGTGCTATTACTACCCATAGTGGAGTCACCATCGTAGGACCACCAATCCCACCACCATCATCTACACCTCCTCCACCACCATGTATCCCTACTCTCCCTACACCTAGTATTAGTGCACCATTACCGTCTCCGCCTTGACGTGATGAAGTTCCCACGAATGACCCTTCAACATCTCCACCTTTACCTACACCTACACCTTCACCACCCAAACCCAATATCCCTTATCCCTCTCGTATAGGCAAGACCAACATGCTAACCAAAGAGGACTCCGAAGTATCACGCTATGTGAAGATGATTTCTCAAATGAACTTCAACATTATATTTCTTGAAGCACTTGTACACATGCCCAATTTGTTAAAGCATTTAGGGAATTGCTTAACAAGAAGGAGAAGCTGATTGAACTCGCCAACACTCGATTAAATGAAAACTGCTCTGCAGTTATTCTTAAAGAACTGCCAGAAAAGCTTGGAGATCCCGGTCGTTTTGTGTTGCCTTGCGTGTTCAACAAAACTGAAGAATTTACTGCCCTTGCTGATCTCGGGGCCAGTATTAATTTGATGCCTTTGAGTGTTTGGAAAACACTATCATTGCCCGACCTTACTCCAACAAAGATGACTCTTGAGCTTGCTAATCGCACCCTCGCTTACCCCGTTGGTATTGCCGAAGACGTGTTCATTAAAGTTGGCACATTTACTTTCCCGGTTGATTTTGTAGTAGTTGATTATGAAATGGACCCTCGTATTCCTTTAATACTTGGTCGGCCATTTTTGAGAACCAGACGAGCTTTAGTGGATGTGGTCGAAGGTGGGTTAATCTTAAGAGTCGGGGACGATGCACAAGTTTTCAAAATGGGTAAGCTTACCAGTACAACCTTTGGAGGCCGAGATTCAATGAATATGATTAATGTGCTCGATGACTTTACCGTCTACGATAATCCTCTATTCGACTCTTGCATCGATAATCCACTTTTTCAAGATGATGTGGATGATTCTCGCTCTACTTTGGACGCTTTTCCCATTTATGATTCTCCACCGGTCTTCGATGCTTATGATGATGATGATTCTAGCTCAGACTCGGATGATTATGATGACCTTACTTCTGAGTATCCGGACATGCCCACGTATGATGATTTCGATGAGGCTGATACTCTTTCGAGCGATTCTTCACATGCTGAAGATCCTCCGCCATCACTCGATCCTACCTTGGACGATTACTCATTTGAGGAAGATTTCTCTACGTTTCTCAACACTTACTTCCCTCATGAGAGTGATGCCCCTCCTTTGGACTTTGAAGATTATCGTCTTGATCCTACTTTGGATTTGAAGAACATTCTTTCAAAGGAGAAGAAACCGGTCGACACCAATATCCGTTGCACATATGATTTGACACCTCCTTTTCCCCCTTCTGAGGACGAGGTTGTGCTTCTTTGCGGATCTTCTTCACACTCGGCTGAGCCTGAGTGCTATTTTCCCCTGAAGGAAAAGGTGTTCGACCCCGGTATTGCAGTCTTTAAGCCATCTCAGTATCCACCTGATGAAATAAAAGGAAAAATCTTTGGAACTTATGGAAATCTGCTTGCACCTCTTCAACATTGCTTCCATCGTGCTCCATCGCTGCTTAAGGGAACCTTGCCTACTCTTCTTTGGCTTGCCTTGTTCGCCTTAAGCTTGTGCTTATTGATGGACGAAAACTATGTCTTTGATCCTGGTGGATATGTTTCATGCTTCTTCCGTTGATGATCAAGGTCGAGTCAGGCTCACGACTCGGTTAACAAAAACCAAGCGCTTCTTGGGAGGCAACCCATGCATCTATCTTTTCGCTTTCTTTACCATAAGTGTAGGGGAGACCCGTTGGTTTGCTATTTCCTCTCCTCACTTCTTAATCAGGGATTCGAGCTTCAACGCTCCACTCTTGATGATTCTTGACAACCCGTGATTTCGTGTTCTACTTCTTCCCGGTTCTATCCTAAACTCTTTTCGATTCACTATTTTATATTTTCTCAATATTAAAATAGGAATCTCTTTAGTTGTCTTTTCCTTAGCGAGATTTAAACAACGTGCACAATGTCCTAAGTGTAGGGGAGTTTACTCCCACATGCTTAAACATTGAGGACAATGTTTATTTTAAGTGTAGGGGGGACTTCTATCGAAGTTAAGTGGTCTTTTCCTTGTATTTGTCCTCATTTTAACCGGAAAATCAATTTTTCGACATTTTTCAAAATTTTTGATCTATTTTGGCCTATTAGTTTTTCCCTTTGCATAGTTATTTTCTTTCTTTGCTAGAATAAATGTTTAAATAAGTGGTTTTAATTTTCAAACGTTGTGAATCTTTTGACTCAATCCGAGTTTACTTATCTAAGTTTACTCTAGCTAGTATCCTTAACGTGTTTAAGTCAAGTTTTGCTAGGCTTTTATATAGGGAGCTATAAAACGCGAAAGTCTTAACTCTCACGGGTTAAGAACAAGAACTTTTCGCAAGTTCCTATAATTGATCCTAGAGAGTCATTTATCAAGGGAACTTTAAAATGCGATTTCGAAACTTGAAATAGTCTAAGAATTTGCAAGATCCTATAGGCGACTCGAAAACCCAAAACTTTGATTTAATATGCTAAGTATCCACGAGTCTCATTACTTGAGATTTTAAACTGTGGAGAACGAGAGATGATAGAGCCAATTATAAGTTCGGTATTCTTTCGTGAATTTATGTGAGTTAATTATGAGCCTATTCTCCCATCGCTTGCTAATAATTTATCTGCTAATAAATAAGGTTGTACGATTTGAAAAGTTACTTAGCTTCTAGCCCAAGATCGTTTAAAAGTTGCTCGGTACGGATTAGAGTTCATAGCCAAGGAATAACTTATTGAAGCGGGATGCGAAGATTGGCGAGTCCGAAAAGGCCCTAACAAGGCATGAGGGCTATATTTTGTTGCTAAAGATCCAAAATGATGTGAAGAATCATTTATCGAAAATCAATATGAAGGATCGAGACACACGACGAAAAGCAAAAACTCCCAAAAGTCATGGAGAAGTGTATCCGAAAAGACCCTAACAAGGTATGAGGATAAATAGATCCAAGTCATAAAAGGAGGCGGATCGTTGTATATCAAAGTCCAAAATAAAGATTGGAGAAAAATGAAGAAGTCGTGGTCTAAGTATGAATCTCTCAAAACTTCAAGAGAAGAAATTCCTATTATGAAGAGAAGACCATTATTTCATGAACGTCTCTCAAGATTTGAAGTATGAAGTCGCTGCCAAATATCGGTCCGAGAAAGGTCTCAAATCGCGAAGCGAGTTATGCCAAGATATGAACTTTATGAGGTCCCGAGAAGCAGTTTTAAAAGATTTTGTCCTTTAGCTAACTATTGATTAAATCGTTCACTTTATTTTCAGACTTAATAACTATCGAAATAAGTAAAAAATGCATCCTCGTGATCATTCAAGACAATAATAAAATATAAGAGATACCCCTAGGAATAAGGGAGTCTAAGTGAATAATTGGCCCACATGAGTTCGTGTTAGTTTACTAACTTATAATAACAATGATCTCGTTTTTAAGCTTGGTTTGGAGAAAGTGAAAACTTGAGGATGATGATTATTCATGATATTTCCAAAACCCAAGGTATGCTTTTGATTTCTTTACTTTGAATGTTTATAGTTTCTATCTCTTTAGTAAAGGCCACTATGGATTGATTATGATGAAAAGTGTAAACGTGCTTTGTAACTAATGCATTGCATGAGGACATTGCAATGGTCAAGTGTAGGGAATTTGATAGGTGTGTAAACACCCATCTTTTCTACCACTTAATTACAATAATAACCGGACCAAAACGTGTATTTTATGTCTTTTATGTCGAAATTATGCGTGGTGTGTGTTTTTGTTGTGATTTAGGACGAAAAGGTGAAAAGTGGAGAAAACACGGGAATTCACGGGTATTTACGGACTTTTATTGAAGAAAAAGATGAAAGACGAAGTCAAGAGTGCAAAAAGAACGGAAGTCCAAGACCAATTCTGAAGATTTATCGAAGAAAAAGTCAAAAGACAAAAGTTTATCAAAAGCCGAAGAATTCAAGTCTATTTTATTGAAGAATTTAAAGACGAGGTCAAAGAAATCCCGAAGCCAAAAGTCCTTTAAGTCCAAGTTTAAAGAAGATTAGAAGAAAAGGACTAAGTATGCAATTAATGAAGATTAAAAGAAGGAGGGACTTAATCTCGCAATTAACAAGAAATGAAGGAGGTGAGGAAGCTTCCTTAATCCTCCCCTATAAATAGTCATTAGATGTTAATCATTTTCTTGGTTGGCTAAGGTGACAATTAGTCTTCCACCATTTTCATATCTTGTCATTTACTTTTCATGTCATTTAAATACATGTTTTGCACCTTAATTATCCTTTAATTTCTAAGTAAGTGTTTTTAATTTGTGTTCTTTAATTTTGTTGCTTTAATCTTTCTTCATCATTTGATCAAGTTTACTCTTGTCAATCTCATTCTTCTCTTCTCATTCTTGTTTCGGTTTAAATTTCGGATTAAGCAAAGATTTGCTTAATCCATTTGCTTGTTTGATTAAAAGTCTTGTCTTTTCTTTTTACTTTTAAGTCTTCATACGAAATAGCCATAAGTTTGACAATCTTATGTGCTTATTTGGTGTTTGGCTTAATTGTTTTGAAAGTTTTCTTAAAAGTTTTACTTTTTAAGTTTTAATTTCATTTAAGTTTCGTCTTTTAAATTTTGAAAAGGTTTTAACTTTTTAACTTTTTGTCTAGCGTTGTTTTCATTACATTCGAATTTATTTTGTTACTGCTTATTAGAATAGCATATTAAGATTCGATCTTATTACGAATTTGGTACTCCATCGGAAAGCAAGGGTTTTCTCCACATTGCGACGGTTTGCTTCTCCACATTCCGATAGTGACAATATTGGCAAAAGGGTTTTGCATTCCGATCCGGTATTGCGATAGAGTGAATTACCCCCTTATTCCGATCAAGGTTCCGATCGCACATTGCGATCGGGATTGCGACGGCTCTTAAGGTTTCACTTAAACGAAGTGCTGCCCAATTTTCCTTAGCCACATTCCGATAGGTGATATTCCGATAGGACACATTCCGATAGCATCATTGCGTTCTGGTGTGTTGTGTGGACATTCCGATCAGGTAGGTTTTGACATTCCGATTGTGGTGATCGGAATATATTCCGACGGTGGTTATTTTCTATGTATTGTCTTGTTTAATTTTTAGTTTATGTTTTTTATACTTTGTCTAATTTTAATTTCCGTCACGCTTTAATTTTTAGTCATTTAATTAATTTACTTTCCGTCAAGTTTTAAAAATCACAACCTTTCATTTTAACTAGACTTAGATTTATTTTCACGCTCTTTTAATACTTACCACTTTACTTTAACGACATTTAATTTTACGTCTTTGCACTTTTAAATTTAAAAACAACAAAAATATTTGTTTCCACCAAAATAAAACTGAGTCACATAGAGAACCTAGATCAATTCGATTAGACATACATCAACGAATCTTTTTACCTGGCTAAAAGCCAGTTATTACCCGTAAGTTCCAAATGGACGAGGAACAATAGTTATCTCTTGATCCATTGGGTCGATTGGGATGTGAAAATATCTGAAAAAAACGATCGAGGAAACAGAATTATTCGTTCCCTACGACTCTGTCTAACATTTAATCCATAAAGGCAAGGGAAAGTAATCCTTAGTTGTTGCTTCATTTAGTTTACGATAGTCGATACAAACTCTCCAACCGGTAACGGTTCTGGTTGAAACTAATTCATCATTATCATTGGTTACTACCGTGATTCTACCTTTTTAGGTACACAATGGATTGGACTAACCCAAGGGCTATCGACAATTGGATAAATAATTCCATAGTTGACAAGTTTGACTACTTGTTTTTTGAAAACATCTTTCATGTTAGGATCAAGTATTCTTTGTTTTTGCACAACTAGTTTCTTATCTTTCAATAATTAGATTTTGTGTTTACAGGATGATGGACATATGCCAGGAATATATGAGGTTTTCTAAGAAAATGGTTGCTTGTGTATTTAAGAACAGATTTTAGCTCATATCGGTTTTCGCAAGATAGTTCAGATGATATTTTTTTGGGAGTAAGGATTCTCCATCTATAGATGCATGTTCTAAATGATTAGGAAGAGGTTTGAGTTCTACATCTATAGGTGGTTCTTCAGCAGATTTTTTGATTATGAATTTGGAGTTAAAGGTTATTTTCTCAAAAAGGTACTTCCTTTTCTTCCTTAGGGAGTTCAGTAGGTTTGTTTGTGTTAACAACTATGAAAGCGTCAAATTCAGCGAAGAGTTCATCTTCGAGGAGGGTTCCTTCGGTAGAATATAGAATTTGGCTTCTTTCATCTAGAAGAGCGTCAAATAGGATTCGATAACTTCGTCAATGACATCGATACTAAAGCAAGTATCATCATTAGATTATGAATGTTTTATTGCTTCTTCAATAGAGAATGTCAGTCTTTTAGATCCAACTCTAAGATTGAGTTGTTTTTGTTTTACTCGAATCACAGCATCAACTATGTATAAGAAAGGTCTACCTAGGATAAGTGGTACTTTTTTGTCTTCTTCCATTTCTAGAATAATAAAGTCGACAGGCAAATTAAATTTTCTGACTTCCACTAGCATATTTTCTGCTATTCTGAGGCGAACACTCATTTTGATGGGTTTAAGAATATCTTTAGATAGTTTTGCATATACAGAATATGTCATGAGATTGGTACTAGCGCCAAGATCGGTCAAAGAATTACAAGAGAATGATTGGTGAATGGTGTAAGGTATCATAAAGCTTCCAGGATAAATTAATCGACGAGCATTCATCATTAAGAAAAACTGAAGAAATTTCTTCTTACTTGTGTTTGTTCTTAACAAGATCTTTGAGCAATTTGCCATAATTTGGCATTCCAGCCAAAACGTCGACAAGAGGCATGTTAATTCGAACGACTCGAATTATGTTGAGGAATTTTCCATATTTGGATTTCATATATTATTTTCGTAGGAATTGAAGATATGGTACTTTTGGTTTATAAGGTTTTGGTTTAGGATTTTTGATGGGGATCTCAACATGTTAGGTTTTCTTAGGTGGTGGTTCATCATCTTCATCACCACTGCTGGAAGTGGTTTGTTCTTGAGGATTATCCGGGTTGTTTTGAGTTGGGTTAGGTGGTGCATCATATGATAGACCACTTCGCGTGAATATGAGATTCACTCGCCTGTTTCGAGCTTGCGGTGGTTGATATTTGTTCTTTTGGTTTGGTGCGGTGTTACTAGGAAGAGAACCAGAAGCACGATCGGATTGTTTGTCAGCAAAAGGGTCAAAACTTGCTTCCAAGTTTTGAATAGATGCTTGATGGTTTTGTTGCATTCTCAAATTTGGTTTTGAGATCAGCGAAGTTATCCCTAGCAAGAATGTTATTTTTTCTTTGAGAATCAATAAAGTCACTAATTTGGTTTTGAAGGTATGGTTTATCGTTAGATCTATTATTTTTATAGTTATCACGATTGTAACTAGATTTTTCAATTGATCTCTAATTATCGTGGTCTCGGTTACGGTAATCATCGTAAAATCATGTTCGACGAAAGGTTTGCATGAAGTTTGCTTCTTCTTCCTTGGTTATAGGTGTGTCATCATCATTACATTCATCGGAAGAGTGATTTCCTCAACAATGGCTGCAGGATTCACGAGATTTATTTTCCATCTCTTTATATTAGGTATCCATTTTAAGAGACATGGCATCCTTTCGAGCCATAATTTTTCAGCATCAGAGTGAAAGCTACAGTTTTTCGAATGGGTTTGGTTTTGTGAGTTTTGGCCCAATCTAATTTGAGTAGGACTTCGTCTTCTAAAAGTTGATAAGCTTGATTTGGTGTTTTGTAAAGGAATATTCCTCTGGCTTCGGCATTCAAAGTGTCTTGGGTTCTAGACCATAATAGAATGTCTTGATAATGCTTCCTTTGTTAAGGTTATGAACACGACAGTTTCTAATTAATTCTTTCATTCTTAACCATGCGTCGGTAATGGTTTCTCAATCGTTTTGAGAAAGGCGACGAATTTCTCCGAGGAGTTTTTCAAATAAAACGGGAAGAAAGAATTGGCTAATAAAGGCAGTACGAATGCCTTCCCATGTTCACATTGTTCCTTTATTAAGTTCGTGTAACCATGACTTAGCTTCTCTTGTTAAGGATAATGGGAACATCATTAGTTGAATGACTTCGACTTGTCATTCTGTATATTTGAATATGTCGCAGATGCTAATGAATTCATGGATGGTTTAGAGGGTTGATTTTTTTACGTCCATTGAATTGGTTGCTTTAGACTAGGGTTAAGTGATTTCCTTTAATGGCAAATTCATTTACGACTTCGGATAAAATGATTGCGAAACCAGGATTTGGTGCGACAACGCGGTCGGCTGACCACATAGGTTCATCATCAGTGTCAGACACCGGATCTTGATGATCGATGAGTCAAATAAAAAATGGAAATTGAGAGAGATTGTGAACTGGTGGATATACCACACGAGGTTGTTCGTGCCTTCTTTCAATAGTTACACAACGGTGTTATCTATGTAACCTTCGGATAAGGGTACATTGAGGTTCAGGAAATGATGGAATGTTAGGTCCGGATGAACGATTACGCATTCACAAAGGTGAGTAAGTTTGGTTTTCGTAACAGAGAAAAAGTGTGTTATACTTGGTGTAAGTGTGGTGGACTTAAGTATTTTCGAAAGGTGCGTCACACTTGGTGCAAGTGCGGCGGAGTTATGCGCGTGACAGGAAGTGTGCGTGCTTGCTGTAAGTACGACGTATTTTCTGCACATACAGAGAATTTTTGTTTTGTGTAGACTGTATGTTTCCAAGGTAAGTGAGTATAATTTCGATTAAATATGGTAAATAAATTATAAAACTGAGTGATAAGTCCCTGACAACGGCGCTAAACACTTTGTGTGCTCGAAAACTTCTAAATTTATACTGTTTAGTACTACCGTTTATAACCCAAACATACAGATAGAAGTATAACCCCTGTATATAGTATAACATTTTAGTGGTAAGACCAAATCGTTCACAGGGACTTAGTTTCGTTATATAATCAATAATTTAATCAAAGTAAGTAAACTAACGTTGGAAATAATTTGAGACAATAATATGACAAGTATGACTACAATTGGATAGTTCCTATAAGTTTGTGATGTTGATGATGACAATGATCTTGATATTTTTAAGTATGTAGAATGTAATAGACCATTTTCGTCAAAAAAGCGTTTCACAAGTTACTTGGTTGATTCAAGACTTATGATTTTTAAGCAAATGATTTATCCTTAGCTTAAACAAGTTACTATAAGTTTAATGTTTTATCAATTTATCTAAGCGGATTTCTCCAACCAAAGATCTAAAACCCATAGACAAGTTCTTTAAAAACTAGTTATAATAAAATGGCCTTTTCAACCTTTACCAAACTACTGTAACCAATCTAAGTTGATAAAGCATGTGAGAAGAACTTAGATAGCATCATGGTTCTTTAACATAAACATGAAATCAATTGTGTAGGATCATATCATAACATCACCACTAATTATATTTACATACCCATGTAGTCACAATAACTTACCCTAACATAGCAAACAAGTATGTAATATCAAATGGAAAAAAGTAAATAGGAATCATACTTAGATTATATCGTATTTGAAGTTTACACAACTGTCATGAAGCAAATATCATTCCGAGTACCCAAAAGTATAATACTCTTATTACAACTTATTCCCAAGATGAGAGTATACCCAAAGTACTGCTTAAGACTATAGAATTTTGTAGAGAATTACTGAGAGAAGTGTGTGAAAATATAAAGGAGAAGTGTGTGAAATATGAGAGAAGTGAGTCGCACAAACGAATGTGCGTCCAAAATGTTCTTTTGATTTTCTTTTCTTTATTTGCATTGTTCGTTGTCTTCTTTTGTCTTTTTCATATTTGGCCCTTCGAGTTAACCTACATAAATACTTACTTGATTAAGTATCGAAAGTTCATTATAATGACAATGTTAATGAAAATGATGTCTAAAAATGTTACTTGCATTTATCAGTCTTGCTTTATTTTAATTACGACAATATACAAAAATAAGAATTTAGCAAAAATAACTAATATCGAATTCTTGAGTGTAAATCTTCAATTTCATTTACAATAACTTAAGGTATGAATAATCAAAGTCATTAACATAATTAAATGATCAAGGATGAATTATTTTCTTAAAACTCACTCTTATTTGAAGTGACAAAATATTTTTTAAATAAATTTATTTTAAGAAAATGTTTTATTTAAATGGAAAAGCTTGTTGCTCCATCTCTTCCTATAAATAGTGGCTCATTCTCAACTTTTTAAAGCACCTTTTTTGCACACACTTTCTTAGATCTAACACTTCTATAATCATTCAAATTCTTGATCATCTATTTGATTAATATTGTTTAAGAAGTGATTCTTTCTCGTATCCCCTCTTCCTCTAAAGTGCAAAGAGAAGAATAATATCATCCTTGAAGTGTTGTGTCAGGTTTTAAGATCTAATCAAGATCCAAATCATTCTTTCGTTCTTGTGTGTAGTATTTATTTGGATCAAAATTGGTGTATAGTTTGGAAGTTGTGTATGTATTGTGGTTCATACTTGGGCCTTAAAGTATAATGTGTAGATTAGCTCTATCTAGGTTAGGGCTCGACTTTTAGCTTAGAGTCGAAAATTGGTGTATGTGAAGTGTAAGGTTTCTCGACCTTGGAAGGAGCTTGTTGATTTTCGAGTAGGGTACTCGAGGAGTGGATTAGGGACGAAGATAGAGATTCGTGGGCGAACCACTATAAATCCTTGACGTTTGGTTTGATCTTTCCTTTCCTTATTCTTTTTACATTGTTTCATTATACTTGCATATAGTTTGTGATTATCAATCTAGCTACACAATTACTTGTTCATATTTATAATAAGAAGCTTTCACATAATCACTTGAATCTAATTATTTTTAAAAGGTTTTTTGTAAATCAAATTTTAAGTGATAAAAGTATTCAACCCTCTCTTCTAGTTTCTAAAATTGGTATTAGAGCTAAGGCCACTCAAGCTTTTAAAGTATATTATATTTTAAAACTTGAATCTATCTATGGAGGTGATAAATACCTAGAAGGGCAATCTATGCAAAAATTACCTCTTTTTGAAACTGATAGCCTTATATATTACAAAAATTAATTAGAGACTTATGTGAAATCAAAAGATTTAGATCTGTGACTTGTTATTACTAATGGTGATTTTTTACCTATGCAATATAATGAGGTTTCTAAAAAGAAAGAACTAGTTTCTTATGAAAATCAAAATGATGACACTAAGAAGAAACTTGCCAAATATAATAAAGCAAAAATGGTTATTTATAATGTTTTACCAAAGAAAGAATATGAAAGGATTTTTTATGTGCAAAACCGCTAAAGAATTTTGACAAAATCTTTTGATAACCTATAAAGGTAATAATCAAGTCAAGGAAATAAAATTTGATCTTCTCATTTAACAATTTGAACAATCTGTCATCTTAGAAGATGAAACTATTGATAATGCATTTGCTAGATTTAATGTTATTCTTACTAGTCTAAAAGCACTCGATGAAGGTTTTTCTCGCAAGAACAATGTTAGGAAGTTTCTTAGGCCTTGCATCCGAAGTGAAGAGCTAAAGTCACAGGGACTGAAGAATCAAGGGACCTCACTATATTATCACTAGATGAACTTGTCGGAAACTTGAAAGTTCACGAAATGATAATCTTGAAAGAGGGAGATTGTCAAAAGCAAGAGTGAAAGAAAATCTATAGCATTGAAAGAAAACAGAGAGCACATCGATAATGAATGTTCAACTTCCGAAAGTAAAGATGAAGAGTATGCTATGGCCGTTGGAGATTTCAAGAAGTTCTTTAAAAGAAGAGGACAATATGTAAGACAACCAAGCAATGACAAGAAGTCGTTCTCAAAAAACGGTTATACAAGAACGAAAAAAGTGAAAGGAAGTGTTTTAGATGCGATGATCCAAACCATCTCATTGGTGAATATCCTAAGCCACCTCGCGAGAAGAATCAAACGGCGTTTGTTGGAGTTTCATGGAGCGATAGTGGTGAAGAATATGAAAAGACGCAAAAGATGAAATGTCTCATGGCCCATTCTTCAAAAGAGGTATATTCCGAAACCGAATACTATAGCAATGATAGTTCTTCTTCAGACGATTTAGATTTAGAGAGTCAATTTGATAATTTATGCAAACTAAGTCTTAAGATTATAGAAAAGAACAAATTGCTAAAATCAACTAGAACAAAGCTTGAAAATGAAATGTGTGAGCTAAAAATAAATTAGCTAAAAGTGAGAAAATAAAGAAGTTGATTTAGGTTGTCAAACTTGCAAAAACCTTAGACAAGAGAATGAAAAACTCAAGAGCACATTTATTAATTTTGAAAAAATTATAAAAGGTACTAATACACTTGATGACATGTTACGTAAACAAATTCATTCTCATAAAAAACTTGGGTTAAGGTTTTAAATTTGATGAAGCATCAACTAGTGAAACTAAACAAGTAAAATTTTCAGATAACATGTCTACTGGCCACGGTTCAAAAAAGTTCTCCACGGTTCCTTATAACTCTGGAACCGTAGGTGGATATAAAGAACCGGGGACAGAGAGATCAAAATCCGAGAAACCTAATTTTTCTGAAAAAAAAATTGTTTTAGGAAAAAGACCAAAACACTTGGTTATTAATAAGGTTAAAATACCCATATTGATGAAAAGGAGTTTAGCAAATTCTATACACCTTTAAGTAAGCCTCTTATGGGAATGAGGAATGTTAGCCGTCAATCCAAGACACCTCCACCAAGAATGAAAAATGACTCTAGGTATAGAACTAAAACACCTCCACCTAGAAACAACAAAAATTCTAGATCAAGATCAAGAACACCTAAAATAAACAATAGACACAACTTGTTAATTAGAATAATTTTCAATAACAATTTTTCTCTCCATGGGGTATGTGTCCTACCTTCATGCATCCCAACCAAATGTACGGGATGGAACTAACAAATTTGGACCCATGAGATATCGGTGATCAAATGTTTGATTTCTTGTGTTGTTACCTAGATATGGTTGTCCTAAACACATGACAGGCAATTGAAATCTTTTCTCTACTTACAAAGCATATAATAGAGGTAACGTCACATTTGCTAGTAAACTATGTGGTAAGATCATGGCAAAGGTACGGTTTCTCTTGACTCCATAACCATTAAAAATGTTGAACATGTAGATAACCTAGGTTTTAATTTACTTAGTGTCGGTCAAATTTGTGACAATAAGTGTAAGGTTATCTTTTCCGAACACGATAGTGAAATCATAAAAGATGGAACTATCATTGGAAAAGGTGGTAGAAAGCATGGGTTTAATGTCATGAAGGTTAGTAGGAAGTCAAAAAACACCATATGTATTGAGACTATAGATGAGAATTCTACTCTTTGGCATAGGAGATTAGGTCATGCTAGAATGCGTTTAATCCAATATTTAGCTTCAAAGAAACTAGTTAGACATCTTCCTAAACATAGGTTTGATATTCACGTTTGTGATGCTTGCAAAGTTGGTAAGTGATGTAGTGTTTTTACACACCTTTAGGAAAAGGATGTAAATAGGGCAAGTATTAACAAGTGACTTAGGAAAATCACAAGTTATGACCCTAAAGTGAGGATCGTTCTCAAGGAGGCTTGGTGTGTGTGTAATGAAACGATTAGTGATGTGATTATATGATTATGAGAAAGAAAATAGAAATGGGATAAGAAGAGAATGACGGTTACGTTGACGGATTACACTAAGACAAAAGGGTCGTACACGTAAGACCGTAAAAGCATCAAATTTAAAAATTTACCCTAAAAATTCCTAAAAAATTGAAATAAATCCTAAATAATGTAATTAGAGTTTACATAAAATCAAAAATCACTCAAACATTTTATTTAATTAAATAATGATTTTTTAATGCTAATTAAAGCCCTAAAAATTAATTTAATTAACAAAAAGCCCAAAATGAGTTTTATCACTTTGTAAACCTCTAAAATACCCTAACTTAATTTAAAACTATTTTTGAAAAATTTAAAATTAATTAAAACTATTTAAAACATTTAAAAATTATTAAAACTTAAAATAATTATAAAAATTAATCTAAGAACAATAAAAATATTCTAAAAGTTGGAAAATTCCTAACTTTATGTATTTCACCTAAGAAAAATATAAAAACAAGAAAAAACTAAATTTTAATTTTTAATAATAATATAATAATAAAATAATATTAAAAATCCAAAATTTATAAAAAATTCTAAAAACTTGCAAACTAGCTTAATTTAACCTAAATAATCAGAAAATGAACTTGATATTACCTAAATACCCTTATTGGGTCTAGAAAATGGGCTAAAGTCCAAACAGTCCCTTAATGGGCTTAGAATTCGACCAATAAGAAAAAGTGGCCCAAATTAGCCCAAAAACCACTACTTGACTCAAAATTTGATTCTGAACAACTTTTTCCAAAGGCACAAAAGCTGAAAATGTGGAATAAGTAAGCTTATACCAAACAACTTATTCTTAATGGGCTTTTTGGCCCATTAAGCTATAAGCTAATGCCATAAGCTCAAATTAGACACACAAGCTTCTTTTGAGCTAACTAAGACTTCTGTAAAAATAAATTTGAAATAAGCCAAAGGAATAAGTCTGAAAATGCAAAAAGCAATATACAGAAAACGACAAAATAATCGTTTTTGAGTTCTAGGCTATCCCAAGAGCTGATTCAAATTGCAAAAGCTTTTAAATGACTTAACTAAGCTTAATCAACAAAAAGTTTTCAAATAAGTTGACTCAATAAGCTGGAAAAAGCAAATAAGCACTTATGAAAAAGTCAAATAAGTTGGTTTTCTAGCAAAAAGTCAAAGTCAAAGTCTAATAAGCTCCAGTTCAATCAAATAATGAAGATCTATCACAAAAAATAAGTTGTTGCAGGTCTGGATAAGCCAAAATGGCTTATTGATAAGCTAACTGGAAATTTGTACTACCAGGGGCTAGTTTTGGGTGTTGAGCAGTGGAAACTTTTTCCATTGCTTGACTTGTTGACTTTTTTGTCTTTAGTGACTTTTTTGGAGATTCAGGTTACACAAAGGCACCCAATTGATCAGTGGATCAAGAGGAGTCAAACACAACAAAGAAATCACAACAAACAACAGCCAGTTAGTACAGTTTAATCAATTAAGCACCAGATCTGACACAGACATGAACACATAAGCAATTTAGGTTCAATAAGCACTTAGAGCACAATTCAGCCAGCCAAACTTAACCAAATGCATACACAAGCAATATTTAACTTAAATAAGCAAGTCAAAACATGTTTCATGCACTGATACAAAGTATTAAGCAAGATTCAAGCACTTAAAGTTACTGATGAACACAAGAACATGCAGTTTTCACTTTGCTGATGCAATTGACCAACAAGCCAGATTCAACCACTCAAATATATCACATGTGTTATATTAATGATGTTTTAACAACTTTTAACCCTAAGCATGCATAAATTCTAGATTTTCCCAAAATCTTAGGTAAAAAATAGTTAAAATCAAGTAGTTATAGCACAATGTATGATTTGAGGTTTCAAACCCAATAACTTGCAGCAAAATGCACTCAACCAAGTATATATCAGATACAAAGCACAAACACAAACTTCTATCCACAAAATAGCAACTTATGATTCAAGACAGGTAATCCCAAACACCCTTTTAACTTTTCAAATCAAGATTTTCAAAGCAAAAATGCATTCCAAGGTTACACAAGCCCAAGTCAACACAATAACAGATAAGATAAGCAGATTCAAGCAAGATTAAGCCACAAAATTCACAATAACACAAGCAACACTCAAATATCACAAATATCCAATATTTTATCAGATTTTGAGATTAAGGGTGTGTACCTCATGGATGTAAATCCACACCCACGAGTTTTGAGCTTATGTACTAGCAAGAACAAGTACAAGCTTCCACAATAAAGCCTGCTAAGAATCAACAAGGTTAGAAGCAAAATATCAAAAACAGTAAGGTTGAAAAGCCTTGATTAATGCAACTCTTGTACTCCACACTTGATTATCCCAAAGTTATAAGCTTCACCACACCTTGATAACACAATATCTGGATGCTATGATCAGCCCTATAGCCCAAGAATTCCAAGATAGACCAAGAAACTTAGCAAAATATCAAGCTTGAAGGAAAATGTGCAAACTTTTGCACACTCCTTAAAAACAGGTTTTGAGATTCAAGATTATCAAACTAAAAACAATAAGAAGCAGTAAACAACAATGGCACTTGAGTTTTCTTCACAAAATTCATACACATTTCATTCAACTGAAAATGAGCTTTATAGATTTGTGAACAAGGAAAATTCAAGAGCAAGCTAAAATGTAATGAACTAAGGCCTTTATATAGGCATACAATGAACTACTGATGCTAAGAAAAACGTAAAACCCTAGTTTTAGAAGTCCTAAAATGCCCTTGTAGGGTTTTGAACTCTTGTGGATCATGTGACTGAATTTTGTTGTCTTGTGATAGCTGGCAAGTGAAAAGTTGATCTAATGGCTTGTATTAAGCTTGAAATGTAAGCTGGATCCTTGGACGTTGGATGGCTGTTACAATCTTGTCTTCTTGCTCAAAGGTGTAGCAGGGGAGGTCCCATGTGGACACGTGAATGGTGTGGTGGCCAGTATTAAGGTTGGTATGTGATTAAGAGGTCATCAATCACTAATCTGGAAGGTTTTATCACTTTATTATTAGTAATTAAGAAAAACCCAAATCTTATGAAGAACATGAAGAACAAGTTTTTAATCTGTTTTAGGGGTGGATTATGTTTAAAAATGTGTTTAGGCGCCAAGATTAAATAAGTATTTAATCCGGGTTAGTGGATGGGTGAGGTGGAAAGGGGGTGGAATCTGATTGGTGGAAAAAGTGAGTGGGACACGTGATGGATGGGGATTAGTCTACGTAACTATCCATGTTTGCCAAAAATAACCCCTCACCTTTAATTCTTCTTTCACTTTGTAAACAATAGCCTAAATCCGGATTCCCTTTGTATTCAAACTTTTCATTTTCACACTTTTGTCCCAAATACTTTTCTAAAGTATTTTCAGGGGTATTTCTTGCCATTTTGTGATTCTTGAAGGACTGATTTAGCATTTTCTTGATTGATAATGGTCTTGACTTGTATGATTAACCTTTTGGAGGACTGAAAATGCCAAGTCATGATTAATGAGGGACCATCTTTGCCATTTCTTCAAAGTCAAGGTTCCTTTTTACAATTTTGATATTTTCAAAGGACCAAACTTGTAATTCTTGTAACTTGGAGTCCTTCTTGGTATGTTTGACTTTGAGGAGGATAAATATTGACATTTTAGTTTTTTTGAGGGACTAAAATTGCTAATTCTTCAAAGTGGAGGGCCCTTTTTGCAATATTGACAAACTTTAGGGACTAATCTTGTAAATATGAAGATACAAGGGTATAAAGTGTCAATTCTTCCATATTGGAGGACCCTTCTTCATAAATCTTCAAGTCTTCAAGGGTTTTCTTTGGAAAATTCTTCATTAGGGCTTGGTTCAATGTGCGGCTTCGTTTCACGTGTTCGTTTTTGCATGATTTATGTGATCTTTTGTCATTTTCTCAATATCCGTACCTAAAATAACAAGAAACAAACACAAGCATATATATGGGTATTTTGATGATATTTAATGCATTTTAAGCCCTTTTTGGCCGATGAGACTATGTATAAAAGTAGTCTCATGAATAAGCAAGCTCGTGCAAGTCATAAAACCAAGAACCTTTTGTTAACCTCTAGGTGCCTAGAGCTCCTACATATGGATCTCTTTGGTCCCTCCGCCATATGGAGTTATAGAGGTAACCTTTATACCCTAGTGATAGTTAATGACTATTCAAGATACACATGGACTAGATTTTTGGCTAATAAAAATGATGCTTTCGATCAATTCGAAGTTTTTAGTAGGAAAATCCAAAATCAACTAGGATATCCTATTGTATCTATTAGGATGGATCATGGTTGAGAATTTGATAATGAAGTTCAATTTGGGACTCTTTTGAAGCTCATGGTGTTACCCATAACTTCTCGGCTCCCCGCACTCCATAATCAAATAGGGCAGTTAAAAAGAAATATGGGACTCTCCAAGAGATGAGTAGGAAAATGTTAAACGAGCAATAATTACCTCAAAATTTTTGGTGCCATGTCCTTGATACATACCTATATTCTCAACCGAATTCTAATTCGACCTTTCCTAGGTAAACCCCTTACGATATTCTTAAAGGTAAGAAATCCTCATTAGAGATTTAGAGTACTTTAAAGTGTTTAGAAGCAAGTGCTTCATTCTTAACACTAAAGACTACCTTACTAAGTTCAACCCAAAGTCATACGAAGGTATGTTTCTAGATTATTCTCAAAATAGCAACGCCTATATGGTGTTAAATAGAACCATGGGTGTAATTAAATAATCACTCAACGTAACATTCGATGAAATTCCTCTTCCTTCTAAGACATCACCTTTGGTAGATAATGACTTGGATGAAAATGAAAAAGTTAATTCCAAAGAGGTTAGAAAACTATGTAATGGAGATGAAGATCTTAATGTTGAAAAGATAGTAAACATTAAGGAATCTAAGGATCATACCCTAGACAACGTCATAGGAAATCTCAACCAAAGTACCCCTTAGGTCTCTAGCCCCAAATTAAAGTAACTTCTTTTGTTTTGTCTTTTTGATAGGATCTAAGAATGTTAAAGAAGCTTTGATAGACGCGAGTTGGGTCATCGCTATGCAAGAAGAATTGAATCACCTCATTGCTAATGACGTATGGGAACTTGTTCTTGTAGGATATTGTAAATCTAGCTTATGTTTTAGAGAGAGAAAGAGATAATAATATGGTAAGAACACACACACAATTTGAGAGAGAAAGTATGAAAACACACTTTTACTATGTGTAAAGTTATGTGAACCAACACCCTCTCCATCTCAGGAGAGGGTTTATATACCAAGCCTATAAGATGGGCTTGGGCTTACAATTGGGCCGGCCATACAAGCATGGACCGGGCTTTTCCTTGTTTGATATATATAAAGATATCTAGACTACGAGCTACTACTTAATATATTGTTGTAGTGACCGAATCTTCCTAAATACGTAAAAACGTATTTCCAACAATCTCCCCCTAAGGGAGGTCATTCCAAACAAGGGCGTTACCCAAGTTACAATAATAAAATAAACCTAGCATTCTATGCTTGTCTTGAGCTCGTAGTCTTCGTCTTTCTTTTCTTTTTCTTTTCTGGTGAACATGTTGATGTGATCTTTGATATCAATCTTTAGCATTAGTCTCTTGCCTTGATCTTGTACATCCATCACTTGTGATATCCGCCCCCTCGTGACTTCATGTCCCACATACTTATACCTTCGTAATCTTTAAAGCTTTAGAGTTTGATACAGCGGAAGACTTGACTTTTAGGCTTTCTAAAATTAAATGAAGTATTAAGTGCATAAAGTATAAGCATGTTGGGACGACTTATTCTCGGATTCCGCAACGCCACCATCTTCAAATGCCGCAACATAAGTAGACACGAACGAAATGGATTTGAACATTTCATTCTAATTTGGTAGCATTTTACCTCCAGTCGGTGAAGACCGTTGGACGATATAAAATATCGTACTTGTGGCAGGTAGATATAATTAAAAATCTTCTTGACAAGATTTCGCGGGTAAACCCGTTCTCTTTACTCGACCGTCCAAAGCTGACTGCGAACGTAAAGTGTGAATCATTTGGATAATATTATCCGCATGATTGAAGCCGTCAATTCTGATTCCTGGAACAAGTTTGATTCAGTAAAGAATCGCACCATCGTTGCTTTCCAGTTGTCACGATCTTGATTCATATTGAATCTTGCAAGTTACCTACCAAGTGCTGTTTAAGGTTAACACTAGAAGGATTTCCACTCATCACTGTGAACACTGAGGTATCACTCTGAGTGTTCTAGCAAGATCACTTAGATATTGCGTAGAGGCCTGGAACGTGTTTAAGTTCAATTAAGAATTAAACAATTGTTGCTTTCCAGTTATCACAAGTTTGATTCATAAAGAATCGCACAAGTCACCTACCATGAGCTTTTTGATATTCGCTCAAGAAGGATTTCCATCTTCGTTGTAAATACTTTCGTATTACTCGAATGTTCAGGCAAGATCATGAAGATTTTACGTAAGACTCTTGAGATCTTTCTTACTTTTCATAGTGTGTGAAGAAGCAAGGAATTATGAAAGTGTGTCCTAATGAGATATTTGATGATCTAAAATGGCTCTAGACTCGGGTGCATTTTGGATTTTTAGTGATCGGAGGCTGGAGAGGAGTGCCACCTTTTCAATATCAATATATTCAGAGTGAATAAATGGATAGATAATGCGTTGTCTACGTGTGATTAAAACGAATACCTTTTGAGAGATATCTGAGTTAGCCGGGATGTGTTGTGCATTCAATCACTGGATCCATGATGTCTATCTTCAATATCGAGCATCATTAAAATGATCTCAATAGCGTATGTGTTGACCCGGTTTCTGCCTAGATTGTAAGGAGGGCTTCTTTCTTTACACCCTTTATCTTTACAATTCTTTTTCATTCTTCAACCCCTTCAATGCTTACCAATACGTCATAACTAGCACCTTGTTGTGATTGTTCCAGTGCTAACTTAAGTACTTGGTCGGCATTCGGCTACGTTCACAATCTTTCCCCATCTTTCCTAAGGACTACTATTTCTAGCTATGGAATGTCCTTGGGAAGATTCCTCTGGTTTTGGAAGAATCATTGGACTTAACCTATCCTACCATCCTTATGTCACCACAATCTTCATCGTCGTGAAATAAATGGGTTGTGGGTAAGTATATGTCACCATGAAATCCATTTTGATATAGCAAATCCACTTTACTCCCCCTTAACATATGCCACGATATTCGAAAACATTTCGCATATGTCGGGATGAGCCATCATGTTTAGTCAAACCATTTGTGATAATTTCCCATATTAAATTACATTTTCTCCCCCATACTAAAAATATTAACCCAATCGATAATATCAATTGACTTAATGAAGTTTTAACAAAGTTTTTGGGAAAAAAATGCAAGTCCTTTTAATCTTCATGCGACCAATTTGTGAGAAATGATACCGATTTGTAACCTGATCACATATTCACCATAATAATGAATTGACAAGGCTGGAACTGATTGATGAGAACATCATATGATAAGATCAAATGGTTCTTGTCGGCATCATTTCTCACAAATTGTGGAATTCGCAGAAGCGATTTCCTTGACGACGGTCCACCGGAGTCGTCATTGGGGGAGGTCTCGGGAAGTTGGCCCCTTCTGTCAGCATGATCTCCCGGTAGGACATCTTTAAGGGGGTGAACTTGTCCTCCGACCTCCCTCCTTTGTTTTGGCTCTTGTAGTCCGAGCCCCTTCCACTGCCTTGGCTATTTTGACCACCCGACTATCTCCTGGACTGGTCATTTGATCGATAGTTGTTTCCCTTTGTAGGATAGGCTACGGCTACCACGGTTTCTCCTTCTATAAAGTTCCTGACCCTTTCCATGAGTTCGTCATACCTCTCTGGTCGCTTGTCATTGAGGCGCCTAATTAATTCCCTTTCTGTTATGGCATGCATGTAATCGAAAATTTTTAGGAGTTCCGGCATTGTCTTTGTGCGCGTGCAATCGTTATTGAAGCGTTCGGTGAAGGCCTTCGTAGATTCTCCAGGCCGTTGCTTGACGGTTTCCAGTGAGACCGGGTCCCTATTATACTTCTTTCGCTGAGTATAATTGTTCTTGAACGTAATACGCAGTTCAGTGAAGCTATCAATGCTTCGGGGAGGAAGTCCCTCAAACCAATCACGGGCATTGCCGATCAAGGTTGAATTGAACATCTGGCACCATATAGGCATGGGCCATCATTCGATTTTTGCCTGCGTGTCGAATATCTTTAGGTGATCATCCGGATCACCAGACCCATCGTAGGTCTTGACGCACGCTGGCATGCGACGCTTTTTATCCTCGGAGTAATTCCGTATGCGGAGAGTAAAAGGATCTTCCCTGGGATCACACCATGGACGGGTGAGATTAGGATCACACCATGGACGGGAGAGATCTTCCTCTTCCGCCTCACGATAATAAGGGCCACCGTAGTACCCCTCATCGTCTAACGGCAGTGGAGGAGTACGCCTAGGTCGGCAACGCTTGGGTGGATGGTCATCCGAATCCTCTCCTGAGGGACCGGGGGAAGGGGGTGGTGCCCTACTCCTTGGCTGAGGATCACTCTTGTGAGAAGAGCTAGGAGCCTTCTTCCCGGTATTCATCCTATCCCACACGCTTGTGCGGCGATTAGTTCTGGTTAACTCCAGATCTGGCCGTTCGGCTGAATCGTCGGACCTATCTCCCTCTTCACGAGATTGTAGTAGTTCCTACATAACATGATCCCCTACACGTTCGAACACATTCCTAGGTTGAGGGGTTTCCTCAAAGAGGTTTCGTTTATAGGGTCGTGCCCTCTTCTTCTTTTGAGTCTGAGGAGAGATGCCAGGTCCGGCTCTGCCAAAGTTGAGCCTAGATTGGAGGTTCCTCCCTAGGTTCAACCTGGACGCGATTCCCGGGATGATCCTCTCGAAGTTCTGTGTAAGAACTCGAGTGAGGTCTTCCTCACTAAGTGGTTCAACTTCCACTTCTTCTTTAGTCAATGGCCTGCGCGGCTCCTTGTTAGGGGGCTTAGGCGCACTCCCTGGATCAGGGTTGTCCAAGGTCGAGGTTGGTGGTGGGGTGATAGAGGACATGCCTATTCCACCCATGGGCTGAAAAACGCTCCGGTTATTCGGTCCACCTGTTTGGTTGCCGGGGGACTGAGTGGGGATAAGTATTCCGTCCCCTGTGGACTTCCGGTTCGCATGATTCGTGTTCCTGGGATTTCCTTGCGGATGTCCTTTCGTCATTGAGAGAGATCGAGATGATATTTGCTCTAGCTTAGTGTATGGGTCCCACAGATGGCGCCAACTTGTTGATACAAAAGTTGGATGATCTTTGCTAGACCAGAATTAGGCTTAATTCGAGTTGGTTGGGTTCCGGCTCCTGCACCAAGTGAAATATCTTGTTGGGATCCTGCACACTAAAGCAACCCGCGTTAGGCTTACCGAGGGAATGTATCCCACGATTAGACTCCGACGTGAGAGTAAGTAATCGGTTAGGGTTTAAGAATCGGATGGGAGTTGAGAGTGTGTAGAATGTAATACCTTTGTGGAACCCTTAGGGGTTCCTTATATAGGTAGTGAAACCCTAAGGGGCTGTCACTGATGCTTCGGCCCCAAGCAAAGGATAAGTACCATAATTAGCTGGATTGCTATCTTCTAATTTTGGTGAGTGTATATCCTCTACTTGGGGGTAAATCTTAATCATAATAAGATTATGATTCTGTCTAACCCTATACCGGCCGTGCCGGGCCGTAGGCCGCACACATGTATGCGGTCACTGTTCATTCGAAGCCCGTAAGCTTAAATGATATTAATCCAACCCATCAGTAACGGGCCGGATGCGGGTAGTACCCGTGAGCGGGGCTCATGACCCGGTTGGGGACTATACGTCATCATTGGTCGCCTCGTCATGTCTGAAGTCATCTCTTGACACCACATGTACGATTGGTATAGTTGTCTTGACACCAAATAGTGAGCTTGGCACTTTCAGCATCGAAGATTCTGAATGCTTGACAATTGCTCCCCCTCAATTGTTGACCCGTGTTCTATTGAAAGAGCTGTAGTCATCGTTTGAGTAGTCGCATCGTCGAGTATGTGGATACCAATTGTAGATAGCTATCGTTGTAGAGATGATAGCTTCATAAAAACAAGACTTCTCTTGTTTTAACAAATAAATACACTGAAGCGTACATAAATTTGTGTTAGACCAAGTTATAAAGTAAACTTGATCCCTTACAAGGTTTTTAAGTAAACCTTACCCGAGAAAATTAATTCCCGTTGAGAGTCAAAGCTTTCCGGTGAAATGCTTGACTTTAATATGAAAAGTGGTTGCAGTCTGAAATAACTACAAGCCATTTGAGCATGTTTTATGAAATATTTACAACTTTTGTACGTACTCTATTTATGGCGCCGTGTCAATATTAATCAACATTTCTAAGGCCGTAAATATTATCGTACCAAAAGACATGCCTCTGAAAAATAAAGTAAAAATATTTTTGGATGTTTATGAATTTTTCAATTTTTATGGTTTTTATATGGTATTATATTTTTGTATTTTGCTTTTATGGATAAAATATAAACAATATATACAGATAATCACCAAGGATAAGGAGAATAGTTTACCACGACTATTCTTTCGCTTCATCTGCCAGTTCCTTAAGAGTCTCGGGCGAAAAAGTTCTCAAACCTAGCTTGTCGGCCAAAAATTCCATTTGAGCGTGATCTAAAGCCTTCGTGAAAATATCCGCCAATTGATATTCAGATCGGACAAAGTAAAGCTCTATTGCTCCATTTTCCACTTGCTCCTTGATAAAGTGGCAGCGAATGTCAATATGCTTCGACCGGGAGAATTCAACATTGTTGCAGCATAAGGCAATTTCACTCTTGTTGTCACAGTACATCGGAATATTGTTGAAACCTAGACCATAGTCGGTTAATTACGATCTCATTCAAAGAATTTGAGCACATCAACCGGACATAGCTATGTATTCTGCTTCCGTACTTGAAATTGTAGCGCTTTTCTGCCTTTTTGATGCCCAACTGATTAGTCGATCTCCTAGTAATTACAAAGTTCCACTCGTGCTACGCCTTGTATCTTGACAACCCACGTGATCCGCATTTGCATATGCCATTAGTGCAATCGAAGAGTCCTTCTAATACCAAAGTCCCTGATTAACGGTTCCTTTAAGATATCGAAAGATCCGTTTAATAGTAGCTAAGTGTAACTCAGTAGGTCGAGTTTCATACCGAGCACACATACATATAGCAAACTGAAGATCAGGTCGACTAGTTGTGATATACAGAAGAGTACCGATCATTCCACGATAAAGTGTCGGATCAACAGCGACTCCATGTGGATCTGCATCAAGCTTAGTTCGTTCCACCATTGGAGTATCCACGGGGTCGCAAGATTCCATCTTATATTTCTTAAGAGATTCAAAGGCATACTTGGATTGATTGATAAAGATGCCTCTAGGACTCTTAGATACCTGAAGACCTAAGAAGAATGATACCTTGCCCATCATTGACATCTTAAACTTGGAAGACATGAGTGTCCCAAACTCATCGTGTGACAATCCGTCAATTTATGGTCGACATTTTATTCTCAATATTGATTTGAAAACATTATTTTAATGTTATAATATGAACTCACTTATTTTTGGGAAGAAATTTGGATTTACGTCTTGAAGTAGCATCGACTACGTCTAAACCGGAGGATTCTACGTTACGTGCTTATGTTTACATACACCGTTTTGGTGACACTCTGACATTTCAGAAAATAAATTTATCTGCGAATATTATTTTGGGATTTTAAATTTGTGTTGGTTCATAAACTCACAAATTTACGAGAAGAGATTAGGACGTACGATTATAATTTAACGTCCTTTACGACTAAACCGGAAACCTTAGGATTACGTATTTACGTTTTCGAACTCCGTTTTTTATGAGACGATATAGATTCGTTTTGTGCCGTTGATTCATAATTTATAAAAACATTTTTCGTAAAACGACCCGAGGGCACGCAAATCGAGGAAACTAGAATCGAGTAATACCCGTAAATTAGTGGGATGGGACAAAACAAGTTTATCCCACCCCACTAACACATGGGACGGCCAAGAGGATACCACATCCTTTGATGTGGCATCCTTACACTTAGCTAGCTTACACATGTAAGCTTAGCTTCACATTAAAGCTACTCATATCCACCAAACTATCAAAACCACTATCATTTACCATTTGCTTCTATTTTTACATGCAAACAACTCACACATACTCTCTTCCATCCTCCATTACCGTCCCACAAACACCATCAAACACCTCATTTGATCTTTTCTAGCCACAAGTTACATGTTATCTAGCCATATTATGGAGAAACTTTGAAGCCTTGATTGATTGGTGGCCATATTAACAACAAAGGAGGTGATTTGCTTGTGTCCTAGGGCTAATTTCTCAACAAACAATCTTGGTGGTTGATGATCTTGGTGATATATTTGGTGTTCATCAAGTTGTTGTCATCCAAAAACAAGATATAATCTTGGTTGGTAAAAAAGATCATCCTTTCCATTTCTATTGTTATTTTTTTAAAGATCAAATGTATTTTCTTTCTTATTGTATATGTATATGATGAATATATGATGATAAAAATGTTGTGTGGGGATCAAGTGTTGATAAATATGATTAAAATGATGAATAACCATAAGAAACAAGGCTAAAATCATGCTTAAATTGTTGGCTGTATAAAAACAGTAAGTAACCAAGTCTTAAACTGATAAAATTGCATGGTGGAATCTATTTACAGTAAGTGTTAGATGTCATACACATGTGAGAGTTGGCCATGCAATGGAATCATCAAAATGAGTGAGATATGATCAAAACAAGATGAGTGTGCTAATCTGAATAGTCTATTTTGTAGGGACTGTTAAGGATAGATAGACATGGAATGAGCAGTAGCTATAACTAACTTAATTGTAGAACATAATATGAAGTTTATGTCATCCAAAAATGAGCTTCTATCTCCTTATAGAACTCAAGATATGATAAAAATGGTGAAGATGAAACCAAAAATCAGATTTTGAAGAATTAATGTTTAATAGTATTATATAAGCACTCAAATAATATAGTATAAAATGTAAAATTAAAACCCACTAACTTATAAATTTCATTTATATAAATATGTATAAGGTTAAATAAATGGACACTTTATAAAAATGGTAGTTGAATAAGATTTATAAGTTATAAAAACTATAAACATGATTTTTATGACTTTTTCGGCTATTACCGTAAAATTAACGTTTTTCACCAATTAAAACTTAGACGATCAAACCCGTCTAATTTAAAGTTTTTAAAAGTCATATACTGATATATATAAGTACCTAATACAAGTAAAAACCGATAAAACCCGAACTATATGACATACGGACATTAACGAGCTAAGTTAGCATATTTGGACTAATAATTTAACTAAATAAGTTAAACACTTATAAAAATTAATTATTGGGCTTAACCCATTTGGGCCCAACATGTAAAGTATAAATGCTTATAATAAAAGTATAAAATGGATTAATACAAGTTAATGAACTTATAATAGGCTTATTGGACCTAAAACATGTAAATAGGTAAAACTAGTAAACAAGTAAAAAGTTACCAATACATAAACACTAAAATGAGTAAATAAGAATATATAAACCCACTTGATCATCATCATATATACAAAATCATCATATGTATATTTGTTATTTTTATAAATTCATTGGACAAGAGTCTAAGACGAGTATTATTTGTCTAGGTTTTCGTGATTGAAGCACGTACCGTACATCCAAATTGTCGATAACCCGCTTTCCCACATCAACGTGAGTTCATAGCCTCGCACTCTTTTAAATGTTTTTGTGAAATGTTTTATAAACCCGCGAGGGAGATAACATGTTAGTTTTTATGAAATAGGACACTAGTTGTCCCAATTGTTTGTTTATTCATATGGACCCGAACGATTGTATGACCCGATGAATGATTATATGACCCGATAGATGAAATGAAATGGATTATTAAAGTTAGGTTATGTCACTAGAAGTCCCATTAGCATGAATTGTGAACTACTGGGATTTGGTAGACGCTTATGCATATAATAGTACTATCTGGGGACGATCACCCCAGTTCGCGCCTTGACGGTTGATCCCCGTCGTGCCACATTGATTGGTAAGCGAATTTATGTATGAGAAGATTTACACAAGCGTGATTATTGTGACGACATGCTAATTTATATGGGCAAATTGAGTTTCGAGTTAGCTACCCGTTGTTTGTTATAGTAAGTTAACAATGTCATGCGTCTTGTAATAATCCAAAAATAATGAAATACTGCTTTATGCATTTAATTACGATATATTGCCTGACTAGCAATACAAAGTCTTATTATTGATATTATGTTCGTGTTTTGGTTTTACATAACCATATTCATATAACGGTTTTTATCTAACTCTATACAACGTTATAAAATGTATTGTATGATGTTTTTTTACGACAATGATTCGTATAATGATTTTGAAGGCAAAAGCCTATATTATGATTTTTGATAAAGATTTGTATAAAAGGACTTTGGCTATTTTTAAGGCCTATTACAAAGATTTGTATAAAATGATTTTCGGTAAAAACTATATACCGATGATATATTGATGGATTTTATTAAACTCTATGAATTCACTCGGCGTTATCGCTGACCCTTTTCTTTTAACATGTTTTGTCTCAGGTACTTGAAGGTAATTCTCGGGAAGACAACAAGAATTCATGGCTCGCACTTAAATAATAATTTCCATTCAAATGCTTTATAAAACCTGTATAAAATACAATGACTTGGGACCTATGTAAATATGATATTTATGAATGGAAATGCTTTATTATTAAACGACGCGATTTTAAGCGTTGTCTATGATGTGAGTAATGTGCTATCCCGTAACACCAACGAGTCTTCCGCTGTATTGAATTGTGTAAATTTGGGGGTGTTACAGTTTGTACCAGAGCTCTCGTTATAGAGAACGAAAGATTTTTAAAACCAAGGTTTTGAATAAAACATTTCAAAATCTTTTAACTATAAAAATTTTTCACAAAATACCTAAAAATATTTTGACTATAACGGTGCCGAAGAATTCCCGAGTTACCGACAAGGCCAGACTGAGATGTGTTATTTTAATATATATATATATATATATATATATATATATATATATATATATATATATATATATATATATATATATATATATATATATATATAACTTGGATTATATATATATATATATATGATGTAATTTGATTACATGATTGTTGATGATTATTTTAATATTTATACGAGGTATTTATACGACGTAGATTGTCACAAGAAACCGTAATTTCCCTAGCAAATCAATCGAAGCTATTCCCCTAGGAACTCTAGTTATTCTAGATCTGAACAAAGTTGTGGATATTGATGATCCCAACAAAATGGTTGATATTCGTAGAAATGTAGATATTAGTTGATTGTGATATTGAAGAAGAATTGGCGAGATTAAATCTGATATCGATGTCATGACGATCTTTCCTTATAGAGTGGAGTTTGACAAAACCGTTACCACCTGGAAAGGTGTCATCTGATTCGTTGTCGCCCAATTCTTAAATTTGAAATCGAAAGGGTGAATGTTGCACTTGATGCTGTCAATGGAACCATTATCCAAAAGCCTCATGCCACTAGTACCTTTCCGAGAAGTCTAATTGAATGATCGAGTCATTTCATACTAGTGACTCATTTAATAATTATTGTTGTAAGAGATATAGGATTGGAAATTAAGTGTTGTTCATATTGAACTTTTATTGCCCTATTAAGTTTTATGAATAAGGTTGAAAGTATTGGAGAATGAGGTAGGATATCGAATTGAGTATGATTTGGCTGAAACTTGAATAAAAGTAAAACTTAACTCGTAGGGAATATGAGATTGTTAAGAGGAAGTCGTTAAGTTCTGTGATTAAATTATAAGGTTTTAATTGATTGTTGATTCGTGTTAAGGGTTGTTCCTAGGCCATTGTCCACTGATGAGGATGCCTAGTGTCTAAGAATTAAATTGAAGAAATCTTCTTCTAAATTGGGACCGATGGATCTTTCGGGACATGTGGAACACCTAATGACTCTTGTAGATTAGTATTCATTGTGGTATCTTTTAAAAATCCCTAACTTAACTAAGACATCAGTTGGTAGGATGAGTTCTTGAAATTGTATGACATAGTGACACGTAATGTGTTACGGTACAATTTTGACTTGTTTGTAATTAATGAAAAGACTACCTTTGATTGCTAAATTCTACATATACTGATGTTATCTATCTTTTCTTGCTTGTTCCTAATGTTCGCATTAGTGATGCAACCATTGAACAAGTACTCATCTCGAATTAAGTTACGTTGTGGATTATTCATTTTGAGTGCCATCGAGGTCATGAACCTCATGATTATTTGGCTAAGCTCATTTCCTATTATATTGTAGTTAATTCTTGGTGAACAAATCTTCCTCACTTTTGTAGATCACTCATTGTTTTTATAAGATACAATAGTATCCCTTGAGAAAATTCAATTTTCATCACTATAAGGATTATTCAAAGTGAGATTTATAAGTGATTGTTATCGAAATAAAGTTGTTAATAAAACAATTTGGAAAACTTAATTGTTTTCATAACAGAGAAAATCTTTGTAAATTTATTTTTGATTCTTATTTAAGAATTAAGCATGAAAATGTTTTTATTATAAACATGATGATAAAATTTTGACGAACTGAGTATTGCGTCGTTAATCTTAAATTGTATATAGTTGCGCGCCTACATACAATTTGGAAGGGACCATGCAAGACTGATTAATAGTCACCTAAAAATTATTAATAAACATTACATTTTCCTTGAGATTGTGAAAGATTAAATTTTATGAGATCTGCAAGAAGTGCAAAAATAGGGACATAGTGTTAGGAACACCTACATATGTGCCCGTACTATTTATTCTTCTGAGTCAAATTTACTCATCTATAGATATTGTCTTAATTGACAATTGATATTCCCTTCTTGTCCAATTCTCCCGTGGTGAGATTCTTAAGAAAAGTATCTGATTACCGAGTGTTGATACCCGACTGGATGTATCGACGTTCCTATCATTTCTTTTGATTAGATTTCATTTGAATGACCCGGGTAACGATCCGAGGAGCTTTCGAATGCGTACTCAAATTATGAAAACATGTGACATATTCATATTCATTAAATGTTTTCGTCTGTATCTGATTTGAAATTCTCTCGCGTAGATTATGCGCTGACCTTACTCTTTTAAGGTTAGTTATGTCTCCAGATATCCTTGAATTGTGAAGGATTATGAGTTATTATTAGTCTTTTGAGAAGTTCACATCTTATCAACGGCAATGAAACTGGAAAGTTGATAGTGCCAATAGAATGGATTGATTGATTATGACATGACGACATTGTCTTAATTGATGGGAACTCGAGTAGAATTCCCCTAAAAGATAAGATGTTGATTATCAAAAGTGATCTAAATAATTCTTGATGGATGACCATATCCTGCATTTAGACTTGAAATTATATCGTGGATGGTTGTGAATTAGTCATAGATACTATAATCTAGAAAGAACTTAAAGAAAACTTATTAAAAGATATTTATGTTATTTGAAACTTTAGGAAGTATTTGTTAGTGAATTACCTAGACTTTCCCCATTAAGGCAAGTTGAAATTGGTATTGATTATATTCCCGGTGCTGCACCTGTGGCATGTGCACTTTACGTCAGCACCATCTGAATTAAAGGAATTACCGTACAACTGAGAGAGTTGTCGGAAATAGATTTTATTCTACCGAGCTCGTCATCATGAAGAGCTATGGTGTTATCATTCCTTATGTTTATTGATTACCGTGAACTAAGTAAATTGACGATTAAAATCTATATCCACTACCCAAGATGATAGATTGTTCGATCATTTACAAGGTTCTAGCGTATGTTTTAAAATTTTTGATCCTCGGCATGGTTATCATCAATTTCGCATCCGCGAAAAAAGATTATCTATTCCAATCACTACATCCGGTACTTGTAATGAACTGAGTTTCATGTGATGTCGTTTGGATTGACTAATACACATGTAGCATCCATAAATTTGGTGAATCACGTGTGTAGGCTGTAATTTGATAAATTAATGCTTGTGATCATTAAGGACCGTTTGTTTATTTGTAAGAATAAGAATGAGTTAATAATTATTTGTGTTGATCCCAAACTTAGATCGATTAAGCTTTGTGTATACGAGATTAGATCAAGTAATACACGTAGAGAAACCTTTGCTTATGAATAAAGTAACTAAGTGTTATGCGGAATTAACACTTAATCTAAAACACAAAGATGTTAAACAAACTTTCACTTGTATTAGAATAATCGAACTTGATTACAATGAAAGAGGTTTAACAGTCGAATACTTGTGAAAACTTATTATAACTGATATCAAACATTAACCTAAAAGATCTTCTTTTATAGATTAAGAAGTCTTGTACAAGAAGCTACGAATCAACTATTCTAGGTAAAGATAATAATAGAAAATACAATGTCGAGCTTATCTTTACCATATACAAATATAGAAACAAATAAACAAAAAGATTCGTATGAAGATATATTCCATCAGTGCTTGTCTTCAAGGCTGTCAGCGTTGACTTCTTCAAGTGTCAACGCTTGGCTGTCAGCGTCCAACTTCTTCTTATCAGCGCTTGAACTCTTCTTATCAGCGTCTAGTGAACTGACCCATAATTTATTCCCAACAATCCTCCCCTAAACTTGATATCTATTCCAATGATCAAGTTTCTGAATAAATACTTAAGGCTTAGGAGGAATCTTACAAAAACTTCCTATGTTGGTGATAAACATATCTAATTAAGTCCTTGGCCACGTCACTAGTAAAATCAATCTCCAAGGGTGTCTCCTTCATCTTCTCCAATATTTCTTTGGACAAGAAATAGTCAGCATCCACAAGTAGATACTCTGAAAACTTTGTAGAGCTCAAATGAAACACACCACAAGTAGAATAAAGCCTCCAATGAAGACCACTGAGGTCATCTTCAAGATCCTTCCATATGGCAGGATCTGCTTCCCTTGGATCACACAAAGTAAAAAATGTGTGCCATAGTCTTATTCCATTTGCTGAAGTAGGTGCTTCAGCCTTATACTTGGCCTCTATCAATCTCCATAGATGCACCAAGTCTTCTCTGTCTATGCTTGCAAAGATAGAAATAATTAAAGTGAAAGTGTGTACCTCCTTCCCAAATCTGCCAATCTTCCAGAATCCACACTCATCTTCATCAAAACTTATGATTGGATTTCTGGCATCTAGAGATACTACATTAACCAAATCTGAAGCTTCCAATGGAGAAAGCTTGAGATGCTTCCTTATGACAGTTTCATTTGGATAATACACATCCATATCTTTGGGAAATTGGAGAGGATCTCCTTTCTTTACTGGTCTTTGAGCAATCCTCATCTCCTTTTGAATCTGCATTTCTCAGCAAGCTCTTGTTTCCTTTCTTCTGAAAGAAACTGTAAGACATTATTTTCTTGCACATGCCTCCAAATAGGATGTGCCCTGTACTCTAGCTCCTCAAAAGATAAAGCCAGCAACTTCTTGTATGTCCATCCAGGTTGATGGCATCTAAGCAACTTGTAATACAATTGCCTTCTATCTCTTTTAAGCCAAGTCTTGACCTCTTGTGCATTATACTTCAAAATCACCTTTATATCATCTTGTACCCTGAGAAGAATTTCCAACCCCTAAATTTGATCTGATAAACTCATCCCTGGGTTGTCCATTACCTTATTTTCCCAAGCAAGGTACATTCTGGTGATTTCAGGAAGGTCAAAATCAACCTGCATCTTCAAATCACTCAATCTTTCTTTTGCCAACTCATCTCCATATTCAAGTCTTTCTGGATCTTCAATTATTTGAACACTTGAATCTGAGCTAGCTCCTTCTCTTTCATCATCACTCTCTTCCTCACTTTCAGAAGTGGCAACAAATGGTGATCTACCACTCCTCTTCAAATCTTCTTCCAAAAGTTGTGCAGCCAACTGTTTATCAAATGCAATTTGTGCTGCATCTTTCTTTGGAACATCTTCTTCAACCATAATTCCCTTACCCTTGTCTTTTGGATCAATAATTGGTAAGGTAGAAGAAGAAACCTGTGTTGACACTTCTTTGATGATTGTTGATGACTGGAATACATCAACACCACCTGCAACTTTGTCAGCGTTCAAGTTACCTTTATCAGCGCCCCGATTACCTTTGTCAGCGCTGGATGTGTCAGCGTTCAAACCTGTATCAGCGCCCATTGTTTCTGTGAAAGATCCTTCCAAGTTTAATGGAGTTACCTTGGACGTATCAATGACAGGATGCTTCTTCAGGCTTGTAAGAGCTTCAGCAATACCTAAGGATCCACCATCATGTGAACTCCTTTCACTTGCAGTACGTATAAGCTCATCCACTTCATCCTCCCCTTTGGAAGATTCCTCCATCCTACTCCTGCTACTAGGATTCTCCAAAACAGTTACCCGCTCCCTCAATGCTTGGAGTTCACGGCCCTGAGTATTGACAATTTGTACAAGGCTGACATTTTGCTTTTGCAAGCTAATGACAGCAGCCGTCAATTCATTCAATGTCATAGGTTCCAATCTGCCCTCAGCTAGAATGGGGATTTGACCTCCCAAAATAGAATCATAGGGCATGGATGAGGTCTTAATGATGTTGGGACTGTCTTGACCAGCAGCTAAGCCTGTGCCAATAGCCCCAGCCTCATCCATGTCACCAGCCACACTTGTGGAGGTGGTTCTCTCTGCAACAAGGCTAGGACCACTAGAGGAGAACACTCCAGTAGTCCTTTGGCGTTTATTTAACCTAGATTGTAATGGGGTGGAAGATGATGTAGATTGTGTGGGTGTGGGTTGGATAAGGGGTGTTTGGGATTGTTCATCAGCGTTGGGATTGGCTATGTCAGCGCCAACATTTTGAGTGTCAGCGTTGACATTGGCTTGGTCAACGTCCATGTTTTCAGGTGAAGGTAATGGTTCAAAGACAGGCTCAAGTTGAGGTTCATGGTCTGGTTGTGGTTGGGCAGCCTGAATTACTTCAAGCATGGCTTGGGGAAGAGGTATGGGTTGGTTTGTGGAGGCCATTTTGTCAAAAATGGTTTTCTTTTGCTTAGGGATCTCATAAAAATTGTCATGATCCCTAAGACAATATTCTTGTAAATCAAACACCATTTGCAAAAATCTTGGGTAAGCTAAAGTCATTTTACTTCCCTTATTCTTACACATCCCTTCAAAAATCATTTTTGAAAAATTATACTTAAGCCCACGTGACATACAAACCAAAGCACTTGCAATGGACCTGTTTATTTCATTAAAAGCAGTACATTTTGGACTTAAGCATTGTAGAAGGACATGTATCAAATATTTCCAATCTGAGGGAAATTCCTGCTTATGATATTTATTTAAAGTTTTATCAGCAGGAATAGGATAACCCAATTCCCTAAGACCTTGTTCTATTGTTGCAATGGCAAGGGTAGTCACACCATCAGCATCATTAAGACGCAAAGCTTGGCGAACCAAAGCTTTAGTGGCCACCCATGTTCTACCATGAACAGTAGATGTTAATGTAGTCACTCCATTAGCTGTTGTGGAACTTGCATTATTCCAAAACTGTCTAATGTGTGCGACAGAGACTAGTGGTTCATGAGAAAGTGCATACCTTATAGAGGATGCATTTAAAAATGCCACCATTTGTGAATACTGAGGGAACAAATCATTATCAGCGTCCAAGTAAGCTACCATATTATGTTGGCTCTTGAACTCCAATGTCAGATTGTTTGAGTTGAACTTTGGTGCCATGTTGAAAGCTGTTTAGGTTATGTGATATGGGAAAAATCTAGGAGAAAAATGTTAGACAAGAAAATATGAATACCCAGAATAAAAAGTTAGCCAAATTTATAGGAGAGATGCATGATTATGATTGGTAAAAAATGAGGCAGTTATATTCAAAGAGTAATGATGAAAATATTGAATCAAATATAACTTATCTCATGCATTAATTAAAAGTAACAACTCCCCAAAATTACGGCCAAAGATTAGTCAAAAATAACAACTGGGTAGGGCCCACTAGGTGTCAACGGTCAAAAATAGCCCATCAACGCCCAACGGCTATATTTTCTTGTCAGCGTTTGCCAAAAGCCTTGTCAGCGTCACGATTGGTCGTAACAGCGTTTGGAGAAAAACTTGTCAGCGTCTAAAAATAAAAACAGTTAAAAAGAAAAAGACCTTAACAAAGTAATTTATCCTAAGGGAAATATCTTGCAAGTTGATAATAATTACTGGGTGGCAAACACTGTCCACTTATGCACACTTGCTTAAGCAAGATAGACACAAATGTCCTCTAGTGTCCCTTGCTAACCAAAATACTTACCAACAAAGTTATTTCATAAAATCCTTTGTAACTCCCAAGTAAACCCATAACAAAAATATCCCCAAGTCTCCCAACAGACCACAACCAATTCTAGGCCAAAAATGTCTTGGCAGCATGCAAAGTTGATATACTATGCATGCTACAGTGCCTCATGGTTTAGTAAAACTAACCCATACTCACCTGTGGACACAATCTAGAATTGTGATAAGAGTATCATATGGATACCCAAAAGTCCTAAAGGTTCCTTAAACCTCCCCTTAAACTGTGATACATGAGTTTCTCAAAATATATATGAACATTAAAAATTTATGTCAAGATAGGAATATAAATATTCCAACCATCATCCATAAACAAAAACATGTCCAAATAGCTCTTCAAAGATCCATAAGCAACTCTGTATCCAATGGCATAAAGCCAACACCACCTACACATTTAGATTGAAAAACCACAAAACTAACAATGTTGCTGACAGCGCCCCGACAACACTTATCAGCGTTGAAGGAACTCTTGTCAGCGTTAGACAATAATATTTCTAACAACGGCAAAATAACACTTGTCAGCGTTAAATTCACCTTTGTCAGTGTTAGAAAAATAAAGTGGAAAAATCTAAATCATCACAAAGACCAATAATAATGCATTATCCTGTACATACTTTTAGAAAAGGTTCCAAAACACATATTAAGTGAGATTAACCATTCCAATATTTGTTACCAAATATTGAAATCTTCCAGTATCAAAAGGTTTAGTTAATAAATCAGCCACATTATCTTCTGTGTCTACCCTATCTGGTTGTATTAAACCTTTCTCAAAGCAATCTCTTATAAAATGATGCCTAATTTCTGTGTGTTTGGTTTTAGAATGATGTACAAGATTTTTAATAATGCATAAAGTACTGTTATTGTCTACAAAAATCTTGGTATGCATGAAATTATACCCATAATCCAACAGCTGGTTCTGAATCCATAAGACTTGTCCACAACAAGCAGCTGCAGCTACATATTCTGCTTCAGTTGTAGAGTTTGCCACCACTGTTTGTTTCTTGCATTGCCAAGATATCAATCTACTCCCAAGAAATTGACATCCACCAGTTGTGGATTTTCTATCAAACTTGTCACCACCATAGTCACTGTCCGAATATGCAATAAGCTCCAATGGAGAATCTTTTGGGTACCATAAGCCAAGATCTGGATAACATCTAGGTACCTAAAGATTCTTTTCACAGCAAAAAGGTGACATTCTTTGTGATTCACTTGATGGCGTGCACAAGCACACACAGCAAACATGATGTCAGGTCTTGAGGCTGTAAGATACATCAATGAACCAATCATTGATCTATAGTGCCTAACATCCACATATTTTCCAGCTCCAATTTTTCCCCAAGGGTGTTCCCTATCCATAGGAGTGGAAGCACTCTTTTCATGTGGAGAAAAACCAAATTTCTTCAAGATTTCAGCTACATACTTGTCTTGGGAGATGAAGATACCATCTTCTTTCTGCTGAACTTGTAATCCTAGAAAGAAGTTCATCTCACCCATTGCAATCATCTTGAATTTATCTGTCATAAGCTTGGAAAAGTCTTCACTCATCTTTAGATTAGTAGATCCAAAAATGATATCATCAACATAGACCTGAACAAGTAAGACATCCTTACCTTTCTTCTTTGTAAACAATGTCTGATCTATGGTGCCCCTTTTAAAACCATTTTCCACCAAGTAGGTGGACATTGTACCATACCATGCTCTTGGGGCCTGATGAAGTCCATACATAGCTTTCTTCACTCTATAAACCTTGTCTGGATTCTCAGGATCTTCAAAACCAGGAGGTTGCATTACATATACCTCCTCAACAATTGTTCCATAGAGGAAAGCACTCTTCACATCCATTTGATAAACAGTGAAGTTCATACAAGAGGCATAAGCTAGAAAAATTCTTATAGCTTCAATTCTTGCAACAGGAGCAAAGACCTCTTCATAATCTATTCCTTCCTCTTGTGTATATCCCTGAGCTACCAAACGTGCCTTGTTTCTGACCACAATACCCCTTTCATCTTTCTTGTTCCTTAGAACCCATCTTGTCCCAATTGGTCTCACATATCCAGGACAATCAACCAGCTCCCAAACATCCTGTATAGCAAATTGGTGAAGCTCATCCTGCATTGCTTCCACCCAACTAGGTTCTTTGAGAGCATCAAAAATCTTCTTGGGTTCCTGTTGTGACAGAAAACAGGCAAACAGACATGCTTGTACAAGAGGGGTATCAACCTTCTTGTGGATATTAGCAATGAAGCTATCATGAGTCTGGTGAGATCTTCTAGTTTGAACAGGAGTCATGATATTCCCAATGATTTGAGAGGGAGGATGATTCTTCAAAGTAGATCTAGGAATTCCATTTTCAAGAATTCTGTTGTCTTCAATATCATCCTCCATGTTGCTAATATCTTCTTCAGACTCTCTTCCATCTTGAACCTCTTCATTTATTCTTGAAGGTTCACCTTGTTCAAAAGTGGAAAAATGCTCATGAGTGTTGTCAACGTTGGAAGTTTGCTTGTCAGCGCTGGAATTACTTTTGTCAGCGCCAGAATCATTGTTGTCAATGTTTGAGCCATCAGCGTCTGAATTGGTCTTGTCAGCGCTAGAGTTGTGCTTGTCAGCGCCTGAATGACCATGCATGTTATCAACTGGTGGTATTGAAGAACCACTTTTATCCTTTCCAGCAGCAGCAGCAGCATAATACTCATCTGTCCATATAGGAAATGTAACATATTCTTGTATGGGAGATGACTCAACTGCTTGTGGTCCATCCTTCTTAGCAACCTGTGTACCTGAAACATTACCAATTCTCTTTTCCAAAACACTTGAAGTTACCTTCACAATGTCTGGATTAGTAACAGGCATATAATTTAAAGCTCTAGATAAAGGTTCCAAGTCAAACAACCAATTTGGACCACTTTCAGGATCACTAGGTTTACTTTCTAAAAACCTAACATGTACTTTTTCAAGTATACGCTTTTCCTTTTTAATGTAAACCCTATATCCTTTGCTCTGCACTGAATAACCCATGAAATAGCCTTCATCACCTTTTGCATCAAATTTATCAAGGTCATCACTAGTTTCTAAAACAACTACATGATAACCAAAAGGCTTGAGAAAGTCAATATTTGGCTTCCTTCCCCAAAGTAACTCATAAGGTGTCTTATTGTGTATTTTGTTGACCAATGCCCTATTTTGAACATAACAAGCTGTGTTAATAGCTTCAGCCCAAAAGGCTATAGGAAAGTGGGCATCAGCCAACATGGTTCTGGCTGCTTCAATTAGGGTTCTATTCTTTCTTTCAGCAACCCCATTTTGCTGTGGGGTTCTAGCTCTACTAAACTGCCTAGTAATCCCTTTCTTGGCACAAAAATCCTCTAGTAACTGATTCCTAAACTCACCCCCATTGTCACTTCTAAGAATTTTGACCTCATTACCACTCTTCTTTTCAATCTGAGTAATGAAATCAATCAAAATTTAGGCACTTTCACTTTTCTTAGCTAAAAAGAAAGTCCATGTAAACCTGGAAAAATCATCAGTGATGACAAAACAATATGATTTACCCTTCAAACTTTCTATATTAGTTGGACCAAAGAGGTCCATATGCAATAAGTGAAGTGGTTTAGAACTAGAGTGCACCTGTTTAGATTTGAATGAGACCTTGTGCTGCTTGCCCTTAAGACATGCAACGCAAGAGTGGTCATTGTGGAAAGCCTTTTCAGGCAAACCATCAACTAAACCAAGTCTCACAAGTCTATTGATATTTTTAAAGTTTATGTGCCCTAATCTCCTGTGCCAAAGATTACTTTCATCTACTGAAGCTTTAGCATAAAAACATGACATTGTATTATTCATCTTAATTCCATTAAGATTCACATTATATATGTCTTTATGCCTTGGTGTTCTAAATTCTATGTATTTCTCCTCAGGGAGCTTGTAATATTTGCTTAACACCAAGCATTTAGTATCAGTAAAAAGAACTTTATTCTTGTTATCACACACCTGTGATACACTAAAAAGATTATAGTCAAGTTCTTTTACCAGAAATACGTCTTCAAAACGTAAGTTGTTGGTGAGAAGAGTTCCTTTGCCTGTGATAGTTCCATATCCGCCCCCAAAGAGAACCTTATCACCATCTTCAATGGGAGTGAAGTTACTCAAGTAATCTTCTTTCCCAGTCATGTGCCTAGAGCATCCACTGTCCCAATATCCATAGTCATTAACCTGTTTTTGAATGCCCTGCACATAAGAAAACAAATTAGTTTTCTTTGGGAACCCAAGCCTTGGAAGACTTGGATTCATCTGGTTGTTCAACAAGAACAGACTTGGTTCTTATAACAACCCCATTTTCATCCCTTTTTGGATGAAATGACCAGTTAACCCCAATTGGTCTTGACATGACCTTTGAAATATAATGAAACCTGTTGCATGTCATACAAAGACCAGTAGAATTAGGGTTTTGGTCTTGTTTTGGTCTCCATGATAAGCTAGTAGAAGCTTTAGACCCCTTTCCCTGTGGTTGCAAATACCTAGGTTTGGCAGTGTGTCTGTCAGCGCTGAAATTGTTCTTGTCAGCGCCCCGATTGCTTTTATCAGCGTTGAACCTAGGGTTTGCTACAGGAACCCATTGCCTATTGGACCAAGTGTTTGTCTTTTGGAAAGGTCTTAGGCCATGTGTGTTAGACCCTCTAGAAAAGAATGGGGCTGGTCTAACAACTTGTGAACTTTTGTTCACAAAGGTTTTGTGTCTGACAGTGTTTGACCTATGTTGACTTTTGTCAGCGCTGAAATGGTTCTTGTCAGCGTTGACACTTGAAGCGTTGACACATTTGTATGCCAAATGTGAAAAGCTACCACAAGTATAACAGGCTTTTCTAGACATAGTCTTAGGTCTAGAAGCAAAGAAGCCTGTTCCATGGTTACTAACTTGGCTTTTTGGTGACCTAGTATTCCTATACATCTCTGCATACTTAACACTAGGTTTTCTAACAGTGTGTGAGCCAAGGTCAACAGCTTTGCCAGTGGTTGGGTGTGTGATTTTAATAGGTGTAGGATCATGGCTCGTGATTGGTGTGGGCTCATTTGGACTTTCACACAACAAACCTCCCTTAAGAAACAAAGTGTGGTTAGCTTTCTTCCACTCATCTAGGTCAGTCAGTTTTTGTTTATATTCTTCAACTAGGGAAGTCACTCTAGGTGGAGGAATAAATTCCTTCTCTTGGAATTCTGGCAAGCCAGTCCAAGATAAGTCCTTTGATTGGACACCATAGAAATCCCCAGCTGGTGGTGGAACACCAGTATAATCTTTCATCCCAATCCCACTCATGTCCTTAGAGTCTCTTTGTTTACTAACACACTCTCCTAGGGTTTGTGTGGCCTTATCAAATCTCTGGATTTTAAGACTCACATTATCTTTATTTTTGTTAGCCTCATCTAACTTAGCTATCAAATCAAGATTAACCCTGTTTGTGATATCTTGAATATCTTTACTTTGATGTAACTCATGTTTTAAGATATTTATTTTATCCTTTAGATCAAACTCCATTTTCTTATACTCAGCTACTGTCTTTTCTGTTTGGGTGAGAGCAATTTGATAATTAGATACTTTGCATCTTTCAGAACTTGCCTCATCTAATAATTTTACTATCTCCTTATTTAGTTTTTCAGTATTTAAACGACAACCCTTAGAACAGAAAGCATCATCATATACCTCATTATCTGATGAAGAGGAGGAGTGTGCCATGAGAGCATATTCAACATGCTCTTCTTTAATTTTAGCAACCAATGCTTGGTCCTCTTCCTTATCCTTAGCCAAAAAGTTCCAGCTCTAGTCCCATCCTCCAACACCATCAATTTGTTGAACAGCTACCATGGCCTTGGAATCTTGGCTCTTAACCATTTGGATTGAAGGCTTACCAGCATCAGATCTTCTTGGAGATCTACATTCCCTCATAAAGTGCCCCATACGATGACAATTATAGCACTCAACTTTGGATTTGTCAAATCCAGCAACATCCTTAGCATCAAAGGTCATTTTCTTCTTGAACCTTCTATTAAACCTGTTTGCTCTTAAACTTACAAGAGCCATAGTCCACTTGATGTCCATCTCTTCCAATTGCTCATCACTTATTTGCTCAAGATCCTCATATGTAATCCTTGAATCACTGGGCAAAGACGCAATGAATGCACACACAGTATCTAGATCTAAACCAGCAGGTTTAATTCTATCAGCGCCAAAATTGTAAGTGTCAGCGCTTGAGTGTGAGGCGTTGACAGGATGTAATCCAGCGCTGACAGGATGTGTTCCAACGCTGATAGGATGTGATCCAGCGTTGACACATGCAGATCCAGTGATTGGATGTCCATAGGAGTTCATGGAATCAAATTGACCTTCACTTTGTGAGAAGAAGGCCATGTTGCTACTAGAAGGTTTATTATCTTTCTCCAAAAGCCATTCATTCTCCAACAATCTTAGTTTGTTGAAGATGTCATCAAACCTAGAGGTTTTGTGGGTGTTATTGACAAGAATGGATCTTGCCTCAATCTTCCATATATCACCAAGACTTTTGAGAAAAGTAGCATTCAAGTCAGGGTCATCAATCTGTGTTCCCATGAAGGAAAGTTGACTTGTAATGTCAAGCAGTCTACTTCTCACACTGCTGAGATTCTCATTAGGTTGAGCCTTAAAGACAGCATACTCATGCATAAGTTGCTTCTTCTTTTCTTCTTTAGTATCAGCATTGCCACCATGTGCTACTTCAAGAGCTTCCCAAAGCTCTTTTGCAGATTCAAAGCGTTTGTACTTGTGCTGATTCTCATGACCCAAGGCGTGTTTCATGATGTTCAAAATTTTCATGTCCACCCTTTTCTTGGCTATATCTTCAGCAGATACAGCTCTTCCATCTTCAGGCCTTTCCTTCTTATCAGCTTCAGGACAATTAGGAACAGCTGACCTTGTGGCAATAGCATTAGCAATCTTTTGAGCTTTGTTGAATGTGTTCCCATATTCAACAATCTCCCAAAGAGTGTAGTCATGGATGGCTACATATTGCTCAAAATTGGACTTCCAAAGCTCGAGGTTCCTGGCATCAAACATGGGAATTTTGATACTAGGGTTTGTGGTGTTGCTTTGTAGCAAAATAGGAGCAGGAGGTTCTTCTGTGCCAGACATGATGTTTTTAGGGTTTTAAGAAATTTAGGGTTTCGTTGTTTTAGGGTTTTTGGTGTTTTAGGGTTCTTGCGTTACTTAAAGATCAAAAGTTTCTCAACAAGCTCTGATACCACTTGTTGATCCCAAACTTAGATCGATTAAGCTTTGTGTATACGAGATTAGATCAAGTAATACACGTAGAGAAACCTTTGCTTATGAATAAAGTAACTAAGTGTTATGCGGAATTAACACTTAATCTAAAACACAAAGATGTTAAACAAACTTTCACTTGTATTAGAATAATCGAACTTGATTACAATGAAAGAGGTTTAACAGTCGAATACTTGTGAAAACTTATTATAACTGATATCAAACATTAACCTAAAAGATCTTCTTTTATAGATTAAGAAGTCTTGTACAAGAAGCTACGAATCAACTATTCTAGGTAAAGATAATAATATAAAATACAATGTCGAGCTTATCTTTACCATATACAAATATAGAAACAAATAAACAAAAAGATTCGTATGAAGATATATTCCATCAGTGCTTGTCTTCAAGGCTGTCAGCGTTGACTTCTTCAAGTGTCAACGCTTGGCTGTCAGCGTCCAACTTCTTCTTATCAGCGCTTGAACTCTTCTTATCAGCGTCTAGTGAACTGACCCATAATTTATTCCCAACAATTTGTAGAATGCCCTGAGTCGGCCGAGTAGTGAAAACTTGTACCTTGAATATTTAACATGTGATTAAAGACTTAATCCTTTATATTATTTGACCGTGTGATTAATAGAAAATGGAATATATTGACTCTTCAAAAATTGGAACCATTAAGGCTTTAGGTTTTACCAAAAAGAAAATGGAAATATGTTTTGACAAATGTTTTAACAAAGGATTTTTAAGGGATTATTCCCTTATACACAAATCATTTAACTAAACTCCTATTTAGGGGTAAATGTTTGTGTATATCTCAAGACAACCTTAGAGGGATTGAGGAAACCGTTAAACCATGACTTAACATTTAAAACGAAAATTTTTGCTTTTCAACTAAGAACTTTTTTACCAAAGAATAAACGAAGGTTTTTCGAACATTTACGAATCTTATTAATATTTTCAATAAATCAACCAAAATCTTGTTAATTAAATTCAAATTTATTTTGAACATTTTTATAATTGGTCGAACTAAGAAATTAAATTTTTTTACGTTTACTTTCCATAAAAATTAAATATTTATTATTTAATTACTTGTAATAATTATCAACGCTTTAGACGTCGGATTGAGCAAAACCAATGAAGATAATAGTAAAGACGAGACTAAAACTTAGAAAATATGAAGAAAGAATTTTTATAATGAATACGGTCCTGATAATTATTTCATCAGGAGAAGTGAATGTAAATACTGACACATTATATAGAAAGGATAAAGAACCAATTAGGATATATTCCTTAATAATGACTGTGCAAATTAAATTACCGAGTAATTTAAATTATAGCCGATGCTTATAAGAAGGATAATATAAATAATAAAAGGGGGTTCGCGGCTAATGTGAACCATTAGAATTGAGAAGCCAATGGCGTTAAATGTTTTAAAAGGCCGTTTATGGTTGCCTAAATATAGAGGATTGTGAGATATAGTCATATTGAAATCTCGTAAGTATAAGTATTCCATTCATGTCATTTCTGACTAAATGTATCTTTATCTGAAGAAGTTGTACTAATGGCAAATTATGAAGGCAGGCATTGCATCATACATTAGTAAACGTCTAGCTATTGCAAAGGTCATCATCTGAATTTGATTCGATTTGGGTCATCGTCGACAGACTGACCAAATCTGCTAATATCATTCCTGTTAATGATAGATTCTTGATGAAGAAATTGACTCTTTTGTATTTAAAGGAGTTGTGTAAACATGGTGTGCCTGTATCGATCATCTCGATCAAGATCCTCGCTTCGCATAGAATTTCTAGAGATTTGCTCAGAAGTCATTGAGAATGAATCTTGATGAGAGTACTGTGTACCACCCCAATCGAAGGGATGAGGTAAAGTAACGATACAAAATACTATAAGTGCTGTTCTATGTTTGAATGATTGACCTTTGGTAATAAACTGTAAAATCGTTTTCCTTTGGAGAGATTATCATTGATAATTATCGTATTAGGATCGAGATCGAATCTTGTGAGGATATATATTAGAGCATCTGTAAGCAGGAGTTGGGATGAAGACACCCGACATACACCCATTGTGAGTTGGACATGTCTTTTAGGTTTAAGGTTTCCTATGATGGCGAACCTAACCTTACAAAATACTCGACCCGCGAGACCTGAAATAATTGTTGAAATTAGGATCTGATTATTGACTGCCAGTAGTGGACACGAGGTTATATGAATATGAAATGTAGATCTTGAAGTGCCAGATGGGTAGCGAAGTTAGGCCAAAAAAAAAAAAATTTAACCATGGAAAAATGAATTGATGATCTGAAAGATCATGGGATATAAGTCCCCGTTGTATGGGACCATTGAGATGATGTAAAAGATTGGTTTGAAAGGCATATAAGCTAGATCTACCCTAGGACTTCAAGAGCTGCGTGAATTATGTTTCGTATATCGAACTTGATAAAATGCCTATCAAGTGAAAATCTGACTATTCCTTAATGAAGTTTAGATCGGTGAAAAGTTGCATTCATCAGAAACCCGTGAACATCATGGATAGAGAAAGTAAGTGAACATTTAGCCCGATCTTATTCCCTTAGTTATGTTTGATGACACTCGCGTATTGTAATGAATTACACTTGTGAGAAAAGACCGAATGTGGAGGAAATAACCACATGGCTTTAACTCTATAAGAAGCGAGTAGTAAGATAAGATGATCTTTGAGGACAAAGATCCTGTTTAGGGGTAAATGTTGTGACAATCCGTCAGTTTATGGTCGATATTTTATTCTTAATATTTATTTGAAAACATTATTTTAATGTTATAATATGAACTCACTTATTTTTGGGAAGAAATTTGGATTTACGTCTTGAAGTAGCATCGACTACGTCCAAACCGGAGGATTCTCCGTTACGTGCTTATGTTTACATACACCGTTTTGGTGACACTCCGACATTTCATAAAATAAATTTATCCGCGAATATTATTTTGGGATTTTAAATTTGTGTTGGTTCATAAACTCACAAATTTACGAGAAGAGATTAGGACATACGATTATAATTTAACGTCCTTTACGACTAAACCGGAAACCTTAGGATTACGTATTTACGTTTTCGAACTCCGTTTTGATGAGACAAATTTTATTAGATTCGTTTTGTGCCGTTGATTCATCATTTATAAAAACGTTTTTCGTAAAACGACCCGAGGGCACGCAAATCGAGGAAACTAGAATCGAGGAATACCCGTAATTAGCGGGATGGGACAAAACAAGTTTATCCCACCCCACTAACACATGGGACCGCCAAGAGGACACCACATCCTTTGATGTGGCATCCTTACACTTAGCTAGCTTACACATGTAAGCTTAGCTTCACATTAAAGCTACTCATATCCACCAAACTATCAAAACCACTATCATTTAACATTTGCTTCCATTTTTACATGCAAACAACTCACACATACTCTCTCCCATCCTCCATTGCCGTCCCACAAACACCATCAAACACCCCATTTGATATTTTCTAGCCACAAGTTACATGTTATCTAGCCATATTATGGAGAAACCTTGAAGCCTTGATTGATTGGTGGCCATATTAACAACAAAGGAGGTGATTTGCTTGTGTCCTAGGGCTAATTTCTCAACAAACAATCTTGGTGGTTGATGATCTTGGAGATATATTTGGTGTTCATCAAGTTGTTGTCATCCAAAAACAAGATATAATCTTGGTTGGTAAAGAAGATCATCCTTTCCATTTCTCTTGTTATTTTTTTAAAGATCAAATGTATTTTCTTACTTATTGTATATGTATATGATGAATATATGATGATAAAAATGTTGTGTGGGGATCAAGTGTTGATAAATATGATTAAAAAGATGAATAACCATAAGAAACAAGGCTAAAATCATGCTTAAATTGTTGGCTGTATAAAAACAGTAAGTAACCAAGTCTTAAACTGATAAAATTGCACGGTGGAATACATTTACAGTAACTATTAGATGTCATACACATGTGAGAGTTGGCCATGCAATGGAGTAATCAAAATGAGTGAGATATGATCAAAACAAGATGAGTGTGCTAATCTGAATAGTCTGTTTTGTAGGGACTGTTGAAGATAGTTAGACATGGAATGATCAGTAGCTATAACTAACTTAATTGTAGCACATAATATGAAGTTTATGTCATCCAAAAATGAGCTTCTATCTCCTTATAGAACTCAAGATATGATAAAAATGGTGAAGATGAAACTAAAAATCAGATTTTGAAGAATTAATGTTTAATAGTATTATATAAGCACTCAAATAATATAGTATAGAATGTGAAATTAAAACCCACTAACTTATAAATTACATTTATATAAATATGTATAAGGTTAAATAAATGGACACTTTATAAAAATGGTAGTTGAATAAGATTTATAAGTTATAAAAACTATAAACATGATTTTTACGACTTTTTTGGCTATTACCGTAAAATTAACGTTTTTCGCCAATTAAAACTTAGACAATCAAACCCGTCTAATGTAAAGTTTTTAAAAGTCATATACTGATATATAAGTACCTAATACAAGTAAAAACCGATAAAACCCGAACTATATGACATACGGACATTAACAAGCTAAGTTAGCATATTTGGACTAATAATTTAACTAAATAAGTTAAACACTTATAAAAATTACTTATTGGGCTTAACCCATTTGGGCCCAACATGTAAAGTATAAATACTGATAATACAAGTATAAAGTGGATTAATACAAGTTAATGAACTTATAATAGGCTTATTGGACCTAAAACATGTAAATAGGTAAAACTAGTAAACTAGTAAAAAGTTACTAATACATAAACACTAAAATGAGTAAATAAGAATATATAAACCCACTTGATCATCATTATATGTACAAAATCATCATATGTATATTTGTTATTTTTATAAAGTCATTGGACAAGAGTCTAAGACGAGTATTATTTGTCTAGGTTTCCGTGATTGAAGCACGTACCGTACATCCGAATTGCCGATAACCCGCTTTCCCACATCAATGTGAGTTCATAGCCTCGCACTCTTTTAAATGTTTTTGTGAAATGTTTTATAAACCCGTGAGGGAGATAACATGTTAGTTTTTATGAAATAGGACACTAGTTGTCCCAATTGTTTGTTTATTGATTTGGACCCGAACGATTGTATGACCCGATGAATGATTATATGACCCGATAGATGAAATGAAATGGATTATTAAAGTTAGGTTATGTCACTAAAAGTCCCATTAGCATGAATTGTGAACTACCGGGATTTGGTAGACGCTTATGCATATAATAGTACTATTTGGGGACGATCACCCCAGTTCGCGCCTTGACGGTTGATCCCCGTCGTGCCACATTGATTGGTAAGCGAATTTATGTATGAGAAGATTTACACAAGCGTGATTATTGTGACGACACGCTAATTTAGATGGGCAAATTGAGTTTCGGGTTAGCTACCCGTTATTTGTTATAGTAAGGTAACAATGTCATGTGGCTTGTAATAATCCAAAAATAACGAAATACTGCTTTATGCCTGAATTATGATATATTGCCTGACTAGCAATACAGGGTCATATTATTGATATTATGTTCGTGTTTTGGTTTTACATAACCATATTCATATAACGGTTTTTATCTAACTCTATACAACATTATAAAACGTATTGTATGATGTTTTTTTACGACAATGATTCGTATAATGATTTTGAAGGCAAAAGCATATATTATGATTTTTGATAAAGATTTGTATAAAATGACTTTGGCTATTTTTAAGGCCTATTAAAAAGATTTGTATAAAATGATTTCCGGTAAAAACTATATACCGATGATATATTGATGGATTTTATTAAACTATATGAATTCACTCGGCGTTATCGCTGACCCTTTTCTTTTAACATGTTTTGTCTCAGGTACTTGAAGGTAATTCTCGGGAAGACAACAAGAATTCATGGCCCGCACTTAAATAATAATTTCCATTCAAATGCTTTGTAAAACCTGTATAAAATACAATGACTTAGGACCTATGTAAATCTGATATTTATGAATGGAAATGCTTTATTATTAAACGACGCGATTTTTAAGCGTTGTCTATGATGTGAGTAATGTGCTATCTCGTAACACCAACGAGTCTTCCGCTGAATTGAATTGTGTAAATTTTGGGGTGTTACACATCGGATAAGGTTTGGGTCAAGGCAGCAAATATAATATCATCAACATATATTTGTACCATAATCATATCTTTACCTCGTTTCTGAATGAACAGCGTGGGATCCACCTTGCCTTTAATGAAGCCTTGAGTAATGAGGAATTGTGACAATAGATCATACCATGCGCGTGGAGCTTGCTTCAACCCAAGAGAGCCTTCTTAAGCTTGTACACATGATTAGGATATTTAGGATTCACAAAACCATCCAGCTGTTGAACATAGACCTTTTCCTTAATTTTACCATTCAGAAATGCCGTCTTCACATCCATCTGATAGACGATCATATTCACGTGGGCTGCATAAGCGATGAATAGTCTAATACCTTCCAAATGGGCAACAGGTGCAAAGGATTCCATAAAGTCGATGCCTAATAACTGCTTGTACCCACGAGCTACTAGTCGAGCTTTGTTCTTCAATATTCTCCCTAACTCGTCGAGTTTCACCTTGTAAACCCATTTCAAAGTGAGTAACTGCACTTGATCCAGGCGTGGGAAAAGTTCCCATACTTCAAGATGTATAAATTCATTAAGTTCTTCTTGCATAGCTTCTATCCAACAGGATTGAGTAAAAGCTTCTTGCCATGTCTTAGGTTCAACTTCAGTGAGAAAAGCATCAAAATGACAAAACATTGCATTTTCTTGTAACTGACTTCGTGTGGATACCGGACGATTAGGGTCACCAATAATAGAATCTATGGGATGATCCTTTGTCCACTTGCTGTCATGTTTATGAATCCGTGGATTGGAGTAAACCGTAGTAGGATCTCCCTCTAAGGTGGACGACCCAGCTTGATTATGGTCGGGAATTGGTACACCAAAGAATGGAAGTTCAAGCATTTGAGAGAATTCCAAATCGTGATCATCATCATCCTCTTCATCATCAATAGGTATTACATGGGTAGTTGAAACATGTGTTGGTTGAGAATTACTCTTTGAAGGTATATCTTGACCAATTATAGGTGCAGATGTGTCTGATTGTGCTTCGGTTGCTGGAGCGACAACTTTGGTTACCCGAGCTATTACCTTAGGTTCTGGAGCAACAATACTTGGAGGAGTAAAGAATTCATCAAAGAACGGTTGAAACAACGTATCCCATTCATTCCTAGAAGGTGGTGTAAATGATGATGAAGTAGGGTTGTTTGGGACAAGACCAGAACTAATGTTACTGGGTCCCATTTCATTGCGGGTTCAGAGCTGCTTTGCTCAGAAGCCATAGCTGTCAGCTCATCAAAATCAACATTCATAGTTTCGAGGATCTTTCAAGAATTACGGTTGTAGATTCGGTATGCCTTCTTTGTGGGTGCATAACCAATGAAGATACCAATATCAGCCTTGGGTTGAAGTTTTCCCAAATTATCCCCATCATTATTTGGATAGCAAAGAGAACCAAATACATGAAGATATGATAAATCTGGTACTTTTCCATGTAGAAGCTCATAAGGTGTTTTACCATGGCGTTTACGAATTAGTGACTGGTTTTGGGTGTACACTGCTGTAGAGACTGCTTCTGCCCATAAAACAATGGAGCCTTTGCGTAAATTAACATAGTTTGAGCAGCTTCCATAAGTGTGCGATTTCGTCTTTCAACGACACCGTTTTGTTGTGGAGTGCGAGCAACGGATGTTTCATGAGAAATGCTAACTTCTTCATAATAATCACGCAATATTTGATTCACAAATTCAGTTCCATTATATGTACGAATGCGTCGGACAGTAGCGTTGAGACGTACTTGAATCATCTTGAGAAATCCGATGATGAATTTCGGTGCCTCATTTTTTGCTGTAAGAAATTTCACCCATGTAAACCGAGAGTAATCATCAACAATGAAGAGGATGTACCTTTTACCACTAAGACTTTCAACACGCATTGGCCCACAAAGATCCATATGCAACAAATAAAGTTTCTCTTGGTTGGTGTCTTCAGTCTTGGGTTTGTATGATTTCTTAGTGCTTTTCCCCATTGTACACGCGGAACACAAATGGTCCTTATGAAATGTAAGTTTAGGAAGACCACGAACAAGGTTGTTTTTCGCCAAATGATTAATAGCGTCAAAGTTAAGATGAGATAACCGTCGATGCCATAACCATGACTTAGTCTTCGATGCTTTGGAGAGAAGACATACGGGAGAAGCGGCCATCATGTCTTGTAGAGACAAAGTGTACAAGTTATTCCCTCGAGTACCTTTCAATAAATCAACCCCTTCCAAATTACGAATGAAGCAGGTATGCTCTCGAAAAGCAACTTCTAGGTTGGCATCGCAAAATTGTCCCACAGAAAATAAGTTGTGACCGAGACCTTCCATATAATACACTCTTGAAATTATAACATTCCCAATATGATATTCACTATAACCCATTATCTTTGCAATATGATCATTTCCAAATCGAACAGTACCATGAAACTTGCTGATAAAATTTCTGAGCTGAGAGCGATCTCCGGTCATATGTTTAGAGCAACCAGAGTCCAAATACCAGAGAACAATTTGGACCACCTGTTTTCAACAACAACAATAGACAATGCATTGGAAACTATTGGTTCCAGAGTGTTAGCAGATACAAATATAAAATTATCAGAATTGCTAACATTTGTGTGACCCTTAGATTTCCAGCGTTTCTAATGTGATTTTTAGCACTAACAGGTTTTATTGTTCCTATTTTCTGAGGTTTTGGGGTATTAGCGGGCACTACAGTGGGAGTAGACCTATTTAAAGGGCACTTTGTTCCTACAGTAGTGTCGGTGTTCCTAATTAAAGGACACGCTTGTGTTTTGGTAGCCTTGGTACTCCTAGTTAAAGGGCACGCTTTCTTCGCTTTAGTGGGAGTGATCCTAGGTAAAGGGCACGCATTTCCTACTATAGTGAAAGTTCTACCAGTGGGGCGCCACATCCAACCAACTTGGGTTAACACTTTCCCAGTCGGTTTCCATTCTAAACCATTTTTTCGGGCATACATCTCATTCACATGGTCAATAAGGCAAGAATCATGACGACTAGAAAACATACATTCATTGCAATTCCAACATTTCAAATTAGAATTCACTGTAGGCTTAGAACGTTGCACAATCGCAGAGCCTTTAGGTTTAGCTACATGATTCTTTTTATTCAAAACAGAAATAACATTCCTAGGGTGGGCTTCTACTTTCTTCTTCTCTTGACTTCTAGATGGGGGCAAGATCCTATCATTCTTCTTGTTTCTTTTAAGCTTAGATCTTTGAGCCTTAGTAGCGGTGATTACTCCTGTAGAAGGCAACACGGGAATATTAGAAGCTGGTTTTGATTTAGCCTTATCTTTAGTGACCAATGTTTGAGATGGTTTAGTCCTAGGGCCCTTTTTAAGTGGTGTGACAGTGATAAGGTTCCTTTTTATTGCACTAGAGGATGATGCTGAGACAGTGGCTGCGTTATCCACAACATTCTTACCTTTTAGGGTACGAAGTGTTTCTTTTAACTCAGTCAAAGCCAGATTTTTATCACAAATTTGTTCCCTCAAATCAGATATTTCCACCGACTTTCAATTCAATTGTTCAATCAATGATTGATTCTGTGCAGTGGTATTAGCACATGCGGGCTTTACTGAATCGAAGATTTGTGTATTTTTCTGTTTTAAGTTATCAACTTTGGACAAAATCTTGGAAACTCAATTATCTAGATCAAGTTTAAAATTCTCAGCGGCCTCAAGTACGTTCATACAGTTAAGCTCCTTAGATTTATCTATGTCTATCGGCAATGATTTAGCAACCTTGTCACTTGGCTGACGTTGTTTTGATTGTAAAGTCAATAGAAAATTCTTTTGAAAATTTGCATCATCGATATTAACACCTTTGAATGACGTTTCAAAGATTTCTTGAATAAATTGTTGCTTGCATTCAAGCGAAATACAATGTGTTTGAATCTCATCAAAACGTTTTGAAAGCGAAGAATACGAATCTTGAAGCTTTAAAAATTCAGCGTCAGATTTATGACAAGTACTATCTACCACATTATCCACATATTCAACATTATGCATAATAGAATCATTATCAACACTTTTAATCACACAGACGGGGACAATATCATGAGACATCACTTGCTTCAGAAGCTCATCATTTTGACGTGAAATTCGTTCAATTTCAATTAAACCGTTTTCATATGCATCATCCATTTCATTGAAAACGCGTCTAACTTCTTCTATTTCCAAAAGCAATTCTTGATCGACATTGCGAAGACAAGATTTAATATTGTTTACGAATGGAACAATTTCGTCTCGAAATGCAGCTGTAGTGTGCTTAAAATTCCATTCACCTTCCGTTATGGCCGAAGACGTCGTACGTTCCACAATGACCTTGTCAAAATCGGCTAAGTGTTGGTGCACCGCATTTAAACTATCGGATGCCTTACTTACCGGTGGAATTAACTTAGTTAAATTCTTGTTGACAAGTGTAGGAGACGTACTAGGAAGGTTTTCGGTTGATAAACTTTGGGGCACAAACGATGTTAATTGAGATAATTCCTTTTGTAATCGAATACGAGTCTTTTTATCAAATTGATCTTTATTATGCTTATCATAATCAATCTTATGGATTTTTGAAAGCATTTTAGAATGAGTTTCTTCCACAAGGTTAAATCCGAGAAATAATGTTGAAATCCCCTAAATTATGTCCTCGATAAACCAAAAAATCCAAGTCAAAATTACACACGGTTAAAAATTTCCAAAAATACGTTTTTGAAAAATGTTTGATCGCAACACTTGATCACAGTGGGGATCGTACTCAGATCGTGACAAGTGATCGCACTCCTTGATCGTGACAAGTGATCACACTCCTTGATCGTGACGAGTGATCGCACTCCTTGATCGTGACAAGTGATCGTACTCGGATCGTACTAGTGATCGTACCCAACTCGGATCGCACTAGTGATCGTACCCAACGATCGTACTCAGATCGTACTAGTGATCGTACCCAACGATCGTACTCGGATCGCACTAGTGATCGTGGCCTGTGATCGTAGTGAGTGATCGTGGCCTGTGATCGCAGTGAGTGATCGTGGCCTGTGATCGCAGTGAGTGATCGTGGCCTGTGATCGTGCTCTTGGATCGCAAGTAGAAACCCCAGGTTTATGCGATCATAATACACAGATCGTACTGTGGTTACCACTTTTCTCGGACAGTACAAAACACAACAAATTCGAGATTCTAAGCCTAAAAATGAATCAAACACCAAAAATTTTGTGTTTTTAATCAATATAACAATACCAAATCACTACAACAAGTAAGTAGATGAAGTATATCAAGATTAAACCATAAAAACACAAAAAAAAAATTGTCAGAATGTTTTTAGGATCAAAATAGGCGTAGGAATCAAGAGCACACACACAAAAACCAAACAATCGGCTCTTGATACCATTTGTAGGATATTGTAAATCTAGCTTATGTTTTAGAGAGAGAAAGAGATAGAAATATGGTAAGAACACACACACAATTTGACAGAGAAAGTATGAAAACACACTTTTACTATGTGTAAAGTTATGTGAACCAACACCCTCTCCATCTAAGGAGATGGTTTATATACCAAGCCCATAAGATGGCCTTGGGCTTACAATTGGGACGACCATACAAGCATGGACCGGGCTTTTCCTTGTTTGATATTGATACAAGGCTTTTGCCTAGTAAGAAAATTATCGTTGTTCCAGTCTCTTCGAATTGAAAAATGGATTAACGTGCGACTCACTGTCTTTTGGTGAGAAACAAATGTTGTGTCGTTGTAGTAAAAGGAAAAGGTGCAAAAACTTTAAAGTAAATGACGATAATTAAAATCTAAATTTAAGTTAAAATAAATGACGAGAAATTAAAAGCGTGACGAGAAATTAAATTGGCACTAATTAAAGTAAATGATGCAAACTTAAAACTATCCTAAAGACAAACTTAAAACGCAACTAAAACTTAAACTAAGGCAAGGCTTAAAATAAATCTAAGGCAATAAAACTTAAAGTGCGACTAAGAAAAAGGCGGGAAAAGTAAAGCTTAAAAATTCAAACTTAAAAACAGAAACTTAAAAGAACCTGAAAACATCTCATTCGAAATAATCACTCGTTCGGAATGTTACCTTCGTTCGGAGTAATTCTTCTTCACTCGGAATATTTACCTCATGCGGAATAAATGGCTTATCTGGAATATTTGAACAAAACTCTTATTCGGAATAAAAGCTTTATCCGGAATATTGATTATTCCGAATAAACAACCTTCAAACCCTTCATCCGGAATATTCCGAATAAACACCTTGATCCGGAATACAAGTTATTCCGAATGAAGCCTTGATCCGGAATACTGATTATTCCGGATGAACACCCCTTGATCCGGAATATTCGTTTTATCCGGAATAAATCCTTTCGTTCGGAATATATCACAAAACTAACCAATGAATCCTTCGTTCGGAATATCCATTGATCCGGAATATATTGATGATCCGGAATATTTGCTTCTATTCGGAGTAATCAACAGAACTCCTTTATCCAGAATTAACTACCTGATCCGGAATAACCAACAAACAGCCTTCATCCGGAATAAATGTGCTTTGTTCGGAATAACCTGGAAATAAACAGTAGCGAAGAACACGGGACAAAAAAGAAACGAATCTAGACAATCACTAATCAAAATCAACCAAAAGATTAAACCAAAACAACCAAAAATTATCTAATAACAATAACCAAACAATCCAAATCAATAAAACTAACAATCATAACCAAAATAATCAAAACCCACTTAATCTAATTAATAAAAACTCAAGAACATAAGCATAAACATAAAGATTAAGATCAAACAAGAAAGGTAGATGAGAGATTAACAATAAAGATAAAGATTCAACAAACATAAAAGTAACTTACTTGGAATTAAAGGAATTCAAGGTGCAAGACAATTAAGTAAATGACATGAATTTAAATGTGCAAAAATTAAAGATGGAAGAGCATAGTTTGTCAAACTAGCCAACAACCTAAACAAATGACTAATGAGGTGTATTTATAGGGGAGGAGGGGATTAGTGGAAGGAAGCTTCCTCCCCTCTTTCTTCTTTCTTTAATTATCTTTTAATCCTTCGTCTTTAGCCTTTAATCTTTTAAATTCTTCGACCTTTCATACTTTGTCTCGGGATTACTTTAAACTCGTCTTGTGATTTCTTCAATAAATTAGACTTGAGTTCTTCGGCTTTTAGTAAACTTCCGTCTTTTGACTTTTTCTTCGATAAATCTTCAGAATTGGTCTTGGACTTCCGTTCTTTTTACACTCTTGATTTCTTGAATTCGTCTTTTGTCTTTTTCTTCGATAAAAGCCCGTGAATGCCCGTGTTTTCTCCCCTTTTCACATTTTCGTTCTAAATCACAATAAAAACACAAACCTCGCATAATTCCGACATTTACGACATAAGTTACACGTTTTGGCTTGGTTATTATTGTAATTAAGTGGTAAAAAGGATGGGTGTTTACACACCTATCAGATATATATAAAGATATCTAGACTACGAGCTACTACTAATATATTGTCGGAGTGACCGAATCTTCCTAAATACGTAAAAACGTATTTCCAACAGTTCTTTTACCTAGAAATACCACAATCATATGAACCAAATGGGTATTTAGAAATAAGCTTGATGAGAATGGTGTAGTTGTTGGAGATTCACTTTATGTGATGATATTTAAGAATTCCCATTAGTTATCATAGTCACTCACGCAAAGACTAGACTAGGAAACGATGTATAGTATGTATGCGTGAGTGACTATAAATACCCTTCCAAGGCTTCCAAAGAGGGGTTGTTGGTTGTGTTCGATTTGTCTACAAACTTAAACCACAAAAAAGCAAAAAAATTTCAAGATTTGAGCTTGATTAAATCAAAACCCACGAAAAGCAATCAAAACAAACACAAGAACAACCAATCAAACCGTGCTCTGATACCAACTGTAGGTCCACGTTTTCTTAGGATTTTTAATGTGTTGTAATGATCTAAAGAGAGGGAGAGAGATGAAGAACTAGAGAGGGAAAGTTAGAGAGAGAAAGGAGAGAATAAGAGAAAGAAAGATTAGATTTGTGAAATGGGAACCAACAACCCCTCCTAACATGCTAGGAGGGGGTATATGTAGCCCACCCTACATGTGGGATTTATGGGTTATATTGTTACATAGTTAGATCACGAGCCCATAATATGTATATATCGTTGGAGTGACCGATCCTTTCTAAATACGTAAAAACATATTTCCAACAGTAGTGTCTCATAACAAGGCTAGAATTGTAGCACAAGGTTATAATCAGCAAGAAGGAATTGATTATGACGAGACATATACACCGGTTGCTAGGTTAGAGTCTATTAGGATCCTTTTAGCATACGCTTGTGCGTTTGACATTAAGATTCAACAACTGGATGTCAAGATTGCATTTCTTAAGGTTTTGATCAAAGAGGAACCAGATCATGTTTACAAGCTTAAGAAAGCTCTTTATGGTCTTAAGCAAGCACCCAAATATTGGTATGATAGACTTAAAGAGTTTGTTGTAAAACATGAGTATACCATGAGAATAGTAGACAATATACTCATTAAAAATAAGAAAGGCCCTCACCTTATCATTGTTCAAATATATATTGGTGACATTATATTTCATTTAACTTATCAAGAAATGTGTGATGACTTTGCCAAAATCATACATGACGAGTTTGAAATGAGCATGATGGGTAAACTTAATTTTTTTTAGACTCGAAATTAAACAAATGGACGATGGTATTTTTTTTAATCAATATAAGTATGTTAAAAAAATGCTAAAGAAATTTGGATTAGAGGACTCTAAGCCTATGAAGACTCCAATGGCTTCGGATACTAAACTCACGATTGATGAAGCTAGTAAGTCGTTCGACAATACCAAATAAAGGGGTATGATTGGTAGTTTGTTATACCTTATGGTGAGTCGACCCGATATTATGTATAATGTTTGCCTTTGTGGTCCCTTCCAAGAGGATCCTAAAAGCTCTCACCTTGAAGCGGTTAAGCGCATCTTCCGAGACATTAAAGGCACTATACATTTGGGATTATGGTATCCCAAAGGGACCGACGTAGAAACTATAATATACGCCGAATCGAATCATGCGAGAGACTACGTAGATCGGAAAAGAACTAGTGGCATTTGTACCTTAATGTGTTGTTTTGTAACTTCTTGGTTCTCCAAGAAACAAACCGCTCTCGCTATTTCCACCATGGAACCCGAGTATGTGAGTGCCAAAAAAGCTTGTCAACAAGCTATATCGATGAAGCAAGCTCTTGTTGACTACGAGATCACACTTAATGATGTTCCCATCATGTGTGATAATAAGGGTGCAATGGACCTTAGTAAGAATCCCGTACAACATTCACGAACCAAACACATAGAGATTCACCATCATTTCCTTAGGGATGATGTTGAAAAGGGGAACATTACTATAGAAAAGGCCCCATCGACCTAAAACTTAGCCGATACTGATGAAACCAAAATTTACGGATCGATTAAGCTTACTAGGAATGCATCATGTTCATATGATAAACATAGTAGAATAAAACACGACACATGAACAAGGTGTTATGGACAAGATGATTTTCTCCCAACGTTACTTGCATTAAAAAACACAAATAACATCTAGGCGTGTATACATTGAATCCCACGCCTAGACACACGAATTGCTTGTAGGTTACAATGTGAATGATAGTTATGAATAAAAACTACGTAGGGTATGTGTTTATATACTACACATAACCCTTGTTACAAGGAAACTAAATAAGATATCTAGTAAATAAGATATTCACCAAATAAAATATTCACTATTTCTTTTATTCTCTTGCAATATATCTTCTACAAGTTTGTCCACCGGCTTGTAGAATCTTCACTTTTCAGATTTAGGCCTTGTCTTTTAGTTTTGACACATCAACTCATAATACTTTATATTTTCGACCCAACAATCTTCCCCTAGTTGATGATGTCAAAACCCTTTGTATATGGCACATGACCTTCAAACTGTTTCCCCTTAAGTATAGCACATATTCTTCCCCTTTTTGACACATAAATAGAGAATATGTGAAAGTATGTAATCTTGAAGATTCTCCAAAAGTAGCTCTATGTAATGCCCTTGAAGAAAAATAAATACAATAATCTTGAAGTAGAAGTAGAATAACTCAAACCTGTGTTCTATGTCTTGCACTATCCATGTGACGTCGAACTTATATGACACAGAAAATATAAGTAGATATTGATCTCTTTGTCAAAATCCTCATCCTTTGTGAGACACTGAGCACGATAATGTAACTCCTTCAAGTGATAGCAAGGTATCTAGTTGCTAGATTTGACAAGTCTTCGTCACCAAAAATTTAAAGCACGAACAAGTTATCTTCAAACCAATAGGATGCTATCCACGATTTAAAGATATGATAAAACACAAACTCGCGAAAATCTACTTCGAACACCAATCGTATTATAAACATTCTTCTCCTTAACCATATACTTCTTCTAAGAAAAATATTTTTAATCCCATTCAATCTATAACAAAAGATTTAGAAGAGATATTTAGATAGAGAAAGAGAAGAAAAGTAGAGAGAGAAACAAGAGAGAATTTGGAAGGTTTATCTTTACTAGAGAGAGAAAGTAAAATGAACCAACACCCTCTTCCACATGTAGAAGAGGGTTATATATGCCACGACTCTAAGGCATTTGTGGGCTTCATCTTGGGCCGGGCTTGGCTTTGTTTTGGGCTTACGCCCCTAACTTATACAATATTAGCTTAAAGTCCAATCCTGGTTTTCCCGACTAACCTATTACAATACAAGACCATTTAACGACTAAGATGACCTATTACATTCTTGTTCGACTATATAAAATATAGGGCTAACAATCTCCCCCAATCTATCAGTCATCTTAAAAGCTTAAAAAGCATAAGATGATTGAGTGAATACATTCTTGTAGAGGAGATCTTCCTGCTTTGGTCTTGTATCTTGGTCTTGATCTTGTTTGTAACAGCTTTGTTCCTTTATGCTTTCGTGATCTTTATCTTGAGCCTTTGTCATTTGACTTTGAGTGCTTGAGATCTTCATCTGTACTCCTTGTGACTAAGATGACCTATTACGTTCTTACATTTTCAGGTATCTTGATTATCACCATCTAGTGCTCTTGTGACTTCTGAATCGACATTGGTTGCACAGCTACGCCACCTTCTTGATATGCAGCAACATATATAGACACGGATGAAATGGCTTTGAACATTTCACCCTAACTCGGTAGCGTTTTACCTCCGGTCGGTGAAGACCGTTAAACGGTATTAAATACCGTACCTGTGATCAGGTAGATTCGATTTAGAACCTCCTTGACAGGGTTTCCCGGTGGTAGTAGCCAGTTTTCTTTACTCGACCGTCTCAAAGCAGACTGCGAACGTAAAGAGTGAATAAAAAAGGATTCGGTTATTCGTTTGATTAGAGTCGTCAATTCAGAATTCCTAGAACAAGTTTGATTCTATAAGAATCGCACTATTGTTGCTTTCCAGTTTGCCACAAGCTCGATTCATAAGAATCTTGCATGTTACCTACCGCAGTGCTGTTTGATGTTGACACTGGAAGGATTTCCATTCGTCACTGTGAAAATAGTGTCACTCTGAATGTTCTGGCAAGATCACACGGATTTTGCGAAGAAACCTGGAATCAAGTTTGAATCAATTAAGAATCCAAACTTAGTTGCTTTCCAGTTATCACAAGTTTGATTCGTATAGAATCGCACAAGTTACCTACCATGAGCTTGTTTGATGCTGGCTCAAGCAGGATTTCCATCTTCATTGTGAATCGTATCACTCAAATGTTCTGGCAATATCACAAGGATAATGCGTAGGACTTGATTGTGTCCTAATGAGATGATAAATTGATCTTTTTTGGCTCTAGACTCAATAAGTGCATTTTGGTAATCGGAGGCTGGAGCAGACTGTCGCCTTTTCAATATTAACTAACTCGAAGTGAGAAAGTCAATAGATACGTGTTGATCTCCGTGACAATGAGACAAGTTTCTTTTGAGAGAAACTCGAATGGCTGGGAAGGGTTGTGCATTGCATCACTGGGTCCATGATGACTTGTCTTCAATAGATGTATTGACCCGGTTTCTGCCTAAGTTGCATAGAATATTCAACTCCTTCAATGCTTACCAATACGTCGTCATTAGCACCTTGTTGTGATTGTTCTAGTGCTAACTTAAGTAATTGGTCCGCATTCAGCTTCATTCAACTCCATCTTTCCTAAGGACAACTATTTCTAGCTATGGAATGTCCTTGGGTAGATCCCTCTGGTTCTGGTTGGATCATAGGACTTAGTTTCCTATCCTAAACCACCTTTTGACTCCATCGTTCCGTCGTGGATAGTAGGTTGTTTTGGGTAAAGATCGTAACCATAAAACCATTGAAAACCATTCAAAGTGCTTGATAAAAATCAAAACTTTTAACACTTTGAAAGTTTTATCTTTTCGAAAAGCTCCCCTACACACATGCATCGATATACGAAATAGTTTGGCATGTGAAGGAAAGAGTTGCACTTGAGTCTTTAAGATCACTTGTTGCGATATATTACATTTTAATCACATTTTCTCCCCTATCTCTAATATTAAAATATAATATTAGAGATACCAATAGATTAAAATATGACAATTTCCGAAAAGTCGACGGGAGAGAAACATGTGTGCACGCATGAATCATGGAACATTTTTAGTCGGGACGCTCCCCCTCAACAATATATGTGTGTCTTGAAACAAAATTTGACAAAATTTTAGAGAAACGACACCACAAAATATGTTGAGGTATGGAGTTGAGATGCCTTTACCGATAATATATATGACAGATTTAATCACATTTTCGGAATGTGTTGGATACATAAAATATGACAATTTTAGAGATGTACCCAACAACATTAAAAGGCTTGATTTTAAAACGCTCCCCCTCAAAAAGTGATCAAAATAACATATGACATTTTGAGATAAAAATCTATTATGAGGAAGGGAGTGTTGAACACACAATTTTGAAAGATTTAGAAAAACCTTTTGAGAAAGTCTTGAAAAATTGTGTTCAACGGTTTTAAAATAATCAGGATAGAAGACTTATCTTCTATTGCTTAGGGAAAGCACACTGAAACGTACACTCCCCTTTCGGGTCCGTTTTTCATGAGCTCAAAACTTTGATTGTTTTGTGACTAGCTCATGACCGAGGAAAATAAATTTCCCGTTGTAAAGGATAAGTTATCATCCGTGATAAACTTTCCTTAAGTTGAAATTCGAGTTCTAAGCTGACATTTACTTAGAAATCGTTTTTCATGAACTTAAAAACTTTGAATGTTTTTATGCGAAGCTCATGACCACGAAATATGATTTTCTCGTTAAGAAGGATAAGTTATCGTCCGAGATAAACTTTCCTTAGTTGAGGTCCGAGTCCTAAGCTGTGATGCGCTTAGAAGTCATTATGAGAGAATATCAAGCAGCTTCATTTGCCAAAACCTCCAAGTCTTCTGGAGCCATATACTTCATACCAAGACGGCCAACGAGATACGCAAACCTATCTTTCGAGAGAGCTTTTGTAAACAAGTCTGCCAGCTGGTACTCAGTTCTGACAAAGTATAATTCCACGATGCCGCGTTCTACTTGTTCCTTGATGAAGTGATATCTGACATCGATGTGCTTGGTGCGTGAGTGCTGAACCAGATTGCAAGATATGGCTATGGCCGACTTTGAGTCACAATACATAGGTATTTTATCAAAGTGGAAGCCATAATCCGTGAATTGAGTTCTCATCCAGAGGACTTGAGCACAACACGCGTATAGAGCCACATATTCTGCTTTAGCTGATGAGAGCGAAGTGCAATCCTGCTTCTTTGACGACCAACTGACAAGCTTGTCTTCTCCTAGAAATTGTATGCTACAAGAAGTGCTTTTACGACTATCAAGACAACCTGAGTGATCAGAATCTGAAAAAGCCGTTAGATGAAAACCGGTTTCCCTCGGATACCAGAGTCCCATGTGAATGGTTTTCTTAAGGTACCGAAAGATCCGTTTAACCTCTTTGAGGTGCTTTTGAGTAGGTCTGGCTTGATATCGTGGACAATAGCATGTGGCATGATGAATATCAGGCCTGCTGGCTGTAAGGTACATAAGTGACCCGATCATACTACGACATCGCGTTTGATCTACGGGATATGAGTACAAGTCAGCGTCTAGGGATGTGGTCGACAATGGTGTACCAACGCGAGCACATGAGGTCATACCATGCTTTTTAAGTATCTCTTGAGCATACTTAGCTTGGTTAATGAAGATACCACGTGGGGATTGATGAATCTGGAGGCCTAAAAAGAATTTTAGCTCCCCCATCATTGACATTTCAAATCTGCTGTGCATTAATTTTTCAAAACATTTTGAAAGTTTTGGGTTCGTAGAACCAAAAATAATGTCATCAACATAAACTTGCACCAGCATTATGTCATCCCCATATTTATTAGTAAAGAGAGTAGGATCATAGAACCTTTGGAGAATCCTTTAGACACCAAGAAGTTTGAAAGTTCTTCGTACCCTGCCCTTGGAGCTTGTTTAAGTCCATATACAGCCTTCTTGAGACGATAGACTTTGTCAGGATGATGAGGATCGATGAATCCTTCCGGCTGATTCACATACACTTCTTCCTTTAAATGACCGTTGAGAAAAGCAGTTTTAACGTCCATCTGAAAAACCGTGAAGCCCTTATGTGCAACATAAGCAAGGAATATCCTGACTGCTTCCAAACGAGTGACTGGAGCGAATGATTCATCGTAGTCAATGCCTTCTTGTTGACGATACCCCTTAACCACAAGACGAGATTTTTTTTGATGATGGTTTGTTCTTCATCCAGTTTGTTTTTCCATATCCATTTGAAATCTAAAATTGACATTCCATAGGGTCGGTCAACAAGTTCCCAAACATTTAGGCGTTCAAACTGATGAATTTCGTCTTGCATTGATTCAATCCACGCATGATCAATCATGGCTTGTTTGATGTTTGTAGGTACAGTTGAACTCACGGTGAGTGCATACATACACACATCGCCATCGGTTTCGAGTTGTTTGCGTGTTCGAACCGGTTGTGAAGGATTTCCAATGACTTGCTCCAATGGATGATCACGTGTCCAATGGTGAGTGGATGGATATGGTTGGTAGAATGTATGCATGTTGGATGGATCAACATGTTGATTAGAAGACTCTCCGACTTCGTGTACCGGTGTACCGAACGCATTGATAAATTCTTCTTCGTCAGGTTGTGCATCGACTGCTTGATTGTTGTTTCCTCCTTCAGCATTGACGATTGGTGATGTTGGTTGTATGACTGTTTCTTGAGTTTGTTGAGTATCCACTGTAATTGTCCCTTGAGCAACGGTTGTTGAAGTAGATGAAGTTGTGTCTTGTTGACTTTGTGCGGGTGCATCAGCAGTATTGACAGCAGAAGGCTTTGACACAACTTGATTGTTTCCATAGTAATATTCATCAAACATTGGATCATATAAATCAACCAACTCATTCATTTGTGTCGTATCCGTCGAGTCTGCTGTAGGAGTATTTTCTTGACATTCTTGCACGGGACGTACACTGTTGTGTGTAGGTGCCAGTGCTGGACATTGAGGAGCGGGACTTGAGCTGTTGTGATCAAGTACCATCTGTGATAATTCGTCAAAGTTCACATGAATTGTTTCAACAATAATCTTTGTTCTCTTGTTATAGACTCGGTATCCTTTCGACAATGTAGCATACCCCACAAAAATACATGCATCACCTTTTTCTTTCATCTTGTCAAGATTTTCACTGTCTTTAAGAATGTAGCATAAAGATCCAAATACGTGAAAGAATTTGACAGTAGGTTTCCTGCCATTGATGATGTGGTAAGGTGTCTTTTCATGTCTAGGGATAACGAGAGAACGATTCTGAGTATAACAGGCAGTCGCAATTGCTTCAGCCCAGAAGAATAGTGGTAATTTTGAAGCAGAAAGCATTGTTCGAGTTGCCTCAACCAAAGTACGGTTCCGCCTTTCGACAACGCCGTTTTGTTCAGGAGTTCGAGCAATAGACGTTTGATGTTAGATGCCTTCTTTTTGAAAGTAAGATTGCAAGTTCTTGTTCAAAAATTCAGTACCCCTATCCGTTCTTACGGTTAAGACTTGAGCTTGAAGATTGCGTTGTATCATCTTGAGAAAGATTTTGAGAACCTCTGGTGTTTCATCTTTGGACCATAAGAAGAAGGTCCATGTGTATCTAGAGTAATCATCAACAATCACGAGTATATACTTTTTCCCGTTAATACTCTCTACACGCATGGGACCACATAAATCCATGTGTAGAAGTTCTAAACGTCCTTTTGAGCTTGGGGTAATCTTTGATTTGAAAGACTTCTGTTTTGCTTTCCCCAACTCACAAGAAGAACAAAGATGGTCTTTGACGAATTTTAACTTAGGAAGACCGGTCACAATATCATTCTTAGAAAGCAAGTTGATGGTGTCAAAGTTGAGATGTGACAATCGTTGATGCCATAACCATGCTTGAGATGATGAGGCTTTAGCCATTAATCAAATTGGATTTATTGAAGATGTGTCTTGAAGAGTTACTGTGTAGAGATCAGAACCACAAGAACCTGTAAGAAGGTCATTCCCATCGTAATCTCTAACATAGCAAGTAGATTTCCAAAAAGCCACTTCCAAATCCGCATCACAAAATTGACCAACCGAGAATAAATTGTGATTCAGTCCCTCGACGTAATAAACCCGTTTGATAGTGAGATTTCCTTGAACCAAATCGCCATATCCAAGTATCGGTGCAAATTGATCATTTCCAAACCGTACCGTACCCAGAAACTTCTCCACGAAGTTAATGAGAAGCTTGAGATTGCCCGTCATGTGCTTTGTGCACCCTGAGTCCATTATGAATAGGATGATTTCGACGAGCTGCAGAAGAATTAGAAGACAATGTAGCATTTGACAAATGGGAGCCCTTGATAGAAACGGGTTCCAAAATAGTAGTGGGCCTAGATGCAAAGTCTACAGGCAAGCTGATATTCCTAGACCCAATCACTAAAGTGGTTAACTTAGGTACCCATTTGTATCCGGGTGGTGTAAATCTCGAATACCCCCGTGTACATGTCCTAATCATGTTCTCATATAGCTTTTTTAATCTATTTTGTTTACGTAGAGTAGTGGAGTCTAACGTACTTAGTTTCTTAAGTGGTTGATCAATGGATTGGTTCAAAGTTCTTGTGGGTTCTCTAGTACTAGTGGGCACAGGAATAGGCTTCCTAGTTCTAGTATTCACGCCATTATGATTAAGAGCACAAGCATCATGATTGAAAGTACGAACACATTTTCCACATTCAACACAAACAACTTCAACATTCGAGTTCTTAGCATTTAAACTGTCATTACAAGTAGTTACAGACGTTTTATTCTTAGAAAACTTAAAATTCCTACGGTGATCTTCTACTTCCTTCTTCTTCCCTTGACTATTGTTAGGCATGACTCTATCTTCAATTCTAGTGCTCTTAAGCTGTGGTCCGCTAACACTAGTAGTAGGATTTACTCCTGTAGAAGAAGACACACGTTGATTAGTTTTTCTAGTATTCTGAGGTAACTGCGTTGTTCCAGTTTGAGTGGACCTAGTGTTCATCTTATACATTCCAGGTGCTATCACATTAGTGCTCTTATCATTTCCTATCTTAGGCAAAGTCTGTGGGGATTGTCCCAAAATAGATGATTTGGGGCATTTAACCGCATTCGGTTGACGAACGGCGGATGGTTTACCCAAAACAGACTTTTCTTTCATTTTCTCAATGAGTTTCTGTAACTCACTTATGGCTATGTCCCTTTCTTTTAGCTGAGCTTTCAAATCATTTATTTCGAAATCTTTTTTCATTTAGTAGACGAAACGAAGAAGTTGACATTTCTTGACACTTCTTATGATTATGAGATTTTTCACCTTTTTGTAAAGCAAGTTCAAGAGAAATGGAGTGTTTCTCAAGTTGAGAAAAACTTTTCAAAAGTTTGTTATATGACTGAATTTGTTTTGAAAGCTCTACTTCAAGATTGCGACATTTCTCGTCTGATTCTGACACTAGACATGCTGCATGACAATATTGATCAAGATCGGTATATACACCAAGTATAGCATTCATATGGTCAGCATAAAAATATTCCTTAGAAAGTCGATCAATTTCGTTAGAAAGTTGGTGTTCTTGTGTCTTTAATTTAGTTTGAAGAAAATCAACTTCATCTTCAAGAGATTTAACATAACTTAAATCAGTTAACATTTCCTCAGTGAGAGCTGTATAAAACATTTCCACATTTTTTGAAAGATCATCAATGGTTGGAACAATACATTGTTGAATGACGACTTCTACTTGTGGGTTAGGTTTAATATTCCAAATGGTATCCCTAGAAACTTTTTCATAGTCGACGACACCTTTGTACAAATTTAAAACCCCTTGTTTTATAAACTCAAATTGCTGAACACTTTTGCTTTTCTCATCCCATTTACGTTTTTCATCCAAAATTCGCTTTTCTAACAAAATTGATTGCTTTTTGAAACTCCTTTTTAAAGAAACTTTCTTTTGTGGTTCATCACTTGGTGGTGGAACACTATTATACATCTTTTGTTCTTTTGAAAGTTCTTTTTGAGGGACAAACTTAATATGATTGTTAGAATCAGAAAGGTTTATTAAATCACTTAAGTTTGATCGACTTTCTTCTTGTTGACGAATGATTTCGTCGCAGTTAGGGGAAAGCATAAGAGCAAGATTATCAACATAACAACCGATATCATAAAGAGCAGGCTTGGTGCTTGGATCTTTCTTGAGATATTCAGGCTTGACAAAACTCGTTTTCATATTTCTATTGAGCATATTCATAGTTTGAATAGACTGACCCGTTTTGTAAACAATGTTGTTTAACGTGTCGACTCTCTTTTCCAAAGCAAGAATTTTTTCAATATCCTTTTCTTCACGAGTTTTATAAAGCTCAGTTTGTTCTTTGTTAACCGACTCTAATTCAGAAATTTGGAGTTTATGTAGCAGCAGTTGTTCTTCAAGTTCCGATATCTTCTGTTTTGACATATGAATTTCGTGTGTTACTTCAGAACAATATTGTTCGTTGAGCACCTTACGTTCATATACCAAACCATTAGCTATCGCAACCCGTCGATCAGCTTCTTTTACATAATCACACTCTTTAAGCCTGTCTATCTCCTCGGCTAAGGATGTGTTTGCTTGCTTCAAACGTTTATTAGCCTCTTTGTTTTCCTCAATTTCATGTTTTAAAGAATCAATAATAGACGCAAGCGAATCACGGTCCTCATCCGAGTCAGTATCCTGAACAGCTTTTCCGTCATCATTACACATATGCTGTGAATCCGTAGAGATATTGCTATCCTCCCTGTCCATTACATATGTGTCATTGATGCTTTCGGGTTGTTCAGGATGACGTCGTTCATTAGCAAACACATTATAGTTATCATGTGATGGTACCTTTTTCAAGTGGCTCAGAATCATAGATGGGTCCAGAAGTATCATCAGTCTTTGGGATCACTTCTTGAATCTTTGCCATGTACACATAATGTGCCTCCAACTCTTGATCATCGGCTTCATCATCATTGTCATCACGCCAGTCAACTTCATCTGCTGTGAGTGGAATTCCTGCTTCTTCTTTCTTACACAACAACATCTTTTCCTTGTGATACCCTGAGTCCTTAACCCGTTTTGGCTTCTTGCATTCCCTAGCCATGTGCCCAAATCCCTTGTAGTTGAAGCATTGAATCCCAGTCTTTTGCACAACCGGAGTGCCTACAGTGTCTCTATCCCCAACTTGATTCGGCATCCTCTGATTATCATACCTAGCATCACGATCATACCAAGGTGCATGATCAACTTCCTTATATCTTGCATTGGATGATGATCTGAGATTGTTGTTGGTAGGTTTGTAGATCTTCTTATAAGTTGTGGTGAGTAAAGACATGAGTTCTTCAATCTTCTTGTCCCTTGAAGTTTGTTCATCATCACTGTCTCCATCTGACTCGGTGTCATACTTTGGAGGTGGAGTGGGGACAATTGCTTTTGCTTTGTGTTTAGCAGCAGCTAGAGGTTTGGTGGATGAGCTTGATGACTTCGAGGAATGAGTAGGTGGTTGTTGACGAGGAACGGGTTTTGTTGAAGTAGCAGCCACAAAAGCAATAGAATTAGCAGACCGTTCTGCCTTTTCAGCCCTTAGTTCATTCACTTCATTCTGATGTTGTTTCAAGATATCATAAAGTTTGTGATAGGAGATGGTCTTGATATCTTCCCTTTGTTTAACCAAAGTCATAAACCTTTGCCATTCCGGTTTGAGTTGAAGTAGAAACTGAACATTGGCATGATGGTTGGAGATGGTGCACTGATTTCTGACAAGCTCATTCATCATTTTGTAGAATCTCGAGTAATATGAGTCAATGGATTCACCATCTTCAGATGTGAATTTTCCAAACTCCCAAAGTAGATTAGTCTCGAGATCTTGAACATTGATCGACTCACCTTGCTTCAATCGATGAATTGCATTCAACATTTCCATAGCATTAGGACATGCATCAACTGTGGAATAGATATCGTTATCAATTCCAGTGAGTATGAAGTTTACAGCATCAGCTTCAGCTTGGAGGAGTTTCTTTTTCTCAGCAGAACATGTGTCAAAATCCTCCATAGCTCGTATAGTTGATGAAGTACCATCCTCTGCCTGTGTGGTAATTGGTCTGAATTCAAACTGGAGGTGGATTCTCAAGGCAGTGACGAAGATCAGTTCGGTTTTCTTTTCCGTCGAGAAATCTGAGAAAACGAGATCTCCATTGAACGTAGCAACCGGCAGTGAGCACAGGTGGATTACCGTTGCCACCTTGTTCCAAACGAATTTGATTAGCAGTTGCAATGTTGATGTTGTTGTTAGACATGGTGAATACTTGTGAATGAATTGCAGATCTTAGTGGATTTGTTGTGATGATGTGTGGTTAAAATTGAAATTCCGAAATTTTCAAAAAAAATTTCTCAGTCCGACAATAAATTCCTCAGTCTGACAAAACGGTAAGCCAAAAAATTTTGTATCGTCAAATTTTGAATTTGAGTTAGAAATAGCCAAAAACTAATAGGGAAAAATTTTGATTTTACTTGACCTAAAAATTTTAACTCTTATTTTTATTTTTATTTTTTAATTTTTTTTTAATCTTCGTGTAAACGATGTTCCAAAACTAGTCTAGATAATGGCTAAGTCTAAAAATTACTCAAACAAAATATCCATCAGAATGTCCATCGGAATAACCTTGTCGGAATGACCTTGATCGGAATACCCTTGTCGGAATACTTAAATCGGAATGTCAAATCGGAATGTCTAATCGGAAAGCTCAGATCGGAATGTCAAATCGGAAAGCTCAGATCGGAATGTCAAATCGGAATATTCTAATTGGAATGCAATCGGAATCCCTAAACCCTTTTTCGATTACACTGATCGGAATAAACTATCAACCCTTTTCCGATGACCTGATCGGAATAAATCCCACTTTTCTCGGACAAAACTCAACCAATTCGTGATTTTAAGCCAAAAAATGATCAAAACACCCAAAAATTTTGTGTTTTTAGCCAAAGTAACAAGAAAATTTTTGGGACGTGATATATAGATCAAAATGACCACGAAAAATCAAGAACACACCACACGAATCTTCAATCACCTATCCACTATAGGCTCTTGATACCAAATGTTAATCCCATTCAATCCATAACACAAGATTTAGAAGAGATATTTAGAGAGAGAAAGAGAAGAAAAGTAGAGAGAGAAACAAGAGAGAATTTGGAAGGTTTATCTTTACTAGAGAGAGAAAGTAAAATGAACCAACACCCTCTTCAACATGTGGAAGAGGGTTATATATGCCACGGCTCTAAGGCCTTTGTGGGCTTCATCTTGGGCTGGGCTTGGCTTGGCTTTGTTTTGGGCTTACGCCCCTAACTTATACAATATTAGCTTAAAGTCCAAGCCCGGTTTTCCCGACTAACCTATTACAATACAAGACCATTTAACGACTAAGATGACCTATTACATTCTTGTTCGACTATATAAAATATAGGGCTAACAAATATCCGAGCCATAAATATCCTAATGATATTCTGAATAAAAAAAGAGATTCCATGTACCTTCGTGTGTAAATACCTCGTTTTGTGCGCAAAAACTCGACCAAAATTCCAAACAGCTGCAACTTCCCTTTATCCAAGATATAAGATAATTGTTGGGTCGAAAATATAAAGTATTATAAGTTGATGTGTCAAAACTAAAAGACAAGGACTAAATCTGACAAGAGAAGATTCTACAAGCCGGTGGACAAACTTGTAGAAGATATATTGCAAGAGAATAAAAGATTTAGTGAATATTTTATTTGGTGAATATCTTATTTACTAGATATCTTATTTAGTTTCCTTGTAACAAGGGTTATGTGTAGTATATAAACACATACCCTGCGTAGGTTTTATTCATAACTATCATTCACAATGTAACCTACAAGCAATTCGTGTGTCTAGGCGTGGGATTCAATGTATACACGCCTAGATGTTATTTGTGTTTTTTAATGCAAGTAATGTTGGGAGAAAATCATATTGTCCATAACACCTTGTTCATGTGTCGTGTTCTATTCCGCTATGTTTATCATATGAACATGATGCATTCCTAGTAATCTTAATCTATCCGTGAATTTTGGTTTCATCAATTGGTATCAGAGCGGGTGGCTCTCTATGCTAGGATCAACAAGGTGTTCCTGTCGAAAAATAAAGAAAAAATATGTATAGGATTTTCTGGGCGATTTTGTGTGCACAGCAGCAGTTGGAAGGCCATAACTTTTTCTTGAACCGTTGGATCGCCATGAAATTTCGTGTGGATGTTCTCAGCATTTGAGTCTTGGATCTCACCAGAGCGATCTTCGATTTGAGGTTTCAAGAAAACGTTATAGTCCGTCAAAGTTCACTGTAGAAAAAGGTTTTGAATTTTCTGGTTTTGTTTTTATTGCATAAGATTTAGGGTTTCTTGCCATACACCCTAGATCGATTTGTAAACAGAAAAGGTATCCCAGATTCGTTGTTTTTTTATGGTGTTCGATTTTCAAACCCAAGTTTAGGGTTTCGATTTTCAAAATATATGTTTTAGGGTTTCAAGAACCCTAGATCTGGTAACGAGTATTGTGATATGTTGCAATGATGATCGATTGATGTTTAGTATGTTATGGTTATAAGGGTTTAGTGATCGAAGTATAAAGAGCAGCAGGATGTGATTAGTTCTGATCATGGGTGACTGTGTTGTCAAAGATGATTCGTTGGTTTATTTAAAGTCACAAAAACAGGAGAAGTAATTAAGGTAGTCGAGCAAGGCCTTTAAGACACTGGTCATTGCTTCTTGATCAGAGTGAGTCGACGAAGATAATACGACTTGGACAGACATGCACATAAGAAGTTTATGATGCGTCTCTATATCATAGCAGCAGCCTATGTTATGATAGAATTTGGAATTTGCATGCTCATGATATTTGAGGTATAGAATATTCTAAAGGTTTATAGGGTTCCTTACTCTATAAAAGGAACATAGGTACTATGTCTTTCATGTAACTCATTCAAGTCGATTAATAAGAAAATCGAATAGTTAAAATTAATTCTGTTCTTCTATGCTCTATAAGTTAGATTCCGCATAACTTATTTAGTGTTAGTAAGAGTGCTCAAAGTGTTTTAGTTTGATTACAAACTATTATACTAATTCTTAACAGAATATAGATCCAAACAAAGGGATCAACAGATATCCTTACTAATCCTCTTATGAGAGGACCATTTAGTTATTTGCGCTTAGGTCTAGGTTTAGTGGAACATATTCCTTGAGTGTGCACGCTTGGTTGAGTCTTTCTTTTTGAGTAAAAAAAGTTTTCGGTTCAAACATTTTCGCTCTTCTTCTTTTCTAAATTGTGCTATATGTATGGATCTTTATTTCTAAAGAACCGTTGCGTCTTTATCTAACCGTGGGACATCTTTGAGAACCGTGGGTCATCTTTGAGAACCGTGGTGTCTTTTCTCCACATTTCTTGTTTGAATTTGAGTCTTTAATTTCCTGTAGGATATTTTCAACTCTAGGGTTGATTTGTTCCTTTTTTGAAAACACTTTGCCATGATTTCAAAACACCCTTAAGTCTTTTCTCAAACAGTTGAAAAATGCTTTTGCATTGTTAATTCAATCTAAAAACGTTAAAAGTTCTTGCTTTTGCTAACAAACATACGTACACAATATGTACGGGTCACACAATCTTAGGGGAACAACATTGGATCAAGGATGATCAATGGATTATTAATATATGTCATAACTTTATGTCTAGATAATCGCACCTCCAACATATTTTTTTAAACTAAAATCTTTTGGTCAAAGTCGTGTTAGGATCATATGTTTGTTCTAGTTTTGTTGCACTTAAGCATAACTCTATGATAAGTTAGACTAAAAAATTAGGATTCGCTGAATTGGAAAAATTATCAAACATCCCGCAACAAACACTGTCCATGGATCTTTAAAGCCACCAACGGTTCTTTATCTTTAAATAACCGTGATCAGAAACGAAAATTTACCCTTTCTCATGTCTAATCTTTTTTTCTGAACCTCCCCAATTATTCCAACTCATTTTATGGAATATTAGTTTCTTACCTTTAACTATTCCTAACTATCTTGAGCCTTAGTTACAAAACCCCCCATATTTTTGCATTCTTCCCATCTCAAAGCAGAAATGTCTTACTCTCCAAATGAAAGCCTAGACATCCCTTTCTCTCAAGATTTACTGCCATTTTCTCCAATCCATCTCTTTCCAAACTCACCTAAGAACACTCCAAATCCAATCATTTCTCCTACTAAGGAAATTGATCATGGAAACTCCTCTTTCCCTCTTCATCCATTTTGTGTTCTTCCTCCATCACATGATAATATCTTATATTATGGTTAATATTGTCATTTTTTCAATACGAACATCTTGCAATGACTCACATCTATGATGAGTTGAATTTCATCAAAAAACTTCTAGTTAAGCCTATACTTAACTATGATTATAAGAACACCACCATGCCATCACCACCAAATTCCGCTACCATATCGTCTTCCATCAATTAAGCAAGAATCTTACTTAATAATAAGACATCCTAGTGTAACTAGGAATAGAATTATGCTTAAGTTTTAGGCTTGTTGTTTATACATCCTTCTATGAATCTTATTTCCTTGTAATTCTTCGTGTTTCTTGTTCTAAAATGAGTTATTTATAGATTATGGATCTTGATGTTCTTGAGTCTTATTTTTCGTGACTATTGCTATATTTAGGTATTCTTTCTATCCTTTAAACCTTTTATGTAGCTCGTCACCATAACTCGATCTCTTGATGCCCCAAGCGAGGGGGAGTAAGCGTCAAGGGAGAGCGTTAGTAATGTCAATTCTTCTCTTCCTCAAGACATTGGCTACCCTTTTTCTTCGACAAACGGGGAGAAATGGAAATAAACTCGTCAAAAATTTGAAAATCTTGTTTTTATATATGATTGAGTTTATAAGTTACCGTAATAAAAAAGGGGAGATTGTTAATGCAATGATGCCTAAAATGTTACTTGCATTTATCGGTATTGATTTGTTTTAATTACAAAAATATATCAAAACAAGCATTTAGCAAAAACAACGAATATCGAATTCTTGAGTGTAAATCTTCTATTTTGATTACAATAACTTAAGGTATGAATAAACAAGTCATTAACTTAATTAATGATCTAAAATTAATTATTTTCTTAAAACTCACTTTTATTTAAAGTGACGAAGTATTTTTTTAAATAATTTTATTTTTAAGAAAATGCTTTATTTAAATGGAAAATCTTGTTGGATATTCCATCGGATATTCACTACCTGGTTACAACCTGCCCAGACAAGATTTCACCACTAACGGACGAAAAGGGAGCGTAGTCTACAACACTGTTCCTTATAGGGTCCGACGGTTGTTTATATATAAAGAAATGTGAGAGACAGTAACGAACCGTGGACAGATAGCTGTTGCTCCCTCTGTTCCTATGAATAGTGCCTCATTTCCAGCTTTTCAAAGCACCTATTTTTCACACACTTTCTTAGATCTAAAACTTCTCTTATCATTCAAATCCTTGATCATTTTTTGATTAACCTTGTTTTAAGAAGTGATTATTTCATCCATCCTCCCTTCTTATAAAGTGCAAAGAAAAGAACACTATAATCCTTAAAGTGTTGTGTCAAGTCCAAGATCTAATCAAGATCCAAATCATTCTTTCATTATTATGTGTAGTATTTATGCGGATCCAAATTGGTGTATAATTTGAAAGTTGTGTATGTATTATGGTTAATACTTGGGCCTCAAAGTATATTAGTGTAGATTAGCTTTATCTAGGATTAGGGCTCGACTTTTAGCTTAGAGTCAGAAATTGGGGTAAGCGATGTGTAAGGTTTCTCGACCTTGGAAGGAGCTTGTTGATTAAGTGAACTCTCAAGTAGGGTACTCGATGAGTGGAGTAGGGACGAAGATAGAGATTCGTGGCCGAACCACTATAAATCCTTGGCGTTCGGTTTGATCATTCTTTTCTTAATTCTCTTTACATTCTTTCATTATAGGTTTCATATAATCACTTGAATCTAATTTTTTTTAAAAGGATGTTTGTAAATCATATTTTAAGTGCTAAAACTATTCAACCCCCTTATAGTTTCTACATATAATATATAGGTCAATATCGTCATATCAATCATGTATATTTTGAGTGCTATCAAACTTAGTGGAACACTAGATATAGATGGTGACGCATGCTATAACCCGACACCGTCAGGATGGTCTGACCCAACTTTTCCTATCTATACAAACTCGTAACTTCACTTTTTGTAAGCCCTCATCCCTAAGTACAATTTTAGTGTTTGGGTGGGAGTTTATACAACAATTTAGAAGACAAATGTCATGGCATAAACATCTTGTATTGATTATCGTTTATACATTGATTCATGTCTTCAATTTTATTTTATTATAATTCTTCTTATTTGATTATGCTTGGCTAGATCTTCTAGTATTTATTTAGGGTTATGTGAAACATATGTTGTGATTTCTTGATTCGATTTATTCTTGTTGATGGTGTGTCATTTAAGCTCTAGAAAACCAAATTCTATATGTATTAGTAGTTGTTTATACGTCTAGGTAAACGTGGCTAGGCTAAATAAAGATTTAAAAAGTGGGCAGATTTCGAGTTGGGTTCATACTTTAATGCATGTATTACCCGTCTATGAGCCTTGTATAGTATTCATACTACCTTACTTGTACGTTTTCTTGTCAAGTATTGCATAGAAAGCCTTTTCGTGTAATTGGCTTGTGAATTATCTAATTGAACCTACACATTACATAAACGAGGGTGACGGGTAATGATATCAAGAGAAAACTACTAGGATGTAGTGCATCCTAGGTACATACGCTTCATGTATAATTGCTCTTAGATCAAAATTAGATAAGATTAATAGTTTAGTAATGAAACCCAAATCTCTCAAACCCGTGAATTACTTGCTTTCGTAAAATATAAAAACATAAAAAGAACTATCTTTCAACCCCTAGACCTTTGTGATGTTCGACACGAACCTCCCACACCACTCCCTGAGAGAATGATATAGAACCCCCGAGTCCAGGCCTATACTACACTACAACGGTTAGGTACACTACCTAGGGGATCGTAAAACCTGTTGCGACCACCGCATCAAGTTTTTAGTACTGCTGTCGAGGAGTAGCCAGGTTTTGTGTCCGACTTTAATTAGATATACTCACTAGATTCCTATCAAGTGAGGTTTTAGTTTCTAGTTAATTAGCTTTCTTGTACTCTATCTCTTCTTTGTATTATTTCTTTGTGAATATATGAATGATTATTCTATTCTTCACTACAGGGAATGTGAATCCACCTCACACACCCTTTCGAAACCTACCACCATTACCCATTCTATACCAAAATAATATTTGGATGTTCCAAAACAATCAAGGTGAACCCCACTTAAATGTGTGGACTTGTTTCAAAAACCTAATCCAAAGAGCCCCTCATCATAGCCTCGATACATGGTCTTATTTTTAAATATTTTTACCGTATCGATAATTATACCCAAATGGGCGTTAACTATGCAACAAGCGGGAACCTTATGAAATTAAGTGCTGAATAAGCATGGAAACCATTAAGGAATGTGCTCAATGAGATAAAGGCAGGGAAGCCTAACAAATGGTGTTTCTAATCAATTAATAAAATCTGTTAGGGATGAGATTGTCAGGGTTAAGTTGCCTAGTTGTATGTCATGGCTAAATTCTACAAATACATATGATGAACTTTTAAGTAGTGTAGATATAATGGAGGATTATGTGGAAAATCCAAGCCCACAAAGTACACAACAGATCCTACCATCATTTGAGGTATACACACTGTCCGTGACTTACCCGAAAGAAGTAAAAGCGACTATAGGACTCCTGATAGAGGTATAAACTTTGAACCAACTAAAGGACTTAGGATTGAATCTTGTAATCATGACCTTTCTCTTAGCTCTAGGGAAATTCCTAATGTTGATGAACTAGAGCCTCTACCTTTAACCAATCTTCCAACCTTATATGTAAATCTAAGATACAAAAGAGGAATCGATCCACATATCAACTCATATAATCCTGGTAGTTTTAGGATGAAGGTAGTAGATCATTTGAACACTCAAACACCACCTTCACCTCATGTGGCATATTCTCACCGGAATGAGGTGTATCACTACTACCACCCGAACTTAACCTTAAGTGTAAGGAAGACCCATACTTTACACGTCAAATAAGTGTAGAGTCAGGCTCATGACTCGGAAAAAACAAGTACGTGTTATGAGGCAACCCATCTTTTAGAAAGAAAAAAGAGTTTCATCTTTTATCCACGACTTAACTAATCAGACTTTATCAAGAATTCAAGATGAACTCTCAAATGGCTAAGGACTTCTAAGCTAAGGTAAACATAGAGAATGAGAGGATATATGATTGTGATAGGGCACATTGTAAAGTAAAGAACTAGAGGACTATGTACTTATGTAATAGGTTGTGCGATCACTTGCAATAATTTAAATTAATATAATTTATATTTATATAGGGAGAGATCGTTGGACTAATTCAGTGTACAATGGTCCCTTCCTAGTTCTAAACACAAATTAGACTAAGTATAAGAAGACTCTTGATAAAGAAATAAGCGAGCCACCTTAGAAACGTTTAGACACTTCCTAAATTTGTCGAAGAAAACTTGAATATATACACTATGTAGTTTATAGTTGACGTTGATTCAACATGTATGTATAAGAAGACGAAAGTTCTCTCTTTATCATGGACACATAATGGACTAAAGTTCAAAGTAGCCAAAGAAACAAGGGGGATCATACAATAGTAAAGGAATCAACAAGGGCTGGAATACTGATTTTGTTCGAGCAATGAAGGGCAAGGCTACAACTTTTTTCTTCACTAGATTTCCTGACTCCTGGAATGAAAAAGTGTTAAGGGAAATGTTCGTAAGATTCGGCACTGTGGTTGATGTATACATTGCATCAAAACGAACCGAGTTTGTTTTCTGATTTGGTTTTGTTCGCTCTATTAATGTTGGAAATACTTCGATTTTTGAACAAAAATTGGGAGAAATACGGATTGATAATTCCAAGATTATGGTTAACATAGCAAAATATGACAAGAGGGGGTCAAAGAATGTACAATATGGATAAAGAAGAAAAGAAGCAACACGAGTGGCGATGGAAATTCAAGAAAGAGGATAAAGAAAGTTAAAATAGTGAGTGGCAATGGAGTAAAAAATGAGAGAGGTATAAACACATTTGGGATATCTTATAAAGATGCAATGGTGGGACTCCAACCAACTGCGACTAACCAAAAGCATATGAAGGATGGAGGAGATGTCACTGAGTTCCAAGTCAATCACGACCAGATGGATCGTTTGAAGAAATGTTGGGCCAGGAAGGCAAGAAATATTCATGTTTTACGTAACGAGTGGACCTCTTAAAACAAGACGGGTTAGGTGGTTGTACAATTCACTATTTAGGTGGCATGTCTATTCTTTGTGAATGGAGCTCCCAAGTGGCAAATGAGTGTTTTGGAGGAAAACAATGTAAACCTTGACAACTGGTTTTCAGAGCTCGTGATGTGGAATGAAAATATCAATCTCATGGTTAAATAACCGTAACGAATAAATTATAATGTTTATTTAGTTTAAGTCTTATGTCTTTATTTTTTATGTAATGTTTTTTTATGAATGAAATATTTTTTATTTAATAAAGTTATTTTATATAATAAAATTTAAAAAAAACACCCATTACATTACTTTTCTGATGCCAACGACTTTCCACCAAAAAGTGATGTCAAAAGATTTCTGATGTCATAGCACACGTGACACACTTTTTTTTCTCATAACAGCGCTGCACTTTTAGTGCTTTAGAGCACTAGGAGTCATCATTCCAAGTGACTCCATTTTGGGGTGTCACGTCAACGAAACTCACTCACTCACATGAAAAAAGCAAGGAAGTCATCACTCAAGTGATGGGTGAATGTGGGTCCCATTTTTTTTTTCAATTTCTCACCACTGAGTCCCCTTCCTTTCCGTTTCATTTCATCGAGATCCAGGCTCACGCCCCGTGGGAATACCCACGCCACAGGCTCACGCCGTGGGTTTTGGTGATCGCCGGACTCACAACGCCGACCGCGCCGTGGATTTGGCACCCCACGGCGCCACTACTCCCAGCCCTCTTAAGTATGATATGTCTTGATGGTGAGCATAGTTGTCTTATTACATTAAAGGATTGCTTTTATAAATTAAGTTTTTTGGAAAACGTATCTTGTTTAGACTCTTAATTAAGAGAATTTTTTTTAAACCTCCCTAAGTGAGTTGTGAAGTTCGTTACAGCGAGAAAGTTGAGTTAGGCTTGATATGACAATGTTACTACGGTCATTAAACTTTATTACTGTACTACATTTAATCTTAAGTTCTACCGGCGTTAAAAAAAACATTTAACCTTAAGTTTTGACACACACATGGAAAATGGTCTAATAGTACCGTGGCGTATAAATAGTTTCTACACGTTACATTTAAATCAACATTAACTCCATGTACTGTGACATATCTACTGGATGGTATCAAGCACGATATATGGTTCCAACAGTGATACATATAAAATATGTTTTCTTATTCGTATAATATTGTCAAAGTGTCAGGGACAAATGCTGCCATAAAGTAACAACCTCAGTCATAATACACACCACATCTCTATCACCAACATTAGAATCATAGTCCTATATAATAACAACTGAACAACAAATCTTAAAACACAAAACCATTTGTTTAGTCTTAGAAAATAATGATGAGTAGTAGTTTAAGGAACAATGATGCTCCATCAAGGTTTCCATTCACATTAACTCAATGGCAAGAGTTGGAACATCAAGCACTTGTTTACAAGTACATGATTTCTGGTATGCCTATTCCTCATGATCTCTTGTTTGCCATTACTAGAAGCTTGGTTCCTCCTAAATATGTGATGCATCATCCTGAAAGTAAGTTTTTCTTTTTTTTTAATTGTGTTCTAAACTTTATTTTGTACTGTAGTTGGTGTTAAGCTTGAATATGTAATTATGCATGTTTGAAATTTTTTTATAGGATGTTAATGTGTTATGTTAAGTACTTAAGTTGATGAAATATTGTTTGTTATCTTATGAGTAACATGTTTGCAAAATGTGTGAAGTAGCTCTTGTGAATATAAATGATATTTTTACAAACTTAACAGTTACATTATTTTGGCATGTAAATGGTACTACAGTACAATTTTATTTTTAAGTTCTTAAAAAAGAAGTTGAAACAAATTTGAAGAAAAAAAATACTGATCAAGGTACTATTTTTAGAAGCAGTATGTTTACTGTTAGAAGTAACTTAATCCAGACAATTTAAAAAAAAAAAGAAATGTTTGTGTATCTTGATGGTTAAATAAAGTTAATGAAATGTTTGTGTTTCTTGAACATTGATAATTTGATATGCATGCTCAATATTAACTAAAATGATGTTAAATATATTTTGCAGTTGGATGGAACCTTTTTCAGATGGGATATGGTAAGAAAATAGATCCAGAGCCAGGGAGATGCAGAAGAACAGATGGTAAAAAATGGAGATGTGCAAAACCAGTTCACCCTGAAGGAAAATACTGTGAAAGGCACATGCACAGAGGCAGAAATCGTTCAAGAAAGCCTGTGGAAAACACAAATTCATCATCATCAATATCACCATCATCATCATCTAGGCAGCAGCTGCAGCAGTCTAATGTTGTGTCATCTCAAGATCACTGCTTTTTGTTGGAATCTAGCCCCTACTCAGAAAAAGATTACAGGTTTGTTACCCTTAATATGCATTAATCCATTGTCATGATTGTACACATGCATAGCTTCCAGACAATCACATGCTTATGTCCACTGTCATTTAAATGATTCTTTATGTCACATAGCAACTTATGCTTTTAACAACTTGTACTTTTATATGCTAACTAGTAGCTTACCATTTCAAGATGTTAAATCTGGCATTCATAGTGTCATTTTAGGATGGATTTGGATAATCTTTTATTGTACTTTTTGGAATAAATAGGCAGGGCCATTTTGGTCATTCTGGTTAACATGATTTTAACATCACATCACCCATGTCAGTACAGTATTATTTTTGGTTTGGTTACCTATATGAGTTATGTAATGACATTGTAGAACTCTTTAGAGGGCATGGAGTCATGGCTCCAAGTGAGCCGTTTTTTCGGGTGCCACGTCATCGAAACTCACCCACTCACTCATATGAAAAAAAGTGGGGAGTCATCACTCCAAGTGATGGATGAATGTGGGTCCCACAATACACACAATACCCCTTCCTTCTTCCCCAATACACAAAAAAAAAAAAAAAAAAAAAAATCAGAAACAAAGACTCACGCGGCGTGAGTTGGGTCACGCAGCAGCACGACGCCATGGGTTTTTTGGGTTTGGGGAGTGGTCACGCGACTCGCGCCGTGGGTTTGGCACCCCACGGCGCCATGATACCCAGTGCTCTTAAAATATATGCATAATGCATGGAAAGCTCAAGTTAAGAATGGACAATGTTTGGCAAACATTACTATCCAAACAGAGGTCCATAGAATCGATTTTGGCCGACGAGACCTGAAAAGTTTACGGAGCCGTAAATAACTTAAAACTTAGCTGATAACTATCTTTTTTCTTTTTCTGAATGACATTTTCAACGAAATAATCTAGCAAGAAGCTAGAGAAAGACCAACAAAAATACAAGGAAACTATACAATCAAGCCTAGTAGGATTTAATTTGCAAATCCTATTTATAATCCATGAATCAAAAAGGACTTTGATTTCTTCTCTAAGAGTGTCCTTTCTTGGCGGTTTTAGATAAAAAAAAACAAGTTCGATTTCTATATCTCCATATTACACAAATATTTTCTACATACGCATCTAAATATTAAAAGTGTTCTTCGTGTTTGTAAATCTAAACTGAGAAGTTTGTTAATTTTTATTAGCTATGGGATGAAAGAGGAACTAGATCAACATCCACTTGCTTCAATGTGTGATTCTTGGCACTCAGAACCACTGGCTATGAACAACTCTGCTTCTTCGCTTGCCAAAACCAAGCAGCGGTCGTTCTCTGAATATCATAATGACTACTCATATCTGCAACTTCAAAAGACTCCAACAAAGCAACAGCAAAGGCAGGATCACGGACATCGTTATGATAACTTAGCTTTGAAAATCGAAAGACTAGATGAACCCCAGAAAGTTATGCACCATTTCTTTGACGAATCGCCACACAATGACAATGATGAAGATTCTTCCACAACTCAACTCTCGATCTCCATCCCGAGTTATGCTCGTGACTTTTTCCAGACCAATAATGGTAATTTCACCTCTGAGTACTTTTAACACAAACTTGGTTAGCAAATGCACACATGTTCTATCTTTATTTTTGCTATCTTATGGTGTACCAGGGGTAGTGATTTTCTCAGTTACTTATTTCTCTTGTTGCAGACAATTGAAGTTTCAGCTGGCAGATATGTTGCTTACTTTTAAATAAGTGCTCGAGGTAATGATAACTGCAGCCGTGTTTTGCTATTTTGTGTGATTGCAGAAGGAATGCTAATGGTACTATTGATATCTTCTGATCAAACTTAAATGTGTTTCTATTAGAGTAGTATACTTATATGAGGTTGCCCGAATCTTTGTTTAGTTGTTCCGCTGGTCTATTGGAAAAATATAAGTCGGTGTTTGTGACTTAATATAAACTAGAGGTGATCTTTATGAACTGCAAATGTAATTTACTTGAAGTCTTTGAACATAGATGTCATTGAGCGTTTCAAAAGAGCAGTTGATATGAACACAGTGCACGCTAGTAGATTATTACAGACTTGGTTCTATGTCTGATACGAATTACTATATGATTGTCAAACTCACATATATTAACTGTTATGTTGATTAAATCCAAAGACTTAAATTGGTTCTGGGTCAATATGAGACGAAATCAATCGAATTAAGCTCAAGCTTATACTAAGGTGGTTGAGCTCCTTTGCACAAGCCGCAAGTGATGCTTAGAGCATGCAGAGGCAGAAAAAATACACACATATTGCAAACAAAATTTACATGTAGCTTGTTATTGAAATAAACTATACCAAATCCGTATAGTTTCCCAAATTCTCTAAAAAAACGCCTCAAGCTCATTAAAGGCTATCCCGATATATTTCAAATGTGAGCTCAATGCAAATTCCTTCTTACATCTTCCTCAAGTTATCTAACCTCGCTTGTAAATCACTATCTAGCCCATCATCATCATCATTAGCTGTACCTATGGCTGCTTCAGCTTGTGGCACATTGTTCTTTGCAGCAGGTGTAGCGAGAGCCTCTGATGGCGCATTCAACAACTGCAACTCACAAGTCAGTTATTTAGTATTTAAAAAAGTTTCCAAAACCGTTAGAAGAATTGTAGTTAATTCTATCGAACTGGAAAAATAATGTACAAGTAAAGGTTACCTCTTTATTGATGTCGATTCCAATCTCATCGAGGACTTGATTAACTAAATCTTCCGTTTCTTCCTCTTCTTCATCTCCTTCTAATGCATCATCAATTGCATCACCCATCACTTCGCTAACCATTTCCATTTTCTCATTCTGTTTCTCGAATTCTTGCATTATTTTTTGCAAGGATGGCAAGTTCATCTGCTTGTTCATCTTCCCCATAGCTTTAGTCACACCTTTCATCGCCTGACCCATAGCTTGTGTTGATTTTAATGTCTGAAATATTATTAGATTCAATTCAAGCATGATCAGACCATTTACTAAGCAAAGTAATACTAATAAAAAGACAACCGCAGGACAACTTTCTAAATAAAACGATGGAACAAATAGAAAAGGTACCTGAATTCTTAGTGAAACACCTTGCAGTTGGGATTTAAGCCTGTAAAATTTATCGATCTGATGTCGTGTTCTGATGAGATCTTTTGCCATAACCTTGACAGCTCCCTGAAACAAATTTTAACTTTGATTTTAGTCATGGTAACTTGTACCCATAAAAGCCTAAATTATAAAGGCTATACAGTATCATTAATATTGGTCGAACATCATCTCAATAAAACCTTCATCCATATAGCTAGGCAATGTGTCAGATTAGGACATAATTTTGGACAAGATGTTGCTGTCGGAAGACAGATGTTGAATATAGATTGCATAAACTACCATTACTATTACCCGTTGGAGTATAAGTTGTTGGGGAATCACACAAAGATTCGATCAATATATTTGGTCACTAATGTTGCTATGAAATTTAATTACTCTAATTCCAATTACAGAAACCTGAAAGTTAACGCAAAGGAAAACCACACAGAAACCATAATGAGCGCTTGCTTAAGGACTAAAGAACGCCTATTTCCTCTTAAACTCAAATTTGCAAATATTAACAATACCATTATCACAATTCAATGTTTTTTCAACTAGAAAAACATATAGGAACGAATGAGAAAACGGAACGATTCAGGAATATTTACGAGTTAAACAATCATGTAAGCAATCTAAAAAAAGTATTACCATTTGCCCTTGTTTGGCGGTTTTCTTAATCTCTGCAATCAACTTCTTCTCTTGTGTCTGCAAACCTTGTCTCTCCCGTTCTATTTCTCTAATAGATCTATCAAGCATTCTCTTATTCTCCCGCAAGAGCTCTGCATAAGCAAACACAGGGTGCACCAGGTCACGGTCCTTTACATGCTATGGACAAATAGACTATAAGCATGCATGCATATATGTTCAAAATATATCTCTTTCATCCTATGAAATTATCTTTTTGTTGCTTTTTATTGTAACAACATACTAATTCAAAACTAGTTATAGGAGCACAAATGCACAATGCATACCAATTATTAACAGGGGCGTACCCACATGAGAGCGGGGTGTGACACGGGCTACACCCAAATTTTAGCTCATGAAAGGTAAATTTGTTAAAAAGTAGGCAACACCCATTTTTACGTAATGTAAGGCAACTTTGATAATAATAATCATAGCTGATTACCAACTATGTTGTTTTAGGAACACATGTAATAGTTGAGAAGCATGAATACAATTTTCCAATTTAGACGATTGACCACAAGCCCACAATCGAATAGACGATCGACACAAGCTCACAATGGAGCTTGAGCCGATCATCTAATAATTTGATCATGTAACTCATATTGACCATATGATCATCAACATAAAAGAACATTACATGTAACATGTATAGAAAAAATAATAAATACTAACCCGCAGGAGTTTTTTTCTTCCAAAACTTGAAATTCATTGTGATAAAAAATATTCAATAAACCCTAAAACAAAAAGAGTTATTGATCGATCGTTTTATTTTTCCCAGTAGTTATCGAATTGTGAACAGACGAATGCTATTGGTTCTACTGTATTTATATATAATTTTATTTATTTATTTGTGTAAAAGTCTAAGCCGATTGGGATTGGGCTTTTATGAGATCCGTTTATGCATAGGATTTAAAGTTTGTTTGAGATAATTATATTTGTATTATCATTATCTTCTTATCATTAAATAAAATTGTTATGTATCAGATTAGGTATATAACAAAATTTGCCCTTTTTTTTTAATAAGTTTTCCATTCGAAAATAATCTGGTGTATATCTTTTTTTTGAACAGAATCTGGTGTAAATCAAACATAATTTGGTAACTCACAGTAACTTGCATTGCAAGCCTTGTATTTAGAAGATAACCAACAAATATAGAAGATATAAACGCGCGATATAAGCAGACTATATATCTAATGTCCATAAATATATAGATAATACTACGATAATGAAAAACGTGACCGCCAAGGACCCAAAGTCGGTTAGCACAAAACTATAAATATGCCTCAAAAACAAATAAACCTCGATCGATATTCCTCATCCTAAAACCTAACAATGATTTTGAATATGGATTCCAAGCTTTGTTACGATAACATCCTCGAGATTCTTTCCCGAACCTCTTTAAAAACCCTCGACACCCTTCGTTGCACCAGCAATGAATTCGATACTCTCACACACGGCTCAGAATTTCTCGACATGTACACGAAAAGAAACAACATGGTATCGGGTTTTCTTGCATACAACGAGAAGAGGGCTAAATATTATCACGAGTTTGTACCTTCTCCTTTATCACCCAGCATTGATCTTAGTTTTCTGCCGTTTAATGCTAAAATCGTAGCATCTTCAGAGCAAGGAATCATTGTGTTCGAGAGTCCTGATCCGAAAAGTTATAAGAATGTTTTCTACAATGTTTGTAAACCGACGACAAAGCAGTTTTCACGTCTACCAAATCCGAAAAGGTGTCATACTGAAAAGATTGCAATCATTGTCATGGGTTCAAAGACGACACTGCGATACAAGATCGTCCGTATATCTAATCCTAAATTTACGTAAGTTTCTCTTTATTTGTATTTGGGTGAAATATTTTTTTTTGAAAGGCAATATATTTTTTTTGGGTGAAATATATATTTGCATGCATAACCAGAGGGAAATTTTTTCCTTTATTAATATGATAATTTTGAAAGATTATAATGGTAGAATGGTGGGTTTTGTATGTTTTTCCCCCTATATTTCCACAATACAATATATGATGTTAGGCTATATTTCTTAGAATGACAGTTAATAGATTTTTGAAGTGCATATTTGCATGAAAATATATATGGATTACTGGTATTAAATTATGTTCTTTTTTTTTTCTTTTCATCGCAGTGCTTTTCAATTCTATGCATACAATTGTGAAATATTTGATTCGGAAAGAGGGGCATGGGGACCGCTAAATCTCATAAGGTTGCCTTACGGTGTTTTCTTGACCGAGTCGCAAGCAATCACAACCAGAGGTTACATAAACATGTTGCTGACCAACGGCGATGTCTTGATGTTTGATGCCTATAAAGAAAGGTGGAAATGCGTTTCATCTCCGGTTTCAGCTCTCGATAAATGTCAACCAATGCAACTAGTTAAGTATGCAGGTAAGTTGGGAATCGCGTGGCAGCCACCGAATGCTAGTTGGGAGATTTGGTTTCTTACCCGCAATAAATCGTTTAAGAAACTACATGTTTTTAGCCAGAAAGAAAATAGTAGAACTGAGTCACTCGAGGCGTTATATGATTCCGATACAAGCATTCTGGTGGATTACAAGACACGGACACTCATCTTTCACAGGTTTAAAAGAGGCGAAGATATCAATAAGTTCGTAATGCGTGATCATCCTTATCAAATCTTCAACTTTAGATCAGATTTCGAGCTAGTTGATTTTGGATGCAAACACACAAACACAACAAGAAAAACTAGAACGAGCGTCGAAACAATCCCCGGAGACAAACGTCAGTCGAGAAAAACCTGCTAAATGACAAAAAAACATTCAGTGTGCAGTGGCACTTGTTTGCGTTGATTTGTTTGTCAAATTTCGACTAAACTTTTCCCCGAGAACGCGTCCCTGGTAAGTGTTTTAGTACGCCAAAATTTTCCGCCCCACTTTCCCTATCTTAACTTCCGTTGATCATGGATACGTTTATGCTATACATTTTGTCTTTAACTTTTTTTTTTGGTATTGAACTATGTGTTTGTGTCTTGGACTCTATTCTACCGATCAGTACGTTGTTAGTGAAGACTCAGAACATGTTTATCTAAACTTAACTCGTATCTCGTGGATATTGCAAGTTACGCATGTATAATGTTTTAGATTGTTTTTATTTCGTGTTTAGCAAGTTTATATACAAGTTATTTAGCTGTAATGTTTTATTGTTTGTCTTGAGCAATTTTTGTGGTTGTGTATGAGTTTTGAAAGATTTTTAAAGAAATTTTCCCAAAAATCTAAGTACAAATGTGTATAAATAGCTAATGTGTTAAGAACGATCACACAAACAATATATTTACAATAATAACTAGATTTGTTGAATGACACTGTTTAGGGACTTTTGATGCTGTATGCATTAAAAAACTGGACATTATCAAAAATAACCAATCCAAGCTAACCTAATTCATTAGAACAATTGTGCAGGTTATGAACATTCCAATAAAACATTGCATCTCGAGTTTACAGACATTGCAAGTACATGAAATTTATTAAAACTAAGAGAAATATAGAAAGCTAAAAGAATCCACTCCAGCACCATTGATAGACATCTACTCCAGTCTCCAGGTATAGTTTCATCACCCGATAGCGCCAAAGATGGTACAAAAGCCAAAAGGATAGCGCCAAAGATGGTACAAAAGCCAAAAGGAACTGCAACGAAGCAGACAACTGCTATACGTACAAGACCTGCTGCCAAAAGGACCATCTCCATATTTAGCAACTGCTGTAGGTACAAGACCTGCTGCCATGTATTTAAATGGTCATAACGGGTTAGCAATACTAACCTTGCTAATCTGATATGTCCTATGAAAGACCTGTAAACCAAAACCAATATGAAATTAGCCAAACGGATCAAAAGTGACTAGTTTTCTTAGAAGTTGTTCAATCTATAAACAATAAAAAAGTGGTAAACATTGACCTGTGGTAGACAGATTCAATCTGGACCTACAAGGAATTTGATTTACGTGAAAAAGAGGTTCGTATAACTGAAATAAAACTTGTAGCTCTTTATTAAATGTAAGATAAATTATAAAAAAGGAACCAATCTAGAATGAAATTTAGCACCCTTGTCCGTTTAAAAAGAATATATAAGCAGAGTCAAGTGCATTAGATTGCAACAAAGACAACAATGCTAAATGTCTTTCGCTGCTACTGCAAATCTAAAAAACAAAAAAAAATTAAACTAGTAATAAGCCTTTTAACACATACCGGTTTTTGGATATTCCTCAATAGACAAGACAGCAGGTTTTGTTCTCTATTAGGTCCATGGTCTTCTCCTTCCTTTCGAGGCCACCCTTTTCTAACATATATACAAAAATTTCAAGTACTCAGCTAATGTTATTATGAAAAACAATATATATAACTTGATCGTTGATATGAACCATGACTTCGTATTTCACCAACAGCTCTACCATAATTAGGTGTACAATAAAGCCTTAATTAGGTGTACAGCTCTACCATAAGAAAGGATTGCTGCAACTTTTATAGGAGGAGAGGATTATTTAAAGAGTAAAGTGCAAAAATCATCCCTGTGGTTTGTCAAAAGTTTGAATTACATCCCTCGTTAATACTTCGCGCAATATACATCCTCGTAGTTGTAAAATTGTGCACAATACATCCCTGAGGATGGATGGTGCAAATAGTTTTCAGTTAAAGGTTAAAACTGTTTGTCACTTCAAGGGTATTTTAGACATTTTACAACCCAGGGATGATTTTTGCACTTTAAAAAAAAAAAGTAAAAATTGTTTTTTCTTCAAAAAAATTTCGAAAGATTATTTTTTATAAAAATAATTTTTAGAAAAAAATAATAATTTTCGAAATATTTCTATAAAAAAACTTTTTTCGAAAACAAAGATACTTTTTCGAAATTTTTTTGAAGAAAAAGCATTTTCAAAACTTTTTATTAATTTTTTTTTTGAACTTTTTTGGAAAAACAAATTTCAAAGATTTTTTTGGAAAAGAAAATATCTTTGAGATAAAAACTATTTTCGAAATATTTTATAAAAAAAACCTTTTTCGAACTTATTTTTTGAAAAAAAATCTGCTTTCAAATTAAGTGCAAAAATCATCCCTGGGTTGTAAAATGACTAAAATACCCTTGAAGTGACAAACGGTTTTAACCCTTAACTGAAAACTATTTGCACCATCCGTCCCCAGGGATGTATTGTGCACAATTTTACAACCACGAGGATGTATATTGCGCGAAGTATTAACGAGGGATGTAATTCAAACTTTTGACAAACCACAAGGATGATTTTTGCACTTTACTCTTATTTAAATGCAGATGGTTAGTAAGGGGTGTGACAGTAGTATGGATCCACTAAAGAATCGAGTTTACAAAATCTTACATTTTGACGTCTTCCATAATTTTGTTGGCTGGATTTTGTAATTTCTCTTTGTTAACAGAGAGCTACTTGAATATGCAAACCTGATAGACAAATAAAATCAGAGATCAAAGCAACCGCCACTTCCCCCATTAACTAAATCTTAAGGGAAATGCAAGGATTACCTCTTTAGTTAGATCATTCTTGGGCAATCTCTTTACTACTTCAGGTGGATAACCAGAAAACACGTATCTGAGATTCACGTGCAGACTAATTAGACAACACAGTAGATTTGTGACGATTACACTAAAAAGGCAATAGAATGAACTTGCACAGAAGACGAGTTGTAGTAAATCTCTGTTTGTTCTTCTCGGCTTTCTTCATCAGTTGACCACCAGCCAAGCAACCGACATACCATTACAATACAAAGACCATGAGTAATCTTTTATGCGCTATCTACATCACAATGAGAGAGTCGGTTTAATTACCTAGATCCACGATGCAAAACACAAAATGAATCATAAGCTATAGAAGTCTATCAAAAATATCTTAAGAAGTAACAATTTTGGATAAGAAAGACCTTGTAGTCAGCACTTGGCACGCTTAGTCAAAGATTCTCATTCTCTAAAAATGCGTTGTCTATCATGAAAATAATAAACAATTTGTAACAAGACTATAGATATAATAACGAGTTACCAATTTTCGCAACCTGGCCCTCCTATGTCTTGTACACCACACATCCTATATTTAGAGGTATCATCTTTGGACGATTCATTTACTACATCTATTCGAGAATTTTAGTTTTCCTTGTTTCCGAGAGAATGAACAAATATACAGTTTGTTTATGTATTGAAGTTTACACTTCAGGCACCAGACTTAGAACATCCTAGTCGTCTCTGTATACTCGTTCTAAATAACGCCGTTAACTGTTATTGTGTGATATTTAGGCTTTGGTGTGGTGGTCAAGGTCATTTGGATCTGCAATGACTAGTTAGACGGCGGTGGCTTGTGGGAGGCTAGTACAGTTTTATGGTGTTTTACTCTATTTGTTGTCGCCCTGCATATGCTGGTTTTGTGGTTCCTGATATGAAACTTGTGCAGGGAAACAAGGTAGTTTCTTTGGTCTATTGTAGATTTGTAGTAATGCTTTTGGATAGCAGATGTCTTTATGTAACCTAAAACACAAAGTATAGGATGCCCCCAGAAAATTAGTTTTACAAGTTGTACATTGCAAACAAGTTTTGGGTTATCCTACAACCATTTAAGCATCTGAGGTACCGTGATAAAACTAGGTCTCCAAGGGTTGTGCGTTTAACAGGCTTCTCGCTTCTTTACAGAACTTTCATTTCAGATCATTTGGTTAAAGAAACCTGTAGTCTCGTGAGTGTTATCCTTGTGATTAATCTATGTAGTCTCGCGAATGTTATCCTTGTGATTAATCTATGGAAAGACGTATGGGTTAAAGATCGTAAATGGACACAAGAGTTTCCAAGACTCTTCATGTTGGAAACTAGTGCTGATTATTGCACCACGGTGACGGAACCGTATCATCAAATTGACCTTAATCAAACACTACCAATTCAGGATGGCTTAAAACCTATAGGTAGAGGTGCCCAAAAATCCGGTTACCAAACCGAAAACCGGTCAACAACCGAAAACCAAAACCGGTCATAACCGGTTTGTACCCTAACCGGTTTAGGTTTTTTACCAACCGGCAGTTAGTAACCGGTTGGAGAATTCGGCTTGGGGGACCAGTTTGGACCGTTTTTCCCAACCGGTTAACTGATTGGAGCGGGATTTTTTTCAATTTTCAAAATTTGAATTTTATAGTCGGTAGGTGGGGCGTGTATTTGAATTTAACCCCCTATAAACACAACTTGCCTCTGATTATAAACTGATATTACAATTAATTTCAAGAATATTACCACATTGCTGCTTTAGTATCCTACTACGACTGTCAACCTTTCAAAAACAATCACGATCTACTAATCCAGTTGGACTCTAACTACAGAAGAGCTCGATCAATAACTAACTACCAAATACAATTGCACAATAACTTGATACAATTATCATATTCTACAGTCATTACTTAACAACTCACTAACATACACATCTATACATCCCATATGCCAGAAAATCGTTAACTGTCCACATAAGTGTAGCTTATCTGATTTCGGCTAAGCTTAAGGGGTGTTTGTTTCAGCATATATGTGAGCTTGTGAGCTTATTTTAGTTCGGCTTGTGTTTCATAAGCCCCGATTTTCCAGCTTATGCTAAGAGTTGTTGGCTTATATAAGTTTATCACGATAAACTTATATAAGCCCTCAACTCTAAAAATAAGATGGAAAATTGGGGCATACGAAATACAAGCCGAACTCAAATAAGCTCACAAGCCCACATATAGCCGAAACAAACACCCCTTACATAAATCATAAACTCTAATAAGCCAAGCTCAAGCTAATAAAATCAGATCATCAATTAATCCGCCAATAAGCCTAACAAATAAGCTCATCAATTAATCAACTTAACATAACAATCAAATCAACAACTAGTTTAGCATAAATTTATCAAATCAAATCAAATCAATTAATCAAATCAAATCAATTAATCAAATCATAAAAATCAAATCAAATCAATTCAACTAATTTAGAATCTGTACCGGAGAAGAAGGTGGTGAGCGGTGGTGTTACGGTGCCGAGATCCATATTTAACGGGTGATGTTTTTTTTTTAACAAGGGGTGATGGTTTGATAACCAAATGATGGAATGAATATACTTAACCGAATGAGCGGTGTGAATAGAAATGAACATTCTTTTTAAGCTATTTTTATTTTTATTTATTTTTAATAAAATGTATAATATACTTACTCCGTAAATATTTATATTTGTGTTATACGTAGTATAATACTCTATGTAAAATATATGAATGAATTGAGTTTTAAATGAATTTTTCATTGATATAATTTTCGTCAACTATTGTATAACACAAGAAACAATATTTACGGTCAAATTGAAGAAGAAAGGCCACAAAAAGTCAAAGTGGACACTTATTTAGACGGAGGGGGTAATTAGGATTAATTTCATATATCATCTTACTTTCAATATTAATTTTATATACACCAAAATTATAACTATTTAATACATAATGTATAATGATTTTTAAACATGATTAGGTATTTTTGAAATTGATTTCAAAAATATGATGATATATATGAAATTGCTCCTAATTAAGATTAATTTATAACTCGTAGTTACGTTAAGATACATTTGCGATGATTTTTTAAAAAACTTATTTATCTATATTAGGTTATGAAGTAATTATAAATCTATACATATTATTGCGATATATATAGCAACGTTCAAGTACGTCGCAAAAATCTGGGACATAATTAGCGATTTGTTAATCTGAAGTCGCAATAGTGGCGACTCTATTTGCGAAGTATTCATAAATGTCGCAAAATTGGCGACATCATTTGTGATGTGTTGTTACACGTCGCAAAGTTAGCGACTTCGTTTGCGATGTATTCTTAAATGTTGCAAAATTGGCGACTTCGATTGCGATATGTTCTTCAAATATCGCAAAAATAGCGACATAATTTGTGACACAATTTGCGATTACAAATATTGCGACATGATTTGCGGCATATAATAGTTGGCTTTTACCTAGTAAGAAAATATCGTTGTTCCAGTCTTTTCGAATTGATCTCTGGTTTAAAGTGCGACTCAGTCGTCTTTTGGTGAAACAAAGATTTGTCGTTGTAGTGCAATTAAGTTGCAAAGACTTTAAAAATAAATGGTGGTAATTTAAATCTAAACCTAATTGAAATTAAATAACGAGAAATTAAAAACGCGACAAGAAATAAATAGGCAATTAAATTAAATAACGCAAACTTAAAACTATCCTAAGGTAAACTTAAACTAAAGGCAAGCTTAAAATAAATCTAAGGCAAGTAATACTTAAAGTGCGACTAAGGAAAAAGGCGGGAAAAATAAAGTTTAAAACTTAAAAACTAAAACTTAAAATAAACTAAAAATACCTCACTCGGAATAATTACTCGTTCGGAATGTCACCTTCACCCGGAATAATTCTTCTTCGTTCGGAATAACTTAACAAAACCTTTGATCCGGAATAAATCGTTCACCCGGAATAAATGGTTCATCCGGAATAGTTGTTCATCCGGAATAAGTTGCTCATGCGGAATAAAAGCTTCGTTCGGAATAAAGGGATTCATCCGGAATAATTCTTCATCCGGAATATGTAACTCATCCGGAATATTGATTCATCCAGAATAATTACTTGATCCGGAATAAAGACTTGGTTCGGAATAATCCCTTATCCGGAATAAATCCTTTATTCGGAATAAACACTTATCCGGAATAATAAGCTGATCCGGAATATTACACTTATCCGGAATAAATCCTTTATTCGGAATATCAGGCTTTATTCGGAATATTCACTGATCCGGAATATTTTAGTTCATTCAGAAAGATCCCTTCATCCGAAATAATCAAGAAAAAGTGCTGACTCGGAATAAAACCTTTACTCGGAATATATCACTGATCCGGAATATTCACTTATTCGGAATAATTATCTTAAATCCTTCATCCGGAATAAAGTGTTGATCCGGAATAATTGCTTGGTTCGGAATGTGAAGCTTGGTTCGGAATAACCTGGGGAAACAGATAAAGCGAAGAACACGGAAGAACAAAAAGCTACGAATCTAATCAAAAGCTACCAAATCAAATCAAAAGATTAAGCAAGACTAATCACAAATAATCAACTAATGATAATCTATCAAACCAAATCAATAACACTAACAATAATAATCAAAATGATCAAAACCCACTTAATCAAATCAATAAAAATTGAAGAACACAAACATGAACATAAAGCATAAAGATTAAAGATTAAACAAGAAAGGTAGATAGAAGATTAACAATAAAAGTAAAGATTAACAACAATAAAAAGGAAATTTACTTGAAATTAAAGGTATTAAAAGTGCAAGACAATTAAGTAAATGACATGAATTTAAATTGCAAGTAATTAAATGGTGGAAGAACTAATTGTCACTATTAGCCAACAAAACTAAACAAATGACTAATGACTCTATTTATAGGGGAGGAGGTGATTAGTGGAAGGAAGCTTCCTCCCATCTTTCTTCTTTCTTTAATTATTATTTAATCCTTCGTCTTTAGTCTTTAATCTTTTAAATTCTTCGACCTTTCAGACTTTGTCTCGGGATTACTATGAACTCGTCTTGTAATTTCTTCATAAATTAGACTTGAGTTCTTCGGCTTTTAGTAAACTTCCGTCTTTTGACTTTTTCTTCGATAAATCTTCAGAATTAGTCTTGGACTTCCGTTCTTTTTGCACTCTTGATTTCTTGACTTCGTCTTTTGTCTTTATTTTCGATAAAAGCCCGTGAAAGCCCGTGTTTTCTTCCCTTTTTACATTTTGATCCTAAAATCACAACAAAAACACAAACCACGCATAACTCCGACATTTACGACATAAAATACACGTTATGGTCTTGTTTTCATTATAATTAAGTGGTAAAAGGATGGGTGTTTACACACCTATCAGCATACTTTGCGACATTGGCGAAGAGGATGTCGCTAACATGTCGCTGACATGTCACTATTTGCGACTTGGATTAAAATGTCGCTAAAATTCGACGCTAAAAGACTATTTTCTTGTAGTGTTGATGGACACTTTCCCCGCGGACATGTCTTCGGGAAAGTCTTGAAGGTCCATTCAAAGTCAACAACAATCCCCGTGAACATATCCATGAAGAAACTGTCCACCAAATCAACAAAAATCAGCCTTTGTGGACACTTTTCCCGTGAAGGAATATTAGGATTAAATTAATTATTTATTTATTTAGTTAATTATTTTGTTTAATTAACCCTAACATTTTCTGTGGACTCGTCCTCGAAAAATGTTCTTATCAAATATATTTCACAATATCACAATTTGATGTTTAAAATGTTTTAATGCGAAATTGACCCTTAAAAAACCATTTATGAATTAATAGCACTTGCCATTTTTTATTATTGTGTTTACTAAATTTTTATTTATAAAAAGTATAACACTTTTGAAAGTATAAAAAAATTAGAGCAAATGAGACCTATTGTGTAGATCTAACATAGTTTCTCATAAACGCTACTCATTGAACCATGTTTTTTTAATGTGTAACCTTTTGACCCATTATCCATAAAGGTTAACATTGAATTTTCAAGTTTGTAGGTGAATATTATGAAATCAAATAAGACTTTAGCTAACTTTTAATCTGTTCTTGTAACACTCCACTTTGACAAGTGGACTGTTACATGATAATTATGGCGTGTCATCAAAGCATGCAAGGTAAATCTTTTAAGAACACATAACTGACCATAAAAGCAAACATCGGTCCCAAACATAAGCTCACACAATGCATAAGTAAAGAATGTAGAAAAAGACTAAATAATGTCCATCAAAGCAGAAGTATATAAATGCATAAAAAAATGAAGTCAAATGGAGCTCCATCCTAATGCACGTACTCTTGATTGCCTAATTCTGCCCTTTAGAACCTCCCGTATGGGAACATGGAAAGAAAATACGGCTGAGCAATACGCTCAGTGAAAGGATGTAATGACATAATAGATAGACTGAAACATAAGTAAAGTATGAAATACAGCGGAATAAGTGTCAGTCCTGGAAACCTGGAACATGTTTTATAAACTGGTTTATATATGAAAAGACTTATGTTTAATTCATAAAAAAAACTATATTTTAAATGCCAAAGAGCACATATAGGTCATGAAGGTATCAACGTGCATGAATACATAGCAGGGTGACCTCGTGATGCAATTAGAGGGGTTGCCTCTAATTATATTAGTCTGGGTGGAGGCATCAACTCCATGTGACGGATGTAGAGCACACACCACAGTCACCGTGTAATATGCAAAACATGTACTAGGATGCACCCATACGCCCCACATGATAATAATAAAATGGCCAATAACTGAAAGGGACACCGCGAATAATCACTCTCGTCACGGAAGAGTCATAACACCGATGCCTCAAGTGTTATGGTTATGGTACCTCCATAACTAGGTGGACATGGTCATGCATGTATATAGCTCAGGCAGTTTAAAATAATAACATATAATCACTGAAAAGTTTTATGTAAACTACTGGGGAAAACAGATGGCAGCAAACGAGGAATCCTAATCATAGAAAGAGAATGTCCATACTGAAGGACCGAATACCCGTACCTTATGTCTAGTAATGAAATGAAGATGAAAGCGGAAGAACTACTCCAACTTCACGAGTGCTACATAATAAAGGACGTGAATGAGTTGTCTTTTTAATGTATACTTACTGATTCTTAGTTTACTTTACATGTTCTTGACTTGTTTTACTTGTTCTTATCTTGTTTTACATGTTCTTAACTTGTTTTACTGTTTTATGTTTTATCGTGTATTTCTTAGTGGTTCATGTATTCTTGATTAACGTATTTCATGTTTTATGTGTTATTATACTTGCTGCTTCATAATAAGTAACTTTCTAAAAATAGCAGGTTTCTATATATAGTAACTTTCCAAAAATAGCAAGTTTCCATATATAGAAACTTTCCAAAAATAGTAAGTTTCCATAAATAGTAAGTTTACAAAAATAGAAAGTTTCCATATTTAGTACGTTTACAAAATAAAAAGTTTCCATAAATAGTATATTTCCATAAATAGTATGTTTCCATAAATAGCATATTTCCATAATTAGTAATACGCTTGTTTAATAAGTATATGATACTATAAGCTAATGTTTAATAAGCATATAATATAAGTCATGATTAATTAAATGTCATATATAGTAAAGTTTTATTAATAATAAATACTTTAGTCTTAACATAATAATTATTAATTAATAATATAATACATGGTTTTTTAAATGATTATTAATTAATAATATAACTTGCTTTATATTAATAATACTTTACCATAACTTGTTAATTGTATAATTAAATTAAAGTATAATATTAATTTAATTAAACCATGGTTAAAATATAATTAAATAATTAAGCTAAGTTCTTAATTAAATTAATTAAATGTGACATGTAAATTTACCATGAATAATTATATACAATAATTATTATAAGCAAAAGTTAATTTAACTGAATATCCATGATCTATTAATAAATAAATTAACCTATGTCTTGAAATTTAATTTAGCAAAATATAAACCAAACACACCCTTGGTGTGTTTCGGTTATACTCGAGCCCCAAACTAGCCTACACCGAGACCCCATGGTCTCGGCTTGGCTCGAACAACAACAACCACCACACTAGCAAGGCTGTGGCCTTGCCATTGCCAGCCCAAAGCAGCCACCGGCCTAGCCGGTTGCCGCTGTTGCGCCACAACTTCCCACCGGTAGTGGCCGGTACCCACTGCCGTGACCCAAAGACCCACCGAGAGCCAAAGGCTCTCGGTTGCCACTGCTTTAACCAAACGCGCCCCTGTTGGGTGTTGGGTGTTGTGACCACTCGAGTAAAACAACCACCGACCCCCTTATGGGGCTCGACTGTTCGAACCAAACCCCACCGAGAGCTTAATGCTCTCAGTTTCTGTGCAACCCGAACCAAAACCAATTAAATCCCGATCCTTCCATATTTTAATCATGATTAATCATGTATTATTAATTTGTTTATTTGATTCATGAATAAAAGAAATAAAATAAAAGATCAAGGATTAAAGTATACCGAAGGTGTAATGATTAAGAACTTATGAACACGAACAAACCCGTAAACAAATCAAGGATCAACAAGGCTTTTTCTCCTCTCCTTTCTTTGTGAAAACAGGCGACACCAAGGACAAAAGAGGCTAGGGTTTGTTGTTTTTTTGTAAAAGTGAATAATGAATCCATGAGAATGTTTTTAGTTGCTAGTAAACGTTTCATGGGCCGGGCTTGGCCCATCTTGTTTTCTTTTCCTATATGTGTCGTCCAAAACACCCCTTTCATATATATTTTAGGTTTTTGTGTTTTAAATAAATCCCGTGTATTATTATTAGTAACTTGTGTTCGTGTATTAACTCGTTTTAATCCTTGTCATGTTTTAAGTATTATACATAAATACTTATCGTGTAATAATAATTAATCATATACGTAATACTTACATTGAATATTCATGATGTGTGTCGTGTATTAACTAATTATAAAGTTTTAATTAATCCGTGTTTTCATGCATTAAATGTTCTTAGGTATTTTATGCGGGGTTTACCACTCTTCCCCTTTAAAAAGAATAATTCGTCCTCGAATTAGAGATACGATAAACTGAAAAGGACATACCCGAATCATAGCTTAAAATGAGAGTATGAAGTCTGTTGGGAATAAATCTATGCTTATTTGTTTCTCCTACTAGTTGATTATTCGTACCCCTGCTAGAGTAAGTTCCCCCTGCTAAATAACAAAGGCAGGGGGATTGGTTCCCCTGCTGAAGTTAGGCCCTGCCGTCAAAGATAAACATGGAATAGATTTTTACGTGTTTCAGTTATTATTCCTTAATACTTTCCATAGTTTGTTAGTAGTGATCTTGTACGTGAGTCCTTGTGCCTATAAAAGGACTCACTAGGTTAGCATGCAAAGTGTGTCTTTCTCATTTCGTCTTTCATTATTATTACTTTAAGGTTTTGTAAACCCTAATACCACTTTGGGTATTCGTATATCTTTGATATATTAAAGTTCAACGTTTGAATCACATTTGTTCTTGTGCTAAACATTACATTCCGCATCTTGTTTAGTTACTTTGCTTTGCAAAGTTTCTCTAGTGTTAGATTGAATTCTTTCTCTCTATCACAACCCTTAAACAAGCTATTAAGGTTTAAGATCTGACTTTGGGATCAACAAGTGGTATCAGAGCTTGTTGAGAAACTTTGTCTAAATCAAGAACAAAATCCTCATTGCAAACATGTCTTCAGTTTCATCCTCAAACAACAACAACCACAATAACCTCAAGTTACCCATGTTGGATCCTGAAAACTTTAAATTATGGGAATTCAGAATTCAACAATACCTGAAAATGAAACACTATGTTCTCTGGGAGATCATAGAGTTTGGCGATCAATTCAACAAAATGGTGGTAGTTGAAGAGGGCAAGGAAGAAGGTGAAAGTTCCAAAGGTAAGGACAAGAAGAAATCTGCTGCTCTATGTGATAAAGAGATACTGGCTAGAAGGCATGATGTCAGGGCTCACAGCTCATTGCTGTTGGCCCTACCTGATATACATCAACTCAGATTCAGGAAATACAAAACAGCTAAGGATCTATGGGAAGCCATAGGCAAAACCTTTGGAGGAAATGAAGCCACAAAGAAGAAGAAGAAAAATCAAATGCTGAATGATTTTGCTTCTTTCAAAGCAATTGGTGATGAATCAATTGGAGCTATTTATAATAGGCTTCAAGACATGGTGGCCCACTTGGAATTCTTTGATATTGAGGTATCAAAAGAGCAGGTGAACACCAGGTTTCTTAACAGCCTCCAGAAAGAATGGTTTGTCTATAAGGCAATTTGGCAGAATAAGGATGATTTGGATGAAAAAGACATTGATGACATATATAATAACTTAAAGGTTTTTGAACCTATTGTCACTCAAATGAAGTCAAAAGGAACAATCCCCACCAACTCAAGTAGAATCATTGATTCCCCTGCTAACATGGCATTCATATCACAAAGCAGTGGAATCTCCAAGAACAGTGGAATAGAAGTAGCCCCTGCTACTTATTCCCCTGCTACCAGGTCTGGACCTTCCTATGATGAAGAAAGACCAGCTACATTCAGCCTTGATACTGCGTGTGCTTTTATAGCGTCTCAAGGGCCATAAGGATCTACAGTGTTACATGAAGATCTAAATCAAATCAGTAAGCAAGCGGTAGAAGAATTGGATATCAAGTGGAATATGGCTTTGCTCAGCATGAGAGCCAACAGGTTCCACAAGAAGTATGGGAAGAAGATCACAATTAATCCCTCTGATGTGGCTGGGTTTGATAAAACAAAAGTTGAATGCTACAATTGTGGCAAGAAGGGTCATTTTGCCAGGGAATGCAGAGGACCTAAGTCTGGAAATAGCTACAGAAAGGAAACAAGAGATGATGATTATCGTGCTAAAGCCATGGTAGCCATGCAGGGGATAGATGGAGCAAATGGATGGGACTGGAGTGCTATGACAGAGAATGTGGAAAGAAATCAAGCCTTGATTGCTGAGGAAAAGGAAGAAGATTTTGCACTTATGGCTATGTCAAGTTCCAGTTCTGACAATGAGGTATATGATGACTCATACTGTACTAAAGATTGTAGGAAAAATACTGAATCTTTGAATGATCAAATCAGAAAGGTAAAAGCTGACTATATCAATTGTGATAATGATCTTGATAACTACAAACGTGCTTTAGAACAATTAGAGTCCACCATAAGAGAGTATAGGCAAAGAGAAAGTGATTATAGGGATCACATTGTGATTCTAGAAAGAGATGCTAAGGAGAATAACCAATCTATAAATGTATTAACTGCTGAACTTGAAATTTTCAAAGCTAACCAAAAGATAGATGAGGAAACTGTTGAAAAATTTGGAAAAGCTTCAAAAGATTTAACCAAGGCAGTTGAAATTGGTCAATCTCCTAGGGACAAAACAGGGTTTGGAATTAAGAATATGAATGCTACCATACCACCACCCCCTGCTAACATCCATGCTCTCTCTCCTAGAAAAGACTTGTCCTGGACTGGTCTCCCTTGTTTTGAAAAACAAGATGACATTGAGTTTAACTTGAGTGCTTATATACCTAATAATCTTGATACAGAAGAGTCTCTAGTTAAAACTAGTGTCATTAGGGATGTTAAAAAGGAACAGGTTGGTTTAAAGCAAATTGACAACCCTGTTCGATTTTCAAAAGAAGGAATTTCTGGCAGCCATCCTAGTTCTAAGAGTATCTCTTCCAAATCTAAGACTAGGCCACAATCCCCTAAGCCTACCATTAAATATGCTGGTATGTACAGGAATGTCAGAGGTAATCAAAGAAATTGGAATGGCCAAAAGTCTCATCAATTAGGAGAAGACTTTGTGATTAATACCAAGCCCTGCTTCACTTGTGGCAGCTTTGAACACACTTATCAAGAGTGTAAGGCACCAATGGAGATGGTGGCTGCAAATCCCTTAAAGGATATGCAACCTAAAACCATTCTTCTAAATGCAGGGGCAAAATCCTTTTCCCCTGCCAAGTATGTTGCCCCTGCCTTGAGAAATAGGGTGACTGATAAATATGTTGTTCCTGCCCTTAGGAAGGAGAATGATGTTCACCCAAAGCCCAACACTTCTGTGACCACCCCAACACCTTATACTGCATATAGATCTGGCTCTAGACCTTACCAACACATGAATAGAGGCCAAAACAAAAGGTGGGTTCCCTCTGCCAAGCATAGGGATTCCCCTGCTAAAACTGGGGTATCCCCTACTAGAAAAGTTGTACATTCTAGGAACATGGGAAGATGGGAAAAAGCTGTGAAAGCCTCAGCTCGTTGGGTTTGGGCACCCAAAAGGGGTACTCAATCTAATGGTGTATCTCTAGTTTTTGATAAGCTATCCTACATTGATACACGAGGTAGATCCAAGTCTGTAATGGCTTGGGTCCCCAAGAAAAACTAATTTGTTTTTCTTTTTGCAGGTGACAAAGAAGACAAGGGATGATAGAGCATATTGGGATAGTGGATGCTCAAGAAGTATGACTGGACAAAAAGCTTACTTGTCTAACTTTGTACCCCTGCATGACAATGATGGTGTTTCTTTTGGAGATGGGCATGGAACTATAACAGGAAAAGGAACTATTGTCACTAATGGGATGACTTTTGATAACGTCTACTTGGTGAAAGAACTCAAGTACAATCTCTTCAGCGTGTCACAAATGACTGATAACAAGAATTTTGTCTTGTTTACTGACACTGAATGCTTGGTATTAGGAAAGGAGTTTGTCTTGCCAGAAGACACTCCTATTGTACTCAGAACACCAAGACAGAAGAATATGTACACAATTGATCTCAAGGACATATCTCTCCAAGACAATGAAACATGTTTCATTGCCAAAGCTTCAGCAGATGAATGTAAGAAATGGCATAGAAGACTTGGTCATCTTAATTTCAAGAACATGAATAAACTAGTAAAACATAATCTGGTTCATGGTCTTCCTTCCAAGTCTTTTGCCAATGAACATACTTGTGCAGCATGTCTGAAAGGGAAGCAACACTAAGCATCTTGCAAATCAAAAACAAGTATGTCCACCACCAAGCCATTGGAACTACTGCATATGGATCTTTTTGGTCCTACTTCTGTGGCAAGCATAATGAAGAAATGGTACTGCTTAGTGATTACTGATGATTTTTCAAGGTTTACATGGACATTCTTTCTATTTGAAAAGAGTGACACAGCTGATGTACTCATTGGGTTCATCAATCAAATTGAATTATCAAAAAGCATGAAGGTAGTTACCATAAGATCAGACAATGGTGGTGAATTCATAAATCAGAAACTGGACTCTTTCTGCATAAACAAAGGCATCAAGAGGCAATTCAGCATTGCTAGAACACCTCAACAGAATGGAGTAGCAGAAAGAAGGAATAGGACACTCATTGAAGCTGCAAGAACTATGCTGTCTGATTCCAAACTTCCAGTTATCTTTTGGGCTGAAGCTGTATCCACTGCTTGTTATGTACAAAACAGGGCCTTGGTAATTAAGGCACACAACAAGACCCCTTATCAGCTGTTCAATGGAAGACCTCCCTTAATTGACTTTTTCAGACCCTTTGGATGTCATGTGATCATCTTGAACACTATTGATAATCTAGGTAAATTCAGTGAAAAGGGTGATGATGGATACTTTGTGGGTTACTCATTAAACAACAAGGGATATACGGTCTTCAACAAGAAGACAAGCAAAATCACAGAAAATCTTCATGTGAACTTTCTTGAAGACAAACCTGAAGATGTTCAAACAGGTCCTGACTGGTTCTTTGATATAGATGTATTTTCCAAGTCCATGAATTATGTACCTGTTGTCTTGCAGAACACTAACATTTCAGGTACTCAAGAAACAACTGGTGCAGAGAAGTCACCCCTGAGGTACATGAATGTACCCTCATTGTTTCCTAGTGAAGCTGATGATCAAAAAGATAATTCTGCTCTAGGAAAAGAACAGCCAATCTCATTCCCTGCTATGGCTGAAGGCAGTGGAATGGCTGAAAGCAGTGGAATCCAGGATTCCCCTGCTAGACAAATTGATTCCTCTTTCACAAAGGATCATGATGCTAATGAGACTACTGATGAAGAAAGAGAATCCCCACTCATTTCATCATCTACACCCATAAATGATGGTCCTATCATATCCAACAGTGGAAGCAGAATCATCAGGAGTGGAGGTCCTAGTTATTCAGAGCTTCATTCTGCTCACAAGCACCCATCTCTAGGTCATGCTGTCTCATTTGGGAATTCCTTTGAGGATTTCTTTCCTAATCAAAATAGCCCCATCAATTCTGATTTGGAAGAAGATGAAACAGAAGTCATCATGCAGCCTACCTATAGAATCAATAAGGATCATCCTATCTCTCAGATCATTGGTAATCCTGAAGCCCCCAGACATACAAGGTATACAGCAAAGGAGCACAACTTCATTGCGAATATCACCATGAAGTTCAATCATGACAACATGCAATGTTGTCTGTTTACTGCATTTTTGTCACAAGAAGAGCCAAAGAAGATTTTTCAGGCTTTAAATGATCCAAGCTGGGTTGAAGCCATGCAAGAGGAGCTCTTACAACTTGACATACAAGAGGTTTGGATTCTGGTTGATTGTCCCAAATGGGCAAGGCCTATTGGGACCAGGTGGGTACTCAGGAACAAAAAGGATGAAAGGGGAATAGTTGTCAGGAACAAAGCAAGATTAGTGGCACAAGGGTATACTCAGGAAGAAGGGATCGATTATGAAGAGGTGTTTGCTCCAGTAGCCAGGATTGAAGCTATTAGATTATTTCTTGCTTATGCCTCATTCATGGACATCACTGTTTTCCAGATGGATGTGAAAAGTGCCTTCCTATATGGAACCATTGATGAAGAAGTCTATGTCATGCAACCTCCAGGGTTTGAAGATCCAGAACATCCTGACAAAGTATACAAAGTGAAAAAGGCCATGTATGGCCTTCACCAAGCTCCCAGAGCATGGTATGGTACTCTCTCTAAATATCTCCTAGACAATGGATTCAACAGGGGGAAGATTGATCAGACCCTGTTTACCAAGAAACAAAAGGGTGACCTCCTGCTAGTACAAGTCTATGTGGATGACATCATTTTTGGATCAACTAACTCCATGCTTAGCAAAGAGTTTGCCAAATTGATGCAGGATAAATTCCAAATGAGTGCCATGGGAGAACTAAACTTCTTTTTGGGGTTACAAGTTCAGCAGCAGAAAGATGGGATATTTATCTCACAAGACAAATATGTTGCTGAGATTGTAAAGAAGTTTGGCATGTCTGATGGGAAGAAGGTGTCCACTCCCATGGACAAGGATCATCCATGGGGCAAGGATGGTCCTGGAAAGCCTATAGATGTCAGGAATTACAGGTCTATGATTGGGTCTCTTATGTATCTCACTGCTTCAAGACCTGACATCATGTTTGCAGTCTGCTTATGTGCAAGATACCAGGTGTCACCAACAGAGTGTCACTTATTTGCTGTGAAAAGGATTTTTAGGTATCTAAAATGTCATCCTACCTTAGGACTTTGGTATCCAAAGGAGTCACCATTTGAGCTGATAGCCTATTCAGATAGTGATTATGCTGGTGACAACAATGATAGGAAGTCTACAACAGGGGGATGCCAATTTTTGGGGAGCAGGCTTATATCTTGGCAATGTAAGAAGCAGACTATCATGGCAACATCCACAACTGAAGCTGAGTATGTAGCAGCTGCTGCATGCTGTGGTCAAGTTCTTTGGGTGCAAAATCAATTGCTTGATTATGGGTATAACTTCCTTAAAACCAAGATATTCATTGACAACAACAACACTATTTGCATTATAAAGAACCCTATTTTTCATAGCAAAACCAAACACATTGAAATTAGACATCACTTTATCAGAGATTGTTTTGAAAAAGGACTGATTGTCCCTGAGAAAATTGATTCAGAACTTAATGTTTCTGATCTTTTAACAAAAGCTTTTGATGTAGGGAGGTTTCAGTATCTGGTTGCAGGTATTGGAATGGTTACTCCTTAAAATCTGATGTCTATTTTGTCATGTATAATCAGGGTTACTTCACTGCTGTTGTTGTATAATTGTTAGTCCATTTATCCATCTTTTTCATTCCACTGTTTTTTTAACACTGATTCCCCTGCTTGGGGTTCATTCCCCTGCCAAAGAGGATTTTTCTCTTAAGCTTGGTGTGTTCTTTTTACAAAAGTGGTTCTATATGGTTTTAGACTAACAATGCAGAGGTTCATATGGTGCATACTATTCTCATTGGTGGATCAGGTATATACTCTATGTTTCAGGGGAGGTTAGGTCACACCTTTAGGACTCAGGGTATCCTTAGGATGCTCATATATGATCTTAGATCATATCCACTGGTGAGTGAGGGTTCAGGATAATGATGACTTGCTGCAAAGCTTGTCAGAACTCTGAAACCTTGAGGCACTGTAGTGTGTGCTTACATTTCTCTATTAAAACAGCTTGCTGTTCAAATATAGACCTGTGGCACACATTGCCAAGACTGAATGACCATAGGTAAGGGACAAGGTTGGGATGGTGACTGGGGTATGCATGTTTTCTTGGGATAACCTGGTGTAGGGGGACTTATGTATTAACTTTTTGTATTGGGACCATTGCTGAATAGAGGACTCTTGAGTTTCTATGTATCTATCTTGTGTATACAAGTGTGTGCATTAGAGCAGAGCTAGTTAGCATTAGTCTCTCCATGACTAGTTCAATACCTCTAGAAAAGTTTCCCCTGCTTTTATCTTTTATTCCCCTGCTTTCACAACATTCCCTTGTTTGACCGTTGACCGACAATACCGTTACCCTGTTCATAGCCGTTGGGCCTGCTTGCTTAAATTTTGGTTAGGGAATATTTTATTATTTTTAAAAGATATTTAAGGCGCTTTCTTCGCTGATTGGTAATCTTTTCCTTCTATTTCAAATATATTAATTTTTTATCAAGATTTATCCTTGATATTTTTGCAATTTGAAAATTTTGGTCCAATCACAGCTCTTCAATTCGCCTATATAAACTTAATTCCCTTTACCAGCAGGTCCATATTTCTCTCTCGACTTAATCCCACTTACCTCTCATCTCTATAAACCTCCAAACTATTTTCAAAATTCATCATGACCCTTAAAATTGCTCCTAATCATAACCAAATTGCTTTGCTTCATGATGAACCAGCCGAGTTTGCTGATGTTGTGGCCTTTCTAAAGTCTTCGTACTTCAGAGTGGCCCTTCTCATCAATCCTCGCATCTATACCTCACACATTCAACAGTTCTGGTCTAAAGCCATGACCAAAACAGTGAATGGAGAGGTCATAATTCAAAGCACAGTTGATGGTCATTCCAAGGTAATCACACTTGCCTCCATCAGGGAGAGTTTTCTTCTTGATGATGAGGATGGAATAACCAACTTTTCTGAGGCTGAAATTTTTGAAGGTCTTGTTAAATTGGGGTACAAACTTTCTGAAAATCAAAAATGTAAGTTTGCTAAAGGCCAGTTTGCCCCTCATTGGAAATATTTGATTCATACTATTATGCAATGTTTGTCACCAAAAACCACTGCTTTTAATGAGGTTGGTAGTGAGATAGCTTCTGCCCTGATCTGCTTTGCAACAGGGAGGAAGTATTGTTTTTCTCAAATGATTTTTAAAGGCATGGTTAAAAATGTTTCAAGCACCTCAAAGTTTTGTATGTATCCAAGGTTTATAGAAATTCTGCTAAATATGAGTGATCATGGTCCCATTACACACAAAAACTATTTTTCAGCAACCCAACACACCACCAAACTCTTCACCACACTACTTGCACCATCACCTTTGTTTTCTGCCAGAAACATTCCATTCACTTCAATTATGATGGACCAAATCAGACGGGAAGAAGCCAAAAATCAAACAACCATAAATAAACCTTCTGATTCCCCTGCCAAGAACCTACCACCTGCTGATCCATAACAAGAAAGGCGTTCAAAATCCAGGTTTGCCAGGTCTCCCTTGCCTGGTGAATCTTCACAAGCAGCAGAAAGGAGAGTCTCCAAGAGTTTGGAGCAACCTGGGGGTTTGGCTGCCACTACTGTCTCATCCTCAAGGGGTGAGCAGGATAGTGACACCATCAATAAGTCCTCTCCCCCACTCCATGATATCCAACAAGGGGAGAAATTCCCTTCTAGGATTGAGAGCAGTATGAAACCTTTGACAAATTTGGAATTGACGAAAATGTGTATGAGTCTAAAAAGGCAGAATGCACAACTAGTACAAGATGTCAAAAAGCAAGGTCTGGTTATCTCTCACTTGGAAACCAGACTTGCTACTCTTGAGGGGAGGAAAAAGCCCAGACTGATTCTTTCCACAAATGAGGATGCTTCCAAAGGGGAGGAAATTCCACACACAGAAGGATCTACTGAGTATTATTCGTATCCTGGTGGGGAGCATGGAAAGATAACAAGTGCACAGAAAGGGATGGAGAGAGAAAGTGCTGATAAGGAAAGTGACAAGGGGAGTGCAACCAAAGATATTGCTCAAACATTGCTCACCATGGGCAATCCAAAAGAAGCCCCTGCTTCAAAAGTTTCCCCTGCTATTGCTGATCCCACTGCTGTAAGTTTATCCCCTGCTAAGAACATTACTCAAACATTTGTTAGGAAGAACAGAAAGCAACCAGCTCAGAAGGGGATAACAATCAAAGAACCTGCATCAAAAGCAAAACCAGCACCAGCAGTGGATCCAAAAGACAAAGGAAAATGAATCATGGCGCAACAGCCCAAGAGAAAATACAAGCATCTGACTCCTGAACAGCAAAGGGTTTAAGAAGCACATGATGCACAAGTAGCTCTCAGGCTACAACAAGAGGAGATGGATATGCAGGACCAAAGAATGGAGAAGATGAGGCCCAAAGATATGCTAAAGCAGGTTGAGATTATGCATAGAGAACTAGATGACAGGGTGCCTCATGTTGGAGAATTTCTTGATCAATGGGAGAAGGAGTTGAAAAATGCTCCTTTGGAAGACAGGTATGAGTTGACTTGCCTTGTTTACAAATATCAAACTGAGTATCTGGAAAGAAGGGCAATTCAAATTCAGAGTGAGAAGTATCGAAATTCAGAGAAAGGGCAACTTGATCACTACAAAGTTCTGCTTAAGAGACATAGAAAGTGGAAGGATGGTGACTTCAGTGATATGAGTTTTGAAGCCATAAAAAGAGCAGTCAGACCAGTTCTAAAGTTATATGATGTGGAGGATTGGATGACTATCAACACTCCTGAGGAAGCTGAGTATCTTAGGAGACAAAGTGAAATGCTACAGAAAGCTAGAGAACCAAAGAAAAGAAAAGCTGGAGAGACTACACAAGCAGGTGCATCATCCCAAGCAGGGGCATCGCATCAAGCAGGTGGAAGTTTTCCAGAAGTACTTGAGAAGTCTGTACTTAATGTACAAAGAGCAACAAAGAGACTCAAGAGAATGGAGAAAGTAGGCATAGTTACTAAAGAGTCTCAAAGGCCTTCAAATGATGAGATTGATAAACAGCTAATTCTGCAGGAAAATGATGATATCTCACCTAGTGAGCTTGGAAAGAAGTTTGCTATTATAGAGTATGCTGTTTATGAACACAAAGGGAGGACTTGGTGGAAGCTTACAAGAGCTGACAATACAGCACAGACCTTTCTAAGTCTAGATGTCATGTTTCAAATTTTAGATAGTGAAGACTTAGAAGATCTGTGGAAAATATTGAAGAAAACGTTTGCTGCAAAACCTCCTACCATGGATGGTGTGGAGAAGGATTGGGTAATCTGGGAGTGCATGCATAGGATGTATGAGCATGAGCTATTTGATCCTATATTTGATGCAGTAAATAAAGGAGATTTGTTGTATTGGAAGCTATTTACTAATTCTGGGGTTTATAAGGTGGTGATGGAAGGTGTGAGTGTGTACTTGCTCAATCATAGGTACTATCCCTTCTCTTAGGACACCTTGAAGAAACTGGCACAGGCTAACCTAATTGTAGATGCTAAGAAGCCTGTTGCTTATGATCTGGTAAGAATGGTTCATAGTCAGATTTGGCCAGAGAGTTTGTAAGCATCCTCATCAACTAGCATTTATTCAGAAACTTGTCTTTAGGGGAAAGCACAAGTTTAGGGGAGGATTGTTGGGAATAAATCTATGCTTATTTGTTTCTCCTGCTAGTTGATTATTCGTACCCCTGCTAGAGTAAGTTCCCCCTGCTAAATAACAAAGGCAGGGGGATTGGTTCCCCTGCTGAAGTCAAAGGCCCTGCCGTCAAAGATAAACATGGAATAGATTTTTACGCGTTTCAGTTATTATTCCTTAATACTTTCCATAGTTTGTTAGTAGTGATCTTGTACGTGAGTCCTTGTGCCTATAAAAGGACTCACTAGGTTAGCATGCAAAGTGTGTCTTTCTCATTTCGTCTTTCATTATTATTACTTTAAGGTTTTGTAAACCCTAATACCACTTTGGGTATTCGTATATCTTTGATATATTAAAGTTCAACGTTTGAATCACATTTGTTCTTGTGCTAAACATTACATTCCGCATCTTGTTTAGTTACTTTGCTTTGCAAAGTTTCTCTAGTGTTAGATTGAATTCTTTCTCTCTATCACAACCCTTAAACAAGCTATTAAGGTTTAAGATCTTACTTTGGGATCAACAAAGTCCGGATAGACTCCTCCGTTTCCCAAGTGGATTTCCGCTCGAGATGGTCCCTCCAGAGGATCTTGACAAATGGAATCGTCTTTCTCCTTATAACCCGATCCTGACGATCAAGGACTGCCTCGGGTTCCTCAACATAGGATAGATCCTCAAGAATCTGATCGAGTGGATACGAAACAATGTGTAGATGATGATAGTTGTAGCCTCCGAGTAAGGACACATGGAACACATTGTGAACATGAGATAGCTGAGGAGGTAACGCCAGACGGTACGATACCTCACCGACACGTTCGAGGATCTCAAACGGTCCGATGAAACGAGGACTGAGCTTGCCCTTAATACCAAAACTCTTGAATCCACGTGCTGGTGATACCTTTAAGAAAACATGATCACCAGGCAGAAATTCTCACGATCTGCGATGTTTGTCGGCATAGCTCTTCTGACGAGCACGAGCTTCCTGAAGTTTTGCCTTGGCGATGGCGACCTTCTCATTGGTCACCTCAATCATCTCTGGACCCTCAATGATTCGTTCACCAACCTGATCCCATCAGATTAGAGTACGACACTTCCTGCCATATAGCATCTCGAAAGTGGCACACTTGATACTCGCGTGCCAACTGTTGTTGTAAGCAAACTCAACCAAGCAGATGTAGTCATCCCAATTCCCTGTCAACTCTAACGCACAAGCACGCACCATGTCTTCTAAGGTCTGAATGGTACACTCTGACTGACCATCGGTCTAAGGATGAAAAGCTGTGCTAAGCCTGAGTCTGGTGTCCTAAGCTTTCTGCAAGCCTCTCCACAATTTAGACGTGAATCGCGGATCTCTGTCTGATATGATATCTGATGGAGTACCATGTAGTCGCACGATCTCGTGCTAAAATATTTCCGCCAATTTGCTAACTGGATAATTCTTGCGAATTGGAAGGAAATGAGCAAACTTGGTTAAACGATCGACGACGAACCATATAGCATCATGCTTCCTCTGAGTCTGCGGAAGTCCGGTGACAAAATCCATGGAGATCTTGTCCCACTTCCACGGAATCTCTAATGGTTGTAGTAAACCATTAACTGGTTGATGTTCTATCTTAACATGCTGGCAGGTCAGACATTTGTACATGAAGGTAGCAACATCCTGCTTCATACCACTCCACCAAAAATGCTGTTTGAGATCATGGTACATTTTGGTAGAACCTGGATGAATGGAGAATGGAGAATGGAGAGATGTGGGCCTCGGTCAATAAGGCTTATCTGAGTGTAAGATTGTCCGGAACACATAACTTGGTACCCTGCCATACAATGTCCTCGCCATCTATATGGAACTATGTCTGCTGATCGATATTCTGAATAATCGCCCATATCTCACCATCGTCCTTCTGAGCTGCCTTGATCTGAGAGATTAAGTCTGATTCAACTCTTAGATTAGCCCAGTACCCATGTTGTCCACATACAAAGAACTCAATGTCTAACCGCTCTAGATCACGTATGATCTCTTCTTCCACCTTAATGCCAGCAATCATGCCTGATTTCCTGATGAGAGCATCGGCCACCACATTCGCTTTATCAGGATGGTACTGAATGTTGGTGTCATAATCCTTTAGTAGCTCTAACCATCGTCTCTGTATCATATTTAGTTATTGATGAGTGAATATGTATTTGAGGCTCTTGTGATCAGTGAAGATGTCACATGATTCACCATATAGATAATGCCTCCAGATTTTGAGTGCAAAAACCACTGCTACTAATTCCAGATCATGAGTGGGATAATTTTCTTCATAAGGCTTAAGCTGACGTGATGCATGGGCAATCACCTTCCCATGTTGCATGAGTACACAACCAAGTCCTTTACCCAAAGCATCGCTATAAATCTGAAATCCACCTGTGCCAGATGGGAGAGTAAGAATAGGTGCAGAAACCAATCGCTGCTTAAGTTCTTCAAAACTCTTCTCCCGCTCATCATTCTAGACGAATTTCTCTCCCTTACGTATCCGCTTAGTCAAAGGCAAGGCTAGCCGTGAAAAGTTCTCCACAAATCTGCGATAATATCCTAAACCTAGAAAACTACGAACCTCTGTTGCAGATGTCGGTCTCATCCTTTTTGTGATAGCTTCAACCTTCGTAGGATCCATGGCGATCACTTCTCCGGAAACAATGTGGCCCAAAAATGCTACCTTGCTTAACCAGAATTCACGCTTGGAAAATTTTGCATACAGTTGCTTCTGGCGAGAATCTGTAGTACAGTGCTAAGATGCTTAATAAGTGTGAAAACACTTATCCTTTTACCACTTAATTATAATAAAAACGAGACCAAAACGTGTATTTTATGTCGTAAGAGTCAGAATTATGCGTGGTTTGTGTTTTTATTGTGTTTTAGGACCAAAAGATGAAAAAGGAAGGAAACACGGGCTTTCACGGGCTTTTATCGAAGAAAAAGACAAAAGACAAAGTCAAAAGATCAAAAGTACAAAAAGAACGGAAGTCAAAGGCCTATTCTGAAGATTTATCGAAGAAAAAGTCTAAAGATGGAAGTTTAACGAAGTCGAAGAACAAAATCTAATAAAAGAAGAAAATTAGAAGACGAGTTCATTTCATATCGACAAATCCCGAGACAAAGTCGAGAAAGACGAAGAAATTAAAAGACAAAAAGACAAAAAGAAAGAGAGAAGCATCAACACATCCCCTCCTCCTATAAATACCCTCCTAATATGTCATTAGGAGGAGTTAGTTAATTTTAGTCATTAGTTTAATTTTCAAGTTTTAGGAGTAGGAGTAGATTAATTACTTTCTCTCTCAAGATTTATTTCATGTTCTTAAGCTTGCATCTTTAATCTTGTAATCTTGAATCTTTAATTTTCATCTTATTTCAAGCTTTTTATAATCATTCTCATTCTGCCTTTCTTGTTTTTAAATCTTATGTTTTGATTTGGTTAATCATATAGTTTGTTTAATCTTTATGCTTATTTGCTCATTGATGTGCTTGTTTGATTATGCTTATTGATTTTCATGTGTTTGATTATTTTTTATTATTGTGTCTAGTGCTTATGGTGTTATTTTCTTATTTTTAATCAAGTGATTTTTATAGTTTATTTTTATAAAAATTTGATTTTTAATATTTAGATTATTTAGTGTTTTTAAAGTTTTTGAATTGTGGCTTATTAGCTTTTTCTTAAAATCATTTTGGTTAAACTTATGGTTAAGTGCTTATTAGATTTTAGCTTATTTTCATTTTGCTTATTTTTATGTTATCCGGGTTTTATAAACCCTCTTTCCCCGAATAAGGTAGAGTTTTCCATATTCTGGATTACATCTTATATTCCGGATAACACAATATCTGAATATTCCGGATTAGGAGCAATTTTAGTATCCCGGATAAGGGTAATTTTTGGATTCTGGATAAGTGACAAATATTATTCCGGATATATGCAAAACGATTATTCCAGATAACACCAAATACATATTCCGAATAAACAAAAAAATACATATTCAGGATAGCCAAAACATTCCGGATAACACATGCAAAATACATTCCGGATAAAAAAATAGTGACATTCCGAATAAGCCAAAAATACAAAACATTCCGAATAAGTAATAGTAGAATGTCATGCATGCTTGCTAGCTTCCTATTTTTCCCGCCAATAGTATGTTCCCCCATGGGGAACATGCTCCCTCTAGTTAAACATTTGTCCGTTACCGATTTAGTTTTATCCGAAAGTCGTGTTTATTTTTATTCTGAAAATCAGTTATTTTTAGTTATATTTTTCTGCAAATTTTAATATTAGTATTTTTTTCCGAAAACTTTAAGTTTTAACTTTTATTAAGTGTCCGTTTTAATATTTGACTCGTTTAGTTTTATAGTAGTCATATAGTCCAATTTCTTTCATTTTTATTTAGTAAGTTTTATTTTTAAGCCGAAAGTTAATTTTTATTTTTAGTTTTATTTTTATTAATTGTTTCCTTTTAGTATTCGTTTTAATATTTGTTTTAATATTCGTTTTAATATCTTTTTAATTTTTAGTTTATTTCTAATACTTTTCATATTTACTTTTTAAATAGTTACATGTAACCAATTTTTATTTTGTCTATAAAAAATGACTGAGTCACACTTTTAACCAGAGATCAATTCGATTAGACGTCGAGAAAAACGAACCTTTCAACTCTAGTAAAAATCTTAGTATTAAAATGGCGTCGCTGCCGGCTCTTTTCGTGAAGATTAACGATTTTTTGTGAGAGACGCGTTGGATATTGGGATCCGTTCACTTTTGAACGTTACTTTTCTTGTCAAAATTTTTAAAAATTTTTCAAAAAAAAAAAACCTAAAAACCAAAAATTTCAAAAATCCAAAAATATTTTAAAAAAGCATAAAAAGCATTTCTTTTTCAAAAGTTTTTCACCAAAAATATTCCTCTTACTTCTCTATTTTGTTTTATTCTTAATGGATTCATATGTTGATTGTGTAGGGTGTGGAAGACCATTGTATGGTTTTCAAACATGTTAGTGGTGTACATGTGAGTGGTGCAGAAATGATATCGACAATACACAATTTGGATTTTTTCCGTCGTCCAATTCGATTAACTCATCCTTTACCTCTAATGACACTATCTCACCCTCTCCCATATATGACAATCCATATCCGCAAAATGCACCGGGTTTTTCTCCATACCCGTGTTGCCACAATTGTGGGGGCCCTCACGATACCTTTTCTTGTCAGCCGATGAATTATTATGAGCCAAATCCGTGTTCTCATTCTTCTCAACCGATGAATTATTATGAGCCAAATCCGTGTTCTAATTCTTCTCAGCCGATGAATTATTATGAGCCACATCCGTGCTATAATTCAAAGGTTTTTAAAATTTTGAGCCCCCACAATACTCCCTCGATCATCAACCCTCTTTTGCAATTCCTGATGAATCACTAGCCACTCTTTTGAATCAAGTTCTTAAAATTAATGAATGTTTCAATAAATATCTCGAAAAATGTCAAGAGGAAAATCAACAAGAGCAAATATCGAATATCGAGGCTTATACTCCTCCTCTTGTGCGTCCATACTATTATTATGATGATGATGATGAGAATACTATTTCTTGGAATGATCTTGTTGCTCAACATCCTAGTGCAATTGTAATTCCTTCTCTCCATAACCCAAATGCGTCTAAGGATTGTGATACATCGAGCGAGCTTAGTGAATTTGGTCTCGAAAACTTATTTGAGGAGGTTTGTAATGTACCGACTTTTGTAGAGCTTACGGACGAGGTCGCTCTTAATGATGATTTTTCTCCATGCTACGAGAATTTCACTTTTGAAATTTCTCAATCTCCTTCGGGAGATGAGGGCAATGTTGATTTATTCTCTCCGACTTACGAGAAGTTCACCACTGAACTTGGTCTTGTAGATGAGGTAGAAGACATTATTCTTCGCGACAAATTATTGAAAGTTCATCTTCTTATTGCTAAAGTTGAAGCGTTAAATTCTACTCCTATTACCGAGTCTTTACACCCGTCTCTTACTACAGTTGAGAATAATGATACATTTATGGAAGAAATCGACGGGTATTGATGATGATGATGACACGGAGGGGGATATTCTTTTTGATACTTTGATGCATGAAGATATTGTCCCAAGTCCCCCTCCCGAGCACCTTTCATCCCATACTTTGGAGACCATTACTAAGGACGAGTGCTTTGACCAGGGAGGTGACATTGACTATTCTATGATTGATACCTTTACGGATTTGCCGCTTAGTGACCATCAATTATCTTTGGGGGATGACAATTTGCTTACTTTACCCACCCCACCTCCCGTGGACCACGACCTCACATACTTTTCGTATGTTGAGAGGACTTTTCTACCCTTCAAGACTTATCCTCCTGCCTCTCATTTATTATGTTCCTCCGGGACCGAGGACAAGATTTTTGATCCCGATATTACATTAGAGGCCTCCCCATGGACCATTTAATTCGGACGAGTCAGGCTCGTGACTCGGTTAACAAAAACAAGCGCTTTTTAGGAGGCAACCCGATTAACTATCCTTCTTTATCCGTTTTTATAATAAGTGTAGGGGGAGCCCCGTAAGTGTTTGTTGTTTTCTTTCTTATGATGTGCATGGATTGGAGCTTTCAAAGATCCACTTTTGATGACTTTTGACGACCCGTGATTCCGTGTACCCGTCTTCCTGGTTTTATCCTAAACTCTTTTGATTCACTATTTTATATTCTTCAATATTAAAAAAAGGAATCACTTTAGTTGTCTCTTCCTTCACAAGATTTAAACAAAGTTCACAATGTCCTAAGTGTAGGGGAGTTTACTCCCACATGCTTAAACATTAAAGGCAATGTTTATATCAAGTGTAGGGGGACTTCTATCAAAGTTAAGTGGGCTTTTCCATGAATTTTTCCTTATTTTAACCAGAAAATCTAATTTTTTGGCATTTTTAATCTATTTTGGCCTATTAGTATTTTCCTTTGTTATTGTTAATTTCTTTAATAAAATGGTTTTAATGAGTTTAGATATCTTTGATATATTAGGCCCGTCGTGAATCTTTTGACTCAACCAGAGTTTACTTATCCAAGTTTACTCTAGCTAGTATCCTTAACGTGTTTAAATCGAGTTTTGCTAGGCTTTTATATAGGGAACTTTAAAACGCGAAAGTCTTAACTCTTACGGGTTAAGAACAAGAACTTTTCGCAAGTTCCTATAATTGATCCTAGAAAGTCGTTTATCAAGGGAACTTTAAAATGCAAATTCTAAACTTGAAAAAGTCTAAGAAGATGCAAGATCCTATAAATGACTTGAAAACCCAAAACTTTGATTTAATAGGCTAAGCATCCACGAGTCTCATTCCTTGAGATTTTAAATTGTGGAGAACGAGAGATGATAGAGTCAATTATAAGTTTGGTATTCTTTCATAAATTTACATGAGTTAATTATGAGCTTTTTCTCTCATCGCTTGTTAATAAATTTAATTGCAATAAGTAAGGTTGTACGATTTAAAAAGTTACTTAGCTTCTAGCCCAAGATCGTTTAAAAGTTGCTCGGGATTAATTAGAGTTCATAGCCAAGGCATAACTTATTGAAGCGGGATGCGAAGATTGGCGAGTCCGAAAAGGCCCTAACAAGGCATAAGGGCTACATTTTATTGCTAAAGATCCAAAGTGATGTGAAGAATCATTTATCAAAAATCAATATGAAGGATCGAGACACACGACGAAAAGCAAATACTCCCTAAAGATCATGGAGAAGTCTATCCGAAAAGACCCTAGCAAGGTATGAGGATAAATAGATCCAAGTCCTAAAAGGAGGCGGATCGTTGTATATCAAAATCTCAAATAAAGATTGGAGAAAAATTAAGAAGTCGTCGTCCAAGTATGAAGAATCTCTCAAAAAATTCAAGTGAAGAAATTCCTATTATGAAGAGAAGACATTATTTCAAGAACGTCTCTCAAGATTCGAAGTATGAAGTCAATGCCAAATATCGGTCCGAGAAAGGTCTCAAATTGTGAAGCGAGTTATGCCAAGATATGCACTTTATGAGGTTTCGAGAAGCAATTTTAAAAGATTTTGTCCTTTAGCTAACTATTGATTAAATCGTCCTACTTTATTTTCAGCCTTAATAAATTATCGAAATAAGTCAACAATGCATCCTCGTGATCATTCAAGACAACAATAAAATATAAGAGATACACCTAGGAATAAGGGAGTCTAAGTGAATAATTGAGCCACATCAGTGAGTGTTAGCTTTACTAACTTATAATAACAATGATCTCGTTTTTAAGCTTGGTGAGCGTGAAACTTGAGGATGATAAACTCATGACAACTAAAGCCCTAATGTAAGTCTTAGATTTCTCTACTTGTTCTTCCTTCTTGCATTTTGTAATTTTCTAATCTTTTTAGTTTCATTATTGTCTAGTATTTAATAAAGGCCAAGGTGGGTTAATTACAATGGAAAATGTAAATCGTGCTTTGAAATTAATGCATTGCATGAGGGTATTGCAATGGTCAAGTGTAGGGGGTTTAATAAGTGTGAAAACACTTATCGTTTTACCACTTAATTATAATAAAAACAAGACCAAAACGTGTATTTTATGTCGTAAAAGTCGGAATTATGCGTGGTTTGTGTTTTTATTGTGTTTTAGGACCAAAAGATGAAAAAGAAAGGAAACACGGGCTTTCACGGGCTTTTATCGAAGAAAAAGACAAAAGACGAAGTCAAAAGATCAAAAGTGCAAAAAGAACGGAAGTCAAAGGCCTATTCTGAATATTTATCGAAGAAAAAGTCTAAAGATGGAAGTTTAACGAAGTCGAAGAACCAAATCTAATAAAAGAAGAAAATTAAAAGACGAGTTCATTTCATATCGACAAATCCCGAGACAAAGTCGAGAAAGACGAAAAAATTTAAAGACGAAAAGACAAAAAGAAAGAGAGAAGCATCAACACATCCCCTCCTCCTATAAAACCCTCCTAATATGTCATTAGGAGGAGTTAGTTAATTTTAGTCATTAGTTTATTTTTCAAGTTTTAGGAGTAGGAGTAGATTAATTACTTTCTCTCTCTAGATTTATTTCATGTTCTTAAGCTTTCAACTTTAATCTTGTAATCTTGAATCTTTAATTTTCATCTTATTTTAAGCTTTTTATAATCATTCTCATTCTATCTTTCTTGTTTTTAAATCTTATGTTTTGATTTGGTTAATCATATAGTTTGTTTAATCTTTATACTTATTTGCGCATTGATGTGCTTGTTTGATTATGCTTATTGATTTTCATGTGTTTGATTATTTTTTATTATTGTGTCCAGTGCTTATGGTGTTATTTTCTTATTTTTAATCAAGTGATTTTAATAGTTTATTTTTATACAAAGTTGATTTTTATTATTTAGATTATTTAGTGTTTTTAAAGTTTTTGAATTGTGGCTTATTAGCTTTTTCTTAAAATCATTTTGGTTAAGTGCTTATTAGATTTTAGCTTATTTTCATTTTGCTTATTTTTATGTTATCCGGGTTTTATAAATCCTCTTTCCCCGAATAAGGTAGAATTTTCAATATTCTGGATTACATCTTATATTCTGGATAACACAATATCTGAATATTCCGGATTAGGAGCAATTTTAGTATCCCGGATAAGGGTAATTTTTGGATTCTGGATAAGTGACAAATATTATTCCGGATATACGCAAAACAATTATTCCGGATAACACCAAATACATATTCCGAATAAACAAAAAAATACATATTCAGGATAGCCAAAACATTCCGGATAACACATGCAAAATACATTCCGGATAAAAAATAACATGACATTCCGAATAAGCCAAAAATACAAAACATTTCGAATAAGTAATAGTAGAATGTCATGCATGCTTGCTAGCTTCCTATTTTTCCCGCCAATAGTATGTTCCCCCATGGGAAACATGTTCCCTCTAGTTAAACATTTGTCCCTTATCGATTTAGTTTTATCCGAAAGATGTGTTTATTTTTATTCTGAAAGTTAGTTATTTTTAGTTATATTTTTCTGCAAATTTTAGTATTAGCATTTTTTTCAAAAAGTTTAAGTTTTAATTTTTATTAAGTGCCCGCTTTAATATTTGCCTCGTTTAGTTTTATAGTAGTCATATAGTCCAATTTCTTTCATTTTTATTTAGTAAGTTTTATTTTTAAGTCAAAAGTTAATTTTTATTTTTAGTTTTATTTTTATTATTTTTTTCCTTTTAGTATTCGTTTTAATATTTGTTTTAATATTCGTTTTAATATCTTTTTAATTTTTAGTTTATTTCTAATACTTTTCATATTTACTTTTTAAATAGTTATAAATAACAAATTTTTATTTTGTCTACCAAAAATGACTGAGTCACACTTTTAACCGGAGATCAATTCGATTAGACGTCGAGAAAAACGAACATTTCAACTCTAGTAAAATCTTAGTATTAATGCTCCTCGTTCTCTTCCTTAGATTTCAAGAAGATCAGAATGTCATCGATGAATACGATGACGAATTTGTCCAGAAACTCATGGAAAACGCGGTTCATCAAATCCATGAATACCGCTGGAGCGTTTGTGAGTCCGAAAGGCATGACTACGAACTCAAAGTGACCATATCTTGTGTGAATAGCAGTCTTAGAAATATCTTGCTCCTCCACTCGCAGCTGATGATAGCCGGATCGTAGGTTAATTTTGAAAAGTGCTTAGCACCTTGCAGTTGGTCAAATAAATCATCGATACGCGACAATAAATAACGCTTTCGGATAGTGATCTTGTTCAGCTCACGATAGTCAATGCACAGACGCATGATGTCGTCCTTCTTCTTAACGAATAGTACCGGTGCACCCCATGGTGATACACTAGGACGAATAAAACCTCGCTTCGGTAACTCCTACAGCTGGTCTTTCAACTCCTTGAGCTTTATGGGAGCCATGTGATAAGGAGACGTGGAGATATGTTCAGCTCTTGGAATGAGCTCAATGCCAAAATCCATTTCGCGGATAGGTGGTATACCCAGAAGTTCTTCTGGAAACACATCGGGGAATTCTGAAACAATCGGCTGATCCTGAATCGATGGAACTTCAGCAGTAGTGTCCTGAATTGTAGCTAAGAAACCTTTGCAGCCATGAGCTAGTAAAGCACGGGCTTGCAAGGCAAACATGATTTGTATAGACTTTCCTGGTATAAAACCATTATGAATGTACTCTAGATCTTGAACATCACTGAATATGACTCGATATGTATGGAAATCGATCGTGGCATGGTGTTTTGCTAACCAGTCCACGCCCAAGATCATATCAAATTCGCACATGTCCAAAGGAAGTGCGTCAACAGAACGAATCTTATCATCAAATTCTAAGGGAAGATCTCTGTACACATGGGTAATGCGCACAGAGTCTCTCATCGACGTAGATATATTTAACACATTCTCAAGTGACATTGGTGACTTATTAATACGAGCAACATAAGTAGTGGATATAACTGAATGGGTCGCACTCGTATCGAATAAAACACATGCAACATGTTCATACATAAATAGGATTCCAATAATGGTACCTGTAGACTTGTTGGCCTGATCTCTAGTGGTGGTGTACACACGGCCTAATGCTGCTGGTTTCAGAGGGTCAGTACTTGATGTACCAACGGTATCCTCTTTCTTGCATTCTTTCATGAGATGGCCTGCTTGCCCACATTTAAAGCAAAAACCGGTAGCACGGCGTCATGGTCCAGGATTCCTCTGTCCGCAGGTGGTGCAGATAGGATGGGTATTCCAGTGGGTACCCTCGTTAGCTGAGAGCCTGTTTTATAAGATAAGCGTAAGGCATGATTACTCAAACATAAACATGACTACACTGAAAGTTTAGGTTATAATACCAAATGAAGCTGAGTGATTAGGTTGCTGACCCTTGTTGTTCTGGTCACGCCCGTTCCTAGAGTTCCTGTTAAAATGCTGAGATGTCAGAATTTATGTCACACAACAACTTAAAATAGACGAGTTTAAATTTTAGGGACCTGTTGTTGTTAGAGTAACTGGCATTGTTACAGTAGTTATCACTACCGCTACGCTTGTCTGATCCATAACGGTCGTTAGTCTGGTCGTGTCCCTTGTAGTTGTTCTGCTGAGTGGACGGTTGGGACCGGTCTCCACCCTTCTGCCTGAAAGATACAATTGAATAGAACATGATAAATAATTGAAAATACAGATTTGAATGAGATGGTTACGCTTGATGACTGAAATATACCTCTTCTTAGGTCGAGTTGACTTCTCATACTCATCCCTCTCATGAAGCATCTCCAGACTGTGTGTTGCATCAGCAACTTGTGCCACATTGGTGAATGTAGCATATAGCAGCCAATCAATAATTGAGGAGTGAAGAGCCCAACGGAAATGCTTCGCTTGATCCTCAGCCGTGCCAACAGCAGCGCCCAGAAAACCAGCTAGCATGAGGAAACGCTGCATGAATGTTGTGCTGTTCTCACCTACCTTCTGCCGGATGGTATGATAATCTATCCTCAGTCATTCTTGCTCAGCTCTAGGGAAGAACTGATTGTAGAACAACTTCTTAAACTACACCCATGTCAAAGTAGTAAGCCATACTTCACCTCCATTAGTCTGCTTGTACGCTCTCCACCATGCTAGTGCATCACCCTCAAACTTGTAGCATGCCAATCTCGCCTTGTATACCTCATCGCAACCCATGGCATCAAAGATCTTCTCAATATGCGAGATCTAGTTCTCAGCATCTGACAGAACCTCAGCCTTCTTGAATGACTGAGGCTTCTGTTTGTTGAATCTATCCAGCTACTTGTGGAGTGTGACTGGTGGAGGAGGAGGAGGATTTGCAAGATGTGGTTCATTCTGAAATTCTGCCCGAATCTCGTTACAGATCTGGGGGAGCATGGTATGTAGAGCTGCTCGGATAGCTGCAACAAGTTCCTGATCATTACGTGTGTTAACCATCTTACAGTTTTAAAAGAAGGTAAATGATTAGTCTGTTAGAAGCATAGGATAAACATAAGAGATGCATGGAAGAATTTATGAAGGCATATCCAACGAAATCTGACATTAGCAAAGGTGGATGACAATGGTTCAGTCCAGAAAACAAAAATTCGAAGAAAACCACATGCGACTAAGTATGGCCGATCCTGTATCAACCCTTGTCTAGTCAAAACTTAAAGAAAACAAGATACATGAAATGAAATCAACTGTCAGTTTAGGAAGATCCTGGTGACTACCCACTAGTCACAGGTCAAGTTTTAGAGCCTATAGGTCAAAATCTGGCTCTGATGCCATAATTGTAACACCCTACTTTGACAAGTGGACCGTTACATGATAATTATGGCGTGTCATCAAAGCATGCAAGGTAAATGTATTAAGAAAACATAAATGACCATAAAAGAAACCGTAATCAAACATCATTCCCAAACATAATCTCACACAATGCATAAGTAAAGAATGTAGAAAAAGGACTAAACAATGTCCAGCAAAGCAGAAATATATAGATGCATAAAAGAAATGAAGTCAAAGGGAGCCACCATCCTAATGCACGTACTCTTGATTGCCTAAGTCGGCAATTTAGTACCTGCCGTATGTGTAAAACCCGCTTTAAAATCCATGAAACATTAAGTACACGCAGTCTCAGATTTGAATTTAAACGTTATGTAAATTAATACCCATCATGTACCCAGAATAAGTAACGTTCATGTCCAAGTATTTAATATATATGTTAGATTAATTACAAGAAATAAAACACGAGACTAAAATACGAACGCGCTCGATAAATAATTAGACACGAAATTTAAAACGAAATATGTGTGTGTTGTGTATGGTTGGCGTCCAAAAGGAAGGGAAAGATGGGCTTGGCCCAACCTATTTGGAAATCCTAATCCAACTAAAGTAAAAACACGGGGGAGTATTGTTTATTTAGGCAGCATATCCAAAACCCTAAAAATAAAACCAAACCGTCGACCCTTTTCTTTTTGTTTCTTCTGCCGTCGACAAACACCAAGAACAAGAGGATTTTTAGGGGTTTTGATCTAAGAATTAGCAAAGGTAAAGTGTTAATGTTCTAGCCTAAACCATAACACGCAAAAGGCATTCTTTAATCCCTTTCTTTTGTTTTTAATTAATTATGTTAATATTCAAGAATCCTAAAATCTATGTAAAATATGTTAAAAACATGATGTTAACAAGGTTAATTAAAAAGGGTTCGGGTTATTGATTTTTTGTTGTGTTTTGCACGCAAACCGAGAGCATAGTAGCTCTCGGTGGGGTTGTTTTTCAACCAGCCGCAACCCTTTATAGAGGCGGTGGTGGTTTTAGGTTACCGGCAGCAACCCCTACTGCCCAAGCAGTAGGATGCGAGACTTGGTCAGGGGTAACCGAGACCATTATGGGTCTCGGTGGTTAGTCTTTACATGGCAGGGGGAAAATACTAGGGCGAGTGGATAGCAATTAGATAACAACATGAAGTATATAAAATCAGTGGGTAGTGTTTAGGCAGCAGAAGTACCAAGGGTCAGTCAGGGGTAGATAATATGTAACAGGGGGTATACAAACAAGGACAATAGGTCTGGGAATATAAATCGGACGACACTACAGCCTATATATTGGACAATACTGTTTTTAAAGATGTTGGACAGAACTATATAAGATATGTTGGACATAATTGAAAACATATATTGGACATAATTGTATCGGATTGTTTTGCTTATTTGCGTTATTGTTTAGTACGACTGAGACATGGGAGTCTCGGTAGGCTCAGGTAAATATGAATATGTTTGCTAGTCAAGTTGTTAATTTAATTATTAAATGCAAGTTATAATTAAATTGATTATTAAACTTAGGTTATAATTAATTAATATAATTAATCATGAAATTAGCCTAAGTATTTATTTAAAGATTAATTTAACTATTGCAAGCTAAAGTATAGTTTTATTAAATAAACCATGTCTTATTATTAATTGTTAATTAGAAATAAACCATGCATTATTATTATTAATAATCAGTTTTTAGCCTAAAGTATTTAATTTAATAAACTTTACTAATATGATCTCATGACTTATAAAATATGTATATTAAACTCTAGTTTAGTTTGGACTTATTTATCTAGCGTATTACTATTTTTTGGAAACTTTCTATTTTTGGAAACCTGCTATTTTAGAAAGTTACTTATTATGATGCAACAGTATAATGATACAATAATATAGGAAATACACTAATCAGTAATACATAAGAACGGTTAGAGTTACAAGATTATACACGAAACAGTAAAACAATACAAGAACATGTAAAACAAATAAAGAACAATAAGAACCAGTAAAAGTATACAGTAATCAGACAACTCATTCACGTCCCTTATTTATGTAGTATCCGTGAAATCGGAGTATATCATTCAGCTTTCATTCTCACTTCATTACTGGACACGAGGTACGGATTTCCCGTCCTTCAGTATGGACTTTCCTTTCTATGCATGATTAGGATTTCCCATCTGCAACCATCTATTTTCCCCAGTTATGTTATAAAACTTTACATGATTTGCCATGATAACTATGTTAATTGCCTGAGCTTTATATACATGCATGACCAGTTTCATCTAGTTATGGAGGTACCGTAACCATGACACTTGAGGCACCGGTGTCATGACTCCTCTATGAGGGATTGATTTCTTGTAGCGTCCATTTTATTTCAGTTGGCCAGTTATCAATATATTATCAGTGGGGCGTATGGGTGCATCCTAGTTTACAGCTTACAGTTATCAAGTGAATGTGGTGTGTGCTCTACATCCTTCACAAGAAGTTGATCCCTCTTACCTAGACCAGTATAATTAGAGGTCACCCTTCTAATGCATGATGAGGTCACCCCTCTATGTATTCATGCTAGTTGATACCTTCATGACCTATATGGGCTCTTGGCAAATTAAAATACAGTTCAAGATATAAACACAAGTTTTCAGAAATATAAATCCGTTATAAACATGTTTCCAGGTTTTCCAAAGTATATACAGTTTTCCGCTGCATTTTACTTATCAATCTTTCAGCTTTAGTATTTTGTTACCTGTTTCATTTCAGTATATATCTTATCATGCTTGCATATCCGTTCACTAAGCGTTATGCTCAGCCGTAGTTTCTTTTCATGTTCCAAACGGCAGGTTCACAGGGACGCTCTTAGGATTCTAAGAGTATGTGCATTTGGATGGAAGCTATCCAGACTTCTTACTTTATGCACTTCATACATTACTTTGCTTGTTTGGACATTGTTTAGTCCTTCCTTTCAGTATTTACTTTTACTTGTTTGAGATTATGTTTGGACTACCGATGTTTGATTCCGGTATTTCCTTTATGGCGAGTTAATGTTTTTTAAGACATTTACCTTACATGCTTTGATGATACGCCATAAATACACGTTACGGTCCACTTATCCAAGTGGGGTGTTACAATTATGGTATCAGAGACTGGTTTCGATCTGTAGGCTCTAAAACTTGACTTATGACTAGTGGGTAGTCACTAGGAAGTTCCTAGATTTGGCGTTTGTTGTCTTCCATGTTTCTCATGCATTTTATCAATCAGTTTCCTAATTTTTTGACTAAGTAAATGGTTGATACAGGACTGGCCATACTTAGTCGCATGTGCTTTTCCGCGAATTTTGTTTTGTGAACCGACCCATAGGCGTTCACCTTTACTCATTCAGATTTTGTGATATGAACCGACCCATAGGCGTTCACCCTTGCTCATGTAAAATTTCATGTTTTCAGTCGAATGTTGTTTTCTGAACCGACCCATAGGCGTTCACCTTTGCTCATGTCAATTTCGTCAGCTATGCCTTCATGAACTATTTCATGCATATTCGAGGTTATTTATTTCCATGCTTCTATCAAGTTAATAATTTTTCCTCATAAAACTTTCAGATGGCTCACAGACGCAACAATGAGGATATCGCTACAGCTATTCAGGCAGATCTGCAAGCCATGCTCCCATAGATCCGAGATGAAATTCAGCCTAAATTCCAAAATGGACCACATCCTTAGAATCAGAATAATCCTCCAAATCCTCCACCAGTTACTCTAGCTACCTGGCTAGAAAGGTTCAACAAGCAAAAACCACAGTCTTTTGAGCAAACAGCGATTCTTGTAGATGTAGAAAATCAGATTTCTCATATGGAGAAAAACTTTGAGGCTATGGACTGCGGGGAAGCCTTCAAAGTCAGATTAGTTGTTTACAAGTTTGAGGGCGACGCCCTAGCTTGGTGGAGAGCATATAAGTTGGCGAATGGAGGCGATGATTGGGTGCTCACAATGACATGGACACAATTCAAGACACTATTCTATGATCAGTTCTTTCCTCATGCTGAGCAGGCAAGGATGAAGAAAGAGTTTCACTCTATTCATCGAGGACAGGAGAGAATAGTACGGATTTTATGCAACGCTACCTCAAGTTAGCTGGATTTCTAGTAGCGGCTGCAGGTACGGTTGAAGAGCAGGCAAAGAACTTTCGCTGGGCTCTTCACTCCACTACTGCTGATTGGCTACTTAGTGCCACATACACAAATGTGTCGTAAGTGGCAGATACGACACTTAACTTAGAGATGCTCTACGAAAGAGATGAGTTCGAGAACTTGGAGCGACCTGAGAAGAGGCACACTTCATTCACCAGACATAAGAATTTCAACTCCTGTCCTTACTTTCCATCATATAACATGTATTATCAAATTTTTATATTCAGACAAAAAGGAGGAGACCGATCACAGTCGGCTACTCAGCAGCATGGCTACAAGAATCGCGGTCAGTCCTATGACCGTAACAGATCAGACAGGAGAGGCGGTAGTGACAACTACCGTGGTAACTCCAAATATTCTGGCAGCCATAGGTGCTTCTTTAAACTTCGCAATATTAGACTGTCATGTAACGTATATGCTAACCTTCACCGTGGCAACAGAGATAACGGGCGGGACAATGACCACAGAGGGCAGCAACCCAATCGTTCAGCTCCATCTGGTATTATAACCTAAACCTTCTGTGTAGCTGTGCTTATGTTCTAGTAATCATTTCTCACTCATATTTTCTGAATCAGGCTCTCAGTAGGATACAACACCCACTGGAGGGTATAGTCACCCTATCTGCACCACCTGCGGGTATAGGCACCCGGGACCATGCTGTCGTGCTACTGGCGCCTGTTTCAAATGTGGGAAAACAAGGCATCCGATGAAAGACTGCAAGAATGGTGAGATTGTTGGCACTTTAGGACATGCTGATCAGAAACCACCACTTACAACTGGCCGTGTGTTTACTTCTACAAAGGATCAGACAAACAAGTCGTCGGGTACCATCACTGGATTCTTAATTATGTACGAACATACTGCCCGCGTGTTATTTGATACGTGTGCGATTCATTCAGTCATATCCACTACTTTTGCTGCTAGGATTAGGAAACCATTATGCTTCTTGATAATGCCTTAAACACCAAGATATAATTGATCACCATTCATATCAGATTATATTCAATGATGTGCGGGGTCCCTGAATACATTTATCATGGTTTACACCAGGAAATCTGTGAAAATTTTCTACGTATAAAGTACGTGTTTTGTCTTTTCACAACTGCGAAGATTGTCGAGCTATCATTTATGACACGACTTCTGAAGTTCTTTTATTCATAATTAGCCAATTTTTTCAAAATTTTCCCTGATTTAATTCCAAAAGAAACTCCGAGTATACTTCCTATCTGCCAAGTGGAACTCAACATCGAGCAGATTAGGGAGCAGAACCGATCTCCAAGGCGCTTTATCTCATGGCTTCCGTGAGCTAATGGAGTTGAAGAATCATTTACAATAGATGCTTGTATGAAGTTTATTCGCCCAGGTGTATCACCATTCATAACCGTTATCCTCCTCCACGTATTGACAACGTGTTTGGTCGACTACAGAGTGCCAAACACTTTTCCAAGATCGGTTTCTGATCATGTTGCCAACAGTGGCGAGTGAAAAGTAGGACATGTCCATGACTGCTATTCGTACACGATTTGGTCATGCTAAATTCATGATTTTATTTTGAATCTTTCGAATGCTCCAACAGCAGTTATAAAATTTATGAACAAAATTTCCATGAACTCACAGACAAATTTGTTAATTGGTTTCACCAATGACATCTAGCTTCTCTCCAAGCCTATAGAAGAGCACGAAGAGCATATTCGTTTTATGTTACAATTCTACGATGGAAGAAACTGAACCCTGGAAATTTTCAGTATGAATTTTGGTGACTTTAGTGACACGCTGAATCACATTAATCTCACAGCTAGTTTTACCATGACTAAGCTTACGCGTAAAGGAGAAAATCCTGCATTGTATTATGTGTTCCAGAGGATCCTACGCTAAAAGAGGTCTAACTTACAAGGCTTCATAGTCCTCCGATTTCTATATATCCAGTTTCTATAAATGTAACTTGATCTCAAACCACATATTGATGGAGCAGCATGAAACAAGATGCAGTTATGTTCATATCTTAGTACCTGACATACCAGTAGGTTAAGATAGAAAGCCAACATGCTAGCAGTATATTTCAACCAGCATAAAATTTTCAAACCGAAATGGGACAAGATTTCCATGGATTTTTGCTACCAGACTACCGCAGGCTCTGTAGAAGCATAATGATATATATGTGTTGTTTTCAACCATTTGACCAAGTCTGCATATCCGTTTCATCCGCAAGGATTTCACACTTATCTTATTATCAGACATTTTCCTGCCAAAGATCGTACGATCACATGGCATCCTTCAGCCATCAGATCAGATAAAGGTTCACGTTCTTAATGAGTAATTAAGTTCACGTCGTTGTTCAAGTTCTCAATTTGCTTCTCATATGCACGTTCATGACATTGTTTACGTTCATGATCGTATACTAGCTTACAATTTGTGTTTCATTATCGTTCTGAAAGGAATTACCAAAAGCTTGGGAGACCAGACTCAAGTTAAAAAACTTTCCGTCCTTAGACGAACGTTTCGCGTCACATTTCATGTCTCACCTCATATCGTTTGGCGTTACCTCCCCAGTTACCTCACGTTCACAATATGACGCACGTATCACGTCCACCATATGTTTCTCCGTATTACATTCACCATACCTCCACGTATCACGTTCACAATTGTTCACGTCTCATGTCCATAATTGTTCACATACTACATTTCAGTATGTCTCACGCATCATTGCTCAGAAGTTACTAATGTCAGTTATTCCAAATTATTTTGCATCATAACGTTTCATTTGCCCTTACATGTTATTTCTTATCCACACGATCAGACTCATGAGGATCTATCTTACGTTGATGAACCAGACACTTTTATGTATCGTCAAGTCAGGGTCATGAAGATCAAGATTTTCATTGTGTCAGGACCTTTTGGAGGAACCTTCCCTAGCTGGAAGCCACTTGGAACGGAGGAGTCCATCCAAATTTCTTATCCTTTTTCCTCCTATAAATCAGGTATGTTCTTTCAGCGATGTCATGTTCCATGTTCTCTTTAGTCATGTTCTTCCAATAACATCATGTCTATAATTCGAGGAAGAATTATCCTTTTTAGAGGGGAAGAATTGTAAAACCCACAGTAATATCATGTTTCTAATTCGAGGACGAATTATTCTTTTAGAGGGGAAGAGTTATAAAACCTGCTTTAAAATCCATGAAACATTAAGTACACGCAGTCTCAGATTTAAATTAAATGTTACGTAAACTAATACCCGTCATGTACCCATAATAAGTAACGTTCATGTCCAAGTATTTAATATATATGTCAGATTAATTGCAAGAAAAAAAACAGGAGAACTAAAATACGAACGCGCTCGATAAATAATTAGACACGAAATTGAAAACGAAACATGTGTGTGTTGTGTATGGTTGGCATCCAAAAGGAAGGGAAAGATGGACTTGGCCCAACCCATTTGGGAATCCTAATCCAACTAAAGTGAAACACGGGCGGAGTATTATTTATTTAGGCAACATATCCAAAACCCTAAAAATAAAACCAAACCGTCGACCCTTTTCTTTTTGTTTCTTTTGCTGTCGACAAACACCAAGAACAAGAGGATTTTTTGGGGTTTTGATCTAAGAATTAGCAAAGGTAAAGTGTTCGTGTTCTAGCCTAAACCATAACACGCAATAGGCATTCTTTAATCCCTTTCTTTTGTTTTTAATTAATTATGTTAATATTCAAGAATCCTAAAATCTATGTCAAATATGTTAAAAACATGATGTTAACAAGGTTAATTAAAAAGGGTTCGGGTTATTGATGTTTTGTTGTGTTTTTCACGCAAACCAAGAGCATAGTAGCTCTCGGTGGGGTTGTTTTTCAACCAGCCGCAACCCTTTATAGGGGCGGTGGTGGTTTTCGGTTACCAACAGCAACCCCTACTGCCCAAGCAGTAGGGTGCGAGACTTGGTCAGGGGTAACCGAGACGTTTATGGGTCTCAGTGTTAGTCTTTACACGGCAGGGGGAAAATTGTAACACTCTCAATTTTCGTATCGGTACAGCGGAATGGTCTTTTAGAGTGTTACGGGATAGCACAATAACTCCAATCATAGACAACACATAAAAATGGTTGTACAAGGTTTAACATACATACATTCGATAAAAAGTTTTAAAGTGTACAACAGGTCCCAAATTATACAGGTCATTTAGTTTACAAAACATAGATCGAATGAACATTTTTAATATTATGTGGGCCATCAGAGTCGATCTTCATCCGGATTACCTTCAAGCACCTGAGATAAAAACATGCAAAAATCATATCAGCGAATGCCGAGTGAATTCATAGAGTTTAATAAAAACCGTTATATAAAACAATCGTTAAAATCAGAACAAAAGCATAATATCGGAAGTAAGTCCACGTATTGCTAGTCAGGCAATATATATCAAGCATACATCTTAAGCCGTCCATGAGACCGTAGTCTCAATATTACCATGATAGGTAATATATTCATCGTTAATAGCGTCGTTATTATGTATAGGATACATTTTTATTTGAATTAGGATTATTACTAGCCGCATGACATTGTTACCTTACTATGAAAACAGCGGGCCGCGAACCCGACAACAATTTGCCCATCTAAGTTAGCGTGTCGTCACAAAAATCACGCTATGGAATCTTCTCATACGTAAATTCGCTTACCAATCAATGTGGTACGACGGGGATCAACCGTCAAGGCGCGAACTGGGGTGATCGTCCCCAAATAGTACTATCAAATGCATAAGCGTCTACCAAATCCCGGTAGTTCACAATTCATGCTAATGGGACTTTAAGTGACATAACCTAACTACTAATAATCCTTTTAGTCTCGTTTATAGGGTCATAGCATCATTCGGGTCCATATCAGTAAGCATACCATCGGGACTACTTGTGTTCTATTTTTATCAAAATCTAGCATGTTATCTCCCTCGCGGGTTTACAAATCATTTTATAAAACATTTAAAAGCGTGCGAGGCTATGAACTCACGTTGATAATGAAAGGCGGATTATCGGCTACGGGCGTGCTTCGGTCACGGAAACCTATATAAATAATAATCGGTCTTAGACTTTTGTCCAATGACTTTATCAAAATAACAATATACATATGATGATGATCAAGTGGGTTTATGTGACATCCGTCAAATTTTTCATCTTTATTTCTTCATATTTTGAATTAACGTGAGCTTTGAACCTTGTGGATTTAACAAATTGAGAAATTATATCATGTTTATGAAGTATCCTTATTGATTACCAATGTGGTGTCAACGTGAATGTATCGTTTGTTTAGCTTTGCGGACAAAGCCCTCTTTAGAGAGAGCGAATGTAACAACTCGAATTTTTCGCGTTATTTATATATATTATATTTTAGACGTGCTTGTAATGTTAAGACACATTATCGGTATGTGTCGACTACGAATGCACAAAGGGTTATTTTAACTTACGTGTTCGCTTGTGTGTTTTCATGACATTGTTGTTAGCGTGTCGATACTTTTATTTTTGCGACATTGAGACCTGTTAAATAAGTTGTTGTGTTTAGAGTTGATACTTTGGGTCAAATGCTGGCATGATAATTACATACAACTAAATATAAAGATTGACTTAATAAAGTTGTATTTGGAAAGTTCTGTTTATTACAAACATAGTCAAGTATAGTCAACATAAAAGTCTGGGAAAGTATAAGCAGACAACACACATGCCGAGTTTACCCAATTAGAGTGTATCACAAGATGCAAAACCTGGACATCATCTAACCCTAAGCCAAAGTATTACTGAATATAAACACCCCACTTCACCCCTAATACCAACACAAATACAAAGTAACAAACAAAACTAGTTACAGAATACAAGTGTTGAGAACAAGTGTCAAGCAAGTGCTGAGCCGAACCAAAGCCCACGCCTAGTCCAAATCGTCTAGTCGAACACAGCCGAAACCAGTTTCCTCATTGTTAGTCTTTTATCCGCATTTCCCTTTTACTTTTCCGCATGCTGTAGTTGTGCTTGCACCTATCGAAACAAAAAAATGGTATTAGACTTTTCGAATTAATATTTTGTTAAACACCAAACCATTTAGCAATAAAAATGAACAACAATAACTAGACCCTTAAACCTGCCGAGACCAACCCGAGAACACCTTTATTCTTTTTTTTGGTTCATCTTTAATTTGAGATAAATATTGGTGACATGAGTCTATGATAACAATAATAAACCCGAAACAAACCCCCCATTCGAATAACCTGTCGACACCTCAATTTTTCCAAGTATCAATCATGACATGAAATTCATGCGAGACTTTTCACAAAAATTAATCAAACCCATATGTATGAAAACCCTAATTTCTGTAACTTAATTTTATTTCAGAATTAACATCAAATAATGCTTAGAAACACTAGATATTTTTAATAAAACGCAAGGGTTAGAAAACCCCCAATATTTTCGAAACCCTAAATTGCATAAACTGATTTTATTACGAAATAAACGTGAATCTACACTCAAAACTAGTAATTAATTGCAATAGAACACGAGAATATGAAAACCCCAATTATTTTGAAACCATAAAGTTGACCGAGACCCTATATTACCCAAAAGAACTCATCAGTAACAATTGACCCGTTTTTATAAACAAAAATATTAATTAAACGTGTAAAAACACCAGATTTATCGAAACCCCCAAATATTATAAAACCCTAATTTTCGATTTAATTAGACCCGAAACTGGAACATCAATTTCAAGATTTAATTAAACGTTTTTAAACCAAGAACACCATATAGCTTCGAAAATATATCAAAGAACCATAAAACCTTGATTATGAACAATAAAAATAGGATTAACTTATCTTTTGGATGAACAAATCGCGTATAAACATGGAACCCACATCTAAAATCGGATTAAACATGCATTCGAACCCCCAACCGAGCCAAGAACATCATCATAAGATGATTATAAATCGGATTGTATTATTTTTTGTGCAATAAGAATGAAGTTGGATTCATTTGGTTTAGATCCGTTTGGTTTTCAAGAGAGAGAAAGAAAATGAGACGGTGGGAGTATTTTCGAGAGAAGAGAGAGAGAGTTGACTGCAGTTATGGGAAACCAAAAAGGGTTATAACCCTTGTTTCCTTGTTTGTATCGCCTTTGGGCCAGGCCGGGTCAAAAGGCCAATGGGCCGACCCTCGGTTGGGTTATTTTGGTTTATTGATTGGGCCGTTTGGGTGTATTGGGTTATTTAAGGCCCAAAACGAGTTTGTTTAACTTAAAGGTATTATTTAGCCGTAAATCTCATTTATTAAATACCCGACTTTTATGTATCGTGTTTTCCGTAAACGAAAAGTATTGTCAAGCACAACTAGGAAGTCATGCCTTTTTATTTTTATAATTTTAATGTCGTAACACGATCTTTATAATCAAATAGGTCGCGGCTAGCGTAACCGTATTCTCGAGCTACCTTTACATTTTGTCATTTTGCTGATTTACGAGGTGAGTTTATAGCCCCATGTTTAACTGTTTTTACTGCTTTTTGGGGTGAGACATTGCTTGATTTAACGTATGAACACAAGTGCATTTACTGATTTATATATTAGTCTAAGTCCCACTAAAAACCCAGTTGCTTTGGCCCGTGAATCGTGAACCGTTAATTACTTTGTGTAAGCGCGAATGTTATGGATAGATCTATCGGGATTGATGTCCCTGTCTGTCTTGTCCAACAAGGGACAAGCGGGCACAGTTTCATTTGAGTCTGAGATAGGATGTCGTGGGTTTAGGCATCCAGTTGGGCTACATTTATATGATTATACTACCGGTGTTGTTAACGCTTCGGTATCACGAGCTTAGACTGTAATAAATACTTTTATGATGACTTTGTATTTGTTATATTGTCATCACTTTTGGGAAAATCTTGTGGTTCATTAAACATTTCAAATTAACTAAACCTATGAACTCACCAACTTTATGTTGACGCTTTAGCAATGTTTTTCTCAGGTATTAAGAAGGAAGATGCTAAGTGAGGTCTCATGCATTGCCGTCATTTCTATTGAAACAAAGATCATTTGTACTATTTGGAAAACTATGATTTGTAACTGTGACCAGATTTATGCTTTCGCACTATGTCAAAACTATTTATTTTATTAATTACAAGTGATCTATTTTCCGAACGTCTCATTTAGAGGTCGTTCTTTGTAACTGTGTGTGTATGATAATCATGACGTCACCACTCCCTTGTTGCCATTATACTCTGATATTTTGGGAGTGTGACAGATTGGTATCAGAGCCATGGTTATAGAGAACTAGGTTGCATTTCGTAACTCTAGACTATAACTGCTATGTGTTTAATCGATTATCGTACGAATTGTAAGTATTAAGTATATATATACATGGATATATATAAGTAATAAATGGGATACATGTGATTTAACAATTACGAAGTATATTTACATGGGTTACATGTGCAACAACAAAATCTGAATTATGTTATATGGGATACATGTGGATTCAACAATGATTGCTATATGTTATGTTAATGTCCCTTTTTACAGACTAATTATATGAGATATTTACACACATTTATTTTGTTTATGTTACAGCGATGTCTTCTTCTGATGATTCCACGTCTACAGGAGCATACTACAACCGCAGTTCACAGTCGACTATCAGTTCATCAGTAGGACTACCCAGAGGATCACCATCAGGATATCCGTGGTACCAAATGATTTCAGATGATGAGACTGAGAGAGAGACTGAGGAGGTTCACCGTTCACCGATCCGTATCCCTAATGCATCAGCTGATGACGTACTTAGCCTAGAAGGCAAAGGAGAGGATGATCTAGACGCTGATGTGGTGCAGTCACCAGGTCAGGCATCAGTCACTAGGGATGAGACGATAGAGGAGACAGAGGATGATGATATGGAGTTCACCGATGGGGAAGGTGAACCCATGGAGGTCACTGACACTGAGGACCCTCCTGCTACATATGTTGCTACTCCTGAGGTTTCCCCCGCACACATCTCCTCGTCTTCGTCTGAAGACGAAGGGGAGAGGACTGACATCCCTGCTCCAGCACCTGGTACTCTGCCTTTCTACTATGTTAGGCGACGTCTTCGGGGGAGATCTGCCCGACCACCACTTTCACCTTACCGACCCCTCATACCCTTCACTGCCACTGACAGGCATGCAACCCGCACACCTACCAGTCCTGCCCCAGAGGCGTCACTACTACTACCACCACCAGAGACTGTACCTGCTGTGTACCAGGAGATGCTTGCTGATGTTGGCATCTCTACTGGGCCAAGAGCTACGACTCTTCTTCCTAGGAGAGCTACGTCGACAGTGGTGATGCTTGGAGCAGCAGATGGATGTGTGACGACCCGTTTAAACAGGTTGGAGGATGCTGTAGAGGCTTTGGGTGAGGAGTATAATGAGGTGCAGGATAAGCTGGAGACACTGACGAAGAAGAGTCCAGTTAGGGATGAGATAGTATTGACGGTTTGTGTGACCCGTCTACGAGGACAGCTCCATGCTGTTCTTGACCAGATGGATACCATGCCAAATGCTCGCCTTGAGGAGATCGAGAGCCTGATGACCCATTGGGGAGTAGAGCCATTGGTGGAGACAGGCGGACTAGAGGCACCTGTGGAGGACCCTGTTGCTGACTTGGATAAGAGGTTTAGGGCCGCTTGTTATGATACCGATGTTAGACTTAGGGATTCCCAGGCTCGTGAGATCGTGGTTGAGAGGAGGTTAGCAGAGTTGGAGAGAGAGCTTCACCAGCGCCGTGAGGGCACTAGTTAGACTTATCTTGTACCATTGACTTATTGTTGTACGACCACTAAGCTTTGAGGTTTATCTCAGCTAGTTGACATTTCCTTTTCTTTGTATGGCGAATTATGATGTATTACCAAACATTCTTATGAATGATATTATGTTATTTGGGTTACAAAAATTATGAGATCATTATATATTGTTTATTATACCATGGAGCATTTCATAATTGTATTGTGCGTGCCATGCATGTTATGTCTGGCAAAACTCATTGTCTTATTACCTTTTTAGATTATGGCGCCAGTTAGAAGATCTGAGACACAGAATCCACCAGCTACTACCGGTGGAATTGATCCCGTCATGCTCAGTTAAATGATCGCTGAACGGGTAGCTGAGGCACTCGCAGCAGCTGAAGCGAATCGTACAGCAAGCACACAAGAGGAGACAAACCAAGGAGCTACTATTGCCATTGCACGGACTTGTACCTACAAGGAATTTTGTGCAGTTACGCAAGTAAGTTTCCGCGGTACTGAAGGAGCAGTAAGTTTGACCAGATGGTTTGAGAAGTTGGAATCCCAATTTGGGATTAGCAATGTTGCTGAAGCTGATAAGGTAAAGTTTGCGTCAAGCACGTTAGTGGATGGTGCTTTGACTTGGTGGAACGTCTATGCTCGTGCAGTGACCATTGACGTTGCCCAAGCGACGCCCTGGAGTGAGTTCAAAGCTATGTTGTGAGGAAATACTGCCCACGAAATGAAGTCAAGCAGATGGAAGTTGAGCTGTGGAATTTGAAGGTCAAGGGTACCGCTCTTACCGCTTACAACCAGCGCTTTCAAGAGCTGATCTTGTTATGTCCCGAAATGGTGCCCAATGACGACCGATTGTTGGAGCGATACATTGAAGGACTACCTTTGAGCATCAAAGGGAATGTGACTTCGTCCAAGCCAACTGATTTGCACGAGGCAATCGATATGGCTCAGAGTCTGATGTACCAAGTGGTACAAGAGTTGGGAGAAAATACTGGGGATAAGAGGAAGTGGTCTGGCAACCACTACAACAACAATACCAACAATACCAACAACAGCAACAACACAAACAACTAGAGTCAGAACAAGCGACAAGAAGTAGCAAGGGTGTTTACTGCTGGGCAAGGTAATACTGGGAACTATGCTGGAAGACTTCCTTTCTGTGGAAAGTGTGGCCGACACCACGAAGGAGCATGTCCCCCTACATGCTACAACTGTGGAAAGGCTGGACATAAGGCAAAGGAATGTCGAGCACCACCTCGTCCTACTAACCAAAGAGGACCAGGAACACAGGGTGGCCAAGGAGCAAATGTCACTTGCTTTGGCTGTGGAGAGAAAGGTCACTACAAGAATAAGTGTCCAAGCGGTAGGAACCAAGGTCGTGGTAACCAGATTCGAGGCAATCAGAATCACAACCAAGGGAACCAGAAGCATAATCAAGGGAACCGGGGAGGAAATAACCGAGCCACAACTAGTACTCCTGGAGGATTCACGACACCTAGCAAAGTGTATCATCTGTGTGCTGAAGCTGCGGTGCAGGACAACAATGTTGTGACTGGTACGTTCCTAGTCAATAACAACCATGCTTCAGTACTATTTGATTCTGGTGCGGATAGAAGTTTTGTGTCATCTGTATTTAGTGAACGCCTAAATATTACCCCCACTGCGTTAGATGTTAAGTATAATGTAGAACTAGCCGATTGGAAGTCAGTAACCACCGATGCAATTCTGAAAGGATGTAGTATAAGGTTACAAGATCGTTCGTTCAGTATCGACTTACTCCCCATAGAATTGGGAAGTTTTGATGTCATCATTGGAATGGATTGGATGTCGAAGCATCACGCGGAAATTGTATGTCATGAGAAGTGCGTCCGTGTTCCTTATGGAAACGATGTACTAATCATACAAGGCGAAAGAAGTGGAGTGAAGAATGGATCAAGACTGGAAGTCATCTCATGTATTAGAACTTAAAAATATATTGAGAAGGGATGTCCAGTATTCTTGGTCCAAATAACGCAAAAGGAAGAAGAAGAAGATCATGAGAAGAAAGTGGAAGATGTACCGATCGTTAGAGACTTTCCAGACGTATTCCCAGAAGACTTACCGGGATTACCACCAGCACGGCAAGTGGATTTTCACATAGAGCTTACACCAGGAGTCGCGCCTGTTGCTAGAGCCCCATACCGCTTAGCACCAGCCGAGATGACAGAGTTAGCTGAACAACTAAAGGAGCTTTATGGCAAAGGTTTCATTAGGCCGAGTTCCTCACCTTGGGGAGCACCGGTCCTATTTGTCAAAAAGAAAGATGGATCCTTTAGGATGTGTATTGATTACCGAGAGTTGAATAAGCTGACGGTAAAGAACCGTTACCCATTGCCAAGAATTGACGATCTTTTCGATCAATTGCAAGGATCTAGCATATACTCGAAGATCGATTTAAGGTCAGGATATCATCAGCTAAGGGTTGGAGAGGAAGACGTTCATAAGACGGCTTTTAGAACCCGGTACAGACACTACGAGTTCCAAGTTATGCCTTTTGGTTTGACAAACGCACCCGCGGTATTCATGGATCTCATGAACCGAGTTTGCAAACCATACTTGGAAAAGTTTGTGATTGTATTTATCGATGATATTCTCATCTACTCTCGTAATGAAGAAGAGCACAAGGAGCATTTGAAGACCATATTAGAGCTACTGAGGAAGGAGAAGTTATATGCAAAGTTTTCCAAATGTGAGTTTTGGATAAACATGGTGCAATTCCTTGGGCATGTAATCGATAGTAGTGGTATTCACGTTGATCCTGCTAAGATCGAGGCCGTAAAAGATTGGGCGACTCCAACAACACCCACAGAGATCCGCCAATTTTTAGGTCTTGCTGGTTACTATAGGAGATTCATTGAAGGTTTCTCCAAGATAGCTAAACCAATGACGGAGTTAACTCAAAAAGACAAGAAGTTTGAGTGGAAGGAGGATCAAGATTTGGCATTCCAGACATTGAAACAGATGTTGTGTGAAGCACCTATACTAGCCCTACCCGAGGGTAATGAAGACTTTGTGGTGTATTGTGATGCATCCATAAAAGGGTTAGGTGCAGTATTGATGCAAAGGACTAAGGTCATTGCTTATGTATCAAGACAACTAAAATTGCACGAGAAGAACTACACAACTCATGACCTAGAGTTAGGAGCAGTGGTGTTTGCCCTAAAGATTTGGAGACACTACCTTTATGGTACTAAGTGTGTTGTATTCACTGATCATAAGAGTCTACAACACATTTTGAATCAAAAAGAACTCAACATGAGACAACGACGTTGGCTAGAGTTGCTCAGTGATTACGATTGCGAGATCCGTTATCACCCGGGCAAGGCAAATGTCGTGGCCGACGCTTTGAGTCGAAAGGAGAGAGTTCTTAGGGTGAAAGCCTTGGTGATGACCATTGACTTAGACCTTCCATCCTTAATTCTCAAGGCTCAGAAGGAGGCAGTCGAGGAAGAAATTCTCAAGACTGAAGATGTTGAAGGCATGATAAAGAAGTTAGAAGCTCGCTCGGATGGGACATTATGCCTCGATAATAGGAGTTGGTTACCGTGCCATGGTGACCTACGACCTTTGATTATGCATGAGTCGCATAAGTCAAAATACTCCATACATCCGGGATCTGACAAAATGTATCATGATCTTAAGATGTTGTATTGGTGGCCGAACATGAAGGCGGACATTGCTACATATGTTAGCAAGTGCTTGACTTGTGCCAAGGTCAAGGCCGAACATATGAAACCATCAGGATTGTTGGTCCAACCCAAACTGCCAGAATGGAAGTGGGAAAGTATCGCTATGGATTTCATTACAAAGCTACCTAAAACCTCAGCTGGATTTGACACTATTTGGGTAATCGTCGACCGACTCACCAAATCGGCTCATTTCATACCAATCAAGGAGACTGATGAAATGGATAAGTTAGCAAGGACCTACTTGGAGGAAGTAGTCACGAGGCATGGTGTGCCTGTGTCTATAATCTCTAACCGACATAGCCGATTTACTTTACAGTTTTGGAAGTCGCTGCAGAAGGCGTTGGGAACGCAGTTGGATATGAGCACTGCATATCATCCCCAAACTGACGGTCAAAGTGAAAGGACCATCCAAACCTTAGAAGATATGCTGAGAGCTTGTGTGATCGACTTTGGAAATAGATGGGATAGGCACCTACCTCTGGTGGAGTTCTCATACAACAATAGTTATCACACTAGCATCAAGGCAGCACCGTTCGAAGCATTATATGGGAGAAAGTGTCGTTCACCCGTGTGTTGGGCAGAGGTTGGTGAGGCACAACTCACTGGACCCGAGATCATACACGAGACTACTGAGAAGATCTTTAAGATCAAGAGCCGTATGCAAGCCGCAAGAGATCGACAAAAGAGCTACGCTGACATGAGACGCAAACCCCTTGAGTTTGAAGTTGGTGATAGAGTCATGTTGAAGGTCTCACCTTGGAAGGGTGTGATTCGTTTTGGAAAGCGTGGAAAGTTGAATCCTCGTTACATTGGACCCTTCAAGATCATAGAAAGGATTGGCCCCGTAGCCTATCGTTTGGAGTTACCTCAAGAACTTAGCCGAGTGCATAATGTGTTCCACATTTGCAATCTGAAGAAATGCTTAGCCGACGAGACACTCGTTATTCCTTTAGAAGAGATTCAACTCGACGACAAACTCAACTTCGTAGAAGAACCGGTGGAGGTCATGGACCATCAGGTCAAACAGCTCAAGCAAAGTCGTATACCTATCGTAAAGATCCGTTGGAATGCGCGTAGAGGTCCAGAATACACGTGGGAACGTGAAGATCAATTCAAGAGCAAGTATCCTCATCTTTTCGCTAATCACCCTACTACAACAACGTCTTGATTTCGTGACGAAATCTCTAAAACATGGGAATACTGTGACATCCGTCAAATTTTTCATCTTTATTTCTTCATATGTTGAATTAACGTGAGCTTTGAACCTTGTGGATTTAACAAATTGAGAAATTATATCATGTTTATGAAGTATCCTTATTGATTACCAATGTGGTGTCAACGTGAATGTATCGTTTGTTTAGCTTTGCGGACAAAGCCCTCTTTAGAGAGAGCGAATTAACAACTCGAATTTTTCGCGTTATTTATATATATTATATTTTAGACGTGCTTGTAATGTTAAGACACATTATCGGTATGTGTCGACTATGAATGCACAAAGGGTTATTTAAACTTACGTGTTCGCTTGTGTGTTTTCATGACATTGTTGTTAGCGTGTCGATACTTTTATTTTTGCGACATTGAGACCTGTTAAATAAGTTGTTGTGTTTAAAGTTGATACTTTGGGTCAAATGCTGGCATGATAATTACACACAACTAAATATAAAGATTGACTTAATAAAGTTGTATTTGGAAAGTTCTGTTTATTACAAACATAGTCAAGTATAGTCAACATAAAAGTCTGGGAAAGTATAAGCAGACAACACACATGCCGAGTTTACCCAATTAGAGTGTATCACAAGATGCAAAACCTGGACATCATCTAACCCTAAGCCAAAGTATTACTGAATATAAACACCCCACTTCACCCCCAATACCAACACAAATACAAAGTAACAAACAAAACTAGTTTACAGAATACAAGTGTTGAGAACAAGTGTCAAGCAAGTGCTGAGCCGAACCAAAGCCCACGCCTAGTCCAAATCGTCTAGTCGAACACAGCCGAAACCAGTTTCCTCATTGTGAGTCTTTTATCCGCATTTCCCTTTTACTTTTCCGCATGCTGTAGTTGTGCTTGCACCTATCGAAACAAACAAAAATGGTATTAGACTTTTCGAATTAATATTTTGTTAAACACCAAACCATTTAGCAATAAAAATGAACAACAATAACTAGACCCTTAAATCTGCCGAGACCAACCCGAGAACACCTTTATTCTTTTTTTGGTTCATCTTTAATTCGAGATAAATATTGGTGACATGAGTCTGTGATAACAATAATAAACCCGAAACAAACCCCCCATTCGAATAACCTGTCGACACCTCAATTTTTCCAAGTATCAATCATGACATGAAATTCATGCGAGACTTTTCACAAAAATTAATCAAACCCATATGTATGAAAACCCTAATTTCTGTAACTTAATTTTATTTCAGAATTAACATCAAATAATGCTTAGAAACACTAGATATTTTTAATAAAACGCAAGGGTTAGAAAACCCCCAATATTTTCGAAACCCTAAATTGTATAAACTGATTTTATTACGAAATAAACGTGAATCTACACTCAAAACCAGTAATTAATTGCAATAGAACACGAGAATATGAAAACCCCAATTATTTTGAAACCATAAAGTTGACCGAGACCCTATATTACCCAAAAGAACTCATCAGTAACAATTGACCCGTTTTTGTAAACAAAAATATTAATTAAACGTGTAAAAACACCAGATTAATCGAAACCCCCAAATATTATAAAACCCTAATTTTCGATTTAATTAGACCCGAAACTGGAACATCAGTTTCAAGATTTAATTAAACGTTTTTAAACCAAGAACACCATATAGCTTCGAAAATATATCAAAGAACCATAAAACCTTGATTATGAACAATAAAAATAGGATTAACTTATCTTTTGGATGAACAAATCGCGTATAAACATGGAACCCGCATCTAAAATCGGATTAAACATGCATTCGAACCCCCAACCGAGCTAAGAACATCATCATAAGATGATTATAAATCGGATAGTATTATTTTTTGTGCTATAAGAATGAAGTTGGATTCATTTGGTTTAGATCCGTTTGGTTTTCAAGAGAGAGAAAGAAAATGAGACGGTGGGAGTATTTTCGAGAGAAGAGAGAGAGAGAGAGTTGACTGCAGTTATGGGAAACCAAAAAGGTTATAACCCTTGTTTCCTTGTTTGTATCGCCTTTGGGCCAGGCCGGGTCAAAAGGCCAATGGGCCGACCCTTGGTTGGGTTATTTTGGTTTATTGATTGGGCCGTTTGGGTGTATTGGGTTATTTAAGGCCCAAAACGAATTTGTTTAACTTAAAGGTATTATTTAGCCGTAAATCTCATTTATTAAATACCTGACTTTTATGTATCGTGTTTTCCGTAAACGAAAAGTATTGTCAAGCACAACTAGGAAGTCATGCCTTTTTATTTGTATAATTTTAATGTCGTAACACGATCTTTATAATCAAATAGGTCGCGGCTAGCGTAACCGTATTCTCGAGCTACCTTTACATTTTGTCATTTTGTTGATTTACGAGGTGAGTTTATAGCCCCATGTTTAACTGTTTTTACTGCTTTTTGGGGTGAGACATTGCTTGATTTAACGTATGAACACAAGTGCATTTACTGATTTATATATTAGTCTAAGTCCCAATAAAACCCAGTTGCTTTGGCCCGTGAATCATGAACCGTTAATTACTTTGTGTAAGCGCGAATGTTATGGATAGATCTATCGGGATTGACGTCCCTGTCTGTCTTGTCCAACAAGGGACAAGCGGGCACAGTTTCATTTGAGTCTGAGATAGGATGTCGTGGGTTTAGGCATCCAGTTAGGCTACATTTATATGATTATACTACCGGTGTTGTTAACGCTTCGGTGTCACGAGCTTAGACTGTAATAAATACTTTTATAATGACTTTGTATTTGTTATATTGTCATCACTTTTGGGAAAATCTTGTGGTTCATTAAACATTTCAAATTAACTAAACCTATGAACTTACCAACTTTATGTTGACGCTTTAGCAATGTTTTTCTCAGGTATTAAGAAGGAAGATGCTAAGTGAGGTCTCATGCATTGCCGTCATTTCTATTGAAACAAAGATCATTTGTACTATTTGGAAAACTATGATTTGTAACTGTGACCAGATTTATGCTTCCGCACTATGTCAAAACTATTTATTTTATTAATTACAAGTGATCTATTTTAGAGGTCGTTCTTTGTAACTGTGTGTGTATGATAATCATGACGTCACCACTCCCTTGTTGCCATTATACTCTGATATTTTGGGAGTGTGACAGTTTATACATCCTTGTTTACTCATTTTAGTGTTTACGTTTTGGTAACTTTTTACTAGTTTACTAGTTTTACCTATTTACACGTTTAAGTCCAATAAGCTTATTATAAGTTCTTTAACTTGTTTTAATCCATTTTATACTTATATTATCAGTATCTATACTTTCCATGTTGGGCCCAAATGGGTTAAGCCCAATAAGTTCTTTTTATAAGTGTTTATCTTATTTAGTCCAATTATTAGTCCAATATGCTTAGTTAGCTCGTTAATGTCCGTATGTCCTATAGTTCGGGTTTTATCGGTTTTTACTTGTATTAGTTACTTATATATCAGTATATGACTTTTAAAAACTTTACATTAGACGGGTTTGATCGTCTAAGTTTTATTTGGCGAAAAACGTTAATTTTACGGTAATAGCCGAAAAAGTCGTAAAAATCAAGTTTATAGTTTTTATTACTTATAAGTATTATTCCACTACTATTTATATAATTTATCCATCTAATTAACCTTTTACATATTTATATAAATAAGTTTCATAAGTTAGTGGGTTTTTATTTTACATTTTATACAATAAAATTTGAGTGCTTATATAATAATAATAAACATTAATTCTCAAAATCTGATTTTTATTTTCATGTTCAGCATTTTTACCATATCTAGAGTTCTATAATGAATTAGAAGCTCATTTTTGGGTGTCATGATCTTCATATTATGTGCTACATTTAACTTAGTTATAGCTACTGCTCATTTTAAGTTTATCTATGCTTAACAATCCCTACAAGACAGCTTATTCAGATTAATACTCTCATCTTGTTTTGATCATATCTCACTCATTATATTAATTCCATTGCATGGCCAACTCTCACATGTGTATAACATCTTGTAATTACTGTAAATGGATCATACCATGCAAGTTTATCAGTTCAAGTTTTAGTTATATACTGTTTTTATACAGCCAACTAAATAAGCATGATTTTAGCCTCATTTCTTATAGTTATTAACCTTTTTAAGCATATCTATCAACACTTGATCCCCACACAACATTTTTATCATCATATATACATATACAATAATAAAGAAAATACATTTTTTCTTTACAAAAATAACAAGAGAAAATGGAGAGGATGATCTTCTTTACCAACCAAGTGTATTTCTTGTTTTTGGAAGACAAGAACTTGATGAACACCACAAGTAACTCCAAGATCATCAAACACCAAGAATAATAGTTGAGAGATCAGCCATAGGACACAAGCAAATCACCTTCAATGTTGTTAATATGGCCACCAAATGATCAAGGCTTCAAAATAACTCCATGATAGAGCTAGTTAACATGTATTTCATGGCTAGAAAAGATCAAAAGGGGTGTTTGTTCTTCAATATGGACGGCAAGGGTGGGAGGTTTTGAGAGGATTTGAGGTTGTTTGCATGTAAGTAAATGGTATGTGTGAAAAGTTATAACACCCCCAAATTTGTACAATTCAATACAGCGGAAGACTCGTTGGTGTTACGGGATAGCACATTACTCACATCATAGACAACACATAAAAATCGCGTCGTTTAATAATAAATCATTTCCATTCATAAACATTAAAGTTACATCGGTCCCAAGTCATATTATTTCATACAAATTTTTACAAAATATTTGAATGGAAAATATTGTTTAAGTGCGGGCCATAAATTCTTGTCGTCTTCCCGAGAATTACCTTCAAGTACCTGAGATAAGACATGTTAAAATAAAAGGTCAGTGATAACGCCGAGTGAATTCATAGAGTTTAATAAAATCCATCAATATAATATCAGTATAAAATTATTACTGAAAATCATTTTGTACAAATCATTTTTAATAGGCCATAAAATAGCCAAAGTCATTTTATACAAATCCTTATCGAAAATCATAATATAGGCATTTGCCTTAAAAATCATTATACGAGCCAATGTCGTAAAAACATCATACAATACGTCTTACGACGTTGTATAAAGTTAAATAAAAACCGTTATATGAATATGGTTATGAAAACCAAAACACAAACATAATATCAATAGTATGACCCTGTATTGCTAGTCAGGCAATACATCGTAATTCGGAGCGTCTAGTAGTATTTCGTTAGTTTTGGATTATTATAAGCCGCATGACATTGTTACCTTACTAAACCAACAACGGGTATCTAACCCGATACTCAATTTGCCCATCTAAAGTAGCGTGTCGTCACAAAGGTCACGCTATGGAAATCTTCTCATACATAAATTCGCTTACCAATCAATGTGGCACGACGGGGATCAACCGTCAAGGCGCGAACTGGGGTGATCGTCCCCAAATAACACTATTAAATGCATAAGCGTCTACCAAATCCCGGTAGTTCACAATTCATGCTAATGGGACTTTTAGTGACATAACCTAACTTTAATAATCCATTTAATTTCATCTATCGGGTCCTTTAATCATTTATCGGGTCATACAATCGGGTCATACAATCATTCGGGTCCAAATCAATAAACAAGCAATCGGGACGAATGGTGTCCTATTTTATAAAAACTAACATGTTATCTCCCTCGCGGGTTTATAAAACATTTCATAAAAACATTTAAAAGAGTGCGAGGCTATGAACTCACGTTGATGTGGGAAGGCGGTTATCGGTGATTTGGATGTACGGTACGTGCTTCAATCACGGAAACCTAGACAAATAATACTCGTCTTAGACTCATGTCCAATGACTTTATAAAAATAACAATTATGTATACATATGATGATTATATATATATATGATGATCAAGTGGGTTTATATATTCTCATTAACTCGTTTTAGTGTTTACGTATTGGTATCTTTTTACTAATTTACTAGTTTTACCTATTTACGCGTTTTAAGTCCAATAAACTTATTATAAGTTCTTTAACTTGTATCAATCCATGTTATACTTATATTATCAGTATCTACACTTTATAAGTTGGGCCTAAATGGCTTAAGCCCAATAATAAGTTTATAAGTGTTTTAGTCCATTTTTGTTGTATTATTAGTCCAATAACGTTAATTTAGTCCGTTAACGTCCGTATGTCCTATAGTTCGGGTTTTATCGGTTTTTACTTATTATACATGTTTATATATCAGTATATGTGTTTGTAAAAGTTTACATTAGACGGGTCCAACCGTCTAAGTTTTATTTAACAAAAACGTTAATTTTACGGTAATAGGCGAAAAAGTCGTAAAAATCATGTTTATAGTTTTATAACTTATAAAACTTAACAAGTTACCGTTTTTATAAAATGTCCACTTATTTACCATTGTACATATTTATATAAATGTATTATATAAGTTAGTGGGTTTTAATTTATATTTTATACTATTAAATTTTGAGTGCTTATATAATAGTATTATACTTTAATTTCCAAAATCTGATTTTTAACTTCACTTTCACCAAAACTGCCATATCTTGAGTTCTATATGGAGATAGAAGCTCAAATGTTTATCACATAAATTACATGATATGTGCTACATTTAACTCTTCTATAGCTACTGTTAAATCATCTTCTAAATATTTTCTAAAAATCGTCCAAAACAGTGAACTCAGATTTATACCTTAAACTTGTTTTGATCATATCTCACTCATTACAATGATTCCATTGCATGGCCAACTCTCACATGTGTACAAGACTCATAGCTTACTGTAAATGGATTCTACTTCATCATTTTATCAGTCCATGACCTGTTTCTTTACTGTTTTATACATCCATCACTTTTAAGCAAGATTTTAGCCTTGTTCTTTATAGTTTTTCACCTTTTTAATCATGTTTATCAACACCAAATCCCCACATAACATTTTTATCATCATATAATCATCATATAAATATACAATAGGAAATAAAATACATGTTTACATAATAAAAATAACAAGAAGATGAGGAGGACAATCTTTATACCACCATGATGATGTAGGTTGTGATCAAAACATGGATTTTGATGGAGAAACTTGTGCATAGCCAAGACCATCTTCAAGACCATCAATCTTCATGATCACCTTGTGGAAAATCAGCCCCAAGACTTCATGGAAACTCCTCCTTGGATGTTAAAACTTGCATCAATCTTCCTCTTTTTGAATGGAGATTAACATATGTTAATTGTAACATATGTTTGTGGTTAGAATTTGTATGAATAGGGTGTTTTTGAGGGTGAGATGGGATGACATGAAAGGAGAGAGGGAGGAGAGTTTGGTGGTTTTTGCATGTAACAAATGAAAGAAAGTTGTTTTAGCTTGTGGTTTTGTGAGATGGTTAGCTTACCTTGTAAGCTTACTTACACATGTAAGTAGTAAGCTACATAGTTGCCACATCTTGTGATGTGGTGCCTTGTTAGTGCCGTCCCATTAAGCTAGTGGGGTGGGATAATGTATTTTGTCCCATCTCACTAGTTTACGGGTATTTCTCGATTCTAGTTTTCTCGATTTGCGTGCCCTCGGGTCGTTTTACGAAAAACGTTTTTATAAATTATGAATCATCGTCACAAAACGAATCCAATAAAAATTGTCTCATCAAAAACGGAGTTCGAAAACGTAAATACGTAATCCTAAGGTTTCCGGTTTAGTCGTAAAGGACGTTAAAATAAAATCGTAAGTCCTAATCTCTTCTCGTAAATTTATGAGTTTATGAACCAACTCAAATTTAAAACTCCAAAATAATATTCATGGATAAATTTATTTTCTGAAATGTCGGACTGTCACCAAAGACGGTGTATGTAAACGTAAGCACGTAACGTAGAATCCTTCGGTTTAAACGTAGTCGATGCTACTTCAAGACGTAAATCCAAATTACTTCCCAAAAATAAGTGAGTTCATAGTGTAACATTAAAATAATATTTTCAAATAATATTTGAGAATAAAATATCAATCGTAAATTGACGGATTGTCACAGCATTTACCCCTAAACAGGATCTTTGTCCTCAAAGATCATCTTACTACTCGCTTCTTATAGAGTTAAAGCCATGTGGGTATTTCCTCCACATTCGGTCTTTTCTCACAAGTGCAATCCATTATAATACGCGAGTTTCATCAAACATAACTACGTGAATAAGATCAGGCTAAACGTTGACTTACTTTCTCTATCCATTATGTTCACGGGTTTCTGATGAATGCAACTTTTCGCCGATCTAAACTCTACTAAGAATAATCAGATTCTCACTTGATAGATATTCCAACAAGTTCGATATACGAAACATAATTCATGCAGTCCTTGAAGTCCTAGGGTAGATCCAGCTTATATGCCTTTCAATCCAATCTTTTATATCATCTCAATGGTCCCATACAACGGGGACTTATATCCCATGATTTGTCAGATCATGAATTCATTTTTCCAAGGTTAAAAATTTTGGCATAACTTCGCTACCCATTTGGCACTTCAAGATCTACATGTCATATTCACATAACCTCCTGCCCACTACCGGAAGTCAGTATTCAAATCCTAATTTCAACAATCATTTCAGATCTCGCGGGTCGGGTATTTTGTAAGGTTAGGTTCGCCATCATAGAAAACCTTAAACCTAAAAGACATGTCCAACTCACAAAGGGTGTATGTCGGGTGTCTTTATCTCAACTCCTGCTTACAGATGCTCTAATATAGATCCTAACAAGATTCGATCTCGATACTAACACGATAATTATCAATGATAATCTTTCCAAAGGAAAGCGATTATACGGTTTATTGCCAAAGGTCATTCATTCAAACATAAAACAGCACTTATATTACTTTGTATCGTTACTTTACCTCGTCCCTTCGATTGGGGTGGTACATAGTACTCTCATCAAGGTTCGTTCACAATGATTTCTGAGCAAATCTCTAGAAATTCGATGCGAAGCGAGGATCTTGATAAAGATGTTCGATACAGGCACACTATGTTTACATAACTCTTTTGCATTTATCATTAACGGGAATGATATTAGTAGATTTGGTCAGTCTGTCGACGATGACCCAAATCGAATCAAATTCAGATGATGACCTTTGCAATAGCTAAACGTTCACTAATGCATGAGGCGATGTCTGCCTTCATAATTGCCATTAGTACAACTTCTTCAGACAAAGATACTTTTAGTCAAAAATGACATACATATAATACTTATACTTACAAATTCCAACATAACTATATCTCACAATCCTCCATATTTAGACAATCACATGTGGTCTTTAAAACATTGTATTTTTACAAACATTGTTTATTTTTATATCGTTCACCAATTTATTTTGCACCTTCATTATTAAGGAACACATCCTAATTGGTTCTTTATATTTTCTACATAATGTGTCAGTATTTATATTCATTTTTCCTGATGATATTATTATCATGTCCATATTTTTTCAAAAATTATTTCTTCACATTTTCTGAGTTTTAGTTTCTTCTCAACTATCATCTTTATCCGTTTTACTCAATCCGTCATCTAAAGCGTCGATAATTATTATAATTAATTAAATAATTATTAGTTAATTTTTATGAAGCGTAAACGTAAAAGTTTTAAATTTCTTAGTTCGACCAATTATATAAAATGTTCAAAAATAAATTTGAATTTAATTAACACGATTTTTGTTGATTTATCAAAAATAATTAATAGGATTCGTAAATGTTCGAAAAATCTTTGGTTATACTGTGGTCAAAGTTTTATTAGTTTGAAAAGCGTAAATTATCGTTTCAAATTTCAAGTCATGGTTCAAATGGTTTCCTCAATCCCTTTTAGGTTATCTTGAGGTATACACAAACATTTACCCCTAAACAGAAGTTTAGTTAAATGGTTTGTGTATAAGGGAATAATCTCTTAAAAATCATTTGTTAAAACATTTGTCAAAATATATTTGCACTTTCTTTTTAGTATAACCCAAAGTCTTAAATGACTTCTAATTTTTAAAGAGTCAATTTATATTCCATTATCTATTAATCACATGGTTAAATCATGTAAAGTATTAAGTCTTAAGTCTTATGTTAAATATTCAAGGTAAAATTTTTAATTGTTCGGCCAATTCAGGGCAATCTATAATTAATTATTAACTTCATTCTTATTCTTATAAATAAACAAACGGTTCTTAATGATCACAAGCATGTATTTATCAAATTACAGCCTACACACGTGATTCACCAAATTATGAATGCTACATGTGCATTGATCAATCAAAACGACATCACATGAAACTCATAATGTTCATTACAAGTACCGGATGTAGTGATTGGAATACATAATCTTTTTCGCAGATGCGAAGTTGATGATAACCATGTCGTGGATCAAATTGCTAGAACTTTGTAAATGATCGAACAAATCTTCCATTTCGAGTTATGGATATCGTTTTCGATTGTCAATTTACTTAGTTCACAGTAATTTATAAATATAAGGAATGATAATACCATAGCTCTTCATGATGACAGGCTTGGTATAATAAAAATCTTTCTCCGACAACTCTCTCAGTTGTACGATAATTCCTTAAATTCAGATGGTGCTGATGTACAGTGCACAAGCCACAGGTGCAGCACCAGAAATATAATCAATACCAATTTCAACTTGTCTTAATGGCGAAACTCTAGGTAATTCATCAACAAATACTTACTAAAGTTTCAGATAACATAAACATCTTTTAATAAATTCATATTAAGTTCTTTCTAGATTATAATATCTATAACTAGTTCACAACCATTCGCGGTATAATTTCAAGTCATCCATCAAGAATTATTTAGATCACTTTTGATAATCAACATCTTATTATTTAGGGAATTCTACTCGAGTTCCCATCAATTAAGACAATGTCGTCATGTCATAAACAATCAATCCATTCTACTGGCATTTCCAACTTTCCAGTTTCATTGCCGTTGATAAGATGTGAACTTCTCAAAAGACTAATAATAACTCATAATCCTTCACAAATTCAAGGATATCAGGAGACATAACTAACCTTAAAAGAGTAAGGTCAACGCAAAATCTATGTGAGAGAATTTCAAATCAGATACAGACGAAAACACTTAACGAATATGAATATATTCCATGTTTTCATAATTTGAGTACGCATTCGAAAGCTCCTCAGGTCGTTACCCAGGTCATTCAAATGAAATCAAATGATAAGAACGTCAATACATCCAGTCGGGTATCAACACTTGGTAATCATATACTTTTACTAAGAATCTCACTACGGGAGAATTGGACAAGAAAGAATTGTCAATTGTCAAATAAGACAATTTCCACAGATGAGTAAATTCGACTCAGAAGAATAGATAGTACGGGCACATATGTAGGTGTCCCTAACATTATGTCCTTATTTTTCACTTCTTGCAGATCTCATTAAAATTTACTCTTTCACAATCCTCAAAGAAAATGTAGTGTTTATTCATTAGTTTTATGGTGACTACTAATCAGTCTTGCATAGTCCATTCCAAATTGTATGTAGGCGCGCAACTATATACAATTTCAAGATTAACGATGCAATACTCAGTTCGTCAAAATTTTATCATCATAAAAACATTTTCATGCTTAATTCTTAAATAAGAATCAAGAATAAATTTACAAAGATTTTCTTTATTATGAAAACAATTAAGTTTTCCAAGATACTTTATAAACAACCTCATTTCGATAACAATCACTTATAAATCTTACTTTGGATAATCCTTATTGTGATGAAAATCAAATTTTCTCAAAGGATACCGTTTTAACTTTTATAAAAACAATGTGTGATCTGCAAAAGAGTGATGAAGAGTTGTTCACCAACTAACTACAATATGATAGGAAATGAGCTTAGCCAAATAATCATGAGGTTCATGATCTCGATGGCACTCAAAAAGAATAATACACAACGTAACTCAATTCAAGATGAGTACTTGTTCAATGGTTGCATCACTAATGCGAACATTAGGATGAAGCAATAAAGGATAGATAACATCGATACATGTAGATTTTAGCAATCAAAGGTAGTCTTTTCATTAATCGCAAACAAGTCAAACTGTATCGTAACACTTTATGTGTCACTATGTCATACAATTCTCAGAACTCATCCTACCAACTGATATCTCAGTTAAGTTAGGGATTTTTAAAAGATACCACAATGAATACTAATCTACAAGAGTCATTAGGTGTTCCACATGTCCCAGAAGATCCATCAGTCTCAATTTAGAAGAAGATTTCTTCAATTAATTTCTTGGACACTTGGCATCCTCATTAGTGGACAATGGCCTAGGAACAACCTTTAACACGAACCTACAATCATTTAAAACCTTATAATTCAATCACAGAACTTAACGACTTATATTAACAATCTCATATTCCATACAGGTTAAATTTTACTTTATTCAAGTTTCAATCAACTTATACTCAATGCGATGTTCTACCTCATTCTCCAATACTTACAACCTTATTCTTCGGCCTTGTAAAGGCAATATAATCTCAATATGAATCAACACTTAATTTCCAATCCTATTAGCTCTTAGAACAACAATTATCAAATGAGTCACTAGCATGAAATGACTCGATCATTCAGTTAAACTTCTCGGAAAGGTATTAGTGGCATGAGGCTTCTGGGTAATGGTTCCATTTACAGCCTCAAGTGCAACATTCACCCTTTCGATTTCAAGTTTAAGAATTGGATGACAACGAATCAGATGACATCTTTCCAGGTGATAACATTTTGTCAAACTCCACTCTATAAGGAAAGATCGTCATGACATCGATATCGGATTTAATCTCGCCAATTCTTTTTCAATATCACCATCAACTAATATCTATATTTCTACGAATATCAACCATTTGTTGGGATCATAAATATCCACAACTTGGTTTAGATCTAGGATAGCTAGAATTCCTACGAGAATAGCTTCGATTAATTTACTAGGGGAGTTAGGGTTACTTGTGACAATCTACGTCGTATAAATACCTCTTATAAAAATCAAAATAATCATCAAACAATCATGTAAAAAATTACATCATATATATATATATAATCCAAGTTATATATATTAAAATAACACTTCTCAGTCTGGCCTTGTCGGTAACTCGGGAATTCTTCGGCACCGTTATAGTCAAAAGATTTTTAGACATTTTGGGAAAAATGTTTATAGTTAAAAGATTTTGAAATGTTTTATTCAAAACCTTGATTTTAAAAATCTTTCGTTCTCTATAACGAGAGCTCTGGTACCAAACTATAACACCCCCAAATTTGTACAACTCAATACAACGGAAGACTCGTTGGTGTTACGGGATAACACATTACTCACATCATAGACAACGCATAAAAATCGCGTCGTTTAATAATAAATCATTTCCATTCATAAACATTAAAGTTACATCGGTCCCAAGTCATATTATTTCATACAAATTTTTACAAAATATTTGAATGGAAAATATTGTTTAAGTGCGGGCCATAAATTCTTGTCGTCTTCCCGAGAATTACCTTCAAGTACCTGAGATAAGACATGTTAAAATAAAAGGTCAGCGATAACGCCGAGTGAATTCATAGAGTTTAATAAAATCCATCAATATAATATCAGTATAAAATTATTACTGAAAATCATTTTGTACAAATCATTTTTAATAGGCCATAAAATGGCCAAAGTCATTTTATACAAATCCTTATCGAAAATCATAATATAGGCATTTGCCTTAAAAATCATTATACGAGCCAATGTCGTAAAAACATCATACAATACGTCTTACGACGTTGTATAAAGTTAAATAAAAACCGTTATATGAATATGGTTATGAAAACCAAAATACAAACATAATATCAATAGTATGACCCTGTATTGCTAGTCAGGCAATACATCGTAATTCGGAGCGTCTAGTAGTATTTCGTTAGTTTTGGATTATTATAAGCCGCATGACATTGTTACCTTACTAAACCAACAACGGGTAGCTAACCCGATACTCAATTTGCCCATCTAAAGTAGCGTGTCGTCACAAAGGTCACGCTATGGAAATCTTCTCATACATAAATTCGCTTACCAATCAATGTGGCACGACGGGGATCAACCGTCAAGGCGCGAACTGGGGTGATCGTCCCCAAATAGTACTATTAAATGCATAAGCGTCTACCAAATCCCGGTAGTTCACAATTCATGCTAATGGGACTTTTAGTGACATAACCTAACTTTAATAATCCATTTAATTTCATCTATCGGGTCCTTTAATCATTTATCGGGTCATACAATCGGGTCATACAATCATTCGGGTCCAAATCAATAAACAAGCAATCGGGACGAATGGTGTCCTATTTTATAAAAACTAACATGTTATCTCCCTCGCGGGTTTATAAAACATTTCATAAAAACATTTAAAAGAGTGCGAGGCTATGAACTCACGTTGATGTGGGAAGGCGGTTATCGGTGATTTGGATGTACGGTACGTGCTTCAATCACGGAAACCTAGACAAATAATACTCGTCTTAGACTCATGTCCAATGACTTTATAAAAATAACAATTATGTATACATATGATGATTATATATATATATGATGATCAAGTGGGTTTATATATTCTCATTAACTCGTTTTAGTGTTTACGTATTGGTATCTTTTTACTAATTTACTAGTTTTACCTATTTACGCGTTTTAAGTCCAATAAACTTATTATAAGTTCTTTAACTTGTATCAATCCATGTTATACTTATATTATCAGTATCTACACTTTATAAGTTGGGCCTAAATGGCTTAAGCCCAATAATAAGTTTATAAGTGTTTTAGTCCATTTTTGTTGTATTATTAGTCCAATAACGTTAATTTAGTCCGTTAACGTCCGTATGTCCTATAGTTCGGGTTTTATCGGTTTTTACTTATTATACATGTTTATATATCAGTATATGTGTTTGTAAAAGTTTACATTAGACGGGTCCAACCGTCTAAGTTTTATTTAACAAAAACGTTAATTTTACGGTAATAGCCGAAAAAGTCGTAAAAATCATGTTTATAGTTTTATAACTTATAAAACTTAACAAGTTACCATTTTTATAAAATGTCCACTTATTTAACATTGTACATATTTATATAAATGTATTATATAAGTTAGTGGGTTTTAATTTATATTTTATACTATTAAATTTTGAGTGCTTATATAATAGTATTATACTTTAATTTCCAAAATCTGATTTTTAACTTCACTTTCACCAAAACTGCCATATCTTGAGTTCTATATGGAGATAGAAGCTCACATTTTTATCACATAAACTACATGATATGTGCTACATTTTACTCTTCTATAGCTACTGTTGAATCATCTTCTAAATATTTTCTAAAAATCGTCCAAAACAGTGAACTCAGATTTATACCTTAAACTTGTTTTGATCATATCTCACTCATTACAATGATTCTATTGCATGGCCAACTCTCACATGTGTACAAGACTCATAGCTTACTGTAAATGGATTCTACTTCATCATTTTATCAGTCCATGACCTGTTTCTTTACTGTTTTATACAGCCATCACTTTTAAGCAAGATTTTAGCCTTGTTCTTTATAGTTTTTCACCTTTTTAATCATGTTTATCAACACCAAATCCCCACATAACATTTTTATCATCATATAATCATCATATAAATATACAATAGGAAATAAAATACATGTTTACATAATAAAAATAACAAGAAGATGAGGAGGACAATCTTTATACCACCATGATGATGTAGGTTGTGATCAAAACATGGATTTTGATGGAGAAACTTGTGCATAGCCAAGACCATCTTCAAGACCATCAATATTCATGATCACCTTGTGGAAAATCAGCCCCAAGACTTCATGGAAACTCCTCCTTGGATGTTAAAACTTGCATCAATCTTCCTCTTTTTGAATGAAGATTAACATATGTTAATTGTAACATATGTTTGTGGTTAGAATTTGTATGAATAGGGTGTTTTTGAGGGTGAGATGGGACGGCATGAAAGGAGAGAGGGAGGAGAGTTTGGTGGTTTTTGCATGTAACAAATGAAAGAAAGTTGTTTTAGCTTGTGGTTTTGTGAGATGGTTAGCTTACCTTGTAAGCTTACTTACACATGTAAGTAGTAAGCTACATGGTTGCCACATCTTGTGATGTGGTGCCTTGTTAGTGCCGTCCCATTAAGCTAGTGGGGTGGGACAATGTATTTTGTCCCATCTCACTAGTTTACGGGTATTTCTCAATTCTAGTTTTCTCGATTTGCGTGCCCTCGGGTCGTTTTACGAAAAACGTTTTTATAAATTATGAATCATCGTCACAAAACGAATCCAATAAAAATTGTCTCATCAAAAACGGAGTTCGAAAACGTAAATACGTAATCCTAAGGTTTCCGGTTTAGTCGTAAAGGACGTTAAAATAAAATCGTAAGTGCTAATCTCTTCTCGTAAATTTATGAGTTTATGAACCAACTCAAATTTAAAACTCCAAAATAATATTCATGGATAAATTTATTTTCTGAAATGTCGGACTGTCACCAAAGACGGTGTATGTAAACGTAAGCACGTAACGTAGAATCCTCCGGTTTAAACGTAGTCGATGCTACTTCAAGACGTAAATCCAAATTACTTCCCAAAAATAAGTGAGTTCATATTGTAACATTAAAATAATATTTTCAAATAATATTTGAGAATAAAATATCAATCGTAAATTGACGGATTGTCACAAAAGTGGTTAATGGTTTTGTGTTGGTGGAAAGAGTAAGCTTAAAGTGTAAGCTTAGTCTTACACTTGTAACACTTAGCTAACATGATGCCACATATGGTTGTGGTGTCATGTTGTGCCGTCCCATGCTAGCTAGTGGGGTGGGAAAATGTATTTTGTCCCATCTCACTAGTTTACGGGTATTCTTCGATTCTAGTTTTCTCGATTTGCGTGCCCTCGGGTCGTTTCACGAAAAACGTTTTTATAAATTATGAATCAACGTCACAAAACGAATCCAATAAAAATTGTCTCATCAAAAACGGAGTTCAAAAACGTAAATACGTAATCCTAAGGTTTCCGGTTTAGTCGTGAAGGACGCCAAATTATGCACGTAAGCCCAAATTTAAATCCGTAAATTGTGAGTTCGTCAACCAACACAAAAATAAGTTTCAAAATATTATACGAGAAAATATTTCACTACCTGAAAATGTTAGATTGTCACAGATTTTCCTCCTAAAAGGGATCAACGTCCTCGTGATCCATTTCATTTGGATGTCCGTTTCTTATTGAAATCGAAGAGGTGCGGATATTTCTTCCACATTTCATCCTCTCGTTCCCTAAGTATACTCCGGTCCATGCTTTGAATTCCATCGGATCTTGACAATAGATATCCGACTTTGTTTCAGTTGCTTTACCTCACGATCCATAACCTCTACGGGATCTTCGATAAAATGCAACTTCCCATCTATTCGAACCTTACCTAACAGAATTTTCTCATCACTCACTGCTAGACATTTCTTCAGATTAGATACATGGAATGTGTTGTGAACACCATGAAGTTCTGGGGGTAACTCTAGTTTGTAAGCCACCGGACCTACTCTAGATAAAATCTTAAAGGGTCCAATATAACGGGGATTCAATTTCCCTCGCTTTCCAAATCTGATAACGCCTTTCCATGGCGATACTTTCAACATTACTCGGTCACCCACTTTAAACTCCATTGGCTTCCGCCGCACATCCGCGTAACTTTTCTGTCTACTACGGGCAGTCAACAACCTATTTTTAATCTGAACTATCATCTCCGTAGTCTCCCGGATCAATTCTGGTCCCGTGAGTTGGGTATCCCCAACTTCACTCCAACATACAGGAGATCTACACTTCCTACCATATAAAGCTTCAAACGGTGCAGCCTTAATACTAGAATGGTAACTATTGTTATACGAAAACTCTGCTAACGGCAAATGTTTATCCCAATTCTTACCAAAATCTAACACACAAGCTCTTAACATATCTTCTAGTGTTTGTATCGTCCTTTCACTCTGCCCATCAGTCTGGGGATGATAAGTAGTGCTCATGTCGAGATTCGTTCCCAAAGATCTTTGGAGAGATTTCCAAAAATTCGACGCGAATCTAGGATCTCGATCTGAAATGATCGATACAGGCACTCAGTGCTTGCATACAACATTATCAAGGTATATACGAGTCAGCTTCTCCAGTGAGAACTACTCTTTAACCGGAATGAAGTGTGCTGATTTGGTTAGTCTATCGACAATAACCCAAATTGAGTTTTTTCCAGATGATGTTCTAGGAAGCTTGGTGATAAAGTCCATCGTAATTCTCTCCCACTTCCATTCAGGAATCTTTGGCTGTTGAAGTAGTCCTGATGGCTTTTGATGTTCAGCTTTGACTCTAGCATAAGTCAAGCATTGAAGAACATACATTGCTATGTCAGCTTTCATATTCGGCCACCAGTACAACTTCTTTAAATCATGGTACATCTTATCAGATCCCGGATGAATGGAATACTTAGATTTATGGGATTCTAACATAATCAAATCTCTTAAGCCTCCAAACTTAGGTATCCACATACGACCTCTTAAGCATTTCACTCCAGCAGCTCTAACCTCTAAAGGATCTCCTTCTCCTCGGAACCCTTCATTAACAAAATTTTCCTTCTTACAAGCTTCTATTTGCACATTTCTAATTTGCTCAGGCAAATTATTGTGCACGATCAAGACTAGAGAACGCACCCTGATAGGCTCTCTATCTTTCCTACTTAACGCATCGGCAACAACATTGGCTTTTCCTGGGTGATATTTTATATCACAATCATAATCACTTAACAACTCTATCCATCTTCGTTGCCTCATGTTCAATTCCTTCTGATCGAGAATATACTGTAGGCTTTTGTGATCGGTGAATACCGTACACTTGGTGCCATAGAGATAATGTCTCCACAACCTAAGAGCAAAGACTACAGCTCCTAACTCAAGATCATGAGTAGTATAATTCTCCTCATTCTTCCTTAATTGCCTAGAAGCATAAGCTATCACTTTCTCTCGCTGCATCAAAATAGCTCCATAGCCTCTAAGAGATGCATCACAATACACTACAAAATCTTCACTCCCATCGGGTAATGATAAGATTGGCGCACTACATAATTTTTGCTTCAATGTCTGAAATGCTCCATCTTCATCACTTCCCCAAACGAAAGGTTTATTCTTCTGGGTAAGCTTAGTCAAGGGTTTAGCTATCAAAGAAAATTCTTTAATGAATCGCCTATAATAGCCAGCCAATCCTAAGAACTGTCGCACTTCCGTTGGCGTTGTCGGTGCAAACCAATTCTTAATAGCTTCAACCTTTGCAGGATCAACATGAATTCCATATTTGTTAATCACATGACCAAGAAATTGCATAGAATCTAACCAGAAATCACATTTCGAAAACTTAGTATACAACTTTTCATCCTTCAACAAATTCAAAACAATCCTTAAATGTTCTCTATGTTCATCTTCATTCTTAGAATAGATTAGAATATCGTCAATAAACACAATCACAAATTTATCCAAGTAGGGCTTGCACACTCGATTCATTAAATCCATGAAAACCGTAGGTGCGTTAGCTAACCCAAATGGCATTACTTGAAATTCATAGTGTCCATAACGAGTTCTAAATGCAGTTATAGGAATATCTTCTTCACGGACGCGAAGTTGGTGATATCCCGACCGCAAATCTATCTTAGAATACACACTAGATCCTTGTAGTTGATCAAACAAATCATCAATCCTAGGTAAAGGATATCGATTTTTAATTGTCAACTTATTCAGTTCCCTATAATCAATGCACATACGAAAAGATCCATCCTTCTTCTTAACGAACAAGACTGGAGCTCCCCAAGGCGACGAGCTCGGTCGAATAAAACCTTTATCAGACAACTCCTTAAGTTGCTCAGATAACTCCTTTAATTCAGAAGGGGCTAATCGGTAAGGCGCACGTGCCACCGGTGCAGCACCAGGAATTAAATCGATTCGAAACTCTACTTGCCTTATCGGTGGAAGCCCGGGTAAATCTTTAGGAAATACCTCAGGAAATTCACAAATAATAGGTACATCTTCCAATCGTTTCTCCCTAGACTCATTCCCGGTCACTTGAGCTAAGAATAACTCACAACCGTTCCTGATGTACTTTTGGACTTTAATACATGAAACGATTTTCAAACGGGATTCACCTCGATTACCATCAATTACTAACGTCCTATTCCTAAGAGGAATCTTAACTTTCTTCTCTCCATATAAAATAGTAGCATTATTCAAGGACAACCAATCCATACCAATAATAATATCAAAACTACCTAATTCTATCAACATCAAATCAATCGGAAAGGAATGGTTCAAGAGATTTAGAGAGCATCCTTCTAATAGCTTATTAGTTTTCACTAATTTACCATTAGCTAATTCCACCTCATAACTGGTACTTATCTCAACAGGTTCAATGTCAATAAGGGGACTAAATTTAGTGGATACAAAGCTCCTATCAGCACCCGAATCGAATAAAGCAACATCATAATGATTGTTGAGTAAAAACGTACCGGTAACGACATTTGGATCCTCTTTCTTCACCTCAATTGTTCCAAGTTGATAGATACCACCCTGGGGGTTTCTTCCAGGTACAATCGCTTTCAACTTGGGGCATTCCGATTTCCTATGACCTTCTTCATTACAGTTGAAGCAAATGGTTCCTTTCTTACACCTTTCAACCTTGTGTCCAAGCTTTCCGCAATTTTGGTACTTCCAGCAGTCGCCAGCATGCCTCTTGTTGCCACCCTTAGGACATCTATCATCGTTACGCGGTGTATTGTTGGTAAGAGCATTTGCATTCACCTTTCTCTGGTTCTGACGGCGATTGAAATTCTTCCTATTATCACCTCTATCTACACGATCACCGTCTCCCTTTATTTTCTCACCAACACGGGCTTCATCTTCCCTATCCTGAATAATATGTCCAATGAGTTGGTAAGCCATTCGAACATCATCATCAATGGTCAGTGGTTTAGATGATGTCACGTCCCCCCAGATATTCCTGGTCAACGCTTTAATATATTGCTCAATTCGGATCTCTTCGGGTTCAACCAATCGAGGACATAGCAAGGCCAACTCATGGAATCGATTTGTGTAACTATCAATGTCCACACCTTTCATTCTCAGATGAATCAACTCTTGTTCTAACCTAATGATCACACTACGAGGACAAAACTCCAAAGTCATCCACTTCTTAATTTCAGCCCAAGGAGTAGCATTAGCAGCATAAAGACCCATGAAAGCAATTCTCCCATTCCACCAAGTCAACGCACGACCTTTAAGAGTAGCCATAGCAAAAGTCACCTTATCTTCCTCCTTACACTTAATAATCTGAAACACCGACTCAATCTTCTCAATCCACTGGCTTAGTCCTACAACACCTTCAGTTCCATTAAAAGGTAGAGGTTCACACTTCATGAACGTCACATAAGTACAACCACCAACTTCAAGCGCATTAGTTCCAAGTCCTCCTACATTTCTTCCAGCATTAGCTTTCACATTATTAGCATTCACATTCACATTAGTACCGCCAATTCCACTACCGCCAGCTCCACTACCGCCAACTCCACTACCGCCAGCTCCACTACCGCCAGCTCCACTACCGCCAGCTCCACTACCGCCAGCTCCACTACCGCCAGCTTCATTTCTAGAATTTGCCATAAATTCAGTCATAGATGCGGTAACTTGCTCCGTAATAATCCTACGTACATCATCCTCAGTCACAGCCTTCTTGGGCGGCATAGTTCTATAATTTCACAATTTCAAAGTATTAAGCATTCACCCAACAAGGGATTCATATAATATGGATTGAATTCATAATCAAGATACAAATAAGGCACAATATGGAATTCAAGACAAGATACATATTTCATTCAATTTGAAACAAAAGTATTGTCTTAGTTACATCCCATATCAAAGTTCTAGCACTATATACACTCAAAATTCGTGCCATGTCTACTACTAACAAGTCGGTTCAGTCAAAGCTACAAAAGCACAAAAGATACAAAGGTCACTACTAAATACAGACTGGTCTACTGAGAACCGCCAGATGGTCCATCATCCATCGTCTTCTGAATCTTCGTCGGACCATCACTAGACACATCTTCAGCTGGGCGCTTACGGATTACTCCTCTTTCAACCATGTCAGCATAAAATCGACTATTCCAACCCACGGATATATTCAACTCCTTTTCAGCTTTCTCACGCATCGCACGAGCTACATTCAACTGAATCTCCATAGAATTCACCTTTTTCTTCATTTCAGCAAACTCACCACTTTCCAATACCGATAACCTCCTAAAAGCCTCATTCAAACCACGCTCTACATCAGTCAAATCCAAACTAAGCAATTCTCGCTCTTTCTCGCCAACCTTAGTCTTCGACTCCAAATAAGCAACATGAGTCTGAACAACACCTAATCCAACCTCTGTCATACAACTTTTAACACGGGAAGCATCTAGATCACGTCTCAAGGCCCATGGTGCAAGACCATCAATATGAGTAGCCTCTCGAGCACTAGACGACTCTCCTATCTCACGTCTACGAGTAGCAACACCATCAGTACCGTCAGGTGCATCGTCATCCTCATCCTCCTCTGATTCAGAATCAGATTCAAACGATTAAGACATTTTATCCCTAGGTAGCTCAACCTCAGAATCAGACAAATCAACTGGTGGGGGAAAAGGCTCGCACCCTGGAACATCATAAGGATAAATAAGCTCAGCTTCCTCATCTTCATCGACCTCAACATCTATACCTACATCCTCCTCGACATCCTCGTCGTCAATCTCATCATCTAAATTATCTAACCCAATCTCCTCATCATTCTCAATCTCATTCTCTACCAAGTCAACCTGAGGGGCAATCTGATCTCCTAGTCCTAAATCGGGCTCGGGATCCTCAAATGGTTCCTCCTCATCATCCATATCATAATCTACTAAGTCTAAATAAGGATCATCATCTATATTAGGTTCGGGAATAGCATGGTTTTCTACAGGAATATTAGGGTCAGCCATGACAATCTGCATTTATATATATATCTCGTATTAGGATAACATACTAGTTAAACAATTACATAATGAAACCACGATATATACATATATAAAAATTAAATTATATATATCAAAATATATATCTTGTCAATAGGGCTTGTTGGTAACGTTGGAGATCTCTGGCACCGTTATAGTCAAAAGATTTTTCAAATATTTTGTCAAATGTTCATTGTCAAAAGATTTTGAAAAGTTTTGTTCAAAACCTTGGTTTTTAAAATCTTTTGTTCTCTATAACGAGAGCTCTGGTACCAAACTGTAACACTCTCAATTTTCGTATCGGTACAGCGGAAGGGTCTTTTAGAGTGTTACGGGATAGCACAATAACTCCAATCATAGACAACACATAAAAATGGTTGTACAAGGTTTAACATACATTCATTCGATAAAAAGTTTTAAAGTGTACAACAGGTCCCAAATTATACAGGTCATTTAGTTTACAAAACATAGATCGAATGAACATTTTTAATATTATGTGGGCCATCAGAGTCGATCTCCATCCGGATTACCTTCAAGCACCTGAGATAAAAACATGCAAAAATCATATCAGCGAATGCCGAGTGAATTCATAGAGTTTAATAAAAACCGTTATATAAAACAATCGTTAAAATCAGAACACAAGCATAATATCGGAAGTAAGTCCACGTATTGCTAGTCATGCAATATATATCAAGCATACATCTTAAATCGTCCATGAGACCGTAGTCTCAATATTACCATGATAGGTAATATATTCATCGTTAATAGCGTCGTTATTATGTATAGGATACATTTTTATTTGAATTAGGATTATTACTAGCCGCATGACATTGTTACCTTACTATAAAAACAGCGGGCCGCGAACCCGACAACAATTTTCCCATCTAAGTTAGCGTGTCGTCACAAAAATCATGCTATGGAATCTTCTCATACATAAATTCGCTTACCAATCAATGTGGTACGGCGGGGATCAACCGTCAAGGCGCGAACTGGGGTGATCGTCCCCAAATAGTACTATCAAATGCATAAGCGTCTACCAAATCCCGGTAGTTCACAATTCATGCTAATGGGACTTTAAGTGACATAACCTAACTACTAATAATCCTTTTAGTCTCGTTTATAGGGTCATAGCATCATTCGGGTCCATATCAGTAAGCATACCATCGGGACTACTTGTGTTCTATTTTTATCAAAATCTAGCATGTTATCTCCCTCGCGGGTTTACAAATCATTTTATAAAACATTTAAAAGAGTGCGAGGCTATGAACTCACGTTGATAATGAAAGGCGGATTATCGGCTACGGGCGTGCTTCGGTCACGGAAACCTATATAAATAATAATTCGGTCTTAGACTTTTGTCCAATGACTTTATCAAAATAACAATATACATATGATGATGATCAAGTGGGTTTATACATCCTTGTTTACTCATTTTAGTGTTTACGTTTTGGTAACTTTTTACTAGTTTACTAGTTTTACCTATTTACACGTTTTAAGTCCAATAAGCTTATTATAAGTTCTTTAACTTGTTTTAATCCATTTTATACTTATATTATCAGTATCTATACTTTCCATGTTGGGCCCAAATGGGTTAAGCCCAATAAGTTCTTTTTATAAGTGTTTATCTTATTTAGTCCAATTATTAGTCCAATATGCTTAGTTAGCTCGTTAATGTCCGTATGTCCTATAGTTCGGGTTTTATCAGTTTTTACTTGTATTAGTTACTTATATATCAGTATATGACTTTTAAAAACTTTACATTAGACGGTTTTGATCGTCTAAGTTTTATTTGGCGAAAAACGTTAATTTTACGGTAATAGCCGAAAAAGTCGTAAAAATCAAGTTTATAGTTTTTATTACTTATAAGTATTATTCCACTACCATTTATATAATTTATCCATCTAATTAACCTTTTACATATTTATATAAATAAGTTTCATAAGTTAGTGGGTTTTTATTTTACATTTTATACAATAAAATTTGAGTGCTTATATAATAATAATAAACATTAATTCTCAAAATCTGATTTTTATTTTCATGCTCACCATTTTTACCATATCTAGAGTTCTATAATAAATTAGAAGCTCATTTTTGGGTGGCATGATCTTCATATTATGTGCTACATTTAACTTAGTTATAGCTACTGCTCATTTTAAGTTTATCTATGCTTAACAGTCCCTACAAGACAGCTTATTCAGATTAGCACTCTCATCTTCTTTTGATCATATCTCACTCATTATATTGATTCCATTGCATGGCCAACTCTCACATGTGTATAACATCTTGTACTTACTGTAAATGGATCATACCGTGCAAGTTTATCAGTTCAAGTTTTAGTTATATACTGTTTTTATACAGCCAACTAAATAAGCATGATTTTAGCCTCATTTCTTATAGTTATTAACCTTTTTAAGCATATTTATCAACACTTGATCCCCACACAACATTTTTATCATCATATATACATCATATACATATACAATAATAAAGAAAATACATTTGTTCTTTACAAAAATAACAAGAGAAAATGGAGAGGATGATCTTCTTTACTAACCAAGTGTATTTCTTGTTTTTGGAAGACAAGAACTTGATGAACACCACAAGTAACTCCAAGATCATCAAACACCAAGAACAATAGTTGAGAGATCAGCCCTAGGACACAAGCAAATCACCTCCAATGTTGTTAATATGGCCACCAAATGATCAAGGCTTCAAGATAACTCCATGATAGAGCTAGTTAACATGTATTTCATGGCTAGAAAAGATCAAAAGGGGTGTTTGTTCTTCAATATGGACGGAAAGGGTGGGAGGTTTTGAGAGGATTTGAGGTTGTTTGCATGTAAGTAAATGGTATGTGTGAAAAGTGGTTAATGGTTTTGTGTTGGTGGAAAGAGTAAGCTTAAAGTGTAAGCTTAGTCTTACACTTATAACACTTAGCTAACATGATGCCACATATGGTTGTGGTGTCATGTTGTGCCGTCCCATGCTAGCTAGTGGGGTGGGACAATGTATTTTGTCCCATCTCACTAGTTTACGGGTATTCTTCGATTCTAGTTTTCTCGATTTGCGTGCCCTCGGGTCGTTTCACAAAAAACGTTTTTATAAATTATGAATCAACATCACAAAACGAATCCAATAAAAATTGTCTCATCAAAAACGGAGTTAAAAAACGTAAATACGTAATCCTAAGGTTTCCGGTTTAGTCGTGAAGGACGCCAAATTATGCACGTAAGCCCAAATTTAAATCCGTAAATTGTGAGTTCGTCAACCAACACAAAAATAAGTTTCAAAATATTATACGAGAAAATATTTCACTACCAGAAAATGTTAGATTGTCACAAAAATACTAGGGCCAGTGGATATCAATTAGATAACAGCAGGAAGTATATAAAATCAGTGGGTAGTGTTTAGGCAACAACAGTAACGAGGGTCAGTCAGGGGTAGATAATAGGTAACATGGGTATACAAACAAGGACAGTAGTTCTGGGAATATAAATTGGACGACACTGCAGCCTATATATTGGACAATACTGTTTTTAAATATGTTGGACATAACTATATTAGATATGTTGGACATAACTGAAAACATATATTGGACAGAATTGTTATTGGATTGTTTTTCTTATTTGCGTTATTGTTTAGTACGACTGAGTCATGGGAGTCTCGGTAGGCTCGGGTACATATGAATATGTTTGCTAGTCAAGTTGTTACTTTAATTATTAAATGCAAGTTATAACTAAATTGATTATGAAACTTAGGTTATAATTAATTAATATAATTAATATGAAATTAGCCAAAGTATTTATTTAAAGATTAATTAAACTATTGCAAGCTAAAGTATAGTTTTATTAAATAAACCATGTCTTATTATTATTGTTAATCAGAAATAAACCATGCATTATTATTATTATTAATAATCAGTTTTTAGCCTAAATTATTTAATTTAATAAACTTTACTAATATGATTTCATGACTTATAAAATATGTATATTAAACTCTAGTTTATTTTGGACTTATTAATCTAGCGTATTACTATTTTTTAGAAACTTTCTATTTTTGGAAACCTACTATTTTATAAAGTTAATTATTATGATACAGTAGTATAATGATACAAGAATATAGGAAATACACTAATCAGAAATACATGAGAACAATCAGAGTTACAAAATCATACACGAAACAGTAAAACAATACAAGATGTTAAACAAGTAAAGAACAATAAGAACCAATAAAAGTGTAAAACCCGCATTAAAAACCTATGAACAGTACATGTGAACAGTAATACATGTGTCACGACAATAAATAACGAACGATCATGAATATTATAAATGCGATACGATCACGAATACCAAAATCATGAATAATAAATCACGAACACACACATTAATTATTTAACACACGAAAAACTACGGGTTACCCCTAGTGGCCCCACATGCCGCGGCAAGAAAAGAGAGGAGGCCAAGTGGGCCTTTTGGCCCAAACTTTAATAAAACATCTTTGGAAACCTTTTTCATTATTTTTAGGTTTACAGAAAATTTTATCCTCTTCCTCCTTGTTTCACCATAGCCGCCGGCCACATCAAGAACAAGGGCAAACCCGGACGATTTTTGTGTTTGTTTAATTATTCGTGATCACCTCGTCATTCTACACGCGTTGTTATATTCAAAAATCTTTTCTTTTTATTTTTATTTTCTTATGATTTCATGTTTAAAATATAATTAATCACATGAACATGTAAAGGAATGACTAGGATTAATTAATTTTGTCAAGGGTGCGTTAGTTGGTGCTTGTGGTTCGGCCGAGACACTGAGACCCCCAAAGGGGTGCTCGGTTTGTTTTTAATCACCACCACCGAGACCCTAAAGGTCTCGGCTTGGATGGTTGTGGTTCGGCGTGTGTTTGTTGTGGCTTTTGGTTGAAGCCGAGGCACCACCGAGACCCCCATGGGGCTCGGTTGGTTTTTGTTAATCGGACCCGAGACCAAAAGGGACCCCAACTTCGAGTCGGGGTATGTTTACATGTTTAGTTGATTAAGTAGTGTCACACGGGACCCCTCTAAGGTCTCGGTGGGACTTGTTTATAGCTTATTTAGTTCGGCTTATATTAAAACACGGGCTCGGGATTCGGGTTTTTATAAAAACTATTTTTATAAGTCATGTTATATTCGACTTTAGGTTAAATAATTTATTAAAATTAATTCATGTGTAACCTAACGTATTTGTACTTAGTCATTTTAATTAAAATATGTATTTTAATTAAAACCATATAACGTATAGTTTAATTAAATTAACCAGTTATTTAATTATTAAGCTATAACCATGACTTGTATTGTACTAACTTAACTTCACATATTATTTATAATTCAGCTTAATTCTAATTAGGGAAACTTACTATTTTTTGAACTTTCTATTTTTGGGAACTTTCTATTTTTGGGAACTTTCTATTTTTGGAAACTTACTATTTATGGAAACTTGCTATTTTTAGAAAGTTACTTAGTATTACAATACAAGTATTTTAATACACTAATACATGAATTATACATAACAGAACATCAGAATAACTATAGTTAAACACAGTAAGCAGTAAAACATTACAAGATACGTATAACAAGTTAATAACACACAGAACCAGTAAAACACATATAATTCAGACAACTCATACACGTCCATATTTCTTATATAGTGTTATCCGTCAAGGTGGATTAGTCTTCATCGTTTCCGTGAGCTTCTACTGGACATAAGGTACGGATTTCCCGTCCTTCAGTAAGGACAATCTCTTCCTTCATTAGGATTTCCCGTATGTAGCCAACTGTTTTCCCCAGTAGTTATAGATTAAATACTTATGTTTATTAGTTACCTTAGCCATATACATGCATGAATAGTTTCACCTAGTTATGGATGTACCATAACCATAACACTAGAGGCACTAGTGTTATGACTTCACCACGGCGGAGTGATAGCTCGTGGCGTCCCTTTTCAGTTATTTGGCCATTATATTATTATATTATCATATGGGGCGTATGGGTGCATCCTCGTTACATGTTTCAGTCGGGATTTCATGGTGAATGTGGTGTGTGCCTTGCATCCTCCACAAGGAGCTGATCCCTCCTACCCACTTACCAGTTAATTAGAGGCAACCCCTCTAATTGCATGATGAGGTCTCCCCTCCAAGTATTCATGCACGTTGTTGACCTCATGACCTATATTGGCTATTATGGTACATTAACTAATACAGATTTTCATAACTAACATAAGCTATGTTTTCAGAACTAAAACCAGTTAATATGACAGGCAACTAGGTTTTCCAGGACTTATTCATTTCCGCTGCCATTCATGCTTATACTCTTTATATGCTTCCATATTCTATGTTTTCCATGCTTTATTGTATATCCGTGCACTGAGCGTTATACTCAGCCGTCTACTTTTCCATGTTCCCGAACGGTAGGTACCCAAGGACGCAAGTAGGAACTCCAGAGTATGTACATTCGGATTGGAAGCTATTCGACCTCTTTTACCTTATGCATTTATTGCTACTTTATCATACTTTACATATTTTGGACATTGTTTAGTCCTTTTCATTTACAGTACTTATATTGCTTGTTTGTGAGTTACTAGACTACCGAGGTTTAATTCCGGTATTTCTATTTATGGTCATGAGTGTTTAGACATTTACCTTGCATGCTTTGATGATACGCCATAATTTACTGTAGCACTCTATCCTATTAAATGGGGTGTTACAATTATGGTATCAGAGCCAAGGTTTCAACCTATAGCTCTGTAAAAATGACATGTGACTTACGGGTAGTCACCAATATCTTCCTAGAACTGACAGTTGGTTTTCATGCATTTAATCATTTTCATTTTTATTTCATGCATTCATATCATTGTAGTAGGTTTATGACTAAGTAATGGTTGGTACAAGACTGGCCCTATTTAGTCGCATGTGATTTCATCGAAACTTTTAACTTTAGGACCGACCCATTGGCGTCCCCGCGCCATGTCTTTTGTTTTGAGTGAACTGACCATAAGCGTTCACTCCCGTTCATATAAAAGTTTTATAAACTGCATCATGCATTTTTACATTGTTTCATGCATTATGAACTGCTTCTTTGATTTATACATTGTTCATGCATTCTTATGTTATCTCATTTTAGATTTATGATTTATGTTGCCTTTTGTTGTTTAAACTGTCAGATGGTGAACAATCGCAATACTCCAGATTTGACAGCAGCTGTCAATGCAGCTCTGCAAGCCCTCCTTCCCCAACTTCGCAATGAAATCAGGGATGAACTTCAGGCGGAATTCCAGGCTCATGGTAATCACAACAACCCTCCTCCTCCTCCACCGGTTACTCTTATGACTTGGTTGGAGAGATTCAACAAACAGCGACCCCGTTCGTTTGAGCAGACCGACAGTCCCAACGAGGATAAAGCTTGGATTTCGCACATCGAGAAGATTTTTGATGCAATGGGTTGTGATGGTGTTTTCAACGCAATACTGGCTTGCTATAAGTTTGAAGGTGATGTGTTGCAGTGGTGGAAATCGGTCAAGCAGTCCAAAGGTGGTGACAATTGGGTTGCACAGCTGACATGGGACCGGTTTAAGGAGCTCTTCCTTATTCAGTACTTTCCACATGCTGAGCAAGAGAAGCTCAAGAGGGACTACCACAACATTCGACAGATTGCTGGTGAAACAACAATGAATTCATGCAAAGGTTTCTCCGGTTAGCAGGCTTTCTGGGTCCAGCCGCAGGAACTGATGCGGAGCAGGCTGACAAGTTTCGCTGGGCACTTTGCACTTCGGTTGCCAACAACCTGTTATGTGCTACTTTCACTACAGTGGCACAGGTGGCTGATGCAGCCCGTAAGCTCGAGATGCTTCAGGAACGAGAGGAGTTCGGTAATGACAGAGCAGTGAAGAGGTATCTTCAATCACCAATTGTAAACAATTCATTTCCATCAGTAATTATTCATTCATATAACCCTCTGTTCAACAATATATATCCCAGGCAGAAGACTGACGACCGTAAGCATGTGTCCGCTCAACAACAAGCATCCAAGGGAAACGGTCAGACTAACGACCGTTCTGGTTCTGAGAGGCGTGGCGGCAACGATAGTTACCGTAACAACGCTAATAACTCGAACAACAGCAGGTCCCTACATAACCTTCTTCCATGTTCAATTATTTTATGTTTTGGTATTTTGACACTCCAACAACTGTTAATTCAGGAACAATGGTAACGGCAGGGATCAGGACCGTAGGGGTTCACAGCCTAACCGTTCTACTTCATCTGGTAAATTTTACACCTTCTATGTAATCATGTTTATGTTCCACGATCAGGTCTCATGCATGTAATCCTTAAAAAGGCTCTCAGATAACTAGGACGCCTGTTGGAGAATTCACGCATCATGTCTGTCCTACTTGTTCGCATAGACACTCTCGTATTTGTCGCCGAGGTAATGGTGGTTGCTTCAAGTGTGGACAACAAGGCCATCAGCAGAAGGACTGTCGCCAGGGTGAGATAGAAGGCACATCTGGACACACCGACACTAAGCCACCTCCTACTTCTGGTCGCGTGTTCACTACTACTCGAGATCAGGCGAATAAGACTTCAGGTACCATCACCGGAAATCTCTTTATGAATGGTTTGGCAGCATGTGTTCTATTTGATACTGGAGCGACGCATTCAGTCGTGTCCACTACTTTTGCCGTACGTGTTAGGATTTCCCCGATGCCATTAGATAATGCCTTATGCATTTCCACACCACTTAGGGACTCTGTACGAATCAATCAAGTGTACAAAGATCTTTCCTTATAATTTGATGACAAGATCCGTAGAGTTGACACACTTGTTTTGGACATGTGCGATTTTGACTTGATTTTCGGCATGGACTGGTTATCGAAACACCAGGCCACGATTGACTGCCACACTTATCGGGTTATCTTCGGTGATGTTAAATCTCCAGAGTACATACACCATGATTTTCTGCCAGGGAGGTCAATACAGATTATTTCATCCATGGAGGCCCGTGCATTGCTATCACACGACTGTCAGGGCTTCATAGCCAATATTCATGACTTTACTGTCGAGTCTCCATTGATCCAAGATCAGCCTATTGTGTCAGAGTCTAGATGAACTTCCGGGTATACCACCTGTTCGTGAAGTCGAGTTTGGAATCGAGCTCATACCGGGTGTAGAGCCAATTTTCAAAGCTCCTTACCGTATGGCTCCTATAGAGCTTAAGGAACTAAAAGATAAGCTGCATGAACTTTTGGAACGAGGTTTCATCCATCCCAATGCATCGCCATGGGGTGCACCGGTACTGTTCGTGAAGAAGAAAAATGGCAGGTTTATGTATAGACTATCGTGAGCTGAACAAGATCACGATCAGGAATCGTTACCCTTTGCCGCGAATTGATGACCTATTCGATCAACTTCAGGGCGCCATGCATTTCTCCAAGATTGATCTGAGGTCCGGCTACCATCAGTTACGGGTTAAAGAGCAGGATATCTCCAAGACTGCTTTCCGTACACGTTATGGGCACTACGAGTTCGTAGTCATGCCATTCGGACTCACTAATGCTCCAACTGTCTTCATGGATTTGATGAACCATGTCCTCCCTGAGTTTCTGGACAAGTTCGTTACTGTGTTCATTGATGACATCCTGATATTCTCCAAATCCAAGGAGGAACATGAGGAACACCTTCGTACAGTCTTACAGATTCTTCGTCAGAAGCATTTGTACGTCAAGTTCTCTAAGTGTGAGTTCTGGTTAACCAAGGTGGCATTTCTGGGCCATATTGTATCTACAGAGGGGATCACCATGGATTCTACCAAGGTTGAAGCTATCACTAATTGGCCGAGACCTACATCTACAATAGAAGTTAGAAGTTTTCTGGGTTTAGCTGGCTACTACCGCAGGTTTGTAGAGAACTTTTCACGGTTATCCTTACCTTTGACTAAGCTGATGAGGAAAGGAGAGAAATTCATCTGGACGGAAGAGCGGGAGAAGAGCTTTGAAGATCTGAAGCAGAAGTTAGTGACTGCACCTATTCTTACTCTCCCTTCTGGCTCAGGTGGATTTCAGATATATAGTGACGCTTTAGGAAAGGGTTTAGGCTGCGTTCTCATGCAACATGAGAAGGTTATTGCATACGCATCACGACAGCTGAAACCTTATGAAGAAAACTATCTTACTCACGATTTAGAGTTTGCATCAGTTGTTTTCGCGTTGAAGATCTAGAGACATTATTTGTATAGTGAATCATGTGACATATTCATCGACCACAAGAGTCTCAAGTACATCTTCACTCAGAAGGAACTGAACATGAGACAGAGGAGATGGTTAGAGCTATTGAAGGACTACGAAACCAACATTCAGTACCATCCTGGTAAGGCGAATGTGGTGGCAGATGCTCTAAGTAGAAGGTCGGGTATGATTGCTGGCATTTGGATTGCGAAGGAGATCATTCGTGACCTAGAGATGACTGACATTGAGTTTTGTGTACGAGGACAAAACGGTTACTGGGATAATCTTAGAGTGGAACCAGACTTACACTCTAGGATCAAGGAAGCTCAGAAGGAAGATGGTGAGATTTGGTCTATCATTCAAAACCTTGATCAGCAGACGGAGTTTCGTGTTGATGACGACGGTATCTTATGGCAGGGCACTAGATTAGTGGTTCCTGATGACTCTACTCTCAGGGAAGTTGTTTTGAATGGAGCTCACAGTTCTCCATTTACCATACATCCTGGTTCTACCAAGATGTACCACGACATCAAGCAACACTTTTGGTGGAGTGGTATGAAGCAGGATGTTGCCACATTCGTTTCTAAGTGCATGATCTGCCAGCAGGTGAAGATCGAACATCAGCGAGCTAGTGGTTTACTACAACCATTAGATATTCCATCATGGAAGTGAGACAAAATCTCCATGGATTTTGTTACTGGTCTTCTGGTTACTCAGAAGAAGAACGACGCAGTCTGGGTCTTGTGGATAGGTTGACTAAATCTGCTCATTTTCTGCCGATTCGCAAGGAGCATCCGATCAGCAAATTAGTAGACACATTCCAAAGGGAGATCATGAGACTGCATGGTACTCCATCAGAAATCATCTCTGACAGAGATCCTCGTTTCACATCACGTTTCTGGCAGAGTCCGTAGAAAGCTTGGGTCCCCAGACTTAAACTCAACACTGCCTTTCATCCTCAGACCGACGGACAGTCGGAACGTACCATTCATAAATTAGAGGACATGCTGTGATCGTGTGCTCTAGAATGGTCAGGGAGCTGGGATGATTATATATTCCTAGTAGAATTCGCATACAACAACTGACACGCTAGCATCAAGTGTGCTCCCTATGAGATGTTGTATGGCAGAAAATGTCGCGCCCCAATCTGCTGGGATCAAGTGGGCGAACGACTGCTTGAAGGTCCAAAGATGATTGAATTGACCAATGAGAAGGTCGCTGTCGCCAAGGAAAAACTTCCGGAAGCTCGTGCTCGTCAGAAGAGCTATGCTAATAAACGTCGTAGAGATGTGTCTTTCAACGTAGGTGACCACGTTTCCTCAAGGTATCACCTGCACGAGGATTTAGACGTTTTGGAATCAGAGGGAAGCTCAGTCCTCGCTTCATCGAACCGTTCGACATCATAGAACGCGTTGGTGAAGTGTCATATCGTTTAGCGTTACCACTTCAGCTATCACACGTTCACAACGTGTTCCATGTGTCCTTACTCAGAGGATACAACTATCATCCGGTTCATGTTGTCTAGTATCTACTTGATCAGATTCGAGAGGATCTTTCGTATGTCGAAGAACCCGAGAGAGTTCTTGAGCGACAAGATCGTGTCATGCGGAGGAAGACGATCCCTTTCGTCAAAATCCTCTAGAGGGATTATCCTGAGCGGGAAGCCACTTGGGAGACGGAGGAGTCTATACGGACTTCTTACCCTCATTTCTAGTTCTAATTCGGGTATGTTTTCTTTCTCTTTACGTTTCTCCAATTCGAGGACGAATTGTTCTTTTAGAGGAGAAGAGTTGTAAAACCCGCATTAAAAACCTATGAACAGTACACGTGAACAGTAACTTACGAAAACACGATAAAATTTGAACTTTCCATTTATAATATTAATACACGTGTCACAACAATAAATAATGAACAATCATGAATATTATAAATGTGATACGATCACGAATACCAAAATCACGAATAATAAATCATGAACACACACGTTAATTATTTAACACACGAAAAACTACGGGTTACTCCTAGTGGGCCCCACATGCCTGGCAAGACAAGAGAGGAGGCCAAGTGGGCCTTTTGGCCCAAAACCAATTTTAATAAAAACATCTTTGGAAACCTTTTTCATTATTTTTAGGTTTACAGAAAATTTTGTCCTCTTCCTCCTTGTTTCACCATAGCCGCCGGCCATATCAAGAACAAGGGCAAACCCCGGACGATTTTTGTGTTTGTTTAATTATTCGTGATCACCTCGTCATTGTACACGCGTTGGTATATTCAAAAATCTTTTCTTTTTCTTTTTATTTTCTTATGATTTCATGTTTAAAAATTAATTAATCACATGAACATGTAAAGGAATGACTAGGATTAATTAATTTATCAAGGGTGCGTTTGGTTTGTGGTTGTGGTTCGGCCGAGACACCGAGACCCCCAAAGGAGTGCTCGGTTTGTTTTAATCACCATCACCGAGACCCTAAAGGTCTCGGCTTGGTTGGTTGTGGTTCGGGGTATGTTTGTTGTGGCTTTCTGTTGAAGCCGAGGCATCACCGAGACCCCCATGGGGCTCGGTTGGTTTTTGTTAATCGGACCCGAGACCAAAAGAGACCCCGACTTCGAGCCGGGGTATGTTTACTTAAGTAGTGTCAACCGGGACCCATCCAAGGTCTCGGTGGGACTTGTTTATAGCTTATTTGGTTCGGCTTATATTAAAACACGGGCTCGGGATTCGGGTTTTTATTAAAACTATTTTTATAAGTCATGTTATATTAAACTTTAGGTTAATTAATTTATTAAAATTAATTCATGTATAACCTAAGGTATTTGTACTTATTCATTTTAATTAAAACATGTATTTTAATTAAAATCATATAACGTATAGTTTAATTAAATTAACCCGTTATTTAATTATTAAGCTATAACCATGACTTATATTGTACTAATTTAACTTCACATATTATTTATAATTCAGCTTAATTCTAATTATGGAAATTTACTATTTTGGAACTTTCTACTTTTGGAAACTTTCTATTTTTGGAAACTTACTATTTATGGAGACATGCTTTTTTTAGAGAGTTACTTAGTATTACAATACAAGTATTATAATACACTAATACATGAATAATACACAAAAGAATATCAGAATAACTACAGTTAAACACAGTAAGCAGTAAAACATGACAAGATACGTATAACAAGCTAATAACACACGAAACCAATAAAACACATGTAATTCAGACAACTCATACACGTCCATATTTCTTATGTAGTGTTATCCGTCAAAGCATATTAGTCTTCATCGTTTCCGTTAGCTTCTACTGGACATAAGGTACGGATTTCCCGTCCTTCAGTAAGGACAATCTCTTCCTTCATTATGATTTCCCGTATGCAGCCAACTATTTTCCCGAGTAATTACAGATTAAATACTTATGTTTATTAGTTACCTTAGCCATATACATGCATGACCAGTTTCACCTAGTTATGGAGGTACCATAACCATAACACTAGAGGCACTAGTGTTATGACTTCACCACGACGGAGTGATAGCTCGTGGCGTCCCTTTTTAGTTATTTGGCCATTATATTATTATATTATCATGTGGGGCGTATGGGTGCATCCTAGTTACATGTTTCAGTCAGGATTTCATGGTGAATGTGGTGTGTGCCTTGCATCCTTCACAAGGAGCTGATCCCTCCTACCCACTTACCAGTTAATTAGAGGCTACCCCTCTAATTGCATGATGAGGTCTCCCCTCTAAGTATTCATGCACGTTGTTGACCTCATGACCTATATTGGCTATTATGGTACATTAACTAATATAGATTTTCATAAGTAACATAAGCTATGTTTTTAGAACTAAAACCAGTTAATATTATAGACAACTAGGTTTTCCAGGACTTATTCATTTCTGTTGCCATTCATGCTTATACTCTTTATATGCTTCCATATTCTATGTTTTCCATACTTTATTGTGTATCCGTGCACTGAGTGATATGCTCAGCAGTATACTTTTCCATGTTCCTAAACGGCAGGTACCCAAGGACGCAAGTAGGAACTCCAGAGTATGTGCATTCGGATTGGAAGCTATCCGGCCTCTTTTACCGTATGCATTTATTCCTACTTTATCATAATTTACATCTTTTGGACATTGTTTAGTCCTTTCCATTTACAGTACTTATATTGCTTGTTTGTGAGTTATTGGACTACCGAGGTTTGATTCTGGTATTTCTATTTATGGTCATGAATGTTTAGACATTTACCTTGCATGATTTGATGATATGCCATAATTTACTGTAGCACTCTATCCTATTAAGTGTGGTGTTATAAAAAGTATACAGTAATCAGACAACTCATTCACGTCTTGTTGGAAATACGTTTTTCCCAATAAAGTCTCGGTCACATCTTAGTTAGCATAGATCACGAGATATAGACTGTTTAGAACTTTGTCTCTTGGAGCGACCTCCCTTAGGGGGAGATTGTTAGAAATACGTTTTTACGTATTTATGAAGGATTGGTCGCTCCAACGATAATTATGTAATGGGCTCGTGATCCATGTAGTTAATGTATAGTCCATATAGCCCACATGTAGGGTGGGCTATATATATCCCCTCCTAGCATGTTAAGAGGGGTTGTTGATTGTTGATTTCACAATTAATCATTCGATATTTACTTTCTCTCTCTAATTTTCCCCTTTTCTCTCCTTTCTCTCTATAATCCCTCATCTCCTTCCTTCATCTCTTTTATATCTATCAATTAATCAACCATCTTAATCCATCAAATCCATCATGTAGAATAGGCCAACAATTACGTAGACCTTCAATTGGTATTAGAGATGAAGGAAGGAGATGAGGGATTATAGAGAGAAAGGAGAGAAAAGGGGAAAATTAGAGAAAGAAAGTAAATATCGAATGATTAATTGTGAAATCAACAATCAACAACCCCTCCTAACATGCTAGGAGGGGATATATATAGCCCACCCTACATGTGGGCTATATGGACTATACATAAAGTAAATGGATCACGAGCCCATTACATAATTATCGTTGGAGCGACCGATCCTTCATAAATACGTAAAACGTATTTCCAACAATCTCCCCCTAAGGGAGGTCGCTCCAAGAAACAAAGTTCTAAATAGTCTATAACTCGTGATCTATGCTAACTAAGATGTGACCGAGACTTTATTGGGAAAAACGTATTTCCAACAATCTCCCCCTAAGGGAGGTCACATCTTTTTACAAAATCTTAAACCTAGCATCTATGCTTGAGTCTTCGATCTTGTTCTTGTGAATATGCTTGATGTGATCTTTGACTTTAGTCTTGAGCATGTTTCCTTGCCTTGACCTTGTGCATTCTTCACTTGTGATATTTGCCTCTTCGTGACTTCATGTTCCACATACTTATACTTTTAAATTCTTGAAAGCTTCAGAGTTTGATACAGCGGAAGACTTGACCTTCAGGCTTTCTTGAATTTGTTGAAGTACTAATTGTATGTAGTATAAGCATGTGGTGACGACTTCTTCTGGATTGTACACCGCAATGCCACCTTCTTGTTACGCTGCATAAGACAGTTAGCAACAAATAATATACACGGATGAAATGGCCTTGAACATTTCATTCTAATTCGGTAGCATTTTACCTCCGGTCGGTGAAGACCGTTGGACGATGTTAAATATCATACTTGTGGCATGTAGTTTCAATAAAGAACCTCCTTGACAAGATTTCGCGGGTAAACCCGTTCTATTTACTCGACCGTCCAAAGCTGACTGCGAACGTAAAGAGTGGATCATTTGGATAATATTATCCGTATGATTTGAAGCCGTCAATTCATGTTCCTGGAACAAGTGAAGTTCAATTAAGAACCGCACCATCGTTGCTTTCCAGTTGTCACTAGCTTGATTCATATAGAATCTTGCAAGTTACCTACCAAGTGCTGTTTGATGTTAACACTAGAAGGATTTCCATTCGTCACTGTAAATACTTAATAGTATTACTCTGAATGTTCTGGCAAGATCACTAAGATATTGCGTAGAGGCCTGGAACGTGTTTAAATTCATTTAAGAATTAAACCACTGTTGCTTTCCAGTTATCACAAGTTTGATTCATAAAGAATCGCACAAGTTACCTACCATGAGCTTTTTGATATTCGCTCAAGAAGGATTTCCATCTTCATTGTAGATACTTACGTACTACTCGGATGTTCAGGCAAGATCATGAAGATTTTGCGTAGGACTCTTAAGATCTTTCTTACTTTTCACAGTGTGTGAAGAAGCAAGGAAATATGAAAGTGTGTCCTAATGAGATATTTGATGATCTCAAATGGCTCTAGACCCGATCGTGCATTTTGGATTTTTAGTGATCGGAGGCTGGAGAGGAGTGCCACCTTTTCAATACCAATTTATTCGGAGTGAATAAATCAATAGATAATGTGTTGATCTCCGTGTGATTAAAACAAATACCTTTTGAGAGATATTTGAGTTAGCTGGAATGGGTTGTGCCTTGCATCACTGGGTCCATGATGTCTTTCTTCAATATCAAGAATCATTAAAAATGATCTCAATAGCATATGAATTGACCCGGTTTCTGCCTAAGGTTGTAAGGAGGGCTTCTTTCTTTACACCCTTTATCTTTACAATTCTTTTTCATTCTTCAACCCCTTCAATGCTTACCAATACGTCATCACTAGCACCTTGTTGTGATTGTTCCAGTGCTAACTTAAGTACTTGGTCGGCATTCAGCTACGTTCACAATCTTTCTCCATCTTTCCTAAGGACTACTATTTCTAGCTATGGAATGTCCTTGGGAAGATTCCTCTGGTTCTAGAGGAATCATTGGACTTTAACCTATCCTACCATCCTTATGTCACCACAATCTTCATCATCATGAATAGAGATGTTTTGGGTAAGTGTATGTCACTATGAAATCCATTTTGAAATGCAAATCCATTTTGCTCCCCCTTAACATATGCCACGATATCCGAAAACATTTTGCACATGTCGGGATGAGCTATCATGTTAAGTCAAACCATTTATGATTGATCATATCCCATATTAAATCACATTTTCTCCCCCATATTAAAAATACTGACGCAATCGATGTTTTTAATATCAATTGATTTAATAGCATTTTAAGAAAATTTGGGAAGAAAAATGCAAGTCCAATTATCTTCATGAATTACACAAGCTCCCCCTCAAATTAATGAGCGTGTGCTGAAACGTAAATTAAATACCTTTTAAACACAAGTGTAAGGTATTTATTACGTGCAAAGATCATATATAATAATGAATTCACAAGATTAACAATTTACGAGGTAGGACCTGAATGATGGAGAACATCATATGAAAGATTCACATGGTTCTTGTTCACGAATGTTGGTCACCTCGTCACGTCCCCGAGAAAATTAATTCCCGTTGTTGAGTCAAAGCTTTCCGGTGAAATGCTTGACTTGATTATGAAAAGCGGGTTGCTATCTGAAATAATAGCAAACCATTTTGAGCATGTTTTAAAAGTTTGAACTTATCCTCGAACTTTATTTACAACCTCGTGTCATTATTGAATGACATTTCTAGGTTCGTAAATATTATCGATTCCAGAAGACATGCTCTTTTTATCAAAACATTTTTAAACACACAATTTTGAAAGATTTAGAAAAAACCTTTTGAGAAATTCTCGAAAAATTGTGTTCAAAGTTTTGAAAAAAAATTACTTGAGCTTAAGATGTTGAATATCTTAAAAGCGAGCTCAAGTCCGAGAAGTTGTGAACTTCCCGTTGTTAAGGATAAGTTACCATCGGCGATAAACTTTCCTTTTATCTGAAGGACGAGTCCTAAGCTGACATTTACTTAGAAGTCGTGTTCATGAGCTTGAAAACTTTGACTGTTTTAACGGAAAGCTCATGACCGAGAAAGGTTAATTTCTCGTTACGAGGAAAAGTTCTCTTAGTTAAAAGATACACTTTTCCTTTATGAGCTTAAAACTTAGAATGTTTTAATACAAGCTCATGACCGAGAAAGATGAATTTCTCGTTAAGAGGATAAGTTATCATAAAAGATAATCTTTCCTTTATTTTAAGTTCGAGTTACAGTCTGACATTTAACTGTAAGTCATGTACACGAGCTTAAAACCTTTGAATGGTTTTAACGTAAGCTCGTGTCCGAGAAAATTTAATTTCTCGTTAATGAGGATAAGTTTACCATCGGCGATAAACTTTCCTTTATTTGAAGAACAGGTCATCATCTGTTATTTAATGATGAGCCATATACACGAGCTTAAAACCTTTGAATGGTTTTAGGATAAGCTCGTGTCCAAGAAAACTTAATTTCTTGTTAAGAGGGTAAGTTATCATTGCGTAGATAAACATCCCTGTCTCTAAAGTCCAGGTCGTCGTCTGTCATTTAACGAGGAGCCATAGTGCATGAGCTTAAAAAACTTGGAATGTTTTTGATATAAGCTCATGCCCGAGAAAAATTAATTTCTCGTTGTTAGGATAAGTCATCATCGGGATGAACTTTCCTGTCTTTTGAGATCGAGTTACAGTCTGTTATGTGACTGTAAGTCCTTGTGAGCTTTAACCATGAATCCCCTGAGATACTAGTTTCTCTGATATCTACTTCTTCAGCAACCAAACTCTGAGAGTGTCCTTAGTTGAACGGTATACAATGATTGGACCGCTTCGTTCTTTTGGAACATCAACTTTGGTACCTGCATTCTCATTAGGAGTTTGTATACTTTTGCATGGGTTAGAGATATCTATTTTAGAATCACGTGGGGGTTCACGGTTTTCTTTTCTTGTGTCAGAGGTGGCCTGAGGGGATGATTCACTTGTCTTAGTTGGCAAACGTTTCCTTTTATAGAAAATCTTAAGTTCAGGCTTAAGTGATGTATCATCCTTTGCAATATCCTCCCTAGTAGTCTTTGTAGAATCAGAGACTATCCTAGTTAAAGGGCACTCGTTTCCTACAAGAGTGAAAGTTCTACCAGTGGGGCGCCACATTTTGCCAACGGGTTTGATTTTAGCAACCCACTGGGATTTAAGTCTAGCACGGGAGTTCACCTCATTAAGCAATTTTTTGATACAGGAGTCATGATTTGCCGTAAAGACACATTTTCTACATGTTTTACAAGTAGCATATTTAATGTCCGAGTAATTCCTAGATGATTGATCGATGCTCCTAGGAGACGTCATGCTACGGTTAGCAGTGTTGGGTAATCTAGAAGGCATCTGACTAGGTTGGACATTGCTATCTCTTACATGTGTCTTTTGAATAGCTTCCCTTTGACCAAAATCATGGCGCACATCAGTTGAACTAGTTCTAGACGTGTTCATTGAACTATTCTTAGAGAAACTAGGGGCAATCATGTGATGAGGTCTTGCTAAAACAGATTTAGTCACGTTAGGCCTAGTTGGTGGAGTGACTGTTCTAGAAATAGGACCCAAATCAACTTGGGAGGCAAACCGCGGTCTCGAGGATTGTGGTCGCTCGGATCTAAATGCAGTAGGTTGTCTGAAAATTGGTTGTCTGACGAACTGATTTGTAGGCGGTTTCCCCAAGATTGATGGTTTTTCAAGCTTAGTGTCCACACTAGGTCCTCTATTTCTCCTTAACTCGTTTTTCAACGCGGCTATAGCAAAGACCTTTTCCTGTACTTGAGCTTTTAAAGTCTCATTCTCTTTGAGCAAGTTATCTTGGGATGCCAACTTAGATTCAAGCAGTTGAATTTGTTTCAAAAGATTATCCTTTTCAGCTTTAGAATCTAACACTTTTTGATCCAATTTTCTTTCAAGAACAACATTTGATTTTTCAAGTTTTTCAAATGTTTCAAATTTGTCCGTTTTCTTAGAAAATTCAACTTTGGCATCCTCAAGATCTTTTGATTGCCGAGCTACGATCGTTTCGAGCTCTTTAATCTTGGAATCAGAAGCAGTCAATGAAGCAGTTATAGGATAATTATCATGATGTTTAGCATTCTGAACAATCTCTCCCCCATTATGACTTACATCGGATGAATCAGAAGTGGTATTGCTATCACTCTTTTCCATCCCATGTTTGTCATAATTAGGTTCAGAATGCTCAATATGCGGCATATCATCAGCATATACATCATAAACAACATTACATTGTACCATGTTTGCCGGCTCTTCGTCATAAACGGGTACGGTGTCAGCAAAAGAGATCTCGTGAACAGTTCCTGACGTGCCACTGGTATCATGTTGTCCTCCTGATTCCGTGCTCTTGGCATTGATAGGCTCCAAGTTTTCAACCGTATGACCAGTTTCCTCTTGCATCGAAGAGTCTTGCACTCCATTATCATACCCTTGCTGAAGTCGAGATCTTTCATAAATCGAAGACGAGACTGATGTCATGAGTTTCAGAATTGTATCACGGAAGACTCGAAGCTCGGTATGTGTATCTCGAAGAAATGATTGGCAAATCATTGAACTTTCAGACTTGATGATATTGAATTGGAGGAAAGGCGTGAGTTGTGTCACAAGAGCCTTATAAGCAAGTGACGATGCAGATTGATTAAAGTTGTGACGGTTGAGTTGCTCGGCGAGTTCGGTCAAAGTGGTGAACATTGAGTCGATGAATACATGACGATCTTGACCAAAGATGGTCACAAATTCGCTTCCTCCTTGAAGCCGCGAAAGAGTAACTAGATGATATTGAAGCATTTGAAATGAATTTATACCACTTTCTCTAGCTTTGTCGTGCATTCGATGCAAGTCTCCCTCTTTAAGTGTCGAGTCCATTGAAAATCAAGGAAAAATGATGTGGATGTTGTAGTTTACAGGATTTTACAATTTGATTCGGCTCAAAAGATGTTGTCGGCTCAAACGATTATGAATTAAACCCGATCAAAAAATCCGTAGCCACTAAAAATAAATCCCGTCACTTTCACTCGTCAGTTTTGACTTCAAATCCGGCCAGAAAATAAACTTAACTAAAAAAAAATTAATTTTAAAATATATAAATATATAAAAATTAGCTTAACTTTTAAAATTAACTTAACTAAGAAAATAAAATACAAAAATAAAAGAAAATAAAAACGTCTTTTTTTTTAAAAACAACAAAAAAACGTAATGTTTTACTTTAAAAAAAAACGTGTACCAAAATATACTTAACTAAAATAAAATTAGGAAAATTTGATATTTTTTTAAAAAATCTGATATTTAAAAATCTGAAAATCTTAGATAAACACAACTTGTCACAAACACAACCGTGGCCTTTTTGCCACCACACACGTGGCCTGCGAAATTTTTCCCTAGTTTACTCCGTCTATCTCTCTCACAACTCTCACAAACCTAATCCTCAACCAATCTATTCTCTCTCTCTCAATCACAAGTTAATACTCGCTCTCCTTTTCAAAAAATTCATAGATAACAAAAAACTCTCCTAACTAAATCTAATCTCACGAAACTCTCTCTCTCGCAGCCTCCAAAATTCAAACCTAACCTAATCCTCCAACAATTAATTTACTTCAAGATCACACGGCGTGAGCACTCTCAAATCTTCAAGATCCGAAAAGGGGTCTCGGTTAGGTTAATTATATGCTTTATCTGTTGAGTCCCTCTCTCTTCTGTAGTGTCTTTCTGTTTGATGTTCGAGTCTTGAGATGTTGTATTGTGTTTGGTTCAGGTCGAGGGTTTGTCTGAGGGAGTATAATGGTGTTTGGAGACTGTCTTGTGAAAAAGTAGTGTCGAGGTTGATTGATTTTATGGTCGAGGGTGTTCGAGGGTGAAATGTGAGGTCGAGTGTATGTGTGAGGGTCTGTGGGAGGGTGTGAGTGTCTGTGTCGAGAGAGGGTGAGGGAGTCCGAGAGTTTGTGAGTCTAGTGTTTGTGTCAGTTTAGAAAAAATAGAGTCTTCTGTTGTGGGTTTGATGTGTTAAGGTGATGAGGGTGAGGCTGTGAGGTTTTTTGTTTTGAGTGTAGGTGTAGATGTCGAGAGTCTAGATGTCGAGAGAGGTGTGATTGTCGAATGGGTGAGGGTGAGTCGTGGTGAAGTTGGTTCGAGTGTCAGTCGAGAGAGGAGTGAATGAGTTTGTTTGGTGTGGTCGAGAGATTATCGAGTCGAGAGTATTTGTGTCAAGTCGAGTCTAGTGAGTCGATTTTGGTTGTGAGGGTCGAGGTTTTGGTTAAGATGTCGAGGGTGTGAGTCGTTTTAAGAGACGACGATGACTTGCCCGTTGTGTTTGAATTTACAAAGCTTCATTCGGAAGTGTCATTCGTTCAGAAGAGTTCCGAATCGGAAGAGTTCCGAATCAGAAGAGTTCCGAATCGGAAGAGTTTCGAATCAGAACTTGTTCGTTCGGAACTTGTTCGTTCGGAACTTGTTCGTTCGGAACTTGTTCGTTCGGAACTTTTGAGCACCCGAAAATTTTCTTCACCCGGAACTTTTGAGTTTGACCCGGAACTTTTGAGATTGATACGGAACTTTAGAGTTTGATACGGAACTTTTGTATCAGTTTTGTTGGGACAAATTTTGGACAGTTATGACAGTTGACCAAAAATTAAGAAAAATCCAAAAATGAAAAAACGGATAAACGAAAAATAATAACTGATAACTGATTAAAAGGATGAATGTGATATAACGATATGGGGTACTGATGTTTTAATTCACGTTGATTCCCAAGAGAAAAAGTAAAAATTATAGCAGCGAAGCTTCAAGACAAGGACAAAGATGCTTCAAGATAACAATAAAAGTAAACTGATTATAAAAAACTTAAAAAAAACTAATCATAACAAATTAAAATAGAAACTGATTATATATAAAAAAAATTGATTTTTGATTAAAAAATTTGTGATTTTTATATATAAAAAAAATAAATCAACGATTTAATGATGATTTAAAACATAAAAGCACAAACTTTATATGAAAAATACAAACTTTTTAATATAAAAGCATGATTAAATCAAAACCCACCAAAATCAATAAAAAAATAAAAGCAAGAATAAACCAATCAAACCTTGGCTCTTGATACCAATTGAAGGTCTACGTAATTGTTGGCCTATTCTACATGATGGATTTGATGGATTAAGATGGTTGATTAATTGATAGATATAAAAGAGATGAAGGAAGGAGATGAGGGATTATAGAGAGAAAGGAGAGAAAAGGGGAAAATTAGAGAGAGAAAGTAAATATCGAGTGATTAATTGTGAAATCAACAATCAACAACCCCTCCTAACATGCTAGGATGGGATATATATAGCCCACCCTACATGTGGGCTATATGGACTATACATTAACTACATGGATCACGAGCCCATTACATAATTATCGTTGGAGCGACCGATCCTTCATAAATACGTAAAAACGTATTTCTAACAATCTCCCCCTAAGGGAGGTCGCTCCAAGAGACAAAGTTCTAAACAGTCTATATCTCGTGATCTATGCTAACTGAGATGTGACCGAGACTTTATTGGGAAAAACGTATTTCCAACAATCTCCCCCTAAGGGAGGTCACATCTTTTTACAAAATCTTAAACCTAGCATCTATGCTTGAGTCTTCGATCTTGTTTTTGTAAATATGCTTGATGTGATCTTTGACTTTAGTCTTGAGCATGTTTCCTTGCCTTGACCTTGTGCATTCTTCACTTGTGATATTTGCCTCTTCGTGACTTCATGTTCCACATACTTATACTTTTAAATTATTGAAAGCTTCAGAGTTTGATACAGCGGAAGACTTGACCTTCAGGCTTTCTTGAATTTGTTGAAGTACTAATTGTATGTAGTATAAGCATGTGGTGACGACTTCTTCTGGATTATACACCGCAATGCCACCTTCTTGTTACGTTGCATAAGACAGTTAGCAACAAACAATATACACGGATGAAATGGCCTTGAACATTTCATTCTAATTCGGTAGCATTTTACCTCCGGTCGGTGAAGACCGTTGGACGATATTAAATATCGTACTTGTGGCAGGTAGTTTCAATAAAGAACCTCCTTGACAAGATTTCGCGGGTAAACCCGTTCTCTTTACTCGACCGTCCAAAGATGACTGCGAACGTAAAGAGTGAATCATTTGGATAATATTATCCGCATGATTTGAAGCCGTCAATTCATGTTCCTGGAAAAAGTGAAGTTCAATTAAGAACCGCACCATCGTTGCTTTCCAGTTGTCACTAGCTTGATTCATATAGAATCTTGCAAGTTACCTACCAAGTGCTGTTTGATGTTAACACTAGAAGGATTTCCACTCGTCACTGTGATCAATAAAGAGTCACTCTGAGTGTTCTGGCAAGATCATATGATAATGCGTAGAGGCTTGGAACGTGTTTAAATTCATTTAAGAATTAAACCACTGTTGCTTTCCAGTTATCACAAGTTTGATTCATAAAGAATCGCACAAGTCACCTACCATGAGCTTTTTGATATTCGCTCAAGAAGGATTTCCATCTTCATTGTAGATACTTTCGTATTACTCGGATGTTCAGGCAAGATCATGAAGATTTTGCGTAGGACTCTTAAGATCTTTCTTACTTTTCACAGTGTGTGAAGAAGCAAGGAAATATGAAAGTGTGTCCTAATGAGATATTTGATGATCTCAAATGGGTCTAGACTCGATCGTGCATTTTGGATTTTTAGTGATCGGAGGCTGGAGAGGAGTGCCACCTTTTCAATACCAATTTATTCGGAGTGAATAAATCAATAGATAATACGTTGTCTCCGTGTGATTAAAACAAATATCTTTTGAGAGATATCTGAGTTAGCTGGGATGGGTTGTGCATTGCATCACTGGGTCCATGATGTATGTCTTCAATATTAAGAATCATTAAACAATGATCTTAATAGCATATGTATTGACCCGATTTCTGCCTAAGTTGTAAGGAGGGCTTCTTTCTTTACACCCTTTATCTTTACAATTCTTTTTCATTCTTCAACCCCTTCAATGCTTACCAATACATCATCACTAGCACCTTGTTGTGATTGTTCCAGTGCTAACTTAAGTACTTGGTCGGCATTCAGCTACATTCACAATCTTTCTCCATCTTTGCTAAGGACTACTATTTCTAGCTATGGAATGTCCTTGGGAAGATTCCTCCGGTTCTAGAGAAATCATTGGACTTTAACCTATCCTACCATCCTTATGTCACCAAAATCTTTACCGTCGTGAATAGAGATGTTTTGGGTAAGTGTATGTCACCATGAAATCCATTTTGAAGTGCAAATCCATTTTGCTCCCCCTTAACATATGCCACTATATCCGAAAACATTTTGCACATGTCAGGATGAGCTATCACGTTAAGTCAAACCATTTATGATTGATCATATCCCATATTAAATCATATTTTCTCCCCCATATTAAAAATATTAACCCAATCGATGTTTTTAATATCAATTGATTTAATAGCATTTTAAGAAACTTTGGGAAGAAAAATGTAAATCTAGTTGTCTTCATGATTTTAACAAGCTCCCCCTCAAATTAATGAGGGTGTACTTGAAACGTAAATTAAATACCTTTTTAACACAAGTGTAAGGTATTTATCACGTGCAAAGATCATATATGATAATGAATTCACAATATTAGCAATTTACGAGGTTGGACCTGAATGATGGAGAACATCATATGAGAGAAACACATGGTTCTTGTTCACGAATGTTGGTCTTCCTCGTAACTTCTGAAGTTATCTCTTGACTCCATGTGTATGATTGATATCGTTGTCTTAACACCAATATGTGAACTTGGCACTCTCGGCATCAAGGATTCTGAATGCTGGACAATTGCTCCCCCTCAATTGTTGACCCGTGTTCTATTGAAAGAGCTGTAGTCACCGTTTGAGTAGTCGCATCGTCGAGTATGTAGATATCAATTGCAAGTTGCTACGGTTGGTGGAGATGATAACTTCGGATTCTGAAGTCAAAGCTTTCCGGTGAAATGCTTGACTTCAAAGTGAAAAGCGGGTTACTATCAGAAATAATAGCAAACCATTTTGAGCATGTTTTAAAAATTTGAACTTCTGCTCGAACTTTATTTACAACCCCGTGTCATTATTGAATGACATTTCTAGGTTCGTAAATATTATCGATTCCAGAAGACATGCTCTTTTTATCAAAACATTTTGAACACACAATTTTGAAAGATTTAGAAAAACCTTTTGAGAAATTTTCGAAAAATTGTGTTCAAAGTTTTGAAAACCAATTACTTGAGCTTAAGATGTTGAATATCTTACAAAACGAGCTCAAGTCCGAGAAGTTGTAAACTTCCCGTTGTTAAGGATAAGTTTATCATCGGCGATAAACTTTCCTTTTATCTGAAGAACGAGTCCTAAGCTGACATTTACTTAGAAGTCGTGTTCATGAGCTTGAAAACTTTGACTGTTTTAACGGAAAGCTCATGACCGAGAAAGGTTAATTTCTCGTTACGAGGAAAAGTTCTCTTATTTAAAAGATACACTTTCCTTTCTGAGCTTAAAACTTCGAATGTTTTAATACAAGCTCATGACCGAGAAATGTTAATTTCTCGTTATGAGGATAAGTTATCATAAAAGATAATCTTTCCTTTATTTGAAGTTCGAGTTACAATCTGACATTTAACTGTAAGTCATGTACACGAGCTTAAAACCTTTGAATAGTTTTACCTTAAGCTCGTGTCCGAGAAAATTTAATTTCTCGTTAATGAGGATAAGTTTACCATCGGCGATAAACTTTCCTTTATTTGAAGAACGGGTCATCATCTGTTATTTAATGATGAGCCATATACACGAGCTTAAAACCTTTGAATGGTTTTAGGATAAGCTCGTGTCCAAGAAAACTTAATTTCTTGTTAAGAGGGTAAGTTATCATTGCGTAGATAAACTTCCCTGTCTCTGAAGTCCGGGTCGTCGTCTGTCATTTAACGAGGAGCCATAGTGCATGAGCTTAAAAAACTTGGAATGTTTTTGATATAAGCTCATGCCCGAGAAAAATTAATTTCTCGTTGTTAGGATAAGTCATCATCGGGATGAACTTTTCTGTCTTTTGAGATCGAGTTACAGTCTGTTATGTGACTGTAAGTCCTTGTGAGCTTTAACCATGAATCCCCTGAGATACTAGTTTCTCTGATATCTGCTTCTTCAGCAACCAAACTCTGAGAGTGTCCTTAGTTGAACGGTATACAATGATTGGACCGCTTCGTTCTTTTGGAACATCAACTTTGGTACCTACATTCTCATTAGGAGTTTGTATACTTTTGCATGGGTTAGAGATATCTATTTTAGAAGCACGTGGGGGTTCACGGTTTTCTTTTCTTGTGTCAAAGGTGGCCTGAGGGGATGATTCACTTGTCTTAGTTGGCAAACGTTTCCTTTTATAGAAAATCTTAAGTTCAGGCTTAAGTGATGTATCATCCTTTGCAATATCCTCCCTAGTAGTCTTTGTAGAATCAGAGACTATCCTAGTTAAAGGGCACTCGTTTCCTACAAGAGTGAAAGTTCTACCAGTGGGGCGCCACATTTTGCCAACGGGTTTGATTTTAGCAACCCACTGGGATTTAAGTCTAGCACGGGAGTTCACCTCATTAAGCAATTTTTTGATACAGGAGTCATGATTTGCCGTAAAGACACATTTTCTACATGTTTTACAAGTAGCATATTTAATGTCCGAGTAATTCCTAGATGATTGATCGATGCTCCTAGGAGACGTCATGCTACGGTTAGCAGTGTTGGGTAATCTAGAAGGCTTCTGACTAGGTTGGACATTGATATCTCTTACATGTGTCTTTTGAATAGCTTCCCTTTGACCAAAATCATGGCGCACATCAGTTGAACTAGTTCTAGACGTGTTCATTGAACTATTCTTAGAGAAACTAGGGGCAATCATGTGATGAGGTCTTGCTAAAACAGATTTAGTCACGTTAGGCCTAGTTGGTGGAGTGACTGTTCTAGAAATAGGACTCAAATCAACTTGGGAGGCAAACCGCGGTCTCGAGGATTGTGGTCGCTCGGATCTAAATGCAGTAGGTTGTCTGAAAATCGGTTGTCTGACGTACTGATTTGTAGGCGGTTTCCCCAAGATTGATGGTTTTTCAAGCTTAGTGTCCACACTAGGTCCTCTATTTCTCCTTAACTCGTTTTTCAACGCGGCTATAGCAAAGACCTTTTCCTGTACTTGAGCTTTTAAAGTCTCATTCTCTTTGAGCAAGTTATCTTGGGATGCCAACTTAGATTCAAGCAGTTGAATTTGTTTCAAAAGATTATCCTTTTCAGCTTTAGAATCTAACACTTTTTGATCCAATTTTCTTTCAAGAACAACATTTGATTTTTCAAGTTTTTCAAAATATGTTTCAAATTTGTCCGTTTTCTTAGAAAATTCAAGTTTGGCATCCTCAAGATCTTTTGATTGCCGAGCTACGATCGTTTCGAGCTCTTTAATCTTGGAATCAGAAGCAGTCAATGAAGCAGTTATAGGATAATTATCATGATGTTTAGCATTCTGAACAATCTCTCCCCCATTATGACTTACATCGGATGAATCAGAAGTGGTATTGCTATCACTCTTTTCCATCCCATGTTTGTAATAATTAGGTTCAGAATGCTCAATATGCGGCATATCATCAGCATATACATCATAAACAACATTACATTGTACCATGTTTGCCGGCTCTTCGTCATAAACGGGTACGGTGTCAGCAAAAGAGATCTCGTGAACAGTTCCTGACGTGCCACTGGTATCATGTTGTCCTCCTGATTCCGTGCTCTTGGCATTGATAGGCTCCAAGTTTTCAACCGTATGACCAGTTTCCTCTTGCATCGAAGAGTCTTGCACTCCATTATCATACCCTTGCTGAAGTCGAGATCTTTCATAAATCGAAGACGAGACTGATGTCATGAGTTTCAGAATTGTATCACGGAAGACTCGAAGCTCGGTATGTGTATCTCGAAGAAATGATTGGCAAATCATTGAACTTTCAGACTTGATGATATTGAATTGGAGGAAAGGCGTGAGTTGTGTCACAAGAGCCTTATAAGCAAGTGACGATGCAGATTGATTAAAGTTGTGACGGTTGAGTTGCTCGGCGAGTTCGGTCAAAGTGGTGAACATTGAGTCGATGAATACATGACGATCTTGACCAAAGATGGTCACAAATTCGCTCCCTCCTTGAAGCCGCGAAAGAGTAACTAGATGATATTGAAGCATTTGAAATGAATTTATACCACCTTCTCTAGCTTTGTCGTGCATTCGATGCAAGTCTCCCTCTTTAAGTGTCGAGTCCATTAAAAATCGAGGAAAAATGATGTGGATGTTGTAGTTTACAGGATTTTACAATTTGATTCGGCTCAAAAGATGTTGTCGGCTCAAACGATTATGAATTAAACCCGATCAAAAAATCCGTAGCCACTAAAAATAAATCCCGTCACTTTCACTCGTCAGTTTTGACTTCAAATCCGGCCAGAAAATAAACTTAACTAAAAAAAAATTAATTTTAAAATATATAAATATATAAAAATTAGCTTAACTTTTAAAATTAACTTAACTAAGAAAATAAAATACAAAAATAAAAGAAAATAAAAACGTCTTTTTTTAAAAAAAACAACAAAAAAACGTAATGTTTTACTTTAAAATAAAAACGTGTACCAAAATATACTTAACTAAAATAAAATTAGGAAAATTTGATATTTTTTAAAAAAATCTGATATTTAAAAATCTGAAAATCTTAGATAAACACAACTTGTCACAAACACAACCGTGGCCTTTTTGCCACCACACACGTGGCCTGCGAAATTTTTGCCTAGTTTACTCCGTCTATCTCTCTCACAACTCTCACAAACCTAATCCTCAACCAATCTATTCTCTCTCTCTCAATCACAAGTTAATACTCGCTCTCCTTTTCAAAAAATTCACAGATAACAAAAAACTCTCCTAACTAAATCTAATCTCACGAAACTCTCTCTCTTGCAGCCTCCAAAATTCAAACCTAACCTAATCCTCCAACAATTAATTTACTTCAAGATCACACGGCGTGAGCACTCTCAAATCTTCAAGATCTGAAAAGGGGTCTCGGGTAGGTTAATTATATGCTTTATCTGTTAAGTCCCTCTCTCTTCTGTAGTGTCTTTCTGTTTGATGTTCGAGTCTTGAGATGTTGTATTGTGTTTGGTTCAGGTCGAGGGTTTGTCTGAGGGAGTATAATGGTGTTTGGAGACTGTCTTGTGAAAAAGTAGTGTCGAGGTTGATTGATTTTATGGTCGAGGGTGTTCGAGGGTGAAATGGGAGGTCGAGTGTATGTGTGAGGGTCTGTGGGAGGGTGTGAGTGTCTGTGTCGAGAGAGGGTGAGGGAGTCCGAGAGTTTGTGAGTCTAGTGTTTGTGTCAGTTTAGAAAAAAATAGAGTCTTCTGTTGTGGGTTTGATGTGTTAAGGTGATGAGGGTGAGGCTGTGAGGTTTTTTGTTTTGAGTGTAGGTGTAGATGTCGAGAGTCTAGATGTCGAGAGAGGTGTGATTGTCGAATGGGTGAGGGTGAGTCGTGGTGAAGTTGGTTCGAGTGTCAGTCGAGAGAGGAGTGAATGAGTTTGTTTGGTGTGGTCGAGAAATTATCGAGTCGAGAGTATTTGTGTCAAGTCGAGTCTAGTGAGTCGATTTTGGTTGTGAGGGTCGAGGTTTTGGTTAAGATGTCGAGGGTATGAGTCGTTTTAAGAGACGACGATGACTTGCCCGTTGTGTTTGAATTTACAAAGCTTCATTCGGAAGTGTCATTCGTTCGGAAGAGTTCCGAATCGGAAGAGTTCCGAATCGGAAGAGTTCCGAATCGGAAGAGTTTCGAATCGGAACTTGTTCGTTCGGAACTTGTTCGTTCGGAACTTGTTCGTTCGGAACTTGTTCGTTCGGAACTTTTGAGCACCCGAAAATTTTCTTCACCCGGAACTTTTGAGTTTGACCCGGAACTTTTGAGATTGACACGGAACTTTAGAGTTTGATACGGAACTTTTGTATCAGTTTTGTTGGGACAAATTTTGGACAGTTATGACAGTTGACCAAAAACTAAGAAAAATCCAAAAATGAAAAAACGGATAAACGAAAAATAATAACTGATAACTGATTAAAAAACTGATTAAAAGGATGAATGTGATATAACGATATGGGGTACTGATGTTTTAATTCACGTTGATTCCCAAGAGAAAAAGTAAAAATTATAGCAGCGAAGCTTCAAGACAAGGACAAAGATGCTTCAAGATAACAATAAAAGTAAACTGATTATAAAAAACTTAAAAAAAAACTAATCATAACAAATTAAAATAGAAACTGATTATATATAAAAAAAAATTGATTTTTGATTAAAAAATTTGTGATTTTTATATATATAAAAAATAAATCAACGATTTAATGATGATTTAAAACATAAAAGCACAAACTTTATATGAAAAATACAAACTTTTTAATATAAAAGCATGATTAAATCAAAACCCACCAAAATCAATAAAAAAATAAAAGCAAGAATAAACCAATCAAACCTTGGCTCTTGATACCAATTGAAGGTCTACGTAATTGTTGGCCTATTCTACATGATGGATTTGATGGATTAAGATGGTTGATTAATTGATAGATATAAAAGAGATGAAGGAAGGAGATGAGGGATTATAGAGAGAAAGGAGAGAAAAGGGAAAATTAGAGAGAGAAAGTAAATATCGAATGATTAATTGTGAAATCAACAATCAACAACCCCTCCTAACATGCTAGGAGGGGATATATATAGCCCACCCTACATGTGGGATATATGGACTATACATTAACTACATGGATCACGAGCCCATTACATAATTATCGTTGGAGCGACCGATCCTTCATAAGTACGTAAAAACGTATTTCTAACACGTCTCTTATTTATGTAGTATCCATGAAGTCGGAGTAGATCCTTCAGCTTTCATTCTCACTTCATTACTGGACACGAGATACCGATTTCCCGTCCTTTAGTATGGACTTTCCTTTCTATGCATGATTAGGATTTCCCGTGTGCAACCATCTATTTTCCCCAGTTATGTTATAAAACTTTACATGATTTGCCATGATAACTATGTTATTTTCCTAAGCTTTATATACATGCATGGCCAGTTTCATCTAGTTATGGAGGTACCGTAACCATGAAACTTGAGGCACCGGTGTCATGACTCCTTTACGAGCGAGTGATTTCTCGTAGCGTCCCTTTTATTTCAGTTGGCCATTTATCAGTATATTATCAGTGGGGCGTATGGGTGCATCCTAGTTTACAACTTATAGTTATCAGGTGAATGTGGTGTGTGCTCTACATCCTTCACAAGGAGTTGATCCCTCCTACCAAGACCAGTATAATTAGAGGGTCACCCCTCTAATGCATGACGAGGTCACCCCTCTATGTATTCATGCCAGTTGATACCTTCATTACCTATATGGGCTTTTGGCAAATTAAAATATAGTTTCAGATATAAACATAAGTTTTCAAAAATATAAATCAGTTATAAACATGTTTCCAGGTTTTCTAGAGTATACACAGTTTTCCGCTGCATTTACTTATCAGTCTTTCAGCTTTAGTATTTTTTTACCTGTTTCATTTCAGTATATCTTATCATGCTTGCATATCTGTTCACTGAGCGTTATGCTCAGCCGTAGTTTCTTTTCATGTTCCAAACGACAGGTACACATGGACGCTCTTAGGATTCTGAGAGTATGTGCATTTGGATGGAAGCTATTCAGACTTTTTACTTTATGCACTTCATAGAGTACTTTGCTTGTTTGGACATTGTTTAGACTTTCCTTTCAGTATTTACTTTTACTTGTTTGAGCTTATGTTTTGACTAACGATTTTTAATTTCGATATTTCCTTTATGGTCATTTAATGTTTTTTAAGAAACTTACCTTGCATGCTTTGATGATACGCCATAAATACACGTAACGGTCCACTTATCCAAGTGGGGTGTTACAGTATGGGAACATGGAAAGAAAATACGACTGAGCAATACACTCACTAAACGGATATAATGACATAATAAAATGACTGAAGCATAAGTAAATTATGAAATGCAACGGAATAAGTGTAAGTCCTGGAAAACCTAGAACATGTTTTATAAACTGGTTTATATCTGAAAAGACTTATGTTTAATTCATAAAAACTGTATTTTAAATGCCAAAGAGCCCATATAGTTCATGAAGGTATCAACGTACATGAATACATAGAGGGGTGACCTCGTCATGCAATTAGAGGGGTTGCCTCTAATTATATTAGTCTGGGTGGAGCAATCAGCTCTATGTGACGGATGTAGAGCACACACCACAGTCACCGTGTAATCTCCAAAACATGTACTAGGATGCACCCATACGCCCCACATGATAATAATAAAATGGCCAGTAACTTAAAGGGACGCCGCGAGTAATCACTCTCGTCGTGGAAGAGTCATAACACCGGTGCCTCAAGTGTTATGGTTATGGTACCTACATAACTAGATGGACATGGTCATGCATGTAATGCTCAAGCAGTTTAAAATAATAACATAATAATCAATGAAAAGTTTTATGTAAACTACTGGGGAAAACAGATGATAGCAAACGGGGAATCTTAATCATAGAAAGAGAATGTCCATACTGAAGGACGAAATATCCGTACCTTATGTCCGATAATGAAATGAAGATGAAAGCGGAAGAACTACTCCGACTTCACGAGTGCTACATAATAAAGGACGTGAATGAGTTGTTTATTTAATGTATACTTAATGAATTTTAGTTTACTTTACTTGTTCTTGACTTGTTTTACTTGTTCTTATCTTGTTTTACATGCTCTTGACTTGTTTTACTGTTTCATGTTTTATCGTGTATTTTTTAGTGGTTCATGTGTTCTTGATTAACGTATTTCATGTTGTATGTGCTATTATACTTGCTGCTTCATAATAAGTAACTTTCTAAAAATAGCAGGTTTTTATATATAGTAACTTTCCAAAAATAACGGGTTTCCATATATAGCAACTTTCCAAAAATAGAAAGTTTTTATAAATAGTAAGTTTCCAAAAATATAAATTTCCATAATTAGTAAGTTTCCAAAAAATAAAAAGTTTTATAAATAGTATATTTCTATAAATAATATGTTTCCATAAATAGCATGTTTCCATAATTAGTAATAAGCTTGTTTAATAAGTATATGATATAAGCTAATATTTAATAAGCATATAATATAAGTCATGATGAATTAAATGTCATATATAGTAAAGTTTTATTAATAATAAATACTTTAATCTTAACATAATAATTATTAATTTATAATATAATACATGGTTTTTAAATGATTATTAATTAATAATATAACTTGCTTTATATTAATAATACTTCACAATAACTTGTTAGTGTAAGGTTATTTTCAGAACCAAATAAATGTAAAGAACTGCGAGTAAACCTTAATACTCTTAACAATGCATATGTATTTTCATTATTATGTTTAAATTAACATTTAATAGTTATTTTATTGGTTAAAGATCTGAGTATGATGAGCGATATGAAAAGTGCACATGTGTTTTCATATTATCCAACGAAAAGATAGTTATCATACATACAGAACAAATACATGTGCATGGTCCTAGGATACATGTTCTTAGCGACCTACGACAATGAAAATTCATGTATTTCTATCTAATGAAATAACCCGATAAATATACATGTGCATTTTAAGAGTAAAAAGGCGGTTCTCGCAGTTCTGTACATTTATTTAGTTCTGAAAATAACCTCACCCTAACTTGTTAATTTTATAACTAAATTAAAGTATATTATTAATTTAATTAAACCATGGTTAAAATGTAATAAAATAATTAATCTACGTTCTTAATTAAATTAATTAAATGTGACATGTAAATTTACCATGAATAATTATATACAATAATTATTATAAGCTAAAGTTAATTTAATTAAATATCCATGATCTATTAATAAATAAATTAACCTAAGTCTTGGTGTGTTTCGGTTATACCCGAGCCCCAAACTAGCCTACACCGAGACCCCATAGTCTCGCTTGGCTCGAACCACAACAACAACCACAGCCGCAAGGCTGTGGCCTTGCCGCTGCCAGTCCAAAGCAGCCACCGACCTAGCCGGTTTCCGCTGCTGCGCCACAGCTTCCCACCGGCAATGGCCAGTACCCACTGCCGTGACCCAAAGATCCACCGAGAGCCAAAGGCTCTCGGTTGCTACCTGCTTGAACCAAACGCGCCCCTGTTGGGTGTTGGGTGTTGCGACCGCTCGAGTAAAACAACCACCGACCCCCTTATGGGGCTCGACTGTTCGAACCAAAACCCCACCGAGAGCTTAATGCCCTCGGTTTCCGTGTACCCCCGAACCAAAAGCAATTAAGTCCCGATCCTTCCATGTTTTAATCAAGATTAATCATGTATTATTAGTTTGTTTATTTGATTCATGAATAAAAGAAATAAAATAAAAGATTAAGGATTAAAATATACCGAAGGTGTAATGATTCAAAACTTATGAACACGAACAAACCCGTAAACAAATCAAGGATCAATAAGGCTTTTTCTCCTCTCCTTTCTTTGTGAAAACCGATGGCACCAAGGACAAAGAGGGTAGAGTTTATTTTTTTTTTTAAATGAATAATGAATCCCATCTTGTTTTCTTTTCCTATATGTGCCGTCCAAAACACCCCTTGCACATATATTTTATGTTTTCGTGTTTTAAATAAATCCGTGCATTATTATTAGTAACTTGTGTTCGTGTTTTAACTCGTTTTAATTCTTGTCATGTTTTAAGTATTATACATAAATACTTATCGTGTAATAATAATTAATTATATACGTAATACTTACATTAAATATTCATAATGTATGTCGTGTATTAGTTAATTATAAAGTTGTAATTAATCCGTGTTTTTATGCATTAAATGTTCTTATGCATTTATACGGGTTTCTACAGCTCTCTTATGCAAACTTTGTATTATCATTTTTAACTACAAACACCCAAATCATCCCATTCGTAAGTAAATGCATCGAAACAATATTATATCAGATTATGCACCTGAATAAGACAGTCTAATATAACCAAACAAAAGGCAATCAATGAAATTGAACCGAACCTATTCTACTCCGCTATTAACTCTCTTTCCTAGGTTTGTAAAAAATACATGTGTAGAAACTATTCTCGAGCTTTGAGAAAACCCTTAAAATCTTAAAACAACCGCAAACTCATACAAACACTAAACGATCTATAAAGCATTAAAATCATACAACCAACTAAACTTTAGCATATAAATTAATAAATCACGTAAACCCTATTTACAAAAACATGTAATCAATTATGACTTTCTATTACTAAACTATCTAGCCACCATTAGATCACAAAAATTGTTGGTTTAGGGTTTATACCCAACTGTGTAATAAAAGACCTCAAAATGGGTCAAAAGACCTCAAGGTTCCACTAAGTGGTTTTCTTGGGGGAGGATTTCTGGAGGTCTTGGGTTCAAGACCTGCCAAGGGCCTTTTAGGCGAAGCGGATAAGGAGTTTAACATAACTAGGCGAGGTTTTGAAGAAGACATTCTTTCGCTTGGATGTCATTGCACGACTCGACCCACTAACCACTAACATTTGCCGTTCTAAAAAAAGGATTATTTGATTTAGGATAATATATGTTTGACTCGATCAAAGTTAGGCATCCACTTTCATTTGATTTGTTTTTTAGAACCATTGATCGGATTCGATGATGTTTATTAAAGGTTTTTTTTCAAACTTTCAGAATTTTAAATATGGTGGGATTTTTTCTCCAATTTACAATTTACGCCTTAAACTATTTTCAAATTGACTCCGTTTTTTCAAAAGTTTATTTTGTTATACTTTTGACCCATATACTTTTATACATAACTTTTATAAAAACAACGTACAATGACGATTTTTTTATTTCTGGCCAAATAAAGAAATATTTAAGGATTTTAAGTTCAAAAAATTAAAAACATAAGGAATAAATCAAAGGATTATTTCTTATTAAAGAAACAATCTCTTAAAAATGTTTCTACTTTGGGTTTTGCTTTAGAAAGAAAAAGATTAGTTATAGATTTACTTTTATGTCTTGTTTAGCTAGAAAAGTTATTTTTATTTTCTCAAGTAAGTTTTCAATTCGAAAACTAGCTAAAAAGTTTTCCTTCGACTTTATTAAGTGAGTTTTCAATTCGAAAACGTTTTCACACTATATGACGCCTAATCTCGTGTAAAATCAAAATATAATTTGGTAACCAATCCCAAGTTCCTTGTATTTAAAAGAAAACTAACAATATACGTAAATCTTTTCATTAAAAACTTACTATTATATAAGAATTAGGGCACAACAAAACTTGTCCCCCAAGGACCCAAATTATGGGTCGACATAAATCTATTAATATGAGCCTCTAGTTCATAATAACATAATTAAACATATCTGAAAAACAAATAAACCTTGATTGATATTTCTCATCCCTAAAACCTAAGGATGATTCATTTGGATTGGAAGCTTTCTTACGATAACATCCTCGAAATTCTTTCCCGAACCTCTTTAAAAACCCTCGACAACAGAGGCGGAGGGTAATAGAGACCAAGAAGGGCTTAGGCCCTCCCACAATTTTTTCACTTAGTGTAACTTTTAGTGATTTTCATTAAATAAATTTTTATTTTTATATTTTGGCCCTTCTAATTTCTACAATATTCGATTCTGGCCCTCCCACAATAAAATTCCTAGCTCCGCTACTGCTCGACACCATTCGTTGCACCAACAATGAATTTGATACTCTCACACATGGCTCAAAATTTCTCGACATGTACATGAAAAGAAAGAACATGGTATCGGGTTTTCTTGTAAAAAACCTTAGGAGGCTATAAACTATATTAGCGAGTTTGTACCTTCTCCTTTATCACCCATCATTGATCTTCGTTTTTTACCAATGAATGCTAAAATCGTAGCATCTTCGGAGCAAGGAATCATTGTGTTCGAGAGTAGGATCCGAAAAATCATAGGAATGATTTGTACTATGTTTACAAACCTACGACTAAGCAGGTTTCACGTTTGCCAAATCCAAAAACAAGGTATCTAACTGAAAAGGTTGCAATCATTGTCATGGGTTCAAAGACGTCTTTGCGATACAAGATCGTCCGGTTATCTAATCCTACGTAAGTTTCTCTAGATTTGTATTTGGCTTAAATATATACATTTGCATGCAGATATAGTTAGAGGCTGTCATATAGTTTAGTTCAGAGGAATAATATGATAATATTTGATGCTAAGCTAGTTAACTTTCATTGTTAATGTTAGAGGTGATCATTGTGCGGGGCGGTGTGGATTTTGACAAAAATAAAATATAATTGAGGTTTTAAAAAAATTTTGAATCCGCACTGCGCGGTTTTATGCGGTTTCGTCTTTGCGGGTTTGCCGAATTTTAACTGCACAACCACTTATAATTTATATAATTAATGTGGGTTTTTACGATTTTTGGTCCATAATATAGGTATTTTCGGTTATAAAAACACATATATCCTACGTAAGCACATATATAATGTTAATGGTAATATGCATTAAAGTCCTTATTGCCATTTTTCAATTTTATATAATTAATGTGTGGCGCGGTTTTACGGATAAATTCGCAACCGCACCGCATTTGCGGTTTTTTTCTTAAAACCGCTCCACCGGTTTTTGTCGTGGTGCGGTCTTTGTGGTACGATCTTTTGAGGTTTTTGCGGTTTCTGCTGACCCCCCTAGTTACTATACGTTTCCTTAGAATGACTAATTAATTGCATGAAAATATTTATGCGTAAGTCGTGCTTTTTTCTTTTCATTGCTGTTAATAAACATAATATCATAGGATAAGAGAGATCTTTACACCCAACCAACCACCCGTTGGTGTATTTTATTATGAATCAAAAGTACAAAACAAAACAGATAAAGATTAGTCCTCAAACGGATGCTAATCAAATGATTACAAAAGAAATGATTAGAACGTCCCAACTAGGTTGATCCGTTCTTCCTAACATACAAATGATCACTCAAACACTCAGCTATACAAGATGAAGATAATCAAACTCCCATGTCAAGTCCTCCATGGATTTGGTGAGAGAGAGAGAGAGAGAGCTGCACATACAGATATGTGTGTGTAGCGAGTGAATGATGATAGAAAACCCTAGTCAAAGACTAGGGTTATAATGCTTCAAAGGTAAAGGGCCTCAACGTTCACAAAGCCCACCAAAGAAACAAAGCCCATATCAAAGGCACAAGCCCAAAACGTAACACCTGTGAATAAGACATAAAAACATAACACAATACAAAGATAAATTCAATACTTGAGGATTGATATAACAACACCCTTCCTCAATCTGATAATTGAGAGAGCACAGAGTTATCCACCAAACATGTTCACCAGCCTTAGCTGTTTGCATAATTTTTGGTGTTGATGAATGCCATGAGCCTTAGTAAAAATGTCAGCAGTTTGATCAAGTGAAGCAACCTTGATGGTGTTGATAACACCATCATGAACCTTTTCCTTACCAAATGAACACTAACTTCAAAATGTTTAGTCCTCTCATGAAAAACAGGGTTGGCAGCAATCTGTATAGAAGAACTCCTATCACAATAAAGGTCAACAGGAAACAAAGACTTGATCCTTAGATCACTAAGAAAATTAGTGATCCAAATAACCTCACAAGTGGCACTAGCCATACATCTATACTCAGCCTCAGCTGAAGATCTAGATATGGTGGGTTGCTTCTTTCTCTTCCAAGAGACAAGAGACCTTCCAAGAAAAACATAGTACCCTGACACAGATTTCCTGGTCTTAAGACATTTGGCCCAATCAGCATTAGTAAAACAAGACACCCTTAAAGAGGTATCTTTATAGAACTGGATACCAATCCCAGGAGAGTTTTTGAGGTATCTAATAACCCTTAAGGCTATTTTAAGATGAGATTTAAGGGGTGCATGCATGTGTTGGCTAAGGCAATGGACAACATAAGATATATCAGGTTTGGTATGAGTCAGATAAATAAGTCTCCCAAGTAATCTTTGATACTAAAAAACATTTAAGAGAAATTTATCATCTTTGCTTTCATCAACAACCAAAACACAATTTTCTAGTAATGGGGTTGCTACTAGTTTAGCAGCAAGCAAACCAAACTCATGTATGAGTTCAAGTCAGTACTTCCTTTGGGTCATGTAGATCCCATTGGAGTTTTCAAGAACCTCAATACCTAAAAAGTACTTCAAAATGCCAAGGTCTTTAATCATGAATTTGTTTTTAAGAAAGCATTTGAATGATTCAATTTCCTCAAGGCAGTTACCAGTAATGATAAAATCATCAACATAGACAAGAAGGTCAATAAACATGTTACCATTCTGTTTAGTGTAAAGAGAGTAATCAAACTTACTTTGGCAAAAGCCATGCTCAACCAAGACAGTGGTAAGTTTTGCATTCCACTGCCTTGGGGCTTGCTTGAGACCATACAAAGCTTTATTAAGCTTACACACCTTACCTTTATCCTTGCAGTTGAAGCCCATGGAAGAGTCATATAAATGTCCTCATCAAGATCACCATACAAGAAAGCATTGTTAACATCAAGTTGAAAGAGAGGCCAATTATTAGAGACATCAATGCTAACAAGACACCTAACAGTAACCATTTTAACAACAGGACTGAAAGTCTCATCAAATCAATGCCTTCCCTTTGACTATAACCTTTAACAACAACCCTAGCTTTAAACTTGTCAACAAGGCCAGAAGACTTGTATTTAATCTTATAGATACATTTATTGTTAATAGCCTTTCTATTAGCAGGTAAATCACATAAGGTCCAAGTATTATTCCTTAAGAGGGCTTCAATTTCATTGTTCATAGCCTCAACCCACCTACTATCTTTCACAGCTTCATAGTAGGTGGATGGTTCAACGGACTGGTAAAGAGTGGTAGCAAAGCTAAAGTTGGTGGTGTTCAACTTAGAGTAATTAACATGCTTCTCAATACCATACTTGAGTTTACTATCAAGAACAAAGTCATTAAGCTTAGCAGGCAGTTTAGTGGGTCTACTAGACTTTCTAACAGGCCGCTCCTCATCTATAGGATGGTCCCCACTATGATCAATGAAATAATTAGAGGAATTTTCATTTTAAAAGTTGCCCTCAGAGCAGGATTGCACATTTTCACCTATGGTGGTTGCAGGGTTCTCCTCTTGATGATGCACAGGGGCATCATCAATAGTAGGGTGAACCCTACCATCCAAACCAGGTGTTGCTCTCTTATCATCATTGGGACTTGCATATGTTTGGTTATCAAAAAATGTTAAGAGATCAACATCACTTGTAACAACTACATCAGTTGAGTCCTTTCCACTATTGTTTTTCATTTTGAAAGGAAAGACAGTTTCATAGAACTTCACATCCCTAGAGAAAAGAATTCTTCTATTATCCAAGCTAAACAGTTTATAAGCCTTTTTAAAAGAAGAATAACCAATGAGAACACATTTCTCAGACCTAGATGTGAGTTGTCACTGTTATTCAGAAAAGTAGAAAAACACAGACATCCAAAACATTTTAAATGAGAGAGATTAGGTTTTTTGCTATAGAGCAATTCATAGGGGGACCTACCATTTAAGACAGAAGAGGGGAGCCTGTTGATCAAATAAACAGCAGTTAAAATATATTCAGACCAAAAATTGATAGGAATCCCACCCTGAAACATAAGACTCCTGGCAACATTAAGCAGGTGTCTATGTTTCCTTTCAGCAATCCCATTTTGCTGAGGGATATGAGGACAAGAGGTCTGATGGATGATACCCAAAGAAGAGAGCATAATGTGTACTTTTTTATTGACAAATTCAGTCCCATTATCAGATCTAAAGATTTTAACTTTGGTATCAAACTAAGTTTTATCAAGATTAATAAATTGAGTTAACCACTCAAAAACCTCATCCTTAGATTTCAAAAGGTAAGTCCACACAGCTCTAGAGTAATCATCCACAATGATAAGGAAGTATCTATACCCTTCCTTACTAGGAACCTTGTAAAGGCCCCACAAGTCTAAGTGAACAAGATCACCAATTTTACTGGACTTGTGATCACTCAAGGGAAAGGGTTCCCTTGTTTGTTTAGCCCTGTGACAAGTTTCACAAACAGAAATGGTGATGTTTTTAGAAAGTTTGAGGTCATTTTTAAGAGCATTGAGAACTTGGTCAGAGGGATGACCAAGTCTACAATGCCATATATCTTTAGAGGTGTTAAAGGTCATAGCAGTGTTAACAGTACCAAGGCTCTTAGTCTTAAGCTCATCAAACAAGTAGAGCCCCTCAGATTCACTACCAGTCCCTAGAGTAGTCCCCTTGGCCAAGTCCTGGATATAACATTTATCCTCATCAAAACCAACAAACAACTTACTATCCTTAATAAGCTTGTTAACAGACATCAAGCTAACACAATAACCAGGAACAACCAACACATCATGAAGAACAACATTATTAGAAAGTTTGAGGTCACCAATGTGACTTATATTGGCAACAGTACCATTAGGGTGACCAACAGAGATGTTGAGGTTGGAAACAACATTGAACATACCAACTGTGGAAGTGGTAAGATGTTGGTTAGCCCCAGAATCAATAATTCATCCCAAAGTAATGGTTTTAACAAGAATTTTAGAGTTCCCACAAAAAAAACTTGGAAAAGTTAACATTGAACCAAACATTAGCATTAAAGAAAGAGATTATACCTGCCATATTGGACTGAGTGTCGCCAGAGGAGTCATTGATCAGATTAAGGAGCTTCTGCATTTGTTCAATGGTGAAAGAGTTTGGAGAATTACAAGTGGAAGCTTGTTTTTCTCCAGTTTTGATATCACAATTAACATTAAAATTGGTTTTAAAAACAGTTTTCCTTTGACTATTACCCCCCTTCTTTATGTAACCAACAGGATAACCAATCAATTCAAAACATCTATCAACAGTATGAACAATTTGATTGCAATGAGTGCACAAAAGGTTAGGGTTAGGACCCCTAAAACTTTTGGACCCATTGCCCTTGTTGGGGGTTCTATTAGAAGCGTTGGAAGTGCTTCTCCTATTTTGATTAAAGGTCTTAGCAGCAAAGGAAGTAGCATTCAATTTAGCCTCTGTATTATCAGAGTTATCAGGAACACCCCTATGGGATTCCTCTCTAGATACAGTGACATAAGCTTCCTTAACATCAGGGAGTGGATCCCTGGTGAGAAGTGCAGTTCTAACAGGCTGATAACGGTCATCAAGCCCCATAAGAAACTGCATAAGCCTCATGATTTGCTGATGCAAAGCTAATTCAGTGCTAGCAGAACAAGAACATTTAACAACATAAACACATTTAGGAATCTTAGAGACAACATCAAACTCTCTCCAAAGAGAGTTCAACCTGTGATAATAATCAGATATAGAGATACCCCTTGTTTAACCAACCCAATCTTTTGAAGCAAATTATAAACAACGGAACCATCAACCTTGTCATAAGTTTCATTAAGCTCTTTCCAAACATTAGCAGCATTTTCAGAATAAACAAGACCCATATAAACATCATTGGAAACAACATTCATAATCCAAGTAAGAACCATAGCATTGCATCTATCTCATTGAGCACACAACACATCATCAATATAAGACTCTCTTAAACAAGACCCATCAACAAAAGCAAATTTGTTCCTAGCTTGTAAAGCAACTCTCATAGCATTGTTCCACATTCTATAATTATCAGTCCCCAACAGCTTGAAAGGGACAAGGACAGAGCTACTATTATCACTGTTATGAATGTGAAGTGGGTTTCCAGCATCCAAATTGCTGATGAGAGCAACATGATTGGTAGTGGTCTCAGGGGAACCCCTACCACCACCATTTCCTCCACCACTATTGGGTGGTGGGGGAGGAGCACCACTAGCACTCATGACTCACACATAGAGAGAGCAATAAGCACACAAAACAATAAGCAGAAAGCAAAAAACCAAGTAGAACAAGACAAAAATAACCACAATAAACACTCAGAAGGTGAGCACCAGAAATGTCAAGTTGTGGATTGGGATTGGCCAGAGCAGGTATCCACACAGTCAAGGCTGGAGGGTCAAGATATTAACCGAATCCGTTTGCACCCACATACTAGACAACATTAACTCACAATAGTAACCAAGAGAGAGGCAAGAAAGAAAAATGAAAGAAGACTTACAGCGGAAACAGCAACCAGAGTCAACCAAAAAGACACCCAATCTCTAGATTCACTTAGTCTAGAGGATGGGTGAGCCACCAATCAAGAAACCCCCAAAAAAGTAACAGAATAGGGTTAGCAAACCCTAGAAAAGATATACATGTGCAAGCTAGTAAAAATGGTAACGGCACCACCAAAGGTGATACCAGGATACCAAGAATAGAGAAAACCCCCAAAAAATTAAATTAGGATTTCTAGAAACCCTAATCCAATCTTCAAGATTTTTTAACGGCGCCACTGAATAAAGTAACGACAACACCTATTAAAGCTTCCTAGGCACCACAGAAACAAAACCCCCAAAAAATAAAATTAGGGTTTGTGAAAACCCTAATAATATTTTTCAAGAAAACGAACCTGGCACCACCAAAACAAGCTTCCAGAGACGTCAAGAGAGCAAGAATCACCACCCAAAGTATAAAACCCTAAAAAATTAATTAGGGTTTCGAAAATAAAAAATGATTATAATAAAAAAGAACCTAGAGAGCTTCGATAGGCTGAAAGATCTACAAAAATGCTCTAATACCATGTTAATAAACATAATATCACAGGATAAGAGAGATCTTTACACCCAACCAACCACCCCTTGGTGTATTTTATTATGAATCAAAAGTACAAAAACAAAACAAATAAAGATTAATCCCCAAACGGATGCTAATCAAACGATTACAAATGAAATGATGAGAACGTCCCAACTAGGTTGATCCGTTCTCCCTCACATACAAATGATCACTCAAACACTCAGCTATACAAGATGAAGATAATCAAACTCCCAGGTCAAGTCCTCCATGGATTTGGTGAGAGAGAGAGAGAGAGAAAGAGAGAGAGAGAGAGAGAGCTGCGCACATAGATATGTGTGTGTAGCGAGTGAATGATGATATAAATCCCTAGTCAAAGACTAGGGTTATAATGCTTCAAAGGTAAAGGGCCTCAACGTTCACAAAGCCCACCAAAGAAACAAAGCCCATATCAAAGCTACAAGCCCAAAACGTAACACCTGTGAATAATGTTGATCCCAAACTTAGATCAATTTAGCTTTGTGTTAACGAGATTAAATCAAGTTTAACACATAGAGAAACTTTGTTGTATTGAACAAACTAAGTGTTATGCGGAATTTAACACTTAGAACAAAGAACAAAACAAAGTAAACCAAACTTTCAATTTGATTAATAATATCAATGAATGATTACAATGAAAGTGTTATGAGATATGTGGAAGATTGTGTGAAAGGTATGTATCTTATGTCTAACCCTAAGGCCTCCTTTTATAGGTTTAAGGAGCCTTGTACAAAAAGCTTAGATCAACTATTTTAGGAAGAGACATAAGATAAACATACTCAAATAACTTATTGACTAAATCTTTTAAACATTTAAGAATATATTCTGAATTCTTATCTTCATATTTTGTCCACCAGCTTGAAGAATTCATCATTGGCATACTTATTCCTAATATTTATGTTAAGATTCTTCTTGTTAGTGCCTTGATAATTCTTATCAACGTCTCATCTGTCAACGCCTCGTTTACTCTTGTCAGCGTCCAAGTTCCTCTTGTCAGCGTCATGGGACTTGGTCAATTTTATTCCCAACAATCCTTCCCTAAACTTGATATCTACTCTAGTAATCAAGTTTTTGAATAAAATAAAACATACAAAGAGGATTCTTACAAATATACTTATCCCTGAATTTGAGTAATAATAAATCTCGAAAAGTCAATCACTCAAATCACTTGTATAGTCAGCCTTCACTTGGTCTTAATCATCTTCAGCACCTTAGAGTCTTTGGATCTTTCTTTATTACTTTTGTCACTCAAATTCGATTGCTCCTCCCTTTTTTAAGACTCCTCTCCAAGATCAATATACAAGGACGAAACCAAGAACGTCCTCCTTGCATCAGCTTCCAAAACAACAAGTCTATCCGTTCAAAACAGTGATCCTTGACAATTTGTACAATTTCTGTATTATGCTTTTACAAGCTAATACAAATTTTCGTCAATTCCATTAATGCCAAAGGTTTCATACTGTCCTCATCCACATTCGGGAAATGAATCCTCAATGTTGATTCATAGGACATGGGGATGGACTTACTGATGATAAGACTGACTTGACCTGCATTAAAGCTAGTGCCAATAGTCTCAGCCATCTCCATAACACTATACACCCTTGTGAAAGTGATCTATGCTGCTACTAGATGTCAATCACTAGGAAAAACATCTCAATGATCATTAGGCTTCCAGATATCCAAAAATTTGAAAAATGAAAGGGTGATGAAATATTTTGGGACTATGAAGAAGTTTATAAATGACACCGGCTAAGATGTCATAGCATAAAATGGACTTGAGAATGGAAAACTTTAGTTAGAACATAAACAAAGGTAATAATCCTAAGGAAATTAACTAGTCTCTAATAAGCAAGAGTGACAAACACTGTTCATGCATACACTCATGCAAAAGCATGATAGACACACATGAACTCTAGAGTCCTTTGTTCACAATGCCCCAAAGAGAAATTTAACTCATATAAAACCTTTGCAACTCCCCATGTAAGCCCAAAAATATATATCTACCCCAAGTAACCCATACGACCACACCCAATTCTAGGTCAAAAGTCTTGGCAGCATGCACAGTATATCAACTTTGCATGCTACAGTGCCTCACGAATTAGAAAACTAAATCGTACTCACCAGTGGACACAATCTAGAATTGTGCAAGAGTGCTCTAAGAGTACCCAAAAGCCTATAGGTTTACCTCCCCTTAATAGAAGCATACAAATCATTATATGTGAAGAAGCAAAATTTTATCTCAAGATAGGAATGTAAACACTCCAACCATCATAAATAAAAGTTTGCAATTCTGTATCCGTCCAAATGTAGCTCCATGTTCCTGCATTGTTAGACAAAAACCACAAAACACACACCAACAGATGCTACCCTATCCCATGATAATAGGTAGAGATAACATGTTAGTGGATAAAAATAATATCAGTGAAAAGACCAACAATGCATGTTTCTTGAGCATCCACTATCCCAATATCCTTGACCATTAACCTGCTTTTGGATAAGCTGCTCAAAAAGAAAACAAATTAGTTTTATTTGGAGATCCAAGCCTTATCAGACTTGGATCTATCTAGTTGTTCAACTAGAGTGGTTTTATTCTTTACCACAAATCCCTGTTCATCCCTTTTTTCCTTGAGTACCCAATTTGTTCCAATGAGTCCAGTAATGACCTTCTCAAGGCATTTAAATCTATTGTAACTTATTGAAATACCATTAAAATTAGAGTTTTGCTCTTGTATAGGTTTCCAAGTTAAATGGGATGATGCCCTAGACCCTTGACCCTTATTAACCAAGTATCTTTGTTTATATGGTCTAAAATAAGGTCTCATACAACACTTGGAGCTGTCAGCGTTGCATTTGTTCCTGTCAGCGTTGAAGTTGTTCCTGTCAGCGCTGAATTTTTTCTTATCAGCGCTGAATTTGTTCTTATCAGCGTCTAAATTAGGGTTTGCTACAGGAACATACTGTCTGTTTGACCAAGTGTTGGTCTTTTGAAAGGGCCTTTGTCCATGGGTATTAGCTGCCTTAGAGAAGAAATGAGCTGGTCTAGTAGCCTGTGGTCTAGTGTGGACAAAAGGTCTATGGTTGACATTGGATGACCTATTATCAACGAATGAATTGTATTCACTCACACAATTATTTGCCAAATGTGAGAAGCTCCCACATGAGTAACAAGCCTTTTTGGATACAAACTTAGGCTTAGACTGATAAAACCCTATCCCATTAACACTTGCTTGGCTTTTGAATGACCTAGGTTTCCTATACATTTCAGCGTATTTAACACTAGGTTGTTTCTTAATTGGGGAGCCAAGATTAACAGCTTTTCCAGTGATGGGATTGGTCACAGTGATAGGTGTAGATACTACTGAACTCTTAATGGGTGTAGGCACAAATGGACTCTCACTAAGCTTCCCGCCCTTAACAAAAAAAGTGGGGTTGGCCTTCTTCCACTCTTCTAAATCTGTTAGTTTCTGCTTGTACTCCTCTACTGGGGTAAGAACTCTAGGTGGAGGAATAAATTCCTCTTCTTGGAGTTCTGGAATACCAGTCCAAGACAAGTCCTTTCTTTGGACACCATAGAAGTCCCCAGCTGGTGGTGGAACACCAGCATACTCTTTCATCCTGTTGGAAATGTGTTTTCCCAAAGAAAGTCTCGGTCACATCATTATTAGCATAGATCACGAGCCATAGAATATTTAGAACTTTGTAACTTGGAGCGACCTCCCTTAGGGGGAGATTGTTGGAAATACGTTTTACGTATTTATGAAGGATCGGTCGCTCCAACGATAATTATGTAATGGGCTCGTGGTCTACTTAGTAATGTATAGTCCATATAGCCCACATGTAGGGTGGGCTATATATATACCCCTCCTAGCATGTTAGGAGGGGGTTGGTTGGTTCATTCATTCAACACTTTTCATTAATCTAATCACTTTCTCTCTCTACTTTTATTCCCTCTCCTTTCTCTCTCTACACCTAATCTCCTTCTTCCCCATCTCTTCCACCAAATCCATAGATCTAATCCTTCATTTACCAAATCCTTAGAATTCGTAGACCTTCAATTGGTATCAGAGCCATGGTTGAATCTTAGGATTTGCATTTTTTTTATCTTTTGATTTGGTGGTAAAAATCCTTTCTTTTCTAATTTTTAATAATTTTTTTATTTTATTTTTTTTATATAATCTCGTTCTTTTTCTTTCTTGAAAATCTATCTAATCAGTTTTTATCAAGTTCTTTAATCACATTATTTAATCATTTTTTATCATTTTTTTTATCAGTTTTAATCAATTTTTATCATTTTTTTAATAATAATGTTTTTTTAATCAATTATTTTTACTCAGTTATTTTTTTAATCAAATTTTTTAGATCAGTTTTTTTTTAATCAGTCCAAATCCGTCCATATTTTCATCTTTTTCATATCTGTCCAAAGTCAGTCAAATAGTCCATATCCCATCAATCTGTCCAACATCAGTCTCATATCTTTGTCAAGTCTCGTATCTGTTCAGTTTTATTCAGTTTTATTGTAAAACATTCCGTATGGACGAGTTTTTGAAAATCTTTCCGCATAGGTTTTCCGAATAGGACTACACTTTCCGAATTGTCAAAACTTTCCGAATTGTCAAAACTTTCCGAATTGTCAAAACTTTCCGAATTGTCAAAACTTTCCGAATAGTCAAAACTTTCCGAATAGTCAAAACTTTCCGAATAGTCAAAACTTTCCGAATAGTCAAAACTTTCCGAATAGACAAAACTTTCCGAATAGACAAAACTTTCCGAATTGACACAACTTTCCGAATTGACACAACTTTCCGAATTGACAAAGTTTTCCGAATAGAAAAACATTCCGAATAGAAAAACATTCCGAATAGAAAAACATTCCGAATAGAAAAACATTCCGAATAGATTTTAAAAAAAAAAAAATAGACACTTTCCGAATAGAAGTCTATTCGGAATTTACACCACTCGACTGACACCACACCTCTCGACTCGACCCAAACACCTTCCACAACCCCGACTCGACCTCTCGTCTCACACAAACACCAACACCTCTCGAACTCAAACTCACCCTCTCTCACACTCTCACAACCCATCCCAACACTCAACATCACCCTCGACCTTACACTCCACACATAACCTGACACCCACACGCAAAAACTTTTTTCTTTTCAAGCATCAAATCCAAATCCTTTGACTCTTTCATTTACCCACCCTCGACTCACAGCCCAGTCTCAAATCATCTCAACATCTGACTCAACATTCGACTCGATTTTCCAAACAGTACCCTCGCCAACCCAAAGACTCTCGACTCAAAACCAAACTTCGACCAAAAACCCACAGATCATCACGTGACTCAACCTAATTCAAAAACCAACACCAACACCAATTCAAAGAATCTCAGATTCTTCCAACTTTAGAAGATTTTTTAGATCTTGTAAGTTAAAATTACATCATCACAGATTGATGTATGGTTACACCATCTCATCAATTTTCGAACATAAAGAAAGATTAAGAACATATAGGTTCATATCTCTTCTTTGTTTCGATTTGACTCAAAACCAACATGCAATAGAATGACTCAACAGATGAAGAGAAAGACTCAACAAATCAAAACTGACATGCAATTACACCTACCCGAGACTCATGTATGAATCTTGAAGACTTTCCTGGATCTGCTTCGTTTTTGGTTAATCATCCAAGTGGGATTCGGCTTATTCTTGTATTTGGTTGTATTTGGTTAATCATCCAAGTGGAATTTGTTTGGTTGTGTTGGTTAATCATCAAAGGAGGCGGAGAAACTAGAGAGATTGGGGGCGGCCGTTTTTTGGTTATCTGTGTGAGGAAGAGAGAGTTTTCAGGCATAGTCAAACAAGGATAATATATTGGGGCGGATATAACTAGGTGGTAGTGGGTTGGGCGGTGCATGCTTTTGATTGGACCACGTATCTTATTTGAGACGGAGAAAACAAGAGCTTGGCCACGTGTTTTTGTTTTCACAGTTTAGGGGTACCACGTTTTTAGGGGTACCACTTCCTTTTATGTTATTCCTTTTTATTTTTTGAAAAACTTTGATTCTTATTCTTATCTTTTATTATTAAATTTTTTATTTTGAAAATTTTTGTTTTTAATTTTTCTATCTTTAAAAGTTATTTTTTATTTTTCTTATTTTATCACATTTTATTTTTATTTTTAGTCAAATTAAATTTTTGTATTTTTGTCATTTTTATATTTTTAGTTTAGTATATTTTGTTTATTAATTTTTGGCAAATCGTGTCGAGGCGGGTATTTTAAAAGTTAACGTGGAAAAATATTTTGTGGCCGGATTTGACGACAAAGTGACGAGTCAAGGTGACGGGTTCTATTTTTAGCGACTACGGATTTTTGATCGGGTTTAATTCATAATCTTTTGAGCAAACAACATCTTTTGAGCCGAGTCGACTTGTAAAAACCCGACTACAACAACATCTTTCCTCGATTTTTCAATGGATTCGTTCAATTCGACACTTAAAGAGGGAGAATTGCATCAAGTGCAAACCAACGCTAGGGAAAGTGGTATAACTTCATTTCAAATGCTCCAATCTCATCTTGTCACTCTTTCGGGGATTCAAGGAGGGAGCGAATTTCTGACAATCTTTGGACAAGATCGTCATATATTCATCGACTCAATTTTTACCATCTTGCCCCAACTGGCAGAGCAACTCAACAATGAAAACTTTAATCACTCTGCATCGGCACTTGCTTATAAGGCTCTTGTGACACAACTCACGCCTTTCCTCCGATTCAATATCATCCAACCTGAAAGTTCATTGATTTGCCAATCATTTCTTCGAGATACACATACCGAGTTTAGAGCTTTCCGTGATACAATTTTGAAACTCATGACATCGGTCTCGTCTTCGATTTATGAAAGATCTCGACTTCAGCAAGGATATGATAATGGAGTGCAAGACTCTTCGATGCAAGAGGAAACTGGTTATACGGTTGACAACTTGGAGCCTAACGATGGTACGAGCACAGAATCAGGAGGAAAACATGATGCCGGTGGCACGTCAGGGAATGTTCACGAGATTTCTCTTGATGACACCTTACCCATTTATGACGCAGAACCTGCAAACATGGCACAATGTAATGTTGTTTATGATGTATATGCTGATGATATGCCGCATATTGAGAATTCTGAACCTAATTATGACAAAAATGGGATGGAAACGAGTGATAGCAATACCACTTCTGATTCATCCGATGTAAGTCATAATGGGGGAGAGATTGTTCAGAATGCTAAACATCATGATAATTATCCTATAACTGCTTCATTGATTGCTTCTGATTCCAAGATTAGAGAGCTCGAAACGATTGTAGCTCAACAATCAAAAGATCTTGAGAATGCCAAACTTGAATTTTCTAAGAAAACGGTCAAATTTGAAACATACTTTGAAAAACTTGAAAAATCAAACGTTGTTCTTGAAAGAAAATTGGATCAAACTGTTTTAGATTCTAAAGCTGAAAAGGATAATCTTTTGAAACAAATTCAACTGCTTGAATCTAAGTTGGCATCCCAAGATAACTTGCTCAAAGAGAATGAGACTTTAAAGGCCCAAGTACATGAAAAGGTTTTTGCTATAGCTGCGTTGAAAAACGAGTTAAGGAAAAGTAAAGGACCTAGTGTGGACACTAAGCTTGAAAAACCATCAATCTTGGGGAAACCGCCTGCAAATCAGTTCGTCAAACAACCAACTGTCAGACAACCTACTGCATTTGGATCCGAGCGATCACAATCCTCGAGACCGCGGTTTGCCTCCCAAGTTGATTTGGGTCATATTTCTAGAACTGTCACTCCACCAACTAGGCCTAATGTGACTAAATCAGTTTTAGCAAGACCTAATCACATGATTGCCTCTAATTTCCCTAAGAATAGTTCAAATGATGTTTGCCATAAATCTGGTCTTGGGGAAGCTAAGCAAAAGACACATGCAAGAGATAGCAATGTCCAACCTAGTCAGATGCCTTCTAGATTACCCAACACTGCTAACCATAGCATGCCATCTTCTAGGAGCATCGATCAATCATCTAGGGATTATTCAGACATTAAATATGCTACTTGTAAAACATGTAGAAAATGTGTCTTTACGGCAAATCATGATGCTTGTGTCAAGAAATTACTTGATGAGGTGAACTCCCGTGCTAGAATTAAGTCCCAGTGGATAGCTAAAATCAAACCCTTTGGTAAAGTTTGGCGCCCCACTGGTAGAACTTTTACTCTTGTAGGAAACGAGTGCCCTTTAACTAGGATAGTCTCTGATTCTACGAAGACTACTAGGGAGGAAATTGCAAAGGATGATACATCACTTAAGCCTGAACTTAAGATTTTCAATAAAAGGAAACGTTTGCCAACTAAGACAAGTGAATCATCCCCTCAGGCCACCTCTGACACAAGTAAAGCCCACTGTGAACCCCCACGTGCTTCAACAATAGATATCTCTAACCCATGCAAAAGTATACAAACTCCTAATGAGAATGCAGGTACCAAAGTTGATGTTCCAAAAGAACGAAGCGGTCCAATCGTTGTATACCGTTCAACTAAGGACACTCTTAGAGTTTGGTTGCTGAAGAAGCAGATATCAGAGAAACAAATGTCTCAGGGGATTCATGGTTAAGCTGCAATCAAAGGACTTATAGTCACATCACAGACTGTAACTCGATCTCAAAAGACAGGAAAGTTCATCCCGATGATGACTTATCCTAAAAACGAGAAATTCATTTTTCTCGGGCATGAGCTTATGTTAAAAACATTCCACGTTTTTAAGCTCATGCACAAAGGCTTATAGATAAATGACAGTCTGTAACCCGTTCTTCAAAGGCAGGAAAGTTTATCGCCGATGATAAACTTATCCTTACAACGAGAAATTAATTTTTCTCGGGCATGAGCTTATATCGAAAACATTCCAAGTTTTTGAGCTCATGCACAATGACTTACAGTTAAATGTCAGACTGTAACTCGAACTTAAAATAAAGGAAAGATTATCTTTTATGATAACTTATCCTCTTAACGAGAAATTCACCTTTCTCGGTCATGAGCTTGTATTAAAACATTCGAAGTTTTAAGCTCAGAAAGGAAAGTGTATCTTTTAAATAAGAGAACTTTTCCTCATAACGAGAAATTAACCTTTCTCGGTCATGAGCTTTCCGTTAAAACAGTCAAAGTTTTCAAGCTCATGAAAACGACTTCTAAGTAAATGTCAGCTTAGGACTCGCCCTTCAGATAAAAGGAAAGTTTATCGCCGATGTCAACTTATCCTTAACAACGGGAAGTTTACAACTTCTCGGACTTGAGCTCGTTTTATAAGATATTCAACATCTTAAGCTCAAGTAATTGGTTTTCAAAACTTTGAACACAATTTTTCGAGAATTTCTCAAAAGGTTTTTCTAAATCTTTCAAAATTGTGTGTTCAAAAATGTTTTGATAAAAAGAGCATGTCTTCTGGAATCGATAATATTTACGAACCTAGAAATGTCATTCAATAATGACACGGGGTTGTAAATAAAGTTCGAGCAGAAGTTCAAACTTTTAAAACATGCTCAAAATGGTTTGCTTTTATTTCCGATAGTAACCCGCTTTTCACATTGAAGTCAAGCATTTCACCGGAAAGATTGGACTTCAAAATCCGAAGTTATCAACTCCACAATCCAAAGTTCGTTGCAATTGATATCTACATACTCGTCGATGCGACTACTCAAACGGTGACTATAGCTCTTTCAATAGAACACGGGTCAACAATTGAGGGGGAGCAATTGTCCAGCATTCAGAATCCTTGATGCCGAGAGTGCCAAGTTCACATATTGGTGTTAAGACAACGATATCAATCATACACATGGAGTCAAGAGATAACTTCAGAAGTTACGAGGAAGACCAACATTCGTGAACAAGAACCATGTGCTTCTTTCATATGATGTTCTCCATCATTCAGGTCCAACCTCGTAAATTGCTAATATTGTGAATTCATCATCATAAATTGATCTTTGCACGTGTTAAATACCTTACACTTGTGTTTAAAAGGTATTTAATTTACGTTTCAAGTACACCCTCATTAATTTGAGGGGGAGCTTGTTAATATCACGAAGATAATTGGACTTGCATTTTTCTCCCCAAATTTTCTTAAAAAGCTATTAAATCAATTGATATTAAAAACATTGATTGAGTTAATATTTTTAATATGGGGGAGAAAATGTGATTTAATATGGGAAATGATTAATCACAAATGGTTTGACTTAACGTGCTAGCTCATCCCGACTTGTGCGAAATGTTTTCGGATATCGTGGCATATGTTAAGGGGGAGCAAAATGGATTTGCACTTCAAAATGGATTTCATGGTGACATATAATTACCCAAAACATCTCTATTCACGACGGTGACGATTGTGGTGACATAAGGATGGTAGGATAGGTTAAAGTCCAATGATTTCTCTAGAACCGGAGGAATCTTCCCAAGGACATTCCATAGCTAGAAATAGTAGTCCTTAGGAAAGATGGAGAAAGATTGTGAATGTAGCTGAATGCCGACCAAGTACTTAAGTTAGCACTGGAACAATCACAACAAGGTGCTAGTGATGACGTATTGGTAAGCATTGAAGGGGTTGAAGAATGAAAAAGAATTGTAAAGATAAAGGGTGTAAAGAAAGAAGCCCTCCTTACAACCTTAGGCAGAAACCGGGTCAATTCATATGCTATTGAGATCATTTTTAATGATTCTTGATATTGAAGAAAGACATCATGGACCCAGTGATGCAATGCACAACCCTTCCCAGCTAACTCAAATATCTCTCAAAAGGTATTTGTTTTAATCACACGGAGATCAACACATTATCTACTGGTTTATTCACTCCGAATAAATTGGTATTGAAAAGGTGGCACTCCTCTCCAGCCTCCGATCACTAAAATCCAAAATGCACGATCGAGTCTAGAGCCATTTGAGATCATCAAATATCTCATTAGGACACACTTTCATTATTCCCTGCTTGTTCACACAATGTGAAAAGTAAGAAAGATCTTAAGAGTCCTACGCAAAATCTTCATGATCTTGCCTGAACATCCGAGTAATACGAAAGTATTTACAATGAAGATGGAAATCCTTCTTGAGCGAATATCAAAAAGCTCATGGTAGGTGACTTGTGCGATTCTTTATGAATCAAACTTGTGATAACTGGAAAGCAACAGTGGTTTAATTCTTAAATGAATTTAAACACGTTCCAGGCCTCTACGCATTATCATATGATCATGCCAGAACACTCAGAGTGACTCTTTATTGATCACAGTGACGAGTGGAAATCCTTCTAGTGTTAACATCAAACAGCACTTGGTAGGTAACTTGCAAGATTCTTTATGAATCAAGCTAGTGACAACTGGAAAGAAACGATGGTGCGGTTCTTAATTGAACTTCACTTGTTCCAGGAACATGAATTGACGGCTTCAAATCATGCGGATAATATTATCCAAATGATTCACTCTTTACGTTCGCAGTCAGCTTTGGACGGTCGAGTAAAGAGAACGGGTTTACCCGCGAAATCTTGTCAAGGAGGTTCTTAATTGAAACTACCTGCCACAAGTACGATATTTAATATCGTCCAACGGTCTTCACCGACCGGAGGTAAAATGCTACCGAATTAGAATGAAATGTTCAAGGCCATTTCATCCGTGTATATTGTTTGTTGCTAACTGTCTTATGCAGCGTAACAAGAAGGTGGCATTGCGGTGTACAATCCAGAAGAAGTCGTCACCACATGCTTATACTACATACAATTAGTACTTCAACAAATTCAAGAAAGTCTGAAGGTCAAGTCTTCCGCTGTATCAAACTCTGAAGCTTTCAAGAATTTAAAGGTATAAGTATGTGGAACATGAAGTCACGAAGAGGCAAATTTCACAAGTGATGAATGCACAAGGTCAAGGCAAGGAAACATTCTCAAGACTAAAGTCAAAGATCATATCAAGCATATTAACAAGAACAAGATCGAAGACTCAAGCATAGATGCTAGGTTTAAGATTTTGTAAAATGGTGTGACCTCCCTTAGGGGGAGATTGTTGGAAATGTGTTTTCCCAAAGAAAGTCTCGGTCACATCATTATTAGCATAGATCACGAGCCATAGAATATTTAGAACTTTGTAACTTGGAGCGACCTCCCTTAGGGGGAGATTGTTGGAAATACGTTTTACGTATTTATGAAGGATCGGTCGCTCCAACGATAATTATGTAATGGGCTTGTGGTCTACTTAGTAATGTATAGTCCATATAGCCCACATGTAGGGTGGGCTATATATATACCCCTCCTAGCATTTTAGGAGGGGGTTGGTTGGTTCATTCATTCAACACTTTTCATTAATCTAATCACTTTCTCTCTCTACTTTTATTCCCTCTCCTTTCTCTCTCTACACCTAATCTCCTTCTTCCCCATCTCTTCCACCAAATCCATAGATCTAATCCTTCATTTACCAAATCCTTAGAATTCGTAGACCTTCACATCCCAATCCCAGTCATATCCCTAGAATCCCTTTGTTTACTAACACATTCTCCTAGGGTTTGTGAGGCCTTATCAAATCTCTGATTTTTAAGGTCTACATTATCCTTATTCTTGATAGGCTCATCTAAATTAGCCTGTAATTCAGCATTGACCCTTTCCATGATGTTTCTAATATCAGTACTAGCATTTAAATCATGTTTTAAGATATTTATTTTATCTTTTAGGTCAAACTCCATTTTCTTATACTCAACTACAGTCTTTTCAGTTTGAGTAAGAGCAAGTTGATAGTTAGACAACTTGCATCTCTCACTACTCACATCTCCTAACAATCTTAAAACTTTTTTATTAAGTCTTTCAGTATTTAACCTACAAGAAGAGTCATTACATACCTCATTATCAGAACATGAAGAAGAATTGGAACTTGTGGAACTTGAAGTAGACGTGGCCTTAACTGAAAACATCATCAGATTCTTCTTCACCTTCTTCCTTAGCTTGGTTCACCTCACGATATTGGATCTCGTTCTTCAAATCAAAGTTTCTCAACAAGCTCTGATACCACTTGTTGATCCCAAACTTAGATCGATTTAGCTTTGTGTTAACGAGATTAAATCAAGTTTAACACATAGAGAAACTTTGTTGTATTGAACAAACTAAGTGTTATGCGGAATTTAACACTTAGAACAAAGAACAAAACAAAGTAAACCAAACTTTCACTTTGATTAATAATATCAATGAATGATTACAATGAAAGTGTTATGAGATATGTAGAATATGTGTGTGAAAGGGATGTATCTTATGTCTAACCCTAAGGCCTCCTTTTATAGGTTTAAGGATCCTTGTACAAAAAGCTAAGATCAACTATTTTAGGAAGAGACATAAGATAAACATACTCAAATAACTTATTGACTAAATCTTTTAAACATTTAAGAATATATTCTGAATTCTTATCTTCATATTTTGTCCACCAGCTTGAAGAATTCATCATTGGCAGATTTATTCCTAATCTTTGTGTTAAGATTCTTCTTGTCAGTGCCTTGATAATTCTTATCAACGTCTCATCTATCAATGCCTTGTTTACTCTTGTCAGCGTCCAAGTTCCTCTTGTCAGCGTCAAGGGACTTGGTCAATTTTATTCCCAACAAATAAGACATAAAACATAACACAATACAATGATAAATGCAACACTTGGGGATTGATATAACAACAATTGTAGTGCTTCTCAACAACCTGATGAAATCTATGCATTAAATTGTGAAATCTTTGATTCGGAAAGAGGGGCATGGGGACGGCTAAATCACATAAGGTTGCCTTAAGGTGTTTTCTTGGTCAACTTGCATGCAATCACAGCAAGAGGTTTCATAAACATGTTGTTGACCAACGACGACGTCTTGATGTTTGATGCCTATAAAGAAAAGTGGAAACACGTTTCATCTCTGGTTTCAGCTCACGATGAATGTCAAGTTGCAACATCAAAACTAGTCAAGTATGCTGGTAAGTTGGGCATAGCGTGGAAGCCACCGAATGCTAGTTGGGAGATTTGGTTTCTTACCCGCAATAAATTGTTTAAGAAACTACATGTTCTTAGCCAGAAAGAAGATAGTGAAAGAGAGTCTCTCGCGGCGTTATATGATTCAGATACGAGCATTATGGTGGATGACAAAACCCTCATCTTTCACAGGTTTAAAAGAGGCGAAGATATCAATAAGTTCGTAATGAGTGATCATCCTTATCAAATCTTCAACTTTAGATCAGATTTCGAGCTAATCGATTTTGGATGCAAACCCAGAAGTCAATGATGGAATTTTACAGCAGGAGTTATGTCTTTTTACAGAAGTTAATGATTTTGGATGAGTGATACAATTTGATTTATAGATATGTACTTTTATTGCTATATGAATTTATGAACTTGGTTTGCAAATGATAAAAAATTTATGCATGTTCACTTTAAATTATAAAAATACTTCCTTATAACCTGATTATTAGAGCTGAATGACAACGATCGAAAAACACCAACGGTCGACAGAAAAGAAAGAACGATGCACAAGTTAACCCTCAATCAAATCTTTATCGAGTATTGAAAGAATGGTTAAATAATCCTACCCCTCACCTTAAGGTAAAACCGACTCCTACAAGATTGGTAGTCGGGTGCGATAATAAACAGGATAATCAAACATTATGGAAAATGAAATGGGTTAGCTTGGGACACAAGCAAAATCCAACCTATCCTTATTTTAAAATAGAAATATAAACCTAACACTATCCGTCGACTTTATAATAGAAAGATTAAAACATAAACAATTTCAATCTTTAGCTTTATATTAGCCTAGTCTAACACTCAACAACTCTAAACAATTTTGTAACTAGAGTCCATGTATAACCTTCATCAAGGCAACTGCAACATTATGTTTAGTACCTATCTTCAGAATTTCAGTCGTCTTTGCTTCTAAGACTTCTTTGATAAAGTGATAGCGCACATATATGTGAAACATGCTTCCACGATAAGTGAATCACGTCATGATTATCAAAATTAACCGCTACATTGTCAAGTTCCACACCCAACTCTTCAAAGGGTCCCTCTTAACCAGATAACCTCATATATAGCTTCCGTAAGGGCCATATAATCCGCCGCTATAGTTGAAATAACCATCACATGTTGTAGCATTGTCTTCCATCTTATAACACATCCATGTACAAAAAATGTGTAACAAGTGATAGACCTACCTTTATCCGGATCCTAGCGTAGACTGAATCAACAAAACCTGTTTTGTCCATACGGCTTCCATGATTTGTCCCATACACCAATCTCACGTTTACAATGCCCTACAATTCTATAAATATTTCATAATCCATTTTAGTGCTTCCCAATGATTTGTACCTGGATTCTCCATATATTCGCTAACTACACCTATCGCATACGCTATGTCTGGCCTCGTGCATACAATCAAGTACATTAAGCTTCCACACAGTTCTGCATACGAAACCCTACTCATTCTTTCAACATCACAATCCCTAATTGGGCAATCCTTCAACAACAACTTGAAGTGCCTATCCAATGACATCTGAACCGATTTCCCATTGTCTATTCTAAACCTGTTTAAGATTTAGAAACTTACCCGACTTGTGACACCATCAGTGTCTTTTGACTCGATCCTAACGATCTTCATACGAAGAATCTTCTTTGCTTCCCCGAGCACCTTCATTTTGAACTCATTTTTAAGCAAAGACTTGGTAGACCCAGTCTCATCCTTTCACATCAACATATCGTCAACATATAACAATAGATAGATATACTACCATGCTACATAAATTTTGTATTATACGCAATTGTCGTACCTGCTATGCTTAAACCCGTTACTCAAATATGTATTCATGTATTCATCAAACCTTCTATACTATTGTGTACGTGACTACTCTAAACTATAAAGGGATTTCTTTAACAAACATACCTTGTCACCTTGTTTAAATCCCGGTGGCTTTCTCATGTAGATCACTTCTTCAAGATTACCATGTACAAATGTCGTCTTTATATCAAGCTGCTCCAGCTCATAACCTTTTCACGCAGTCGATGCAAGTATAATCTGAATATATGCGTGTCGAAATATTGGCAAAATTACTTCATTGTAACAATACTTGTCGTCTGTGTGAATCCACGAACCACTGACCTTTCCTTGTACCCAAGCTTTTGAACACCTTCAATCGCTTCCTATATTTTGAACAACCATTTGTAGCTCACCAACTTTTGCTCAGCTAGAGTATCTACTAGCACCCAATTCTTGTTGTTCCTCCTAGAATTCATCTCTTCTTCCATATCAGCTTTTCACTTAGAATTTTCGTCAAAAGCAATTCCCTTTTGGTATGCCAATGGTTCATGAGTATATTCTTTCTATGCTGCATAAAATGCGTAAGCAACCATATCACCCTTATCCTAAAATCTTGTTAGTTTTGTTCTGGCCCTTGGCTCTCTATCCCAAACCAATTAAAAATCTATAATACCTGGTGGGTGGTCAATTTGTTGATCCCCTACATCTTCATTATAGCCATCTTCTTGATCTGTTTGATCAACCTGATCTGTCTAATCTTCCTCAAGCGTTTGATTATTTAACCTTTGTAGTTCCACCTTAAACTATAATTCCTCAACATACTTATTAGTACATGCACCAGAATCCTTCAACGTGTCTTTGTATGTGACAATTTCATTGAAGACCATGTTCATGCTTGTGACTATTTATCACAACTATATAGTCTGTACCCCTTCACACCCTCAGGATACCAAAAAAGAATGCATTTAAAACCTTCAGCTCGAGCACACATTGTTTAGCGTGTGAATATGCAACCCAACAAAAAACCTTAAGCATCCCATAATTACTTGGATTTTCCGACCACATATCCATATGTGTCTTTTCATAATTATTGTCATAGTGACCTTTATATAAGATATGCGGCCGTACATGTCGCTTCCTCCCAAACCGTCTTAGGCACTCTAGACTGAATTAACACTAGTACAAAAAATAGTTTTGGTCACACATATCAAATTTCGTGTAGTCACAAATAATTTTTTAGTGTGACTGAAGTTGCCACACAAAAATAAACAGTCACACTTAAAGTCAGTTTGTGTGATCATTATGTTTTTTGTTTGTCACGCATATGAATATTTACGTGACTAGCGCTAACAACTGATTTTTGGGTGAGTCATTTGTCACTTAATAATTTGGGAGTTTTACCGAATCAAATGCTGGTTCAAGTAGTAGTCACATTATACATATAAATGTGTGATAAATATTTGTCATACACATAGCGAATGTGACCAAAAATCATACATGGTCACATGGACTTATTTTACAAGTGACTAATTGATAAACAAGGTTGTCACACACATTATTTTAATGTGACTAGTATATATTAACCACACATGAATTTTGTATGTGTGACAAACGGAAAGTAGGTATTGAAACATTGGTCACATATTTATTTAAAAGTGACAAATATTTTACAATTACTTGAAAACTATGATCAAATATAATACATGGTCACACTAAACCGTCAAACAATTATGTGACTATATGTTTGCCAATAGTCACAACATTTGAGAAATGTGTAACTAAATTATATTTTTGGTCACATTATAATGTGATTATCTGTGACCAACATATTGCAAACGTAAAACAGTAAAATATTCATGTGACAAATGTTTAGAACCAAATGTAATCTCAATTTTCACTAACCTTAATATTAGACACATGTTTAGAACCAAATATTCATATGGAAAACTGGTTAAGTGTGTTAGTGTGTGAATGGAAGGTCTAGGGTTTGAGTCCCAGAAATTGTTTTTTGCTAATTTTTTTAAATACAATAAGCCCCAAAAACATAGAAAGCACACACTTTCTACATGCCCAATAATAATGCTAATTCTTGGAACTTCACAAAAATTAATTACATGCATGAATATGCATTAGATGTTGGCATGTAGGCTGCTGACCCTTTGTATTCTATCCTTGGTTATATAGACAAGGATTAAGTAATGAAATTAATCATAAAAAACACAGAACAAACACTTAATTATCACTATTTTAAGAATAAAAAAATGGCTTCTTCATCAAAAAGAACTTTTTCTGCTGCTAGATTTGAAGATAGCAGTGCAGTAGAAAACCAGTTTATATCATTTCTTTTATTAACTTTGTATTTTTGTTAACATAATTAGTACTAATAATCTATCATGTTCTTTTCAAGAAACCTTATGTGTTGCCAAAAGTTAAAGAAAATGCAGATGGAGAGTTCCCTATTGTTTGTCCTTATAATGATCCATATGACGAGTATGATTGCTACGTTCAAGAAGCTCACGAACATTGACAATGGAAGCTGGAAGATGAATAGAATGCCCGGCTGGAACAACAACGCCAGAGGGAGGAAGCTGCTTCCTTAAGAAGGAGGAAAGAGGAGCAAGAAGAACGCGAGAGGAAGGAAGCTGCTTCCTTTAGAAGGAGGCAAAAGGAAAAGCGCCAGAGGGAGGAAGCTTATAAGAGGCAACTGTAGGAAGAAGATCAAATAATTGATGATGATGTTTATGACTCTGAGCAGGAAATTGAAGAAGATGAGTTCAGATAGTCTTTTGATTACGATGAAGTTCATTTGGCTTTTGATCGTGAAAAATCTCTCAAGTTTGATTAATTAGAGAAACAAAATGTTTGTTTTTATTTAAAAACTGTAATCCTTTAATATTATTATTGAATTGAATTTATGTTTGATAAGTTTTCATCTTGTCTTTTTTATTTTTCTTTAGTCATTTCAAAGTTTTCATTTTCAGTTTGATTAATAATTAAGCACATTGTTTAAACAAATTAGTTGTTTATGTGAAATTAGACTCGAATTGGAATAAATACTTGGGAGGACTAGTGAAAATAGATTAAAAAGATAAAAAATCTTTACTTGTGCTTGACTAGATAACGATTAAAAACAAAATAAGATGAAAGAAGCATATTTTCAAAAAAGGACTCAATAGTAGCTTTGTTCTCAGTGAAGAATGGCCTAGCAGTGGTATAACTTTGACACAAAAATCTTGGTTATTTATTATGTGATATGCATCCAGGATTATATAACTCACAACATGAATAAGTAAAATACAAGATGAACCATGTTTACATCCATGAAATACAAGTCTAATTTCATAATATTGATTCTTCATAATATTGCAGGTTCATATAAAATGTAAATGACAACATTTTTGCATTCCCAAAAATAATTGATACACCCATCCATGTAGATTAGTATTTTAAAATTGTTTACATAAACTATACCTACACTTAACTGAAATAGTCTAAAAAGTATTTATCGGAAACATCTATAAAACATAGAAAACATGTTCTTCCATAGCCTACCCCTACAGGTTCCTCCATAGCCTACCCTTTCCTTTTTCCTGGCTTTGTTTCAAATTCTTTCAATTTTTTTGGACAAGGAAGGAAACATACTGCATTTATGATAGGTGGGGGCATTTCTGTTGTAGAAAATGGAGACTGAGAAGATGACTCTGCTTTAGGTGTACATCCCTTCCTAACACTTGGACTGACTATCTGTTTGGATGGGCCACTCGACTTGCTTCCAGTCTGACTGGATGAGCCAATAGCTTTGCCTTTCTGTTTGGACGATGAATTAGTCTCTCCCCAAGTCTCGTCTAAACTACAATAATCCTCAGAGGTGCTGGAATACTTGGAAGGTTCATCCTGGTAATCATGAAATGGGTGCTGGAAGTCTTTAGTGTTCACATGATCAAAGCTTTCATCTAATGACAGCAAATCTTCCTCAGAGCTTTCAAAGCTTTCATCTGATGATAGCGTATCTTCTTCTGAGCTTTCAGAGGAATTAACCATGATAACATCTGTAAAATACAAGATAAATTTTAATAAATTCAGATCCTAACAGCCTCCCAGATACTCAAAACACTAAAACATTCATATACAAAATTATTAATGGTTAAAATAAAGTATACCAACCTCCCTGCAACAGTATCTGTTTAAAATGTTGGAATTCCATTTCAAGATTTTCCACCCTTTTATGTAGGTTAGAAAGATCAGATGTGTTATCAGCTCCCATTGAACCGTTTCCTTTTTTTTTCAAGTCATCTCCTGTGTCTACATCAGTTAACAAAAATCATAATCCCGCATAAGTTAACTACAAATACATAATCACATGTCTGCTCTAAATTTTAACAGCTGCACATAAACGACATGTTAAGCCTATTTGCTCTTCGAGGTAGATATCACCATGATTCCTCTATCTCGTGAACATGTTCATCTTCATTCCCAATAATTGAATCCAATATGCACCTACTTCTTTTCGTTTATCCTTTTTTATGTAAGTAGCTCAAAATTCGACCTTCGCATTCGGTCTTTTATTAATATCAATATCATCAATACCCATGAAAAAGCGAATACGAATGATAAAGTAAGAGGTCCTTTACTAAAAAGGCTAAACAAAAAGATGTTAATGGATATTGGATTCCAATATTGGGCATGACGATGATTATTTTCACGAGAAAGAGGAATCATGACGATATCTACCTCGAAGAGTAAACGGGCTTGAGATGTCGTTTATGTAAAGCTGTAATACTTTACAGCATACATGTGATACCGAAGTTAGCGACTACCTATATTTCTCTAAAGGTTAAAATTTAGTATACTAACCTCCCTGCAACTGTGTCTGTTTAAAAAGTTGGAATTCCCTTTCAAGCATTTCAAACAGTATACTAACCTCCCTTGCCTTTTTCTTTTTTATTTAAGTTAGCTCCTGTATCTGCATCAGCATATAACCAACATATAAACAACATAGTAACTGAACCAATGCAACTGTGAAAATGTAGAATTCTTGTCCAGTAATGGAATCCAATATAACATTGATAGAAAAACCAACATATTTTCGTTTACCCTTTTTATGCAAATCCCTCTTACTTTTGCCTTCGCATTCTCTTTTTCATGGGTATCACTATCATCAACTATGACATCCCATAAATTTCACATATAGGACATATGCTATGCTTTAATCCATTAGAAATTTTTGCTTTTTTATCATTACCTGGTAAGATAAACTGCTTCTCACAACCTGAACTGCCACTTCAACATATCCCTATATGTTGGAAATACAATTTATATATATCAAGTCTAAGATCTAAAAGTAATTTAATAAATACATTATGAATAAGAACATCTCAAATATAACTATGATGCCCTAATTTCCATTAGAAATCCTAGAATCCCTATAAATGAATTATCTCAAGAATGGTAAACCATGAATGGATTACACATGTGAATAAGTAATTATGGATTTAAACAAGTTATAAACTATACATTAAAGACATAATAATACCTAAGAATAGTAAGAACAAACCATACAAAGCTAAGTACAAGTAATTGTACATAATATTCTAGATCACCACCTAGAAACTCTTAGTAAACAATGTTCAAGCAGTATAACTACTTAATATCTATATACAAGTATCAAAGATACTCTACTAATTATAACCTATCATATAAAGGAAAGGTAATTGATCACAAAACACTAATATTCACTAATCTCAAGCTAAATACAAGTTAAGACCTAGTAACCAAGATTAGCATATAAAATCCATTATACATTGAATTAGAGTCTAATATTTTCCAAAAATTATAAAACTCAACCATGTATCATATTAAGTTCATACATTTATCTTAAACTAAGTTACAAATTATTAAAGCATAAGGTACAAGTTATCAAAGCATATGAACTTAAGCTCCCATAATTATCCCTAGAATATGGTAAACCTATATAAACACTTAAACCAAGAATGCAGAAACCACAGAAGTCATAAACATACTATATAAGCCCTAGAATAAGCATACATTAGGATATAAACCCTAATAGGCTTAATGACCTAAAAACCCATATATTAGGAAATCTACATAGAATCACTACCTAGTCTTTTAGGATAAGTCTATAAACACCCATAACACTTAATTAAGGTTATAAGATTATATTAAGACAATGTAAAAGTACCCTAATTCACAAGGTACAAGATTTCAATGCATGGCTTGTAAATTAGGTCAAAATGAGTATTTTCACCCTTTAGACATATTTACTTAGAATAACTTAATAAAACCAATGTAGGGACTTAATGAACACATTGAGGACAATGTAGGATGTATAAAATGAGTTTACATCAGTAGCTAATTGAAGGATAATCACTTTTACAAAGACATAACCATAAATCATTAGAAACCCTAACCCGCCTTAGTTTTCTTCCCATTTTCACATAAAACCTTTGTTAAAATTCAAAAAAATACCCAAAATTCCTTATTAGATTGTACATACCCTAATTAAACACTAATCCATTACTAATCACATTTCTAAATCCTTAATCACCAAAATTACAAAGTTATAAATTACAAGCCCTAATTTATGTAACACTCTCAATTTTCGTATCGATACAGCGGAAGGGTCTTTTAGAGTGTTACGGGATAGCACAATAACTCCAATCATAAACAACACATAAAAACGGTTGTTCAAGGTTCAACATACATTCATTCGATAAAAAGTTTTAAAGTGTACAACAGGTCCCAAATTATACAGGTCATTTAGTTTACAAAACATAGATCGAATGAACATTTTTAATATTATGTGGGCCATCAGAGTCGATCTCCATCCGGATTACCTTCAAGAACCTGAGATAAAAACATGCAAAAATCATATCAGCGAATGCCGAGTGAATTCATAGAGTTTAATAAAACCATTATATAAAACAATCGTTAAAATTAGAACACAAGTATAATATCGGAAGTAAGTCCTCGTATTGCTAGTCAGGCAATATATAAATCAAGCATACATCTTAAACCGTCCATGCTCAATATTACCATTATAGGTAATATTATTATCGTTATTGGCATTGTTATTGTATTATATATAGGATACATTATGGAATATTATTAGCCGCATGACATTGTTACCTTACTGTGAAAACAGCGGGCCGCGAACCCGACAAAAAATTTGCCCATCTAAGTTAGCGCGTCGTCACAAAAATCACGCTATGTAATCTTCTCATACATAAATTCGCTTACCAATCAATGTGGTACGACGGGGATCAACGGTCAAGGCGCGAACTGGGGTGATCGTCCCCAAAGAGTACTATCATATGCATAAGCGTCTACCAAATCCCGGTAGTTCACAATTCATGCTAATGGGACTTTAAGTGACATAACCTAACTACTAATAATCCTTTTTGTCTCGTTTATAGGGTCATAGCATCATTCGGGTCCATATCATTAAGCATACCATCGGGACTACTTGTGTTCTATTTTTATAAAAATCTAGCATGTTATCTCCCTCGCGGGTTTACAAATCATTTTATAAAACATTTAAAAGAGTGCGAGGCTATGAACTCACATTGATAATGAAAGGCGGATTATCGGCTACGGGCGTGCTTCGGTCACGGAAACCTATATTAATAATAATCGGTCTTAGACTTTTGTCCAATGACTTTATCCAAATAACAATATACATATGATGATTTTTGTATATATGATGATGATCAAGTGGGTTTATATATCCTTGTTTACTCATTTTAGTGTTTACGTATTGGTAACTTTTTACTAGTTTACTAGTTTTACCTTTTTACCTATTTTAAGTCCAATAAGCTTATTATAAGTTCTTTAACTTGTTTTAATCCATTTTATACTTATATTATCAGTATTTACATTTTACATGCTGGGCCCAAATGGGTTAAGCCCAATAAGTTCTTTTTATAAGTGTTTAACTTATTTAGTCCAATTATTAGTCCAATATGCTTGTTTAGCTCGTTAATGTCCGTATGTCCTATAGTTCGGGTTTTATCGGTTTTACTTGTATTAGTTACTTATATATCAGTATATGACTTTTAAAAACTTTACATTAGACGGGTTTGATCGTCTAAGTTTTAAATGGCGAAAAACGTTAATTTTACGGTAATAGCCGAAAAAGTCGTAAAATCAAGTTTATAGTTTTTATAACTTATAAATATTATTACACTACCATTTTTATAATTTATCCATTTATTAAACCTTATACATATTTATATAAATAAAATTCATAAGTTAGTGGGTTTTAATTTTACATTTTATACAATATAATTTTGAGTGCTTATAGAATAGTAATAAACATTAATTCTTCAAAATCTGATTTTTATTTTCATCTTCACCATTTATATCATATATAGAGTTCTACAATGATTTAGAAGCTCATTTTTGGATGGAATGATCTTCATATTATGTGCTACATTTAACTTAGTTATAGCTACTGCTCATTTTAAGTTTATCTATGCTTAACAGTCCATACAAAACAGCTTATTCAGATTAGCACACTCATCTTGTTTTGATCATATCTCACTCATTATAATGATTCCATTGCATGGCAAACTCTCACATGTGTATGACATCTTGTACTTACTGTAAATAGATTCTACCATGCAAGTTTATCAGTTCAAGTTTCAGTTACATACTGTTTTTATACATCCAACAAATTAATCATGATTTTAGCCTTGTTTCTTATGGTTATTAACCTTTTTAAGCATATTTATCAACACTTGATCCCCACACAACATTTTTATCATCATATATTCATCATATACATATAAAACAAGAAAGAAAATACATTTGATCTTTACAAAAATAACAAGATAAAATGGAGAGGATGATCTTCTTTACCAACCAAGAGTATATCTTGTTTTTGGAAGACAAGAACTTGATGAACACCAAAAGTAACTCCAAGATCATCAAACACCAAGAATATAAGTTGAGAAATCAGCCCTAGGACACAAGCAAATCACCTCCTTTGTTGTTAAAATGGCCACCAAATGATCAAGGCTTCAAGGTAACTCCATGATAGAGCTAGATAACAAGTATTTTGTGGCTAAAAAAGATCAAGAAGGGGTGTTTGTTCTTTAAAAGTGGACGGAAATGGTGGTGATGTTGAGAGGATTTTTGGTTGATTTTGCATGTGTAAATGGTGGTATGTGAAGTGGTTGATGGTTTTAGCTAGTTTGGTAGCTTAAAGTGTAAGCTTAACTTACACTTGTATGTTATAAGCTAACATGATGCCACATCCTTGATGTGGTGTCATGTGTGCCGTCCCATGTGTGTTAGTGGGGTGGGATAATGTATTTTGTCCCACCTCACTAATTTACGGGTATTCCTCGATTCTAGTTTTCTAGAGTTACGTGCCCTCGGGTCATTTCACGAAAAACGTTTTTATAAATTATGAATCAACGTCACAAAACGAATCCAATAAAAATTGTCTCATCAAAAACGGAGTTCAAAAACGTAAATACGTAATCATAAGGTTTCCGGTTTAGTCGTAAAGGACGCTAAATTATGCACGTAAGCCAAAATTTAAATCCGTAAATTGTGAGTTCATCAACCAACACCAAAATAAGTTTCAAAATATTATACGAGAAAATAATTCACTTCCTAAAAATGTTAGATTGTCACAGCTTTTCCTCCTAAAAGGGATCAACGTCCTCGTGATCCATTTCATTTGGATGTCCGTTTCTTATTGAAATCGAAGAGGTGCAGATATTTCTTCCACATTTCATCCTCTCGTTCCTAAGTATATTCCGGTCCATGCTTTGAATTCCATCGGATCTTGACAATAGGTATCCGACTTTGTATCAGTTGCTTTACCTCACGGTCCATAACCTCTACGGGCTCTTCGATAAAATGCAACTTCCCATCTATTTGAACCTTATCTAAGGAAATTTTCTCATCACTCACTGCTAGACATTTCTTCAGATTAGATACATGGAATGTGTTGTGAACACCATGAAATTCTGGGGGTAACTCTAGTTTGTAAGCCACCGGACCTACTCTAGATAAAATCTTAAAGGGTCCAATATAACGGGGATTCAATTTCCCTCACTTTCCAAATCTTATAACGCCTTTCCATGGCGATACTTTCAACATTACTTGGTCACCCACTTTAAACTCCATTGGCTTCCACCGCACATCCGCGTAACTTTTCTGTCTACTACGGGCAGTCAACAACCTATTCTTAATCTGAACTATCATCTCTGTAGTCTCCCGGATCAATTCCGGTCCCGTGAGCTGGGTATCCCCAACTTCACTCCAACATACAGGAGATCTACACTTCCTACCATACAAAGCTCCAAACGGTGCAGCCTTAATACTAGAATGGTAACTATTGTTATACGAAAACTCTGCTAACGGCAAATGTTTATCCCAATTCTTACCAAAATCTAACACACAAGCTCTCAACATATCTTCTAGTGTTTGTATCGTCCTTTCACTCTGCCCATCAGTCTGGGGGTGATAAGCAGTGCTCATGTCGAGATTCGTTCCCAAAGATCTTTGGAGAGATTTCCAAAAATTCGATGCGAATCTAGGATCTCGATCTGAAATGATCGATACAGGCACTCCATGCTTGCATACAACATTCTCAAGGTATATACGAGTCAGCTTCTCTAGTGAGAATTGCTCTTTAACCGGAATGAAGTGTGCTGATTTGGTCAGTCTGTCGACAATAACACAAATCGAGTTGTTTCCAGATGATGTTCTAGGAAGCTTGGTGATAAAGTCCATCGTAATTCGCTCCCACTTCCATTCAGGAATCTTTGGCTGCTGAAGTAGTCCTGATGGCTTTTGATGTTTAGCTTTGACTCTAGCACAAGTCAAGCATTAAAGAACATACATAGCTATGTCAGCTTTCATATTCGGCCACCAGTACAACTTCTTCAAATCATGGTACATTTTATCAGATCCTGGATGAATGGAATACTTAGATTTATGGGATTCTAACATAATCAAGTCTCTTAAGCCTCCAAACTTAGGTATCCACATACGACCTCTTAAGCATTTCACTCCATCAGCTCTAACCTCTAAAGGATCTCCTTCTCCTCGGAACCCTTCATTAACAAAATTTTCCTTCTTACAAGCTTCTATTTGCGCATTTCTAATTTGATCAGGCAAATTATTGTGCACGGTCAAGACTAGAGAATGTACCATGATAGGCTCTCTATCTTTCCTACTTAACGCATCGACTACAACATTGGCTTTTCCTGGGTGATATTTTATATCACAATCATAATCACTTAACAACTCTATCCATCTTCGTTGCCTCATGTTCAATTCCTTCTGGTCGAGAATATACTGTAGGCTTTTGTGATCGGTGAATACCGTACACTTGGTGCCATACAGATAATGTCTCCACAACCTGAGAGCAAAGACTACAGCTCCTAACTCAAGATCATGAGTAGTATAATTCTCCTCATTCTTCCTTAATTGCCTAGAAGCATAAGCTATCACTTTCTCTCGCTGCATCAAAACAGCTCCATAGCCTCTAAGAGATGCATCACAATACACTACAAAATCTTCACTCCCGTCGGGTAATGATAAGATTGGCGCACTACATAATTTTTGCTTCAATGTCTGAAATGCTCCATCTTCATCACTTCCCCAAACGAAAGGTTTATTCTTCTGGGTAAGCTTAGTCAAGGGTTTAGCTATCAAAGAAAATTCTTTAATGAATCGCCTATAATAGCCAGCCAATCCTAAGAACTGTCGCACTTCCGTTGGCGTTGTCGGTGCAGACCAATTCTTAATGGCTTCAACCTTTGCAGGATCAACATAAATTTCATCTTTGTTAATCACATGACCAAGAAATTGCACAGAATATAACCAGAAATCACATTTTGAAAACTTAGCATACAACCTTTCATCCTTCAACAATTTCAAAACAATCCTTAAATGTTCTCTATGTTCATCTTCATTCTTAGAATAGATTAGAATATCGTCAATAAACACAATCACAAATTTATCCAAGTAGGGCTTGCACACTCGATTCATTAAATCCATGAAAACCGTAGGTGCGTTAGTTAACCCAAATGGCATTACTTGAAATTCATAGTGTCCATAACGAGTTCTAAATGCAGTTATAGGAATATCTTCTTCACGGACGCGAAGTTGGTGATATCCTGACCGCAAATCTATCTTAGAATACACACTAGATCCTTGTAGTTGATCAAACAAATCATCAATCCTAGGTAAAGGATATCAATTTTTAATTGTCAACTTATTCAGTTCCCTATAATCAATGCACATACGGAAAGATCCATCCTTCTTCTTAACGAACAAGACTAGAGCTCCCCAAGGCGACGAGCTCGGTCGAATAAAACCTTTATTAGACAACTCCTTAAGTTGCTCAGATAACTCCTTTAATTCAGAAGGGGCTAATCGGTAAGGCGCACGTGCCACCGGTGCAGCACTAGGAATTAAATCGATTCGAAACTCTACTTGCCTTATCGGTGGAAGTCCGGGTAAATCTTTAGGAAATACCTCAGGAAATTCACAAATAATAGGTACATCTTCCAATCGTTTCTCCCTAGACTCATTCCCAGTCACTTGAGCTAAGAATAACTCACAACCGTTCCTGATGTACTTTTGGACTTTAATACATGAAACGATTTTCAAACGGGATTCACCTCGATTACCATCAATTACTAACGTCCTATTCCTAAGAGGAATCTTAACTTTCTTCTCTCCACATAAAATAGTAGAATTATTCAACGACAACCAATCCATACCAATAATAATATCGAAACTACCTAATTCTATCAACATCAGATCAATCGGAAAGGAATAGTTCAAGAGATTTAGAGAGCATCCTTCTAATAGTTTATTAGTTTTCACTACTTTACCATTAGCCAATTCCACCTCGTAACTGGTATTTATTTCAACAGGTTCAATGTCAATAAGGGCACTAAATTTAGTGGATACAAAGCTCCTATCAGCACCCGAATCAAATAAAGCAACAACATAATGATTGTTGAGTAAAAACGTACCGGTAACGACATTCGGATCCTCTTTCTTCACCTCAATTGTTCCAAGTTGATAGATACCACCCTGGGGGTTTCTTCCAGGTACAATCGCTTTCAACTTGGGGCATTCCGATTTCCTATGACCTTCTTCATTACAGTTGAAGCAAATGGTTCCCTTCTTACACCTTTCAACCTTGTGTCCAAGCTTTCCGTAATTTCGGCACTTCCAGCAGTCGCCAGCATGCCTCTTGTTCCCACACTTAGGACATCTATCATCGTTGCGCGGTGTGTTGTTGGTAAGAGCATTTGCATTCCCCTTTCTCTTGTTCTGACGGCGATTGAAATTCTTCCTATTATCACCTCTATCTACACGATCACCGTCTCCCTTTCTTTTCTCACCAACACGGGCTTCATCTTCCCTATCCTAAATTATCTGTCCAATGAGTTGGTAAGCCATTCGAACATCATTATCAATGGTCAGTGGTTTAGATGATGTCACCTCCCCCCGGATATTCCTGGTCAACCCTTTAATATATTGCTCAATTCGGATCTCTTCGGGTTCAACCAATCGAGGACATAGCAAGGCCAACTCATGGAATCGGTTTGTGTAACTATCAATGTCCACACCTTTCATTCTCAAATGAATCAACTCTTGTTCTAACCTAATAATCACACTACGAGGACAAAACTCCAAAGTCATCCACTTCTTAATTTCAGCCCAAGGAGTAGCATTAGCAGCATCAAGACCCATGAAAGCAATTCTCCCGTTCCACCAAGTCAACGCACGACCTTTAAGAGTAGCCATAGCAAAAGTCACCTTATCTTCCTCCTTACACTTACTAATCCGAAACACCGACTCAATCTTCTCAATCGACTGGCTTAATCCTACAGCACCTTCAGTTCCATTAAAAGGTAGAGGTTCACACTTCATGAACGTTACATAAGTACAGCCACCAACTTCAGGTGCATTAGTTTCAAGTCCTCCTACAATTCCTCCAGCATTAGCATTCACATTATTAGCATTCACATTTACATTAGTACCGCCGATTCCACTACCGCCAGCTCCACTACCGCCAACTCCACTACCACCAGCTCTACTACCACCAGCTCTACTACCGCCAGCTCCACTATCGCCAGCTCCACTACCGCCAGCTCCACTACCGCCAGCTTCATTTCTAGCATTTTCCATAAATTCAGTCATAGATGCGGTAACTTGCTCCGTAATAATCCTACGTACATCATCCTCAGTCACAGCCTTCTTGGGCGGCATAGTTCTATAATTTCACAATTTCAAAGTATTAAGCATTCACCCAACAAGGGATTCATATATTATGGATTGAATTCATAATCAAGATACAAATAAGGCACAATATGGAATTCAAGACAAGATACATATTTCATTCGATTTGAAACAAAAGCATTGTCTTAGTTACATCCCATATCAAAGTTCTAGCACTATATACACTCAAAATTCGTGCCAAGTCTACTACTAACAAGTCGGTTCAGTCAAAGCTACAAAAGTACAAAAGATACAAAGGTCACTACTAAATACAGACTGGTCTACTGAGAACCGCCAGATGGTCCATCATCCATCGTCTTCTGAATCTTTGTCGGACGATCACTAGACAGATCTTCAGCTGGGCGCTTACGGATCACTCCTCTTTCAACCATGTCAGCATAAAATCTACTATTCCAACCCACAGATATATTCAACTCCTTTTCAGCTTTCTCACGCATCGCACGAGCTACACTCAACTGAATCTTCATAGAATTCACCTTTTTCTTCATAGCAGCAAACTCGCCACTTTGTAACACCGATAACCTCCTAAAAGCCTCATTCAAACCACGTTCTACATCAGTCAAATCCAAACTAAGCAATTCCCGCTCTTTCTCTCCAACCTTAGTCTTCGACTCCAAATAAGCAACTTGAGTCTGAACAACACCTAATCCAATCTCCGTCATACTACTCTTAACACGGGAAGCATCTAGATCACATCTCAAGGCCCATGGTGCAAGACCATCAATGTGAGTAGCCTCTCGAGTACTAGACGACTCTCCTATCATACGTCTACGAGTAGCAATACCATCAGTACCATCAGGTTCATTGTCATCCTCATCCTCCTCTGATTCAGAATCAGATTCAGACGATTCAGACATTTCATCCCTAGGTAGCTCAACCTCAGAATCAGACAAATAAACTGGTGGGGGTAAAGGCTCGCCCTCTGGAACATCATAAGGATAAATAAGCTTGACTTCCTCATCATCATCAACCTCAACATCTATACCTACATCCTCCTCGACATCCTCGTCGTCAATCTCATCATCTAAATTATCTATCCCAATCTCCTCATCATTCTCAATATCCACATTATCAATCCCATTCTCTACCATATCAACCTGAGGGACAATCTGATCTCCTAGTCCTAACTCGGGCTCGGGATCCTCAAATGGTTCCTCCTCATCATCCATATAATAATCTACTATTTCTAAATAAGGATCATCGTCTACATTAGGTTCGGGAATAGCATGGTTTTCTACAGGAATATTAGGGTCAGCCATGACAATCTGCATATATATATATATCTCGTATTAGGATAACATACTAGTTAAACAATTACATAATGAAACCATGATATATACATATATATAAATTAAATTATATATATCACAATATATATCTTGTCAATGGGGTTTGTTGGTAACGTCGGAGATCTCTGACACCGTTATAGTCAAAAGATTTTTCAAATATTTACTCAAATGTTCATGGTTAAAAGATTTTGAAAAGTTTTGTTCAAAACCTTGGTTTTTAAAATCTTTTGTTCTCTATAAGGAGAGCTCTGGTACCAAACTGTAACACTCTCAATTTTCGTATCGGTACAGCGGAAGGGTCTTTTAGAGTGTTACGGGATAGCACAATAACTCCAATCATAGACAACACATAAAAATGGTTGTTCAAGGCTCAACATACATTCATTCGATAAAAAGTTTTAAAGTGTACAACATGTCCCAAATTATACAGGTCATTTAGTTTACAAAACATAAATCGAATGAACATTTTTAATATTATGTGGGCCATCAGAATCGATCTCCATCCGGATTACCTTCAAGCACCTGAGATAAAAACATACAAAAATCATATTGTTGGAAACTCACTTTATGTGACGACATTTAAGAATTCCCGTTAGTTATCATAGTCACGCACATTTAGACTAGACTATGCTCGTTGTAAAGTTTAGGTTGTGTGCGTGACTATATATACCCCTCCTTAGCTTCCAAGGAGGGGTGTTGATTGTCATTTGTTCATTTGGGAATACATTACATTTTCACTCTCAACCTCTCTTCTCTCTCTCTAAGCCATCAATGGTTTCCACCACCATTTACCACCACATTAGACCACCGGATCCATTTTAGCAATCCTACATTTGGCATCAGAGCCACGGTTCCATCCTTGGATCGTGTTTATATATTTGATTTGGTGGTTTAATTCTTTCTTTGTGTCTTGTTATAATATTTCTGTCCATTGTTAAAATTTTTTTTTGGGTCACGTCTTATTATTTTGTTCAATTGTCCAAATAGTAGTAGGTCTTGGGTCTTATCATATTTATGTGTCTCGGTTTCATCAATCTTCTTGGTCAAAGTCTTATCAAATTTGGTCACTCTTTCTGGGTTTATGTCTTTCTTGTTTATGTAGTTAGAAAAGGACAAAATGTGCAGATCCACTATTTTCGGGTCCTTCAAAACCCTTTTCAGATTGGGTTTCCGACAGCTTATTCAGATTGACATTCAGATTGGGTTTCAGATTGGGTTTCCGATTGGATTCTCAGATTAAACATTCAGATTGACATTCAGATTGACATTCGGATTGGTTATTCGGATTGGGGTGATTGTTTGATTTCGATGACAGACTCACAAATTAAATCATTCCGATGAGACACTTTCAAAACTATTCCGATGGGATTTATTCAAATCATTCCGATGGACTATTTAGACAATATTCTGATGGGATTTTTTTTAACATTCAATGGACCATGTTAACTCAGTATTTACCCATCACAACCAAATATTTTAACAAATTTTGTGACCAAAACCAACCCATCGTCTAAACCAACCGAGTCAACTCGGTAATTACCGAGTTGACTCAGTTAAACTCACTGAGTCGACCAAATCATTCCACCTTATTACTCCTCACCCAAAATCTTCATCTCGTATCAACACCAACTCAAAACCCGACTCAATTATTTCCCTTCGTCATCTAAATTCATCTTCCTTTTTTCTCTAGACTCGACTTAATTGACTAAATATGATTTCAGTTTTGTTCTATTTTTACAAATCTATTTAGATCGTGTAGAATTAGAACCAATTACATCATTAATCAATGTGATGGCTCAACCTGCCTTAATATTCGAAATTAAATATTTGATTTATAACAAGTTTGTTACAATCAATATTTTTTTCGATTCACATATCAAAATCGACATGCAAGCAATAATCGAATCTTACCCGAGACCCTTTGATGGATCTTTAAGTCTTGTGCTTTAACTTTCGTATCTGGTTTCTTATCAATTATTCAAGTGCTTTGATAGTTTTCGAATACCTTATATTATCAGTGCTACGGACTTGCTAGATGGGTTTGATTCTGTGAATGATTTTGCTGCGTTTGATGGAGAGATTAGGAGAGTTAGATGGGGCGATATGTTTTTTTGGTTGAGATTGAGAGGGATTTGTGAGGGGACGAAGGTTTCTATGTAGTTTGAGTTGTTGGTTTCTGATGTTTTTGATGGGACGGAGGATTCGAGGTGAGGGGTGGGAGAGAATGGATGATGGGGGCGCAGAAGTTATGAGTGAAATTAGGTATATAATACCTAAATTTAGGGTGAGAGGGTTGGACCGGGTTTCACAATGGGTGATGGGCCATGGAACTCGTGTACTCATTTTGGGCCTGGGTTAATTTGATAAACATTGGCTATGGTTAATTTGGATTGGGCCGTATATTTTTACTCATATACACAAATTTTTTGTTTCAAAATTTTTATTTTGAATAAAATTTTGTGTCTAATGATATACTTCGGTCGTCATCGAGTCGAGACAAAAAGTGACGAGACATTGTTAAGGAGAATGGATGCTCAAACAAACAAGTTCCTTTTTTTGAATTTGTAGTTTTTTTGTTGCATTTGTGGTTCTTTAATTTTTTATTGACACTGATTGGGTGACGAAAAATGTGACGCGACAAAATGAAGTGACAAAATGTGACAAGAATTTATTTTGACGAGACCAAGAAAAATAGGCGATTTTTTAGTGGCTACAGATTTTGTTTGATCGGGTATTAATTACGTGACGTTGAAGACGGATTTTTTCGAAGGCGTGTATTTATTTTATCTTTTAGTAGATAACTTGCTCGTGCTTAATCCTAGAATGAAGACTTGGTTATCTGGTTTCCGGGTTCGGGGTGGATGGTTGATGACTCGGATAACTATCACTTAAAGGGGTTACATTGTTGTACTCAGTGTCACGCGCTTAGTCGACGTGGATAATTTCAAGAGGTGTTGTGCTTATAGACTTCTTCAGTGATGCATTGAGTACTTAGAGATTTCTCCACCGTTCTTCATTCAACAATAGTGCAAGCTTAAGTCACAAGATCGAAGGATTTTTATTCAGCTTCACGTTTGATGTATGTGGTTCATTCTTTCAGTGGTCACTTCAAATTGCTTTCACGTGGGATGGTAAAGGTGGCCATGGAGAGTTTATGAGAAGAGATTTTCGATCAACAGCTGATTCTCACAAAATATATAATTCAGCTTATTTATTATTCTCACGAGATTTCAGGATCATGTGCGTACAAATTATTGATGGTTCCGAGTTTCGAAACCATCAAGGGGGAAGAAGAAGACACATTGAACGCACAACGAGTACACGTGATGAACTTCATACCTTCTTTTGATTTGAAGATATTCCGGGATGACATTTGTCATAGCCGCAGAGAAAATCAGTGTTTTAACTCGTGTCGTTATCAATCTCCAAACGGTACACTACTGATTCAAGGTTTAATTGTTTGATTGTTGCAATTAAACATCATCATTATCCTATATGCATTCCTGGGACTTAATTGACTCTGGTGCATCTCCGGAAGAAGATATGTGCATTTCCGGGACTTGATTGACTCTGGTGTTACGATGTCAACTTCATGAATGGGATAAAGTGTCCACTTCAGTATTTGAGCTTCATAATTGGGATTGATTTACCTTCTTCAACTATGTGGGGGAAGAAGTGTCTTGATTCTTTCTGGTATGCATAACTTGAACTCTCAGGGGGAAGAAAAATTCAGAAGAATTATTCAAGCGTGAGAAGAAAAGTTGTTGATCTACTTGGTGTGCCCCAAACTTTCAATCCCTCTCAGCAACATTATCATGTTATATGATGGGATTTGCTAGTTAGATTCCGCTGTGCGCTTAATCATTCTAAGCTTTATTGAAAGCTTTGAAGTTGCTTATGAGGATTGTTGGTTTAGGGGGAAGCTATTTAAAAATGCTTCTACATCAAGTTTACGTGGCATGAATTAGGGGGAAGCTAATTCAGAAGCTTCTCCTTAACCAGAAGTGTATGGGTTACTTAGCTCGTGCCGTTACAGTATTTCTACTACAAGTTAAAGATGAGTCGTTTTGAAGACGAAGGCCTCAGAAGACTTCATCAGCATTGGATGCTTCAAGAAAGCTCTTATTCTTAATCATTTTGTACTTGTTAGGAAGAATATTGTAAGGAATTCTACACGTCGTCCCATGGGGGAAGATTGTTGGAAACTCACTTTATGTGACGACATTTAAGAATTCCCGTTAGTTATCATAGTCACGCACATTTAGACTAGACTAGGCTCGTTGTAAAGTTTAGGTTGTGTGCGTGACTATATATACCCCTCCTTAGCTTCCAAGGAGGGGTGTTGATTGTCATTTGTTTTGGGAATACATTACATTTTCACTCTCAACCTCTCTTATCTCTCTCTAAGCCATCAATGGCTTCCACCACCATTTACCACCACATTAGACCACCGGATCCATTTTAGCAATCCTACACATATCAGCGAATGCCGAGTGAATTCATAGAGTTTAGTAAAACCGTTATATAAAACAATCGTTAAAATCAGAACACAAGTATAATATCAGAAGTAAGTCCTCGTATTGCTAGTCAGGCAATATATAAATCAAGCATACATCTTAAACCGTCCATGAGACCGTAGCCTCAATATTACCATTATAGGTAATATTATTATCGTTATTGTATTATATATAGGATACATAATGGATTATTATTAGCCGCATGACATTGTTACCTTACTGTGAAAACAGCGGGCCGCGAAACCGACAAACAATTTCACCATCTAAGTTAGCGTGTCGTCACAAAAATCACACTATGTAATCTTCTCATACATAAATTCGCTTACCAATCAATGTGGTTCGACGGGGATCAACCGTCAAGGCGCGAACTGGGGTGATCGTCCCCAAATAGTACTATCATATGCATAAGCGTCTACCAAATCCCGGTAGTTCACAATTCATGCTAATGGGACTTTAAGTGACATAACCTAACCACTAATAATCCTTTTTGTCTCGTTTATAGGGTCATAGCATCATTCGGGTCCATATCATTAAGCATACCATCGGGACTACTTGTGTTCTATTTTTATAAAAATCTAGCATGTTATCTCCCTCGCGGGTTTACAAATCATTTTATAAAACATTTAAAAGAGTGTGAGGCTATGAACTCACGTTGATAATGAAAGGCGGATTATCGGCTACGGGCGTGCTTCTGTCACGGAAACCTATATAAATAATAATCGGTCTTAGACTTTTGTCCAATGACTTTATCCAAATAACAATATACATATGATGATTTTTGTACATATGATGATGATCAAGTGGGTTTATATATCCTTGTTTACTCATTTTAGTGTTTACGTATTGGTAACTTTTTACTAGTTTACTAGTTTTACCTTTTTACCTATTTTAAGTCCAATAAGCTTATTATAAGTTCTTTAATTTGTTTTAATCCATTTTATACTTATATTATCAGTATTTACATTTTACATGTTGGGCCCAAATGGGTTAAGTCCAATAAGTTCTTTTTATAAGTGTTTAACTTATTTAGTCCAATTATTAGTCCAATATGCTTATTTAGCTCGTTAATGTCCGTATGTCCTATAGTTCGGGTTTTATCGGTTTTTACTTGTATTAGTTACTTATATATCAGTATATGACTTTTAAAAACTTTACATTAGACGGTTTTGATCGTCTAAGTTTTAATTAGCGAAAAACGTTAATTTTACGGTAATAGCCGAAAAAGTCGTAAAATCAAGTTTATAGTTTTTATAACTTATAAATATTATTCCACTACCATTTTTATAATTTATCCATTTATTAAACCTTATACATATTTATATAAATAAAATTCATAAGTTAGTGGGTTTTAATTTTACATTTTATACAATATAATTTTGAGTGCTTATAGAATAGTAATAAACATTAATTCTTCAAAATCTGATTTTTATTTTCATCTTCACCATTTTTATCATATATAGAGTTATACAATGAATTAGAAGCTCATTTTTGGATGGAATGATATTCATATTATGTGCTACATTTAACTTAGTTATAGCTACTGCTCATTTTAAGTTTATCTATGCTTAACAGTCCTTACAAAACAGCTTATTCAGATTAACACACTCATCTTGTTTTGATCATATCTCACTCATTATAATGATTCCATTGCATGGCCAACTCTCACATGTGTATGACATCTTGTACTTACTGTAAATGGATTCTACCATGCAAGTTTATCAGTTCAAGTTTTAGTTACATACTGTTTTTATACAGCCAACAAATTAATCATGATTTTAGCCTTGTTTCTTATAGTTATTAACCTTTTTAAGCATATTTATCAACACTTGATCCCCATACAACATTTTTATCATCATATATTCATCATATACATATACAACAAGAAAGAAAATATATTTGATCTTTACAAAAATAACAAGAGAAAATGGAGAGGATGATCTTCTTTACCAACCAAGAGTATATCTTGTTTTTGGAAGACAAGAAATTGATGAACACCAAAAGTAACTCCAAGATCATCAAACACCAAGAATATAAGTTGAGAAAGCACTAGGACACAAGCAAATCACCTCCTTTGTTGTTAAAATGGCCACCAAATGATCAAGGCTTCAAGGTAACTCCATGATAGAGCTAGATAACAAGTATTTTGTGGCTAAAAAAGATCAAGAAGGGGTGTTTGTTCTTTAAAAGTGGACGGCAATGGTGGTGATGTTGAGAGGATTTTTGGTTGATTTTTCATGTGTAAATGGTGGTATGTGAAGTGGTTGATGGTTTTAGCTAGTTTGGTAGCTTAAAGTGTAAGCTTAACTTACACTTGTAAGTTATAAGCTAACATGATGCCACATCCTTGATGTGGTGTCATGTGTGCCATCCCATGTGTGTTAGTGGGGTGGGATAATGTATTTTGTCCCACCTCACTAATTTACGGGTATTCCTTGATTCTAGTTTTCTCGATTTGCGTGCCCTCGGGTCGTTTCACGAAAAACGTTTTTATAAATTATGAATCAACGTCACAAAACGAATCCAATAAAAATTGTCTCATCAAAAACGGAGTTCAAAAACGTAAATACGTAATCCTAAGGTTTCCAGTTTAGTCGTAAAGGACGCTAAATTATGCACGTAAGCCCAAATTTAAATCCGTCAATTGTGTGTTCATCAACCAACACAAAAATAAGTTTCAAAATATTATACGAGAAAATAATTCACTACCTAAAAATGTTAGATTGTCAGAATTTAGGACTCGGTTTAGGTTTTCCCTCCAAAAATACATTCAAACACTTTCCCTCCCATTTTTAAACTTAAGATCAGTACTAGTATATATTTTGAGATATTTCTAAGTAGGTGATGCACCTACTTGTGTGCTACACATCACCATTCCAATCTATATCTTGCCGTGACATGTTTTAGCCACAAAACCAAGATTAACATGAACCTAGCTCCTACAAACGTGCATAGACCTTCCCTAGGAACCCTCACTCACTAAGCTATGTAAGATTACACATTTACCCCTTTAACTTGGAACCTAAGTGTTGGAAATACTATAAATAGAGGCGAATAGGCATTGTTAGAAATTGCACCCCGTTTCCTTATAATATCCTACCCATTCTTCATTTCCACTTCTATATACGTCCAAGGACATGTCCCAAGACCAGAAACCAGGTCTAGAAGGTATCCATTGAAGCTATTGAAGCTTTGATAGCAAGTAGTGTTCATAGGAAGCCATTATGAGCCATATTGGAGCATCCTAGGTAATTTATATGTTAGCTATGCTTTGTGTAACACCCCACTTTGATAAGTGGACCGTTATGTGTAATTATGGCGTGTCATCAAAGCGTGCAAGGTAATGTGTAGTAAAATATACATGACCATAGAGAATACCGGAATCAAAGATCGGTTACCAAAATAAGCCCAAAACATAAATAAAGTAAATGAAATGAATGAAAGACTAAACAAGCGTAAGTATATGAAGGCAAAAAGAGAAGAATTCTATGGTAGCTTCCATCCTATGCACGTCCTCCAAATGCTCGAGTATGTCCTTGGGTACCTGCCGTTTTGGGACATGGAAAGGAAAATAACAGCTGAGCATAACGCTCAATGCACGGATATATGACATAGTATGATTGGTTGAAACATAAATAAGACTAATAGCAGCGGAAATGTATAAGTCCTAGAAAACCTAGTTGTCTGTCATGTTAACTGGTTTTAGTTCTGAAAACATAGCTTATGTTTACTTACGAAATCTGTATTAGTTAATGTACCAAAAGCCAATATAGGCCATGAGGTCAACAACGTGCAAGAATACTTGGAGGGGATACCTCATCATGCAATTAGAGGGGTTGCCTCTAATTAACTGGTAAGTGGGTAGGAGGGATCAGCTCTTTGTGAAGGATGCAAGGCACACACCACATTCACCATGAAATCCTTACTGAAACATGTAACTAGGATGCACCCATACGCCCCACATGATAATATAATAATATAATGGCCAAATAATTGGAAAGGGACGCCACGAGCTATCACTCCGCCGTGGTGAAGTCATAACACTAGTGCCTCTAGTGTTATGGTTATGGTACCTCTATAACTAGATGAAACTGGTCATGCATGTATATGGATAAGGTAAGTAATAAACATAAGCATTTAATCCGTAACTACTGGGGAAACCAGTTGGCTGCATACGAGAAATCCTAATGTAGGAAGAGATTGTCCTTATTGAAGGATGGGAAATCCGTACCTTATGTCTAGTGAACGAAGTAGACGAACGGAAGAGAGTCCTACTTCGATCTCAGTAATGCTACATAAATAATATACGTGTATAAGTATTCTGATTACTGTGTACGTAACTGGTTTTATATCATGTCTTAGCTTGTTTTATATGTTCATGTCTTGTTTTACTGATTTTATCGTTATGCTGTGTTTATCATGTATTCTGGATATTCTGATTAAGTATTACTTGTATTTTTGGTATTATTATACTTGTTGTGTAATAATAAGTAACTTTCTAAAAATAAAAGGTTTCCTAAAATAGAAAGTTTCCAAAAAAAAAAGTTTCCAAAAATAGAAAGTTTCCAAAAATACATTAACTGCTTAAAATAGATAAGTTTCTAAAAATAGAAAGTTTCTAAAATTAGTAAGTTTCCTTAAATAGAAAGTTTCCAAAAATAGAAATAAGCTGGATTATTAAGCTAATACGATAAGCTTAAGTTTTTACTAATTAAATATACTAAGTCATGTGATTAATGGTATAGTTTATTAATTATAACATGTTAATTAAATAAACTATATGTTATACGATTTAATTAAATATAATCATGATTTAATTAATTAAAGTGTATATAATACTTAGGTTAAAACATGTATTAGTATTTATATTAATATAACCTAAGTCATGGAAATTAATTAATTATATGACATGTTTTAATAATTAATTAATTATTATAGTCTAATTTACATAAATAAATACTTAGGTTAAAATCATGTATTATTAATTATTAATAATAAACCTAAGTCCATGTTTTAATTAAATTAATTATATTCCATGTTAAATTAATTTAATTAACTTGTAAACTAAATGTACTTGTAAAATTAATTAGGCTGTAAAAATAATAATGAACCGAACCCGTGTATTAAACATGTCGTAAACCGGACCCGTGAAACCCGTGAACCGGTCCGAACCAAACACCCTCTAAAACAGTGGCAAACTGGCGTGAACCGGTTGCCACTGCCTTTGTTAAACTGCCACCGGCTGCGCTGGTGGTGTCCCCTGCTTATCGTCTAGCCGCTGACCATAAGGTTCCCACCGGCAGTTGCCGGGGATTCCCCCTGCGCTGCTGCGTGTTTCCCCTGCCTGACCAAACCAGCCACCGGCTGGGCCGGTGGTGTTGGTTTTTGTGGCTGCCGAGAACCAATCAAACCACAAGGATACCCCGACGCATGTCGGGGTCCCTTGTACCTGCTACCGACCGAGACCACAACACCACCGAGACCTATTTCTCGGTTGGCGAGCGAACCAACGACGCTGAGAGCCTTGTGGCTCTCGGTTTGTGTGGCGGCCGAGGCAAACAACCCGAAAACATCCTTAATTTTACCCCACCATGATAATTAACATGTGTTTTGTAGATTTGTAAATCTATGCTTATGTTTTTAGAGAGAGAAAGAGATAGAAAGATGGTGGATTTCACACTTCTAGAGAGAGAAAGTTAAGAACAACTATGTGTAAAATAATGAAAACCACACCCTCTCCATCAAAGGAGAGGGTTTATATACCCAAGCCCTTGTCATGGGCTTGGGCTTACATTTTGGGCCGGCCTACACATGTTGTAGGCTAGGCTTGTTCTTGTTAAATAAGTAAATAAAGTTAACTAAACTACGAGCTATTACATGGACTATTAATGGAGTGACCGATCCTTCTTAATACGTAAAACGTATTTCCAACAATCTCCCCCTAAGGGAGGTCACTCCAAACAAGGGTGTTACCCAAGTTACAATAATAAGAAAAACCTAGCATACTATGCTTGTCTTGAGCTCGTAGTCTTCGTCTTTCTTTTTCTTTTTCTTTTCTGGTGAACATGCTGATGTGATCTTTGATATCAATCTTGAGCATTAATCTCTTGCCTTGATCTTGTGCATCCATCACTTGTGATCTTCGCTTCTTCGTGACCTCACGTCCCACATACTTATACCTTTGTAATTCTTGAAAGCTTCAGAGTTTGATACAGCGGAAGACTTCACTTTTAGGCTTTCTTGAATTAGATGAGGTATTAAGTGCATAAAGTATAAGCATGCGGGGACGACTTCTTCTTGGATCCCGCAACGCCACCGTCTTCAAATGCCGCAACATAAGTAGACACGAACGAAATGGCTTTGAACATTTCATTCTAATTCGGTAGCATTTTACCTCCGGTCGGTGAAGACCGTTGGACGATATTAGATATCGTACCCGTGACGGATAGTTTCAATTAAGTAACTTCCTGACAGGATTTCGCGGGTAAACCCGTTCTCTTTACTCGACCGTCCAAAGCTGACTGCGAACATAAAGAGTGAATCATTTGGATAATAATATCCGCATGATTTGAAGCCGTCAATTCATGTTCCTGGAACAAGTGAAATTCAATTAAGAACCGCACCATCGTTGCTTTCCAGTTGTCATGAGCTTGATTCGTATAGAATCTTGCAAGTTACCTACCAAGTGCTGTTTGAGGTTAACACTAGAAGGATTTCCACTCATCACCGTGAACACAAAGGTATCACTCTGAGTGTTCTGGCAAGATCACTGAGATATTGCGTAGAGGCCTGGAACGTGTTTAAATTCAGTTAAGAATTAAACAGCTGTTGCTTTCCAGTTATCACAAGTTTGATTCATAAAGAATCACACAAGTCACCTACCATGAGCTTTTTGATGTTCGCTCAAGAAGGATTTCCATCTTCATTGTAAATACTTTCGTATTACTCGGATGTTCAGGCAAGATCATGAAGATATTGCGTAGGACTCTTAAGATCTTTCTTACTTTTCACAGTGTGTGAAGAAGCAAGGAAATATGAAAGTGTGTCCTAATGAGATATTTGTTGATCTCAAATGGCTCTAGACTCGATCGTGCACTTTGAATTTTAGTGATCGGAGGCTGGAGAGGAGTGCCACCTTTTCAATACCAATTTACTCGGAGTGAATAAATCAATAGATAACGTGTTGTCTCCGTGTGATTAAAACAAATACCTTTTGAGAGATATCTGAGTTAGCTGGGATGGGTTGTGCATTGCATCACTGGGTCCATGATGTCTGTCTTCAATATCAAGAATCATTAAAATGATCTCAATAGCATATGTGTTGACCCGGTTTCTGCCTAAAGTTGTAAGGAGGGCTTCTTTCTTTACACCCTTTATCTTTACAATTCTTTTTCATTCTTCAACCCCTTCAATGCTTACCAATACATCATAACTAGCACCTTGTTGTGATTGTTCCAGTGCTAACTTAAGTACTTGGTCGGCATTCAGCTACGTTCACATTCTTTCTCCACCTTTCCTAAGGACTACTATTTCTAGCTATGGAATGTCCTTGGGAAGATTCCTCCGGTTCTGGAAGAATCATAGGACTTAACCTATCCTACCATCCTTATGTCACCACAATCTTCATCGTCGTGAAATAAATGAGGTTTGGGTAAGTATATGTCACCATGAAAATCCATTTTGATATAGCAAATCCATTTTGCTCCCCCTTAACATATGCCACGATATTCGAAAACATTTCGCATATGTCGGGATGAGCCAGCACATTAAGTCAAACCGTTTGTGATAATATCCCATATTAAATCACATTTTCTCCCCCATATTAAAAATATTAACCCAATCGATGTTTTTAATATCAATTGATTTAATGAAGTTTTAACAAAGTTTTTGGGAAGAAAAATGCAAGTCCGTTTTATCTTCATGATTCCAAATATATGAGATATGATACCGATTTGTAACATGATCACATATTCACCATATTAGAAAAGAATTGACAAGGTTGGACCTGATTGATGAGAACATCATATGATAAGATCAAATGGTTCTTGTCAGCATATGTTGGTCGCCTCGTCACGTCTGAAGTCATCTCTTGACACCACATGTACGATTGGTATTGTTGTCTTGACACCAACTTGTGAACTTGGCACGTTCGGCATCGAAGATTCTGAATGCTTGACAATTGCTCCCCCTCAATTGTTGACCCGTGTTCTACCGAAAGAGCTGTAGTCGTCATTTGAGTAGTCGCATCGTCGAGTATGTAGATACCAATTGTAGATAGCAATGGTTGTAGAGATGATAGCTTCATAAAAACAAGACTTCTCTTGTTTTAACAAATAAATGCACTGAGGCGTACATATATTCGTGTTAGATTGTGTTATTACGTAAACACAATCCCTTACATGGTTATAAAGTAAACCATGCCCGAGAAAATTAATTCCCGTTGTTGAGTCAAAGCTTTCATAAGAAATACTTGACTTTAATATGAAAACCGGGTTGCAGTCTGAAATAACTACAAGCCATTTTGGCATGTTTTATGAAATATTTACAACTTTTGTACGAACTCTATTTATGGCGCCGTGTCAATATTAATCAACATTTCTAAAGCCGTAAATATTATCGTACCAAAAGACATGCCTTTGAAAAATAAAGTAAAAATATTTTTGGATTTTTATGAATTTTTCAATTTTTATGGTTTTTATATGGTTTTATATTTTTGTATTTTGCTTTTGTGGATAATAATATAAACAATATATACAGATGATCACCAAGGATACGGAGAATAGTTTTACCAAGACTATTCTTTCGCTTCATCTGCTAGTTCCTTTAGAGTCTCAGGCGAGAAGGTTCTCATTCCTAGCTTGTCGGCCAAAAATTCAATTCGAGCGCGATCTAAAGCCTTCGTGAAAATATCCGCCAATTGATACTCAGATCGGACAAAGTAAAGCTCGATTACTCCATTTTCCACTTGCTCCTTGATGAAGTGGTAGCGAATGTCAATATGTTTCGACCGGGAGAATTGAACGTTGTTGCAGCATAAGGCAATTGCACTCTTGTTGTCACAGTACATCGGAATCTTGTTGAAACCTAAACCATAGTCGGTTAATTGCGATCTCATCCAAAGAATTTGAGCACAGCAACCGGACATAGCTATGTATTCTGCTTCCGTACTTGAAATTGCAGCGCTTTTCTGCCTTTTCGATGCCCAACTGATTAGTCGATCTCCTAGTAGTTGCAAAGTTCCACTCGTGCTACGCCTTGTATCTTGACAACCCGCGTGATCCGCATCTGCATATGCCATTAGTGCAATAGAAGAGTCCTTCGAATACCAAAGTCCCCGATTAATGGTTCCTTTAAGATATCGAAAGATCCTTTTAACAGTAGCTAAGTGTAAGTCAGTAGGCCTAGTTTGATACCTGGCACACATACATATAGCAAACTGAAGATCAGGTCGACTGGCTGTGATATACAGAAGAGTACCAATCATTCCACGATAAAGTGTCGGGTCAACGGCAACTCCATGTGGATCTGCATCAGGCTTAGTTTTCTCCACCATTGGAGTGTCCACGGGGTCGCAAGATTCCATCTTATATTTCTTAAGCGATTCAAGGGCATACTTGGATTGATTGATAAAGATGCCTCTGGGACTCTGAGATATCTGAAGACCTAAGAAGAATGATACCTTGCCCATCATTGACATCTTAAACTTGGAAGACATGAGTGTCCCAAACTCATCCGATAAGGTTTGGGTCGAGGCTGCAAATATAATATCATCAACATATATTTGTACCATAATCATATCTTTACCTCGTTTCTGAATGAACAGCGTGGGATCCACCTTGCCTTTTGCGAAGCCTTGAGTAATGAGGAATTGTGACAAAAGATCATACCATGCGCGAGGAGCTTGCTTCAACCCATAGAGAGCCTTCTTAAGCTTGTACACATGATTAGGATAATTAGGATTCACAAAACCATCCGGTTGTTGAACATAGACTTCTTCCTTGATTTCACCATTAAGAAATGCCGTCTTCACATCCATCTGATAGACGATCATATTCATATGGGCTGCATAAGCGAGGAATAGTCTAATGGCTTCCAAACGAGCAACAGGTGCAAAGGATTCCATAAAGTCGACGCCCAATAATTGCTTGTATCCACGAGCTACTAGTCGAGCTTTGTTTTTCAATATTCCGCCTAACTCATCGAGTTTCACCTTGTAAACCCATTTCAACGTGAGTAACTGCACTTGATCCGGGCATGGGACAAGTTCCCAAACATCAAGACGTATGAATTCGTTAAGTTCTTCTTGCATAGCTTCTATCTAACAGGATTGAGTAAAAGCTTCTTTCCATGTCTTAGGTTCAACTTCAGTGAGAAAAGCATCAAAGTGACAAAACATTGCACTTTCTTGTAACTGACTTCGTGTGGATACCGGACGATTAGGGTCACCAATAATAGAATCTATAGGATGATCCTTTGTCCACTTGCTGTCATGTTCACGAATCCGTGGATTGGAGTAAACTGTAGAAGGAGCTTCCTCTGAGGTGGACGACCCGGCTTGATTAAGGTCGGGAATAGATACACCAAAGAATGGGAGTTCACGCATTTGAGCGAATTCCAAATCGTGATCATCGTCATCCTCTTCATCATCAATAGGCATGACATGGGTAGTTGTTACTTGTGTTGGTTGAGAATTACTCGTTGTTGGTATATCTTGACCAATTGTAGGTGCAGATGTATCAGATTGTGCTACGGTTGCTGGAGCGACAACTTCGGTTACCGGAGCTATTACCTCAGGTTCTGGAGCAACAATAGTTGGAGGAGTAAAGAATTCATCAGAGGAGTAAAGAATTCATCAAAGAACGGTTGAAACAACGTATCCCATTCAGTCCTAGTAGGTGGTATAAATGATGAAGTAGGGTTGTTTGGGACAAGACCAGAACTAATATTACTGGGTCTCATTTCATGAAGTGCGGGTTCAGAGCTGCTTTGCTCAGAAGCCATTGCTGTCAGCTCATCAAAATCAACATTCATAGTTTCTATGATCTTGCGAGAGTTACGATTGTAGATTCGGTATGCCTTCTTTGCGGGTGCGTAACCAATGAAAATACCAATATCAGCCTTTGGTTGAAGTTTTCCCAAATTGTCACCATCATTATTTGGATAGCAAAGAGAACCAAATACATGAAGATATGATAAATCTGGTACTTTTCCATGGAGAAGCTCATAAGGTGTTTTACCATGGCGTTTACGAATTAGTGACCGGTTTTGGGTGTACACTGCTGTAGATACTGCTTCTGCCCATAAAAACAATGGAGCCTTTGCGTAAATTAACATCGTTCGAGCAGCTTCCATAAGTGTGCGATTTCGCCTTTCAACGACACCGTTTTGTTGTGGAGTGCGTGCAACGGATGTTTCATGAGATATGCCAACTTCTTCATAATAATCACGCAAAATTTGATTCACAAATTCGGTTCCATTATCTGTACGAATGCGTCGGACAGTAGTGTTGAGACGCACTTGAATCATCTTGAGAAATCTGATGATGAATTTAGGTGCCTCATTTTTTGCTTTAAGAAATTTCACCCATGTAAACCGAGAGTAATCATCGACAATGACGAGGATGTACTTTTTGCCACTAAGACTTTCAACACGCATTGGCCCACAAAGATCCATATGCAACAGATAAAGTTTCTCTTGGTTGGTGTCTTCAGTCTTGGGTTTGTAAGACTTCTTAGTGCTTTTCCCCATTGTACACGCGGAACACAAATGATCCTTGTGAAATGATAGTTTAGGAAGACCACGAACAAGTTCGTTTTTCGCCAAGTGATTAATAGCGTCAAAGTTAAGATGAGATAACCGTCGATGCCATAACCATGACTTAGTCTTCGATGCTTTGGAGAGAAGACATACGGGAGAAGCGGCCATCATGTCTTGTAGAGACAAAGTATACAAATTATTCCCTCGAGTACCTTTCAATAAATCAACCCCTTCCAAATTACGAATGAAGCATGTATGCTCTCGAAAAGCAACTTCCAGGTTTGCATCACAAAATTGTCCCACAGAAAATAAGTTGTGACCAAGACCTTCCACGTAATACACTCTTGAAATTATAACATTCCCAATATGATATTCACCATAACCCATTATCTTTGCAATATGATCATTTCCAAATCTAACCGTACCAAGAAACTTGCTGACAAAATTTCTGAGCTGAGAGCGATCTCCTGTCATATGCTTAGAGCAACCAGAGTCCAAATACCAGAGAACAATTTGGACCACCTGTTTTCAACAACAACAGTAGACAATGCATTGGAAACTATTGGTTCCGGAGTGTTAGCAGATACAGATATAGAATTATCAGAATTGCTAACATTTTTGAGACCCTTAGATTTCCTGCGTTTTCTAATGATAGTTTTAGCACTAACAGGTTTTACTGTTCCAACTTTCTTAGGTTTTGGATTATTTGCGGGCACTACAGTGGGAGTAGACCTATTTAAAGGGCACTTTGTTCCTACAGTAGTGTTGGTGTTCCTAGTTAAAGGACACGCTTGTGTTTTGGTAGCCTTGTTACTCCTAGTTAAAGGGCACGCTTTCTTCGCTTTAGTGGGAGTGATCCTAGTCAAAGGGCACGTATTTCCTACTATAGTGAAAGTTCTACCAGTGGGGCGCCACATCCAACCAACTTGGGTTAACACTTTCCCAGTCGGTTTCCATTCTAATCCATTTTTCCGGGCATGCATCTCATTCACATGGTCAATAAGGCAAGAATCATGACGACTAGAAAACATACATTCATTGCAATTCCAACATTTTAAATTAGAATTCACAGTAGTTTTAGAACGCTGCACAACCGCAGAGCCTTTAGGTTTAGCTACATGATTCTTTTTATTCAAAACAGAAATAACATTCCTAGGATGGGCTTCTACTTTCTTCTTCACTTGACTACTAGATGGGGGCAAGATCCTATCATTCTTCTTGTTTCTTTTAAGCTTAGATCTTTGAGCCTTAGTAGTGGTGCTTACTCCTGTAGAAGGCAACACGGGAATATTAGAAGCTGGTTTTGATTCCGCCTTATCTTTAGTGACCAAAGTTTGAGATGATTTAGTCCTAGGGCCCTTGTTAAGTGGTGTGACGGCAATAAGGGTTCTTTTGATTGCACTAGAGGACGATGCTGAGATAGTGGCTGCGTCATCCACAACATTCTTACCTTTTAGAGTTCGAAGTGTTTCCTTTAACTCAGCCAAGACCAGATTCTTATCACAAATTTGTTCCCTCAAATCAGATATTTCCACCGACTTTCGATTCAATTGTTCAATCAATGATTGATTCTGTGCAGTGGTATCAACACATGCGGGCTGTACTGAATCGAAGAATCGTGTATTTTTCTGTTTTAAGTTATCAACTTTGGACAAAATCTTGGAAACTTGATTGTCTAGATCAAGTCTAAAACTCTCAGCGGCCTCAAGTACGTTCACACAGTTAAGCTCCTTAGATTTCTCTATTTCTATCGGCAAAGAGTTAGCAACTTTGTCACTTGGCTGACGCTGTTTTGATTGTAAATTCAATCGAAAATTGTTTTCAAAATTTGCATCATCGATATTAACACCTTCGAATGACGTTTCAAAGATTTCTTGAATAAATTGTTGCTTGCATTCAAGCGAAATACAATGTGTTTGAATCTCATCAAAACGTTTTGAAAGCGAAGAATATGAATCTTGAAGCTTTAAAAATTCAGCGTCAGATTCGTGACAAGTACTATCTACCACAGTATCCACAGATTCAACATTATGCACAATAGAATCATTATCAACACTTGTATTCACACAGACAGAAACTATATCATGAGACATCACTTGATTCAGAAGCAGATCATTCTGGCGTGAAACCCGTTCTATTTCAAGTAAACTGTTTTTATAAGCATCTTCCATTTCATTGAAAACACGTCTAACTTCTTCTATTTCCAAAAACAAATCTTGATCAATATTACGAACACAAGCTTTAACATTCTTTACAAACGGAACAATTTCATCTCGAAACGCAGCTCTAGTGTGCTTAAAGTTCCATTCACCTTCCGTTATGGCTGTGGCCGTCGTACGTTCCAAAATGACCTTGTCAAAATCGGCTAAGTGTTGGTGAACCGTATTTAAGTTAACGGACACCTTACTTACCGGTGGAATTAACTTCGTTAAATCCTTTTTGACGAGTGTAGGAGACGTACTAGGAAGGTTTTCATTTGACAAACTTTGGGGCACAAGAACTGTTAATTCTGCTAATTCCTTTTGTAAGCGAATGCGTGTCTTTTTCGAAAATTGATCTTTGTTATGTTGATCATAATCAATTGTATGGAATTTTGAAAGCATTTTAGAATGAGTTTCATCCCCAAGTGATTGTGTCTCCTCAGTATTACGAACAAAAGGTGCTTCTTTCGATTTTCCAATTATGGTCATATCATAAAGACCGGGAATATATTCCTGAGCTTGTTTTGCATAACCAGGATTAGGTGGTAAATCTTGAAGACGCTTAAGTTCGAATTCTATAAATGATTTAGTTAAAAGATGAACCTTTTCTGTGGAAGCGTATTGTTTTAAAAGCTGTTGTTCTTTAAATTTAAGAAGTTTGGTAGCATTAATTTCCGATTCAACCTTTTTAGACTCGAGAGTTTCGAAATCCATTTTAAGTTTCTGAAAATCATTGACAACCGACTCTTTTGCTTTTAATTCATTGGAAAGATTAGCTTTTAATGATTCTATTTCTTTCAAGTGTTCAATCTTTTCAAAACGAAATTGGTCAAATTCAGAACATGTTATTTTCTCTTCTTGAGGGACCATTTCAAAAGTTTTGACCTTTTCTTTATGCAACGCAAGCTCAGCAGTTAGGGTGGAATTCGTATCTATGGATTGTCTGAGGGCCATATGCATTTGATCAATAATATGTTTAGGCACCATGACCAAATCATGTTGAGCATAAGATTTCATACCCGTCGTAGCATTTGGTTGAGGTTCACTCAAATGTGTTGGATTGGGTACCACTTTATTTGAGTTACTAGTTCCCGAATGTTGTTCGAGGTTGTCATTTTCATGCCCAACTTGATGTTGGTTTTCATCAATATTATTAGATGTGGTTGGTACCTCACTGATGACATCAGAACCGTAGTGAGAGAGATTAGCAACAAGAGCAGCTTGAGCAGAGTGAATGTCATCACAATCCGAATCGTATGCATCAAGATCATCTGCTTGATAAGCTGCATTAGAAGTAGAAACGACTGCAATGCCTTCAGTATCTGCTGCCCATGGGTCTGCAAGAAATGCTAACTCCTCTGAATCCAAAATCTTCCCCTTAGACTGAGCATCAACCAAATACATCTTCTCACGAAACCATGCATCATCCCTCCTCCTTTTCGGCTGAGTGCATTCCCTAGCCATATGACCTTGTCCTCGGCAATTGTAGCAAGTCACAACCTTCTTAGGACCAATAGGACTCCCATTTCCACTAGCTTGAGAATTCACAGCTTGATTGTTCCCAGTCCTTGTAGGAGGTCCATATGAATTTTGCCTTCCCTGAATAGGTTGCACCATCACTTGACCATCTTGATCAGTGGCTTGTTGTCGAGGATTTGATGAGGTGCGGAGCTGATTGTTTGTTGGTGGAAATCCTCTAGTTGCAACAAGTTTTGACAAGTAGGCGGTGAGATGGTTTAAAACATCAGCTGGCGTATCATTTGGAGTAAAGACCGGTGCTTGGATTGGTGGAAGTTCATTAGAGTAGAAAGCTTGTGCTGGTTGTGCTTCAATTGGAAAATATCCTTGCTGAGGAGTATAGCCCAATGGAGAAGTGTTGGTTTGTGATGGTGATGTTTGATATGGTGGTTGCTGTTGAAAAGATTGTTGATGAACACTTTGTTGATATTCTTGTTGTGGCATCATTGGTGGTTGATAAGATGGTTGCTGATAGATGTGTGGTGGTGGCTGCTGCAAGTATGATGGTTGTTGATAAGTATAAGCCATGTTTTGTTGAGAAGCATACATTGCAAGTGGATCATGAATTTGAGGTGCAGACAACCGAGCCTCGATCACATGGCATTCGTGTTGTTGAAGAAAGGCTTGAAGTTGATCCACATTGGTGTTATGCAAGTCCTTAGCCAATTTAACATCCGTCACGTATTTTTTCCATTCTGAAGGAAGAGTGTTTAAATACTTGGTGTTCAATTGAAAGGTAGGAATTGTCATGCCATAGATATTGAGCTCATTCAACAATAGGGTAAATCTCAGATAGTAATCATTGAGAGTCTCCCCTGGCACATAGGCAAACTTATCAAAAGTATCATAAAGCTTACACTCTCGTTCTTGTTTAGTTAACGAGGTGCCTTGCATTAGAACCCGAATTCTATCCCATAAATCTTTGGCAACTTTATGTTTGCTGACGAGTTTGTAGACATCTGGAGGAAGGGCTTGAAGAATGATGTTTGTAGCATACTTATCACATTTATCTTGAATCTTCATATCTCCAGTCAACTCACCTGTTGTGCGAGGACGAGTGGTCGTACCTTCCGTCACAGTACCATAATCTAATGGTCCATTGAGCACTGATGCCCAAATTAGATGTCCATTCTCCTTGTTCAACATATAAAGTTCCATTCGGGAAGCCCATTCCTCATACATAGTCTTTACCAACAATGGTGGACGATTATCCGTACCCGAGAGGATGGACTTATCAGTAAGAGATGTATACTCCATTTCAATAAGTTAAGATTTACAAAGTTGATCGAACAATGAAATAAGGTTAAGTGTTTTTGTGTTGTTGTGAGTTATAATCGAGAAACAATGTTAAAATCCCCTAAAATATGTTCTCGATAAACCAAAAATTCCAAGTCAAAAATTCCCTAAAATATGTTCTCGAAATTTTTTTTTTTATGGAAAAAATTGTGATTATCGGAATGCCAGATCGAAATGTCAGATCGTAATACTAGATCGGAATGTCAGATCGTAAAACCAGATCGGAATGTCAGATCGTAACACCAGATCGGAATGTCAGATCGTAATACCAGATCGGAATATAGCCCTGTCGAAATGTTGTTGGTATCGGAATGTTCAGATCGCAAAGTGGCTGACAAAATTCGAGCAGAGTAACGACTTAAAATACTACCTTATACCCGTCGGAATCTCAGATCGCAATAGCTATCGGAATGATTCAGATCGGAATAAGTGATAAAAATCCCACGATCGCAATGTAGAAACCAAACCCTTTCCGATGGAAGGTTATTGCGATGGAAGCCCAAGTACAAATTGTACTTTCCGATGGATGTTTCTGCTTAAATTTCGGAATGATAGAACACAACCTTCTTGCACTTTTGATCCAAAAAATTTATGTTTTAATGAAAAACCAAGATACCAAGAACACTTTTAAGCACAAAATCCTATGTTGCACTACTTGATACTACGATCAAAGCAAAAAATTTTGAAGATTTCGGCAAAACACACTTATACTATACGAATTGTTTAGAAAACAATACGCAACACAAACACAAACCTATATTTCATCCCAAGCTCTTGATACCATTTGTAGATTTGTAAATCTATGCTTATGTTTTTAGAGAGAGAAAGAGATAGAAAGATGGTGGATTTCACACTTCTAGAGAGAGAAAGTTAAGAACAACTATGTGTAAAATAATGAAAACCACACCCTCTCCATCAAAGGAGAGGGTTTATATACCCAAGCCCTTGTCATGGGCTTGGGCTTACATTTTGGGCCGGCCTACACATGTTGTAGGCTAGGCTTGTTCTTGTTAAATAAGTAAATAAAGTTAACTAAACTACGAGCTATTACATGGACTATTAATGGAGTGACCGATCCTTCTTAATACGTAAAACGTATTTCCAACATGTTTAATCTTGTTTTTATTATTCCTATGATCATATGCTATTAATTAATAAAAAGAATTTAAAAAGAAATGTTTTTGGATTAACAAAACGCGTGGAACAAAAGGAGAACGATCACACGAACACCATGCTTGAATATCTTAACCAAACTCAACCCAACACCCCTTTATGGTGTAGTCTTGCCGGCGACCCAAGAGGGAGAAAAAGGAGGAGCTAGGGTTTTGTGATTTTTATTAATCTTCTGTAAAGTGAAAACATGTTTTCCCCTTTTTCTTATTTATTAAAATTTAAAGTGGGCTTGGCCCTTTTTCCTTGTCTTGCCGCGGGTAGGTGGGGCCCACAAGGGAAAACCCCATGTTATTCGTGTTCTAAAATATTACGTGTTCTCGTGTTCGTGTTTACGTGATTTATTTATTTAATGTTCGTGTTATAATATATATTTGTACGTAATCGTAATAATAGTTATGTAAATACATAATAATAGGTTCGTGATTATTTACGTTCATGATTTCATGTTCGTGATTATAATTATTTTTGATAATAATTATCGTGTATTCATATGCTTAAATACTTATCGTGTAATAACACGTACGTAATACTTGTAATTAACATTCGTGAAACGTAAACATGTTATAAAAGGAAAGTTTTAATCATGTACGTACGATTATAAGTGTATTGTTCATGGTAAAAGCATGCGGGTTTTACAACTCTTCCCCCTAAAAAGAATAATTCGTCCCCGAATTATAGATAACATAAACTGAAAGGGAAACATACCCGAAACAAACTGGAAGGGTATGTAAGATAATGAAATATGAAGGTGACATGGTAGAAGGGAACATGGAACGTGACATGGCTAAAAAGGACATGGAACGTGACGTGACTGAAGGAGTCTTTCTGAATTATGAAAGGATGAGAGGATAAAATCCGGATGGACTCGTCCGTTTCCAAGTGGCTTCCCTCTCGGAACGGTTCATCCACAAGATCTTGGCACAATGATAAATCTTGGTCCTCCTGACCTTGACTTGAAAACACGAAGAGTTCATGGTTATCAACGTAAGATAGATCCCCTGAATTTGATCGAGGGAATAAGAATTAACGTACAAGGGTAACTGAAACGTTATAATGCGAAATATCCCAACTAATTGATAATAGTACTGTCTTAGCAATGATACGCGAGACATACTGAAACGTAGTACGTGAAAAATTGTAAACGTGATATGTGAACAATTTTGAACGTGGGAGATATGGTGAGTGTAGTATGAGCAAACATATCGTGATCAATGGTACGTGTAACATATCGTGAATGTGATATGAGGAACGTGGAATGAACATGACATGTGAAACATATCGTGAACATGGAATACGACTGCGGTAACACCAAACGCTATAAGGTGAGACGTGGAATGTGACGTGAAATGTCTATCTGAGGATAGAGAGTTATACTAAACCTGAGTCTGGTCTCTCAAGTTCTTGCATAACTTCCAAGAATGAAAAATGGACGTAACACCGTAAGCCAGGATACGATCATGTACGTGAATAGTGTCATGAGCGTGAGTGCGAAAGCAAGTCGTAAAAATAGAATAAGGACGTGGACGTAAATAAGGAGCACAAATGCGAACCTTTGTCTGGCCCGATAGCTGAGGGATTACCAAGTGATCGGATGAGCCCTGGCTGGAACACGTCCGATCAATCTGCTGGTTCTGAAATCCTTGCGGATGTAAGGATTCTTTAGACTTGGTCAAACTGTTGACAATAATCCAGATAGCACCATGCTTCTTCTGAGTTTTGCGTTAATCTGGTAACCAAAATCCATGGAGATCTTGTCCCATTTCTATTCACCTTTTTTCGATGATGGAAAACATCCTAGTCAGTTGGTGTTCTATCTTAGCCTGTTCGCATGTCAGGTACTTAGATATGAACGTAACTATATCTTGCTTCGTAGAAATTTGATACATAGAAATTTGCGGAACTATAAGTCTCCAAAATTAGACTTCTCTTAGCGTAGGATTTTCTGGAACACCTAATGTAGTGTAGGGTTCTCACCTTTACGCATAAGCTGAGTCATGGTAAGATTAACCGTGCGAATCCATGTGATTCAGCGTGTCACTGTAATCAACAAGAATTTATATTGGAAAATTTCAAGGTGAAATTTCTCCTATCGTATAATTTGCAACATAGTGCAATTATGGTCTTCCTGCTCTTCTCTAGACCTAGAGAAAAAATCAGGTTGTTCTCGATGAAAATACTAATGAATTCATTTATGAGTTCATGGAAACTCAATTTATTAAGTCTATAATGCTGGTGGAGCATTTATGAGACAAATACAAAATCACGAATCTAGCATGACCGAGTCGTGTACGAATAGCAGTCATGGAAATGTTCTGCTCTTTCACTCGTCACTGTTGGCAGCATGATCATGAGTCCGATCTTGGAAAGGTGATTAACACCCTAAAGTCGATTGGACATGTTGTCAATACGTGGAGGAGAATAACGGTTATGGATGGTGATTTGTTTTAAATCGACGGTAGTCGACACATAATCTCATGTCACCGTCCTTCTCCTTGAATGTTCTTCTGGAATATATGGGAAGATTTTGGTATAATCGACTTGTTATGCGTAAAAGGAACTTCAGTGGTCGTGTCTTAACTGACAGCTAGAAAATTTTAGCAGTCATGGCTAACAAAGCACGTGCTTGGAAAGCATAGATAATTTGTACAGATTTTTCTGATGGAAAACCATGCTGAATGTATTCAGGAGCCTGAACATTACTATACAAAATCATGAATCGTAGCAGGATGTGTTGCTCATAGTCCATAATTAGGATTAAATTCAACTCGCATCTGTCCGAGGTAATGCGTTAGCAGCTTGGATCTCATCATTAGGCTGAAGGAAAACCTTCGTATACATGGGGGATACGAATGGCGTCCTTTATGGTCATGAATATATGAAATATAGGTGCAAGAAAGAAAAGTATCATCGAACAATCGTGACAGATCTCACTGATATGCCGGTGCTAGTACTGAAATTCTTGTGGCCTGATTAATAAATGGCACCACCAAATGGATATACCCTTTGGAGGGTACCCTGAATTTCTTAGGGATGTTCCAAAATTGGACGTGAGTCATGTGTCTTGACTCGTGTCTTGGGAGGTATAAGCATGACATGTGTCTTGTCTGGTGTCTTGACATGTGTCTCGAGATGTGAAACAAATAGAACTACAAATATTAGGTTATTATGCCAGATTTGGCGGATCGGTTGGACTACTGATCCTTTGTATTTCTGATCACGTCCGTAGCCGGAGCTTCGATTGCGACTGCTAGGATATTTGCTGTCATAGTAGTGGTTACTATCGTCCTGTCTGTCAGTTCCATGACGGTCATTCTCATGACTTTGATTCATGTAACTATTTAGCTGAGTGGCCGACTGGTACCGGTTCTCACTCATATGACTGAAACGACAACTGAATGACGTGTGACATGTAACTAAGAATTAGGGACAATGATTGACAGAAATCGTCTGATGGTGAAGCATCTTCTCGTCTAATTGCTTTGCCGTAACACCTTTGTCTTCGTCTTGAAAGATCTTCAGGTAGTGAACATCATCAGCCTCTCGTAGTGTCTCCAACTAATCAGCAGCATCAACCTTTAGTAACAACTCCAAGTTATGGGCGGCATCAACATCTTGTAGAACATCAATAAGTAGAATACGCATGAGATGATTTAGAATCGAATAGTGAATACTCATGGAGTATTGTAAGTGAAGTACACATAGATTATGGTACGTGTAATACACATGGAATACGGTACGTGGAGCAAACATGGAATGCACATGAAATGATCGATATGGGTCGATCATCTAACATGATTTTATAGGGAATAATTCGTTAAACGGTTAGAAAGACCATCATGATAACCTGGCAATGCCAGTATATACCTCATTCTGGTTGCATAGAGAAACGCTAACGTGTGGTTAACCGAAATTCAACGATGATTTGCCTGAAAGCATGAATAATGGAAACCAACCATGACTATCCTTGAAGCAGGATTAAACGAAATCCAGTGATGTCTTGCATGAAAGCATGAACAACAAAAGAGACGTAAGACGTAATCAACATGAAGACGAAATCATGAAGAAACATGAAACAACTTAACATGAAGGTGTATACAACATAATCGGCATGAAACTGAAGTTAACCATGACATTATAAAAACATACTTGACATAAAAACATAGTAACTTATGAGGGGACATGAGAAAATTTTTATGCCAATAAATCATGAGAAAAATTTTATGCATGAAAACAATGCGTGAATGCATAATGAAGTTTATGAAAACCTTTATATGCGCGAGGGTAAACGACAATGGTCAGTTTACCCAAAACAAAATACATGGCGAGGGGACGCCTATGGGTCGGTCCCAAAGTTAAAAGTTTCGATGAAAGCACATGCGACTAAATAGGGCCAGTCCTGTACCAACCATTACATAGTTAAAATTCCTGCAACAATGATACATGAAACATAAATAAGTAAAAATCATCTGTCAAAACTTATAAGAAAAAAAATTTATGTGACTAATTATGAACTACTGGGGTTGAGTCCACAAAGCCACAGTTCACGAGGAACATCATGCATGAAACAATGACACATAACTAAATATGAATGACGGTTGTGCATCCATATTAGTAAAACAATATCGATGAAAACATCAAGGTGCTGAAAACATCATGGTTAAAACAACAATGCACTGAACACATCAATACGTGGAATAACAAGCGTTGGCTTAGGAAGCTCCTGGTGACTACCCACTAGTCATAGGTCAAGTTTTAGAGCCTACAGGTCAAAGCCTTGGCTCTGATACCATAATTGTAACACCCCACTTTGATAAGTGGACTGTTACGCGTAATTATGGCGTGTCATCAAAGCGTGCAAGGTAATATGTAGTAAAACATACATGACCATAGGGAATACCGGAATCAAACATCGGTTACCAAAATAATCCCAAAACATAAATAAAGTAAATGAAATGAATGAAAGACTAAATAAGCATAAGTATATGAAGGCAAAAGGAGAAGAAGTCTATGGTAGCTTCCATCCTATGCACCTCCTCCAAATGCTCGAGTATGTCCTTGGGTACCTACCGTTTTGGGACATAGAAAGGAAAGTAACGGCTGAGCATAACGCTCAGTGCACGGATATATGACATAGTATGAATGGTTGAAACATAAATAAGACTAATAGCAGCGGAAATGTATAAGTCCTGGAAAACCTAGTTGTCTGTCATGTTAACTGGTTTTAGTTCTGAAAACATAGCTTATGTTACTTATGAAGGTTCATCCCAAACTTAGATCGATTTAGCTTGTGTATCGAGATTAAATCAAGTTAAACACGTAGAGAAACTTTGCTGTATATGAAACAATTCAAGTATTATGCGGAATTAATACTTAAACAAGAACACACAAACAAGATAAACCAAACTTTCACTTTGATTGATTAATCGAACTTGCGTACAATGAAAGTGTAGAACATATATTGAACTAAAACCTAAAGGCCTCCTTTTATAGATTAAGGAACCTTGTACAAGAGTCTACGTATCAGCTATTTTAGGTAATGATAAACATAAGAAATACATTGTCGAACATATCTTTACTAGAAACCTACTAGAAACATTAAACGTGTAGACTAAGTATCCTGTCAGTGCTTGACTTCTTCTTATCAACGCTTGACTTCTTCCTTTCAACGCTTGTCTTGACAACGCTTGATTTCTTCTTATCAACGTCTAATTTCCTCTTGTCAGCGTCCAAGTGTCTTGGCTACATTTTATTCCCAACAATCCTCCCCTAAACTTGATATCTACTCTAGTAATCAAGTTTCTGAATAAAACTAAGTACAAGGAGGCTTCTTACAAATCTTATCAAGTTGGAAATAAATATATCTAATCAATCTTTGCCAACGTCACTTGTATAATCCATCTCTAGCTATGTTGATACCATTTTCTTCAAAACTTCTTTAGACATAGGATACTCATCACCCACAAGAAGATATTCAGAAAACTTTGTAGTACTCAAATGATACACACCAGCTGCTGAATGTAGATGCCATTAAAGTCCACTAACATGTTGATCCCAAACTTAGATCGATTTAGCTTTATGTATACGAGATTAGATCAAGTTATACACGTAGAGAAACCTTTGTATATGAATATGATAATCTAAGTGTTATGCGGAATTAACACTTAAACAAGAACACAAAGATGTAAACAAACTTTCACTTTGATTAATGATAACAAACTTGCTTACAATGAAAGTGTTTTACGTATGAAAACTTATATTGAACATTAACCTAAAGGTCTTCTTTTATAGATATAAGAAGCCTTGTACAAGAGTCTACGTATCAACTATTCTAGGTAAAGATAATTATAGAAAATACAATGTTGAACTTATCCTTACTAGAAACAAACTAGAAACAATATACGCGTAGACTAAATCTTTCCATCAGTGCTTGTCATCAATGTATCAACGCTTGACTTCTTCTTGTCAACGCTTGATCTGTCAGCGTTTGTTTTCTTCCTATCAACGCTTGTTTTACTCTTGTCAGCGCTCAAGTAGACTGGCTATATTTTATTCCCAACAATCCTCCCCTAAACTTGATATCTACTCTAGTAATCAAGTTTCTGAATAAACATTAAGATCTAGGAGGAATCTTACAAACTTTCTCATATTGATAATAAATATGTCTGATCAAATCTTTGGCCACATCACTTGAATAATCAATTTCCAGCTGTGTAGTCTTCATCTTCTCCAAGACTTCCTTGGACATGGAATACTGAGCATCTACAAGAAGATACTCAGCAAACTTTGTAGAACTCAAGTAAGATACTCCAGCAGCTGAATACAAACGCCATTAAAGACCACTGAGGTCATCTTCAAGATCCTTCCAAATAGCAGGATCTTCATCTCTTGGTCCACACATTCTCTTGAATGTTGACCACAGTTTTATTGCATTGACTGAAGTGGGAGCTTCAGTCTCATACTTGGCCTCTAACAACCTCCATAGGTCTACCAAGTCTTCTCTATCAAAACTTGCAAACAAAGATATAAGAGTGGTAAAATTATGAACCTCTTTTCCATACCTGCCAATCTTCCAAAACCCACATTCATATTCTTCATAGCTTGTAATAGGGTTTCTGGAATCAAGAGGTAACACTTGCACCATATCAGAAGCTTCTAATGGTGAGAGCTTGAGGCTCCTTCTTATAACAGCTTCACTTGGATTCAACTTATCTATATCTTTGGGAAACTCAAGAGGGACTCCCTTCTTCACAGGTCCGGGAACAATCATTGCCTTCTTAAGCTCCATCTCTTCTGCAAGCTCTTCTTTCCTTTCATCAGAAAGAAGTCTTAGAATGTTTTCCTCCTACACTCTTGCCCAAATGGGAAAAGCTTTGAACTCCAACTCTTCAAATGTCAATCCAATCAATTTCTTATAAGTCCACCCTGTTCCATGACATCTGAGTAGCATGGAGTACAACTCCCTTCTATCTCTTTTCGACATTGAGAGAATATTGCTAGCCCTGTGTTTCAGAATTACCTTGCAATCCTTTTGTAGTCTTAGAAGAATCTGCAAACCCCATATCTGGTCTGAGATAGTCAAATGTGGATTCTCCAAACACCTATCTTCCTAAGCATGGTACATCTGAACAACTTCTGGCATATCAAAATCAACTTGCAATTTCAACTCATTCAGTTTCTCTCTAGCCAACTCATCACCATACTCAAGTCATTCTGGTTGTTCTATAATCACTACACTTGAGTCTGAATTGGATTCATCACTTCCTTCTTGTTCTTCTGAAGTGACAACAAAAGGTGATTCACCCACCTTCTTTCTTTCTTGTTCCACAATTTGTGCAGCCAACCTTCTATCAAACTCAATATGTGCTGCATTCTTTGGAACATCTACTTCTTCCATAATACCCTTACCCTTATCTAATGGATCAACTGTGGGTAAGGTAGATGGTAATACCTATGAAGAAACTTCTTTGATGATGGATGATGACTGGAATACATCAACCTCATCTGTAGGTCTGTCAACGCTCACTTTTGCTCTGTCAGCGCCCAAGGTACTCATGTCAGCGTTCAAATCTTGCTTATCAACGCCCAAATTACCTGTCTCAGCGCCTCTTGTAATTTCCTCCAACATAGCTGTAAAAGACACATTTAAGTTTGTAGGAGTGACTAGAGACGTATCAAAACCTGGTTGTTTCTTCAAACTTGTTAGGGCCTCAGCAACACCCAAAGATTCACCATCATGTGAGCCCTTATCACTCACATTTATCTGTTCATCCTCCCCTTTGGAAGATTCCTCCATCCCACGCCTTGTGCTAGCATTCTCCAAGATAACAATCCTCTCCCTCAATTGCTTGAGTTCAAGGCCTTGTGTACTGACAATTTGTACCAAGTCTGCATTTTGCTTTTGCAAGCTAATGCAGACTACCGTCAATTCTATTAAAGTCATTGGTTCCAATCTGCCCTCCTCTAAAATGGGTATTTGACCCCCCAAGTCAGATTCATTGGGCATGGATGAGGTCTTAATGATGGTAGGACTGTCTTGGACAGCTTCTAAGCCAGAACCAATAGTCCCAGCCTCATCCATAGCACCAACCACACTTGTGGTGGTGGTTCTCTCTGCTACATGGCTAGGACCACTAGAGGAGAACACTCCAGTAGTCCTTTGGCGTTTTTGCAACCTATATTGTGTTGGGGGAGAAGATGATGTAGATTGGGTGGATGTGGGTTGGTTAAGGGGTGTTTGGGTCTGTGAAGGATTGGTGTCAACGTTTGGATTAGTCATGTCAACACCAACATTTAATGTGTCAGCGTCGAAGGTTTCTTGGTCAAGTTGCATGTGTTGTGGTGAAGGTAAAGGTTCAGGTATTGGGTCAAGTTAGGGTTGTGGGTCTGGTTTGGGTTGTGCTGCGTCAATGACAGCAAGCATAGCTGGGGTTAAGGGTAAGTCACGATGTGGGGGGTGAGTTCATCTTTGTAAAAATTGCTTTCTTTTGCACAGGGATCTCATAAAAATCATCATGATCCCTTGTGCAGTAACTTTGGACATCAAAAACCATTTGTAAAAATCTGGGATAAGCTAAAGTCATTTTGTTCCCTTTATTTTTACACATGCCCTCAAAAATCATTTTGGAATAATTAAACTTTTGCCTAGTAGCAATGCACACAATAGCACTAGCAGTAGATCTATTGATCTCATTGTGTGCAGTACACTTGGGACTCAAATATTGTAAGAGAACATGTATTAGGTACTTCCAGGCTGGGGGAAACTCCTGTTTATGATACTTATTTAAAGTTCCCTCATCAGGGAAAGGATAACCCAAATCCCTTAGTCCTTTTTCTATTTCATTAATGGGGAGGGTGGTTATACCATCTGCATCATCAAGATGCAAAGCTTGGCGAACCAAAGCTTCAGTAACCACCCATGTGCGCCCATGAACAATAGATGATAATGTAGTCACTCTATTAACCGTTGAGGAACTAACATTGTTCCAAAACTGCTTAATATGTGTGACAGGAATGAGTGGAGCATGAGAAAGAGCATACCTAATTGGGGATGCATTCAAATACGCCACCATTTGTGTGTATTGGGGAAACAGAGTATCATCAGCTTCCAGATATGCTATCATGTTGTGTTGACTCCTGAATCCCAATTCCAAATCACTTGGTTTAAATTTTGGTGCCATTGTTGAAAGCTGTTTGAATGATTGATAAAGATGAAGTATATGAGAAAATATTGTTAGACAAGAATGATAGGTACCATGTTTAAAATCGGAGCCAAATATATAGGAGAGGAAAATGCATGTCATTGGCCAAAATATAGGCAACTATTTTCAAAAGACAATCATGAAAATATTGAAAAGAAATAAGTTTATCTCATGCATTAAATGAAAGTTATCTGCTCCCAAAATTACGGCCTAAAAATATGTCAAAAAGTAACAACTGGGTAGGACCCATTGAGTGTCAACGGTAAAAAATAACCCATCAACGCCCAACGGCTATATTGTTGTCAACGTTTGCCAAAGCCATGTCAGCGTCTAAATTGGTCACAACAACGCTTGGAAAAATACTTGTCAGCGTCCAAAAAATAAAAATATTGAAAAATGAAAAATGACCTTAACAAAGTAATTTATCCTAGAGAAGATAACCTATAAGTTGATAATTATTATAGGGCGGCAAGCACTGTCCAGTTATGCACACTTGCTTATGCAAGATAGACATAACAGTCCTCTAGTGTCCCTTGCTAACCAAAACTCTTAACAACTAAGTTACCTCATAAAATTCCTTGTTACTCCCAGGTAAAACCCATGATAAAATCATTCCCAAGTCTCCCAACATACCACAACCAATTCTAGGCCAAAAATGTCTTGGCAGCATGCATAGTATATCAACTTTGCATGCTACAGTGCCTCATGATTTAGTAAAACTAACTCATACTCACCTGTGGACACAATCTAGAATTATGATAAGAGTATCATAAGGATACCCAAACATCCTAAAGGTTCCTAAAACCTCCCCTTAAACTGTGATACATATGTTGCCAAAAATATGCATGAACATAAAAAAATTTATGTCAAGATAGGAATAGAAAATTCCAACCATCATCCATAAATAAAAACATGCTCAAATGCTTCTCCAATGATCCATAAGAAACTCTGTATCCAATGGTATAATGCTAACACCACCTGCACATTTAGATTGAAAACCACAAAACTAACATTGTTGCTGACAACGCCCTGATAACACTTGTCAGTGTTAAGAAAAGCTTTGTCAGCGTTAGACAAATATATTGCTGACAACGTCACAATAACACTTATCAGCGTTAAAGCAACCTTTGTCAGTGTTAGAAAAATATAGTGGAAAATCTAAATCCTCAAAAAGACCAATAACAATGCATTATCCTGTACATACTTTTACAAAAAGACCCCAAAACACATATTATGTGAGATTGATCATTCCAATACTTGTTACCAAGTATTGAAACCTTCCAGCATCAAAAGGTTTAGTTAGTAAATCTGACACATTCTCTTATGTGTCAATCCTATCTGGTTGTATTAAACCCTTTTCAAAACAATCTCTTATAAAATGGTGTCTAATTTCTATGTGTTTAGTTTTAGAATGATGTACAGGATTCTTAATAATGCATAAAGTGCTGTTATTGTCAATAAATATCTTGGTATGCATGAAATTATACCCATAATCCAACAGCTGGTTCTGAATCCATAAAACTTGTCCACAACAAGCAGCTGCAGCAACATACTCTGCTTCAGTTGAAGAATTAGCCACCACTGTTTGTTTCTTGCATTGCCAAGATATTAACCTGCTCCCAAGAAACTGACATCCACCAGTTGTGGATTTTCTATCAAACTTGTCACCTCCATAGTCACTGTCTGAATATGCAATAAGCTCTAAAGGTGAATCTTTTGGGTACCACAAGCCAAGACTAGGATAACATCTTAGGTACCTAAAGATTCTCTTGACAGCATAAAGGTGACATTCTTTGGGAGTCACTTGATGGCGTGCACATGCACACACAGCAAACATGATGTCAGGTCTGGAGGCTGTGAGATACATTAATGAACCAATCATTGATCTATAGTGCCTGACATCCACATCTTTCCAATCTCCAATCTTTCCCCAAGGGTGTTATCTATCCATAGGAGTAGTAGCCCTCTTTTCATGTGGAGAAAAGCAAAACTTCTTCAAGATCTCTGCCACATACTTATCCTGGGAGATGAAGATACCATCTTCTTTCTGCTGAACTTGTAACCCTAGAAAGAAGTTCATCTCCCCCATTGCACTCATCTTGAATTTGTCTGTCATAAGCTTGGAGAAATCCTCACTCATCTTTGGATTAGTAGATCCAAAAATGATATCATCAACATAAACCTGAACAAGCAAAACATCCTTACCAGCCTTCGTGGTAAATAATGTCTGGTCTATGGTGCCCCTCTTGAATCCATTGTCCACCAAATAAGTGGATAATGTGTCATACCATGCTCTTGGGGATTGATGAAGTCCATACATAGCCTTCTTGACTCTATACACCTTGTCTGGATTCTCTAGATCTTCAAAACCAGGAGGCTGCATTACATACACCTCCTCAACAATTGTTCCATAGAGGAAGGCACTCTTCACATCCATTTGATAGACAGTGAAGCCCATGCAGGAAGCATAGGCTAGAAATATTCTTATGGCTTCAATCCTTGCAACTGGTGCAAAGACCTCCTCATAGTCTATCCCTTCCTCTTGTGTATATCCCTGAGCCACTAAACGTGCCTTGTTTCTGACCACAATGCCTCTTTCATCTCTCTTGTTCCTTAGAACCCATCTTGTCCCAATAGGTCTGACATATCTGGGACAATCAACCAGCTCTCAAACATCCTGAATTGCAAATTGGTGAAGCTCATCCTGCATTACTTCCACCCAACTTGGTTCTTTGAGAGCATCAAATATCTTCTTGGGTTCCTGTTGTGACAGAAAATAGGCAAACAAACATGCTTCCACAAGAGGGGTATCAACCTTCTTGTGAATATTAGCAATAAATCCTCCAAGACTCTGATGAGATCTTCTAGTCTGAACATGGGACATCACATCACCAATGATAAGAGAAGGAGGATGGTTCTTGGTTGTAGTAGTAAGCACTCCTCCTTCAAAAAGTCTATTGTCCTCAATCTCATCTTCCATATTGCTGATATCTTCATCAGACTCTCTTTCATCAATATGAACCTCTTCGTGAGTATTGGAAGGTCCACCTTGCTCAAAATTGGAAGAGAAAAGATGCTCAAAAGTGTTGTCAACGCCTGAACCTTGGTTGTCAGCGTTTGGGCTAACAACGCTTAAAATGTTGTTGTCAGCGTTTGAGCCATCAACGTCTGAATTTGTCCTGTCAATGCTAGATTTTCCTTTGTCAGCGCCTGAAGGACCATGCATGTTGTTTACTGGTGGTACTTGGGGACCACCATTATCCTTTCCAGCAACAGCAGCAGCAAAAGCATCTGTCCATATGGGAATTATGACATACTCTTGTATAGGAGAAGACTTTTCTGCTTGTGATCCAACCTCTTCATTAATCTGTGTACCTGAAACATCAACAACTTGTTCTTCCACAACATGTGAAGTTACCTTCACAATGTCTGGATTAGTAACAGGCATATAATTTAAAGTTCTAGATAGAGGTTCCAAGTCAAACAACCAATTTGGACCACTTTCAGGATCACTAGGTTTACTCTCTAAAAACCTAACATGTACTCTCTCAAGAATAAGTTTTTCCTTCTTAAGGTAAACCCTATATCCCTTGCTCTGCACTGAATACCCCATGAAATAGCCTTCATCACCTTTTGCACTAAATTTACCAAAGGCATCACTAGTATCAAGTACAACTACATGACAACCAAAAGGTCTAAGAAAACCAATATTAGATTTTCTTCCCCAAAGTAATTCATAAGGTGTTTTGTTCTGTATCTTGTTGACCAATGCTCAATTTTGAACATAGCATGCTGTATTCACAGCCTCAGCCCAAAAAGCTATAGGGAAATGAGCATCAACCAACATAGTTCTGGCTGCTTCAATTAGGGTTCTATTCTTTCTTTCTGCAACCCCATTTTGCTGTGGGGTTCTGGCAACACTAAACTACCTGGTAATCCCTTTCTTGGCACAAAAATCATCTAAAACTTTGTTCCTAAACTCACCACCATTATCACTCCTAAGCATTTTAACTTCATTACCAGTCTTCTTCTCAATCTGAGTGATAAAGTCAATTAAAGTGTCAGCAGTGTCACTCTTCATAGCTAAAAAGAAAGTCCAAGTAAACCTAGAGAAATCATCTATGATGACAAAGCAATATGATTTACCATTCAAACTCTCTATATTAGTTGGACCAAATAGGTCCATATGCAGTAAGTGAAGTGGTCTAGTACTAGAGTGCACCTGTTTAGACTTGAATGAGACCTTGTGCTGCTTGCCTTTAAGACATGCAACACAAGAGTGGTCATTGTAGAAAGCCTTTTCAGGCAAGCCATCAACCAAGCTAAGTCTCACAAGCCTATTTATATTCTTAAAGTTTATGTGCCCTAGTCTCCTGTGCCATAGATTACTCTCATCTACTGAAGCTTTAGCATAAAAACATGACATATTATTATTCATCCTAATTCCATTAAGATTCACATTATAAATGTCTTTATGTCTAGGTGTTTTATAATCAATATATTTCTCATCTAGGATCTTATAATCCTTGCTTAACACCAAGCATTCAGTATCAGAAAACAGAACTTTATTTTTGTTATCACAAGCTTGTGATACACTAAAACGATTGTAATCAAGTTCCTTTACCGGAAATACGTTCTCAAAATGCAAGTTCTTGGTGAGAAGAGTTCCTTTGCCTATGATAGTTCCATATCCGCCTCCAAATTAAACCTTATCACCATCCTTAATGGGAGTGAAGTTAGTTAAGTAATCTTCCTTCCCTGTCATGTGCCTTGAGCATCCACTGTCCCAATATCCATAATCATTGACCTGTTTTTGAATGCCCTGCACATAAAGAAAACAAGTTAGTTTTCTTTGGGAACCCAAGCCTTAGCAGACTTGGATTCATCTGGTTGTTCAACAAGAACAGACTTAGTTCTCATAACAACCCTTGTTCATCCGTCTTTGGATGAAATACCCAGTTAACCCTAATAGGTTTTGTAATGACCTTTGAAATGTAATTAAATCTGTTGCAGGTAATAGAAATCCCATTATCATTAGGGTTTTGATCTTTCTTAGGTCTCCATGTCAAGCTTGAAGAAGCTTTAGACCCCTTACCCTGTGGTTGCAAATATTTAGGTCTGGTCACGTTTCTATCAACGTTGGATTTGGTCTTGTCAACGCTAAAATTACCCTTGTCAGCGTTGAACCTAGGGTTTGCTACAGAAACCCATTGCCTGTTAGACCAAGTATTTGTCTTTTGAAATGGTCTTTGTCCATGAGTGTTAGACCTTCTAGTGAAGAATAGGGCTGGTCTAACAACTTGTGGACTTTGCTCCACACGAGTTTTGGGTCTGACAACGTTTGACTTTTTAACAGGTTGACCTTGGAAGCGTTGACACACTTATATGCTAAGTATGAAAAGCTACCACAAGTGTAACAGGCTTTTCTAGACACAACCCTAGGTCTAGAAGAGAAGAAGCCTATTCCATCATTACTAACTTGGATTTTAAGTGACCTAGTATTCCTATACATTTCTGCATACTTGATGCTAGGTTTTCTAACAGTGTTTGAGCCAAGGTCAACAACCTTACCAGTGATTGGGTTTGTTACCTTAATGGGGGTTGACTTATTAGGACTTTCACACAACAAGCCACCCTTAACAAACAAGGTAGGGTTGGCTTTCTTCCATTCATTCAAGTCAGTCAACTTCTGTTGATACTCTTCAACTGGGGTAATGACTCTTGGTGAAGGAATAAATTCCTCCTCTTGAAGTTCTGGTAGACCAGTCCAATATAGGTCCTTTCTTTGGACACCATCGAAGTCACCAGCTGGTGGTGGAACCACAGAGTAGTCTTTCATCCCAATCCCAGTCATGTCCTTAGGATCCATTTGTTTATTAACACATTCTCCTAGGGTTTGTGTGGCCTTATCAAATCTCTGAATTTTAAGGCCAACATTATCTTTATTTTTAATGGCCTCATCTAACTTAGCCTGTAACTCACCATTAACCCTTTCCATGATGCTTCTAACATCATTACTAGCATTTAACTCATGTTTTAAGATATTTATTTTGTCTTTTAAGTCAAATTCCATTTTCTTGTACTCAGAAACTGTCTTCTCAGTTTGAGTGAGAGCAAGTTGATAATTAGACAGTTTGCATCTTTCAGTACTCACATCATCTAATAATCTTAACACCTCTTTGTTAAGTTTCTCAGTATTTAACCTACAACCCTTACTACAAAAAGCATCATCATATACCTTATTATCTGATGAAGAGGAGGAGTGTGCCATGAGAGCATATTGAAAATGCTCTTCTTCTTCTATTTCAGCAACCAAAGCTTTATCCTCTTCCCTATCCTTATCCAAATAGCTCCAATCCCATCCCATACCATCAATTTCTTGCATTGCAACCATGGCCTTAGGATCATGAGCCTTAACAATTTGACTTGAGGGTTTGCTAGCATCAGATCTTCTTAGAGATCTACATTCCCTCATGAAGTGCCCCATACGATGACAGTTGTAGCACTCAACTTTGGATTTATCAAATCCAGCAGTGTCCTTTGCATTAAAGGTCATCTTCTTCTTAAACCTTCTATTCCACCTGTTTGCTCTTATACTAGCAAGAGCCATGTTCCACTTAATATCCATCTCTTCCAAGTGCTCATCACTTATTTGCTCAAGGTCCTCATATGTAATCACTGAACCATTGGGCAAAGAAGCAATATAAGCACATACAGTATCCAGATCCAAACCAGCATGTTTAACTCTTGGTGAGTCACTTTTGTATGTGTCAGCGTCTGAATATGAGGCGTTGACAGGACATGTTCCAGCGTTGACACATGTTGATCCAGTGACTGGATGCATGTAAGAGTCCTTCTGATTGAATTGACCTTCACTATGAGAGAAGAAGGCCATGTTACTGTTGGTAGAATTGCTTCCTGATGAGACTGCTTTTATACATGGTCTCATCGTCCAAATCGGCCTTTAATTGCATAAAATATCATAAAATATGCCAAATATATGCTCGTGTTTGTTACTTGTGTATTTTTAGGTACGTATATTGAGGAAATGGCAAAAGATCACAAGAATCAATCAAAAACGAACACGGGAAACGAAGTCGCATAATGAACCGGGCCCAAGTTTGGAATTTTGCAAAAAGACCCTTGAAGAATTGAAGATTGTCAAGTTTAGTCCCTCATCTTTGAAGAACTTGTCACATTTGACCCTCCACATATCAAATGTACAAGTATAATCCTTAATGTTTGAAGATTGTTCAAGATCAGTCCCTGGAATTTGAAGAATATACATATAAGGCCCTTGGATAAAGTTTTAAAGGTTTTGTGCCACTTTTGACAAGTTGTCAAAAGTTGACAAAGGCAATTTTGGCGCTGATGGACTTTATTTACAAAGTGAAGAAGAGTGGAAAACTTAGGGACCAAATCCGCCATTTACCCAAACAAACCCAACCAGTCACCACGTGACACCTCAGCCCTACCCACCCATCAACCCATATAACTTACCCAAACCCATGACCCTACCCGTCCACAACCTAAGTTTATTTAATAAACTGGGTCAAACCTAGTCAACTAATCCCACTAATCCCCCACCTTCCCTCCTAAACACTAAATTTGAAAACAAAATACACCCAAACCAGATTAAACGCCCCCTAATCTCACTTGAACCCTAATAACACCCCAGATTCAATTAGCTCAAGACCAAAGGGGTTTAAGCCCAAAATGTCCAGATCTCTAATTAACCAAACCCTCACCTAAACCCCACCTTTGTTTTGGTCCCCCCCATCACCTCACAGCCTCCACGTGTCCTCCCCTGTCCATCGTTTTCACACAAAATCCAATACCCCGACCAGATAAACGATTGGATGCAACTACTTGGTCCCCAAGATGAATCCTACGTCCAAGATTGAAGATTCCAAGCTGGCATCCAGTACAAGCATCACATGGGCGATTTTTGACCCATTTTCAGTCAAATCTTCAAGGGCACTTTGGAGATTTCAGTAGCTAGGGTTTCACATTCTAGAATAGTCTTTTAGTTGTATTTAAAGGGGATGAGCCTGTTCATTCACCTCTTGTTCCAGAATTTTTAGCTAATCACTTGTAATCCCTTTTTTAAAGAAATAAAGTTTGGTATTTGTAAAAGACAAGTGTAATTCCTTTTATGTTTTTGAAAAGTTGTGTGTTGTGTTTAAGCTAAATTCTGAGTTCCAATTTAAATTTGTGAAAGACTTGTGTGAGTTTTCAAGTTTTCAAAAGTTTTCAAATTTGATTCAAATCTTATAAACCAAATTTCTTTGAAGTGAAAGTGGAAAAGGATTGTTGGTTTGTGAGTTTGAAGAGTATTTAAAAACGTGTTTGAAGTTTTAAAAAGGTTAAGTAAGATTTTAAGAAAGTGAAAGAAAACAGAATATTGGATATTGTTGTTCTTCTTTGATTTTTTTGAACAGGTTTTGGAGTTCTATTGTTGATCATTGTTCAGCACCAACCCCAGTTGGTAGGGAGGTGGTATTGCAACCACAAAGGACCTTGGATGTAAGGTTCTTTGGTAAGAAATCACTTTCCCTTTTTACTTTCAACTTGGTTGATTTTGTATGAAGATTGGTTTGATTGCATGCTATTTGTGTTAATATTGCTTGGATTTGAGTTTTTAGGCATTTGTATGCATGCTGGATACTAGTAAGATCAGTTTGATTGTGTTTGAAAAGGTTTTGTTCATTCAAAGTGTGAAACTGGAATTTAAAGGACTGTTTGGATATGGGATTTAGTTGAAGATTTTGACAGATTTTGGTAATTAAAACGTGTTAGAGTTGTTTATTAGGGTTGTTTAGGATGATTAGTAGTTGTGTGCTTGGATTGGTGCAAGTTTGAGCTAAGTTTAAGTGTTAAAAGTGAAAAGTGATGCTTGAATCTGCATAAGTCATTATTCTGCTTATTTTTTGCTCAAAATTGTGCTAAGATCTTTGAATTCTGTTAAGTGTTAGGTTCCTTGAGTTATTGAAGTTACTTGTGTGCCATTTGATTATTGTGTGTGCAAAATATAGGCCTTTGAAACTTACAAGTGTGCATGTAATTTAGCTCATAACCACCAGACCTTGTCACTTTGTTACAGCAACTCACATGGCTTTTGTGTGCATTGTTTATGTGATTTGGTGTTAGTGCTTGTTTGTTATCTGCTTATCTTGACTCCTTGTGCTCCAAAGAGCACAAGGGTGCCTTGTTTATCCACAAACATCCACAAGAACTCACACCAAGCTCCTCTTAGTCCAAACTGCTCAAGTGTAAACCTCACACTTGTTCATCAGAAACTCATCAAGAACTGGGCACGTTTTTGCCCATTGTTTGCTTAATCTTGGATAATTTTGGATTTGGATTGTGTTTATAAGCTATACTAGAGTCACTGTTTGAGTTTAAAAAAAAAAAAAAAAAAAAGAAAATTTTTACAAAAAGGTCACCCGCAACGGACTCGAACACGCGACCCCTCGCTGGGGGACTAAGCGTGCTTACCATTGATCTAGATGCCTTTTTACGTTCTCTCTTCATTTCAAACATTACTTAACCACTTTCTGGCTTTAGCTTATTAAAATAAGCCGTAGCTTTTTCCCTTCATTCCAGCTTATTTATTAAGCATTTTAGGCTTATTTCATTTTTCCTAGGTTTTAATTAGTATTGGTGATTTTTCTGTTTAAAAATATTATTTTTCCTATTATTTAAATAATTTCTAGGATTATTTTTAGTTTTATTTTTAGAAAGTCATTTAAAAATATTAAACAGTAATAAAAAATACAAAAAAATAGTTTTTAGGTTTTAATTTGTATTTTTGAGGTTTACATATCAAAAAGTTTTCAAAAACTTTAATTTTTAATTTTATTTGATTTTAGGGTTTTTTTTATCAAACTTTAAAAATTAATATAAAATTAACTAAAAGGTTTTAGGAGCTTTAATTTTCATTTTCTTCTTAGTTAGAATATTTAGGATTTTTGAGAATTTTTTAGAATTTATTTGAGAACTTTTAATTTTTTTGATTATTTTAATATTATTTTATTCATTAAAATAAAAAGTTTTATTTTTAACTTTTTTTTATTTTTCCTAGATTCTAGATATTAAAATAGGACCTTTGTCACTTTCCAATTAATTTTTAGGCTTTTCAATTAATTTTTAGAATTAATTTAAGATTTAATAGATTTTAATAGTTTTTAGGAGTTTAAAAATAGTTTAATTTGGTTTTAAAATTTTTAAAAATAGTTTTTAGCTTAATTAGATCATTTTTGAGGTTTACAAACTCTTAAATCTTGTTTAGGGCTTTTTAATATTTAAAAGTGATTTTTAGGGCTTTAATTAGCATTAAAAAGTCATTATTAAATTAATTAAAAGGTTTTAGCAAGTTTGGATTTTTTGTAAACTCTTAGAATATTATTTGGGATTTTATAGTAATTTTTAGGAATTTTTAGATTAAAATTTTAAATTTTGCACTTTTTACGTTTCTACGTCGTAACTTTCTAGTAGTGTTTTTGCCTTATTTTTCTATTTTTTTTCGTCTTCGTCATTTTCTCTTCTTTTCTTTCTTGTTAATAATAAAAAATAAATCAATCAATCAATTCATTACACAACACACGTGCCTCCTCGAGAGAACGATTCCCATCAAGGGTCATAAGTGTTTACGTTTTCCTAAACGTACACTTAACGCTTACCACTATTTTACCTCCTTTTCCTAAAGGTGTGTAAAAATACAACTATCATTTTGGCGCCGCTACCGGGGCGGCGTGTTGTGTTTTGATTGAACAATTGTTGTTTATATATATAGCCATATAGTATTTGTATTAATAGCACTCTATTAATACGTATTATCGTTTTTCGGTTTTTGTGTGAATACTATTACTATATTGTATACGTAGAACAATAAATTCACAAGTACTCCAAATACGTGAGCAATCACAACCTTGATTCGGGATTTCATCACTCGATCATCGTATTCGAATCTCAAACCAAAGAAAAAGGCAAAAATAGATAAATACTTTCGTGAAGCTTAATCTTGATAATACAAACTATAAGGTGGGTATAAGGCGGTTGTATTTCACGACCTAAAGGAAAAAGGCTCTTAAGTGCTTCGCGCCGCCTCGTTTCCTCCGCTTGCTTGTGCGTATTTGATTTTGAGAGTGAATCGAGGGTTTTGCCGCCCAAAGTATTATTACATATCATATATATTTTCTTGGTTTCCATTTGATTAAACCCTCTTGAACGATTTGGTGTTCCACCATCGTTCTAAAGTCATCGAAGGCGTTCACTCCACGTGATCGTTTTCATTCCTTGAGGCCTTTTTAATCAAGAGATTTGATTGAGGAGGAGATTTGTGGACTCATTGTCTACTTAATATATTCACCAATTTCCAAAAAGGTTAATACAATCAAAAACCACAAAAAAATTGAAAAAACACAAAATACCAAAAAGAATCTTCTTTGCTCGTCTCCACGTTGTACGTGACGTTTATGCTCACTCGTAATCAAGCAAAACGTGCACGTAGACGCAAGAACAAAACTCCTACTAAAGCTCATTCTAGTGAGGAGTCTCCAAGTGAGGAACCTATTGTAGAACAAGAAGCTATCATGGCTAATCGTACTATGATGGAGTTGCTTCAAGCACCCACCGAGGGTTTTGGAGAGGCCATTGTGATTCCCGCCATCCTTGCGGAGAACTTTGAGATCAAGACGGGTTTAATGTCTATGCTTCAAGCAAACAAGTTTCGCGGTCACGAAAAAGACAACCCACATTATCACATTAGGCAATTTAATCGTCTTACCGCGACAAGCAAGTTTAAGGATGTACCACACGATGCCATTAAGATGATGTTGTTTCCTTACTCGTTAGATGGACCCGCCAAGATATGGCTTGAGAAAGAACCACCGAATTCGATTTTGACATGGGCCGATCTCGTGTCTAAATTTGTGAATCAATTTTTTCCACCATCTAAGACAACACATTTGAAAAACGAAATTTCACGTTTTACACAAAGACCAAATGAAAGTTTTTCAATGGCTTGGGAAAGGTTTAAAGAAATGTTACATGAATGTCCACACCATGATTTTTCCGAATTGCATCAAATTGACACTTTTTATAATGGGCTTAATGAACATGAACGAGATTATTTAAATGCCGCCGCGGGTGGTAAGTTTTTGTGCAAAACGACCAATGAGGCTTTGAAAATCATAGAAAATAGGTCTAAGGTCTATAGCCCTCGTAACACACCGAGTGTTGCCAATTTGGGCTCGTCATCATCTCGTTCCATTAATGCCTTGCAAGATGAAGCAAATGAGGAGAATCGGTTTTTCGATAGGTTTTCGACTCTTATGTCTCATTGGAAAGCTCAAGAAGCTTCAAACACCGCTTCGGTTAAAGCGGTTGCTAAGAGTTGTATTTCGTGTGGTGGAGCTCATGATTTTTCCGAGTGCATTACCGCGGATGGTAACACTTCGAATGCTTATGTGGCCACGGGAACTTATAACCAAATCGGTCAAGGTTCCCGCCAAAATCAAGCTCCACAAAATCAAAATGCTAATAACTATCGAAACAACAATCAAGGTGGAAATTACCAAGGAAATCAAAGGAATTATAACAAAGGTAATTACCAAAGTGGAAATGGGCAAATTTCAAACCAAAACCAAAACCGTGATTTTCAAACTCCTACTCAAGGTTTTCAAAATGCTCACACTAAAAATTTGCAAGGAGAATTTTTAGATTATGCTAAGGCTAATGATGCTAAATTTGATAACATGCAACGTGAGATGATTAGCTTAAGGTCCGAGTTGAAAAACGAGCTTAAAAACGAACTTGCTAATGAACTTAAAACTCATGCTAACAAAATGGAAGGAAATGTCACACGACTCCAACAAAATCAACAAAAAATGGAGCAAGGACAACATGAGATTAAGCAAGAGTTGTTAAAAGCGGATGCTAGGCAATCTAAGTTTGAAGACCGAATGGCCAAAATGTTTGAAGCTATCATGTGTAAGCCCTTTTCTTCGGGTGGTCTTCCTAGTGATACCATCGTGAACCCGAAAGGAGAATTGAAGGTTATTGCCACTCGTAGTGGTAAAACTTTCAAAGAACCCATTTCTCGTTCAAGTACTTCTATGGAGAAGGAAAAAGAGAAAGAACCCGAGGTTGTGGTTGAAAAGGAGCACATTGCAAGCCCACGAAGTACCGCTCAAACCACACCTACGGTTGAACCAATACCCATTATGGAACCCGAGATTCCAAGGCTGATGCCTAAGCCTAATTTGCCCCAACCCACACCACCTTTACCCTACCCATCAAGACGAGACAAGGAAAAGGCACAAGAACGAAATAATTATCAATTTGAACTCTTTATGAAAATGTTTCGTGACTTGCATTTTAATATAAGTTTTGCCGACGCCTTAGTCATGATGCCTCGATTTGCCGCGAACTTCAAAAGTATGTTGAATAACAAAGAAAAATTGCAAAAATCGTCTAGTTGTTCATCGGTTTTTCTAAGCCGCATACCTCAAAAGGTCGGTGATCCTGGAAAGTTTTTAATCCCATGTGCTATCCAAGACATGGAAGAATGCTACGCCTTGGCCGATCTTGGTGCTAGTATTAGTTTGATGCCTCTTGAGATTTTTAAATCGCTCAATCTTCCAAATCTCACTCCTTCAAGAATGTCAATCGAAATGGTCGATCATTCTACGATTCTAGCTTGTGGAGTTGCCGAGGACGTCTTTGTGAAAGTTGGAAAATTCTACTACCCAGTAGACTTCATTGTTGTTGATATTCCCATCGATCCTAAAGTTCCGTTAATTTTAGGTCGATCTTTTTTGGATACCTCGAGAGCACTTATCGATGTGCATGCAAGAAAAATCACTCTTCGTTTCAATGAGGAAGAACTCGTCATTAATGCAACCCAAAACTCCACGCTTTCTCATGTTTATTCGATCACATCTTTGTACAATGTCAATCCCATCAAAAACATTCGTAAAAAGATTTCAAATAGAGTTTTAGGAGTTGTTGAGAAAAATGAAGTTTCGTCCCCTCCGCCGATGGAGGTTAAGAGTGTTAAGCCTATGATTCCAATCTCGAGTGAATCTTCGGATGATGAATACGTTGATCCCGATGGGGAGGTTTTCTTTGTTGACAAAAGATTTGAAAACTTACCACCACCTAAACCAAAACGTTTTCAAAATGTGAGAATTTTTAGTGTGACTAACATTGTTTTAGATACACCAAATATTTTTGACATAATTAAATCGGGTTTTCACGAGGAGAGTGTTAAAGATGAAAAAGGAAAAGATTTTGAATTTAATTTAAAAGATTTTTCTACAATTCTAACTCCGTCATCATCGCGTTTATTGAGTACTACAAGCTCGTCTTCTCCTTTTGACGATGCTTTGTGTGGACCTAGTGTGGGGGAAGCCCCTTATGTTCCCTCCCCTTTCTCCACCGAGGACGAGATATTTGATCCTGGAATTGCTTATATAGGGAAATCTCGGTCTTCCACCGATGCAATAAATGGAAAATCTTTTCATTTGATTGGTGCGAGTCTACCTCGAGTAGCTCAATGTTATGACTTACCCATTGTCCCACCCTTCTATTTCTTCTCTCCTATTTTCTTCTATCCCATTGGGATTTGTGTTGGAGTTGTGTTATCTCGTCTTTCATCCGAAAACGAGGACGCTATCTTTGACCCCGGTATACGTTTATCGGATTTTTAAAGTACTCAACGTACTTTTGGGCCTTGTTTATCATGTAAGCCCCACCAAAAATTGACCAAACCATGATTATCCCTAAATGATCACATTTATGGGGATTCGAGTCGAGCTTTTGACTCGGTTATCAAAAACAAGGTGCCTCGTGGGGGAGACCCATGCTTATCCATGTACATATTATTGCTTTCTAATTAGTGTAATGTGAGGGGATTTGTGCCCTTCCAACCTTTGTTCCATGGTTGTTTGTGCATTGTGTCTTTTAGATCATCATCTTCACGATTGGAGCCTCTCGTGTTCGTTTCATGGGAGCACTCGATCGTTTGCTTTGGAGGCCTTTCCCAATATCCATATGATATATCCTTTTATGTTCTAACCTTAGGTTTTTAGCACACTTCATAAACGGCTATTACTTATTGGTTACACCCTTTCCATGCTAGATTAGGCATTCGACTACGTCTCTAGTATGGGGGTGTTTGCACCCCTAGACTCGAAACATTGAGGACAATGTTTAACTTTAGTATGGGGGGTGAATAGATACTTGCCTTGCCAAACCTTCACGCTTTCCAAAGTTTATCTTTTTGTTATCGTTTTCTTGCAAAATAAGGCTAAAAATGGCCAAATTTTAAATTTTTTTCTCATGTTTCATAAGTGTTTGAAGACACGAATGTAGATTTTCCGATGGCGAGAATAAGAGTAATTTTTTACTCGACCGTGCGTGTTGAGCACTTAGCTTTGATTCCTTAACTACACATTAGGCTAAGTCTCTTAAATGAGGACGAGAAATGATAGAGTTAATTATAAGTTACTATGCTAAACGTAGAATACTCGTATTCTTTCAAAAACTCATGTGTTCTCGTTGTTTGCTTATTCTCCCTTCGCATGTAAATATTTTTTGCTTAATAAATATTGACTTAGCGGTTTAGTTAGGATTGTTGGGTTTCTAGTCTTTTCTAGTAGCTTCCGTGTAATTAAATTGGGAAGACATTAAGGTATCGCCAGCGTCACGGTTTTGAAGTATTGGCACCCTAATAATCGAAAGCTTCACCTAATAATAAGATTTCAAGTGCTCACCTAAATCTAGCAAACAATTTGAAGCCCCACAAGGCCTAAAATCTATGCAAAAATTGAAAGTGAATCAAGCCTTAATCTTCGAAGCTTTAAAGATCCAAAATTCGCTTTAGCGTGAGGATATACGTCTTTGGCTAATAAAACCACCGATGAGGGGATAATAAAAGGCAAGGCAAGACCGAAGTCATAATAAAAGCTTCATGGCGAAGTTGAATAAAAGATGGAGGTAAACCAAAGATAATAAGGTCCTTCCGTTAGGGGGCGTATAAAAGTCTTGGTAATAAGTCTCATGTTCAAAACCGTTATAAAACCGTGTTTATCGATTCTTCTTGTCAACTTAATTTTTTGACATCGTTGTCTATTAGGAGGGGTTATTGATTTGATGGTCTTGGTTACACCGTTAGGACTCTATTTTTAGACCTAAATCTCTATTATCGCATAAGTCAACAATGTATCCTCGTGATCATTAAGACAAAATAAAATATAAGAGATACAACTTAGGAATAATGGGAGGATAAGTACGTGATTAGGGCATATGAGTAGTGTTAGCATTACTAACTTATAATGACAATGATCTCGTTGCACGCTTGGCATGGAATGAAGGTGAAAATCGAGGACGATGAAATTATTTCTAACGAAGCATTCACGTGTTCTTATTCTATGAACCTAAACGTCCCATTTTGCGATGAAAATCATACATTATGTCTAAAACACAAGTAGTAGCAATAGTGTAGTGTAGCTAGTTATCATTTCAATAAAAGTGAATAAAATTAAATTTTGGAGATGCTTTGATACTTTATTCTAGCATTGCGTGAGGGTACGGCAATGGTTTAGTATGGGGGAGTGATGAGACTGCTTTTATACATGGTCTCATCGTCCAAATCGGCCTTTAATTGCATAAAATATCATAAAATATGCCAAATATATGCTCGTGTTTGTTACTTGTGTATTTTTAGGTACGGATATTGAGGAAATGGCAAAAGATCACAAGAATCAATCAAAAACGAACACGGGAAACGAAGTCGCATAATGAATCGGGCCCAAGTTTGGAATTTTGCAAAAAGACCCTTGAAGAATTGAAGATTGTCAAGTTTAGTCCCTCATCTTTGAAGAACTTGTCACATTTGACCCTCCACATATCAAATGTACAAGTATAATCCTTAATGTTTGAAGATTCTTCAACATCAGTCCCTGGAATTTGAAGAATATACATATAAGGCCCTTGGATAAAGTTTTAAAGGTTTTGTGCCACTTTTGACAAGTTGTCAAAAGTTGACAAAGGCAATTTTGGCGCTGATGGACTTTATTTACAAAGTGAAGAAGAGTGGAAAACTTAGGGACCAAATCCGCCATTTACCCAAACAAACCCAACCAGTCACCACGTGACACCTCAGCCCTACCCACCCATCAACCCATATAACTTACCCAAACCCATGACCCTACCCGTCCACAACCCAAGTTTATTTAATAAACTGGGTCAAACCTAGTCAACTAATCCCACTAATCCCCCACCTTCCCTCCTAAACACTAAATTTGAAAACAAAATACACCCAAACCAGATTAAACGCCCCCTAATCTCACTTGAACCCTAATAACACCCCAGATTCAATTAGCTCAAGACCAAAGGGGTTTAAGCCCAAAATGTCCAGATCTCTAATTAACCAAACCCTCACCTAAACCCCACCTTTGTTTTGGTCCCCCCATCACCTCACAGCCTCCACGTGTCCTCCCCTGTCCATCGTTTTCACACAAAACCCAATACCCCGACCTGATAAACGATTGGATGCAACTACTTGGTCCCCAAGATGAATCCTACGTCCAAGATTGAAGATTCCAAGCTGGCATCCAGTACAAGCATCACATGGGCGATTTTTGACCCATTTTCAGTCAAATCTTCAAGGGCACTTTGGAGATTTCAGTAGCTAGGGTTTCACATTCTAGAATAGTCTTTTAGTTGTATTTAAAGGGGATGAGCCTGTTCATTCACCTCTTGTTCCAGAAGTTTTAGCTAATCACTTGTAATCCCTTTTTTAAGAAATAAAGTTTGGTATTTGTAAAAGACAAGTGTAATTCCTTTTATGTTTTTGAAAAGTTGTGTGTTGTGTTTAAGCTAAATTCTGAGTTCCAATTTAAATTTGTGAAAGACTTGTGTGAGTTTTCAAGTTTTCAAAAGTTTTCAAATTTGATTCAAATCTTATAAACCAAATTTCTTTGAAGTGAAAGTGGAAAAGGATTGTTGGTTTGTGAGTTTGAAGAGTATTTAAAAACATGTTTGAAGTTTTAAAAAGGTTAAGTAAGATTTTAAGAAAGTGAAAGAAAACAGAATATTGGATATTGTTGTTCTTCTTTGATTTTTTTGAACAGGTTTTGGAGTTCTATTGTTGATCATTGTTCAGCACCAACCCCAGTTGGTAGGGAGGTGGTATTGCAACCACAAAGGACCTTGGATGTAAGGTTCTTTGGTAAGAAATCACTTTCCCTTTTTACTTTCAACTTGGTTGATTTTGTATGAAGATTGGTTTGATTGCATGCTATTTGTGTTAATATTGCTTGGATTTGAGTTTTTAGGCATTTGTATGCATGCTGGATACTAGTAAGATCAGTTTGATTGTGTTTGAAAAGGTTTTGTTCATTAAAAGTGTGAAACTGGAATTTAAAGGACTGTTTGGATATGGGATTTAGTTGAAGATTTTGACAGATTTTGGTAATTAAAACGTGTTAGAGTTGTTTATTAGGGTTGTTTAGGATGATTAGTAGTTGTGTGCTTGGATTGGTGCAAGTTTGAGCTAAGTTTAAGTGTTAAAAGTGAAAAGTGATGCTTGAATCTGCATAAGTCATTATTCTGCTTATTTTTTGCTCAAAATTGTGCTAAGATCTTTGAATTCTGTTAAGTGTTAGGTTCCTTGAGTTATTGAAGTTACTTGTGTGCCATTTGATGATTGTGTGTGCAAAATATAGGCCTTTGAAACTTACAAGTGTGCATGTAATTTAGCTCATAACCACCAGACCTTGTCACTTTGTTACAGCAACTCACATGGCTTTTGTGTGCATTGTTTATGTGATTTGGTGTTAGTGCTTGTTTGTTATCTGCTTATCTTGACTCCTTGTGCTCCAAAGAGCACAAGGGTGCCTTGTTTATCCACAAACATCCACAAGAACTCACACCAAGCTCCTCTTGGTCCAAACTGCTCAAGTGTAAACCTCACACTTGTTCATCAGAAACTCATCAAGAACTGGGCACGTTTTTGCCCATTGTTTGCTTAATCTTGGATAATTTTGGATTTGGATTGTGTTTATAAGCTATACTAGAGTCACTGTTTGAGTTTAAAAAAAAAAAAAAAAAAAAATTTTACAAAAAGGTCACCCGCAACGGACTCGAACACGCGACCCCTCGCTGGGGGACTAAGCGTGCTTACCATTGATCTAGATGCCTTTTTACGTTCTCTCTTCATTTCAAACATTACTTAACCACTTTTTGGCTTTAGCTTATTAAAATAAGCCGTAGCTTTTTCCCTTCATTCCAGCTTATTTATTAAGCATTTTAGGCTTATTTCATTTTTCCTAGGTTTTAATTAGTATTGGTGATTTTTCTGTTTAAAAATATTATTTTTCCTATTATTTAAATAATTTCTAGGATTATTTTTAGTTTTATTTTTAGAAAGTCATTTAAAAATATTAAACAGTAATAAAAAAATACAAAAAAATAGTTTTTAGGTTTTAATTTGTATTTTTGAGGTTTACATATCAAAAAGTTTTCAAAAACTTTAATTTTTAATTTTATTTGATTTTAGGGTTTTTTATCAAACTTTAAAAATTAATATAAAATTAACTAAAAGGTTTTAGGAGCTTTAATTTTCATTTTCTTCTTAGTTAGAATATTTAGGATTTTCGAGAATTTTTTAGAATTTATTTGAGAACTTTTAATTTTTTTGATTATTTTAATATTATTTTATTCATTAAAATAAAAAGTTTTATTTTTAACTTTTTTTTATTTTTCCTAGATTCTAGATATTAAAATAGGACCTTTGTCACTTTCCAATTAATTTTTAGGCTTTTCAATTAATTTTTAGAATTAATTTAAGATTTAATAGATTTTAATAGTTTTTAGGAGTTTAAAAATAGTTTAATTTGGTTTTAAAATTTTTAAAAATAGTTTTTAGCTTAATTAGATCATTTTTGAGGTTTACAAACTATTAAATCTTGTTTAGGGCTTTTTAATATTTAAAAGTGATTTTTAGGGCTTTAATTAGCATTAAAAAGTCATTATTAAATTTATTAAAAGGTTTTAGCAAGTTTGGATTCTTTGTAAACTCTTAGAATATTATTTGGGATTTTATAGTAATTTTTAGGAATTTTTAGATTAAAATTTTAAATTTTGCACTTTTTACGTTTCTACGTCGTAACTTTCTAGTAGTGTTTTTGCCTTATTTTTCTATTTTTTTTCGTCTTCGTCATTTTCTCTTCTTTTCTTTCTTGTTAATAATCAAAAATAAATAAATCAATCAATTCATTACACAACACACGTGCCTCCTCGAGAGAACGATTCCCATCAAGGGTCATAAGTGTTTACGTTTTCCTAAACGTACACTTAACGCTTACCACTATTTTACCTCCTTTTCCTAAAGGTGTGTAAAAATACAACTATCACTTCCATGCTCCAAAAGAGTTTCATTCTCCAACAGCCTCAGTTTTGTAGATATCATCAAAAGTAGAACTTTTGTGAGTGTTATTGGCAAGTATAGATCTTGCCTCAATCTTCCATGCTTCACCAAGGCTTTTAAGAAAAGTAGCAATGGTGTCAACGCCACCAACTTGTGTCCTCATGAAGGACAACTTGCTAGTAATATCAAGGAGTCTGCTTCTAACACTGCTAAGCTTCTCATAGGTTGAGCTTTAAAAACAGCATACTCATGCATGAGTTGCTTCTTCTTCTCTTCCTTAGTATCATCATTGCCACCATATGAAACTTCAAGAGTTGCCTAAAGGTCTTTTGTAGATTCATAATGATGTAGTGTTTTTACTACCCTTTAGGAAAAGAGCAATAAAATAGGGTAAGTAAGCACGACGATTTAGGAAAACCGTGTGTAAATGGCCCTAAAAGTGAGTTCGTTCTCGAGGAGGCTAGTGTGTTGTGAATTGAATTGAATGATTATGTTTTTGATTATTAATGAGAAGAAAAGAAGAAAAAATGACGAAGACGAAAAAAAATTAGAAAAATAAGGCAAAAACACTATTAGAAAGTTACGACGAAGGACGTGAAAAACACAAAATTTAAAATTTTAATCTAAAAATTCCTAAAAATTACTAAAAACTCCCAAATAATATTCTAAGGATTTACAAAAAATTCAAACTTGCCAAAACCTTTTAATTAATTTAATAATGACTTTTTAATGCTAATTAAAGCCCTAAAAATCACTTTTAAATATTAAAAAGCCCTAAACAAGATTTAATAGTTTGTAAACCTCAAAAATGACCTAATTAAACTATAAACTATTTTTAGAAATTTTAAAACCAAATTAAACTATTTTTAAACTCCTAAAAACTATTAAAAACTATTAAATCTTAAATTAATTCTAAAAATTAATTGAAAAGCCTAAAAATTAAATGGAAAGTGTCAAAGGTCCTATTTTAATGTCTAGTATCTAGGAAAAATGAAAAAAAGTTAAAAATAAAACTTTTTATTTTAATGAATAAAATAATATTAAAATATTCTAAAAAATTAAAAGTCCTCAAATAAATTCTAAAAAATTCTCAAAAATCATAAATATTCTAACTAAGAATAAAATGTAAACAAAAGTTTCTGAAACCTTTTAATGAATTTTATATTAATTTTTTAAAGTTGCTAAAAAAACCCTAAAATTAAATAAAATCAAAAATTAAAGTTTTTGAAAACTTTTTCACATGTAAACCTCAAAAATATCAATTAAAACCTAAAAACTATTTTTTTGTATTTTTATATTACTGTTCACTAATTTTTAAAGACTTTCTAAATTTAAAAACAAAAATAATCCTAGAAATTAATTTAATAATAGGAAAAATAATTTTCAAACACAGAAAAGTCCTAAACTATCATATGTTCCTTGGAAAAATGAAAGAAGCTCAAAAAGCTTAACCAATAAGCTAAAATAAGCCTAAAAGGTCACGGCTTTATTAAATAAGCCAAACTCACACACTCCTTAAATACAATTCCAAATCAAAGCTATCAGTCAAAGTCCCCAGGGCGCATTGGTTAACACGTTTGGTTGTGAGAGGAGTGGCGCAGGTTCGAGTCCTGGCCACGTCCTTTTTGATATTATATTTTTTTTTGCTTTTTAACTTTTAAAAACTTGAACAATGCAACTTAATAGCTTCTAAACACAACTCCAAACCCAATTTCAACCAAGATTAAACAAGTTACAAGGCAATTTATGCCCAGGTCTGGTGATGTTTCTGAAAATCAAGTGTGAGTGCACACTTGAACTTTGCAAACCAAGAGGTCTTGGTTGTGCTTGATTTGTTGCTGATTTTGGATGACAAAGGCACCCTTGTGCTCTTTGAAGCACAAGGAGTCAGTAACAAGCAGAAAACAAGCAAATCCTAACACTTAGCAACAACCAAATTCACAAACAATGCTCATCAAGGCAAAATCATGTTACTGATGTAAATGGCTAGGCCTGGTGGACTGATTAGCAAATTACAAGCTCCTTAATCAGTTTCAAACTCCCATTTTAAGCACACACATGCACCAAGTAGTGTACAATCAACATATAAACCTTTAACAACCTAGATCTAAACAGATTGAAGGATCCAAGAATCAATAGTCCACAAAAACAGTTAAGTATGGCAGATTTATGATAATGCTATGTTTTTCACTTAAAAAAACACACAACTTGGCTCAAACTTGCATCAATCTATTCCAAGACTAACACATACCCTTACTCAACCTTGATCCACAACTCTAACACCTTTTTAAACTCAACCAAATAATTTTTTCCTTGCTAAAACATGTTTCCAAACACCCTGTTAATTTCTGAAAACCAAATTTTAACACTCAAAACCTTATGAACTCTACTCAAACTGACTTATCTATCATCTAACATGCATATAAACTAACAAGAACACAAATCAACCAGTTATAACACCATATAGCACAAAATCAAACCAAGATCATATAATACTTAATTTCTGAGATTTTTCAAAGGTAAAAGGACTTTTACCTTAGGGTTTTACATCCAAAACCCTTGTGACAGCCTTGTCACCTCCTTCCCAACTCGGGTTGGGGCTGACTTTGATCAACAAACAAGCTTACTACCTGAAAAAGAAAAATCAAACAAGAACAAGCAATATCCAATATTCTAAATTCTTTCTGTTTTTCTTTCTTTCTTTGAAAACCTTACCAAAATCTTTTAAACCTTAACAACACGTTTTTGAAAACACTTAAACTCAGAAAAATCAAAATGGTTAGTCCACTTTCACTTCCTAACTCTTTCAAGTTTTCTGAAATTAAGACACCTTTTTCAAAACTTTTTGAATTTTCATAAACTCAAACTAAACTTAACAAATTAATGGAACTCAGTTATAGCATAGACTCAACACACAAACTTTTTAATTAAATAAAAGGAATTACAATGATTTTAACAAACACCAAACTTTACTAATTAAAAAAGGAATTACAAGAGGTTTTTATGCTAAAACTGGAACAAGAGAGTGTGAACAGGCTCACACCTCTTTAAATAGAACTAAAAGAACATACTAGAATCCTTAAACCCTAGCTAACTGAATTGCCTAAAAGACCCTTGAGTCTTTGACTGAAATTTAGTCAAAAATCGTCCCATGTGATGCTTGTACTGGTGCCAGCTTGGAATCTTCATCTTGAGTCGTTGGATGAAACTTTGGGACCAAGGGGATGATCCTGAGTGTTAAACTGGTCGGGTGAGGGTTTTGAGGTGAAAACGATGGAGCAGGGGATGCTTGGGGAGGGTCCCACAGACCATGTGGAGGTGTTGGGTGAGGTGGGTTTTGGTGAGAGTGACATTAATCAACAATCTGGAGGGATTTAACTAAAAACCCTTTGATTTGAGTGATAATTAATCTGGGGGTGTTTAGGGTTTATATGGGATTAAGGTGGGTTTTTGATCCGGTTTGGGGTTTAATTTAATTTAAAAATATGTTATGGAGGGAAGTGTGGGGATTAGTGGTGGGGTTTGACTTTTTGACTGGGGTTATTAAATAAAAACGGGTTTGGTTAATGGGTGTAGGGTCGGGTAGGGTAGGGTATTGGGTTGGTGGGTGGGTAGGGTTGATGTGTCAGGTTGTGGTTGGTTGTGGGAGTATGGTGTATTGACAGGATTGGTCCCCAAGGTATAAACTTTCTTTCACTTTGTAATAAATAGCTATCAGCGCTGGTTTTAGCCTTATCAACTTTGAAAACTTGTCAAAACTGGCACAAAACTTTCCAAAAACTTTTCCAAAGGGCTCCTTTTGTAATAACTTGATTTTCCAAGGGCTGATCTTGTATAATCTTCAAACATTAAGGCTTATACTTGTACATTTGATATATTGAGGGTCAAATGTGACAAGTTCTTCAAAGATGAGGGGCCATTTTTGCCAATCTTCAATTCTTCAAGGGTCATTTTGCAAATTCCAAACTTGGGCCCGGTTCATTGTGCGACTTCATTTTCCGTGTTCGTTTTTGAATGATTCTTGTTGTCTTTTGCCAATTCCTTAATATCCGTACCTAAAAATACACAAGTAACAAACACGAGCATATATTTGGCATGTTTTATGATATTTTATGCAATTTAAGGCCGTTTTGGACGATGAGACCATGTATAAAAGCAGTCTCATCACTCCCCCATACTAAACCATTGCCGTGCCCTCACGCAATGCTAGAATAAAGTATCAAAGCATCTCCAAAATTTAATTTTATTCACTTTTATTGAAATGGTAAACTAGCTACTCTACTATTGCTACTACTTGCGTTTTAGACATAATGTATGATTTTTATCGCAAAATGGGACGTTTAGGTTCATAGAATAAGAACACGTGAATGCTTCGTTAGAAATAATTTCATCGTCCTCGATTTTCACCTTAATTCCATGCCAAGCGTGCAACGAGATCATTGTCATTATAAGTTAGTAATGCTAACACTACTCATATGCCCTAATCACGTACTTATTCTCCCATTATTCCTAAGTTGTATCTCCTATATTTTATTTTGTCTTAATGATCACGAGGATACATCATTGACTTATGCGATAATAGAGATTTAGGTCTAAAAATAGAGTCCTAACGGTGTAACTAAGACCATTAAATCAATAACCCCTCCCAATAGACGACGATGTTAAAAAATTAAGTTGACAAGAAGAATCGATAAACACGGTTTTATAACGGTTTTGAACATGAGACTTATTACCAAGACTTTTATACGCCCCCTAACGGAAGGACCTTATTATCTTTGGTTTACCTCCATCTTTTATTCAACTTCGCCATGAAGCTTTTATTATGACTTCGGTCTTGCCTTGCCTTTTATTATCCGCCTCATCGGTGGTTTTATTAGCCAAAGACGTATATCCTCACGCTAAAGCGAATTTTGGATCTTTAAAGCTTCGAAGATTAAGGCTTGATTCACTTTCAATTTTGCATAGATTTTAGGCCTTGTGGGGCTTCAAATTGTTTGCTTGATTTAGGTGAGCACTTGAAATCTTATTATTGGGTGAAGCTTTTGATTATTTGGGTGCCAATACTTCAAAACCGTGACGCTGGCGATACCTTAATGTCTTCCCAATTTAATTACACGGAAGCTACTAGAAAAGACTAGAAACCCAACAATCAAAACTAAACCGCTAAATCAATATTTATTAAGCAAAAAATATTTACATGCGAAGGGAGAATAAGCAAACAACGAGAACACATGAGTTTTTGAAAGAATACGAGTACCCTACGTTTAGCATAGTAACTTATAATTAACTCTATCATTTCTCGTCCTCATTTAAGAGACTTAGCCTAATGTGTAGTTAAGGAATCAAAGCTAAGTGCTCAACACGCACGGTCGAGTCAAAAATTACTCTTATTCTCGCCATCGGAAAATCTACATTCGTATCTTCAAACACTTATGAAACATGAGAAAAATTTTAAAATTTGGCCATTTTTAGCCTTATTTTGCAACAAAACGATAACAAAACGATAAACTTTGGAAAGCGTGAAGGTTTGGCAAGGCAAGTATCTATTCACCCCCCCATACTAAAGTTAAACATTGTCCTCAATGTTTCGAGTCTAGGGGTGCAAACACCCCCATACTAGAGACGTAGTCGAATGCCTAATCTAGCATGGAAAGGGTGTAACCATTAAGTTTAAAAGCCGTTTATGAAGTGTGCTAAAAACCTAAGGTTAGAACATAAAAGGATATCATATGTGGATATTAGGAAAGGCCTCCAAAGCAAACGATCGAGTGCTCCCATGAAACGAACACGAGAGGCTCCAATCGTGAAGATGATGATCTAAAAGACACAATGCACAAACAACCACGGAACAAAGGTTGGAAGGGCACAAATCCCCTCACATTAAACTAATTAGAAAGCAATAATAATATATACATGGATAAGCATGGGTCTCCCCCACGAGGCACCTTGTTTTTGATAACCGAGTCAAAAGCTCGACTCGAATCCCCATAAATGTGATCATTTAGGGATAATCATGGTTTGGTCAATTTTTGGTGGGGCTTACATGATAAACAAGGCCCAAAAACAACCGGTATTAAGGACTAAGTCCTTTGATGATGCAAAATACCGGGATCAAAGATGGCGTTCTTGTTTTCTTTGGAAAAACAAATCAACGCCACTTTGTCGTGTGTCAACACAAACTCAAAGAGTTTCAAGAAAATAGATAAGAAGAAATAGAAGGGTGGGACAATGGGTAAGTCTCTAAAAACATGAGCTACTCGAGGTAGACTCGCACCAATCAAATGAAAAGATTTTCCATTTATTGCATCGGTGGAAGACCGAGATTTCCCTATAAAAGCAATTCCAGGATCAAATATCTCGTCCTCGGTGGAGAAAGGGGAGGGAACATAAGGGGCTTCCCCCACACTAGGTCCACACAAAGCATCGTCAAAAGGAGAAGACGAGCTTGTAGTACTCAAGATACGCGGTGATGACGGAGTTAGGATTGTAGAAAAATCTTTTAAATTAGATTCAAAATCTTTTCCTTTTTCATCTTTTTTACTCTCCTTGTGAAAACCCGATTTAATTATGTCAAAAATATTTGGTGTATCTAAAACAATGTTAGTCACACTAAAAATTCTCACATTTTGAAAGCGTTTTGGTTTAGGTGGTGGCAAGTTTTCAAATCTTTTGTCAACAAAGAAAACCTCCCCATCGGGATCAACGTATTCATCATCCGAAGATTCACTCGAGATTGGAATTATAGGCTTAACACTCTTAACCTCCATCGGCGGAGGGGACGGAACTTCATTTTTCTCAACAACTCCTAAAACTCTATTTGAAATCCTTTGACACATGTTTTTGATGGGATTGACATTGTACAAAGATGTGATCGAATAAACATGAGAAAGAGTGGAGTTTTGGGTTGCATTAATGACGAGTTCTTCCTCATTGAAACGAAGAGTGATTTTTCTAGCATGCACATCGATAAGTGCTCTCGAGGTATCCAAAAAAGATCGACCTAAAATTAACGGAACTTTAGGATCGATGGGAATATCAACAACAATGAAGTCCACGGGATAATAGAATTTCCCAACTTTCACAAAGACGTCCTCGGCAACTCCACAAGCTAGAATCATAGAATGATCGGCCATTTCGATTGACATTCTTGAAGGAGTGAGATTTGGAAGATTGAGCGACTTAAAAATCTCGAGAGGCATCAAATTAATACTAGCACCAAGATCGGCCAAGGCGTAGCATTCTTCCATGTCTTGGATAGCACATGGGATTAAAAACTTTCCAGGATCACCAACTTTTTGAGGTATGCGGCTTAGAAAAACCGAAGAACAACTAGATGATTTTTGCAATTTCTCTTTGTTATTCAACATACTTTTGAAGTTCGCGGCAAATCGAGGCATCATGACTAAGGCGTCGGCAAAACTTATATTGAAATGCAAGTCACGAAACATTTTCATAAAGAGTTCAAATTGATAATTATTTCGTTCTTGTGCCTTTTCCTTGTCTCGTCTTGATGGGTAGGGTAAAGGTGGTGTGGGTTGGGGCAAATTAGGCATAGGCATCGGCCTTGGAATCTCGGGTTCCATTATGGGTATTGGTTCAACCGTAGGTGTGGTTTGAGCGGTACTTCGTGGGCTTGTAATGTGCTCCTTTTCAACCACAACCTCGGGTTCTTTCTCTTTTTCCTTCTCCATAGAAGTACTTGGACGAGAAATTGGTTCTTTGAAAGTTTTACCACTTCGTGTGGTAATAACCTTCAATTCTCCTTTCGGGTTCACGATGGTATCACTAGGAAGACCACCCGAAGAAGAGGGCTTACACATGATAGCTTCAAACATCTTAGCCATACGGTCTTCAAACTTAGATTGCCTAGCATCCGCTTTCAACAACTCTTGCTTAATCTCATGTTGTCCTTGCTCCATTTTTTGTTGATTTTGTTGGAGTCGTGTGACATTTCCTTCCATTTTATTAGCATGAGTTTTAAGTTCATTAGCAAGTTCGGTTTTAAGCTCGTTTTTCAACTCGGATCTTAAGCTAACCATCTCACGTTGCATGTTGTCAAACTTAGCATCATTAGCCTTAGCATAATTCAAAAATTCTCCTTGAAGATTTTTGGTGTGATCGTTTTGAAAACCTTGGGCATTAGTTTGAAAATCACGGTTTTGGTTTTGGTTTGAAATTTGCCCATTTCCACTTTGGTAATTACCCTTGTTATAATTCCTTTGATTTCCTTGGTAATTTCCACCTTGATTGTTGTTTCGATAGTTATTAGCATTTTGATTTTGTGGAGCTTGATTTGAATGTGAACCTTGACCGATTTGGTTATAAGTTCCCGTGGCTACAAAAGCATTCGAAGTGTTACCATCCGCGGTAATGCACTCGGATAAATCATGAGCTCCCCCACACGACAAACAACTTTTAGAAACCGCTTTAATCGAAGCGGTGTTGGAAGCTTCTTGAGCCTTCCAATGGGACATAAGGTTTGCAAATCTATCGAAAAATCGGTTTTCTTCATTTGCTTCATCATGTAATGCATTGATACTTTGAGACGATGATGAGCCCCTTTTGGCAACACTCGGTGTGTGACGAGGGCTATAAACCTTAGACCTATTCTCGATTATGACCAAAGCTTCTTCAACCGTTTTACACAAAAAATTACCACCCGCGGCGGCATTTAAATAATCTCTTTCATGATCGTTAAGTCCATTGTAAAACGTGTCGATTTGGTGCAAATCGGAAAAACCATGATGAGGACATTCGTGTAACATCTCCTTAAACCTATTCCAAGCCGTAGAAAAACTTTCATTTGATTCTTGTGAAAATTTAGAAATCTCATTCTTCAAATGCGTAGTCTTAGAGGGCGGAAAAAATTGGTTCACGAACTTCGAAACGAGATCCTTCCACGTCAATATAGAATTGGGTGGCTCTTTCTCTAACCAAATTTTAGCGGGCCCCGCTAAGGAATACGGAAAAAGCATCATCTTAATCGAGTCGTTCGAGACATCCTTGAATTTGCACGTGGCGGTAAGACGATTAAATTGGCGGATATGGTTGTGCGGATTGTCCTTCTCATCACCACGGAATTTGTTGTTTTGGATCATCGACAACAAACCCGTTTTCACCTCAAAATTCTCCGCAAGGATTGCGGGAATCACAATAGCTTCTCCATAACCCTCGGTGGGTGCTTGAAGTAACTCCATCATAGTTCGATTCGCCATGGTTGGTTCTTCTCGTACAATGGGTTCGTCAATAGGAGACTCCTCACTAGAAAGAGTGAGTGATTTGTTTCTTCGTTTACGAGCACGTCTAGCTTTAGAGCGAGTTTGCATAAACGTCACGTACAACGAGAAGGCGAGCAAAGAAGATTCTTTTTGGTATTTTGTGTTTTTTCAATTTTTTTGTGGTTTTTGATTGTATTAACTTTTTTAGAATTGGTGAATATATTGAGTAGACAACAAGTCCACAAATCTCCTCACTTAATCAAATCTCTTGATTAAAAAGGCCTCAAGGAATGAAAACGATCACGTGGAGTGAACGCCTTCGATGACTTTAGAACGATGGTGGAACACCAAATCGTTCAAGAGGGTTTAATCAAATGAAACCAAGAAAATATATATGATATGTAATAATACTTTGGGCGGCAAAACCCTCGATTCACTCTCAAAATCAAATACGCACAAGCAAGCGGAGGAAACGAGGCGGCGCGAAGCACTTAAGAGCCTTTTTCCTTTAGGTTGTGAAATACAACCGCCTTATACCCACCTTATAGTTTGTATTTTCAAGATTAAGCTTCACGAAAGTATTTATCTATTTTTGCCTTTTTCTTTGGTTTGAGATTCGAATACAATGATCGAGTGATGAAATCCCGAATCAAGGTTGTGATTGCTCACGTATTTGGAGTACTTGTGTATTTATTGTTCTACGTATACAATATACTAATAGTATTCACACAAAAACCGAAAAACGATAATACGTATTAATAGAGTGCTATTAATACAATTATATTTATGGCTAATATATATAAAAACAACAATGGTCAATCAAAACACAACACGCCTCCCCGGCAGCGGCGCCAAAAAAATGATGTAGTGTTTTTACTACCCTTTAGGAAAAGAGCAATAAAATAGGGTAAGTAAGCACGACGATTTAGGAAAACCGTGTGTAAATGGCCCTAAAAGTGAGTTCGTTCTCGAGGAGGCTAGTGTGTTGTGAATTGAATTGAATGATTATGTTTTTGATTATTAATGAGAAGAAAAGAAGAAAAAATGACGAAGACGAAAAAAAATTAGAAAAATAAGGCAAAAACACTATTAGAAAGTTACGACGAAGGACGTGAAAAACACAAAATTTAAAATTTTAATCTAAAAATTCCTAAAAATTACTAAAAACTCCCAAATAATATTCTAAGGATTTACAAAAAATTCAAACTTGCCAAAACCTTTTAATTAATTTAATAATGACTTTTTAATGCTAATTAAAGCCCTAAAAATCACTTTTAAATATTAAAAAGCCCTAAACAAGATTTAATAGTTTGTAAACCTCAAAAATGACCTAATTAAACTATAAACTATTTTTAGAAATTTTAAAACCAAATTAAACTATTTTTAAACTCCTAAAAACTATTAAAAACTATTAAATCTTAAATTAATTCTAAAAATTAATTGAAAAGCCTAAAAATTAAATGGAAAGTGACAAAGGTCCTATTTTAATGTCTAGTATCTAGGAAAAATGAAAAAAAGTTAAAAATAAAACTTTTTATTTTAATGAAAAAAATAATATTAAAATATTCTAAAAAATTAAAAGTTCTCAAATAAATTCTAAAAAATTCTCAAAAATCATAAATATTCTAACTAAGAAGAAAATGTAAACAAAAGTTTCTGAAACCTTTTAATGAATTTTATATTAATTTTTTAAAGTTGCTAAAAAAACCCTAAAATTAAATAAAATCAAAAATTAAAGTTTTTGAAAACTTTTTCACATGTAAACCTCAAAAATATCAATTAAAACCTAAAAACTATTTTTTTGTATTTTTATATTACTGTTCACTAATTTTTAAAGACTTTCTAAATTTAAAAACAAAAATAATCCTAGAAATTAATTTAATAATAGGAAAAATAATTTTCAAACACAGAAAAGTCCTAAACTATCATATGTTCCTTGGAAAAATGAAAGAAGCTCAAAAAGCTTAACCAATAAGCTAAAATAAGCCTAAAAGGTCACGGCTTTATTAAATAAGCTAAACTCACACACTCCTTAAATACAATTCCAAATCAAAGCTATCAGTCAAAGTCCCCAGGGCGCATTGGTTAACACGTTTGGTTGTGAGAGGAGTGGCGCAGGTTCGAGTCCTGGCCACGTCCTTTTTGATATTATATTTTTTTTTGCTTTTTAACTTTTAAAAACTTGAACAATGCAACTTAATAGCTTCTAAACACAACTCCAAACCCAATTTCAACCAAGATTAAACAAGTTACAAGGCAATTTATGCCCAGGTCTGGTGATGTTTCTGAAAATCAAGTGTGAGTGCACACTTGAACTTTGCAAACCAAGAGGTCTTGGTTGTGCTTGATTTGTTGCTGATTTTGGATGACAAAGGCACCCTTGTGCTCTTTGAAGCACAAGGAGTCAGTAACAAGCAGAAAACAAGCAAATCCTAACACTTAGCAACAACCAAATTCACAAACAATGCTCATCAAGGCAAAATCATGTTACTGATGTAAATGGCTAGGCCTGGTGGACTGATTAGCAAATTACAAGCTCCTTAATCAGTTTCAAACTCCCATTTTAAGCACACACATGCACCAAGTAGTGTACAATCAACATATAAACCTTTAACAACCTAGATCTAAACAGATTGAAGGATCCAAGAATCAATAGTCCACAAAAACAGTTAAGTATGGCAAATTTATGATAATGCTATGTTTTTCACTTAAAAAAACACACAACTTGGCTCAAACTTGCATCAATCTATTCCAAGACTAACACATACCCTTACTCAACCTTGATCCACAACTCTAACACCTTTTTAAACTCAACCAAATAATTTTTTCCTTGCTAAAACATGTTTCCAAACACCCTGTTAATTTCTGAAAACCAAATTTTAACACTCAAAACCTTATGAACTCTACTCAAACTGACTTATCTATCATCTAACATGCATATAAACTAACAAGAACACAAATCAACCAGTTATAACACCATATAGCACAAAATCAAACCAAGATCATATAATACTTAATTTCTGAGATTTTTCAAAGGTAAAAGGACTTTTACCTTAGGGTTTTACATCCAAAACCCTTGTGACAGCCTTGTCACCTCCTTCCCAACTCGGGTTGGGGCTGACTTTGATCAACAAACAAGCTTACTACCTGAAAAAGAAAAATCAAACAAGAACAAGCAATATCCAATATTCTAAATTCTTTCTGTTTTTCTTTCTTTCTTTGAAAACCTTACCAAAATCTTTTAAACCTTAACAACACGTTTTTGAAAACACTTAAACTCAGAAAAATCAAAATGGTTAGTCCACTTTCACTTCCTAACTCTTTCAAGTTTTCTGAAATTAAGACACCTTTTTCAAAACTTTTTGAATTTTCATAAACTCAAACTAAACTTAACAAATTAATGGAACTCAGTTATAGCATAGACTCAACACACAAACTTTTTAATTAAATAAAAGGAATTACAATGATTTTAACAAACACCAAACTTTACTAATTAAAAAAGGAATTACAAGAGGTTTTTATGCTAAAACTGGAACAAGAGAGTGTGAACAGGCTCACACCTCTTTAAATAGAACTAAAAGAACATACTAGAATCCTTAAACCCTAGCTAACTGAATTGCCTAAAAGACCCTTGAGTCTTTGACTGAAATTTAGTCAAAAATCGTCCCATGTGATGCTTGTACTGGTGCCAGCTTGGAATCTTCATCTTGAGTCGTTGGATGAAACTTTGGGACCAAGGGGATGATCCTGAGTGTTAAACTGGTCGGGTGAGGGTTTTGAGGTGAAAACGATGGAGCAGGGGATGCTTGGGGAGGGTCCCACAGACCATGTGGAGGTGTTGGGTGAGGTGGGTTTTGGTGAGAGTGACATTAATCAACAATCTGGAGGGATTTAACTAAAAACCCTTTGATTTGAGTGATAATTAATCTGGGGGTGTTTAGGGTTTATATGGGATTAAGGTGGGTTTTTGATCCGGTTTGGGGTTTAATTTAATTTAAAAATATGTTATGGAGGGAAGTGTGGGGATTAGTGGTGGGGTTTGACTTTTTGACTGGGGTTATTAAATAAAAACGGGTTTGGTTAATGGGTGTAGGGTCGGGTAGGGTAGGGTATTGGGTTGGTGGGTGGGTAGGGTTGATGTGTCAGGTTGTGGTTGGTTGTGGGAGTATGGTGTATTGATAGGATTGGTCCCCAAGGTATAAACTTTCTTTCACTTTGTAATAAATAGCTATCAGCGCTGGTTTTAGCCTTATCAACTTTGAAAACTTGTCAAAACTGGCACAAAACTTTCCAAAAACTTTTCCAAAGGGCTCCTTTTGTAATAACTTGATTTTCCAAGGGCTGATCTTGTATAATCTTCAAACATTAAGGCTTATACTTGTACATTTGATATATTGAGGGTCAAATGTGACAAGTTCTTCAAAGATGAGGGGCCATTTTTGCCAATCTTCAATTCTTCAAGGGTCATTTTGCAAATTCCAAACTTGGGCCCGGTTCATTGTGCGACTTCATTTTCCGTGTTCGTTTTTGAATGATTCTTGTTGTCTTTTGCCAATTCCTTAATATCCGTACCTAAAAATACACAAGTAACAAACACGAGCATATATTTGGCATGTTTTATGATATTTTATGCAATTTAAGGCCGTTTTGGACGATGAGACCATGTATAAAAGCAGTCTCATCACATAACCTCTGTATTTATGCTGGTTCTCTTGTCCCAAAGAGAGTTTCAGAATGTTTAGGGTTTTCATATCAACCCTTTTCTTTGCTATGTCTTCAGCAGACACAACTCTACCATCATCAGGTTTTTCTTTCTTATCTGCTTCTGAACATCCAGCAACAGCTGCTCTTGCAGCAATGGCATCAGCAATCTTTTGAGCTTTATTGAATGTGTTTCCATATTCAGTAATCTCCCAGAGAGTGTAGTCATAGATCCCCAGATATTGCTCAAAGTTGAATTTCCACAACTCAAAGTTGGTTGCATCAAGCATGGGAATCTTGATGTTTAGTAAAGGTGAGGAGGAGGAAGTTACTTCTGGATTTGACATGATGTTTTTAGGGTTTTTGAGAAAATTAGGGTTTTGGTGATTTTAGGGTTCTTGTGTTCTTTAATATCAAAAGTTTCTCAACAAGCTTTGATACCACTTGTTGATCCCAAACTTAGATCGATTTAGCTTTATGTATACGAGATTAGATCAAGTTATACACGTAGAGAAACCTTTGTATATGAATATGATAATCTAAGTGTTATGCGGAATTAACACTTAAACAAGAACACAAAGATGTAAACAAACTTTCACTTTGATTAATGATAACAAACTTGCTTACAATGAAAGTGTTTTACGTATGAAAACTTATATTGAACATTAACCTAAAGGTCTTCTTTTATAGATATAAGAAGCCTTGTACAAGAGTCTACGTATCAACTATTCTAGGTAAAGATAATTATAGAAAATACAATGTTGAACTTATCCTTATTAGAAACAAACTAGAAACAATATACGCGTAGACTAAATCTTTCCATCAGTGCTTGTCTTCAATGAATCAACGCTTGACTTCTTCTTGTCAACACTTGATCTGTCAGCGTTTGTTTTCTTCCTCTCAACGCTTGTTTTACTCTTGTCAGCGCTCAAGTAGACTGGCTATATTTTATTCCCAACATGACATCATCAAGATCCTTCCAAACTGGATCTTCTTCATCTGGTGCACACATTCTTTTGAATGTTGACCAAATCTTTATTCCATTGACTGAAGTAGGTGCTTCAGTCTCATACTTGGCTTGCATCAACCTCCAAAGGTTTGCCAAGTCTTCCCTATCCAGGCTTGCAAACAAATACATAAGAGTAGTGAAAGTATGTACCTTCTTCCCATATCTACCAATCATCCAAAACCCACTTGCATCTTCCTCATAGCTAACTATAGGGTTTCTGGAATCATGAGGTAACACTTCTACCATTTGTAAAGCTTCCAAGGGTGAGAGCTTAATACTCTTTATAATAATAGCTTCACTAGGATTCACTCTATCCAAATTTTCTGGAAACTCAAGAGGAACTCCCTTCTTCAATGGTCTTGGTGTAACCAAAGCCTTTTGGATCTCCATTTCTTCTACAAGTTCTTCATTTATTTCATCTGAAAGAAGTCTAATAGTGTTCTGCTCTTGCACACTTGCCCATAGGATAAGCCTTATACTCCAATTCATCAAAGGATAATCCCTACAACTTTCTAAAAGTCCAACCTGTTTGATGACATCTGAGCAACATGTAATAGAGCTCCCTTCTTTCTGTCTTGGTCCGTTCAAGAACTTTTCTAGCTTTATATTTCAGAATCACCTTGCAATCTCTTTGAACTCTCAGTAGAATCTCCAAACCCCAAATTTGATCTGATAAGGTCATGTCTGGATTTTCTATTACTTTATTCTCCCATGCAAAGTACATCTGAGCAACTTCAGGCATCTCATAATCTACCTGATTCTTCAACTGTGAAAGCTTTTCCCTTGCCAACTCATCACCATATTCAAGCCTTTCTGGTTCTTCAATAATCATGACACTTGAATCTGTGCTCTCATCACCACTGGTTTCCTTACTCTCAGTAGCAGTCTCCTTCATCCGATATTCTTTCTCAAGTTGTGCAGCCAACATGGAGTCAAATTTTACTTGGGCTGCATCCTTGGGAACCATTGTTTCTACCATAATCCCTTTACCTTTATCTGATATATCAATAGTGGGTAAAGATGATGATGGTACCTGTGTAGACACATCTTTGATGATAGCTGATGACTGGGATACATCAACCATTTCTGCAGGTCTATTAACGTCCAAATCGTGTGTGTCAACGCCTACCTTACTCCTATCAGCTCTTGGCTTATCAGCGTAAAAATTCTGCTTGTCAACGCTCAATCTACTCTTGTCAGCGCTTCTTGTGAACTGCTCCATCATCTCAGTAAAAGATAAATTCAAATTTGTAGGGGTAACCAATGAAACATCAAAACCTGGTTGCCTCTTCAAATCTGTTAGAGCTTCAGCTATAGCCAAAGATTCTCCTTCATGTGAGCCTTTGTCTGTATTAGTTAATGTACCAAAAGCCAATATAGGTCATGAGGTCAACAACGTGCATGAATACTTAGAGGGGAGACCTCATCATGCAATTAGTGGGGTTACCTCTAATTAACTAGTAAGTGTGTAGGAGGGATCAGCTCCTTGTGAAGGATGCAAGGCACACACCACATTCACCATGAAATCCTGACTGAAACATGTAACTAGGATGCACCCATACGCCCCACATGATAATATAATAATATAATGGCCAAATAACTAGAAAGGGACGCCACGAGCTATCACTCGGCCGTGGTGAAGTCATAACACTAGTGCCTCTAGTGTTATGGTTATGGTACCTCCATAACTAGGTGAAACTAGTCATGCATGTATATGGCTAAGGTAACTAATAAACATAAGCATTTAATCTGTAACTACTGGGGAAAACAGTTGGCTGCATACTGGAAATCCTAATGAAGGAAGAGATTGTCCTTACTGAAGGACGGGAAATCCGTACCTTATGTCTAGTGAAAAAAGAAGACGAACGGAAGAGAGTCCTACTTCGATCTCACTAATGCTACATAAATAATATACGTGTATAAGTATTCTGATTACTGTGTACGTAACTGGTTTTATATCATGTCTTAGCTTGTTTGATATGTTCATGTCTTGTTTTACTGATTTTATCGTTATGTTGTGTTTATCATGTATTCTGGATATTCTGATTAAGTATTACTTGTATTTCTTGTATTATTATACTTGTTGTGTAATAATAAGTAACTTTCTAAAAATAGCAGGTTTCCTAAAATAGAAAGTTTCTAAAAATAGAAAGTTTCCAAAAATAGATTAACTGCTTAAAATAGATAAGTTTCTAAAAATAGAAAGTTCTTAAAAATAGTAAGTTTCCTGAAATAGAAAGTTTCCAAAAATAGATATAAGCTGGATTATTAAGCTAATACAATAAGCTTAAGTTTTTACTGATTAAATATACCAAGTCATGTGATTAATGGTGTAGTTTATTAATTATAACATGTTAATTAAATAAACTATATGTTATATGATTTAATTAAATATAATCATGATTTAATTAAATTAAAGTGTATATAATTGATGAGACTGCTTTTATACATAGTCTCATCGTCCAAATCGGGCTTAAAACGCTTAAAATATCATCAAAATACCCAAATATATGCTTGTGTTTGTTCATTGTGTATTTTAGGTACGAATATCGTGAATTCACCAAAAGTCCTTGAAGTTTGAAGATTTGGAAAGATTGGTCCCTCAACTTTTGAAGTCTTGACAATTTATACCCTTGCAAAACTCATTTATTGCATTTGGGTCCCTAAATTATCAAGACAATGCAAGTTTAGTCCTTGGAATATGAAGAAATTACAAGAGAAGCCCTTGGTTCATGTTTAAGAAACCTTTTGTGGCCAAAGTGCAAAAAGAAAAACTTATCTAACAAAGGGATTTATACTTTGAGCTGTTTATTACCAAATGACAAGTTGAAGAGAAATGGGGGGCCAAAAATTACCAGACAACAAAACCCTTACCCACCACTCATCATCTGACACGTCACCCACTTCCCCAAAACAACCAATCACGTATCACCATCACTCCACGTCATTCCCCACTATCCATTTTAATTTAACTGATTTTTAATCAGTTTATTTTTGGTGGCAAACAAGAAGTTTAAAACTTAATCACCCCTTAACTAGATTAAACCCTTCCCTGCTTTACACTCCAATCCCATAAACCCTACTTTCCAATTTCCCCAAATCAAAGGGTTTTTAACCCATCACATCCAGACCCCTAATTTAACCTATCCTAATCCTAAACCCACTCACAAACCTTCCCCCAACACAACCATGTGACCAGTAGGGTCACCCCCTGCCGCGTCATTTTCACCTCAATACCCAAAAAACGACCAAATCAACAGCTATTACCCATTCCTTGGTCCCTACTCATTTTTGAACGTCCAAGATCGCATATCAACAGCTGGCACATCCTTTTCCAAGCAGAAGATCATATGAGAAGAATCTTTGACCAAAGACAGTCAACCAAAGTTCAAAATCAAGGGCATAGTTGGAAGTTTGTATCTTTAGGATTTATGGACCTAGAATGTTCTCTTATTCAGTATAAAAGGAGTATGCAGGATGTGCATTACCCTTTGTTCCAGTTTTTTTACAAAGTCTTTGTAACTTGTTTTTCTTAATGAAAGTTGGTATTTTTAGTGAAAATTTGATTCCTTTTCAGTTATTTAAAAAATTGTATTGACTTGTGCGAAAAAGATGAGTTCCAAAATTTGATTTGTTAAGTAATTTGTAATCATTGGTTTCTTGTCAATTAAAATTGGTTAAAGTTGTTGTTTTTCAAGGAATTCTGTCAAGGATTCCTTGTTAGTGTTGTATCAGTAGGAGGTTCTTCTTGGGTATTAAGGTTTAAGTGGAAAGAATAGGACAAAAGAAAACGTTTTTCTTAGGTTTTCACTCAAACTTAAAACCAATCTCAGGAGGAAGTGAAAGTGGATGCTTGAGATTGGTTTATTGAGTTTAAGTTGTTAATCTCAAGTGGTTTTTGTTGGTTTAATATTAGGTTTAAAAGGATTTCAGTTTTCAGAAAGTTTGGTGGTTTCAAATCTTTCTCAAAAGTTTCTGGTTACCATTTTTTTAATTTCTAAACTCACTACTTATATAAGCCTACTCATAATCTGTTGATACAAGCTTATGAGCATCAACTTATATAAGTTTGAATGTTGTTCTTGATTTTGTGGTGTTGTGCAGGAACCAAACAAGGATCAAGGTCTCATCTCCATTCACTTGTTTTATTTTCCTTTGAAGACATTGAAAATCATTGGGTCTCTTGTAGATTCCAACAACATGGTATCTCTACACTTCCTATAAGCTCATATAAGCTCAAGAGAATCCAAGTAGAAGGCATCAACCAGGTATTCATGGACTTGAACCCTGCTTATTTCTTTTGTATGTGAGTTTGTGAATTTATGGGATGAGTTGATTATCTGTCTTTGGTTTCAAGTTTATGTGGATTTGTGTCTCCTATATGTTTTAGGTTACTTTGTGACAGATTGAAGTAGTTTTAATGAGTTTTGAAGGCTTGTGATTTGTAAAAAGTCCTTTTTCAGAAAGATAAGGGGTGTTTGGATCTGCATATTAAGCTAAGGTTTTAACAATCTTTTAGTCTAAGGGTAGTCTAGACATACTGTCATACTTGTTTTGGGTTATTTCAGTTATATGTTTCATGTTTTGATAAGTAGAAAAAGGTGTTACATACTCAAACTTGGTAAAATTAGCAAAGTCTACTTAACTGCCTTGATGTTGTGAATTTTGGCCATCAAATCTTTAAGTTTGTTAGAAAACAGGTTAAGTTAGAATTTGGAATTGGTTAATATCATTTTGACTGTGGATTAAGCAATTTTGCTAGGTTTGAAACTCGTTTTTGTGCCAATTGCACCAGCATCTGACCACCAGACCCTATTGCTTGTAGCAGTGACTGATTTGTGCCATGTTTGTGAGATTTATGTGTTAAACTTGTGTTTTTCTTATTCATTGTGAATCCCCACAACCCAACTGGTTGTGGGGGTGCCCTATTTGCCAAAAATACCCAACAAATCAACAAGAACAAGATAAAATCAGACTCTAATGTCATTCAATTTTTTTTTTAGTATTGTCTGAGAACGATTTGGTTCTCGGATAGAACTAGTTTTTGGTTCATTGGGTTATTGTAGCAAGTTTTGTTAATCTGGGCACGTTTTTACAATTTCTAGGGATAAATCTTGTTAGATTTTAAAAAGTTTTTGTGTTTTTGAAGTTTGTAAATCACCAGTATTTAGTTTTTATAAAAAGAAAAATAAAAAAAAGGGTTTAACAAAAAGGACGTGGCCAGGACTCGAACCTGCGCCACTCCTCTCACACACAAACGCGTTAACTAGTTGCCCTAGGGTCTTTGACTGGTTAACTCTTGCTTTGTTAATTACTAAAGGTGTTTTAATTTGTAGCTTATTTAAACATTCAGCTTATAAATAAGCTGATTTCAGCTTATTTATCTAGGCGTGTTACTGTTTTTCAATTTTCCTTGGTTCTTGAATAGATTTAGGACTTTTTGAATTAAAAATTTTATTTTTCATGTTTATATTTAATTTTCTATGATTATTTTTAGTTTTAATTTTAGAAAGTAACTAAAAATAGAAAAAAGTACAAAAATTATATTTAGGGTTTAATTAAGTAATTTGAGGTTTACATCCATTAAAGTTTTCAAATTTACTTATATTTGATTTTATTTAATTTTAGGGTTTTTAGTGAACTTTGAAAATTAATATAAAATTATTAAAAAGGTTTTGGAAATTTTTGTTTGAATTTTTGACTTAATTACATTTTTCTTGATTTTAGGTAATTTTTTGGTAATTTTTAGGACGTTTTCATTATTCGTCGAATTTTACGATTTTACGTTTTTTACGTCGTAGGGTAATTTTTAGCGTAATTCGTCTTTTTCTTTCTCTTTTCTCATCAATATTAATAAAAAATTAATCATCTCTTAACACACACACCAAGGCTTTGAGAACTATCCCACACAAAGGGTCATAAGTGCTTTCGTTTTCCTAAACGAACACTTAACACTTACCGCTTTTACGCTATTTTTCCTAAAAGAAGTATTTTACCCAACATCATTTTGGCGCCGCTGCCGGGGAGGCGTCTTGTGTTTTGATTTGGAAATTGTTGTTTTTATATATAGCCATAATATCTATTAGTAGCACTCTACTAATACGTATTATCGGTTTTTGTTTTTTGTGTGAATACTATTACTATATTGTCTACGTAGAACAATAAATTCACAAGTACTCCAAAAGTGTGAAAACACAACCTTGATTGGGAGGTCATTACTCAATCATTGTATTCGAATCTCAAACAAGAAATCAAAGGCAAAAATTGATAAATACTTTCATGAAGCTCGATTTTGAATAATACAAACTATAAGGTGGGTATAAGGCGGGTATTATAAAATATACCCTAAGGAAAAAGGCTCTTAAGTGCTTCGCGCCGCCTCGTTTCTCCGCTTGCTTGTGAGTATTTTGAGATCGAAAGCTAATCGAGGGTTTTAACGACCAAAGTATTATCTACATATCATATATATTTTCTTGGTTTCATTTGATTAAACCCTCTTGAACGTTTTGGTGTTCCACCAACGTTCTAAAGTCATCGAAGGCGTTCACTTCACGTGATCGTTTTCATTCCTTGAGGCTTCTTTAATCAAGAGATTTGATTAAGGAGGATATTTTTAGATTTTTGTCTACTTAATACAATTCCAAAATCCAAAAAAAGTAAAAACAATCAAAAATCCAAAAAAATTGAAAAAGTCAAAAACACCAAAAAGAATCTTCTTTGCTCATCCCCACGTTGTACGTGACGATTATGCAAACTCGCAACCAAGCAAGACGTGCACGTAAACGTCGTAATCGAAAGGAAAACACACCAACACCTTCTAGTGAAGAGACTCCAAGTGAGGAACCTATTGTAGAACAAGAAGCTATCGTGGCTAATCATACTATGATGGAGTTGCTTGAAGCACCCACCGAGGGTTTTGGAGAGGCCATTGTGATTCCCGCCATCCTCGCCGAGAACTTCGAGATCAAGACGGGTTTACTGTCTATGCTTCAAGCCAACAAGTTTCGCGAACACGAAAAAGACAACCCACATTATCACAATAGGCAATTCAATCGTCTCACCGCGACAAGCAAGTTTAAGAATGTACCCCACGATGCCATTAAGATGATGTTGTTTCCATATTCGTTAGATAGACCCGCCAAGATATGGCTCGAGAAAGAACCCCCAATTCGATTTTGACGTGGGGTGATCTCGTTTTCTAAATTTTTGAATCAATTTTTTCCACCATCTAAAACAACACATTTGAAAAACGAGATTTCACGATTTACTCAAAGGTCTAATGAGAGTTTTTCAATGGCTTGGGAAAGGTTTAAAGAAATGTTACATGAATGTCCACACCATGATTTTTCCGAATTGCATCAAATTGACACTTTTTATAATGGGCTTAATGATCATGAACGAGATTACTTAAATGCCGCCGTGGGTGGTATTTTTGTGCAAAACGACCGATGAGGCTTTGAAAATCACTGAGAATAGGTCTAAGGTTTATAGCCCTCGTAACACACCGAGTGTTGCCACTATGGGTTCGTCATCGTCGTCTCGTAACATGAGTGCCTTGCAAGATGAAGCAAATGAGGAGAATCGGTTTTTCGATAGGTTTTCGACTCTTATGACTCATTGGAAAGCACAAGATGCTTTGAATTCCGCATCGGTTAAAGCGGTTGCCAAGAGTTGTATTTCGTGTGGTGGAGCTCAAGATTTTTCCGAGTGCATTACCGCGGATGGTAACACTTCGAATGCTTATGTAACCACGGGAACTTATAACGAAAACGGCCAAGGTTCCCGCCAAAATCAAGCTCCACAAAATCAAAATGATAACAACTATCGAAACAATCAAAATGGTGCTTATCAAGGAAATCAACGTAAATACAAAAAAGGTAATTATCAAAGTGGAAATGGGCAAATTTCAAACCAAAACCAAAACCGTGATTTTCAAAATACCACACAAGGTTTTCAAAATGCTCACACTAAAAATCTTAATGGAGAATTTTTAGAATATGCAAAGGCAAACGATGCTAAGTTTGATAACATGCAACGTGAGATAATTAGCTTAAGATCCGAGTTGAAAAACGAGCTTAAAAACGAACTTGCTAATGAATTGAAAAATCATGCTAATAAAATGGAAGGAAATGTTTAACGTCTCCAACAAAATCAACAAAAAATGGAGCAAGGTCAACATGAGATTAAGCAAGAATTGTTAAAAGCGGATGCTAGGCAATCTAAGTTTGAAGATCGAATGGGAAAAATGTTCGAAGCTATCATGTGTAAACCTTCTTCTTCGGGTGGTCTTCCTAGTGATACCATCGTAAACCCGAAAGGAGAATTGAAGTTTATTACTACTCGTAGTGGTAAAACTTTCAAAGAACCCATTTCTCGTCCAAGTACTTCTACGGAGAAGGAAATAGAGAAAGAACCCGAGGTGGTGGTAGAAAAGGAGCAAATTCCAAGCCCACGAAGTACCGCTCAAACCACACCTACGGTTGAACCAATACCTATAGTGGAACCCGAGATTCCAAGGCCGACGCCTATGCCCTAACCCACACCACCCTTACCTTACCCTTCAAGACGAAACATGGAAAAGGCACAAGAACGAAATAATTATCAATTTGAACTTTTTATGAAAATGTTTCGTGACTTGCATTTCAATATAAGTTTTCCCGACGTCTTGGTCATGATGCCTCGATTTGCCGCAAACTTCAAAATTATGTTGAATAACAAAGAGAAATTGCAAAAGTCGTCTAGTTGTTCTTCGGTTTTTCTTAGCCGCATACCTCAAAAAGTCGGTGATCCCGGTAAATTTTTAATCCCATGTGCAATACAAGATATGGAGGAATACTACGCCTTGGCCTATCTTGGTGCTAGTATAAATTTGATGCCTCTTAAGATTTTTAAGTAGCTCAATCTTCCTAATCTCACTCCTTCAAGAATGTCAATCGAGATGGTCGATCATTCTACGATTCTAGCTAGTGAATTAGCCGAGGACGTCTTCGTGAAATTTGGAGAGTTTTACTATCTCGTGGACTTTATCGTTGTTGACATTCTTATCGATCCTAAAGTTCCTCCAATTTTAGGTCGATCATTTTTGGATACCTCGAGAGCACTTATCGATGTGCATGCTAGGAAAATCACTCTACGTTTCAATGAGGAAGAACTCGTCATAAATGCAACTCAAAACTCTACGCTTTCTCATGTGTATTCTATCACGTCTTTGAACAATGTTAATCCCATCAAAAACATTTGCAAAGGAAATTCAAAAAGAGTTTTAGGAGTTGATGATAAAAACGATTTTCCGTCCCCTCCGACGGTGGAGGTTAAGAGTGTTAAGCCTACGTCGCCAATCACGAATGATTCTTCGGCTGATGAATATGTTGACCCCGATGGGGAAGTTTTCTTTGTCGACAAACGTTTTGAGAACTTACCACCACCAAAACCAAAACGGTTTTCAAATGTGATAATTTTTAGTGTGACTAACATCGTTTTAGAAACACCAAATATTTTTGACATAATCAAGTCTGGTTTTCATAAGGAGAGTTTAAAAGATGAAAAAGGAAAAAAATTTGAATTGGATTTAAAAGATTTTTCTACAATGCTAACTCCGTCATCACCTCGTGTTTTGAGTGCTACAAGCTCGTCTTCTCCTTTTGACGATGCTTTGTGTGGACTTAGTGTGGGGAATCCCCTTATGTTCCCTCCCCTTTCTCCACCGAGGACGATATATTTGATCCCGGTATTACTTATAAAGGGAAATCTCGGTCTTCCACCGATGCAATAAATGGAAAATCTTTCTATTTGATTGGTGCGAGTCTACCTCGAGTAGCTCATGTTTTTTGTGACTTACCCATTGTCCCACCCTTCTATTTCTTCTCATCTATTTTCTTTAAACCCTTTGGGTTTGTGTTGGCACATGTTGAAGTGGCGTTGATTTGTTTATCCAATGAAAACGAGAACGCCATCTTTGATCCTGGTATTTTGCATCATCAAAGGACTTAGTCCTTAATACCAGTTGTTTTTGGGCCTTGTTTATCATGTAAGCCCCACTAAAAATTGACCATACCATGATTATCCCTAAATGATCACATTTATGGGGGATTCGAGTCGAGCTTTTGACTCGGTTATCAAAAACAAGGTGCCTCGTGGGGGAATCCCATGCTTATCCATGAACATATTATTGCTTTCTAATTAGTTTAATGTGAGGGGATTTGTGCCATTCCAACCTTTGTTCCGTGGTTGTTTGTGCATTGTGGTTTTTAGATGATCATGATCTTCACGATTGGAGCCTCTCGTGTTCGTTTATGGGAGCACTCGATCGTTTGCTTTGAAGAATTTCTCGATATGCATATGATATATCCTTTGATGTTCTAACCTTAGGTTTATAGCACACTTCATAAACGGCTTTAAATTTAATGCTTACATCCTTTCCATGCAAGATTAGGCATTTGACTACGTCTCTAGTATGGGGGTATCCTACCCTTAGACTCGAAACATTGAGGACAATGTTTAACTTTAGTATGGGGGGGGGTGAATAGATACTTGCCTTGCCAAATGATGAGACTTCTTTTATACATAGTCTCATCGTCCAAATCGGGCTTAAAATGCATAAAATTTTATTAAAACTGCCAAATATATGCTCGTGTTTGTTACTTGTGTATTTTTAGGTACGGATATTGAGGAAATGGCAAAAGATCACAAGAATCATTCAAAAACGAACACGGGAAACGAAGCCGCACAATGAACCGGACACAAATATGGAATTTACAAAAATGCCCTTGAAGTTTTGAAGATTGGCAACTTTAGTCCCTCATTTTTGAAGACTTGGAAAGATTAGACCTTGAAGAAATCATCATTTGGCAACACAAGTCCTCCATTTTGTAAGATATTAAAAGTTTGGCCCTTGAAGATTGCATTTATTACATTTGAAGTCCTTATATTAAGTTTGCAAAACATTATGTGCCAAAAATGTCAAACTGCCAAAGTTGAAATCAAAGGGAATGAAGTTTGGAGCTAATTAATACAAAGCGAAGAAGAAAAGAAAGCTTGGGGGCCATTTCAGTCAAACAGCCAAACCTACCCACCCAATCCCCTCCTTACACGTCAGCTTAACCCGACCCTACCCATTATCCATACCCAAACCCAGCCCAAACCCGTAACCATACCCAATACCAGGTTTATTAAATAAACCTGGTCAAAACCCACCAGTCAACACTTTTATTTCCCACACAAACACGTTTTTAAAAACGTTTTATCCCCAAAATGGATTAATCACCCACTAATCACCCTATAAACCCTAATAATCCCAGATTCAATCAAACTCAAAACAAATGGTTTTTGCCCTATCTTTTCCAGATGATTAATTTGTTCCTTTGTCACCAAAACCCATTCACTTAAACCCTTCCCAACACACCCATGTGATCACCCCAAGGGTCCCATGCAACGTCTCTTTCACACAACACCCCAAAAAGACAAGATAAATGGTTGGATGCATGTCCTTGGTCCCCAAGCACATTTTGACGCCCAAGATCAAAAGGAGAGCTGGCAACTTCACATGTATCCATTTGACCCAATTTTCAGTCAAAATCAAGGGCAATTCAGGAATTCCCTTTGCTAGGGTTTTAGCTTTTCATTATTTTATTCCTAGCACTAGAATGTTCTCTTAGGCAGTATATAAGGAGTCTCCAAGCTGTGGATGAACCCTTGTTCCAGTTTTTCTAAGCAAATTCATGTAATGCCTTTTTAGAAATATAAAGTTTGGTATTTTTATTAAATTGTAATTCCTTTTATTTTTTAAAAGTTTGGTATTGGATTGCTTAGATTCTGAGTTCCATTATAATATTGTGCAAACACTTGTGTTTGAGTTTGTTTCAGTTTTTCAAAGGTTTTCAATTGGGTTTAAATTTCCGAAATCAAAAACTCCAAAGAAGTGAAAGTGGATTTGGAGCTTTGGATTTCTGAGTTTGATCTTATTTTAAAACGTATCAAAGTTTCAAGTTTCATTGGTTCAAGGTTTGTGAAAAGATTTGAAAGGTTTAAAAAATTTTAGAAAGTTTGTATTTTGTTTGCTCATTTTTCTTAGCAGGTTTGTTGCTTGCTTGTTGATCAAGGTTCAGCGTAGACCCGAGTCTATTTGGAGGTGGTTAAGCAACCACTGAGGGACCTGGATGTAGGTCCCTCTTGGTAAATCCTTTTGTCCATTTTTAGTTTTCAAAAATAGGGTGTATATGTGATTTTGTGACTTATGCTTGAAAGTTGTTAAATTGTGAGTTTAAGTGGTTTGATTATGCTTATTATGCATGTTTAGGTAGATTTGAATCAGTTTGGTTGAGTATTGTATGCATTTGCTTTGAAAAAAATCTTTTTCAGTTTGTAAAGGGGTGTTTGGATTTGCATTTTAATTGAGACTGGTGAAAGTTTATGGGTTAAAACCTGTTTAGATACACTCTATAGGTTGTCAATAGGTTTTAAGTTGCTCAGTTTTCAGATTGGTAGTGTTTAGAACATATTTGCATGGTAAAATATTGAAAACATTGTATAAATCTGAATCTGCCTTATTTTGACTGATTTTGTTGAAATTTTACCACCAAAGCTTGAAGTCTGTTAGATTCAAGGTTGTTTGAGGATTGTGTTCTGCTTTGATGCCATGTTATTGCTTGGTATGCAAGCTTTAAGCTTTTAAAAGTCATTATTGTGCCAAGTATATCAGCAAAATTATCTCAGACCTGCATTTGGCTTAATCAGAAACTTTGTGGGCTTATTGTATGATATTTTGTGAAGTGATTGTGTTCTTTTTGTGTTTACTCAGACTCCCCACAACCCAATTGGTGTGGGGGTGCCTTGTGGTCCAAAGAAAACTAAGCACTAGGGCTTTCCTAAGCTCTTAGGTCAACTGACCAGCAAAATACACTAGCAGTGGGAACAAATTTCCCACTGGTAGTTCATCAGTTAGTACTGCCAAGCTAGCAGACAAAACCCCCAAACATGTCACTTTCAGTAATCTTGTATTTTTGTCTTTAGTGGGCAATTTTTAGAATTAGACTTTCAAACTTGTTCCAATATTTTTCTAATTTAATTTAGGATTTTTCTGTTTAACTAAAAATTTTATTACTGTTCATTTGGTATTTTTTAGGATTAATAGCTATTTTTAATACTTTTTATTAATCTGTTTTTTGAATTTAGTGGTAAAAGTTATTATTTTTTAGTTTTAACATTTTTCCTAAGCTTATAATAATATTTTAAGATCTTTAGTTAAAAAGGTTTTTACTGTTCATCTTTTTATTAATTTTTATAATTAATTTTAGTATAATTAGGGTTTTAATCAAACTGTTTTTGTCTTTTAGTGGTAAATTTTATATTTTTCAATCTTTTTCATTTTTCTACTGTTCAATAGAGTAATTTAGGATTTTTAAAATTGGTAGATTATTTTTAGCATTATTTTATTATTTTTTATAATTATTTTAGTTTTAAAATAGTTTTTAGTGATTTTAAAATAGAAAAATAGTTTTTAAAAATTAGGAAAAATACTTTTTAGTCTTTATATAATATAAGTAAGTTATTTGTTCAATAAAATCATATTTTGGACATTTTGGTTAATTATATTTAATTTTAGGGCTTTAATTAGCATTTAAAATCGAATATTTAATTAATAAAAGGTTTTAATATATTTTTATTGGATTTTTATTCTTATTTATATTATTTTAGACTACTTTTAGCTTTTAATTTAATTATTAGGTTTAAAATTTTAAATTTTGTAGTTTTTTACGGTTTTACGTGAACGCGTTTTCGTCTTAGCTCGATCCGTCTTCGTATACGTTTTTCTTTTCTTTCTCATTTCTTTCTTTTCTCATAACAATAAAATCACAATCAAAATCAATTCATTACACAACACACGTGCCTCCTCGAGAACGAACTCACTTTTAGGGTCATTCAAACACGGTTTTCCTAAATCGTCGTGCCCACTTGTCCTATTTTATTGCTCTTTTCCTAAAGGGTAGTAAAAACACTACTATCATTTTTGGCGTCGCTGCCGGGGAGGCTTGTTGTGTTTTGATTGAACCATTGTTGTTTTTTTATATAGCCATAATTAGTATTTGTATTAGTAGCACTCTACTAATACGTATTATCGTTTTTTGGTTTTTGTGTGAATATTATTAATATATTGTATACGTAGAACAATAAATTCACAAGTACTCCAAATACGTGAGAAATCACAACCTTGACTTGGTAGGTCATTACCCAATCATTGTATTCGAATCTCAAACCAAAGAAAAAAGGCAAAAATAGATAAATACTTTCGTGAAGCTTAATCTTGAAAATACAAACTATAAGGTGGGTATAAGGCGGTTGTATTTCACGACCTAAAGGAAAAAGGCTCTTAAGTGCTTCGCGCCGCCTCGTTTCCTCCGCTTGCTTGTGCGTATTTGATTTTGAGAGCTAATCGAGGGTTTTGCCGCCCAAAGTATTATTACATATCATATATATTTTCTTGGTTTCATTGATTAAACCCTCTTGAATGATTTGGTGTTCCACCATCGTTCTAAAAACATCGAAGGCGTTCACTCCACGTGATCGTTTTCATTCCTTGAGGCTTCTTTAATCGAGAGATTTGATTAAGGAGGAGATTTGTAGATTTTTGTCTACTTAATACATTCACCAATTTCCAAAAAAGTTAATACCATCAAAAACCACAAAAAAATTGAAAAATACAAAACACCAAAAAGAATCTTCTTTGCTCGTCTCCTCGTGGTACGTGACGTTTATGCTAACTCGTAACCAAGCAAAACGTGCACGTAGACGAAAGAACAAAACTCCCACTCCAACTCATTCTAGTGAGGAGTCTCCTATTGACGAACCCATTGTACGAGAAGCACCAACCATGGCGAATCGAACTATGATGAAGTTACTTCAAGCACCCACCGAGGGTTATGGAGAAGCTATTGTGATTCCCGCAATCCTTGCGGAGAATTTTGAGGTGAAAACGGGTTTGTTGTCGATGATCCAAAACAACAAATTCCGTGGTGATGAGAAGGACAATCCCAACAACCATATCCGCCAATTTAATCGTCTTATCGCCACGTGCAAATTTAAGGATGTCTCGAATGACTCGATTAAGATGATGCTTTTTCCGTATTCCTTAGCGGGGCCCGCTAAAATTTGGTTAGAGAAAGAGCCACCCAATTCTATATTGACGTGGAAGGATCTCGTTTCAAAATTTGTGAACCAATTTTTTCCGCCCTCTAAGACTACGCATTTGAAAAATGAGATTTCTAAATTTTCACAAGAATCAAATGAAAGTTTTTCAACGGCTTGGAATAGATTTAAGGAGATGTTACATGAATGTCCTCATCACGGTTTTTCCGACTTGCACCAAATTGACACGTTTTACAATGGACTTAACGATCATGAAAGAGATTATTTAAATGCCGCCGCGGGTGGTAATTTTTTGTGTAAAACGGTCGAGGAAGCTTTGGTCATAATTGAGAATAGGTCTAAGGTTTATAGCCCTCGTAAAACACCGAGTGTTGCCAAATTGGGCTCGTCATCGTATCGTAGCATTAATGCTTTACATGATGAAGCAAATGAAGAAAATCAGTTTTTTGATAGATTTGCTAGCCTTATGTCCCATTGGAAAGCTCAAGAAGCTTCAAATTCCGCTTCGGATAAAGCGGTTTCTAAGAGTTGTTTGTCGTGTGGTGGAGCTCATGATCTTTCCGAGTGCATTACCGCGGATGGTAACACTTCGAGTGCTTATGTAGCCACGAGAACTTATAACCAAAACGACCAAGGTTCCCGCCAAAATCAAGCTCCACCAAATCAAAATGCTAATAACTATCGAAACAACAACCAAGGTAATTATCAAGGCAATCAAAGGAATTACAACAAGGGTAATTATCAAAGTGGAAATGGGTAAATTTCAAATCAAAACCAAAACCGTGATTTTCAAACTTCTACTCAAGGTTTTCAAAATGATCACACCAAAAATCTTCAAGGAGAGTTTTTGAATTATGCTAAGGCTAATGATGCTAAGTTTGATAATATGCAACGTGAAATGGTTAGCTTAAGATCCGAGTTGAAAAACGAGCTTAAAAACGAACTTGCTAATGAACTTAAAACTCATGCTAATAAAATGGAAGGAAATGTTCAAAGACTCCAACAAAATCAACAAAAAATGGAGCAAGGTCAACATGAGATTAAGCAAGAGTTGTTAAAAGCGGATGCTAGGCAATCTAAGTTTGAAGACCGAATGGGAAAAATGTTTGAAGCTATCATGTGTAAGCCCTCTTCTTCGGGTGGTCTTCCTAGTGATACCATCGTGAACCCGAAAGGAGAATTGAAGGTTATTACTACTCGTAGTGGTAAAACTTTCAAAGAACCCATTTCTCGTCCAAGTACTTCTATGGAGAAGGAAAAAGAGAAAGAACACGAGGTGGTGGTTGAAAAGGAGCACATTACAAGCCCACAAAGTACCGCTCGAACCACACCTACGGTTGAACCTATACCAATCATGGAACCCGAGATTCCAAGGCCGTTGCCTATGCCTATGCCCCAACCCACACCACCTTTACCATACCCTTCAAGACGAGACAATGAAAAGGCACAAGAACGAAATAATTATCAATTTGAACTTTTTATGAAAATGTTTCGTGACTTGCATTTTAATATAAGTTTTGCCGACGCCTTAGTTATGATGCCTCGATTTGCCGCGAACTTCAAAAGTATGTTGAATAAAAAAGAAAAATTGCAAAAATTGTCTAGTTGTTCATCGGTTTTTCTAAGCCGCATACCTCAAAAAGTCGGTGATCCTGGAAAGTTTTTAATCCCATGTGCTATACAAGACATGGAAGAATGCTACGCCTTGGCCGATCTTGGTGCTAGTATTAATTTGATGCCTCTTGAGATTTTTAAATCGCTCAATCTTCCCAATCTCACTCCTTCAAGAATGTCAATCGAGATGGCCGATCATTCTACGATTTTAGCTTGTGGAGTTGCCGAGGACGTCTTTGTGAAAGTTGGAAAGTTCTACTATCCTGTAGACTTTATTGTTGTTGACATTCCTATCGATCCTAAAGTTCCGCTAATTTTAGGTCGATCATTTTTGGATACCTCGAGAGCACTTATCGATGTGCATGCAAGAAAAATCACTCTTCGTTTCAATGAGGAAGAACTCGTCATTAATGAAACCCAAAACTCCACTCTTTCTCATGTGTATTCGATCACGTCTTTGTACAATGTCAATCCCATCAAAAACATTTGCAAAAAGATTTCAAATAGAGTTTTAGAAGTTGTTGATAAAAATGAAGTTTTGTCCCCTCCGCCGGTGGAGGTTAAGAGTGTTAAGCCTACGATTCCAATCTCGAGTGATTCTTCGGATGATGAATACGTTGATCCCGATGGGGGAGTTTTCTTTGTCGACAAACATTTTGAAAGCTTACCACCACCATTACCAAAACGATTTTCAAATGTGAGAATTTTTAGTGTGACTAACATTGCTTTAGAAACACCAAATATTTTTGACATAATTAAATCGGGTTTTCTCAAAGAGAGTTTAAAAGATGAAAAAGGAAAAGACTTTAAATTGAATTTAAAAGATTTTTCTATAATTCTAACTCCGTCATCACCACGTGTATTGAGTACTACAAGCTCGTCTTCCCCTTTTGACGATGCTTTGTGTGGACTTAGTGTGGGGGAAGCCCCATATGTTCCCTCCCCTTTCTCCACCGAGGACGAGATATTTGATCCTGGAATTGCTTATATAGGGAAATCTCGGTCTTCCACCGATGCAATAAATGGAAAATCTTTTCATTTAATTGGTGCGAGTCTACCTCGAGTAGCTCAATGTTTTTATTACTTACCCATTGTCCCACCCTTCTATTTCTTCTCTCCTATTTTCTTGAAACCCTTTGAGTTTTTGTTGACTATTGATGAAGTGGCGTTGATTAGTTTTTCCAATGAAAACGAGAACGCCATCTTCGATCCCGGTATTTTGCACCATCAAAGGACTTAGTCCTTTATACCGGTTGTTTTTGGGCCTTGTTTATCATGTAAGCCCCACCAAAAATTGACCACACCATGATTATCCCTAATGATCACATTTATGGGGATTCGAGTCGAGCTTTTGACTCGGTTATCAAAAACAAGGTGCCTCGTGGGGGAGACCCATGCTTATCCATGTACATATTATTGCTTTCTAATTAAGTTTAATGTGAGGGGATTTGTGCCCTTCCAACCTTTGTTTCGTGGTTGTTTGTGCATTGTGGTTTTAGATCATGATCTTCACGATTGGAGCCTCTCGTGTTCGTTTTATGGGAGCACTCGATCGTTTGCTTTGAAGACTTTCTCAATATCCAAATGATATATCCTTTGATGTTCTAACCTTAGGTTTATAGCACACTTCATAAACGGCTATTAATTTATTGGTTACACCCTTTCCATGCTAGATTAGGCATTCGACTACGTCTCTAGTATGGGGGTGTTTGCACCCCTAGACTCGAAACATTGAGGACAATGTTTAACTTTAGTATGGGGGGGTGAATAGATACTTGCCTTGCCAAACCTTCACGCTTTCTAAAGTTTATCTTTTTGTTTATCGTTTTTGTTGCAAAATAAGGCTAAAAATGGCCAAATTTTAAAATTTTTCTCATGTTTCATAAGTGTTTGAAGACACGAATGTAGGTTTTCCGATGGCGAGAATAAGAGTAATTTTTGACTCGACCGTGCGTGTTGAGCACTTAGCTTTGATTCCTTAACTACACATTAGGCTAAGTCTCTTAAATGAGGACGAGAAATGATAGAGTTAATTATAAGTTACTATGCTAAACGTAGAATACTCGTATTCTTTCAAAAACTCATGTGTTCTCGTTGTTTGCTTATTCTCCCTTCGCTTGTAAATATATTTTTTGCTTAATAAATATTGACTTAGCGGTTTAGTTAGGATTGTTGGGTTTCTAGTCTTTTCTAGTAGCTTCCGTGTAATTAAATTGGGGAGACATTAAGGTATCGCGAGCGTCACGGTTTTGAAGTATTGGCACCTGAATAATCAAAAGCTTCACCTAATAATAAGATTTCAAGTGCTCACCTAAATCTAGCAAACAATTTGAAGCCCCACAAGCCCGAAAAATCTATGAAAAATTAAAAGTGAATCAAGCCTTAATCTTCGAAGCTTTAAAGATCCAAAATTCGCTTTAGCGTGAGGATATACGTCTTTGGCTAATAAAACCAACGATGAGGCGGATAATAAAAGGCAAGGCAAGACCGAAGTCATAATAAAAGCTTCATGGCGAAGTTGAATAAAAGATGGAGGTAAACCAAAGATAATAAGGCCCTTCCGTTAGGGGGCGTACAAAAGTCTTGGTAATAAGTCTCATGTTCAAAACCGTTATAAAACCGTGTTTATCGATTCTACTTGTCAACTTAATTTTTTGACATCGTTGTCTATTAGGAGGGGTTATTGATTTGATGGTCTTAGTTACACCGTTAGGACTCTATTTTTAGACCTAAATCTCTATTATCGCATAAGTCGATAATGTATCCTCGTGAAACATTCAAGACAAAATAAAATATAAGAGATACAACTTAGGAATAATGGGAGGATAAGTACGTGATTAGGGCATATGAGTAGTGTTAGCATTACTAACTTATAATGACAATGATCTCGTTGCACGCTTGGCATGGAATTAGGGTGAAAGTCGAGGACGATGAAATTATTTCTAATGAAGCATTCACGTGTTCTTATTCTATGAACCTAAACGTCCCATTTTGTGATGAAAATCATACATTATGTCTAAAACACAAGTAGTAGCAATAGTAGTAGTGTAGCTAGTTTATCATTCCAATAAAGTGAATAAAAATGAATTTTGGAGGTGCTACGATACTTTATTCTAGCATTGCGTGAGGGCACGGCAATGGTTTAGTATGGGGGAGTGATGAGACTTCTTTTAGATAGTCTCATCGTCCAAATCAGGCTTAAAATGCATAAAATATCATTAGAACTGCTAAATATATACTCGTGTTTGTTACTTGTGTATTTTTAGGTACGGATATTGAGGAAATGGAAAAAGATCACAAGAATCATTCAAAAACGAACACGGGAAACGAAGCCGCACAATGAACCGGACCGAAATATGGAATTTACAAAAATGCCCTTGAAGTTTTGAAGATTGGCAACTTTAGTCCCTCATTTTTGAAGACTTGGCAAGATTAGACCTTGAAGAAATCATCATTTGGCAACACAAGTCCTCCATTTTTGAAGATATTAAAAGTTTGGCCCTTGAAGATTGCATTTATTACATTTGAAGTCCTTATATTAAGTTTGCAAAACATTATGTGCCAAAAATGTCAAACTGTCAAAGTTGAAATCAAAGGGAATGAAGTTTGAAGCTAATTAATATAAAGTGAAGAAGAAAAGAAAGCTTGGGGGCCATTTCAGTCAAACAGCCAAACCTACCCACCCAATCCCCTCCTTACACGTCAGCTTAACCCGACCCTACCCATTATCCATACCCAAACCCAGCCCAAACCCGTAACCATACCCAATACCAGGTTTATTAAATAAACCTGGTCAAAACCCACCAGTCAACACTTTTATTTCCCACCCAAACACGTTTTTAAAAACGTTTTATCCCCAAAATGGTTTAATCACCCACTAATCACCCTATAAACCCTAATAATCCCAGATTCAATCAAACTCAAAACAAAGGGTTTTTGCCCTATCTTTTCCAGATGATTAATTTGTTCCTTTGTCACCAAAACCCACTCACTTAAACCCTTCCCAACACACCCATGTGATCACCCCAAGGGTCCCCTGCAACGTCTCTTTCACACAACACCCCAAAAAGACAAGATAAACGGTTGGATGCATGTCCTTGGTCCCCAAGCACATTTTGACGCCCAAGATCAAAAGGAGAGAGCTGGCAACTTCACATGTATCCATTTGACCCAATTTTCAGTTAAAATCAAGGACAATTCAGGAATTCCCTTTGCTAGGGTTTTAGCTTTTCATTATTTTATTCCTAGCACTAGAATGTTCTCTTAGGCAGTATATAAGGAGTCTCCAAGCTGTGGATGAACCCTTGTTCCAGTTTTTCTAAGCAAATTCATGTAATGCCTTTTTAGAAATATAAAGTTTGGTATTTTTATTAAATTGTAATTCCTTTTATTTTTTAAAAGTTTGGTATTGGATTGCTTAGATTCTGAGTTCCATTATAATATTGTGTAAACACTTGTGTTTGAGTTTGTTTCAGTTTTTCAAAGGTTTTCAATTGGGTTTAAATTTCAGAAATCAAAAACTCCAAAGAAGTGAAAGTGGATTTGGAGGTTTGGATTTCTGAGTTTTATCTTATTTTAAAACGTATCAAAGTTTCAAGTTTCATTGGTTCAAGGTTTTTGAAATGATTTGAAAGGTTTAAAAAATTCAGAAAGTTTGTATTTTGTTTGCTCATTTTTCTTAGCAGGTTTGTTGCTTGCTTGTTGATCAAGGTTCAGCATAGACCCGAGTCTATTTGGAGGTGGTTAAGCAACCACTGAGGGACCTGGATGTAGGTCCCTCTTGGTAAATCCTTTTGTCCATTTTTAGTTTTCAAAAATAGGGTGTATATGTGATTTTGTGACTTATGCTTGAAAGTTGTTAAATTGTGAGTTTAAGTGGTTTGATTATGCTTATTATGCATGTTTAGGTAGATTTGAATCAGTTTAGTTGAGTATTGTATGCATTTGCTTTGAAAAAAATCTTTTTCAGTTTGTAAAGGGGTGTTTGGATTTGCATTGTAATTGAGATTGGTGAAAGTTTATGGGTTAAAACCTGTTTAGATACACTCTATAGGTTGTCAATAGGTTTTAAGTTGCTCAGTTTTCAGATTGGTAGTGTTTAGAACATATTTGCATGGTAAAATATTGAAAACATTGTATAAATCTGAATCTGCCTTATTTAGACTGATTTTGTTGAAATTTTACCACCAAAGCTTGAAGTCTGTTATATTCAAGGTTGTTTGAGGATTGTGTTCTGCTTTGATGCCATGTTATTGCTTGGTATGCAAGCTTTAAGCTTTTAAAAGTCATTATTGTGCCAAGTATATCAGCAAAATTATCTCAGACCTGCATTTGGCTTAATCAGAAACTTTGTGGGCTTATTGTGTGATATTTTGTGAAGTTATTGTGTTCTTTTTGTGTTTACTCAGACTCCCCACAACCCAATTGGCGTGGGGGTGCCTTGTGGTCCAAAGAAAACTAAGCACTAGGGCTTTCCTAAGCTCTTAGGTCAACTGACCAGCAAAATACACTAGTAGTGGGAACAAATTTCCCACTGGTAGTTCATCAGTTAGTACTGCCAAGCTAGCAAACAAAACCCCCAAACATGTCACTTTCAGTAATCTTGTATTTTTGTCTTTAGTGGGCAATTTTTAGAATTAGACTTTCAAACTTGTTTCAGTATTTTTCTAATTTAATTTAGGATTTTTCTGTTTAATTAAATTTTTTATTACTGTTCATTTGGTATTTTTTAGGATTAATAGCTATTTTTAATACTTTTTATTAATATGTTTTTGGAATTTAGTGGTAAAAGTTATTATTTTTTAGTTTTAACATTTTTCCTAAGCTTAGAATAATATTTTAAGATCTTTAGTTAAAAAGGTTTTTACTGTTCATCTTTTTATTAATTTTTAAAATTAATTTTAGTATAATTAGGGTTTTAATCAAAGTGTTTTTGTCTTTTAGTGGTAAATTTTATATTTTTCAATCTTTTTCATTTTTCTACTGTTCAATAGAGTAATTTAGGATTTTTAAAATTGGTAGATTATTTTTAGCATTATTTTATTATTTTTATAATTATTTTAGTTTTAAAATAGTTTTTAGTGATTTTAAAATAGAAAAATAGTTTTTAAAAATTAGGAAAAATACTTTTTAGTCTTTAGATAATATAAGTAAGTTATTTCTTCAGTAAAATCATATTATGGACATTTTGATTAATTATATTTAATTTTAGGGCTTTAATTAGCATTTAAAATCGAATATTTAATTAATAAAAGGTTTTAAAGTAGTTTTATTGGATTTTTATTCTTATTTATATTATTTTAGACTACTTTTAGCTTTTAATTTAATTATTAGGTTTAAAATTTTAAATTTTGTAGTTTTTTACGGTTTTACGTGAACGCGTTTTCGTCTTAGCTCAATCCGTCTTTGTAACCGTTTTTCTTTTCTTTCTCATTTCTTTCTTTTCTCATAACAATAAAATCACAATCAAAATCAATTCATTACACAACACACGTGCCTCCTCAAGAACGAACTCACTTTTAGGGTCATTCAAACACGGTTTTCCTAAATCGTCGTGCCCACTTGCCCTATTTTATTGCTCTTTTCCTAAAGGGTAGTAAAAACACTACTATCACCAAACCTTCACGCTTTCCAAAGTTTATCTTTTTGTTTATCGTTTTGTTGCAAAATAAGGGTAAAAATGACCAAATTTTAATTTTTTTCTAGTTTTTCATAAGTGTTTAAGACACGAATGTAGGTTTTCCGATGGTGAGAATAAGAGTAATTTTTGACTCGACCGTGCGTGTTGAGCACTTAGCTTCGATTCTTTAACTTTTTAGGCTAAGTATCTTAAATGAGGACGAGAAATGATAGAGTTATTTATAAGTCTCGTAATTGTCACGATCTCATGTGTAGTAATTATTAGCTTATTTTCCCCACGCTTTTGTATAGTAAATTGTTAATAAATATTGATATTAGCGGTTTAGTCACTATTGTTGGTTTCTAATTTGTTTTAGTAGCTTCCATGTAATTAAATTAGGAAAACATTAAGGTATCGCCATCGTCACGGTTTTGAAGTATTGGCACCCGAATAATCGAAAGCTTCACCTAATAATAAGATTTCAAGTGCTCACCTAAATTAAGCAAAAATTTGAAGCTCACAAGGCCGAAAAATCTATGCAAAACTGAAAGTGAATCAAGCCTTAATCTTTGAAGCTTTAAAGATCCAAAATTCGCCATAGCGTGAGGATATACGTCTTTGGCCATAATAAAACCACCGATGAGGCGGATAATAAAAGGCAAGGCAAGAGCGAAGTCATATTAAAAGCTTCAGGGCGAAGTTGAATAAAAGATGGAGGTAAACCTATGATAATAAGGCCCTTCCGTTAGGGGCGTATAAAAGTCTTGGTAATAAGTCTCATGTTCAAAACCATTATAAAACCGTGTTTATCGATCCTTCTTGTTGACTTAATTTTTTGACATCGTTGTCTATTAGGGTGAATTATTAATTCGATGATTTTGGTTAGACCGTTAAGACTCTATTTATAGACTTAATCTCTATTCACGCATAAGTCAATGATGTATCCTCGTGATCATTAAGACAAAATAAAATATAAGAGATACCAATTAGGAATAAGGGAGTTTAGGTTCGTAATTAACACTTATGAGATATGATCGTGTTGCTAACTTATAATAACAATGATCTCGTTACACGCTTAGCATGGAATTGAGTGAAAATCGAGGACGATGAAATTATTTCTAACGAAGCATTCACGTGTTCTTATTCTATGAACCTAAACGTCCCATTTTGCGATGAAAATCATACATTATGTCTAAAACGCAAGTAGTAGTATAGTAGTAGTGTAGCTAGTTTATCATTCAATAAAAGTGAATAAAAATGAATTTTGGAGATGCTATGATACTTAATTCTAGCATTGCGTGAGGGCACGGCAATGGTTTAGTATGGGGGAGTGATGAGACTGCTTTTATACATAGTCTCATCGTCCAAATCGGGCTTAAAACGCTTAAAATATCATCAAAATACCCAAATATATGCTTGTGTTTGTTTAGTGTGTATTTTAGGTACGGATATCGTGAATTCACCAAAAGATTACAAGAATCAAGCAAAAACGAACACGGGAAACGAAGCCGCACAAAGAACCGAACCCGAATCATGAATTTCCATTCAAGTCCTTGAAGTTTGAAAATTTGGCAAGATTGGTCCCTCAACTTTTAAAGACTTGACAATTTATACCCTTGCAAAACTCATTTATTGCATTTGGGTCCCTAAATTATCAAGACAATGCAAGTTTAGTCCTTGGAATATGAAGAAATTACAAGAGAAGCCATTGGTTCATGTTTAAGAAACCTTTTGTGGCCAAAGTGCAAAAATAAAAACTTATCTAACAAAGGGAATTATACTTTGAGCTGTTTATTACCAAATGACAAGTTGAAGAGAAATGAGGGGCCAAAAATGACCAGACAACAAAACCCTTACCCACCACTCATCATCTGACACGTCACCCACTTCCCCAAACCAACCAATCACGTATCACCATCACTCCACGTCATTCCCCACTATCCATTTTAATTTAACTGATTTTTAATCAGTTTATTTTTGGTGGCAAACAAGAATTTTAAATCTTAATCACCCCTTAACTAGATTAAACCCTTCCCTGCTTAACACTCCAATCCCATAAACCCTACTTTCCAATTTCCCCAAATCAAAGGCTTTTTAACCCATAACCTCCAGACCCCTAATTTAACCTATCCTAATCCTAAACCCACTCACAAACCTTCCCCCAACACAACCATGTGACCAGTGGGGTCACCCCCTGTTGCGTCATTTTCACCTCAATACCCAAAAAACGACCAAATCAACAGCTATTACACATTCCTTGGTCCCTATTCATTTTTGAACGTCCAGGATCGCATATCAACAGCTGGCACATCCTTTTCCAAGCAGAAGATCACATGAGAAGAATCTTTGACCAAAGACAATCAACCAAAGTTCAAAATCAAGGGCATAGTTGGAAGTTTGTATCTTTAGGGTTTATAGACCTATAATGTTCTCTTATTCAGTATAAAAGGATTATGTAGGATGTGCATTACCCTTTGTTCCAGTTTTTTTACAAAGTCTTTGTGGATTTTCTATATATGGTCCGGTGGTCTAGGGTGGTGGTGGAAGATGAATGCCATGGTGGAGAGAGAGAGATGGAGGGTTGTGTGTGAAAAGAAAGAAAATATATTAAAAGTGAAAATGAAACACAAGCAACACCCCTCCTTGGAAGCCTTGGAGGGGTATATATAGTCACACATCATACCTAAACTATACATTGTTTCCTAGTCTAGTCTAAGCGTGTGTGACTATGATAACTAATGGGAATTCTTAAATGTCGTCACATAAAGTGAATTTCCAACAATCTTCCCCCATGGGACGACATGTAGAATTCCTTACAATATTTTTCCTAACAGTTACATAATGATTAAAAACAAAAGCTTTCATGAAGCGTCCAATGCTGATGATGTCTTCTGAGGCCTTTGACTTCAAGTCTTCACTTCAAAACGACTCATCTTTAAAGTAACTTGTAGTAGAAATACTGTAACGGCACAAGCTAAGTAATCCATATACTTCTGGTTAAGGAGAAGCTTCTGAATTAACTTCCCCCTAATTCATGCCACATAAACTTGATGTAGAAGCTTTTAAATAGCTTCCCCCTAAACCGACAATCCTCATAAGCAACTTCAAAGCTTTCAATAAAGCTTCGAATGATTAAGCGCACAACGGAATTTAAAAAGCAAACCCCACAATATAACATGATAATGTTGCTTTTTGGGATTGAAAGTTTGGGGCACACCAAGTAGATCAATAACTTCTCTTCTCACGCTTGAATAATTCTTCTGAATTTTTCTTCCCCCTGAGAGTTCAAGTTATGCATACCAGAAAGAATTAAGACATTTCTTCCCCCACATAGTTGAAGAAAAAAAACTAATCCCAAGTATGAAGCTCAAATACTGAAGTGGACACTTTATCCCGTTCATGAAGTTGACATCATAACACCAGAGTCAATTAAGTCTCGGAAATGCACATATCTTCTTCCGGAGATGCACCAGAGTCAATTAAGTCCCGGAAGTGCATATCTCTCCATATAGGATAATGACGATGAATAATTTCAACATCAAAACAATTAAGCATCGAATCAGTAGTGTACCGTTTAGAGATTGATAACGCCACGAGTTAAAACACTGATTTTCTCTACGGTTATGACAAATGTCTTCCCGGAGTGTCTTCAAATCAAAAGAAAGGTATGAAGTTCACCATGTGTACTCGTTGTGCGTTTAATGTGTCTTCTTCTTCCCCCTTGATGGGTTCGAAACTCGGAACTAACAATAAGTCGTACGCTCATGTACCTGAAATCTCGTGAGAATAATAAATAAGCTGAATTATATGTTTTGTGAGAATCAACTGCTGATCGAAATTCTCTACTCATAAACTCTCCATGGCCATCTTTACCAACCCCCTTGTAAGCAATTTGAAGTGACCACTGATAGAATGAACCGGATATACCAAACATGAAACTGAATAAGAATCTCTCGATCTTGTGACTTAAGCTTGCACAATTGTTGAATGAGGAACGGTGGAGAAATCTATAAGTAACAAATACATCACTGAAGAAATATATAAGCACAACACCTCTTGAAATTATCTACGTCGACTAAGCGCGTGACACTGAGTACAACAATGTAACCCCTTTAAGTGATAGTTATCCGAGTCATCAACCAACCACCCCGAACCCGGAAACTAGATAAACAAGTCGTCATTCTAAGATTAAGCACGAGCAAGTTATCGTCAAAGATAAAATAAGTTCACGCCTTCGAAAAAATCCGTCTTCAACTTCACATAATTAATACCCGGTCAAGCAAATCCGTAGCCACTAAAAATACACCTATTTTTCTTGGTCTCGTCAAATAAAATTTCTGTCACTTTTTCACGTCTTTTTGTCTCGTCTTTTTGTCACGACACTATGTGACGTCCCGATTATAACCAAAATATAACTTAATAGCACAAATTTTGTCCAAAATAAAATTTGACATAAAATATGTACTATAAAGTGTTACCATAGCTCATAAACCAACACATATACGCCATACTTGCATGTTTTTAACACAATTGCCAAAGTCAAACCAAGCTCTACTGTAGATCTGACGAAAGTGATCAAGTCTTTGTCGGTTACATGCAACATGTCACGTGGCTTTTACACCTTTAGACCATAGCAAAACATGTCTATCCCATGTTAAATTAATCTCAGCCCGTCTCTCTTAATATATACCCGGTTTTGATAAAGCCCACTAAACGAATGTCCAGACCCAACTAAAAGTAGCCAACGTGTGGGATATATAAATAGCACATCATTAGGTTAAAAGATTAACCCTAATCACAATTTACTTCTGCCGTTTTTTATACTTCTCTCCATCTCATCTTAAATCTTCGACTGCTAACTGTCAAACTCAAACGCATCATCAATCCCAACTATCTTAACCCAAATCACTCCATAGACATACGAATAATAAACATATGTTACTCCCAAACTCAGTCACCAAATCAAAACAACAAATTAAACCAATCCGTGATCTTATGGATTAATAAGTTTAAACAGAAACTCATCTCCAAAGTGACGGTTTTAAGATCATCAGTGGTCTCGGGTAAGTCCTGATTAATTGCATGTCATTTTTTGAGTTTGAAACAAAATGAAGAACTGATTATAACATGCATGTTATACATCATTCTTAAGATTTCGTATATTAATAGAGATGGGTTCTTACCCAACATGGATCTGTGATGACATAAGTTCAAACATACTCGTTCTAAATAGATATTTTGTTAGTTTGAACGAATCTGAGATCTATGATTATATATTCTTGTTCGAGTCTAGATGGTTTGTAAATGGGATTAGGCGATGAAGGGATTAGGACAGATGATTGGTTGGTGTTGTGGAGTTAAAAGGTTGGATTGATATGTTGGTTCTGGTCTCGGGTAATGTTTACACTACATGGTCACGTTTTTGTCAAAACTGCATCGTATACATGTTGCTATCGCAGTCATACTTTTAAACCCATCGCAGTCTAGAAAAATATGGCCATCGCAGTCCCTTAAAATACATGCCATCGTAGTCTAAAACATCCATCGTAACATGATGTCCCATCGCGATGGTACCCATCGCAATGGTACCCATCGCAACGGTACCCATCGCAATGGTACCCATCGCAATGGTAGCCATCGCAATGGTAGCCATCGCAATAGTAGCCATCGCAATGGTGGCCATCGCAATGTTTAAAAATCGAGTCCATCGCAATCAATGCGATCGTACTGTAAAGCAGAAACCTTATCCGAGTGTACTTTTTCCTGATTTTCAGGATCTTACTTTTCTGGGTATCATCTTCATCATCATGTGTATAAAAAATACCAAAAAAATTCAAAAAATGCTGTTAAAAATTAGATAAGTAAACATTAACCATGGAAAACCATTTGACCAGGATAAATAACCAGTGAGACAAAAATATAACTGTTTTGATGGACTGATTGGATGTAAACGAGACAAAGAGTTGTGATAAATTCACACCAAAAAATAGACAAAAATATAACTGTTTTGATGGACTGATTGGATGTAAACGAGACAAATAACTATTAAAATATTGAGACCAGGAATTATGACCACCAGACACCATTTTTGTAACAAAAAAAATTGAACAGATTCGTAAAAAAAATGTTTAACAGATTTTGAGACAGAAAAAATTTAGACCACCAAAAACGATAACAAAAAACACGAACCAAGGATTAAACCGAGGCTCTGATACCAATTGTGGGTTTGCTATTTGGTATGATCCGGTGGTCTAGGGTGGTGGTGGAAGATGAATGCCATGGTGGAGAGAGAGATTGAGGGTTGTGTGTGAAAAGAAAGAAAATATATTAAAAGTGAAAATGAAACACAAGCAACACCCCTCCTTGGAAGCCTTGGAGGGGTATATATAGTCACACATCGCACCTAAACTATACATTGTTTCTTAGTCTAGTCTAAGCGTGTGTGACTATGATAACTAATGGGAATTCTTAAATGTCGTCACATAAAGTGAATTCCAACAGTCTTTGTAACTTGTTTTTCTTAATGAAAGTTGGTATTTTTAGTGAAAAATTAATTCCTTTTCAGTTATTTAAAAAATTGTATTGACTTGTGTGAAAAAGCTGAGTTCCAAAATCTAATTTGTTAAGTAATTTGTAATCATTGGTTTCTTGTCAAGAAATATTGGTTAAAAGTGGTTGTTTTTCAAGGAATTTTGTCAAGGATTCCTTGTTAGTGTTGTATCAGTAGGAGGTTCTTCTTGGGTATTAAGGTTTAAGCGGAAAGAAAAGGACAAAAGAAAATGTTTTTCTTAGGTTTTCACTCAAACTTTAAACCAATCTCAGGAGGAAGTGAAAGTGGATGCATGAGATTGGTTTATTGAGTTTAAGTTGTTAATCTCAAGTGGTTTTTGTTGGTTTAATATTAGGTTTAAAAGGATTTCAGTTTTCAGAAAGTTTGGTGGTTTCAAATCTTTCTCAAAAGTTTTTAGTTACCATTTTTTTATTTCTAAACTCACTACTTATATAAGCCTGCTCATAAGCTGTTGATACAAGCTTATGAGCATCAACTTATATAAGTTTGAAGGTTGTTCTTGATCTTGTGGTGTTGTGCAGGAACCAAGCAAGGATCAAGGTCTCATCTCTATTCACTTGTTTTATTTTCATTTGAAGACATTGAAAACCATTAGGTCTCTTGTAGATTCCAACAGCATGGTATCTCTACACTTCCTCTAAGCTCATATAAGCTCAAGAGAATCCAAGTAGAAGGCATTAACCAGGTATTCATGGACTTGAACCCTGCTTATTTCTTTTGTATGTGATTTTGTGAATTTATGGGATGAGTTGATTATCTGTCTTTGGTTTCGAGTTTATGTGGATTTGTGTCTCCTATATGTTTTAGGTTAGTTTGTGACAGATTTAAGTAGTTTTAATGAGTTTTGAAGGCTTGTGATTTGTAAAAAGTCCATTTTCAGAAAGATAAGGGGTGTTTGGAACTGCATATTAAGCTAAGGGTTTGACAATATTTTAGTCTAAGGGTAGTCTAGACATACTTGTCATACTTGTTTTGGGTTATTTCAGTTATATGTTTCATGTTTTGATATGTAGAAAAAGGTTTTACATACTCAAACTTGGTAAAATTAGAAAAGTCTACTTAACTGCCTTGATATGGTGAATTTTGGCCATTAAATCTTTAAGTTTGTTAGAAAACAGGTTAAGTTAGAATTTGGAATTGGTTAATATCATTTTGACTGTGGATTAAGCAAGTTTGCTAGGTTTGAAGCTTGTTTTTGTGCCAATTGCACCAACATCTGACCACCAGACCCTATTGCTTGTAGCAGTGACTGATTTGTGCCATGTTTGTGAGATTTAAGTGTTAACCTTGTGTTTTTCTTGTTCATTGTGACTCCCCAAAACCCAACTGGTTGTGGGGGTGCCCTATTTGCCAAAAATACCCAACAAATCAACAAGAACAAGCTAAAATCAGACTAGTGTCATTCAGTTGTTTTTTTAGTATTGTCTGAGAACGATTTGGTTCTCGGATAGAACTAGTTTTTGGTTCATTGGGTTACTGTAGCAAGTTTTGTTAATCTGGGCACATTTTTATAATTTCTAGAGATAAATCTTGTTAGATTTTAAAAAGTTTTTGTGTTTTTGATGTTAGTAAATCACCAGTATTTAGTTTTTATAAAAATAAAAATAAAAAAAGGGTTTAACAAAAAGGAAGTGACAAGGACTCGAGCCTGCGCCACTCCTCTCACACACAAACGCGTTAACCAGTTGCCCTAGGGTCTTTGACTAGTTAACTCTTGCTTTGTTAATTACTAAAGGTGTTTTAATTTGTAGCTTTTTTAAACATTCAGCTTATAAATAAGCTGATTTCAGCTTTTTTTTTTAGGTGTGTTACTGTTTTTCAATTTTCCTTGGTTCTTGAATAGATTTAGGACTTTTTGAATTAAAAATTTTAATTTTCACGTTTATATTTAATTTTCTATGATTATTTTTAGTTTTAATTTTAGAAAGTAATTAAAAAATAGAAAAAGGTATCTTAAATTTTTACAAAAATTATTTTTAGGTTTTAAATAAGTAATTGAGGTTTACATCCATTAAAGTTTTCAAATTTACTTATTTTTGATTTTATTTAATTTTAGGGTTTTTAATTAATTTTGAAAATTAATATAAAATTATTAAAAAGGTTTTGGAAATTTTTGTTTGCATTTTTGACTTAAGTACATTTTTCTTGATTTTAGGTGATTTTTTGGTAATTTTTAGGACGTTTTCATTTTTCGTCGAATTTTACGATTTTACGTTTTTTACGTCGTAGGGTAATTTTTAGCGTAATTCGTCTTTTTCTTTCTCTTTTCTCATCAATATAATAAAAAATTAATCATCTCTTAACACACACACCAAGCCTCCTTGAGAACGATCCCACACAAAGGGTCATAAGTGCTTTCGTTTTCCTAAATGAACACTTATCACTTACCGCTTTTACGCTCTTTTTCCTAAAAGACGTATTTTACCCAACATCAATAATACTTAGGTTTAAACATGTATTACTATTTATATTAATATAACCTAAGTCATGGAAATTAATTAATTATATGTCATGTTTTAATAATTAATTAATTATTATAGTCTAATTTACATAAATAAATACTTAGGTTAAAATCATGTATTATTAATTATTAATAATAAACCTAAGTCCATGTTTTAATTAAATTAATTATATCCCATGTTAAATTAATTTAATTAACTTGTAAACTAAATGTACTTGTAAAATTAATTAGGCTGTAAAAATAATAATGAACCAAACCCGTGTATTAAACATGTCGTAAACCGGACCCGTGAAACCTGTGAACCTGTCCGAACCAAACACCCTCTAAAAAGTGGAAACCGGCGTGAACCGGTTGCCACTGCCTTTGTTAAACTGCCACCGGCTGCGCCGGTGGTGTCCCCTGCTTATCGGCTAGCCACTGACCATAAGGTTCCCACCGGCAGTTGTCGGGGATTCCGCCTGCGCTGCTGCGTGTTCCCCTACGTGACCAAAGCAGCCACCGGCTGGGCCGGTGGTGTTGGTTTTTGTGGCTGCCGAGAACCAATCAAACCACAAGGATACCCCGACGCATGTCGGGGTCCCTTGTACCTGCTGCTGACCGAGACCACAACACAACCGAGACCTATGTCTCGGTTGGCGAGCGAACCAACGACGCCGAGAGCCTTGTGGCTCTCGGTTTGTGTGGCGGCCGAGGCAAACAACCCGAAAACACCCTTAATTTTTACCCCATCATGATAATTAACATGTGTTTCATCTTGTTTTTATTATTCCTATGATCATATGCTACTAATTAATAAAAATAATTTAAAAAGAAAGGTTTTCGGATTACCAAAACGCGTGGAACAAAAGGAGAAGGATCACACGAACACCATGCTTGAATATCTTAACCAAAATCAAACCAACACCTCTTTGTGGTGTGTTCTTGCCGGCGGCCCAAGAGGGAGAAAAAGGAGGAGCTAGGGTTTTGTGATTTTTATTAATCTTCTGTAAAGTGTAAACATGTTTTCCCCTTTTTCTTATTTAGTAAAATTTAAAGTGGGCTTGGCCCTTTTTCCTTGTCTTGCCGTGGGTAGGTGGGGCCCACAAGGGAAAACCCCATGTTTTTTGTGTTCTAAAATATTACGTGTTCTCGTGTTCGTGTTTACGTGATTTATTTATTTAATATTCGTGTTATAATATATATTTGTACGTAATTATAATAATAGTTACGTAAATATATAATAATAGGGTAAAACCCGCATGCTTTCACCATGAATAGTACCCTTAAGATCGTACGTACTAGATTAAAACTTTCCTATTATAGCATGATTACAATTACGTGTTAGGATTTTATGTATTACGTACGTGTTAGAACACGATAAGTATTTATTACGTACGAACACGCAATAATTATATAAACAATAATTAATCATGAACATGCGATCATGAAATCATGAACGTAAATTAATCACGAGCTAATATTATTTACGTATATATATATTTATTACAAACATGAATAAATACGTGGCTTACCACGAATGAACTTCTACACAACGACTGACAAACCAATGGCATATGCGGTATGCGGGTTGTCACGATCGATAACTAAATAAATCACGTAAACTACGTAAACATGAATATTTGACACGATTATTCTTATTACATATATTTAAAATTAACACGACAAGTGTTACGTAAACTAATATTACGTCTATCATGTGAAATTATTACAAAATAATTCACGACATAAAATATACAAAACCGAATACGTATTTAATTAAACGCATACGTTTTATTAAACAAATAATACAAACATATAAGAATAAGGTTTTGGGCTGTTTTAGACAAGCATAAAAGAAGGAAGGACTTGGGCTCAAGGCCCAAGTGTGTTTTTTTTGGCCATGTAAAACAAAGAAAGACGGAGGGAGTTGTTTTATTTTTTTGGACACATGAAATCACAACTAAAACCCTAAAAATATAAACAGCCGTATGTTTTCTGCTTGTGCCTCCTTTGCTGCCGTCGGGTATACACCAAGAAACCAAGGGTAAATCGTGTTTTCAGATTCAAGTAATCAAGACGTTTGATTCACGTTTGTCATTCCTAAAAAACCTAAACAACGTAAACCCTAATGATGTTTTGCTTTCTTTTCTTTTATTTAATTGGCCAAGATCCGAATCCCATAATTAAAACATGTTAAAAACATGTTGAGATTAATGTTAGATTAATGGGGGGTTCGTTTTGGCCACTTTGCACACAAACAGAGACCATCCATGGTCTCGGTGGTAAAATAAAGTCACCAGCCGCAACACTAATTAGGGTGTTGGCTTGGTTTTATTCTGGCGAGGGTAACACGTGCCAGGCAGGGGAAACCACTGGCTGCAGCCAGTGGTGTTTTTGGTCTAACAGTAGGAACCGAGAGCTTATGCTCTCGGTGGAAACTCATAACTAGCAGGGGAAAACCACCATTGTCGGTGGGAATTTGGCAGGGACAGGGGTGTTTGGCAAACGGTTTTAGAAAAAGGGTAAAGGGGTGTTTGGCTGGCAGTTTAATAAACAAGAGTGAAGGGGTTGTTTGGTTCGGCTTAAATGTAAAAACGACACGGGTTTCACGGTTTATCACCGGTTCGGGTTACTACACGGATTAATAAAATAATACATGGATTCGGGTATTATTTTTACAAGTTATTAGCTTTAACATGTATATTAAATTACAAGGTAGATTAAAATTAATAAAACACAACTTATAATTACAAGATTATTTATTTACGAGTTTAATTAAATTAATTGACATGTTACTTTATTAATTTAATTATGACTTAGGTTATTATTATTAATTAATAATACATGTATTTTTAACCTAAGTATTTATTATTTATGTTAGACTATATAATTAATTAATTATTTAATATGCCTTATAATTAATTAATTTACATCACTTAGGTTATATTAATACTAAACATTAATACACGTTTCAACCTAAATATTATTACCTTTTATTTAATTAATTCATGTTATAGTTAATTAAATACTTTAAACTATAGTTCATATAAATTACAGGAAATAATTAATAAACTATACTTTATAACTACATGACTTAGAATAATAAACGGAAAACACTTAAGCTTATATATTTAGCTTATTTAACCAGCTTATTTCTATTTATGGAAACTTTCTATTTTTTAGAAACTTATCTATTTTAAGCAGTAATTCTATTTTTGGAAACTTTCTATTTTTGGTAACTTTCTATTTTTGGAAACCTGCTATTTTTAGAAAGTTACTTTATATTACACAGTAAGTATAATAATACATGAAATACAAGTAATACTTAATCAGAATAGACAAAATATAAGATAAACACAGTTTAAGGCTTAAAACAGTAAAACATGACATGAACGTATAAAATAAGCTAAGACATGACATAAAACCAGTTACGTATTTCGTGATCAGATACTTATACACGTATGTATTTATCTAGCATTAGTGATACCGAAGTAGGACTCTCTTCCGTTCATCTTCTTCGTTCACTGGACATAAGGTACGGATTTCCGTCCTTTCAGTATGGACATTCTTTCCTTATTAGGATTCCCCGTATGCAGCCAAATGTTTTCCCGTAGTAAAAGTTTATATGTTTGACTTGCTTATGTTTAATTTAGAATACCTATAGCCATATACATGCATGACCAGTTTCACCTAGTTATGGAGGTACCATAACCATAACATTAGAGGCACTAATGTTATGGCTTCACCACGGCGGAGTGATTGGTCGTGGCGTCCCTTCAGCTTTTGGCCATATTATTATATTTATCATGTGGGGCGTATGGGTGCATCCTAGTTACATGTTTTTCAGCAGATTACTTAGTGTGAATGTGGTGTGTGCCTTGCATCCTTCACAAGGAGCTGATCCCTCCTACCCAAAATCAGTATATTAAATTAGAGGCAGCCCCTTTAATTTGCATGATGAGGTCACCCCTCCAAGTATTCATGCACGGTGGATTTTCATGACCTATATTGGCTAATGGTAAAACATGTTAAACAGTTTTCACAAGATAAACATAAGGCTTTTCAAACTATAAAACCAGTTTTATGAATATGTTAAAGGTTTTCCAGGACTTATACTTTTCCGCTGCTATTAAGTCTTTATCATGTTTTAGTCATTTATACTATGTCTATATCCGTGCACTAAGCGTTTTGCTCAGCCGTTACTTTCCTTTCCATGTCCCAAAACGGTAGGTACTCAAGGACTGACTGGAGCATTTGGAGGACACGCATAGGATGGGAGCTACCTTAGATTCCTTCTCCTTTTGCCTTCATATTTATGCTTGTTTAGTCTTCCTTTTTGTTCATTTACTTTATTTATGTTTTGGGCTTATGTTTGGGAACCGATGTTTGATTCCGGTTTTCCCTATGGTCATGTATGTTTAGTACATATTACCTAGCATGCTTTGATGACACGCCATAATTACGCGTGACATTCCATTTATCAAAATGGGGTGTTACAATTATGATATCAGAGCCAAGGCTTCGACCTGTAGGCTCTAAAACTCGACCTGTGACTAGTGGGTAGTCACCAGGAGCTTCCTAAGCCAACGTTTGTTATTCTACGTATTGATGTTTTCAGCGCATTGTTGTTTTAACCATGATGTTTCAGCACCTTGAGGTTTTAACCTTGATGTTTTCATCGACATTATTGTACTAATATGGATGGACAACCGCCATTCATATTTATTTATGTGTCATTGTTTCATGCATGACGTTCCTCGTGAACTATGACTATGTGGACTGAACCTCAATAGTTCATAATTAGTCACGTAAAATTTTTTTCTAATAAGTTTTGACAGATGAGTTTCATTTATTTATGTTTCATGTATCAATGTTGCAGGAATTATGACTAAGTAATGGTTGGTACAGGACTGGCCCTATTTAGTCGCATGTGCTTTTATCAAAACTTTTAACTTTGGGACCGACCCATAGGCGTCCTCTCGCCATGTCTTTTGTTTTGGGACCGACCCATAGGCGTCCCCTCGTACATATAAAGGTTTATATAAACTACATTCTGCATTCATGCACTGTTTTTCATGCATAAATTTTTCTCATGATTTATTGGCATAATTTTTTTTTCATGTCCCCTCATAAGTTAATATGTTTTTATGTCAAGTATGTTTTCATACTGTCATGGTTAACTCCAGTTTCATGTTGATTATGTTATACACTCCTTCATGATAGATGGTTTCATGTTTGTTCATGATAATTCCGTCTTCATGTTGATTATGTCTTACGCCTCTTTTGTTAGTTATGCTTTCATGCAAGGCATTGTTAGATTTCATTGAATCCTGCTTTCATGATAGTCATGGTTGGTTTTCATTGACCATGTTGTCAGGCAAATCATCGTTGAATTTTGTTTAACCACACTTTAACGTTTCTTGATACAACCAGAATGATGTCTATGCTAATATTGCCAGGTATCATTGATGAGATGGCATTTATACATGATCTCATCGTTCTTTTTCGGGCTTTAAATGCATAAAAATGTCATAATATACCATATATATGCTTGTGTTTGTTTACTTGTGTATTTTAGGTATGGATATCGTGAAAAAGACAAAAGATCACAAGATACAAGGAAAAACGGACACGAGAAATGAAGCCGTACAAAGAACCGGGCCCTAATCATGGAATACTCAACAAATACCCTTGAATACTTGAAGACAAACAAGATTGATCCTCATTTATTAGAGAAATGACACTTAAAACCCTTGTATATTCATAATTACAAGTTTGGTCCCTTAAGTTTGTCAAAATTACACAAAAGGTCCTTCAACTTTGAAGAAATGGCAAGATTAGTCCCTCAACAATTTCGAATTGTCAATTATGGTCCCTCATCAAGCCAAAGATACATTGAAGACCTTTGAAGATCAACATTGTCCAAAATCAGCCCTTGAAATATACAAAAGTGTCAAAAATAACCCTTGAAACACTTTTTGGAAAGTTTGGTGCCAAAAATGACAAAGGCTGAAAGTTGTTACAAATGATTTGGACGCTGACAGACTTTTAAACACAAATGACAAAAGAAAGGAAGAAAAAGGGCCAAAACTGCCAAGTTTGTAAGTTTAAACTAAACAAACACGCGCCAAACACAATTTCTCCACTAAAATCGGATCAAACGTGTCACTATTCACACGTATGAACCCAGATTTAACTTTTTACCGACAAGGGGGTTTTTACAATTACCTACACCAAAACACAATTAACCTTCACACGAATCTATCCCATGCCTAAACTCACACTCCCACTCACCCAAAGGACCACACCATTCAAATCGTTTCACCCATCACATGACTACTTGCCCTCCAAGTCATGCCACGTGTCAAGATCAACAGCTGAGAGTCTTTGCTTGATCACAAAGCTAAAATGAACGTTTGAGATCACTTTGGACAGCTCATCAACAACAAACGCACTCAAGGACTCAAGGGCATTTTATAGAAATCACTTCTAGGGTTTGTGAATAGTGTAGCCAGGCATTTGCCTATAAAAGGAGACCTCAACATGTGAGAGTCCCTTTGTTCTAGATTTTAGCTTTTAAATCTTTGTAATTCCTTTTTATGAAATAAATTTGAAATTCTTAAAATTTGGAATTCTAATCTGTTATTTATAAAAGTTTGGTGTTTGATAAGCTAAAATCTGAGTTCCATTATCTTGTTTGAAGGTTTTTTAGGCAAGGTTTTAAGTGATAAAGGTTGTGCATCAAAAATCAGAAAGTTGGTATTATTTTGATCTCACCTTGTGGTTTGTTCTTCTTAGCAGCTTGGAAGCTGGTACTTGTTCTGCTAGTACCTAAGCTCAAACAATCCAGGGCCTGGATGTAGGTCTTGGAGGTTTGCATCCTTCTCCCTTTTCATTTTCTCTTTTATTGTGATTATTGCATGTTTATGCTTGAATCTGTGTTATTGTGCTTGATTATTGTTTATTTGGCTTGGGTTGATGTTATTGAGGTGTTATTGATCTGATTTGTGGGTAAAATCTGCATAAGCCTTTGAAAAATTGTGAAAACAAGTTTTAAAAGGGTGTTTGGGTTTACTGCATAAGGTAGGATTGTGGTTTGTTAAGTGGTTATTATTTGTTGCTAAGTGTTGGTATCTGTTTGTAAAGTGCATTTGTTCATCTGTTTGCAGGTTTTAAGGTTTAAAACACATAGATTCATAAAAAGGGTCATAAAATCTTGTTTACTTGGTGAATTTGGCTGAAATTTAGGGGACACCTAGATCTAATCATATACTAGGGTTAACAAGTGTTAAATCTAGGTTAACTACACCAGGGAAGTAGGATTTGTGGCTTGAAATTGGATCTGTGGTCAAATAGATCAGCAAAGAGTTAGTGTTCATCAATTGCATGTTAGTGTTCATCAATAACCTTCACTTGCTTATTTTTGTTAATTCTCTTTGATTCAGTGTTTGATTCTTGTTGCTTTGTGCTTATCCATAGTTATATAGCTTGGTATGCATCCTGTTAAGTTTGGTTGGCTTATTCAGTCTAAATCTGCTTATTAAGTGCTTAACTGCTTATTTCCATATCTGGTGCATATCTGGTGACTATTTGGCTTATTGTGGCTTATTGTGTGAACCAATTTGTGATTTTCTTGTTGCTATTGACTCCTTGTGATTCACTGATCACAAGGGTGCCTTTGTTTCCAATTGAATCAAACCAGAACTCTCATATAAGCTTGGTCAATTAGTCAAAGCTGTGGGAACTCCTTTCCCCTGCTAGTTGCCAATGATAGTGTAAAATTAGGTTCAGCTTATCAATAAGCTATAATAGCTTATTTTAACCAGCAACAACTTTGTTTTTGTAATAGGTGCTCATATTTTGACCCATTTCTTCATACTGGAGCATTTGGGTGGTTGACTTTAGGGTTTGACTAGAAAACCAACTCCATTGACTTTTTCATAAGTTCATTTGTGCTTATTCTGGCTTATTGGTTGTGCTTATTAGATTTTTGTTGATTGATTTGACTTATTGAGTCCATTTGTGATCTTTTGCAAGTTGAATCAAGTCCTGAGGTGCCCTAAATCTCTAAAACGACTATTTTTTCTTTTAGTGAATTTTTACTTTGCTTATTTATGGCTTATTGAGTGAGCTTTTTCAAAATTTCTTTTTACAGATCTCATAAGCATCCCAAAAGAAGGTTTTGTGTCAAATTAGAGCTTATGGCATTAGCTTATTGCTTAATGGGCTGAAAAGCCCAATAAGAATAAGCTGAGTGTTCAATAAGCTGTGATAAGCTCATTTTCAGCTTTTGGGCCTTTAGAGTTTTGTTCTTAGAATTGAATTTTGAGTCAGATAGGGCTTTTCCAAGTCAATTAGGCCAAGTTTGACTTTTTGGGCCCAAAAGCCCATTTGTGTTGACTGATTTTGGTTTTGGCCCATTTGAGGGCCCAATAGGGGTATTCTGGTCATTTCACTTTGATTTTCTGATTATTTAGGTTAAAATAAACTAGTTTGCAAGTTTTTAGAATTTTTTAGAATTTTTGGATTTTTAATATTATTTTATTATTATTTTTAAAATTTCACATTTTCCAACTTTTTACATTTTTTTAGGTTTAATACATTAAAATAGGAATTTAGCAACTTTTAGAATAATTTTATCTCTTTTAGATTAATTTTTATAATTATTTTAAGTTTTAATAGTTTTTAAATCATTTTAAATAGTTTTTATTAGTTTAAAAATTTCTAAAAATAGTTTTTAATCTTTTTAGGTCATTTTAGAGGTTTACCAATTGAAAAATCTTTATTTGGGTTTTTTGATAATTTATTTGATTTTTAGGGCTTTAATTAGCATTTAAAAATTGAATATTTAATTATTTAAAAGGTTTGAAAAAGTTTTGATCATTGGTAAACTCTTAGTTTATTTATTTTAATTTTTGGTAAATTTTTGGTAATTTTTAGAGTTAATTTTTATTTTTGTGGTTTTTAAGGTTCTACGTTTTAACTTTCTAGTAGTATTAATTTTTATTTTTTTTTGTCTTCGTCATCCTCTTTTCTCATCCCCTTTCAAACCAATCATTTATCACAAACATTTAACAAATTTCTCACACACATATACCTCCTTGGGAAACGAACTTTCACACCATAAGGGTCATTAGTGCTTGATTTTCCTAAATCATCACTCGATACTTTACCGCTATTTTATGCTCTTTGTTTTCCTAAACAAGAGGTGTAATTATCCTACAACCAATCATGATGGTTTTCTAACCGTTTAACCGTTATACTTTCCATAAATCATGACAAATGATCGACCCCATACCGATCATTTCATGTACATTCCATGTGTACTCCATGTACCTTATCCCATGTGCGTACTTCCACTTGCTGATACTCTATAAATTGTTGATGTCGCTCATAACTTGGAGATGTTACTAAAGGCTGATGCTGCTGACGTTTGGAGACGCTACGAGATGCGGATGCTGTTCACAACCTGGAGATCCTACAAGACGAAGACAAAGGCGTCCGAGCAAAGCAATTGGACGAGAAGATGCTTCACCACCAGACGATCTCCATCTGTCATTGTCCCAAATTCTTAGTTACATGTCACACGTCATTCGACTGTCATTTCAGCCATGTGAGTGCAAACCGGTACCAGCCGGCCACTCAGATGAATAGTTCTATGAATCACGGTCATGAGAATGACCGTCATGGAACTGACAGACATGACGATAGTAACCACTACTATGATAGAAACTATCCTAGAAATCGCAACAGAGGCTCCGACCGCGGACGTGATCAGACATACAAAGGATCAGTAGTCTAACCGATCCGCCAAGTCTGGCATAATAACCTAATATAGTAGTTCTATTGTTTTTACGTCTCGAGACACACGTCAAGACATCATTCAAGACACATGTCTCACGTATACTTTCTGAAGACACATGTCAAGACACCAGTCAAGACATATGTCATGCTTATAGTTCCAAGACACGAGTCAAGACACATGACTCACGTCCAACGATGGAACATTTCTAAGAAATTCAGGGTACCATCCAAGGGTATATCCATTTTGTTGTGCCATGTATTATTCAGGCCACAAGAATTTCAATACCATTATCGGTGCATCAGTGAGAATGGTCACGTTGCCGATGTCACTTTCATTTCTTTCAACCATATTTCATATATTCATGACCATGAAGGCCGCCTTTTGTATTCCCATGTATACGAAGGTTTTCCTTCAGCTTGATGATGAGATCCAAGCTGCTAACGCATTTACTCGGACATACACGAGATGAATTTTATCCTAATTATGGACTATGAACAGCACACCATGCTACGATTCATAATTATGTACAGTAATGTTCAGGCTCTTGAATACACTCAGCTTGATTTTCCATCAGGAAAATCTGTACAAATTATCTATGCTTACAAGCATGTGCGTTGTTAGCCATGGTCGCTAAAATTTCCTAGCTATCAGTAATACACGACCACTTAAGTCCTTTTACGCATAGCCAGTTGATTATTCCAAAAGAACCTACAAGGAGAAGGACGATACCATGAGATTATGTGTCAACTATCGTCGACTTAAATAAATCACCATTCATGACTGTTATTCTCTTCCACGTATTGACAACATGTCCAATCGACCTTATAGTGTTAACCAATTTTCCAAGATCGAACTCATGATCATGCTGCCAACAATGACGAGTGAAAGAGCAGGACATGTCCATGACTGCTATTCGTACACGACTCGGTCATGCTAGGTTTATGATTTTGAATTAGTCTCATCAATACTCCAACGGCATTATAAGAATGAGTTTCCATGAACTCATAGCAAATTCATCAGTGTTTTCATTGAGGATTACCTGATTTCCTCTAAGCCTAGAGAAGAACAGGAAGACCCTATTTGCACTATGTTGCAAATTCTATGACAAGCGAAATTTTACCCTGGGAATTTTTTCCAATATCAATTTTGTTGGATTACAGTGACACGCTGAATCACATGGCTTTCTATGGTTAATCTTACCATGACTCAACTTATGCGTAAAGGAGAGAACCCTACACTACATTAGGTGTTCTAGAAAATCCTACGCTAGGAGAAGTCTAGATTCAGAGACTCAGAGTTTCGCAAACTTCTATGAAGCAAGATATAGTTACGTTCATATCTTCATACCTGTCATACAAACAGGTTAAGGTAGGACACCAAAAGACTGGGATGTTTTCATCATCTGAAATTGTGAATTGAAAATGGGACAAGATCTCCATGGATTTTGGTTACCAGAATAACGCAAACTCAGAAGAAACCTGATGCTATCTGGGTTATTTCAAATAGTTTGATCAAGTCTACAAAATCTTTACATCCGCAAGGATTTCAGAACCAACAGATTGATCGGACATGTTCCAGCCAAGGCTCATCCGATCACTTGGCAATTCCTCAGTTATCGGGTCAGACTAATATTCATATTTGTGCTCCTTATTTACTTCACGTCCTTGTTCTTTTTTCACGACTTGCTTTCGCGTTCGCGTTCATGACACTATTCACGTTCATGATGGCGTCTCGGCTTACGATTTTACGTTCAATTTTCTCATTCTAGGAAGTTTTGCAAGAACTTGAGAGACCAGACCTAAGTTTAGTATAACTCCCTATCCTCAGATAGACGTTTCTCATCATATTCTATGTCTCACCTTGTAGCGTTTGGCGTTACCGCCATTATATTCTATGTTCACGATATGTTTCACATGTCATTTTCATTCCACGTTCCTAATATCATGATCAAGATATGTTACACGTATCAAAGTCACAATATGTTTACTCATACTACACTCATCATATCTCAACGTATTATGTTCAAAACTTTTCATGTACTACGTTTCTTTATGTCTCACGCATCGTTTCTAATTATCAGTTAAGTCAGATTGTCTTGCATCGTAACGTTTCAGTTACCCTTGCACGTTAACTCTTATTTTTCCTCGATCGAATTTAGGGGATCTACATTCGGTTGATAACCAAGAATTTCTTCGTATTCCAAGTCAAGGTCAGGAGGACCAAGATTTATCATTAGTATCAAGATATTCTAAAGGAACCGTTCCAAGAGGGAGGCCACTTGGAAACGGACAAGTTCATCCGGACTCTTATCCGTTTTTCACTTATCAATTAGATATGTCCTTTCAGTCACGTCACGTTCCATGTCCTTTCAAGACATGTCACGTTCCGCGTTCTTTCTGCCAGGTCACCTGCACGTTCATTTATCTTACATACCCTCTCAGTTTGATTCGGGTATGTTTCTCTTTCAGTTAAGTTATCTATAATTCGGGGACGAATTATTCTTTTTAGGGGGGAAGAGTTGTAAAACCCGCATGCTTTCACCATGAATAGTACCCTTAAGATCGTACGTAATAGATTAAAACTTTCCTATTATAGCATGATTACGATTACGTGCTAGGATTTTACGTATTACGTACGCGTTAGAACACGATAAGTATTTATTACGTACGAACACGCAATAATTATTTAAACAATAATTAATCACGAACATGCGATCATGAAATCATGAACGTAAATTAATCACGAGCTAATATTATTTACGTATATATATTTATTACGAACATGAATAAATATATTATGTCACGATCGATAACTAAATAAATCACGTAAACTATGTAAACACGAATATTTGACACGATTATTCTTATTACATATATTTAAAATTAACATGACAAGTATTACGTAAACTAATATTACGTCTATCATGTGAAATTATTACAAAATAATTCATGACATAAAATATACAAAACCGAATACGTATTTAATTAAACGCGTACATTTTATTAAACAAATAATACAAACATACAAGAATAAGGTTTTGGGCTGTTTTAGACAAGAATAAAAGAAGGAAGGACTTGGGCTCAAGGCCCAAGTGTGTTTTTTTTGCCGTGTAAAACAAAGAAAGACGGAGGGAGTTGTTTTATTTTTTTGGACACATGAAATCACAACTAAAACCCTAATAATATAAACAGCCGTATGTTTTCTGCTTGTGCCTCCTTTGCTGCCGTCGGGTATACACCAAGAAACCAAGGGTAAATCGTGTTTTCAGATTCAAGTAATCAAGACGTTTGATTCACGTTTGTCATTCCTAAAAACCCTAAACAAGGTAAACCCTAATCACATTTTGCTTTATTTTCTTTTATTTAATTGGCCAAGATCCGAATCCCATAAGTAAAACATGTTAAAAACACGTTGAGATTAATGTTAGATTAATGGGGGGGGGGTTCGTTTTGGCCACTTTGCACACAAACCGAGACCATCGATGGTCTCGGTGGTAAAATAAAGTCACCAGCCACAACCCTAATTAGGGTGTTGGCTTGGTTTTATTCTGGCGAGGGTAACACAGGCCAGGCAGGGGAAACCACTGGCTGCGGCCAGTGGTGTTTTTGGTCTAACAGTGGGAACCGAGAGCTTATGCTCTCGGTGGAAACTCATAACTAGCAGGGGAAAACCACCACTGTCGGTGGGAATTTGGCAAGGACAGGGGTGTTTGGCAAACAGTTTTAGAAAAGGGTAAATGGGTGTTTGGCTGGCAGTTTAATAAACAAGAGTTAAGGGGCTGTTTGGTTCGGCTTAAATGTAAAAACGACACGGGTTTCACGATTTATCACGGGTTCGGGTTACTACACGGATTAATAAAATAATACATGGATTCGGGTATTATTTTTACAAGTTATTAGCTTTAACATGTATATTAAATTACAAGGTAGATTAAAATTAATAAAACACGACTTATAATTACAAGATTATTTATTTACGAGTTTAATTAAATTAATTGACATGTTACTTAATTAATTTAATTATGACTTAGGTTATTATTATTAATTAATAATACATGTATTTTTAACCTAAGTATTTATTATTTATATTAGACTATATAATTAATTAATTATTTAATATGCATTATAATTAATTAATTTACATGACTTAGGTTATATTAATACTAAACATTAATACACGTTTCAACCTAAGTATTATTACCTTTTATTTAATTAAATCATGTTATAGTTAATTAAATACTTTAAAGTATAGTTCATATAGATTATAGGAAATAATTAATAAACTATACTTTATAACTACATGACTTAGAATAATAAACAGAAAACACTTAAGCTTATATATTTAGCTTATTTAACTAGCTTATTTCTAATTATGGAAACTTTCTATTTTTTAGAAACTTATCTATTTTAAGCAGTAATTCTATTTTTGGAAACTTTCTATTTTTGGTAACTTTCTATTTTTGGAAACTTTCTATTTTAGGGAACCTGCTATTTTTAGAAAGTTACTTATTATTACACAATAAGTATAATAATACATGAAATACAAGTAATACTTAATCAGAATAGACAGAATATAAGATAAACACAGTTTAAGGCTTAAAACAGTAAAACATGACATGAACGTATAAAATAAGCTAAGACATGACATAAAACCAGTTACATATTTCGTGATCAGATACTTATACACGTATGTATTTATGTAGCATTAGTGATACCGAAGTAGGACTCTCTTCCGTTCATCTTCTTCGTTCACTGGACATAAGGTACGGATTCCCGTCCTTTCAGTATGGACATTCTTTCCATATTAGGATTCCCCGCATGCAGCCAAATGTTTTCCCGTAGTATAAGTTTATATGTTTGACTTGCTTATGTTTAATTTAGAATACCTATAGCCATATACATGCATGACCAGTTTCACCTAGTTATGGAGGTATCATAACCATAACATTAGAGGCATTAATGTTATGACTTCACAACGGCGGAGGGATTGCTCGTGGCGTCCCTTCAGCTTTTGGCCATATTATTATATTTATCATGTGGGGCGTATGGGTGCATCCTAGTTACATGTTTTTCAGCAGATTACTCAGTGTGAATGTGGTGTGTTCCTTGCATCCTTCACAAGGAGCTGATCCCTCCTACCTAAAATCAATATATTAAATTAGAGGCAGCCCCTCTAATTTGCATGATGAGGTCACCCCTCCAAGTATTCATGCACGGTGAATTTTCATGACCTATATTAGCTAATGGTAAAACATGTTAAACAGTTTTCACAAGATAAACATAAGGCTTTTCAAACTATAAAACCAGTTTTATGAATATGTTCAAGGTTTTCCAGGACTTATACTTTTCCGCTGCTATTAAGTCTTTATCATGTTTTAGTCATTTATACTATGTCTATATCCGTGCACTGAGCGTTTTGCTCAGCCATTACTTTCCTTTCCATGTCCAAAAACGGCAGGTACTCAAGGACTGACTGGAGCATTTGGAGGACACCCATAGGATGGGAGCTACCTTAGATTCCTTCTCCTTTTGCCTTCATATTTATGCTTGTTTAGTCTTCCTTTTTGTTCATTTACTTTATTTATGTTTTGGGCTTATGTTTGGGAACCGATGTTTGATTCCGGTTTTCCCTATGGTCATGTATGTTTAGTACATATTACCTTGCATGCTTTGATGACACACCATAATTACGCGTGACATTCCATTTATCAAAATGGGGTGTTATAAATAGGTTCGTGATTATTTACGTTCATGATTTCATGTTCGTGATTATAATTATTGTTGATAATAATTATCGTGTATTCATATGCTTAAATACTTATCGTGTAATAACACGTACGTAATACTTGTAATTAACATTCGTGAAACATAAACATGTTATAAAAGGAAAGTTTTAATCATGTACGTACGATTATAAGTGTACTGTTCATGGTAAAAGCATGCGGGTTTTACACTATGATCTTGTTATAATACTTTATTGAGTTTTTATAATGCGAAAATTATGTTAGAAAGATAATAATCTAAATAGAATTAAGTCATTTGGTCATTTTAAATGAAAGTTATAAGTTAAAGATGTCTTAAAACCCTAGTTTTGTAATTTATATTAAATAATAAGTAAAAACCCATTTCAAAAGCTATAATTATAAATAAATGTTTTTATTATGATTATAAATATGTTTTGAAACTTTGTTTTAAAATCCTAGATCATTTGGTCCATTTTTGAGGTTGTTGTGTGATTTTTACAAGTATAGGGACTAAAACTATCATTTTTGAAACTATTTAACATTTTGGGCCAAAAGTGTCATTTTATGAAAGTTAAATATATAATAATAAATATTGGAAAGTTTGAGTCCCTAAGGTTAAATATTGAAGGTTTAAAATGCAAATAATAAAATTATATACTTTAAGGATTAAAAGTGTAATTAAGCCAAACCAAAAGGACTAATTTTGCCAATTTTGAAACTAAAGAATATTAATTATGAATATGAGGAAGTAATGAAAGTATCATGTTAGTAGGGGTCTTTGTACAAAGATGTTCCATCTCGACATTACATTCTGATTGAGTGGTTGGGTTTACGATTTAAAGTGTCCTCGCTCCTCAAACGTTTATTGAATGGCTTTTGAGTATGATGGCCCGAACAATGGTGCTAGAATTACAACCAAATATGGAATAAATAAAATTTAACCAATACTTAGAAAGATTGAATAAAATATTAAAAGACTTGATACTGTACACAATGTATTAATCCAGGTTTATGATAGATCAAGCTGTTGTTTATGAGACCATGTTGTGGTTTGTATGATCAAGCTGTTTACCTGTGAATGAAATAAATATGTTATAGCTTAGACTCTATGGATTCCAGGTGAGTTCATAGCCTCACTAGATCTAATTATTAAATGATTTGAAACCCGTGAGGGTGATGTATGTTAAAACAGAATACAAGTATTTTTGGTATGCTTCACAGATATGATTATTGACACTACGTTTACTGCTGCCATTAAAAGTCCCTTTTTAATCGTGGCCGTTAATCATTTAATGAACGCTAATATTGTGAATAGTACTATTTGAGGACTGACATCCCCTATCTAGGCAAGTCGCACTTGCTGGAATGCTGATGGCTCTGACCTAGGCTAAACGGATACACTTTATTTCGCTAATACAGGAGTTTGGCAGACTGCATGCATAAGGGCAATTAGTTGGGTTCTGGTATGTCTAGTAGCGGTGCATGAGCTAGTGCAATAATAATAAATTATTTTATGTGAGCGAATAGTAACGTAGCTCAGGAAAAGGATCTTGTATTTAAAATGATTTTAGACCTATGAATTCACTCAACCGTTGTGTTGATTTTAAGCATATATCTCATGTTTTAAATATTGTTAGAATGAAGCAGCATGAGGATGGCATGGAATGGCACAAGACTGAAATTATTCTAGATTTTTGGGAACCTTATAATGTAAAACTCTGATTTTTCAATGATATATAAAGAAAGTTGATTTTGTCACTCTTTTGAGTTTTTTTCTGTTATTATGACTTGTGAACTATGAAGTAATACCCCAGATCAATGTTCCGCAACGTAAAGGTAAAATAGGGTGTTACAGGTTGGTACTCAGAGCCATGGTTATAGAGAACAAGAAATAAAAATCTTGTCTATAACTACTTTTAAAAACAATTTCAAGAAAGTCCTCCGTGTCAAAAGCCAGTGCTGCTACAAGAATGATGTGAATGCCTATACTTGCTACTCTTCAGAACAATATGTAAGGATACCATGTTTATGTGTAAGTATAAATATTATACTTATAAGTAAGTACTATTATATTAAATATACAATAAGAATTATTCAACGTCTTCATAAATATGTATCCCTATCTTCCTCCTATTATCATCCTATCGGATTCTCAAGATGAACATTCTACAAGTACTCCTGATAATTCCCCGAAGTATATCTCTGATCTCCTGATGAATAACCCTTATGATACTACAGAAAATACACACAAGGATCAGAAAATCCCAAAAGCCGTTTTACCTTTTGATGACGACCCATATATGCAAGTTATATGAGCATATAATGAAGAAATAAATTCTAAACCTCAACAAAAAAATTTTCCATCACCTTACCCTATTAATGTACCCTCACCTATGTCAGAAAACTAACCCAAAAATACCTATGAACAATAAATTAAAGATATCCGACCCTATATGGAAGAAGTTCCTCCCGAACGTATTCAAGATCTTGAAGATAAAGTTGAAGGGCTTAGGAAAGGCCGAAGAATTATACAACGAGATTTTGAGAAATTAGAAGAAGATTTTGAAGAAATTAAAGCCAAGTTGCAGAGAAGGTAGATGATACACGATGAATAAATTGTTCAAGCTCGACTAAAGATTGCTAATCTAGAATTAGTCATCGAGGACATTCAAATTAGACATCGAGCCAACCTACGAAGTCTTTTTGATGCCATCAAAGAACTTAAGAAAGAGAGATGAAGACATTAGACTAGAAGTTGTAAAATACTTTCAACTTTATGTCTTTTCTTTTATGTTAACAACGAAGCTTGTCATGTAAATATCAACAGACAAGTTGTTAATAAATAAAAGTTGTATTTCTCATCAAATCCTGTTATTCCATACATTGTTTATGAAAAGTAAGATATCCATATTTCTTAGTTTTCTCATAAATAATCACGAATGAAATTGCGTAAATTCTATAAAAAGAATATACTTGATAAAGTATATATTTGGAATTTCTGTTATCTTCTATAATAAAATAATTATCAAATTGAACATAACCCGCAAGTTTGAAAAAAAAAGAGAAAGGAAACTTCCCAAGTTTTCTAGAAATATTCTATTCTCTTCTTTTGTCGATCAAAATATTCTTCTATAGGATATGTAAAAGAGAATCTTGTTCAATAAGACGAGTTTTTACATTTTCTGTTATATTCCTCTATTCCATATCATGGAAAAAAATTATGTTACGATTATGCATGAGTCATATCTTTATAAATCCATGGTAAACTTTGAAAATATATTTCATAGTTGGATTTATTATTTTTGGAAATGAATGATAATCAACATAGTAAGATTCCTATATAAGCCTAAGAGATATACCTTGTGTTTGATAAACATTTATATGTATCCATATACATATGTGACAAATGTTTTCTGATATAAGTATACCTTGGATTTTGATTCATTTCTATTCTTTCCCTTCATTCTAAACCATAAAATTATTGACAATGATGTGGTTGCAATCCTGCAGTTACAATTGTTAATAAAAATAATATTCAAAAGAAGATTCTATGGCTAATTAGTTTTTGACATTCAAGGAAGAAAATATGCTATTAGTATCACCCGTTGGATTAAAAAACCAATTTAGTTTCCTATAATATTTGAATGAGAAGTTTAAGATAACACTTCGTCAGTTATCTAGATAAATTATTTATACTCAACCCATTAAGATAAAAGTACATAAGACCGTTTGATTAAATTTCAAATATTTCCTAGAAGAATGATTAAGAAGAACTCCGCTATCTAATGATAAAAGGAAATTAACCTCGAAACATACATGAGGAAATTTCAAGAGTTAGTAGAGTTAAATCCTATTCCGTAAAATGAGAAAAGCCTTCCTCAGAAGACTTTATCATGGAATTATGTCATAGAATTTCATCTGAATTTCTATTAAGAAGATTTCATTAGAAATTTTTTTAAGGAATTTTATCAAATATTTTAAAGAAAGATTACCACTTCCGAAATCTCAATATATTGGAAAAATCATTTATCTCTACCCAAAGAGTTAATTAACAAGGTAATTAAGTTCAATCTTGTTCAAAAATTGAAAAAAAACTCTTAAACATAAATTTAGCAAGGAAAAGAACGTTCGTAAATTATAATGAACAAGAAACTACCATAACTTGAATTACTAATCCAATTTATGGTGGTTATGATGGAAATTTTCTTTTGTGTAAGAAATGCACCATGCATCACACAAAAATTTGCACCATTTGGTTTCAGATTTCCAACATAGTAGATCATTGGATTAAGAATTCTAAAAACAAGTGGCCTTATATGTTATATGTTTAATAAAATTTTCATGTATCTTATATACATATCGTAAGGAATAAAATATCGTCTTCTATTTAACATCGTTCGTCTATAGAAAACCGTATTCTTAGATATTATATACAAAATGTCTTCGATACGCTAACGTAAGAAGGAAATATAAGGATATAACAACATATATTAAATACTAGAATATTTGTCTATATTCGTATTATGACGGAAATTTCTAAGTCAATGATTTACATCTTATTTATTTGATTGAACTAGGACGCTTCTTCAGTCAGATGAATAAATTTAAATCACCAAGTCTATGATTTCTTCCTTGCATAAACTTGGACGCATCTTTATGATAGTAAAAATTTATAAATGGACTTAAGAATATTCGATATAAGATAAGTATAGACCAAATAAAACGTTAAAAATACTAAGTAGGATATTACGTATATTACTATGTATAATATATTGGAAAGATACGTCAATATTCGCCTAAAATCTGGAACTTATAGTTACCTAGAAGTTGAAATTCAATTCGAAGAAAATTCTAAAATCCTTATATTATAAAGTCATCCGACTTACTAGTTCAATCTGGATTTCCTCTATGGAAATAAGAAAGAACAACAAGGATTTTGTAGACATGATGCCATCTGGACCATTGTCGATTATTTTAGAACTATAAGATTTATTTAGGAAATTGATAATATTGAAAACTTTGACAAGGTTATATGAGATAATCTGTTAACATAAAGTATCACTATCTATTTACTAAGGATGTTTTCTCTATCAATTACCCAAATTGATTTTGAAGAATGCAATAATCAATTCAAAATTTTGAATTGAGCAGTGACATATTGACTTGAGTTTCCCAAAGAACTCGGTAACAATCACAATACTTTTCATATTTTAAATCTAAAAGAGATTTAAGTGATTTAATGGTATGTTTTCTATGTTACGTCTGGTGATAAACTAAATTCATATGAGTTAATAATATGATTTTGATCACTAAAATATATTTCGTATAGAACTATTTTGATAAAAGAGATTTATTGAAAACTAAATACCAGCTTTAAAACTAATTTCTTGATATATGAATAAAATTCAAAGTAAGAATTTGAACCCCTAGAAGCTATGATTGCCTTAATATGTTATGTTACTATTTTAATCTTGGGACGAGATTTATTTAAGGGGGGAGAGACTATGACAACCCATAAATTTCACATATAGGATATATGCTCTGATTTAATCATTAGAAATTTTTGCTTTTTATCATTACTTGGTAAGATAAACTGCTTCTCACAACCCGAACTGCCACTTCAACATATCCCTATATGTTGGAAATACAATTTATATATATCAAGTCTAAGATCTAAAAGTAATTTAATAAGTATATTATGAATAAGTACATCTCAAATATAACTATGATGCCCTAATTTCCCTTAGAAACCCTAGAATCCCTATAAAAGAATTATAAACTCAAGAATGGTAAACCATGAATGGATAAAACATGTGAATAAGTCATTATGGATTATAAACAAGTTATAAACTATACATTAAAGACATAATAATACATAAGAATAGTAAGAACAGACCATACAAAGCTAAGTACAAGTAATTATACATAATAGTCTAGATCACCACTTAGAAACTCTTACTAAACAATGTTTCAAGCAATATAACTACTTAATATCTATATGAAAGTATCAAATATATTCTACTAATTATAATCTATCATATAAAGGAAAGGTAATTGATCACAAACTAATCTCAAGCTAAATACAACTTAAGACCTAGTAACCAAGATTAGCATATAAAATCCATTATATATTGAATTAAAGTCTAATCTTTTGCCACAAATTATAAAACTCAACCATGTATCATATTAAGATCATAAATTTATCTTAAACTAACTTACAAATTATTAAAGCATAAGGTACAAGTTATCAAAGCATAGGATCTTAAGCTCCCATAATTATCCCTAGAATATGGTAAACCTATATAAACCCTTAAACCAAGAATGTAGAAACCATAGAAGTCATAAACATACTATATAAGCCGTATAATAAGCATACATTAGGATATAAACCCTAATTACCCAAAATAGAAAGTCAATTGGCTTAATGACCTAAAAACCCATATATTAAGAAATCTACATTGAATCACTACCTAGTCTTTTAGGAAAAGTCTACAAACACCCATAGAACTTCATTAAGGTTATAGATTATATTAAGACAATGTAAAAGTACCTTAATGCGTAAGGTACAAGATTTCAATGCATGGCTTGTAAATTAGGTCAAAATGAGTATTTTCACCCTTTAGACATGTGTACTTAGAATAACTTAATAAAACCAATGTACGGACTTCATGAACACATTAAGGATAATGTAGGATGTATAAAATGAGTTTAAATTAGTAGCTAATTAAAGGATAATCCCTTTTACTAAGACACAACCATAAATCATTAGAAATCCTAACCCGCCTAAGTTTTCTTCCCATTTTCAAATCAAACCTTTGTTAAACTTCAAACCAAAGACCAAAACTTCTTAATTACAATTTCATACCCTAATTAAACCCTAATCCATCACTAATCACATTTCTAAATCATTAATCACCAAAATTACAAAGTTACAAGTTACAAGCCCTAATTTAGGACCCGGTTTAGGGTTTCCCTCCAAAAATACATTCAAACACTTTCCCTCCCATTTTTAAACTTGGGATCAGTACTAATATATATGTTTTGATATTTATAAGTAGGTGATGTACCTACTTGTGTGCTACACATCACCTTTCCAATCTATATCTTGACGTGACATGTTTTTAGCCAAAAAACCAAGATTAACATGAGCCTAGCTCCTACAAACGTGCATATACCTTCCCTAGGCACCCTTGGTCACTAATCTACGTAAGATTACACATTTACCCCTTTACCTTGGAGCCTAAGTGTTGGAAATACTATAAATAGAGGCGAATAGGCATTGTTAGAACTTGCACCCCGTTTCCTTATAATCTCCTACCCATTCTCCATTTAAACTTATATATACATCCTAGAACATGTCCCAAGACCATAAAACAGGTCTAGAAGGTATCCATTGAAGCTCTTGAAGCTTTGATAGCAAGTAGTGTTCATAGGAAGCTATTAGAAGCCATTTTGGAGAATCCTAGGTAATTTCTGTGTTAGCTATGCTTTGATCTTGTTATAATACTTTATTAGAGTTGTTATAATTCTAAAATTATGTTAGAAATATAATCTAAAAGAATTAAGTCATTTGGTCATTTTAAATTAAAGTTATAAGTTAAAGATGTCTTAAAACCCTAGTTTTGTAATTTACATAAAATAACAAGCAAAAACCTATTTCAAAAGCTATAATTCTAAATAAATGTTGTTATTATGATTATAAATATGTTTTGAAACTTTGTTTTAAAAACCTAGATCATTTGGTCCATTTTTTTTGGTTGTTATGTGATTTTTACAAGTATAGGGACTAAAACTATCATTTTTGAAAATATTTAACATTTTGGGCCAAAAGTGTCATTTTACGAAAGTTAAATCTATAAGAATAAATATTGGAAATTTTGAGGTCCTAAGGTTAAATATTGAAGGTTTAAAATACAAATAATAAAACTATATATTTAAGGGATTAAAAGTGTAATTAAGCCAAAGTATAAACCAAAAGGACTAATTTTGCTAATTTTGAGACTAAAGAATATTAATTATGAATATTGATGACGTATAGTCCCCAGCCGGGTCATGAACCCGGCCCAAGGGTACTACCCGTATCCGGCCCATCACATATGGGTGGGATAATGTCAGTCAGGCTTATGGGCTTGAATGGGCAGTAACCGCACACACGTGTGCGGCCCACGGCCCGGTACGGCCGACACGGCCGACATAGGGTTAGACAGAATAATATTCTGTCTAAGAATATCTTTACCCCAATAAGAGAGGATATTCACTACCAGAATTAGAAGATAACAATCATTCTAATTCTGGTGCTTATCTCTTCCTTGGGGCCGAAGGATCAGTTAAAGCCCACTAGGGTTTCACTACCTATAAAAGGAACCCCCAAGGGTTCCACAAAGGTATCACAACTCTCTCTAAACTCACATATAACTCTAAATCGATTACTTACTCTCACGCCGGAGTTTAATCGTGGGAAACCTTCCCACGGTAAGCTTAACGCGTGTTGTTTAGTGTGCAGGATCCCAACCAGACGATTCACTTGGTGCAGGAGCCGGTACCCAGCCAACCCGAATTAAGCCTAATTCGGGTCTAGCAAGGATCAACCAACTTTTGCATCAACAAGTTGGCGCCATCCGTGGGACCTTAACACTAAGCTAGAACAAAACCTCATCTCGATTTTTTCAATGACGAAGGGGCATCCGCCAGTTAACCCCAGGAACGTGAATCCTGGGAATCGGAAGTCCCCGGGGGAAGGAATTCTTATTCCCAACCAATCACCTAGCCGCCTCGCAGGCGGGCCAGGTAACCGTAGAGGTCTTCAGTCCGCAGGGGTGACGAGCACGATCTCGGTGACACCCCCGCCCACTTCAACCCTGGACAACCCTGATCCGGGAAGTGCGCCAGACCCTCCTAACAAGGAGCCACGTAGACCCTTAATGGAGGAAGAAGTGGAAGCTCAACCACTCAGCGAGGATGAGCTCACTCGAGTTCTCACTCAGAATTTTGAAAGGATCGTCCCAGGGATCGCATCAAGATTGAGCCTGGGGAGGAACCTCCAAGCCCGACTCAACTTTGGCGACGGTGGACCATCCACCCCTTCCCGAAATCGGAGAAAAAGGAGGACTCAGCCTCGGGAGCAGGGAACCTTTGAGGAAGACCCTCAACCCCGGAATGTGTTTGAACGCATAGGGGATCGCATTATGCAAGAATTAACGCAGTCCCAAGATGGAGAAAGGCCGTATGGCTCCCCCGAGCGGCCAGATCGAGAGCTGACCAGAACCACACGTCGCCCAAGTGTGTGGGATAGGATGAACACATGGAGAGGGGCTCCTGGTTCATCTCAGAGAAGTGGTCCCTATTCAAAAGGTGGGGCACCACCGCCGTCCCCAGATCCGTCTGGGGAAGACTCGAATGACCATCCACCCAAGCGTCGCCGGCCTAGGCGCACGCCTCCGCCACCAAACAATGATGAGTATTATGGTGGCCCCTACTATCGGGATACGGAAGCAGAGGACCTCTCGCGTCCGTGGTGTGAACCATAGGATGACCCTAGGCTCACACGGCCATGGGCGGATCCCAGAGAAGATCCGTTTACCCTCCACATACGGAATTATTCTGAGGACACCAAACGTCGCATGCCAGCATGTATCAAGACGTATGATGGGTCCGGTGATCCGGTGGATCACCTCAAAATATTCGATACTCAGGCTAAGATTGAACGATGGCCCATGCCTATATGGTGCCAAATGTTTAATTCGACCTTGATTGGAAACGCTCGTGACTGGTTCGAGGCACTTCCCCCACGGAGCATTGATAGTTTCACGGAACTACGCACTGCGTTTGAGAACAATTATACTCAAAGGAAGAAGTATAATAGGGATCCGGTCTCATTGGCAACTGTCAAGCAACGGCCGGGGGAGTCCACAGAAGCCTTCATTGAGCGCTTCAATGATGAGTGCACGCGCACGAGAACCATGCCAGAGCTCCTGAAAATCTCTGACTACATGCACGCCATAACAGACAGAGAACTGATCAGGCGTCTCAACGACAAGCGTCCAGAGAGATATGATGACCTCATGGAAAGGGTCAAAAATTTCATAGAGGGAGAGACAGCTGTTGCCGCAGCCTACCCATCCCGAGGAAATGGGTACCGCTCAAACGACCAATCCCGGAGACAGTCGGGCGGTCAAGGCAACCAGAACAATAACAAGGGCTCGGACTATAAGAGCCAAAGCAAAGGCGGACGGTCGGACGACAAGTTCACCCCCCTAAAGATGTCCTACCGGGAGATCTTGTTGACTGAAGGGGCGAATTTTCCAAGACCTCCCCCAATGACCACACCCCCGGAACGTCGGCAGGGAAGTCGCTTCTGCGAGTTCCATAATGACAAAGGACACGGCACGGAGGAGTGTATCCAGCTGAAGAAGCATATTGAGTCGCTAATCAAATCAGGCAAACTCAAGCACCTAGTTAAGGATTGGAAAGACGGAAAAGACAACAACAAGAAGTATGATAAGAAGGATCCCCAAAAGGACAAGCCTTCTACCATATACATGATCCAATCCAGGCAGCGCCGCACGAGACAGAAAATTGGCCAAAAATTTTCACGCGGCAAGGAAATCTCATTCCCTCTCATTACAGCAAGTGACGTGGTTGATGCGCCTCTCACCATTGAGATAAGCATTGGAACACACAATGTTCGTCGCATGTATGTGGATGGAGGGTCGTCAGCAGAAGTGTTGTATGAACACTACTTTGTGCAGTTATGCCCAGAGATAAGAAGCCAATTAGTACCGGCCACGTCGCCGCTTACTGGTTTTAGTGGAGATACTATCTGGCCAATAAGGCAGTTGCGTTTGCTTGTAACCATTGGGAATGAGGAACATTCCACTACAACGTGGATGAACTTCATGGTGATACGTTCACACTCTCCTTATAATGGAATCATAGGCAGACCAGGCATTTTGGCTATCTGGGCAGTACCCTCTACGGCACACGGAATGATTAAATTCCCCGTTGATGGGGGAATCGTTACTATTTATAACACAGTCGTGCCAACATCCGAGTGTCACACTGTGACAACACCGACACCACCTGTACCACCCAAGGATGGAGCACCACCACCCAATTGGAAGGTGGCCATTCACCCTAACTACCCGGAACAGGAGGTATCCATAGGAGGGGCGCTCTCAGATAGCGGCAAAAGAGCCATGTGTTCGCTTTTAAGTGCAAACCTGGACATATTCGCATGGGAACCAAAACATATGACGGGTGTGCCACGTGCGATAGCAGAGCATAAGCTCCAGATCCGCCAAGGGTACCAACCCATCAAGCAAAAGAAGCGCGGCCAAGCGCCCGAGAGAAGTCAAGTTATACTGGAGGAAGTGCGGAAGCTGGTGGACGCAGGCATTATGCGCGAGGTATACTACCACGAGTGGTTATCCAATCCAGTCATGGTCAAGAAACATGACGGAAGTTGGCGCATGTGCGTGGATTTCACGGACCTGAACAAGGCCTGCCCACAGGACTGTTACCCGCTACCAGAAATCGACTGGAAAGTAGAATCCTTGTGTGGATATCCTTTCAAATGCTTCTTGGATGCATATAAAGGGTACCACCAAATCCAGATGGCGGAGGAGGATGAAGAAAAAACGGCGTTCCACACAAGCCAGGGCGTATATTGCTATACGAAAATGCCGTTTGGATTAAAGAACGCCGGCGCTACGTATCAGCGGTTGGTGGATAAAGCTTTCGAATCACAAATAGGACGTAACTTGGAAGTATATGTTGATGACTTGGTGATAAAAAGCCACACGGAGGAGGCACTCCTCCGGGATGTCCAGGAGACATTTGACACGCTGAGAAGGATTAACATGAAGTTAAATCCAAAGAAATGTACGTTTGGTGCAACAGAAGGAATGTTCCTGGGATATTTGATTGACCCAAACGGCATCAAACCTTGTCCGGAGAAGACGGACGCAGTGATACGGCTGCCGTCCCCGCAAACAAGAAAGGAGGTGCAGTCCCTGAATGGGAAGTTAGCCGGACTGAATAGATTTCTATCTAAATCCGCAGAGAAGTCATTACCCTTATTTAAGACACTCAAGAAGTGTATTAGAAAGGGAGACTTCCGTTGGACGAAGGAGGCTGAGGAAGCCTTTGGCCAACTCAAGCAGCATCTCGCATCTCTCCCATGTTGGTAGCTCCCCGGCCAAAGGAGGAACTCATTATGTACCTCTCAGCTACTCATGGCGCAATAAGCGCGGTACTGATGACAGATAGAGGCACAATACAGACCCCGGTCTACTTTATAAGTAGAACATTACAAGGGGCGGAGCTGAATTATTCCCCTATGGAAAAATTGGTACTAGCACTAGTATTTGCCACAAAGCGGCTGCGCCGGTACTTCCAGGCGCACCCGATTGTTGTGATCACTGATCAACCAATTAAGCAGGTTAAATCTAGACCAGACGTGGCAGGGAGACTAGAGAAGTGGAGCATCCTATTGGGAGGGCATAATATATCTTACAGACCAAGGACGGCTGTTAAAGGCCAGATTTTGGCAGATTTCCTGATCGAGAAGCCGGATGAGGAAGAACCAATCATTAAGCAAGAGGAGGTCCCAGCGGAACCTTGGGTGCTGTTCACGGACGGATCCTCATGCACAGACGGGTCTGGGGCAGGCCTCATCCTCACAAATCCAGAAGGAATGGAATTCACGTACGCCCTCCGTTTCGAGTTCACGGCCACTAATAACGAAGCAGAATATGAAGCATTAATTGCGGGTTTAAAAATCGCCGCTAGAATGGGAGTCCGCAACCTTGAGGCCTACGTGGACTCACGGCTTGTCGCGAACCATATTCTAGGTGGGTATGTGGCTAAGGAGGACAACATGGTCAGGTATTTGGAAAAAGTCAAGACGTTAATCGTGACTTTCAGTAAGTTTTCCATCAAGCAGGTGCCAAGGGGCGAGAACAAGAAAGCGGACGCTCTCAGTAAGATCGCATCCACGAGCTTCGCCCACTTGTCTAAACAGGTTTTGGTGGAAATACTCAAGGAAAAATCTATCACGGAAGGGGAGGTGACTGCTATAGTTGAAGAGGAGGGACCCACGTGGATGACCCCAATCATCAACTATTTGACTAATGAAACCCTTCCAGACGAGGAAAAAGCAGCAAGGCGCGTTAAAAGGAAGTCACAACATTTCGAACTCCGGGAAGGCATCCTTTACAAACGTTCTTTCTTGCAGCCGTGGCTGCGATGTGTTGGACCACGCCAGGCGGCCTACGTTATCAGTGACATTCACGAAGGGTTGTGCGGCATGCATGCAGGCCCACGATCCGTGGTAGCCCGAGCCTTGCGAACAGGATACTATTGGCCCACTATGCACAGAGACGCGCGCGATATGATTCGCAGGTGCAATGATTGCCAAGTGCATAGGCCAGTACCGCGGCACCCGCAGCAGGAGCTTACACCTATCACGTCCCCGTGGCCATTTTACAAGTGGGGAATTGACATTGCAGGACCATTTCCTGTAGCTGCGGGAGGGGTTAAATTCTTGATTGTTGCAATGGATTACTTTACACGGTGGATAGAAGCCAAGGCAGTAAAATCTATCACGGGTAAGCAGGTCAAGAAGTTTGTGTGGGAACACATCATGTGTCGTTTCGGTCTACCTGGAGAAATTATATCGGACAACGGCAAACAGTTCACGGATAACCCATTCAAAGACTGGTGTGCATCATTGAACATCAAGCGGCGCTTCGCGTCTGTTAAGCATCCACAAACGAACGGCCTTGTCGAACGAGCAAATAGGAGCTTAGGGAATGGAATCAAGGCGCGGCTGGATGAACGACAGGGCAAATGGGTCGATGAATTATCGCATGTGCTATGGGCACATAGAACCATGATAAAAACAGCCAACGGAGATACTCCGTTTGCATTGGCTTACGGCACTGAAGCCGTTATACCAGCAGAAATAGGGATGCCTACCATCCGCACGGCGGAGGTTAATGCCGTCACAAATGATGAACAACTGCGAATCAACCTGGATCTGTTGGAAGAAAAAAGGGAAATAGCATCCATCAATGAAGCTAAGTCCAAGGCTAAGATGAAGGCTTATTACGACGCCAAGGTCAAGGGTGTTTCTTTTCGACCGGGAGACTACGTCTATCGTGCTAACGAAGCAAGTCGAGTGGAAAATATAGGAAAGCTGGGCCCTAAATGGGAAGGACCGTATGAAGTCACTGAAACCTTGGGACGAGGCGCGTACAAGTTGCGCGATATGGATGGCCGCGACCTAGAGCGCACATGGAACATCGCCAATCTAAAAAGGTGCTATCTTTGAAAGCTACGGCTCCCGCATGGATACTTCGCTATAGGCGGTCTTAATAAAGAACCATGCGGGTTATTTGTCTTATTTGTTTTTTCTTATGTTTGTTTAAAGTCTCTTTTATGGACTTTTTTAGGAATTGTCAATATTCAAACAAAAATGTAAACGTTCTAATAAAATGCCGTGGTGCCTAGCTAGCTCCACGGCCTGTTTCGTGCAAATTATTTTCCTCTTTGTTAGATTTTTTGTTAGCCGTATGAATTTTACTTGTGTTATAATATGCCATGTTTCTTTCGTATGCAATCTCTTGAAATACCGTACATGTACCATACGCCTCCAGGTGGGGTAAGAGGATTAAGTGAACCTACTAATTCAACTTGTCGCGTAAGAGGGATGCAACCCCAGCCGCACGGATCACGTATCCTTACTAGACACCTTACTCACAAGACGTTGGGGTAAGTTTCATATGCTATAGCCATACCGTGCTTTGCATAGTAAAGACGCACGTCACACGTCTAGTAAATTATAGACTTGTATGTATTTTCTTTGTGAGTAAGACGTGGTATATCATGCAGTATTGAACGACAATATTTCGAACACAAGCACAAATACACAGGTTTCCAAACAAATCAAAATTGCCGTGGTTACCCACGGACTTATATACAAAACATAAAAATTGTTAGCCGTGTACATACACGGACGAATCGAAACAATACATATTCATAGATTACAAAGCAAGTGTTTTGGTTATGAAAAAAGGAACATCCTAAATTGAGGGGAGAAACCTACCCATTTCTGCTTGTTCTTCCACCAAACGCGGCAACCATTCATCACCTTCTCCCCGCTTCTGGGCTTGGGCCGCGGTCCTTTCCAACACCACATCTAGGGGTTCCTCGTCAAGTACGACCCTGGTTACGTCCTCATATACAGGAAGGGTTAGAGGAAAGGAAGCAGTGGAAGGCGTGCCAGGCTTGAGTTTTTCCATGATTTCAGTGTTTGGGGCATCTTTGGTGGCCTCTAGCTCATCCAGGAATGGGTAATGTAAATCTTGCATCGCGGCCATGGAGGCAGTCATCTTGCTGGCGGCTTTGGGCTTGAAGAAGGTATGACGGGCGATGTCCCCACCTTTAGTGATCAGTTCAGCAGCCTCAACCATTCCTTCGTGCCGTCCATGGTCGATACCATCAGATACAAGGTTGGAAAATTGTTGTACAAAGGATGGGGCCTCTAGCACCTTCATCACGGCCAGGCGTGCTCCATGCCCAACCATCCACTTACGGCCCGCAATGGCTGTTAGCAGTTGGGGGCATAGAATGTTGTCACGCTCAGCGGTCAGGGCATCAATCACCAATTCTTTTTGGGCAACTGCCTCTTTCAGCTCTTGGGTGACGGCCCTCTCCTCAGCAAGGTCTGTCTGCATCTTTTCCATGTTTTGGACGGCCAAGTGCGCGTCCTCTAGCTTCTGGTTCAGAACATCTACTTGGCTGGAGTAAGAATGGGCAGAAGCTTCGGCCGTGGTTACCTATAAGTAAAAAAGCGTTAGTACATTCATTGTTTAGTATATATGGGTGGTGCGGCACGGATATGTACCTTGGTGTTTGCAGCATCTAGTTGCGACTCAAGGTGGGCTACTTGCTGATCATATTCACTCGCAAGGGCTGATTGTGTTTTGATGGTTGCCTCAGCATTTGCTAGTTTGGATTGGAGGTCCGCAATCAAGGCTTCATTATCTTCAATCATTTTTTCCCTCCGTCCAACTTTCCTCTTGAGAGAGTCCACATGACCGAGCGCAGCTTCAAACCTAACCCTCATTGAGGTTCTCATCGCCATCTGATGTACCAGCGTCCCATTATACTCATCGGCCAAATCCGCATGACTGAGCGAGTTTACCTCTTGCACCAAGCTTGGTGGTATGTAGTTGTTGAGGTACTCCCGGCACTCGTCAGCACTCCTCAATCGCGACGCCGTGGTGATAGTCCATATAGGGTTGAAAGGTTGGGGAGCGCCGGATGAAGGGAAGTCTTGGGAAACCAGGGGTGAACCATCCTCAAAAACAGGGCCGGACTTTGTGGGGGCCGCGGGGTCTTCTTCGACAGCTTTTCCTTTCTCCTTATTCACTTGGGTGTCAGAAGGAGGCGCGGCACCAGCTTGGTCGTCCCTGCGACATGGGTATTACGAAATATCTTAAGTATGGCTTAAAAAAAAAAAAGAGGAAGCGGAAATTCTTGCATATGGAGGTGGTTTCTTACATATTGCTTCTTGCTCCTTCGGAGGCGGTTGGGGCAATTTGTGTGACGGGATCGACATGAGCGGCCCGGTTAGCCTCGGAACCCTGGGTGGCACTCCCAACAGATTGATACATGGGGTGGTCCTCTCGAAGCCTTTTGGCGGGAGCATTGTGTTCACCAATTTCCACCGATGCAGTCCCTCTCGCACGGTTTCCTCTCTTCCGGGTGCGCCTGGTGAGGGGCTGCGTTGTGAGTTCAGCAACTTCCTCTTCGGCTTCCTCCTCTTCGTCCAAATTGACATGTTGTTGCACTTCATCATCATCATCATCGCCCATCAATCGGCGAATGCTGGAGTCGGTTTGATCAATGTTGTCTCCCTGTTGTTCTCTATGAGGTGAGGAGGGACCGGCCCCTCCTTGGTTCATCTGGTTGTTACCATCACCATGGTCTCCATGCTCTTCGTCAGAATGGGGATCGGGCACGGCTTCCAAGGCAACCGTTACTGGTCGGGTGTGCTCAAGGAGGGGCTGTTCATTTTCACGAAGAGGACGGAGACCTTCCGGCACAAGCTTTGGATCGCCCTGGCGCAACAGTCCAAAAAAGTTCATTTCTGTCCAGCGCAAAACAATAGATGTTAGTTGTTATACAAACACATGTATACATTCTTATTGACGTACGGATGATTAGCCTACCTTCGCCCTGCCTTCTCCAAAAAACAGGATACCTATTGGAGGGACCAAAGTAATTGCGGCTAATTCCTAGCAAGCATAAGAATGATTCGGGTAGGTTTCTGTGGAACCCAGTCCTATTTAGGTCTAATTCTTGAGAGTGAAGGGGATTGTATGTACTGGTGTGCGGTTTGGGGTCGTGCGGGAGTCTGGTCCTAATGACGTAATCACCCGGCCATACCACTTCGTCAATGAAAAAGTAATGATCATACCAATTTTTCAGTGAATCCATTGGTTTGTTGTGTGATTGTGGGCTGTTGGAGGCTCGTTTTTTGAAAGATACCCAACCGTTCACTAAGTTGGGGGTGTAAAATAACCTAAATAACTCTACGGTTGGGGGGATTCTCCTAGCACGGCAAAGAATCTCGAATTGGCTAATTTTACAGGCGCCTATGCAGTAGAGTTGACTAATGTGTACATTGTAATATCCTAACAAATCTACGAGAAAGTGGGTGAAAGGGATGCGGTAATTAGCCGCGTCAAACAGGCGAGTATAGAGGCCTATCTTACCCGCTGGAGCCTCAGTTATGAGGTCTCCGACGCCAGGAAGTGAGGGGTGTAGGTTGGAAGGGATGAACTAATTTGTACAAAAATGGTTTAACTGGTCTTGGGTCATGACATTCAGCACGGATCCGATGGTAGGGCTGTTTCTATTAGCCATTACTAAAAAAGAGTGTAAGGACGTGGTATTCTAACCTGCGTGTGAATGGATCCGTGCGTACTTGGTTCAAGATGAGAGGAAAGCTTTAATGGTAGAAATGGAGGTTATGAACTGTGTGTTTCACACAACCGTAGGGGTGGCTTATTTATAGGGTTACCTTGATGGTCACAGCCTGTTGGATATGTGACACGTGTTGGCCACTATTCTTAATCGTGTGGCTAGGGGGCAATTGGCAAGTGAAACGTCAGATGGGACCCACGGGTCATATCTGACCCACACGTTTGCACTGCTCAATGTTCTGACTGTCTGCACTTTTGTCAGTCAAACAAGTCAGATGAACAGTTGTTCATGTCGGGTTATGCGGCTCTAACGTAAGACTTGACATTTAATGATATATTTAATTTGTCTCGGCTATTATGTATCGAGCATCTTTGTCCTTTGCTATGATTTCCTTGGTACGTCCGGGAGCATCTTTGTAGTCTAGAGGTTCCACCTGCGGTTGTAACAACTAGACTGGGGGGACATGATGACGTATAGTCCCCAGCCGGGTCATGAACCCGGCCCAAGGGTACTACCCGTATCCGGCCCATCACATATGGGTGGGATAATGTCAGTCAGGCTTATGGGCTTGAATGGGCAGTAACCGCACACACGTGTGCGGCCCACGACCCGGTACGGCCGACACGGCCGACATAGGGTTAGACAGAATAATATTCTGTCTAAGAATATCTTTACCCCAATAAGAGAGGATATTCACTACCAGAATTAGAAGATAACAATCATTCTAATTTTGGTGCTTATCTCTTCCTTGGGGCCGAAGGATCAGTGAAAGCCCACTAGGGTTTCACTACCTATAAAAGGAACCCCCAAGGGTTCCACAAAGGTATCACAACTCTCCCTAAACTCACATATAACTCTAAATCGATTACTTACTCTCACGCCGGAGTTTAATCGTGGGAAACCTTCCCACGGTAAGCTTAACGCGTGTTGTTTAGTGTGCAGGATCCCAACCAGACGATTCACTTGGTGCAGGAGCCGGTACCCAGCCAACCCGAATTAAGCCTAATTCGGGTCTAGCAAGGATCAACCAACTTTTGCATCAACAAATATGAGGAAGTAATGAAAATATAAAGTTAGTAGGGATCTTTGTACAAAGATGTTACATCTCGATATTACGTTCTGACTGAGTGGTTGGGTTTACGATTTAAAGTGCCCTCGCTCCTCAAACGTTTATGGAATGGCTTCTAAGTATGATGGCCCGCACAATGGTGATAGATTTACAACCAAATATGGAATAAATAAAATATAACCAATACTTAGAAAGATTGAACAAAAGATTAAAAGACTTGATACTGTACACAATGTATCAATCCAGGTTTATGTGAGATCAAGCTGTTGTTTATGAGACCAAGTTGTGGTTTGTATGATCAAGCTGTTTACCTGTGAATGAAATAAATCTGTTATAGCTCAGACTCTATGGATCCCAGGTGAGTTCATGGCCTCACTAGATCTAAATATTAAATTATTTGAAAACCCGTGAGGGGGATGTATGTTAAAATAGAATACAAGTATTTTTAGTATGCTTCTCAGATATTATTATTGACACTACGTTTACTACTGCCTTTAAAAGTCCCTTTTTAATCGTGGCCATTAATCATTTAATGAATGCTAACATTGTGAATAGTACTTTTGGGGACTGACATCCCCTATCCTGGCAAGTCACACTTGCTGGAATGCTCATGGATCTAACCTAGGCTAAACGGGTACACTTTATTTTGCTAATACATGAGTGTAGAAACTAGAAGGGGGTTGAATAGTCTCTAGTTCATTTTCAAAACATTTCATTTATTCCACTGGTCGCGGTTCCTTAAATATCACCGCGGTTCCTTATCAATAAAGAACCGCGGGCTCAATAAAGAACCGCCTACAGTGGATGCCAAATATTGATACGTTGTAAACCTTGACAATCGTTTGTATCAAATTCTCGATTAAGCTTTACTAGATATGAGATGTGTTTGTAATAGATAATAACTATAAGTAAGGGAACACACAAACACATCAAATCAAGTGTACATCGAGCAATAGTCTAAACACTAAGCACACACGTACTAAGCCTTAGCTTTTCCGCAACTAAGATGTTTAGACTAAAGGATGCCCACTTGACCATAATCTAAACACGAAGCACACACGTACTAAGCCTTAGCTTTTCCGCAAGTTAGATATTTAGATTATGAGATGCACACAACACACAACATATAAATACATCTATAATAGTAAAGACATAAATGTAAAGGAAAGTACCGACACGATGATTTATAGTGGTTCGGTCACGAAGCTTCTCTTCGCCCTACTCCACTCCTCGAGTACACCTTACTCGAGAGTTACTTCACTAGTCAACAAAACTCCTTTCAAGGCGGAGAAAACCATACACGTCTCTTACACAATTTCCGACACTAAGCTAGATGTCGAGTCCTAATCTTAGGTAGGACCAATCTACACAACGTTGCCCACTTCACCATTTAATGACACAAGGCTAGATGTCGAGTTCTAATCGAAAGGTAGAACCAATCTTCACAACGTTGCCTACTTCACCATTTTACGACACAAGGCTAGATGTCGAGTTCTAATCGAAAGGTAGAACCAATCTTCATGATTCTTCACTCTGAAGCTAAGTGAGAACTTCACTAGACACAACTACATCACTTTAGTGAGAACTCACAAGACACAACCACATCACTTTATAGTTTAGTGAGAACTCACAACCCTTACCTATTACAAATCAATAAAACACATATCCAAGTGTACACATGTAACTTGGATCTACACAACATAAATCCAAGTATACACATATACAATGGATTTACACAAGACTTAATCCAAGTATTCACAAATACAATGGATTAACACAACTAATCCAAGTATTCACAAATACATTGGATCTACACAATATTGATCCAAGTATACCCATATACATTGGGTGTACAGAAGATTGATCCAAGTATACACATATACATTGGATCTACACAAGACACAAATAAAAATGATGACCATGATGATCTTCATCAAGACTTCATCTTTAATCACATCACAAACGTGTGAGTGATCTTCTCTTTGCACTTAAGAGGATGAGGAGATTGAAGGAGAGAATCACATCTAAAACAAGATTAATCTAAACTAACTAATCAAGGTTTTAAAGATGTTTTTGAAGAAACTGTGCAAAAAGGGTTGAAAGAAAATATGGAAATGATCCACTATTTATAGGGCAACATTGCAACGGTCAAAAACACCCGCGGTTCCTTATCTCTACCCGCGGTTCCTTATCAATAAGGAACCGCGGGTTCCTTTAAGGAACCTTCGTGTTGGAGTCCGTGCAAATTTGTCCTTTAGTGGGGATATGCCATCTGGGGTAGTTTATACCCTCAAATGATATTCCTTTGGCATATGGAATATGCCAAATTCAAATTTCCATTTTCTTTTTAATAAAACATTTTCTTAAAAATAAAGTTAATTAAAATCTTTTGTCACATTTGATTAAATGTGAGTTTTAAGAAAATATTAATCCTTGATCACTTAGTTAGGTTAATGACATGTTTGTACATTCCTTGAGTGATTCATGCCGAATGTGATCTTGGAGGTGTCGAGAGAAGTATACAAATGTATTCTTGAGTGATTACGAGTACCTTAACATTTTACATAATGTATTGTGAATTATACGTTTGTCATCAACAAAACATAAAGAGATTATATCGACAAAGCATCGTAATGTTTGCACTAACAATCTCCCCCTTTTTGATGATGACAAACAAGTAAACCGCAACACATATTAAAATGCATCAGTTACTCGTTTACACTTACTTCTCCCCCTTTTGTAGAATCAAAAAGGTAGTCAACGTCTTGAAGAAGAGAAGAAGCAACGTCGAGAGAGAACACGTCTAAAGAGGTAGTCATCGAAAGCACGTTATTTGAAGAAGAAAATAATTGACGTCACAGGAGCTTGCATCCGAAAGGTAGTCTTCATTTGTAGAAGAGGAGGATCGACTTTGAGAGAACATGCATCCAAAAATCTAATCATCTATTGTGGTTGTCGTTTGAGAGGCGAGAATCCAAACCATAAACCCATCATACAAAAATATTGAGCTTGCGTCATCCTAGTGAAGTCTTCAATCACCATAGGTTAACCAACTCCAAGCATAATAATATGTTTATCTACGAGTGTCCAAAATGCATTACTTGCAAGATGTTCGATGAATGCAATTTTAGTGAGTCAACGATCGCAAATGTAATGACTTGAACTCTTGCAAATTCTCCCCCTTGATATGAGCTCCCCCTTGCTTGAGGCACCAACAAAGCAAGAATAGTGACGAGCTACAAAATGGGTTAGAAGTGTCTTACAAAACAATGTTAGTGGACAAGAGCATATGCATAATGAGATGTCACCCAAACGGAGTTAGCTTTAAACAACTCGAGTAAAAAAAAGGGACTCGAGAGAAAGCTAAAACAATCTTAACTTTTAGAAGTGTAAAAAATATGACAAGTTAAGAAAAATAAGAGGGCTATTAGAAAGAAAATAGAACCCAACTTATTTTGGTGACACCAAAAAATATATAAAGAGGACTAAGAGAGAAAAGAGATGTCCAATTTAAGAAAAAAATATTGTCGAGAGAACATACTCCACTTTTAATATTTTGGCAAGAAATTCCAAATCAAAGAGAGTATGACAATGACAAAAAAATAAGATCCCATATAGTCGAAAAGAGAGGAATAATGACTATGATGGAAAAAGAAAACAAGGATGATAAACAAGTCATTTGCACAAACAATGACAAGCATTGGAGAAATAAGTGTGCACGCAATGCTATCAATCCAAAAAAACAAAGGAGAGGATCTTGACAAGATCAATTCACAATTGTTGGAATAAAGGTAGAAAAGAAACATCCATACCAATTATAATGATAATATGTCAAAGGGTAAAAAGCTTAGAATTTTTGGAATCACCCAAGAAAATTTAAGATTTAACCATCAACTCTCAAAGAAACAAGGAGAGGATTTTGAGGAAATCAATTCAAAATTGTTGGAATAGAGGTAGAAAAGAAACATCCAAGAATTTGAAGATATCATCTCAAGGGGTTAAAAACTTAGAATTGATGGAATCACCCATACTAATTGTAAATTTTAACCGCAATCAACTCTCAACAAAGAAGAACAAAAATATCTTAACCTAGAGACATTTTTGACCAAAAAAAGAAAAGAAAACCAAAAGCGAATAAATCGACGCTTTAAAAAAAACATTCTGGATATAAGACATTATAGGCAAGGATGCTTATGAATGTCGACACCAAATGGTGTTTAGCATACGATAAACTACATGCTCAATGTTTCGTAGCTCTTCTCAATCATTATGAATGTTCAAAGAACAATTACATGATGAGGAAAGGGTGAGGTTCGACTCAACTTAGTTTAGAAAGAATAGAAGAAAGTGACTCGACTTAGAAGAGCATGATTAAAATGAATTGAGAGAGACTCAACAAAGAAGTTAAGGATAACTTCACGAAATGAGAGAAGAAACTCAAAAGAGAACAAAAGAGGGAATCTTCAAGAAAACTCGTCAAAAGAGAAAAAGACCAAAACGAACAAGGGACTCAATGGCCACGGTTCGTTAAATAGGTCCGTGGTTCATTATCAATAATGAGACCCAAGGTTATTTGAGGAACCGTGGACATTGGGTGTCCAAAAATGATTATCGACTCAAAGGAAAATCACTTGGTCAAACAATTTAACATAAGATGCTAAAAGGCTTGAAAGTCAATGCTTCGGATATGACTTTTAACAATTGCAATTGCAAGTTAAAATTGCTTGAATATTTCAAAAGAAATATTTTAAGTTTTCAATCTTACTAGGAGGGAATTAGATATAAATCTAACCTTCCTTGACAACCAAGTGAGAAAATAAAGAAGAAAAGAAAGATCACGAGAATAACGAGATCTAAGACCCAAAGATAAATCATGTTGAAAAACATGAAAGGAAATACAGGAGAGTAAAGATCATACAAAATGTATGAAACACAAGCCTAAAACTTAAGCATAATTTTAATCCTAGTTACACTAGAAATATAAGATTTGCTTAAATTGGGTGTCTTATTAATAAGCAATGCACAACTTAATTATAAGACAAGGTGATGGGTGATGTGGGTGGTGGAGGATGTGGTATGTTCTTCAAAGGTGAGATGGGTGAAGTGGGTAAATTTGGTGGGGTAAAAGGTGAAGTCAACAAGGGTTCAACGAAGTCATTCTCAAAGGGAATGCTTTGGATAGGTTGAGGTTGAGTAGTTACATCCAAGAGAGTGCTAGGAGTGAAGGGTGAGGTTAACTCATTCATTCTAGATTGGAATGAAGAGGAGTTAGAACCATGTGAATGGTTGGTACTGATGAGACTGCTTTTATACATAGTCTCATCGTCCAAAGTGGGCTTAAAATGCATTAAATATCATTAAAATGCCAAATATATGCTCGTGTTTGTTGCTTGTGTATTTAGGTACGGATATTGAGGGAATGACAAAAAGATCACAAGAATCAATCAAAAACGAACACGGGAAACGAAGCCGTACAATGAACCAGACCCGAATCATGAATTTCCAAAGAAGACCTTGTAGATTTGAAGATTGGAAAGATTGGTCCCTCACTTTTTGAAGACTTGTCACTTTAGACCCTTGTAAACCTCAATTATTACAAGTTTGGTCTTAAAGTTTCAAGACATGACACTATTAGCCCTTGAAGAATGTAAATATTGCATGTATGGTCCTTATTCAAAGTTGAAAGTATATTGGGCCATTTTCAGCAAGTTGGTAAAAGTTGTTATGAGTAAATGGGGCGTTGACAAGTTTCTAAACTGAAGTGACAAATAAAGGGGAATTGAGGGGCCAAAATGGGGAGACAGCCAAACATTCCCCCACCAATACCATCACTCCACGTCACCCACTTTAAAACCTCCACCAATCACGTATCACCTTTTCTCCACGTCATTCCCCACTATCCATTTTAATTAAACTGATTTTAAATCAGTTTATTTTTGGTGGCAGACAAGAATTTTAAAACTTAATTACCCCTTAAGCAGATTAAACACCCACCTGTTTATCCCCAAAAACCCAAGAACCCTAATTCAATTAACCTTAAAAACAAAGGGTTTTTCCCTCATTTTTTCTAGAATTACTATTTACCCTCCCCCCAACATAACCCCACACCCAGAAAGTGACTCCTCACTCTTTTGTCCCCTCCCCTGCTACACCCTTCACGTGATACTGTTCACATCAATGGCTCACAGCCATTCCTTGGCCCCAAAGGACTTTATAAACGCTCAAGATCACATGAAGACAACTATCAATCCAGCAAGCATCACGTGTTCAATTTTTGACCAAGATTCGAATTTAAAGACCAAGGGCATTTTTGGATATTAAGTGAATTAGGGTTTAGGGTTTCAATTTTCTGTATTATTTTATTATCCATTCTAGAATAGTCCATCAGCTAGTATAAAATCCAAGTCGACTTGTGACTTTGGCTTTGTTCTAGTTTTTTTACAAAGCCTTGTAATCTGTTTTCCTTTAATGAAAGTTGGTGTTTTTTTGGAGAAAATATAATTCCTTTTCAGTTTAATTAAAATTTTATTGGCTTGTGTGAAAGACTGAGTTCCAAATTGATTGTTGAAGTACTTTGTTGAAAGAGTTTTCAAAAAAGCATTTTAAAGTTTTAAAAATCCGTTTTCTAGTTTAGCAAAAAGGTTCAAAGGCCACATAAGCTGTTTTATTTGGGTTCTCATATGACCATAGAACCTTGATATCTTGGAGATATCAAGATTTAGTGGGTATAGTCCCTGGGTAGAAAGGTTGTAAGGTGAAAACCTTTTTGCTATTTGTCCCATTTGTTATTCACTTTTACTGTATCAAAAGCTACAAGCCAAAAGCTTGTAGCATTTGATACTTGTAGCTGTTATTTGGTCTTGTGGTGATTGTGCAAGATAACAAGAAAGTAACAAGCTCCCATCATTATCATTTTTCTTCCCTGTTTGAAGATATATTTGTGCCTTGGGTCCCACTTGGATTCCATCAGCATGCAATCTCTACTCATTCATAAGCTCACATTAAGCTCCCAAATCAGCCCTTGGAAAGCATTCAGCTAGGTATGGTCGTTGAACCTTATGGGTGAAGTTTTTGAAGTTATGATGTGATGTTGCATGAATTTGTGAGAATCTATTTATGAGTTAGTTCAATCTGTTTGTTTAGGCCTCATATTGTTTGTTATGCATGTTTTGATAGGTTTAGTTTAGTTTGGTTAAGATTCTTATGCATTTGGTTTGAAAAAAATGATTTCTGAAATATAAAGGGGTGTTTGGGTCTGTGTTTTAAGTGAAAATTGTGCTAAGTTTTTGGCTTATAAACTACCAAGACACACTTGTGTTGATAACATAGGGTTGTTTGCAGCCTTGGTTTTCAGTTTGAATATGATTAGAGTAATATGCATGTTTCTCTTGGTGAACATCAAGTAAAAATTAATTGGACCATGGTTTTGTCTGTTGTAATGTAATTGATGCCCTCAAATCTTTTTAAATGTTAGATAATAGGTCTAGTTAGGCTTTGAAACTAGTCAGTAGTTGGTTGTTAGTTTATTGAGTAAGATTGGAAGCTTTGAAATCTGTTTGTGTGCCAATTGCATCAGAAATAGTTCCCTAGACCCCTAGGGTATATCAGTGACTGAAACTGGGCATGTGTGCTTGATTTGTGTGTGCTAAGTGAGTTTTTCCTGTATATTGTGACTCCCCACAACCCTACTGGTTGTGGGGGTGCCTTGTCTTGCCAAAACAACTAGGTGACCACCAAGAACAAGCCCCTCTTATTCATTCTTCACTTGTGAAGATAAAATTTTGTTGTGTTCATCAGTACTGTAACAAGTTGGGTATCTGGGCACGTTTTTGATTCATTTGGTTAAATTCTAGCTTAATTGTTATAAAGATTGTGTTTTAGAGTAAGTGTAAGTTACTGGTTTTGAGTTTTACAAATTTAAAAAAGAAAAAAAAAGTTTTTAACAAAAAGGACGTGGCCAGGACTCGAACCTGCGCCACTCCTCTCACACACCAACGTGATAACCAGTTGCCCTAGGGTCTTTGACTGGTTATCACTTGGTTTATTTGATACTTAAGGGGTTTGTGTTTATAGCTTATTTGTTCAAACACTTTAGTAATAAGCTGTTTGTAGCTTATTTGTTTTGAATTTTCACCATTCAGCATTTTTCCCTTGTTCTGTATTAGGTTTAAGACTTTTTGGCTTAAAAAGTTTATTTTTCACGTGAATAGTTAATTTATTAGGAATATTTTAAGTTTTAAATTTAGAAAGTAAATAAAAAATAGGAAAAAGTGTTTTAAAAAATCTGGAAAAATAGTTTTTAAGTTTTTAGTAGTATTTTTGAGGTTTACATCAATTAAAGTTTTCAAATCAACTTAATTTTGATTTTATATGATTTTAGGGGTTTTAACTAACTTTAGAAATTAATATAAAATTATTAAAAAGGTTTTGGAAACTTTTGTTTTCAATTTTGTCTTAGTTACATTTTTCTAGATTTTTGGTAATTTTTTAGAATTTTTTATAAACTTTGAATTTTTTATATTATTTTATTATTATTTTATTATTAAAAACTAAAAGTTAGTTTTTTCTACTTTTTTCATTTTTCCTAGTTCAAATACATAAAGTTAGGAGTTTTGCAACTTTTAGAATATTTTCATTGTCCTTGGATTTATTTTTATAATTATTTTAAGTTTTAATAGTTTTTAATTGTTTTAAAATAGTTTTTATTAATTTTAAAATTTTCAAAAATAGTTTTAAATTAAGTTAGGTTGTTTTAGAGGTTTACAAAGTGATAAAACTCATTTTGGGCTTTTTGGTAATTAAATTGATTTTTAGGGCTTTAATTAGCATTAAGAATCATTATTAAATTAATTAAAAGGTTTGGGTGAATTTTGATCCTTTGTAAACTCTTTATACATTATTTAGGATTTATTTGCAATTTTTAGAAATTTTTAGGATAAATTTTTAATTTTAGTGGTTTTTACGGTTTTACGTATACACCTTTTTCGCCTTAGTTTAATACGACATCGTAACCGTCATTCTCTTCTTATCCCATTTCTATTTTCTTTTCTCATAACAATAAAATCACAAAGTTAATCATCTCTTAACACAACGCACTAGCCTCCTCGAGAACGAACTCACTTTAGGGTCATTTGTACACGGTTTTCCTAAATCGTCGTGCTTACCCTATTTTGGTACTCTTTTCCTAAAGGGTATACAAAAACTCAACCATCAGTTTTCCTAAATCGTCATGCTTACCCTATTTTTGTACTCTTTTCCTAAAGAGTATACAAAAACTCAACCATCATTTTGGCGCCGCTGCCGGGGAGGCGTGTTGAGTTATGACTTGAACAATTGTTGTTTTTATATAGCCATAATAGTATTTGTATTAGTAGCACTCTACTAATACATATTATCGGTTATTCGTTTTTTGTGAATACTATTACTATATTGTATACGTAGAACAAAAAATTTACAAGTACTCCAAATACGTGAGAAATCACAACCTTGACTTGGGAGGTCATTACCCAATCATTGTATTCGAATCTCAAACCAAAGAAAAAGGCAAAAATAGATAAATACTTTCGAGAAGCTCAGTTTTGAAAAATACAAACTATAAGGTGGGTATAAGGCGGATATTATAAAATATATCCTAAGGAAAAAGGCTCTTAAGTGCTTCGCGCCGCCTCGTTTCCCCGCTTGCTTGTGAGTATTTGATTTTGAGAGCTAATCGAGGGTTTTGCCGCCCGAAGTATTACTAAGTATCATATATACTTTCTTGGTTTTATTTGATTAAACCCTCTTGAACGTTTTGTTGTTCCACCAACGTTCTAAAGTCATCGAAGGCGTTCACTTCACGTGATCGTTTTCATTCCTTGAGGCTTCTTTAATCAAGAGATTTGATTAAGGAGGAGATTTGTAGATTTTTGTCTACTTAATACAATTCCAAAATCCAAAAAAAAGTAAAAACAATCAAAATCCAAAAAAATTGAAAAAGTAAAAACACCAAAAAGAATCTTCTTTGCTCATCCCCATGTTGTACGTGACGTTTATGCTTACTCGTAATCAAGCAAGACGTGCACGTAAACGAAAAAACAAAAAGGAGTCAACACCTACTCCTAATCTTTCTAGTGAAGAGACTCCAAGTGAGGAACCTATTGTAGAACAAGAATCTATCATGGCTAAACGTACTATGATGGAGTTGCTTCAAGCACCCACCTAGGGTTTTGGAGAGGCCATTGTGATTCCTTCCATCCTTGCGGAGAACTTCGAGATCAAGACGGGTTTAATGTCTATGCTTCAATCCAACAAGTTTCGCGGACCCGAAAAAGACAACCCACATTATCACATTAGGGAATTTAATCATCTCACCTCGACAAGCAAGTTTAAGGATGTACCACACGATGCCATTAAGATGATGTTGTTTCCATACTCGTTAGATGGACCCGCCAAGATATGGCTCGAGAAAGAACCCCCAAATTCGATTTTGACGTGGGGTGATCTCGTTTCTAAATTTGTGAATCAATTTTTTCCACCATCTAAAACAACACATTTGAAAAACGATTTCACGATTTACTCAAAGGTCTAATGAAAGTTTTTCAATGGCTTGGGAAAGGTTTAAAGAAATGTTACATGAATGTCCACACCATGATTTTTCCGAATTGCATCAAATTGACACTTTTTATAATGGGCTTAATGATCATGAACGAGATTACTTAAATGCCGCCGCGGGTGGTAATTGTTTGTGCAAAACGACCGATGAGGCTTTGAAAATCATTGAGAATAGGTCCAAGGTTTATAGCCCTCGTAACACACCGAGTGTTGCAAATTTGGGTTCGTCATCGTCTCGTAGCATTAATGCCTTGCAAGATGAAGAAAATAAGGAGAATCGGTTTTTCGATAGGTTTTCGACTCTTATGACTCATTGGAAAGCACAAGATGCTTTGAATTCCGCATCGGTTAAGGCGGTTGCCAAGAGTTGTATTTCGTGTGGTGGAGCTCATGATTTTTCCGAGTGCATTACCGCGGATGGTAACACTTCGAATGCTTATGTAGCCACGGGAACTTATAACCAAAACGGTCAAGGTTCCCGCCCAAATCATGCTACACAAAATCAAAATGCTAACAACTATCGAAACAACAATCAAAGTGGTGCTTATCAAGGAAACCAACGTAAGTACAACAAGGGTAATTATCAAAGTAGAAATGGGCAAATTTCAAACCAAAACCAAAACCGTGATTTTCAAACTACCACACAAGGTTCTCAAAATGATCACAACAAAAATCTTCAAGGAGAATTTTTGAATTATGCCAAAGCAAACGATGCTAAGTTTGATAATATGCAACGTGAAATGGTTAGCTTAAGATCCGAGTTGAAAAACGAGCTTAAAAACGAACTTGCTAATGAACTTAAGACTCATGCTAATAAAATGGAAGGAAATGTTCAACGTCTCCAACAAAATCAACAAAAAATGGAGCAAGGTCAACATGAGATTAAGCGAGAATTGTTAAAAGCGGATGCTAGGCAATCTAAGTTTGAAGATCGAATGGGAAAAATGTTTGAAGCTATCATGTGTAAACCTTTTTCTTCGGGTGGTCTTCATAGTGATACCATCGTAAACCCGAAAGGAGAATTGAAGGTTATTACTACTCGAAGTGGTAAAACTTTCAAAGAACCCATTTCTCGTCCAAGTACTTCTACGGAGAAGGAAAAAGAGAAAGAACCCGAGGTGGTGGTAGAAAAGGAGGAAATTCCAAGTCCACGAAGTACCGCTCAAACCACACCTACGGTTGAACCAATACCAATAGTGGAACCCGAGATTCCAAGGCCTTTGCCTATGCCCCAACCCACACCACCCTTACCTTACCCTTCAAGACGAAACAAGGAAAAGGCACAAGAACGAAATAATTATCAGTTTGAACTTTTTATGAAAATGTTTTGTGACTTGCATTTTAATATAAGTTTTGTCGACGCCTTGGTTATGATGCCTCTATTTGCTGCGAACTTTAAAAGTATGTTGAATAACAAAGAGAAATTGCAAAAGTCGTCTAGTTGTTCTTCGGTTTTTCTTAGCCGCATACCTCAAAAAGTCGGTGATCCCGGTAAATTTTTAAACCCATGTGCAATACAAGATATGGAGGAATGCTACGCCTTGGCTGATCTTGGTGCTAGTATTAATTTGATGCCTCTTGAGATTTTTAAGTCGCTCAATCTTCCTAATCTCACTCCTTCAAGAATGTCAATCGAGATGGCCGATCATTCTACGATTTTAGCTTGTGGAGTAGCCGAGGACGTCTTCGTGAAAGTTGGAAAGTTCTACTATCCCGTAGACTTTATCGTTGTTGATATTCCCATCGATCCTAAAGTTCCTCTAACTTTAGGTCGATCGTTTTTGGATACCTCGAGAGCACTTATCGATGTGCATGCTAGGAAAATAACTCTTCGTTTCAATGAGTAAGAACTCGTCATAAATGCAACTCAAAACTCCACACTTTCTCATGTGTATTCTATCACGTCTTTGAACAATGTTAGTCCCATCAAAAACATTTGTAAAAGGATTTCAAAAAGAGTTTTAGAAGTTGATGATAAAAACGATTTTCCGTCCCCTCCGCCGGTGGAGGTTAAGAGTGTTAAGCCTACGTTTCCAATCACGAATGATTCTTCGGATGATGAATATGTTTACCCTGATGGGGAAGTTTTCTTTGTTGACAAACGTTTTGAGAACTTACCACCACCTAAACCAAAACGGTTTTCAAATGTGATAATTTTTAGTGTGACTAACATTGCTTTAGAAACACCAAATATTTTCGACATAATCAAGTCGGGTTTTCATAAGGAGAGTTTAAAAGATGAAAAATGGAAAGATTTTAAATTGGATTTAAAAGATTTTTCTACAATGCTAACTCCGTCATCACCTCGTGTTTTGAGTGCTACAAGCTCGTCTTCTCCTTTTGACGATGCTTTGTGTGGACTTAGTGTGGGGGAAGCCCCTTATGTTCCCTACCCTTTCTCCACCGAGGACGAGATATTTGATCCCAGAATTGCTTATAAAGGGAAATCTCGGTCTTCCACCGATGCAATAAATGGAAAAGATTTCTATTTGATTGGTGCGAGTCTACCTCGAGTAGCTCATGGTTTTTGTGACTTACCCATTGTCCCACCCTTCTATTTCTTCTCATCTATTTTCTTAAAACCCTTTGGGTTTGTGTTGACACATGATGAAGTGGCGTTGATTTGTTTTTCCAAAGAAAACGAGAACGCCATCTTCGATCCCGGTATTTTGCACCATCAAAGGACTTAGTCCTTAATACCGGTTGTTTTTGGGCCTTGTTTATCATGTAAGCCCCACTAAATTGACCATACCATGATTATCCCTAAATGATCACATTTATGGGGGATTCGAGTCGAGCTTTTAACTCGGTTATCAAAAACAAGGTGCCTCATGGGGGAAACCCATGCTTATCCATGTACATATTATTGCTTTCTAATTAGTTTAATGTGAGGGGATTCGTGCCCTTCCAACCTTTGTTCCGTGGTTGTTTGTGAATTGTGGTTTTTAGATCATGATCTTCACGATTCGAGCCTCTAGTGTTCGTTTTATATGAGCACTCGATTGTTTGCTTTGAAGACTTTCTCAATATCCAAATGATATATCCTTTGATGTTCTAACCTTAGGTTTTATAGCACACTTCATAAACGGCTTTAAATTTAATGGTTACACCCTTTCCATGCTAGATTAGGCATTCGACTACGTCTCTAGTATGGGGGTGTTTGCACCCCTACACTCAAAACATTGAGGACAATGTTTAACTTTAGTATGGGGGGGTGAATAGATACTTGCCTTGCCAAACCTTCACGCTTTCCAAAGTTTATCTTTTCGTTTATCGTTTTGTTGCAAAATAAGGCTAAAAATGGCCAAAATTCAAAATTTTTCTCATGTTTTATAAGTATTTGAAGACACGAATGTAGGTTTTCCGATGGCGAGAATAAGATTAATTTTGACTCGACCGTGCGTGTTGAGCACTTAGCTTTGATTCCTTAACTTCACATTAGGCTAAGTCTCTTAAATGAGGACGAGAAATGATAGGGTTAATTATAAGTTACTATGCTAAACATAGAGTACTCGTATTCATTCAAAAACTCATGTGTTCTTGTTGTTTGCTTATTCTCCCTTCGCATGTAAATATTTTTTGCTTAATAAATATTGACTTAGCGGTTTAGTTGGGATTGTTGGGTTTCTAGTCTTTTCTAGTAGCTTCCGTGTAATTAAATTGGGAAGACATTAAGGTATCGCCAGCGTCACGGTTTTGAAGTATTGGCACCCGAATAATCAAAAGCTTCACCCAAGAATAAGATTTCAAGTGCTCACCTAAATCAAGGAAACAATTTGAAGCCCCACAAGGCCGAAAAATCTATGCAAAATTGAAAGTGAATCAAGCCTTAATCTTCGAAGCTTTAAAGATCCTCTAACACCCCCACAAATGCTATGCGCAGCGGAACTACAACATTTGGGTGCTAGGCAGTTATCATCGCACACAAGATATATCAAACGACTCAAAGAGACGTAAAAGTTTCAACATAATTTAAGCATTGTTATAAACATACATGTCTACGGTTTTCCAAACCCAAAATGACACAACACAGAGTTAGTGTTTCGGTCCCCACGAATCTCAACCCCAAAAGATACAATTTTCAACAACATGACAGAAAATTTAAAATGTTCAAGTTAAATATGGGTGGAAAAACAAGTAGACGCCAAGCCACACACAACTCCCATCCAATGCATGCTCCATGCTATACTTCATCGGTTACCTGAAACACATGCTAAATTGGGTCAACAAATAATGTTGAGTGGAATTCATAGGTTTTATAATCTCATTTTGAACATATGCGTTATAAAAATCATTCACGATCATTCATAGACTTGTCGATCAAACAATATATTTTCAAGGTTATGACAATTGTGTATAAGCTCATGACACTAATCCGTTAACTCAATCACCCGCGTAATAATTACCGGCGTGATTAAGATGAAACCATTGCCCCTTCTAAAGGCATCAGTTGCAATTATACCTTATCTCTTATCACAAGTTATCCGTCCGCAGGGGGTACTCAACGTACTAGCCCTCATCCCGGATAGGGTCGTCAACCCCATAGTACTATCAATTGTATAAGCGGCTATTTTCAATCCACACTAGGATTAAACAATAGTGAATAGTTCATGAATATACGGTCTTTTGCAACTAGGTATTCAACACAATTTAAGGCAACATTTGGGTCCAATTATAATTCATGACATATGTTCATTTTAGAAAACTAGGATGCATTTCCCTCGCGGGTAAAACAATTTAAAACAATAGTAAGCGAGGCTACAAATTCATACCTTATATATATAGGGTAGTCGACGATTTCGAGTGACGATCATTGACGATGATGAGGATGCCCGGGGATTTCAACACCTAACAAACAATAACGCATAATGAGTAATCTCATTTATAAACTTCAAGTACTGTATAATATATACATATTAGTCAATTGTGATAATTACAAACTCACGCCAAAACCAAACGAATAATTGTTACTAGTTTTATACTATTCATCTACGTTATTAATCTTATTACCCTTTTCACGTTTTTCGCCGATACTTACCAAAAGTATGGGCTATTTTCCTAGACTTAAACCCTTTTATAAAATTTGGGAAAATTCTCAAAAATACCTTAAGACCTGTAGAAAACCCTTTTTTAATCCCATTAAAAGTTCTCACTTTTACGACCCGTTACTCAACACATTACTAAACCTACGTTTTTCGGACTGATTTTGCACATCGACCATGTTGAACTTGTTTGACCCATTTAAAATATACCATTGACCCATTTAACACCTAAGTCTAATAATAGACTCATAAATGCAGGTTTGAGACCAAAAATCAACCTTTAATCAATTACCAAACTATATCTATGGACCCCGGGATTTGACCCAAAACCAAACATAATTTCGGATTATGTAGGTTCTCATCTCCCGGTACACGTATTTTCAAAACATCATAACTTTTGACTCGTTAGGAGTCGTAAGCTCTATCTTATACTAAATCGAAGCTAAGAAGACGCTCTACAACTATATCCTAGTCCCATGACCTGTTTACAAAATCAAATTTATGAAAAAAAGACTAAACAATCTGCCTAAATTTACCCATCTCAAAATCAACCCAACACTCGTTTCCAAACCATTTTATCGACACATAACCTCAACTTAATCACTCCTAACCATGACAAACCATCCTAATCAGTACTTAACCCCTAAAATACCAAATCCAACCTAAAACCCATTCACCATATCAAACATTCAATGAGGTTTACCTATTCTAAAACATCTAAAAACATGAATTAAACACATAACCCACAAGTAAAACATCAAACACCATGATACATCAAACACCCCCATTTGGCCGTGGGGTGTGGGTGATCAAAACACCCCAACCAAATTGATTTTGGTTGATTTGTTGGGTGATTATCCATCTACTATACCCCAATTAAACATGCATAAACTCAATTAACATCAAAACAAATTTTTGAAAAACCCATTTGATTCTTGAAAATTTTTTATGGATGCATGTTGGATTAAAGCACATCAAAACAGTTGGAATGATTAAACTAGATGTGGTCTAACCTTGGTTTTAATTAAAACAAGCTAGAAAAAAAATGTGGTGGTGGTGTGGTGGTTTGGCCGTCGGCCTAAAGAGAGAAAAGAGAGAGAGTGAAGAAAATTTTTGGTGTATTTTGTGTTGTGTGTGTTTGGTTTCGACTTTGTAAAAATTAGAGGCCCTTGTGTGCAATAATAGCATTCTTTTGGCCTTGAATGAAAACGACCTCAAATGTTTGCGGGAATGACTCACTAGTCGACTTGGAAAATTTTACGGGAGTCGGGGGTCATCCCGAACACTCCAAAATACTTTTAGGACAATTTAAATGTACCCGGAAAGCAATAAAACGCACCCGACTCGACTTAACACGAACCGAAAGTAAAATCCTCGAAAAATTATAATATCAATAAAATGACAATAAACATAGAAATTTGGGCATCCATCGGGATCGTAGTCGTCATCGTTCTTCTTAAATCGTCAATCGTCAAGATTACGACCTCAAATATTGGTTTCAACCAAAACGATAGAATATATAGTAAATAAAATTTCTTAAAAATTTCAAAAATAAGCGTAATTTAGGGTAAGATAAGTGACCTCGGTTCTGGGTATCATATCCACCCCTCCTTAAAGAGAGCGACGTCCCGGCGCTCGCCTCTTCTTATACTCACATTTCGTGCCGCTAGAACAGATGAGGATATCTCTCTTTGAAAAAGTCCTCACGTTCCCAAGTGTAGTCCGGTCGACGCCTAGAATTCCATCGAACCTTCACAATGGGAATTCTACTATGCTTCAGCCTCTTGACCGCTCGGTCCATAATTTCCACGGGTTCCTCCACGAAATGCATTTTATCGTCCAGCCGAATCTCGTCCAAAGGAATCACCAATTCCTAATCCGCCAAACTCTTCTTCAGATTTGATACGTGAAACGTGTCATGAATAGCACTAAGCTCATTCGGCAATTCTAACTTATACGCTACCGGTCCAATTCGTTTAACAATCTTGAATGGTCCAATATACCTCGGACTTAATTTTCCTTTCTTCCCAAAACGAATCACACCCTTCCACGGCGAAACCTTAAGCATAACCATGTCTCCGACCTCAAATTCCAATGGTTTTCTTTTATTATCGGCATAACTCTTCTGTCGGCTTCTTGCAGCAAGTAACCGGTTCTTAATTTGCACAATCTTCTCCGTCGTCTCCAAAACTATTTCGGGTCCAGTCAACTGACTTTCTCCTACTTCACTCCAACACACAGGTGATCTACACTTCCTTCCATACAACGCTTCGAATGGTGCAGCCTTGATGCTCGCATGATAACTATTATTATACGAAAACTTCACTAAAGGTAAGTGGCGTTCCTAACTTCCTCCAAAATCAATCACGCATGCTCGGAGCATGTCCTCCATCGTCTGAATAGTTCGTTCACTTTGGCCATCAGTCTCAGGGTGATAGGCCGTGCTCAAACTCAATTCAGTGCCCATCGCACGTTGAAGTGATTTCCAAAATTCCGAAGTAAACCTACTATCGCGATCCGAAATGATAGATAAAGGTACACCATGTCTGCAAACAATCTCCTTCACGTACACACTGGCAAGTTTCTCCATGCTGTCCGTCTTCTTCATAGGTAAGAAGTGAGCAGATTTCGTCAATCTATCCACTATTACCCAAATCATATCACATCCACTAGGAGTTCTAGGTAAACCCGTCACGAAATCCATAGCGATTCTCTCCCATTTCCACTCTGGGATCTCTGGTTGTACCAACAACCCAGACGGTTTCTTATGTTCGGCTTTAACCTTCGCACAAGTCAAACACTTACTAACGTAACGAACAATCTCCGCCTTCATATTCGGCCACCAGTAGACTTTATCCAGATCATGATACATCTTGTCCGCTCTAGGATGTATCGAGTACTTCGACTTATGAGACTCGTTCATAACCAAATCTCGTACTCCAGGCATTCCTTCCTCGGATGGACACAACGGTAACCAAATCCGATTCTCAAAATATCGCAGCCCATCTGACCTAACCACAAAAAGAGGTTTCAACAATCTTCCCAGATTCTCAGCACCAACATTCTCTTTCATTAATCCCTTCTCTTGAGCCTTCGATATTGTTTCGGTTAAATCAACACCCTCAGTCATCACTAAAGCTCTGACTCTCAAAGTTTTCTCTCTATCCATCCAACTAAGTGCATCTGCTACAACGTTCACCTTTCCAGGATGGTAGTGAATCTCGCAGTCATAGTCACTCAATAGTTCCACCCATCGCCTTTGTCTCATGTTTAACTCCTTCTGGTCTAAAATGTGCTGCAAACTCTTGTGGTCAGTGAATACAACACACTTCGTCCCATACAAGTAGTGTCTTCACAGTTTAAGCACAAAAACTATAGCTCCCAATTCCAAATCATGCGTAGTGTAGTTTTCTTCATTCTTCCTCAATTGTCTTGACGCGTAAACAATCACCTTCTCAAGCTGCATCAACACAGCTCCGTAACCCTTACGAGACGCGTCACAATACACCATGAAGTCTTCGATTCCTTCTGGTAATGACAATATAGGAGCAGAACACAATTTGTCCTTAAGTGTTTTGAAAGCGAGTTCTTCATCATCTCCCCATTCATACACCCGATTCTTCTCTGTAAGCTTTATCAATGGCTTCGCAATCAACGAAAATCCTTCAATGAATCTCTGATAATACCCAGCTAAACCAAGGAATTGCCGAAATTCAGTCGGCGTTGTCGGTGCCGACCATTCCTTGATTGCCTCGACTTTGGCGGGATCCACGCGAACTCCTTTGCGAGCAATTACGTGCCGAAGGAATTGCACAGACTCTAACCAAAACTCACACTTTGTGAATTTCGCATACAGCTTCTCTTTCTTTAGCAGATCCAATATCTTCCTCAGATGCTTCTCGTGCTCTTCCTTGCTCTTCCTTGCTCTTAGAGTAAATAAGAATATCATCGATGAATACAATGACAAACTTATCTAGATACGGCTTGCATACTCGATTCATAAGGTCCATGAATACTGCAGGCGCGTTTGTTAGCCCAAAAGGCATCACTCGGAATTCAAAGTTCCCATACCGCGTACGAAAGGCAGTTATAGGGATATCCTCCTCTCTCACACGCAATTGATGATACCCTGATCTCAAGTCGATCTTTGAGTACAAACAGGAACCTTGAAATTGATCAAACAAATCATCAATCCTCGGCAATGGATACCGATTCTTAACCGTCAACTTGTTGAGCTCTCTATAGTCGATACACATCCGAAACGACCCATCTTTCTTCTTTACAAACAACACTGGCGCTCCCCACGGTGATGAGCTCGGTCGAATAAATCCCTTATCCATCAACTCCTTCAATTGATCCGATAATTCCTTCAACTCTGATGGTGCTAATCGATAGGGTGCACGAGCAACTGGTGCAGCTCCCGGCATCAAATCGATTCGAAATTCAACTTCACGGGTGGGCGGTAAACCCGACAACTCATCAGGAAAAACTTCCGGATATTCGCGAATTACAGGTACCTCTTCTAACTTTGCCTCTAAGTCACCCTCACTAGAAACTTGTGCCAAAAACACATCACATCCATCTTCTACATACCTCATCATTTTCAAGCAAGATATCACTTTCAAACGAGAGGTGCATTCATCTCCCTTCACAGTGAAAACCCTATTCCTCAATGGGATTTGAACTAATCTTTCTCCACAAACGATCACGGCACTATGCGCCATCAACCAATCCATTCCAACGATCACATTGAACGATCCTAGCTCTATGGGCATTAAGTCGATATCAAAAGCGTAATTTCCTAACTTCAAGGTACACCCTTTTAGTATAGAATTTGTACTAACGATCTTCCCATCGGCTAATTCCACGTTATAATTAGTCGTTAGCATTACAGGTTCTCTATTGATATGGCGACTAAATTTAACATCTACGAAGCTCTTGTCGGAACCAGAATCAAACAATATACTAGCATAACAAGCGTCTAGCAGAAACGTACCGGTAACCACATTAGGGCCTTGTGGTTTATCAGCTGTCCCTACTCGATACACAGCAGCATCATTATTTCCTCCTTGCCTATTTCCAGCCTTCGGGAAATTCCCCTGCTTATGCCCTATTTCTCCACACCCAAAGCAAACCATCACCTTCGTGGCATTTGCCCAGGTAGCTACCCCTTTAGCTCGATAATCTGCAATTCTATGACCCGCTTTTCCGCTCTTGCCACACGCAGGTGGGCAATTCCCTACATGGTACAAATTACATCGACCACAACGGGGATTCACCTTCGCTCCTCTAGGGTTAGTGACAGCTCTCATCCCATCATTTCTTCTCTGGTTGAACTGCTGGTTGTGGTTCTGACCTTGGTTGTTACGGTTTCTTCCTCGACTTTGACCTTGGGATTGATTACCCTGAGCTGCCTCCCACTTTCTCTCGTTCCCTTCGGCAATGAAGTCCTTCTTATCTTGTAGTTTGACATCCATTAGCGCGTGAGCTATTTGGACTGCTTCATCGAATGACCCAGGCTTGGATGAAGTTGTCTCCCCCTTGATATTGCTTGACAAACCCTTGATGTACTGCTTCATTTTCTTGTGATCATCAGCAAAGGCATCAAAAAACAAAAGGCTCAATTCATTAAACCTCCTTGTATACGAGGTGATGTCATTGTTCCTCAAAGACAAATGCCTTAACTCATCTTCTAGTTGACCCAGCTCCTCTTCGGGACAAAACTTTTTGGTCAAGAGAGACTTGGTAGCAGTCCAAGTCCTCGCATTTGCTACCGCTAATCCCACAGTGGCTACTTGATTGTTCCACCAACTTAAGGCATCATCAAGAAAAGTGGCAGCTGTAAACTTGATTTTATTTGCCTCTGAACATCCGCTAATCTCAAAAGTACTTTCGATCTTCTCCAACCACCTTCGGAGTTCTAGGGCTCCGCCAGTTCCACGAAACTGCGTGGGACCGCATTTCATAAAACCAGCATAAGTACACTCCCTCGGGGCTTGTTGTCTTCCTACATTTCCACCTTGATCTGGGTTTCGGTTTGCACGAGCTGCTTCGAGTGCATTTGCAATTGCTTATTGAATCATTGTGTTCACACGGTTAGCTGTTAGCTTTGAAGGCATGGTGAATTCTCAAGTACACCTCTCTGCAAAGACAGGGAAAATAGAAAACCAAAGTAAGTATACACATCAAGATTAAGATGGATTTCTCTTTCAAGAAATTATATAAGTACAACAACACATCACTACAAGGTTACTAATATTCATCAATTCACATCACAAAAGAGCAAATTAAAGACATATCATAGATTATGAAAGGTAAACATGGATTGCCTTGATAAATCAACCAAAATCTGTGACAAGTAATGCCACTACAACCATACACCATCAACTTAAGTCATCAAGTTTTTCATCACAATACCATCATACAGAAGTCTACAATAGTTCGATTACAACGATCAAAGATAACATAAAATACAAGCAACTAGTCACGTGGTGATCCACACGACCTCTTGGATGGTGGTTCTTCTTCATCCTCCTCGGGCTCTTCATCACTGTCTTCCTCGTCCTCGTCCATCTTCCTCTTTCCTTTATCGTTCGGCCCACACTCAGTTGCCTTCTTCGTCCCAGAAGTAGATCCACACTCCACTGCTACCTGATTCCCTAATGTGATATACACACCTCTGGCAGGTGGCTGGACCATAAAATCATTAGCCTCCATTTACAAGTCATCTACAAATCTCCAATCTCGTGGCAGGGATGCTCTAACATGATGCTCCCAACTTCGCATCCTAGCCAACCTCGCCTGATCCTCCCTAACTTGCTCAGGACTAGCACTCAGGTTTGCTATCTTCGATCTCAAACTATTAATATCACTCTTATTTGCCACTCCATCAAATTCAATCCTTGCAGTTCTTGGCAACAACCTCTGATGTGCCCTCTCATTCTCGTCGAACCTTTTGATTACTCTAGTTTCCACCACGTACCGCTCGTACATCAATCTATCCATTCTTCTCAAACGATTCTCAGGATCCCAATAGTTTCTTGGTCTCGGAAAATAGACCTTCGCCACATTTTCATGAATAGATCGCGATCTAGATGCATTGCTGGATTCCGCACCACTCTCATTACTTACTCAAGTAAACCCTGGCACCGTCCTCAGGTAATCCTTACAATTGTCCATCGGGGGGCGAACGGGTTGCTGATCATATCGGCCTGTCGGAGGCTGTTCATATCCCTTCGGTGAATTTGGAGATTGAAATAATTTGGGCTCGGTCTGACCGACGACATTTGCTGGAATTCCATCATCCACCGGATCCTCTTCCTCAGAATCCTCTCCACCATCATCACTAACACTGAAGTTGTCCACATCACTTTCATCACTGTCATTTGCCGGCTCTATCGCTTCTTCTTGAGCTATCCATCCATTGTCACCATTTGGCGGGTTCGGAGGAGACGGTCCCCCTTCGTGTCCTACGACGTATTCGTCCCCATTTCCGTTAGGCGGTACCTCGGCCATTCCTGCAATAACAGAGAATTTTGGAGGGTACGTAAGATTAGTATTCAATATTTATAAATACATGCATGCAAATGCAATGCAAAGGTGGTACACATGCCCAAAACGCGATAATATGATGCTCATGCATATGTAATACAAGAATTACGGTATCGAGTACTCCACGTACAATTTCAACATTTACATATCGTAGTTCAATACGTAATAAATACTCACATATATACTTCAACTCAAAGGTATACATCTATACCATCAATACAAAAATAAACCTTACCTGAGCCATGCAGGATAGCTGTGTGCTTGGACAATTTCTTACGACACCAAAAGTTATAGTTTAGGAAATTTTTAAAACGACTTAGTTCTCTATAACTCATGGCTCTGATTACCAATCTCTAACACCCCCACAAATGCTATGCGCAGTGGAACTACAACATTTGGGTGCTAGGCAATTATCATCGCACACAAGATATATCAAACGACTCAAAGAGACGTAAAAGTTTTAACATAATTTAAGCATTGTTAAAAACATACATGTCTACGGTTTTCCAAACCCAAAATGATACAACACAGAGTTAGCGTTTCGGTCCCCACGAATCTCAACCCCAAAAGATACAATTTTCAACAACATGACAAAAAATTTAAAATGTTCAAGTTAAATATGGGTGGAAAAACAAGCAGACGCCAAGCCACACACAACTCCCATCCAATGCATGCTCCATGCTATACTTCATCGGTTACCTGAAACACATGCTAAATTGGGTCAACAAATAATGTTGAGTGGAATTCATAGGTTTTATAATCTCATTTTGAACATATTTGTTATAAAAATCATTCACGATCATCCATAGACTTGTCGATCAAACAATCTATTTTCAAGGTTATGACAATTGTGTTTAAGCTCATGACACTAATCCGTTAACTCAATCACCCGCGTAATAATTACCGGCGTGATTAAGATGAAACCATTGCCCCTTCTAAAGGCATCAGTTGCAATTATACCTTATCTCTTATCACAAGTTATCCGTCCGCAGGGGGTACTCAACGTACTAGCCCTCGTCTCGGATAGGGTCGTCAACCCCATAGTACTATCAATTGTATAAGCGGCTATTTTCAATCCACACTAGTATTAAACAATAGTTAATAGTTCATGAATATAGGGTCTTTTGCAACTAGGTACTCAACACAATTTAAGGCAACATTCGGGTCAAATAATCATTCATGACATATGTTCATTTTAGAAAACTAGCATGCATTTCCCTCGCAGGTAAAACAATTTAAAACAATAGTAAGCGAGGCTAGAAATTCACACGTTAAATATATAGAGTAGTCGACGATTTCGAGTGACGATCACTGACGGTGATGAGGATGCCCGGGGATTTCAACACCTAACAAACAATAACGCGTAATGAGTAATCTCATTTATAAACTTCAAGTACTGTATAATATATACATATTAGTCAATTGTGATAATTACAAACTCACGCCAAAACCAAACGAATAATTGTTACTAGTTTTATACTATTCATCTACGTTATTAACGCTATTACCCTTTTCACGTTTTTCGCTGACACTTACCAAAAGTATGGGCTGTTTTCCTAGACTTAAACCCTTTTATAAAATTTGGAAAAATTCTCAAAAATACCTTAAGACCTGTAGAAAACCCATTTTTAATCCCATTAAAAGTTCTCACTTTTACGACCCGTTACTCAACACATTACTAAACCTACGTTTTTCGGACTGATTTTGCACATTGACCATGTTGAACTTGTTTGACCCATTTAAAATATACCATTGACCCATTTAACACCTAAGTCTAATAATAGACTCACAAATGCATGTTTGAGACCAAAAATCAACCTTTAATCAATTACCAAACTATATCTATGGTCCCCGGGATTTGACCCAAAACCAAACATAATTTCGGATTATGTAGGTTCTCATCTCCCGGTACACGTATTTTCAAAACATCATAACTTTTGACTCGTTAGGAGTCGTAAGCTCTATCTTATACCAAACCGAAGCTAAGACGACGCTCTACAACTATATCCTAGTCCCATGACCTGTTTACAAATCAAATTTATGAAAACAAGCCTAAACAATCTGCCTAAATTTACCCATCTCGTAATTAACCCAACACTCGTTTCCAAACCATTTTATCGACACCTAACCTCAACTTAATCACTCCTAACCATGCCTAACCATCCTAATATGTCCTTAACCCCTAAAATACCAAATCCAACCTAAAATCCATTCACTAAATCAAACATGCAATGAGGTTTACCCATTCTAAAACATCTAAAAACATGAATTAAACACATAACCCACAAGTAAAACATCAAACACCATGATCCACCAAACACCCCCATTTGGCCGTGGGGTGTGGGTGATCAAAACAACCCAACCAAATTGATTTTGGTTGGTTTGTTGGGTGATTATCCATCTACTATACCCCAATTAAACATGCATAAACTCAATTAACATCAAAATTTTTTTTGAAAAACCCATTTGATTCTTGAAAATTTTTTATAGATGCATGTTGGATTAAAGCACATCAAAACACTTGGGATGATTAAAATAGACGTGGTCTAACCTTAGTTTTAATTAAAACAAGCTAGAAAAAAAATGTGGTGGTGGTGTGGTGGTTTGGCCGTCGGCCTAAAGAGAGAAAAGAGAGAGAGTGAAGAAAATTTTTGGTGTATTTTGTGTTGTGTGTGTTTGGTTTCCACTTTGTAAAAATTAGAGGCCCTTGTGTGCAATAATAGCATTCTTTTGGCCTTGAATGAAAACGACCTCAAATGTTTGCGGGAATGACTCACTAGTCGACTTGGAAAATTTTGCGGGAGTCGGGGGTCATCCCGAACACTCTAAAATACTTTTAGGACAATTTAAATGTACCCGGAAAGCAATAAAACGCACCCGACTCGACTTAAAACGAACCAAAAGTAAAATCCTCAAAAAATTATAATATCGATAAAATTACAATAAACATAGAAATTTGGCCATCCATCGGGATCGTAGTCGTCATCGTTCTTCTTAAATCGTCAATCGTCAAGATTACGACCTCAAATATTGGTTTCAACCAAAATGATAGAATATATAGTAAATAAAATTTCTTAATAATTTCAAAAATAAGCGTAATTTAGGGTAAGATAAGTGACCACGGTTCTGGGTATCACAGATCCAAAATTCACCTTAGCGTGAGGATATACGTCTTTGGCTAATAAAACCATCGATGAGGTGGATAATAAAAGGCAAGGCAAGACCGAAGTCATAATAAAAGCTTCATGGCGAAGTTGAATAAAAGATGGAGGTAAACCAAAGATAATAAGGCCCTTCCGTTCGGGGGCGTATAAAAGTCTTGGTAATAAGTCTCATGTTCAAAACCGCTATAAAACCGTGTTTATCGATCCTTCTTGTTGACTTAATTTTTTGACATCGTTGTCTATTAGGAGGGGTTATTGATTTGATGGTCTTGGTTACACCATTAGGACTCTATTTTTAGACCTAAATCTCTATTATCGCATAAGTCAAACAATGTATCCTCGTGAGACATTCAAGACAAAATAAAATATAAGAGATACAACTTAGGAATTATGGGAGGATAAGTACGTGATTAGGGCATATGAGTAGTGTTAGCATTACTAACTTATAATGACAATGATCTCGTTGCACGCTTGGCATGGAATTGGGGTGAAAATCGAGAACGATGAAATTATTTCTAACGAAGCATTCACGTGTTCTTATTCTATGAACCTAAACGTCCCATTTTGCGATGAAAATCATACATTATGTCTAAAACGCAAGTAGTAGTAGCAGTTGTAGTAGTGTAGCTAGTTTATCATTCAATAAAGTGAATAAAAATGAATTTTGGAGGTGCTACGATACTTTATTCTAGCATTGCGTGAGGGCACGGCAATGGTTTAGTATGGGGGAGTGATGAGACTACTTTTATACATAGTCTCATCGTCCAAATTGGGCTTAAAATGCATTAAATATCATTAAAATGCCAAATATATGCTCGTGTTTGTTGCTTATGTATTTAGGTACGAATATTGAGGGAATGACAAAAAGATCACAAGAATCAATAAAAAACGAACACGGGAAACGAAGCCGCACAATGAACCGGACCCGAATCATGAATTTCCAAAGAAGACCTTGAAGATTTGAAGATTGGCAAGATTGGTCCCTAACTTTTTGAAGACTTGTCACTTTATACCCTTGTAAACCTCAATTATTACAAGTTTGGTCTTAAAGTTTCAAGACATGACACTATTAGCCCTTGAAGAATGCAAATATTGCATGTATGGTCCTTATTCAAAGTTGAAAGTATATTGGGCCATTTTCAGCAAGTTGGTAAAAGTTGTTATGAGTAAATGGGGCGTTGACAAGTTTCTAAACTGAAGTGACAAATAAAGGGGAATTGAGGGGCCAAAATGGGGAGACAGCCAAACATTCCCCCACCAATACCATCACTCCACGTCACCCACTTTAAAATCTCCACCAATCACGTATCACCTTTTCTCCACGTCATTCCCCACTATCCATTTTAATTAAACTGATTTTAAATCAGTTTATTCTTGGTGGCAAACAAGAATTTTAAAACTTAATTACCCCTTAAGCAGATTAAACACCCACCTGCTTATCCCCAAAAACCCAAGAACCCTAATTCAATTAACCTTATAAACAAAGGGTTTTACCCCTATTTTTTCCAGAATTACTATTTACCCTCCCCCCAACATAACCCCACACCCAGAAAGTGACTCCTCACTCTTTTGTCCCCTCCCCTGCTACACCCTTCACGTGATACTGTTCACATCAATGGCTCACAGCCATTCCTTAGCCCCAAAGGACTTTATAAACGCTCAAGATCACATGAAGACAACTATCAATCCAGCTAGCATCACATGTTCAACTTTTGACCAAGATTCGAATTTAAAGACCAAGGGCATTTTTGGATATTCAGTGAATTAGGGTTTAGGGTTTCAATTTTCTGTATTATTTTATTATCCATTCTAGAATAGTCCATCAGCTAGTATAAAAGCCAAGTCGACTTGTGACTTTGGCTTTGTTCCAATTTTTTTACAAAGCCTTGTAATCTGTTTTCCTTTAATGAAAGTCGATGTTTTTTTGGAGAAAATATAATTCCTTTTCAGTTTTAGTTAAAATTTTATTGTCTTGTGTGAAAGACTGAGTTCCAAATTGATTGTTGAAGTACTTTGTTGAAAGAGTTTTCAAAAAAGCATTTTAAAGTTTTAAAAATCCGTTTTCTAGTTTAGCAAAAAGGTTCAAAGGCCACATAAGTTGTTTTATTTGGGTTCTCATATGACCATAGAACCTTGATATCTTGGAGATATCAAGATTCAGTGGGTATAGTCCCTGGGTAGAAAGGTTGTGAGGTGAAAACCTTTTTGCTATTTGTCCCATTTGTTATTTACTTTTACTGTATCAAAAGCTACAAGCCAAAAGCTTGTAGCATTTGATACTTGAAGCTGTTATTTGGTCTTGTGGTGATTGTGCAGGATAACAAGAAAGTAACAAGCTCCCATCATTATCATTTTTCTTCCCTGTTTGAAGATATATTTGTGCCTTGGGTCCCACTTGGATTCCATCAGCAGGCAATCTCTACTCATTCATAAGCTCACATTAAGCTCCCAAATCAGCCCTTGGAAAGCATTCAGCTAGGTATGGTCCTTGAACCTTATGGGTGAAGTTTTTGAAGTTATGATGTGATGTTGCATGAATTTGTGAGAATCTGTTTATGAGTTAGTTTAATCTGTTTGTTTAGGCCTCATAATGTTTGTTATGCATAGTTAGATAGGTTTAGTTTAGTTTGGTTAAGATTCTTATGCATTTGGTTTGAAAAAAAAATGATTTCTAAAATATAAAGGGGTGTTTGGGTCTGTGTTTTAAGTGAAAATTGTGCTAAGTTTTTGGCTTATAAACTACCAAGACACACTTGTGTTGATAACATAGGGTTGTTTGCAGCCTTGGTTTTCAGTTTGAATAGGATTAGAGTAATATGCATGTTTCTCTTGGTGAACATCAAGTAAAAATTAATTGGACCATGGTTTTGTCTGTTGTAATGCAATTGATGCCCTCAAATCTTTTTAAATGTTAGATAATAGGTCTAGTTAGGCTTTGAAACTAGTCAGTAGTTGGTTGTTAGTTTATTGAGTAAGATTGGAAGCTTTGAAATCTGTTTGTGTGCCAATTGCATCAGAAATAGTTCCCCAGACCCCTAGGGTATATCAATGACTGAAAATGGGCATGTGTGCTTGATTTGTGTGTGCTAAGTGAGTTTTTCCTGTATATTGTGACTCCCCACAACCCTACTGGTTGTGGGGGTGCCTTGTCTTGACAAAACAACTAGGTGACCACCAAGAACAAGCCCCTCTTATTCATTCTTCACTTGTGAAGATAAACTTTTGTTGTGTTCATCAGTACTGTAACAAGTTGGGTATCTGGGCACGTTTTTGATTCATTTGGTTAAATTCTAGCTTAATTGTTATAAAGATTGTGTTTTAGAGTAAGTGTAAGTTACTGATTTTGAGTTTTACAAATTTAAAAAAGAAAAAAAAAGTTTTTAACAAAAAGGACGTGGCCAGGACTCGAACCTGCGCCACTCCTCTCACACACCAACGTGATAACCAGTTGCCCTAAGGTCTTTGACTGGTTATCACTTGGTTTATTTGATACTTAAGGGGTTTGTGTTTATAGCTTATTTGTTCAAACAGTTTAGTAATAACCTGTTTGTAGCTTATTTGTTTTGGCTTTTCACCATTTAGCATTTTTCCCTTGTTCTGTATTAGGTTTAATACTTTTTGGCTTAAAAAGTTTATTTTTCACGTGAATAGTTAATTTATTAGGAATATTTTAAGTTTTAATTTTACAAAGTAAATAAAAAATAGGAAAAAGTGTTCTAAAAAATCTGGAAAAATAGTTTTTAAGTTTTTAGTAGTAATTTTGAGGTTTACATCAATTAAAGTTTTCAAATCAACTTAATTTTGATTTTATATGATTTTAGGGTTTTTAACCAACTTTAGAAATTAATATAAAATTATTAAAAAGGTTTTGGAAACTTTTGTTTGCAATTTTGTCTTAGTTACATTTTTCTAGATTTTTGGTAATTTTTTAGAATTTTTTATAAACTTTGAATTTTTTATATTATTTTATTATTATTTTATTATTAAAAATTAAAAGTTAGTTTTTTCTACGTTTTTCATTTTTCCTAGTTCAAATACATAAAGTTAGGAGTTTTGAAACTTTTAGAATATTTTCATTGTCCTTGGATTTATTTTTATAATTATTTTAAGTTTTAATAGTTTTTAATTATTTTAAAATAGTTTTTATTAATTTTAAAATTTTCAAAAATAGTTTTAAATTAACTAAGGTTTTTTTAGAGGTTTACAAAGTGATAAAACTCATTTTGGGCTTTTTGGTAATTAAATTGATTTTTAGGGCTTTAATTAACATTAAAAAATCATTATTTAATTAATTAAAAGGTTTGGGTGATTTTTGATTCTTTGTAAACTCTTTATACATTATTTAGGATTTATTTTCAATTTTTAGAAATTTTTAGGATAAAATTTTAATTTTAGTGGTTTTTACGGTTTTACGTGTACACCTTTTTCGCCTTAGTTTAATACGACATCGTAACCGTCATTCTCTTGTTATCCCATTTCTATTTTCTTTTCTCATAACAATAAAATCACAAAGTTAATCATCTCTTAACACAACGCACTAGCCTCCTCGAGAACGAACTCACTTTAGGGTCATTTGTACACGGTTTTCCTAAATCGTCGTGCTTACCCTATATTGGTACTCTTTTCCTAAAGGGTATACAAAAACTCAACCATCAGTTTTCCTAAATCGTCGTGCTTACCCTATTTTGGTACTCTTTTCCTAAAGGGTATACAAAAACTCAACCATCAAGTACCATGGGTTGAGGTAGTCTTGCATGGTGCAAGAGGTGGTAAGGGTGATGAAGAGATGAGAATGGGCACAATCTCATTCTTAGGTGTGGAAAAAGGTGAAGAGTTAAGTTTGGCCAACTTAATCTTGATTTTGAGGTTCCTCTTTGAAGAGGAGGTTTTGGGTGATTTTGAGGTTTTTGTAGAAACCATGGTAGTAATGGGTGGTTTAAGGGGTAAGGATGAATGGTTTGAGGTGTGAAGAACATGGCTAACAAGGATGGTTTAAAAGGGTGAGGGGATGATCCAAACTAGTAAAGGGTTAAAAAGGAAAAGCCCAAGATATTTTGAGAGTGATCAAAGGTTTGAAACAAAGATTCCAAAGGGTGTTGGAACAATTGGGAAGTTTCAGAAAACCCGAATTTGAGAGCTTGTGCCCGTGGTTGTTTATCTCCATCGGCGGTTCCATATTGATAAGGAGCCGCGGTCTATTTAAAGAACTGCCTACAGAGGCTTGGTTTAGGTGGTGAATGGAGGATTTTCCAATTCAGCAAATCCTAATGTTCTAGTCTAACTTATCATAAAGTCATGCTTAAGAGCAATAAAAACTAGAACACACACAAAGGAATAACACATAGGTTCAATTAGCACGTAGGAAGAAAGTTAAGAAAAACCTAATGGCTACAAAAGAAAAAGACTCCTAATGACATACAAAGTTCATCAAAGTAAACTATCATTAGTCATATATAGGAAGAGTCATTTAGCCAATTTAGAGAATGAGTATGAGACTATCACTAGAGGTGCTCAATTAAGGCTAAACACGACCATTTTTACGAGTTATACACCAACTCAACTTCCCACATGGAAGTAATTCAACCGTTAGGTCAAATTAAGATCCTAGTGCATAAATTCTCTAGTAGTCATTCTCAAGTTAGACAAAATGTAATTCCAACATTTGCCTAATAAAGTTTAGCAAGGATGAAAGTTGCATGGCGACACAATGCATGACCTAATGAGGGTTAAGAATGCAACATTGCATATCTTGTCAAACAAGTCTAGTTAAGGTTATTTACCTTAATAGAACTTGAGGCCAATAACTTTGAAGTGTATAAACAAAGTTTACACAAACCAAAGGAACACTCTTGATTGGTCTTTCGAAAATGAAACATTTATAAATTGCATAGCAATGTAAATTACTTGAGTATTTCAGATGAAACATCAAAGTTATCAAACCGACTCTATTGTGTATTACAAGTAATTATTAAACAAAATATGTCTAACAATTTTAACAAGTAGATTCAATATAACACCATCAACACAAGTGTGAGTTATGATCCGATGTATATTATTAATAAACCACATTCATGTATACACTAAAAAACATGTCAATTAGATTCAATAATGATACCAATCATAGTTTGAATAATCCATTGATATTTAATCAAAATCTTTCTTGATTCCCACAAACACTCTTTTAAGAGAAAATAGCTAAGATTTTCAAAGGGAGTTTCATGTTTTATTGTGAGACATTTATCTATTTGAACTAATAACACAATGATCGAGTGAGACGACCTAAATCAATAGATTTGACAAGCTCCCAAAGCTTTCAAACCTAAAAGTGTTAAAGAACATGACGAGGTGTACAAGATGTTTATGTAACATTTGTAAACCAAGAGATGTTAATCCTATATTCTATGCACACATAATGTTGTAACTAAAATGCAAGAAATCTAGCATACATCCTAATTAGGAAAAACTAGATACTAACAAATACCAAGCAAGGCACAAGAGACTAGATATATAAGCAATACTACTACAAATAGCAAGGAACACTTAATAATGTCTACATATAATAATAACACACAAGGAAACACACACAAACAATTAGCTTAACACATAAAAGTATTCGTCCATGTTTTGAGTGTTAGATACAACAAAGTATTCATAGATTGATTTTATTTGAAAATAGTCTTTGACCCATTTAAAATTTAATTAAGTTTAACACTTTGTAAATATATCAATTTTCAAAGATATATCACCAAGAGATGTCCAACTTAATAGAAAAGATAAAACACAAGTTTTACGACAAACCGACGCTCAATACTTTGGACAAAGTATGGAACTTAGAAACCATCCAAATTTTAAAGTTTGAATAAAGGTTTTGAAGTATTTTTAATTGAAATAAAATTCAATTACGTTCGGAATGACGGGTGGCACGACTTCTACGGACTTACGGTTGATTTTATATGATTTTCCAAAGTTTTTAAAAATCTGTGTCGGACTGACCGCGGTTCCTTATTGATAAGGAACCGTGGGGAATAGATAAAGAACCGCGTCTAGAGGACAAAAATGGGGTTTTTGGCCAAAATCATTTGGTAACTTTTTGGTAGGACTTAGGACTCTAAAAAATCATTTTAGACACATATAACTCGTATTTTAGAGTTAATTATGACACAAAAGATTTTATACTTCCAAACATGAAAATATTTAATTCAAGCTATTATACAAAGTTTATTTAACACCAAAACTTGTACGAATGAAAAAAAAAACACATTATAAGTAATCACTCTTCATGAACAATTTGATACAAAGATCGTCTCTATTTTTAAAAACCGTTTTCATTTTTAAAAACCATTTGTTTTCAAAAAGAGAGAAAAGATCAATCCAAGCTTTAAAGTACAATATACTTCAAAGATCTTGAATAACCTCGCTCTGATACCAATTGTAGAAACCAGAAGGGGGGTTGAATAGTTTCTAGTTCATTTTCAAAACATTTCCTTTATTCCACTGGTCGCGGTTCCTTAAATATCACCGCGGTTCCTTATCAATAAAGAACCACGGGATCAATAAAGAACCGCCTACAGTGGATGCCAAATATTGATACGTTGTAAACCTTGACAATCGTTTGTATCAAATTCTCGATTAAGCTTGACTAGATATGAGATGTGTTTGTAATAGATAATAACTATAAATAAGGAAACACACAAACACATCAAATCAAGTGTACATCAAGCAATAGTCTAAACACTAAGCACACACGTACTAAGCCTTAGCTTTTCCGCAACTAAGATGTTTAGACTAAAGGATGCAAACTTGACCATAATCTAAACACGAAGCACACACGTACTAAGCCTTAGCTTTTCTGCAACTTAGATGTTTAGATTATGAGATGCACACAACACACAACATATAAATACATCTATAATAGTAAAGACATAAATGTAAAGGAAAGTACCGACACGATGATTTATAGTGGTTCGGTCATGAAGCTTCTCTTCGCCCTACTCCACTCCTGGAGTACACCTTACTCGAGAGTTACTTCACTAGTCAACAAAACTCCTTTCAAGGCGGAGAAAACCATACACGTCGCTTACATAATTTCCGACACTAAGCTAGATGTCGAGTCCTAATCTTAGGTAGGACCAATCTACACAACATTTCCCACTTCACCATTTAACGACACAAGGCTAGATGTCGAGTTCTAATCGAAAGGTATAACCAATCTTCACAACGTTGCCTACTTCACCATTTTACGACACAAGGCTAGATGTCGAGTTCTAATCGAAAGGTGGAACCAATCTTCACGACTCTTCACTTTGAAGCTAAGTGAGAACTTCACTAGACACAACTACATCACTTTATAGTTTAGTGAGAACTCACAAGACACAACCACATCACTTTATTGTTTAGTGAGAACTTACAACCCTTACCTATTACAACTCAATAAAACACATATCCAAGTGTACACATGTAACTTGGATCTACACAACATAAATCCAAGTATACACATATACAATGGATTTACACAAGACTTAATCCAAGTATTCACAAATACAATGGATTAACACAACTAATCCAAGTATTCACAAATATATTGGATCTACAAAATATTGATCCAAGTATACCCATATACATTGGATCTACACAAGATTGATCCAAGTATACACATATACATTGAATCTACACAAGACACAAATAAAAATGATGAACATGATGATCTTCATCAAGACTTCATCTTTAATCACATCACAAATGTGTGAGTGATCTTCTCTTTGCACTTAAGAGGATGAGGAGATTGAAGGATAGAATCACATCTTAAACAAGATTAATCTAAACTAACTAATCAGGGTTTTAAAGATGTTTTTGAAGAAACTGTGCAAAAAGGGTTGAAAGAAAATCTGGAAATGATCCACTATTTATAGCGCAACATTGCAACGGTAAAAAACACCCGCGATTCCTTATCTCTACCCGAGGTTCCTTATCAATAAGGAACCGCGGGTTCCTTTAAGGAACCTCCGCGTTGGAGTCCGTGCAAATTTGTCCTTTAGTGGGGATATGCTATCTGGGGTAGTTTATACCCTCAAAGGATATTCCTTTGGCATATGGAATATGCCAAATTAAAATTTCTATTTTCTTTTTAATAAAACATTTTCTTAAAAATAAAGTTAATTAAAATCTTTTGTCACATTTGATTAAATGTGAGTTTTAAGAAAATATTAATCCTTGATCACTTAGTTAGGTTAATGACATGTTTGTACATACCTTGAGTGATTCATGCCGAATGCGATCTTGGAGGTGTCGAGAGAAGTATACAAATGTATTCTTGAGTGATTACGAGTACCTTAACATTTTACATAATGTATTGCGAATTATACGTTTGCCATCAACAAAACATAAAGAGATTATATCGACAAAGCATCGTAATGTTTGCACTAACAAGGAGTTTGGCAGACTGCCTGCGTAAAGGAAATTTGTTGGTTTCCGGTATGTCTAGTAGCGGTGCATGAGCTAGTGAAACAATAATAAATTGTTTTATGTGAGCGAATAGTAACGTAGCTAAGGAAAAGGATCTTGTATTTAAATGTTTTTTAAACCTCAATCAACTATTGTGTTGATTTTAAGCATATATCTCAGGTTTTAAAGATTGTTAGAATGAAGCAGCATGAGGATGGCATGGAATGACACAAGACTGAAATTATTCTAGATTTTTAGGAACCTTATAATGTAAAACTCTGATTTTTCAATGATATATAAAGAAAGTTAATTTTGTCACTCTTTTGAGTTGTTTTTTATTATTATGACTTGTAACCTATGAAGTAATACCCTAGATCAATTTCCTGCTGCGTAAAGGTAAAATGAGGGTGCTACATCAACTACGGTCTTTACTGAGCGACCCTTTTCCTTTTGATTGGTCGAAGGTTTTCCTTCCCATTTGTAAATTTTTGCGCTTATTTCGGCATCAAATTATCCGAGTCGTCACTCTGAACACACTCACTTTCACTTTGAGTTTCAGTATCGAAATATAATCCACACATGGATCAATCCAAATACTTAATGCATGATATAAACCACAAAAGTTTGTATCTAGATACTCAACTGGAAAAGAGTATTCAGATACTGAAACTGAAACTGAAAAAGTGAGAGCATTCAGAGTGGTGACTCGGATAACTTGCTACCCCATGAAGCGCCAAAAGTGGGAACTGGGAAGGAAAACCTTCGACCAATCAACAATAAAAAAAGGGTCGTTCATTAAAGACCATAGTTGATGGTAGTGAGGACCATGAAAAGGGAAATGCGACGGCCATAATAAGAGGTACTTACATGAAAAAGGGTAAACGAAAAGATGTTGGTTGTTCTATAGATGCCATATTTGATTCAATCATTGGCCAAGAAGTCTACGTTTTCACATCAAGATAATCAAAACAAATCTCAACTCAAATCTTTAAGGTTTCAAGTATGACCAAACCCTTTTTTAAAAAATTTCTCCTGTATCTACATCATCATACAACCAACAAAATACTTGAACCATTTCTCATTTTCACTACTCCTAAAACTTTACATAGTAAACACTAACTATTGATCAATCTAACGCCTTTATAACAAACATATAAACATAAAATGGCAAAAATTAACCTTTAATATGTGCCTTCATAGCTTCATCAACCTTCATAGCCTCATCTGCCTTGTCATCTATATAACTAATATTAAAACAAAATAAATTATTGGTATTTTCATAACATGCAATATCATCAGAACAAAAATAAATGATCAAAACTTCAATAATACTGTTGCGAAGTAAAAACCCCAACCTTGTTTTGATTTTCCTTTAGTATGTTTTTTAAACTCTAACTACATCAAATCTTCAAGAATAGTGTTAGAAATTGGATCATCATACTTCCATTTGCTTCCATACTTAGCAAGCACATAATCAATCATCTCCCCACTTATTGGGACTTCATCGAAATTAAAATCCCTCCAGTCAGATAGGTTTGATTTATCAAGGATTGATGATTTGTTAGTATTTATGGGTGGGTGGTTGATTCATTATTTGTCCTCCAGATATTGAATGTGTGTGTGTGTGTGTGAGTGAGTGATTAGTGGACGGGGTACCGGTGCAATATATCAAGTTGCATAGAAAAGGCTTCACTTTTTAGACACGTTGGGTATGTGTGGCGCAACGGGTTGATGTCGGGACTGGAGTTAGAGCTTATATAATATAAGTCGGGTTTAAAATTTGTATTTTTTAGATTTTTGTTACATTAATGACTTTATTTATATGTTATAAATATGTAAGTCATTTATAATTTATGAATAACAATTAAGATTCTTTTTAAGATTTTTTTTATAATCTTATGAAACATAAGTTGAGATCGGATTATGTGTCATAAGCTTACATTTTGTGGTTTATATCTATTACAAAATTAATATAATTCACGAAATATATTTAAGGAATTATTATTTTAACCGGGTCAATTCGATTGAGTCGTATTATCAGGTAATCATATAACATAAACAAATATTTTTAAAGTGAAAGTTGCAAAATTGAGACATAAAAAGTCAACAACAGACAATTATCAGCTTAGACGAAGTATATAAAACTTGATAAAAAATACGTCAATTAAAATACATTAATTATGTTTTAAATAATTAATATATAATAATATATGCAAACTTTTTATGCCCCTTTTAAGGGGTTGGTGCTTAAACGGTTTTATGACTTATTTCAACAAGCTCACGTCTGAACGTAATATAAACGATGATTAATTTGTTAACTGTCTTATTTTGAAACCTTAAAGTTTAAAAAAATAGGAAATGTCAAACCCGTATATCTCGAATGATGCTAACCCTAATCCATAAATCATAAACCTTAAACCCTAAATCATAAACCTTAAACCCTAAAGCATAAACCTTAAACAATTAAATCATAAACCTAAATTAAATCTTAAACCAATAATAAAACCTAAATCCTAAACCTTAAACCTTTTAACCCTAAACCATAAACCCTAATTAAACCATAAATCATAATCTTGCATACCGTAAACCACAAACCCTAAACATTAAACCCTAAACCTTAAGCCCTGAACCTTAAACCAATAAACCCTAAACACTAAATCATAGGCGTTAAACCATTTAACCTTAAACTGTAAACATTAAACCATTAATTAACCATTAAAACAAAAAACCTAGCTAATTAAACCAGAAATCCTAAACCTTAAACCTTAAACCCCAAACACTAAACCCCAAACCCTAAGCCCTAAACCTTAAACCCCTAAAAACCCTAAACACTAAATCATAAACCTTAAACCATTTAACCTTAAACTATAAACTATAAACCATTAATTACCCCTTAAACCACAAGCCGTAGCTAAATAAACCATAAATCCTAAACCTTAAACCCTAAACCCTAAATCTCAAACCCTAAGCCCTAAACCTTAAACCTCAAAAAACCCTAAACACTAAATCATAAACCTTAAACATTTAACCTTAAACTATAAACATTAAACCATTAATTAACCCTTAAACCACAAACCCTAGCTAATTAAACCATAAATCCTAAACCTTAAACCCTAAACCCCTAAATCCTAAACCCTAAACCCTAAACCCTAAACCCTAAACCCTAAACCCTAAACCCTAAACCCTAAACCCTAAATCCTAAACCCTAAACCCTAAACCTTAAACCCTAAACCCTAAACCCTAAACCCTAAAACCTAAACCTTAAACCAATGAACTCTAAACACTAAATCATAAACCTTAAACCATTTAACCTTATACTATAAACCTTAAATCCTAATTCACCCTTAAACCATAAACCCTAGCTAATTAAACCATAAATCCTAAACCTTAAACCATAAACCCAAAAACTTAAACCAAAACCCTAAGCCCTATACCTTAAACCAATAAACCCTAAACACTATATCATAAACCTTAAACCATTTAACCTTAAACTATAAACATTAAACCATTAATTAACCCTTAAACCACAAATCCTAGTTAATTAAACCATAAATCCTAATCCTTAAAACATAACCCCTAAAGTCTAAACCATACAACCTAAACCTAAAGCAATATACCCTAAACGCTAAATCATAAACATTAAACCATTAATTAACCTAAAACATGAACTCAAATTAAACCATAAACCCTAAACATAAACCACTTCATTATCCCTAAACCATAAACCCTAAACCATAAACCCTAAACCATAAACCCTAACCCATAAATCCTAAACCTTAACCTTAACCCTATACCTTAAACCCTAAACCCCAAACCCCAACTTTAAACCATAAACCCTAACCCATTACCAAACTATAATGTTGTCACCCTAACCTTATTAAACCGACCATTCAAAATCGACCTTATGCATATTAAACTTGCTTGAGATGATTATTCAAGGTGATTGATATAAAGCTCAACTAAATCTCACATACTGCATAAATATCAAAAGATATTTATCTCGCGGTTGTCAAGCATTATTATAACCTAATATATTTAAGTTATTTAACTAAATTTAGGTTTAAAATTAAAGTAATATTTTAATTTTATGTTTAAAATTATAAACTTTTTAAAGTTAGTTAATTTTGACAATTTTTTTTAATAAAAATACAACGTATATGCTTTTTTATTTACTTATTATTAACTTTTAATAATTAAATGTAAATTATAATTTTATTATTAATTAAATTTAATATTTACATTTTCCTTAAACACAAATAATATCACGCAACCATCTTGTAACCGCCACCATTTTCACAATCACACACTACACACGCGAAGAACGAACCCTAAATCTTCATCCAATAAACGATCAAAAAAATAAGACCTCATACACAATAGTCGCCAATCTACACAATCATTAACGACATGAAGCATCAGGAAAGAGGTATGCAACAATCAGTATTGTTTAATTTAAATATTAGGGTTTGATGTTTGTTTTGCAAGTCTTAAATTTATATTACAAGATTTAGACAAAACAAGGGACTAGATATACAAAGACGGGCAAGTATACCCTTTCGTTCGTAATCTATCTTTGTAGTGGTAAGCCAAGATCGTTCGCTGGGACTTAATTTCGTTTTGGTAATCAATATAATAATTGAAGAAAGAATTGATTGATATGAATAACAATAGTAACAAATATGACTAATATGGGATAGTTGGTATGAGTTCGGGATGATGATAATAATGATCGAGATATGTTTAGTTAGGTAAAGAGTGATAAACCTTTTTCCGTCAAGATGGTGTTTACACAACTTACTTAGTGTGATTCAAGATTTATGTTTATTCGAGCGACTAAGATCAAAACAAGTTGCCAACGAGCTCAATATTTATCACGGTTTCTAAGCGGATTTCTCTAACCAAAGATTCAAAACCATAGACAAGTCTTTAAAAACTTATTACAACGATTTGCGTTTCTCAACGCCAAGCCATCATAACAAATCAACTATAGATAAAATATGGTTTATAGAACTAGGTGGTAAAATGGTTCTACAACATTAGCTTGAAATCAATTATAAAGGATCATATCATAGCATCATCACTAATCATAGTCACATAACCATATAGTCACAAATAGCTTAGCCTAACAAATTAATCAAAGTAACAAATAGAAAAGAGTAAGACAACATCATACTTAGATTGATTGAATGAACGAGTACCCAAGTTTCACGATTGTATCGTTTCTCCAAGAATCAAAGAGTGGGATACTCTCGTTCCAAGTATATCCCAAAAGTGGATAATACTGAAAAATCACTAAGAAAGCTAAGAATGCTCGGATTTAATAGAGTAGTAGTTGAGATGAGTTGTGTTTAAAATGAGTAGAAGTCGCTCATATTTATAGTGTTGGTTGAGGCAAAATGTGCGCCGCACTTATCCGAAAGTGCGCCGCACTTTGCATGTGGGAATGTGTGCTGCACTTCTGACAATGTGCGCCACTCTTTTGTGTGTTCCAGATTCTTCTTTCAATAGCTTGTCATATTTGCACAATAAGGACCCTCCTTTGTGTTTTCTTCACTTTACTTCTTCATACTTCATACCTGCATATAAAACACAATATATTAAGTATTGAAAGCTCTTATTTATAATACAAAGTGGCATTATAATAACGGGTTGAATATGTATATTTTGATCGTTATCAAATTCCTCCACACTTAGTTATTGCTTGCCCTCAAGCAATCAAAGCGAGAAAACAAATTAGATTTTAAAAATGCTTTTAAGTGTTATGAAGTATGATAGGAAAATGATTAAATTTTTATAAGTAGCGAAAACAAATGACACATAACTTCAGCACCTCACATGGATAGTGTTTAGATTTTAAGTTCACATAAATGTCACTCACAAAGGGTAAATGTAAGGTAACACTCAAATAGCACGGACATAAAATAGATAGCTACCATAAGTTTGTACATGACACATAAACATAACCGTTGCGGCGTGAGCTCCAGATAGATTTTCAAAGAGACAAAACGTGATATGATGAGGGCGTAGGAACAAAATATGCCTTGTCAAAGTCGTAAAACAAATTAGAATACTTTATTTTTGCTTTCCTTTTTTTAAGAGAACATCATATTGATAAAAGGATTTTTGTTAATCCAAATTTATGCAATTAAAGTTCGTTTTTCCTCGATTCGACTCGAATTTGATTTCCGGTTTAACGTATCGACTTAACTTTGTTTTTGGTAAAATCTATTTATGTATTTTTAAACTAATTTCAAACTATTTAAAAGAAAACTATTTTAATTGACTATTTTAACTATTAATTTTAGAATAAAATTTAACTAATTAATAAAACCTAAAAAACTTAAGACTATTTAAATCTAATTGATTTTAAACTAATACTTTTAAATAAAATCTACGAATTTAAATTTAATAGTAAAATTTTTTAAACAAATCTAATTTATATTAACTAAAATTGTAAAAATGAATTTAAACAAAAATTTAAACTGTTAAAGAAATAAAATTTTTTTTTTAATATTATTTTTCAAAATAAACTGGATAATAAAACAAAACTTTTGTATTTTATTTAAATAAAACTAAACTTGATTTAACTAATTTAATTAAAATGAACTGCCAAATTTAAACTTACCTATATTAATTAAACTAAGGAGAATAAACACAAATAAAGGGTCTAGATGAATGGTTATGGCGTTGGACTTGTGAACAAGAGGTCTGGGGTTCGAATCTCACCCCAGACAGAATTCTGCTTAATATATATTTTTTTATACTGAATTTTTTTTTCTTCAAGTTTTTGGACAAATAAAACCACAGATCAATGGGATCTGTAGCTTGCAGCACTATATTAGAAATAAGCAAAAGCAGTTAAATACCAAATAAGCTAAACAGTTTAAAACATGAAAGAAATAAGCCAAACAATCAGTACAGATCTTAAGTTAATAAGCTGAAAGAAAATAAGAAATAATAAGACAGTAAGCTATCAACTAACAGGAACCAAATAAGCTAACTGAACGATTAATAAGCTGAAACAAATTAAGCTACTAGATAAAAGTACAAATAAGCAATGGCAGATTTGAGTCCAATAATCTATGTCTAATAAGCAGATAAAAAACTCAATCCTAAAACAACTTAATCAGAAACTTAATAAGCAGATCCGAACAATTATGCAAACTAATAAGCTAAATAACCAACAAAATCATAAATCGAAAATGACAAATCTAAACAAAATCTCACTCAAACATAAGCAGCATCACTAACTAAACCAAATACAATAGCAGACTATTTTAAAAAGAAACAGAAAAACTAAACGCAAGCAGATACTAACCAAACTCAAGCAAACTTAACAAATCTAAAATAACAAATCTTATATGAACCAACTTCAATAATAAACCTAGATATATCAAACAAACAAACTTACTGATAAACAACTAAGCAAATCCAAACTACCTCAAATTAAGCAGATTATCATAAAACTAAATAAACATAAAAATTAACATAAAATTAAAAGAAGATCAAACCCGATGTCGAAACCTTTGGGAAGAAGGTAAGGCGCTGAGCCCCCTTAATACCGAAACCAAACACCACCGTATCAACCAAAAATCATCACCATAGCCTTGAACCAAATATAAACAGTATCTCGATATTTTCTTAGTAGGGGAAAATATTTAATTCACTTTTCCTTTTTTTTTTATAATAACAAAAATACGAACAGTAACAATTTATATAGAAACAGATTCAACTTTGAGAATAAAACAGTAACTGAAATTTAAATGAGACAAGATTAAAATCAAAGTAGACTTTTCATTAATTTAAAAGAGAGATTACATTACTGAAATTGAAAGAGATTACAAGATTAAACCTAATTTACTGAAAAATAAAAATAAAGAAAAGCACACCCAAAATTACATGATAGAGGGGGGTTTTTATAGGAGAACCCCCAGAAACCCTAATCGTGGCTTCTCTTGTAAGCATCCAATCTGAATCGTTGATTTAATCATTCATCTTCTCTTTCTTCAAATTTCTTGATCATACGGCTGAAAACCGCCCTTGTAGCCACGGATCGCCATCATGGCACTGATTGTGTTTCTTTGTGCTTCTTGAAAGATGATTTGGAATGATGTGATTGGTTGAGGGGTTTGTGGTGAGGTGTCTTGGCCACTCAAATGGTGCCACATTGGATTGATGGGTTGAGGACCACATGGTGGATGTTGCGATTTTTATGGGGATTTATTCCCAATCCGTGTGAATCACACGAATTGGATAAAACCCCCTATTTTTACTTGTGAATTTTTACTGAATATGGATTAGGGTTTGCGAGTTTTGGGGGAGGGAGATGAAGTGGGATGGAGGAACTTCGTTTGTAACGAGTGTAAGTGAGGGTAAAATAAAAGTGTGTTTTTATTTATTTGGGGTGTGGGTAAAGTGGAAAACACGTGTAAGTTGGTTTTGAGGGTAAGGAAAATAAGGGTGTGTTGACTGGGAAGGATTGGGTAAAATGTTAGGTTGACTTTGACTGAACAAGGCGTGTTTATCCTTAATTTTAACCAAGCACTAATTTTTCAAGTGAACATTTCACTTTTGATTTCCTTTTCATACATGGATTGTAAATGGGCTTGTAAGTTACACGTCCATTATTCACAAACATTGGGTTAGGCCCAATCCGTCCCTTTTATTTGTGAGATGGGCTTTTGGTAAAAAGTTAAACAACTTTTTTTTTCTTAAATGGGCTCTTTAGCCCATTTATCCGATGTGGGACCCACTTGACTCGAATATCTTCAAAAACGATTAATTCCATTAAAACGAGCTCGATTCCGACTTCCTTGATCATTTCTTCGAAATTAAGTTGACTTTGTCGGTTTTTGTGATCTTCGGCACACTTTGGTCTTTTGACTTTGTTCTTGACTCTTTCTTGACTTTTCTTCGACATTTGACCGTGAAATCCCGTGTTTTCTCTTCTTTTGATCATTTGTACTTATTTAAACACAAGAACACAAAACCACGCGTAAATCCGACATTTAAGATGTAAAACACATGATTAGGTCTTGTTTTTACTTGATTTTAGTGGCAAAAGGATAAGTGTTTACACACTTATTAAATCCCCTACACTTGACCATTGCAATGTCCCCATGCAATGCATTATCTCAAAGCATATAGTTACATTTTTCTCATAATTAATCCATCTCGGCCTTTATTACTATTACTACTACTACTACGATGAATAGATAAAAACTTTAAAAACAAACAAAAGTTTTAACAATTTATTAACTTGGAAATTATTTGATGGAAGAAACTCGTAAAGAAATCTAAGACTTGAATTAGGGCTTAGGTGTCATGAATATTAATCACCCTCAAGTTTCACGTTCCCCATACCAAGCTTAAAAACGAGATCATTGTTTACCATAAGTTAGCACTACTAACACTTACTCATGTGGTTTAAATAATCACTTAGACCCCCTTATTCCTACGGTGTATCTCTTGTACTTTATTTTTGTCTTGAATGATCACGAGGATGCATTTTTGACTTATTTCGATAATTTATTAAGGCCAAAAATAAAGTGGGACGATTTAATCAATAGTTAGCTAAAGGACAAAATCTTTTAAAACTGCTTCTCAAAACCTCATAAAGTTCATATCTTGGCATAACTCGTTTCACGATTTGAGACTTTTCTCGGACCGATATTTGGCTTGTACTTCAAACTTCAAATCTTGAGAGACGATCTTGAAATTATGGTCTTCTCTTCATTTTGGTATACATCTTCATTAGGAGTGAAATATGCTTCAAACGTTGACCACGACTTCTTCATTTATCCTCTTATTTATCTAGGATTTTGATATACAACGATCCGCCTCCTTTTCGGACTTGGATCTATTTATCTTCATACCTTGTTAGGGTCTTTTTGGATAGACTTCTCCATGATCTTTAGGGGAGTAATTGCTTCTCGTCGTGTGTCTTGATCCATCATATTGATTTGGATTAATGATTTCACATCATCTTAGGATCTTTAGCAAAAAGTGAATCCTCATGCCTTATGAGGGCCTTTTTGGACTCGGGTATCCTCATGCCTTGTTAGGGCCTTTTTGGATAAGCCAATATTCGCGTCCCGCTTCAATAAGTTATGCCTTGGCTATGAAATATAATTAATACCGAGCAACTTTTAAACGATCTTGTGCTAGAAGCTAAGTAACTTTTCAAATCGTACAACCTTATTTATTGCAAATATATTTATTAACAAGTGATGGGAGAAAAAGCTCATAACTAACTCACATAAGTTAATGAAAGAATACCAATCTTATAATTAACTCTATCATCTCTCGTTCTCCACAATTTAAAATCTCAAGGAATGAGACGCGTGGATGCTTAGCCTAATAAACCAATTAAGGTCCATATGGTTAAGGATACTAGCTAGAGTAAACTTGGATAAGTAAACTCGGGTTGAGTCAAAATATTCACGACGGGCCTAATATATCAAAGATATCTAAACTTGTTAAAACCATTTTATTTATTTATTTCATTTTTTTGACTTTATTCTTGAAATGTAAATTATTACGATGCGATAATAATAGGAAAGAAAATAAATAAAAATACTACTAGGCCAAAATAGATCAAAAATTTGAAAAACGTTGAAATTTTTTTAAATTTTCCGGTTAAAATGGGCTTAAATTCATGGAAAAGCCCACTAAAATTCGATAGAAGTCCCCCTACACTTAATATAAACATTGTCCTCAATGTTTAAGCATGTGGGAGAATAAACTCCCCTACACTTAGGACATTGAGTACGTTGTTTAAAATCGAGCTAAGGAAGGGACAACTAAAGTGATTACATTTATTCGTTTTATTTATATACAAGTATGAATCACAATAGTTTTGATATAACCGGGTACACGGGAACACGGGATCACGGGTCACGTCAAAAGTACCAAAAGTGGATCATCAAAGCATATGTCCGTGCACACATCACAACACACAAACAACCTACTTGGCTCCCCCTACACTTATTGGTGGAAAATGGATGAAGGTGAAAAAGGGTGGAAAGGATGGTAAAGGTAAAAATCTAACTTAGTTATACGATGCTTGATTTATTTATCACGAGTCTCTAGCTCGACTCGATTTCCCGAATTAATTCAAGGGAAATGTGGAGAGGGATGGAATCATCTCGTGAGAGATGTCCTCTCCATAGTACAACTTAACCCGTTGGCCATTCACCTTAAAGTTGGGCCCATTTGGTTGGGATAAATCAATGGTGCCATAAGGGAAGACTTGGGCCACGGTGAATGGACCGGACCAACGGCTCTTAAGTTTACCCGAAAAGATTTTCAACCGAGAGTTAAATAGTAAAACTTGATCACCAACATGGAACTCTCGTTTTTTAATCTTGGAATCATGAATGAGCTTAGTCTTCTCTTTGTAGATTAATGAATTTTCATAAGCCTCATTCCTAAGTTCATTAAGTTCATTGAGTTGGATTTTCCTATGATCACCGGCTTTGTTAATATCAAATATAGCCCATTTCAAGGCCCAATAAGCCTTATGTTCCAACTCAATGGGGAGGTGGCATGCCTTTCCGTACACAAGGCGATAAGGGGTACAACCTATAGGTGTCTTATAAGCGGTACGGAAAGCCCACAAAGCATCATCTAATTTATCGGCCCATGAGGCACGATGCTCTCCCACGGTTCGCTCTAAGATTCTCTTAATACCACGGTTAGAAACCTCGGCTTGTCCATTAGTTTGTGGATGATACGCGGTGGAAAGTCGGTGATTGACACCATACTTAGCCATGACTCGTGCAAATTGATCATTACAAAAATGAGTCCCGCGCTCACTAATAATAGCACGAGGCACACCGAATCGAGCAAACAATTGTTTCAAGAAGTTAACAACCACCCTCGCATCGTTAGTAGGTAAAGCCTTTGCTTCAACCCATTTTGATATGTAGTCAACGGCTACGAGGATGTACTTGTTTCCCTTCGATGAGGAAATGGCCCCATAAAGTCGATGCCCCATACGTCAAAGATTTCACATTCTTAGATGAAATTTTGAGGCATCTCATCTTTATGTGTGATGTTGCCTTGCCTTTGGCAAGCATCACAATGTTTAACCATTTCATGTGCATCATGATAAATGGAGGGCCAATAGAATCCGGAGTCGAAAACTTTTTTAGCGGTGTAATTAGGACCAAAGTGACCCCCGGTGGGTCCTTTATGGCAAGCTTCAAGGATTTGTAAAGCCGTCGGCCCATCAACACATCGACGAATGATTAAGTCCGCACATTGCTTGAAAAGATAAGGGTCGTCCCAATAGTACGTTTTAACGTCCTTGAAGAATTTTTTCTTTTGTTGGTACGATAACCCTTCGATAAGAACACCACCCGCCAAATAGTTTGCAATGTCGGCAAACCATGGGGTATCATCAAGATTGGAATTAATAGACATTAAGGTCTCAAGGGGAAAGGATTCATTAATCTCTTGATTTGGAGATTCCCCTTGATAAGGATCCTCAAGTCTACTAAGGTGATCCGCGGCTAGGTTTTCCGCTCCTTTTTTATCACGAATTTCGATTTTAAATTATTGTAGGAGCAAAACCCAAGGAAGGAGTCTCGGTTTAGCATCTTGCTTGGTCAACAAGTATTTCAAGGCGGAATGGTCGGTGTAAACGATGGTGGTGGAAAGCATAAGATAGGGGCGGAATTTCTCAAAAGCATACACTACAACTAAAAGCTCTTTTTCGGTAGTGGTATAATGAAATTGAGCCCCCGTCATTGTCTTACTAGCATAATGAATGGGTTGGAAATGTTTGTTAACTCGTTGACCTAAAACCGCTCCTAGCGCGAAATCACTAGCATCGCACATGAGCTCGAAAGGTAACTCCCAATTTGGAGAGACTAAGACCGGTGCCTTAGTTAATTTACCTTTAAGAAGTTCGAAAGAGTCGAGACATTCTTGAGAGAAGATGAAAGGAGCATCCTTTTCTAAGAGATGAGTCGTTGGACGAGCTATTCTCGAGAAATCTTGGATGAAACGTCGATAAAATCCCGCATGGCCTAAAAAACTTCTAACTCCTTTGACGGTGGTAGGCGGAGGTAATTTAGCAATGACGTCAACTTTAGCACGGTCGACTTCGATACCGGCTTTGGAAATTTTATGACCGAGGACGATGCCTTCTTTTACCATGAAATGGCATTTTTCCCAATTAAGAACGAGACGAGTGTCTTCACACCGTTGGAGCATACGTTCTAAATTAGCAAGGCAAGAAGAGAAAGAATCACCATATACCGAGAAATCATCAATAAAGACTTCCATAGTTTCTTCAACCATGTCATGAAATATTGCCATCATACACCTTTGGAAAGTCCCGGGAGCATTGCATAAGCCGAAAGGCATTCGTTTGTAAGCAAATGTTCCATAGGGACAAGTGAATGTGGTTTTCTCTTGGTCTTTTGGATCGATAGGGATTTGAAAATATCCGAAAAAGCCATCTAAGAAACAATAGAAATCATTACCCGCTAAACGCTCGAGCATTTGATCCATGAAAGGAAGAGGGAAATGATCCTTACGAGTGGCATCATTGAGGTTACGATAGTCGATGCAAACTCGCCAACCCGTTACAAGTCGAGTAGGAATCAACTCGTTGTTTTCGTTGGGAACAACGGTGATTCTGCCTTTCTTAGGCACACAATGGACGAGACTAACCCATGGCGAATCCGAGATAGGGTAAATCATTCCGGCATCGAGAAGTTTGATAACTTCTTTCTTAATGACTTCATGAATTATTGGATTAACCCTTCTTTGATTTTGGATTGCGGGTTTTAAGTCATCTTCCATGAGAATTTTATGAGTACAAAAATTAGGATCAATTCCGCGAATGTCGGAGATTTTCCAAGCAATTGCTTTCTTATGATTCTTAAGCACATCGATAAGTCGGGATTTTTCATCTTCTTTTAAGTCCTTTGCAATAATGACGGGCAACTTATTATCCTCCTCAAAGAAAACGTACTCTAAATGAGACGGTAAATCCTTAAGTTCTAAATCCGGTGGATTGTCAATGGAAGGCTTAATCAAAGTAGGATCATCGTTTGTAACTTCTTTAGGAGTAGGTGGAGAAATATTGTCCTCATTGAGAAGTCTCTCAATAGTACGAATGTCTTCATCCCAATTGGTGGGAGAATTATCATAGTTAATATGGAGAGGACCCAAGCTAGCTTCAAAATCATCTAAGTCACTTTCTCCAAATGGAGTCAATGAAGGAGCAATAGAAGCAACGGTCTCAACATGAGGTAAAGGAGAAATCCCGCTCTTACAAGCCTCGTGAAAATGTTCTTTGCATGCTTCGTCGAGCACATCGATGAAATTCACAGATTCGGGCTCATCGGGAAGTTTGGAAAGTTTACCCATGTTAAAGACGATTTTTTCATCCCCGACCCTCATGATAAGTTCACCCGCGGCTACATCAATTAATGTACGCCCGGTTCTCAAGAAGGGTCGTCCCACAATTAAGGGAACACGGGGATCCATTTCATAGTCGACTACGACGAAATCGGCGGGAAAAGTGAATTTGTCGACTCCTACAAAAACATCCTCGGCTATCCCCACAAGATAAGCAACCGTACGGTTAGCTAATTCCAATGTCATACGAGTGGGGACTAGCTCGGGTAAAGATAATTGTTTCCGCACTGACAATGGCATAATATTGATACTCGCTCCAAGATCCGCCAAGGCCATACAATTCTCAACACCCGGAAAATTACAAGGAATAAGGAATCGATCGGGATCTCCTAACTTAACCGGTAATTTTCTCAAAAGAACCGCGGAACAATTCTCATTCAATTGGGTATTGGCAATATCAAGCAACTTTTCCTTATCACTTAAAAGATCCTTAAACATCTTAGCGTACTTAGGCATGTGAGCGAGCGCCTCGGCAAAGGTGATATTAAAATTCAATTGTTTGAACATTTTTAGGAAGTTCGAAACTTGAATATCATCCTTATTCTTCAATTTCTCTTTCCGCAACCTTGAGGGATAAGGTATATTGGGTTGAGATGAAGGCTTTGGAGTGGATTGCTCACTCACATCCTTTAGAGGAGGAGGAGGAATATAAATAGAAGGTGAAGGAACCGGTTTTGGAACCGAAGGTGTGGTAGAAAATTTGGGTATCAGTGGAACATAAGGTGTAGACGAATGCATAACGGGAGGTATGTCACAAGTGGAAGAAAAAGGAGGTTGTGTCGAAGAAGAAGGAATCTCGGGTCCTTGGTTAGGTGGGGAAGGTTCAACGTTGGTCTTACCGCTCCTAGTAGTGATAGCATTAACATTAGCCCTAGGATTGGTCACGGTGTTCGAAGTAAGGGTACCTTGGGGACGAAAGGTTTGAATCATAGTCAAAAATTTCTTATCGGTCGATTCTTGCATCTCTCTCATCATTCGTTCATGGTCGGATAATTTTTGTAAAACCAAGTCCATTTGAGGATTATGCATGTTCATTTGATTATAACCTTGATTAGGAAAACCTTTGTTTTGATATTGATTAGAACCTTGATTAAATCCTTGATTTTGAAAACTTTGGTTATTAAATCCTTGATTATTTAACCCTTGGTTTTGCCCTTGAAAATTCCCTTGATTTTGATTAAAACCCCGTTGATTAGAATTTCCTTGAAAATTACCCCGTTGAGGACCTTGGTTCCTATTTTGGGCGGGTGGGGGTGGTCTTTGTGGTGCTACAAAACCCGGGGGAGCCAAATAGTTATTAGACTTGTAAGACAAATGGTTAATATCAACATTTGGTTTGAAATGAATCCGATCATTTTCATTGTTGTTATAAGCATAAACTTCTTGTTGATTATTGTAAACCTTGTTACATTTATAGTACGAATGTGGTCCACCACAAGTTTCACACGTTTCACTTTTTTCTTTCACGGCATGCACATGTGTAGTGAGGGCGTCGGTTTTTAGAGCGAGTGTTTAAACAAGTGAAGTAAGTTTATTAATTTCATAATTCACCTCATTATTACTCGTACTAGCACTTGCCATATTAGCCCTAACACTCTTGGTTTGCACTTTTGCCTTGTTCTCAATAATGGCCCAAGCCTCGTTCATAGTTTTCACAAGAATATTGCCCCCCGCGGCACTATTAAGTGAGTCTTGGTCGTTTAGAGTTAAACCATTATAAAACGTGTTGATTTGATGCACTTTAGTGAAACCGTGTTGTGGACATTTTCTCAAAAGATCTTTAAAACGATCCCAAGACTCACTAAACGTTTCCCTATATTGTTGCTCAAAGGTAATTATTTCATTCCTTAAGGAAGTGGTCCGTGATGGTGGGAAAAAGTAGTTAATGAACTTGGTCTCTAAGTCGATCCATGTGGTAATACTTTGGGGTGGTTCCTTATCAAGCCAAATCCGGGCTTGTCCCTCGAGGGAAAAAGGAAAAAGTTGTAGGCGAACAGACTCTTGGGGCACCCCATTGTATTTGACGGTATTAGCTAATTGGATGAAACGTTTGATATGAGCGTGTGGGTCCTCATTAGTACGACCTAAAAATGGTGTAGCGGAAACCATTTGAATAAAACCCGATTTAAGTTCGAAATGATTAGCTCCAATATTTGGCACCACAATCGCGTCATCGTTTCCTTCAATGTGAGATTGTAGAATCTCAATCATTGGTCGATTATCCGTTGCCATCGTATTGTCGAAAGCTCGATTCTCAGGATCGGCTTTAATGACGGTCTTTTTGTTTTTCTTCTTCTTCTTTTTAGAATAAATAGAAGTATTTGGTACACCAATCGGTATGTATGTATGCACGCGAGTGCGCATACAATTAAAACTTTGGAATGAGGTAGGTGACCTCGGTCGACTTTGAGAGGAAAAGGATTTTCCCTCTCGAGGAGCAATATGAAAAAGCTACAAAAATATATACGTAAATACTACTTGAGTTGGCAAACCAATAATCGGTTGTCCCTCTCAATATACGCACAAGCAAGCGGGGAAACGAGGTGGCACAAAGCACTTAAAAGCCTTTTTCCTTAGACGGCCTTTTATAGCGCGTCGCCTTATACCCACCTTATAGTTTGTATATGTCGAGTTCAAACGTCTTACTAGTATTTATCAATTTTGCCCTTTTTTCTCGTTATGGATTCGAATACAATAGTTAGGTGATGAAATCCCAACTAAGGCTTATTTGAAAAGTAGGTAATTTATTGTGCTACGTAATATATTATAGTAAAATAAAAATCTTTTTGTATTTTTGTTTTTTAGAAAAATATATATTCACAAGAAAAACGAAAGAAATCGAACTAAAAATTAACACTAATACGTAATATTTTTGGTGTAATACTTTTAGGAAAAACTATTACGTTTGTATTTTTTTAATTTTTTTTGGAGCAATTCTTAGGAAAGAAATTGCTTTTGTGATTTTTTTAATTTTTTTTTTGTATTTTTAAGTTTTTGATTTTTTTTAGATTTTTGATTTTGTTGCAAGAAACGTAACGTTCAAAAAGAACGATGAGCCCCCTTCATACCGAAACCAAACACCACCGTATCAACCAAAAATCATCACCATAGCCTCGAACCAAATGTAAACAGTATCTCGATATTTTCCCAGTAGGGGAAAATATTTAATTCACTTTTTCGTATTTTTTTTTCTTTTTTTGTTAATAACAAAAATACGAACAGTAACAATTTATATAGAAACATATTCAACTTTGAGAATAAAACAGTAACTGAAATTTAAATGAGACGAGATTAAAATCAAAGTAGACTTTTCATTAATTTAAAAGAGAGATTATATTACTGAAATTGAAAGAGATTACAAGATTAAACCTAATTTACTAAAAAAATAAAAATAAAGAAAAGCACACCCAAAACTACATGATAGAGGGGGTTTTTTATAGGAAAACCCCCAGAAACCCTAATCTTGGCTTCTCTTGTAAGCATCCAATCTGAATCGTTGATTTAATCATTCATCTTCTCTTTCTTCAAATTTCTTGATCATACGGCTGAAAACCGCCCTTGTAGCCACGGATCGCCATCATGGCACTGATTGTGTTTCTTTGTGCTTCTTGAAAGATGATGTTGAATGATGTGATTGGTTGAGGGGTTTGTGGTGAGGTGTCTTGGCCACTCAAATGGTGCCACGTTGGATTGATGGGTTGAGGACCACATGGTGGATGTTGCGATTTTTATGGGGATTTATTCCCAATCCGTGTGTATCACATGAATTGGGTAAAACCCCCAATTTTTACTTGTGAATTTTTACTGAATATGGATTAGGGTTTGCCAGTTTTGGGGGAGGGAGATGAAGTGGGATGGAGGAACTTCGTTTGTAACGAGTGTAAGTGAGGGTAAAATAAAAGTCTGTTTTTATTTATTTGGGGTGTGGGTAAAGTGGAAAACACGTGTAAGTTGGTTTTGAGGGTAAGGAAAATAAGGGTGTGTTGACTGGGAAGGATTGGGTAAAATGTTGGGTTGACTTTGACTGAACAAGGCATGTTTATCCTCAATTTTAACCAAACACTAATTTTTCAAGTGAACATTTCACTTTTGATTTCCTTTTCATACATGGATTGTAAATGGGCTTGTAAGTTACACGTCCATTGTTCACAAACATTGGGTTAGGCCCAATCCGTCCCTTTTATTTGTGAGATGGGCTTTTGGTAAAAAGTTAAACAACTTTTTTTTCTTAAATGGGCTCTTTAGCCCATTTATTCGATGTGGGACCCACTTGACTCGAATATCTTCAAAAACGATTAATTCCATTAAAACGAGCTCGATTCCGACTTCCTTGATCATTTCTTCGAAATTAAGTTGACTTTGTCGGTTTTCGTGATCTTCGGCACACTTTGGTCTTTTGACTTTGTTCTTGACTCTTTCTTGATTTTTCTTCGACATTTGACCGTGAAATCCCGCGTTTTCTCTTCTTTTGATCATTTGTACCTATTTAAACACAAGAACACAAAACCACGCGTAATTCCGACATTTAAGATGTAAAGCACATAATTAGGTCTTGTTTTTACTTGATTTTAGTGGCAAAAGGACAAGTGTTTACACACTTATTACATATATACTTTTTCGACTTGACAAATGGATAGGCATAAGCATAAGGATAATAGCACAAGGGATAATATAGAACATAGGTACAAGTACAACATATTTTAGCAAACCAGTGTAGCTTAACTAAAATGATAAAATGGTGATTTATTTTGCCTCTTCTCGAAAATATATATAAATTAACCTCACTGCGGTTTAGTAAATGATTATCAAGCACAAATTCTGAAGCATACTAGATTATCGGCTTTCACACAAAATAGAAAAATATAAAGCTAGGTTTCCTCACATATTTGGTGGATGGTTTTTGTGCTTAGTTATAATGTCAATCAATGAGATTTTTTCTTTGCTAAAACTTTATATATTTAAAATATATCAATTTTTATTTATTTTCAAAAGATTTTTAATGTGGCGAAATGTATTATTTATTATTTTTCCTATTTGTCCCTCCTGCACACTTATGGTGAACGTCGTCCTCGATGTGATAACTGATAAAACTAAAAATAGGAAAAATTGCAAAGGGAAACGAGAACTTCCCGGGGCTAAGTAGAAAATTGCGGGACTTCAACAGATGAATCCAGCTCAGAGCTCCAAATTTGCTATTTTCCTGTATGCTATAAAACAAAACAAAACACATGCAATATATACAAGGACGATTTTATTTTTTTACAGGTCCTCCTCCTAATTTAAGGTAAAAAGTGCGGGATAAAATATGGATTGCCATCCGAATAGCGCTAAGTTTAGAGTCTTCAGCCAGACTCGGTGTAGCAATTTTTAATTTTTGGATCAATATTTATAATCCGACTTTTATTTATCATGTTTGTTTTTACTAAGAAAAAAATAACAATAATAATATATATATTGAATTCTCGGTTAACCGACAAGGTTATGGCTTTAACGTATCGAGCATGTATCTTTTATTGTTTACCGGTAATGTCTAGGTTAGACATCGATCGTTAACATTCTCTTCATGGCATAAAAATATTTTTGTTGTTGTCTTTTTAATTATTCAGTTTACGTGCATTCTTTATATTCTACGTTAGATATTTAAGTGTCATTATTTTATATAACGCGTTAAGTTTTATTAAATTATAAGCTTTCATTTATTTATCAAAATACCAATGTTCACCAAATGCCGTCATTCTTATTTTATATTGAGCGTTTATTTTTCCTGTTTTATATGTAACTTTGAGATCGCGTAACTTTTAAAATATCGAGTTTTGATTATACCGCTTTATAATTTATGAAACAAGTTGTAAAAAATGTTTGATAAACAAAATCACCTCACAAACTCATACCTACGCCACACATATATAAATTGTGTGATGCTAATATCTATAATACATATATTTTATAAGAATGCTTACGTTAAGATTAAGTATATTAAAGATTTACTAGATAATAACCTATTTATATGATGACATTTAAATATAATTTACTAAAAAAAATAATGGGAAATCTAATACAAGTTACAGTCGTCTAAACTCAAACGAGTGACCAATAGTATTTTTATTACGCCTTTTACTTAACCTAGTTGTGTTAAGTTTATTTAGTGCTTGGCGGGTGATTATGTGTTTAGATCGTCTTTTATTTGAAAATTTGGCATTTTGAATGTACATCGACCTATAATTTTACCTTAACGTCAATTTATTATTTACGATATGCTCAATCTATTTTATATAGTTAGTTGCACCCACATTTAAAAACTTATTCAAACTATATATGTATATATATTCTAAGTGTAGCTCATTATTTGCACCTATGTGTTTATTTGTTTATAGTCTGAACTTAAGACATGTTAAGGTATAATTTACCTACTTGATTTACACTAAATCACATCATTCAAAAAGAAAAAGAAAAAAGATCCTACGTCATAGTATTACTTTTGTTTAAAATGGACATTTAAATTGTCTTTATGAAATAAATCAATGAACAATAGTTACTATCTTTAATTAGGCCACGTTTTAGATATGTGGATGAGTCAAGTTTTATTAGTTTAATTTCTTACACGTGACATACATAACATAACCAGTGCAAAGCCTATAGCCATATATCCAAAAAATTTGTAACTCACGCTTAAAAAAAGAGTATGATAAATGAATGAAATAAACACAAAGTAAAAATATCACGCGTGGATTTAAAGGAAATTTTAAGGAAGAGACATGTTTGCAATAATATTCTATTATGGTGAAATTTGGTTCTCTTGTAAAAATAATTGAAACTGGGCTTTTAAAGTTCTAATATATTGATCGCTTAAGAGCAGTTAGATTTTAAGGACGCATCTAGCGAGAATTACGGTTTGAGGTCTGCTTTAGTGGTCGTTGGTGAGTATTTGTTGTGTCTCCTTCTTGTACGCGGTTTTTATCGTTAAGGTGAGTTCATAGCCTCGCTTTTACTATTTTAATTATTTTATGGAACCTGCGAGGGAGATACATGCTACTTTTTACGAATGGACGCAAGTGCTTGAACTGTATACTTATTTTATCCCATTTAGTCATGAACCGTTAATTATTTGTACCGACTGTACTGGTCGAGTAAACGTGAATGGTGTGAATAGATCTATTGGGATTGACCTCCCCGTCCGGGTTTAACAAAAATCCGACTGGACGCATTGTATTTGAAACTTGAACGGAATAACGGATGTTAATGTTTGGTTTCATGAGCTAAATGCGATAACTGATGCTATATGAATTTTGTAAACTGAATACTTGAAATCTTGTGGTCCACTACTTTTACTTGCAAACCTATGAATTCACTCAACCGTTGTGTTGACGTTTTTAGCATGTTTATCTCAGGTTTAAGAGCAATTGGAGCATGAACTCGCAAGAGATATTTTGAAGGCAATAAATAATGATTACCATTCGATAAACTTTTTGAAATTGTTTGTTATTATATTATTGTTGGGTCCTGTTTCTATTTGTAAACTGTTGGGTCTACTAGATGTAGATCTTGCAGCCTGTCAGGACCGGTGAATGACTTCTGTAATCACAAGTCAAATCACAAAGAGACTCTATACACAATATGAATGTAGAATATAAATATAATTAAGAAGAACAGAATAACTATAAAGACTTGATCCTTTCTAAGGATTTCTAATATTGATAATCACTAGAACTACGTTTTGTGAAGGTGTGTGTAACCCTTCTGCCTAAGGTTCCTTTTATACTACAAGGAAACCCTAATAAAGCATTAAAGAAAACGTATAAAACTGATATGCATATCCTTTCCTAACATATCTCATGCATATCCTAACAGAATATTAAGTAAATAATAAAGTTTGACTACGACTAGGACCAGGAGCAGGACTTGCTCCTACGACTACTAGGACCGGGAGGAACTACATACCTCCTAGTCTACCTATTACATATAACTATTACAATGGTCCTAACAATCCTCCCCTAAACTTGAATTTGACCTGTTGAGTTCAAGTTTCCTGGAAAACGTGCAAAGAAAGCCCAAGGATTGTATCAGCGAAACAAATAGCAGCATCAACAAGATAAGAATCAGAGTAACCGCTGCAACATGAAACACTAGAAGCTTCTCCAAAGCTTGTAACAAATCAGCATCGTATTGAATCTTTTCAGCAACATGAGCAGATTTGATGAGCCTTTACCAAGTAGCTGCTCGCTCTTGGGCTAGCTAGTCATTCTGGTGGAATAAGCATCACCCTGGGAGACTAGAACCTAGCCCAACTCTTAGAACGTGAATCAATGGTGAGTGGGAGTACCCTGATGATTTGAGGCAAACCATCACAGCCGTCAACGAATTTGATGCGTCTTTACCAGAAGCCGTACCCCTCTGGACTCGCCAACTCTTAGCAATGAAGCATCGGTGAGTTGAACACCCTATAGCTTTAAGCAAGCTATTACAGCTATCAACGGATTTGATAAGATCTTTACCAAGATCCGTACCCCCTTGGATTAGCCACTTTTCAGTCTAGGACCATGGCAAGTGAAAACCATCCAGTTATGGGTAACCTGGCAACCGTCAAGGGATTTGAGAATCACACCAGGAGCCGTACCCTCAAGGTGAATCAACTTTTTCTTGTCGATTAGACATGGTAAGTTGAGAACCATTTGTTGTGTGGACCACGTCGAACACCAAGTGAAACCAAGTACCAGGACAAGCTCAAATCAGTAACCATAACCCACAATGATAAGCAGCCAAGGGATATTATTCACAAGTATAAAATCTAAACTGTGTTTAAAGTATAAGCAGATATTATATAAAAAGTATATATTTTTTTTTATTTTTTTTTATGAAATATGTTTTTTTTTCTTTATTTTTTTTTAACTATAAAGAATGAAGTTCACCAATCACTGTACATATTGGTGAAAAGAATGAAAATAAGAACAAATGAACAACAATAAAAAGCATAAACACTTACAACCCAATGACCTTACGTACTAGAAGCAGCCTTCTTATCTGCTAGCAACCGTGCCTGAATACCTTCTACCAATGCCGTGGCCATAGAGGACTCATTTCCAGATGGAGCAGTAGAAATTTGCAAGTGACTTGCTAACATCGCCTCCATCGAAGAAATAGTCAAAGGATACTCCACATCCGTCAGCATAAACACCCTATGACCCGACTCTAATTCCAACATATGAACTCCACATCCAGCATATAGCTTCCAGCGCAAAATCTCCCATTGCATTTGATCCTTCCATATGCCCGAAACAGGAGCATTAGGAGGAGGATCCAACATTGGCTTGAGATCAGCCCAGATACGCAGACCAGGCCAGGAAGACACAGCCATTGGGTCAAACGGCATACTAGAATCAACAAGTCCATACAATGCCATAAGATCCATACGGTCAGCCCAAGACAACACACCCGGCAAATCCGTTTCCAATCGCACAGACCCATCACTCAAAGTAATCCGATGGGATACACCACCAGGAAGTGTTGTAGAACGCTCAACCGTATAACCAGTAATGCTCCCATTGCCCAAGGGTAAGTCAGAATCGCTGTCAGAAGCTGCATCAATTAAATGCTCAAGATCACGCTTCTCAAAAGGAACGGTCTTACCACGGCGAATACGACGAGCCTGTTTCTGGCGAAGGGAACGTCTAGGTGTGGGATCAGAAGGTGTTGATTCAACCTTAACCTTAACCTTAACCTCAGCAGCAGCAGGGGAAGCAGTAGAAGTAGACTCATGAATGTGTCCACCCAATGGACCACTAGGAGCTGCATCAGAAGTAGGATTAGGTTGAGTTCCAGAAACTGGTGGTGATGGAGATGGCACATCAGATGTAGTAGGTATGGTGGTGGTAACAAAGGTGGTTGTAGGAACATGTGTGGTGGTGGTAGTAACAGGTGTGGTGGTAGAAACATGAGTGGTGGTGGTTGTAGCAAAGATGGTAGTAGCAGGACCAGCAGTAGAACCCAACGGAGCAACCAAAGGTGTAGTAGAAGGACCAACGGAAGTAGAAACAAAACCAGAAGGACTACCAGCAGAACCAGGAGTGGGTGCAGACGAAGGACCAGAAGAATCAGCAGGCATAGAAGCAGTCACACCACGAGGATGGTAAATAAATTTTTCCGGAATAGGTTGACTCTGACGCTTAACCATCTTTTCATAAAGGGCCTTTAGCTCATCAAAAGTCAAAGCCCGCACCCGAGCCCAAGTCCAAGGAGCATTGAAATGAGCAGCAGACTGATATTTCACATAACGTTGCATCTGCTGGAGCTCCTCAGCCCGAGATAAAGGTCTGTTCCTTCTCTGTTTCTTAAGTTCTGCAGCAAGAGCCAACTGATGCTTACGCATCAATACCATAGCCCGCGGAATACAATTGTGTTCATCAACATCATCACCCAAAAGATCTTTAAACTGAGCATAATCCCGAGTGAGAACAGTCAACACTTGCATCCATTCACTATCACTCCAATGCATGGCATCATGCTGAATTTGTGCACGCCTGCGTTCTCGAAGCTCTTCCTCAGTAGCCCTATCAGCTTCATCAATCTCAGCCTGAACCCGACGAGCAGCCTCTTCACCAAGCCTTTCCTCTTCAATCTGTCGACGAGTACGCTTGCGAGATAGAGATTGAGCATCAGTCTTTGGGGCTTTTCCCTTCGGATCATGAGAGGGACCAGCATGAGAACCATCAGTAGGATCAGAATCACCACCCATAGAAGGGGGAATAGCACCAGGAGAAGGAACATTGGAGGACATTGGAGGAACCAGCAAATCATCATAAACTTTATCAGCAAAGGCATCCTTTGCCAACAACGTCAAGCCATCCTCAACATTCTCCGCACCCTCTTCATCAGAATCTGAATGGACCACATGCTTCTTGCGACGAAGTTGTTGAGTCTCCAACGCCTTGATGCGATCAGCCAAAGGAAGAACAAACTCCCTTGTAAGCTTCCGATGTTGGTTTAAATCAGCTTCCAAACAAATCATCCGCTCATGGTACCTGCGCATAAGATCAAGCAAAGAGATCAGTGTAGTAGGCTCCTCCGCCTGCCCACCAAGAGAACTTGGATCAGGGAAAGCATCACTGGAGCCCGAAGCAACATGTGGGTCAACCTGTGGAGTACTAGCATCAAACGATTTATCAGTCGAGTGAGGGGCAGGACTAGGAGGTGGAGTCTCCACAAATGGAGACCGTTGTGGGACTAAGGAAGGACCAGCCTTGGTAGGAGACGGTTTTTCAACCACCACCTCCTCAACTAGCTCCTCCTCTACCATAGGAGTGGCACCAACAGTAGGAGCCTCCTCCTCCATGGGGTCATCATCTATCATAACAAACTCAGGAGCCTCCTCTTCCTCACCCATAGGACCCTGAGCCAATCCCAACATGGCTTCAGTCAGGGGCCTCCAGTCCCTAGTAAACCCATTCATCATATTGTAATATACTTTAGCTGTAAGTTTAGACGGCACATGCTCAGTCCTATCACGGGGGATACAAACAAGGATTTGCTGAAGAAACCTAGGGTACATAAGAAACTTCTTTCTTGAACCAGCAGTAGACAAATTACTAACCATCCCCTCAAATAGATAATGAGAAAAATTAAACACTCTACCCTGGGATAAACAAATAAGACCAGTAGCCAAAGGAGTAGGGAAAGCATCCCAACTCCCAGACTTGGGACTCATACAATGGATTAAAAAGTGAACCAGAAGCTTCCATTGGGGGGAAAACCTATTTTTATGGAAGTTAAACTTCCCCCCATGTTCATAACCTATAGCAGCCATCCCCTCCAATACTTCCGAATTGGGGATTGACTCAACACCCCCCTCATCCTGAAGATGAAGAGAAGAGCGAAGAGAAGCCTCATTCACCATATATGCACGTCCATCTATGGTAGCATGGAGTGCACGTGGACGACCAGCCACATTCACAAGTTGAGCAGACGCCCAAAATTGACGAATCACACTATCATATATGGTGGGACAGACAATAAATGTAAACCTTAAGTTAGAAGCTTCAATGAAATCCAAGATGTCAACAAAATGTTCACGATTTGGACCATCACCCAGATAAGCAACACGGTTGTGAGCAGGTTGGTAAGCAAGAGCAGCCATGGATCTTGATGAATTGATGGAAGAAGGATTGGGATTAGGGTGTAGAGAGTAGAAGCGGTTTTGTGTGTGTGTTAATTGTAATGAGTGAGTCAAGGGTGTATGTTGACCATATATAAAGAAAGTGGTAACTGTTCATTGACCCCTATTAATGGGGGGTTGCCCTTTCAAATTAAACCATAATTTCATAGTAACCACTTGCCCTTTTTAACATAATAACCAACTCCCAATTAACATGCCTAATTCAAACTTGTAAATACCAGGATTGGGAGCGTTGACCAAAAGTCAAAGCACACAATGGTCAAACCAGGAGCAAAACGTGATTAACAAAGGACAAAAGGAATGAATAGTATGCCAGACCAGTACCAGGAGCCAAACACCACTTGACATGGAAGGATTATGAAACCACCAGAAGCCAACCAATTATAACTAGAAGCTGACCAAAGAGGACCAGAAGCCAGTCAAATAAGGCCATATCCACGAGAAGAGAGCAAAAATCCTCCATCATAATTACCACACACCATCTGAACCAAGAAACCATGTTGTTAAATACTATCAATACGTTAGTCTGACCTAATATGTACACAAAGCCTCCCCTTAGGCTTTGCCTCCCCTCAATCCTAGACCTCAAGGATTGACCATCCCAATGTGAACCACCAAGTGGTTAAACCGAGGACCGTCAAAAGCTTTAGTTAGCAAATCAGCAACATTGTCATCCGTATGAAATTTAAGAACCTGTATCAGTTTCTTCTCATTGGCATCCCGTATAAATGATGCCGAATCTTAATATGTTTCGTCCGCTGATGAAATACAGGATTCTTCACAATGCAAATAGTGCTTTGATTGTCAATAAAAATTTTGGTATTCATAAAATTGAAACCATAATCCAACATCTGATTTTGGATCCATAAAACTTGTCCACAACAACTAGCAGCAGCAACGTATTCAGCTTCTGTTAAAGAAGTAGCTACGATTGTCTGTTTCTTACATTGCCATGAAATAAGTCGACGACCCAAAAATTGACAACCACCAGTAGTAGACTTCCTATCATTATTGGCACCAGCATAGTCACTATCACTATAGGCTTCTAGTACAAAAGGAGATTCTCTAGGATACCATAGACCCAATTTAGGTTGAGCCTTGATATACTTGAAAATCTTCTTCACTGCATTTAAGTGCGAAACCGTTGGAGTCACCTGGTGTCTAGAACAAGCACTTACTGCAAACATAATGTCCGGACGTGATGCAGTCAAATACATGAGGGAGCCAATCATAGACCTGTACATGTGAACATTTACCCGGGGGTCTGGCTCATTCTTAAGTTTGATTTTAGCAACTTCATAAGGAGTTGCTGCTGGTCTAAGAGGATCCATGTCAAACTTCTGAAGAATCTCATGGACATATTTATCTTGACTGATGAAAATCCCATCCGATTGTTGCTTGACCTGAAGACCAAGGAAGAATGACAGTTCTCCCATTGCACTCATCTGAAATTCGCCTTTCATCAAGTGTTCAAACTCATCACACCACTCCTTCCTTGTAGAACCAAAGATAATGTCGTCCACATAAACCTGAACAAGGATAATATCCTTGGAATTTCGCCGAAGAAATAGTGTTTTGTCAATATTACCTCTTCTATAGCCATTCTTTAGCAAGAAAGTTGAAAGACGCTCATACCAAGCTCTAGGAGCCTGATGTAACCCATAAAGAGCCTTGACCACCTTGTAGACTTTCTTGGGATGAAGTGGATCTACAAACCCCTTAGGTTGAGTAACATACACTTCCTCGTCAATTTTCCATAGAGAAATGCACTCTTGACATCCATCTGGAACACCGTAAAGCCAACATATGAAGCAAAGGCCAAAAACAGACGAATGGCCTCGATCCTGGCAACCGGCGCAAAGACTTCAGTATAGTCAATGCCCTCAATCTGAGTGTGTCCTTGTGCGACAAGCCTAGCTTTATTCCTTACGACAATTCCCCGTGCATCCTTCTTGTTCTTAAGAATCCATTTGGTATTGATAGCTGTCTTTCCATCTGGTAAGTCAACCAGAACCCAAACATTCTGAAACAAGAATTGCTGCATTTCCTCCTGCATAGCCTCCACCCAACTTTGATCCTCAAGTGCATGAGAAACAGACCTAGGTTCCACCTGTGAAAGAAAACAAGCAAACAAACAGTGTTGAAAGTCTGTATGATTATTACGCTTTTGATCCTCAATATAGCCCACAAGAGCATGATGATCAGACGAGGCCTTCTGCTGCATTCTGCGTGTCTTGACGGTAGAACCAGGATCTCCTATAATTTGAGTGGTAGGATGATCTTTATGTGATTGGAAGACTGGATTGGAAGAAACCTCCACTTCTGGTGCCAAGTTATTGAGATCACCAACAAAGTCAGCATCATATGAAGCATTTTGGAAAATCCCATCTACCGGTTGTTTATGAATATCATCCAGCTTGGTAGAAGACTTCTTTTCATGGTTCCCCAAATTAGAAGGACTGGAGAAGCGAGTATTGGAAGCAGACTCACTAGCCGGAGTACCAGTAGGTGATAAGCTAGCACTAGGAGCAGAAGCTGGAGTACCAGAAGCAACTTTGTCAGTAGGCTCAACCAAGGGAAACTCAAAGCTACCTTGAGCAGCTGCTTTAGTAGCTTCTGGTTGCTGTTTGAGAAGAGTGTCAAGAGCTGCTTGGGAATCCTGTACATCCAATGGATATGCATCACTAGGAGGAGTGGGAGAAACCATGGTGGAATAGGATGGAACCACAAAAATGTCATCCTCATCATCTGAATCAGAAAGACTAGAAGGTACACCAGTACTAGAAGTTGCAAACACTTGTGGTCCTGCATCATGGTTAGTTTTGAAACGAAAATATCCTAACGAATCACTAAGATAATCAAGATCAAAATACCATTATGGACCTTTGCCTTGGATGTTTGACTTCTCCTCAAAATACCTGAGATTAATAATTTCAATGATCCGTTTGGCTTGAAGATTGTAGACACGATACGCCCGAGAATGAGCTGAATATCCCACAATGTATCCTTCATCTTCCTTGCCATCAAACTTCCCCAAATAGTCACTAGTATTCAGAATGGTGACTGGACACCCAAAAGGCTTCAAATGAGCAAGATTTGGAACTTTGCCTATGAGCAGCTCATAAGGAGTCTTCTTGTGAGGATTGGTAATAGAAACCCTATTCAAAACATAACTTGCAGTATTAATAGCTTCTGTCCAGAACATGGTTGGAAGCTTGGAATCGGCAAGCATAGTTCTTGCTGCTTCTATTAGTGTCCTGTTCTTTCTTTCTGCCACACCATTCTGTTGAGGAGTCCTAGCAGCTATAATCTCTTTTGATGTCCTTAGCATTGCAAAGTGCGATGAGGTCTTTATTTTTAAACTCGGTTCCATTGTCGCAACGAATACCTTTAACTTTCTTGGACAACTGATTCTCTATCAAGGTAAGAAAATCTCTAAGAATTGAGTAGGTCTCACTTTTGGCAGCCATGAAGAACACCCACGTAAACCTGCTATAACCATCAGTTACCACCAAACAGAATTGCTTGTGGCCAATGCTCCTGATGGAAGTAGGACCAAATAAGTCCATGTGTAGAAGCTGCAATGGTTCAGTAATAAGACATAGAGCAGTAATGGCCTTGAAGGATGCTTTGTGTTGTTTGCCTTTGCTGCAGGCAATACAATTTATATCATTTCTAAACGTCTTGGGAGGTAAACCAGAGACCAGATTCAGATTTGCAAGTTTGTGAATGGTCTTGAAGTTCACATGCCCCATCCTTCGGTGCCATTTAGTGGCTTCATCTTCAGAGGCTTTTGCAACCAGACATGCTAGTTGACCAGTAGGGTTGACTTCATTCAACTTGATGCTATAGAGATTGTGTCTTCTAGGGATTCTGAGTAAAACTTGTGAGTCATCCGGAAGCTGAAAGTCTTTGGAAAGCACAAGTGCATCAGTATCGGTGAAGAGAACAAGCTGCTTCTTGTTACAAATCTGAGAGACCGATATCAAGTTGAAATGTTGAAGTGCTTCCACATAGTAGACCTGCTCAAAATTAAGATTTGGAGTCTTTATCGTTCCTTTGCCAGTGATTCTGCCTTCACCCCAACCAAAATAGACCTTGCCACCATGAAATGGTACAAAGTTAGAGAGAAGACTCTTATTGCCAGTCATGCTCCTGGAGCAACCACTATCAACAATACCTAGACTAGGATCCTGGTATGGAGTAACCTACAACAACAAGAGAATAAAAATGCAAAAGTTAGTGTCTTAAGGGGACCCAAACCTTTTCAGGTTTGAGCCTGCCTTGTGGATCATTAGAAGAGTGCCAAGAAGATTGATGAGATCCACCGTTGTTCCTTGGTTGCCTATGCATCATATGGGTATTATTATTTGACCAAGAACAACCTGCTGAGGGCTTAACAGCAGTTCCCAAATTTCCCAAACCAAAATACGTGTGGTCTAAATTATGTGGATAGATTGGATTAAAATTTTGAAAATAATTACTGGTTGTTTGGAATCCACTATCTCTCCAATAAGCAGACGCGAAAGGAGAGGATACTCTAGAAGTATTAAACGTTGGAGCACTAGGATTAAGTCTTCTAGAAGCATATGAAGCAGCTCCTGGTGAACCAGGAGCAGGAAAAGCATGATTAACAGATGCATGTGTGTCATAATAATCACAATCTTTAATTAAATGAAAGGCACTGCCACAAACAAAACATGTTTTGAAAGACCTTTTATTAGAATGAGATTGTTTCATACTGCCTACTTTATTACACACATTTCTAGGAAAAACATTCTTTCTAGGACTCAATAAACAAGGACCAGACACACTTGACTTGACAGCAACCTTTTCTTCACACTTCCTAGCACCATTAGCAGCATGTTCATTCGACTTGGAACTTGTAGGTCTTGACTCGTCACTTGAACCACTAGATGCAGAGTTGCCGGCTTTGTCACTGAAAGTACATGAGACAAAGTCATTAGTATTAGGAGAACTTGTTGGAGACTCAAGCATCTGTGATCCATCCGAGTCATTATGCCATGAAGTGGGCATAAAAGTTCCAGTAAGAGGAGGAGGGACAACATGCATTTCTGCTGCTGGTTTAAACCTATTGTAGCTAGGTTTGCCCTCATCCTCTTTGTCGGCATCAAAGACATTTGAGAAAGATAAATCAAATACATCTTCTGAATCAATATATTTTTCAAATCCTAAGCCTCTTTTAGTTCTGCCAGACATGCTACTGTCAATTAATTTTGAAAGATTTTTAGGTGCCTTTTGCCATTTGTCAAATCTTAGCATTGTAGCATCTAATTTAGCTTGGATCTCCTCTTTTTCTTTGATACTAGCATCTCTTTCAGTTTCTGTATATTTAAGCATATTTGTAGTGTTTTCTAAATCAATGCTTAGTATCCTGATTTTATCCTCATACGCACGTTGTGTATCTTGTAACCACCTATTTTGTTGTTCCAAAGTGTTTAATGAAGCCTTATAGGCTTTAACCTCTAAAAAATACTTATCATTTTGATCATTTACTTCATTAAATTGGGACAACTATTCTGAGTATTTATCATGACAACCAAGAGGACAATGTTGTACCTGAGGTGAGATGCCCATAAGAGCAAACTCGTCTGCTTCTTCTGCATCAGAGAGATTCCCAGCAATCATTGCAAACACGTCAGTCGAGGACTCAACTGTCTCCAGAGTAGAAGCCTGATGATCATTCCAGTTGACCATAGAGTCAACAGATACCAATGCCTTCTTGTCATCTTTTATCTCCTGAACCTTGAAAGCGGAGTACCTGCTCTTCTCCTGATCATTCTTGCTGGGGCACTCCCTTGCAAAGTGTCCCTGTTGCTGGCAGTTATAGCATCGCACCTTGCTTCTATCGAATCTTGCTGGCTCCCGAGGGTTGTAATTAAATTTCCTTCCTGCTTTCTTCTCAAACTTGTGAACCCTAAGAGTAAGCATGGCCATCTGCCATTTAAGATCCATCTCATCTAGGTCAAGTTTATCGACCTGTTTGAAGTCATCAAAGGCAAGTTGTTGTTCAGCATTAACATCAGCAACAAACGAATGAAGAACAGCTTCTACCATACTACCAGACTTGGCAGTAGGTTCAGGAGCAGAAGTATGCTGGAAAGTGTGCTGAGAGGACACAATGTTGCTTGAGCTACTTGCATATGACATAGGACTGGATGCCATAGAACTTACAAAGGCCGAGTTGGCAGGAGTGGGAAAAGAGTCGCTTGAAAAGCCTCTTTAATGAGGTTCAAAAGTTCTGAGCTTATGAAACAAATCATCGAAGCTGAGATAGTCAAGCCCACCTTTGGCTTTGAGAGAGATCACCACCTGATTCCATGAGTAGGGTAAGGCTTTAAGAAACCTTGCATTAATATCACCATCATCAGGCTTGGACCTAAGTTGATTCAACTGGGTCAATATCTTCTGGAACCTATCATACCCTTGATTCAGACCTTCAGTTTCTGAGATTTTGAATTCTGTGAATTCATCTCTCAGCATGGACCTTCGCATTTTCTTTGACTCCTCATTCCCGCCGAACCTTGCTTTTATGCCATTCCAGATCTCTCTGACATCATCCAAATGGTAGAAGTCACCCATGTGATCTTCAGGAAGAGATTGAAGCAAGATCATTTTTGCTTTTACCTCCTTCTGAATAGCTATGATTTCCTCATGAGATTTAGGGTCAAGAAGAGTAATATTACCATTCTTGTCTCGTCCAGTAAGCTTCCTGCTGTTCCCATTCAGAATGATCTTCCAAAGATCTTGATCAGTGTTGGTGATCCACCATTCCATCTTCATTGCCCAGTTATCATATTCACCCTTCTTCAGAAGAGGGAATTTACCATTCGTGTTAGAGACCGTAGCCAGGATCTGCTGAGGTTGCACAATTTTAGGAGTGCCGTCTTCTCCTGTTTGAGTAGAAGATGAGGCAGACATGATAAAAAAATGTCAGAAATAAGAAAGCTTGATTCTTCTTTTATAGAGACCCTCCTAGGCTCTGATACCACTTGTTGGGTCTACTAGATGTAGATCTTGCAGCCTGTCAGGACCGGTGAATGACTTCTGTAATCACAAGTCAAATCACAAAGAGACTCTATACACAATATGAATGTAGAATATAAATATAATTAAGAAGAACAGAATAACTATAAAGACTTGATCCTTTCTAAGGATTTCTAATATTGATAATCACTAGAACTACGTTTTATGAAGGTGTGTGTAACCCTTCTGCCTAAGGTTCCTTTTATACTACAAGGAAACCCTAATACAGCATTAAAGAAAACGTGTAAAACTGATATGCATATCCTTTCCAACATATCTCATGCATATCCTAACAGAATATTAAGTAAATAATAAAGTTTGACTACGACTAGGACCAGGAGCAGGACTTGCTCCTACGACTACTAGGACTAGGAGGAACTACATATCTCCTAGTCTACCTATTACATATAACTATTACAATGGTCCTAACATAAACTCTGATTTTAAATTGTCGAATGGATTAAACTTTCTAAACCCCTCTTTTTGAGTCGTTTTCTGTAACTTGTGTGTTGTGCTATGAAGATATACTCTCAATGGTCCTTCCGATGCTATTCGAAATTTGGGAGTGTTACAGATTGGTATCATAGCACTTGTTATAGAGAACTAGGTCGTTTAAAAAACCTAGACTATAGCAGCTCTTTTGTCAAAACTATTATTATTGCCTTACACCTTATCCGTGCGCGTATGCTTTTTGGGTACTTATGATCGACCAGTATGTTTCACTACTTGATATATGTATATAGACTAATTATATATGATTACTTGATGTACTTTTCGATTACACGCGCATAAGTTTTCGAGCATTATTATGCTATATATAAACATACGGAGTATCATTAATTTTTTTTATTACCGTAGAATCATGCCACCAAAACGAATGAGTCAAGCCGCTATCGGACAACTCATCGCTGAGCGTATAGCGGCGGCTATTGCCAATTATGAAGCAAATAGAAATAATAACGTCGGGGGAAATGCTGACAACGCCAATGGAGGAAATGATACCAATGCAAATAATACCGAAGGTAATAATGCTAATGTCGAAGATGGTAATGCTAATGTTGGAGGCAATCCTAATGGAGCAGGACAAGTCGGAGCTGTTGGTCCAAACGTTGTGACTGCATATATTGCTCGGGATTGTACTTATACTCAATTCATGAAGTGCAAGCCCCAAACTTACAATGGGACTGATAGAGTTGTGAGCATGAGCAGATGGTTTGAAAAGTTGGAGTCGGTTTTTAGGATAAGCGAGTGTGCTGAAGTAAATAAGACCAAATTTGCTTCATATACTTTTCAAAGACAAGATTTAACGTGGTGGAATTCCTATATTCAATCTATGGGGATTGATAGAGCTTATGATACGACATGGGTTGAATTCAAGAGACTTGTGACCCAGGAGTTCTATCCTCGAAGCAAAGTGCAGAACTTGGAACAAGAATTATGGAACTTGAAGGTGATCGGGTATGATATTGATACTTATACCAATCGTTTTCAAGAGTTAGCACTATTATGTCCTATCATGGTCAAGCCTGAATATAAGAAGGTTGAACAATACATCCGTGGACTCACTGAGAACATCCAAGGGGATGTTACCTCATCTCAACCCATCAACATTCATGAAGCTGTTCGCATGGCTCGCACCTTAATGGTTCAGAAGGTTAATGCAAGAGATGTTAAGGCTGCTGAGAATAACAAGAGAAAATGGGAAGACCGTCTGGAAGATGACGAACACAACAATCGTCACCAACAACACAATGGATGGGAAGAGGATGCTGGAGCTTATGTCGTTGCCCCATCTGAAAGAAAGGGTGTTGGTTACGCTGGAAACAAACCGTTATGCAATCGATGCAAGTTGCATCACACCGGCCCATGCATCGTTAATGCCGAAGTTGTCAAGGGATAGGCCATAAAGCCAATGATTGTAGAAGAAAGACCCTTGAACTAGTCACATGCTATGTATGTGGAGAACAAGGACATTACCAGAATGAATGTCCCAAGAATAAGGGGTCTACAAACTAAAGGAACATGGTAGAGAACATATGTGCTTATCAACAAAGATATCGAAAGACATTCATGCCCTACATATGGAGACCTAGTCGAAGTCTCCAAGTTTTGTTTGTTTTCTTGAAATAGTTATGTAGTAGTACTTTTCTGTAAATTATGTTGTAGCGTATGAATATTTGGTTATTTATGTAAACATATGTCTCGTGATGACGTCGTCGGTTAACTCTTTGAATTAATACCAGCTTGTTAACTATCCTACTATATTCTCATAAACTATTTTTGAAGTGTGTTGCTATACTACGAGCCATCATTATATCATCTTATAAATATGAATGCCATTAACTTATAAGCCATGATATTTTCTTTTTATAAACTATCTTATTACCAACTTATAAATTATTTCCAAAAAAAAAAACATTATAAACTACTTTAATTTTGTACTATTGATAGTTTTATAAATTATTTCTACCATTTGACAAACAATATAGTTAATACATTTAATAAAAAAATATACATAAAGACTAGTTTGACGAAAATGAGCATTACATTGTTAGTTCTCAATTATACATAGCCTGATCACCTATGTATAATTCAGGAAGGACCATGCCATACTGAGGAGTAGTCACCCTAAAAGCGTGATAAAAACAAATTTCTACTCATATTTTGGAAGATATATAAGTTATAAGATTTCATATAAATCCTTTTATATTTATCTGAATAAGGCGTCAGCAATAATGTAAACCAAACTCTGGGACATAGTTTTCTTTAACAGATGGATAATGTAGCAATGTATAATTTTTGGATCAATATTTATAATCCGACTTTTATTTATCATGTTTGTTTTTATTAAGAAAAAAATAACAAGAATAATATATATATTGAATTCTAGGTTAACCAACAAGGTTATGGCTTTAACGTATCGAGTATGTATCTTTTATTGTTTACCGACAATGTCTAGGTTAGACATCAATCGTTAACATTCTCTTCATGGCATAAAAATATTTTTCTTATGGTCTTTTTAATTATTCAGTTTACATGCATTCTTTATATTTTACGTTAGACATTTAAGTTTCATTCTTTTATATAACGCGTTAAGTTTTATTAAACTAAAAGCTTTCGTTTATTTATCAAAATACCAATGTTCACCAAATGCCGTCATTCTTATTTTATATTGAGCGTTTATTTTTCGTGTTTTATATGTAATTTTCAGATCTCGTAACTTTTAAAATATCGAGTTTTGATTATACTGCTTTATAATTTATGAAATAAGTTGTAAAAAAAGGTTTGATAAACAAAATCACTTCACAAACTCATACCTACGCCACACATATATAAATTGTGTGATGCTAACATCTATAATACATATATTTTATAAGAATGCTTACGTCATGATTAAGTATATTAAAGATTTACTAGATAATAACTAATGAGTAACCTATTTATATGATGACATTTAAATATAATTTACTAAAAAAAATGGAAAATCTAATACAAGTTACAATCGTCTACACTCAAACGAGTGACCAATAGTATTTTTATTACGCCTTTTACTTAACCTAGTTGTGTTAAGTTTATTTAGTGCTTGGCGGGTCATTATGTGTTTAGATCGTCTTTTATTTGAAAATTTGGCATTATGAATGTACATCGACCTATAATTTTACCTTAACGTCAATTTATTATTTACGATATGCTCAATCTATTTTAATATAGTTAGTTGCACCCACATTTAAAAACTTATTTAAACTTTATATGTATATGTATTCTAAGTGTAGCTCATTATTTGCACCTATGTGTTTATTTGTTTATGGTGTGAACTTAAGACAGGTTAAGGTATAATTTACCTACTTGATTTACACTAAACCACATCATTCAAAAAGAAAAAGAAAAAGATCTTACGTCATATTATTACTTTTTTTAAAATGGACATTTAAAATATCTTTATGAAATAAATCAATGAACAACAGTTCCTATCTTGAATGAGGCCACGTTTTAGATATGTGGACGTGTCAAGTTTTATTAGTTTAATTTCTTACACGTGACATACATAACATAACCAGTGCAAAGCCTATAGCCATATATCCAAACTTTTTATAACTCACGCTTAAAAAAAGAGTATGATAAATGAATGAAATAAACACAAAGTAAAAATATCAAGTGTGGATTTAAAGGAAATTTTGAGGAAGAGACATGTTTGAAATAATATTTTATTATGGTGAAATTTGGTTCTCTTGTAAAAATAATTGAAACTCGATTTTAAAGTTCTAATATTTTGATCGCTTAAGAGCAGTTAGATTTTAAGGACGCATCTAGCGAGAATTACGGTTTGAGGACTGCTTTAGTGGTCGTTGTTGAGTACTTGTTGTGTATCCTTCTTGTACTCGGTTTTTATCTTTAAGGTGAGTTAATAGCCTCGCTTTTACTATTTTAATTATTTTCTAGAACCCGCGAGGGGGATACATGCTAGTTTTTACGAATGGACGCAAGTGCTTGAATTATATGCTTATTCTATCCCATTTAGTCATGAACTGATAATTATTTGGACCGACTGTACTGGTCGAGTAAACGTGAATGCTGTGAATAGATCTATTGGGATTGACCTCCCCGTCCGGGTTTAACGAAAAACCGATAGGACGCATTGTATTTGAAACTTGAACGAAATAACGGATGTTAATGTTCGATTTCATGAGCTAAATGCTATAACTTGAAAACCTATGAATTCACTCAACCATCATGTTGACGTTTTTAGCATGTTTATCTCACGTTTAAGAGCAGTTGGAGCATGAAGTCGCACGAGATATTTTGAAGGCAATAAATATTAATTACCAATCGATAAACTTTTTGAAACTTTTTATTATTATATTATTGTTGGGTCCTGTTTCTATTTGTGAACTCTGATTTTAAATTGTCGAATGGATTAAACTTTCTAAACGCCTTATTTTGAGTCATTTTCTGTAACTTATGTGTTGTGCTATGAAGTAATACTCTCAATGGTCCTTCCGTTGCTATTCGAAATTTGGGAGTGTTACAGATTGGTGTCAGAGCACTTGTTATAGAGAACTAGGTCGTTTGTACTTTTCGATTACATGCGCATAAGTTTTCGAGCATTATTATTCTATATATAAACATACGGAGTATTATTAACATTTTTTTATTTTTATTACCGTAGAATCATGCTACCAAAACGAATGAGTCAAGCCGCTATCGAACAACTCATCGCTGAGCGTGTAGAGACGGCTATTGCCAATTATGAAGCAAATAGAAATAATAACGTCGGGGGAAATGCTGACAACGCCATTGGAGGAAAAGCTACCAATGCAACTAATACCGGAGGTAATAATGCGAATGTCGAAGATGGTAATGCTAATGTTGGAGGCAATCCTAATGGAGTTGGACATGTCGGAGTTGTTGGGCCAAATGTTGTGACTGCATCTATTGCTCGGGATTGTACTTATACTCAATTCATGAAGTGCAAGCCCTAAACTTACAACGGGACTGATGGAGTTGTGAGCATGAGTAGATGGTTTGAAAAGTTGGAGTCGATTTTTAGGATAAGTGAGTGTGCTGAAGTAAATAAGACCAAATTTGCTTCAAATACTTTTCAAGAACAAGCCTTAACGTGGTGGAATTCCTATATTCAATCTATAGGGATTGATAGAGCTTATGATATGACATGGGCTGAATTCAAGAGACTTGTGACCCAGGAGTTCTGTCCTTGAAGCGAAGTGCAGAAATTAGAACAAGAATTATGGAACTTGAAGGTGATCGGGTATGATATTGATACTTATACCAATCGTTTTCAAGAGTTGGCACTATTATGTCCTACCATGGTCGAGCTTGAATATAAGAAGGTTGAACAATACATACGTGGACTCACTGAGAACATCCAATGGATGTTACCTCATCTCAACCTATGAACATTCATGAAGCTGTTCGCATGGCTCGCACCTTAATGGCTCAGAAGGAGAATGCAAGAGATGTTAAGGCTGCAAAAGAATAACAAGAGAAAATGGGAAGACCGTCTGGAAGATGACGAACACAACAATATTCGCCGACAACATAATGGATGGGAAGAGGATGTTAGAGCTTATGTCATTGCCCCAGCTGAAAGAAAGGGTGTTGGTTACGCTGGAAACAAACCGTTATGCAATCGATGCAAGTTGCATCACATCGGCCCATGACCTTTAGATGCCGAAGTTGTCAAGGGATAGGCCATAAAGCGAATGATTGTAGAAGAAAGACCCTTGCACCAGTGACATGCTATGGATGTGGAGAACAAGGACATTACCAGAATGAATGTCCCAAGAATAAGGTGTCTACAAACTAAAGGAACATATATGGTAGAGAACATATGTGCTTATCACCAAAGATATCAAAAGACGTTCATGCCCTACATATGGAGACCTAGTCGAAGTCTCCAAGTTTTGTTTGTTTTATTGGAATAGTTATGTAGTAGTACTTTTCTATAAATTATGTTGTAGCGTATGAATATTTGCTTATTTATGTAAACATATGCCTCGTGATGACGTCGCCGGTTAATTCTTTGAATTAATACCAGCTTGTTAAATATCTTGCAATATTCTCATAATCTATTTCTGAAGTATGTTGCTATACTACGAGCCATCATGATATCATCTTATAAATATGAATGCCATTAACTTATAAGCCATGTTATTTTCTTTTTATAAACTATCTTATTACCAACTTATAAATTATTTCGAAAAGAAAAAAAAACATTATAAATTACTTAAATTTTGTACTATTGATAGTTTTATAAATTATTTCTACCATTTGACAAACAATATAGTTAATACATTTAATAAAAATATATATATAAAGACTAGTTTGACGAAAATGAGCATTACATTGTTAGTCCTCAATTACACATAGCCTGATCACCTATGTATACTTCAGGAAGGACCATGCCATACTGAGGAGTAGTCACCCTAAAAGCGTGATAAAAACAAATTTCTACTCATATTTTGGAAGATATATAAGTTATAAGATTTCATATAAATTCTTTTATCTTTCTCTGAAGAAGGCGTCAACAATAATGTAAACCAAACTCTGAGACAGAGTTTTCTTTAACGGGTGGATAATGTAGCAATTTATAATTTTTGGATCAATATTTATAATCCAACTTTTATTTATCATGTTTGTTTTTATTAAGAAAAAAATAACAATAATAATATATATATTGAATTCTCGGTTAACCGACAAGGTTATGGCTTTAACGTATCGAGTATATATCTTTTATTGTTTACCGACAATGTCTAGGTTAGACATCGATCGTTAACATTCTCTTCATGGCATAAAATATTTTTGTTGTTGTCTTTTTAATTATTTAGTTTACGTGCATTCTTTATATTTTATGTTAGACATTTAAGTGTCATTCTTTTATATAACGCGTTAAGTTTTATTAATTTATAAGCTTTCATTTATTTGTCAAAATACCAATGTTCACCAAATGCCGTCATTCTAATTTTATATTAAGCGTTTATTTTTCGTGTTTTATATGTAACTTTCAGATCCCGTAACTATTAAAATATCGAGTTTTGATTATACCGCTTTATAATTTATGAAACAAGTTGTAAAAAAATGTTTGATAAACAAAATCACTTCACAAACTCATACCTACGCCACACGTATATAAATTGTGTGATGCTAATATCTATAATACATATATTTTATAAGAATGCTTACGTCAAGATTAAGTATATTAAAGATTTACTAGATAATAACCTATTTATATGATGACATTTAAATATAATTTACTAAAAAAATGAAAAATCTAATACAAGTTACAGTCGTCTAAACTCAAACGAGTGACCAATAGTATTTTTATTACGCCTTTTACTTAACCTAGTTGTGTTAAGTTTATTTAGTGCTTGGCAGGTCATTACGTGTTTAGACCGTCTTTTATTTGAAAATTTGGCATTATGAATGTACATCGACCTATAATGTTACCTTAAAGTCAATTTATTATTTACGATATGCTCAATCTATTTTAATATAGTTAGTTGCAGCCACATTTAAAAACTTATTCAAACTTTATATGTATATGTATTCTAAGTGTAGCTCATTATTTGCACCTATGTGTTTATTTGTTTATAGTCTGAACTTAAGACATGTTAAGGTATAATTTACCTACTTGTTTGTTTACAATCTAAACTTAAGACATGTTAAGGTATAATTTACCGTAGAATCATGTCACCAAAACGAATGAGTCAAGCCGCTATCGAAAAACTCATCGCTGAGCGTGTAGCGGCGACTATTGCCAATTATGAAGCAAATAGAAATAAGAACGTCGGGGGAAATGCTGACAACACAAATGGAGGAAATGCTACCAATGCAACTAATACCGAAGGTAATAATGCTAATGTCGAAGATGGTAATGCTAATGTTGGAGGCAATCCTAATGGAGCTGGACAAGTCGGAGCTGTTGGGCCAAACGTAGTGACTGTATCTATTGCTCGGGATTGTACTTATACTCAATTCATGAAGTGCAAGCCCCAAACTTACAACATGACTGATGAAGTTGTGAGCATGAGTAGATGGTTTGAAAAGTGGGAGTCGGTTTTTAGGATAAGAGAGTGTGCTGAAGTAAATAAGACCAAATTTGCTTCAAATACTTTTCAAAGACAAGCTTTAACGTGGTGGAATTCCTATATTCAATCTATGGGGATTGATAGAGCTTATGATACGACATGGGCTGAATTCAAGAGACTTGTGACCCTGAAGTTCTGTCCTCGAAGCGAAGTTCAGAAATTGGAACAAGAATTATGGAACTTGAAGGTGATCGGGTATGATATTGATACTTATACCAATCGTTTTCAAGAGTTGGCACTATTATATCCTACCATGGTCGAGCCTGAATATAAGAAGGTTGAACAATACATCCGTGGACATACTGAGAAAATCCAACGGGATGTTACCTCATTTCAACCTATCAACATTCATGAAGCTGTTCGCATGGCTCGCACCTTAATGGTTCAGAAGGTGAATGCAAGATATGTTAAGGCTGCTGAGAATAACAAGAGAAAATGGGAAGACCGTCTGGAAGATGACGAACACAACAATTGTCGCCAACAACATAATGGATGGGAAGAGGATACTGGAGCTTATGTCATTGTCCTAACTGAAAGAAAGGGTGTTGGTTACGCTTGAAACAAACCGTTATGCAATCGATGCAAGTTGCATCACACTGGCCCATGCACTGTTAGATGCCGAAGTTGTCAAGGGATAGGCCATAAAGCCAATGATTGTAGAAGAACGACCCTTGAACTAGTGACATGCTATGGATGTGGAGAACAAGGACATTACCAGAATTAATGTCCCAAGAATAAGGGGTCTACAAACTAAAGGAACATGGTAGAGAACATATGTGCTTATCCACAAAGATATCGAAAGACGTTCATACCCTACATATGGAGACCTAGTCGAAGTCTCCAAGTTTTGTTTGTTTTCTTGAAATAGTTATGTAGTAGTACTTTTCTGTAAATTATGTTGTAGCGTATGAATATTTGGTTATTTATATAAACATATGTCTCGTGATGACGTCGCCGGTTAACTCTTTGAATTAATACCAGCATGTTAACTAACCTGCTATATTCTCATAAACTATTTATGAAGTGTGTTGCTATACTACGAGCCATCATGATATCATCTTATAAATATGAATGCCATTAACTTATAAGCCATGTTATTTTAATTTTATTACCAACTTATAAATTATTTCCAAAAGAAAAAAAACATTATAAACTACTTTAATTTTGTACTATTGATAGTTTTATAAATTATTTCTACCATTTGACAAACAATATAGTTAATACATTTAATAAAAAAATATATATATAAAGACTAGTTTGACGAAAATAAGCATTACATTGTTAGTCCTCAATTACACATAGCCTGATCACCTATGTATAATTCAAGAAGGACCATGCCACACTGAGGAGTAGTCACCCTAAAAGCATGATAAAAACAAATTTCTACACATATTTTGGAAGATATATAAGTTATAAGATTTCATATAAATTCTTTTATCTTTCTCTGAATAAGGCGTCAGTAATAATGTAAACCAAACTCTGAGACATAGTTTTCTTTAACGGGTGGATAATGTAGCAATTATAATTTTTGGATCAATATTTATAATCCGACTTTTATTTATCATGTTTGTTTTTATTAAAAAAAATTAACAATAATAATATATATATTGAATTCTCGGTTAACCGACAAGGTTATTGCTTTAACGTATCGAGTATGTATCTTTTATTGTTTACCGGCAATGTCTAGGTTAGAGATCGATCGTTAGCATTCTCTTCATGGGATAAAAATATTTTTGTTGTTGTCTTTTTAATTATTCAGTTTACGTGCATTCTTTATATTTTACGTTAGACATTTAAGTGTCATTCTTTTATATAGCGCGTTAAGTTTATTAATTTATAAGCTTTCATTTATTTATCAAATTACCAATGTTCACCAAATGCCGTCATTCTTATTTTATATTAAGCGTTTACTTTTCGTGTTTTATATGTAACTTTCAAATTGCGTAACTTTTAAAATATCGAGTTTTGATTATACCGCTTTATAATTTATGAAACAAGTTGTAAAAAAAATGTTTGATAAACAAAATCACTTCACAAACTCATACCTACGCCACACATATATAAATTGTGTGATGCTAATATCTATAATATATATATTTTATAAGAATGCTTACGTCAAGATTAAGTATATTAAAGATTTACTAGATAATAACCTGTTTATATGATGACATTGAAATATAATTTACTAAAAAAATGGAAAATCTAATACAAGTTACAGTCGTCTAAACTCAAACGAGTGACCAATAGTATTTTTATTACACCTTTTACTTAACCTAGTTGTGTTAAGTTTATTTAGTGCTTGGCAGGTCATTATGTGTTTAGATCGTCTTTTATTTGAAAATTTGGCATTATGAATGTACATCGACCTATAATGTTACCTTAAAGTCAATTTATTATTTACGATATGCTCAATCTATTTTAATATAGTTAGTTGCACCCACATTTAAAAACTTATTCAAACTTTATATGTATATGTATTCTAAGTGTAGCTCATTATTCGCACCTATGTGTTTATTTGTTTATAGTCTGAACTTAAGACATGTTAAGGTATAATTTACCTACTTGTTTGTTTACAGTCTAAACTTAAGACATGTTAAGGTATATAAGTTATAAGATTTCATATAAATTCTTTTATCTTTATCTGAATAAGGCGTCAACAATAATGTAAACCAAACTCTGGGACAAATTTTTCTTTAACGGGTGGATAATGTAGCAATTTATAATTTTTGGATCAATATTTATAATCAGACTTTTATTTATCATGTTTGTTTTTATGAAGAAAAAATAAGAATAATATATATATATATTGAATTCTCGGTTAACCGACAAGGTTATGGCTTTAACGTATCGAGTATGTATCTTTTATTGTCTACCGGCAATGTCTAGGTTAGACATCAATCGTTAACATTCTCTTCATGGCATAAAAATATTTTTGTTGTTGTCTTTTCAATTATTCAGTTTACATGCATTCTTTATATTTTACGTTAGACATTTAAGTGTCATTCTTTTATATAACGCGTTAAGTTTTATTAAATTATAAGCTTTCATTTATTTATCAAAATACCAATGTTCACCAAATGCCGTCATTCTTATTTTATATTGAGCGTTTATTTTTCGTGTTTTATATGTAATTTTCAGATCGCGTAACTTTTAAAATATCGAGTTTTGATTATACCGCTTTATAATTTATGAAACAAGTTGTAAAAAAAATGTTTTCACAAACTCATACCTACGCCACACATATATAAATTGTGTGATGCTAACATCTATAATACATATATTTTATAAGAATGCTTACGTCAAGATTAAGTATATTAAAGATTTACTAGATAATAACTAATGAGTAACCTATTTATATGATGACATTTAAATATAACTTACTAAAAAAAATGGAAAATCTAATATAAGTTACAGTCGTCTAAACTCAAACGAGTGACCAATAGTATTTTTATTACGCCTTTTACTTAACCTAGTTATGTTAAGTTTACATAGTGCTTGGCGGGTCATTATGTGTTTAGATCGTCTTTTATTTGAAATTTTGGCATTATGAATGTACATAGACCTATAATTTTACCTTAACGTCAATTTATTATTTACGATATGCTCAATCTATTTTAATATAGTTAGTTGCACCCACATTTAAAAACTTATTCAAACTTTATATGTATATGTATTCTAAGTGTAGCTCATTATTTGCACCTATGTGTTTATTTGTTTATAGTCTGAACTTAAGACATGTTAAGGTATAATTTACCTACTTTATTTACAGTAAAACACATCATTCAAAAAGAAAAAGAAAAAAGATCTTACGTCATATTATTACTTTTGTTTAAAATGGACATTCAAAATGTCTTTATGAAATAAATCAATGAACAACAATTGCTATCTTGAATGAGGCCACGTTTTAGAAATGTGGATGAGTCAAGTTTTATTAGTTTAATTTCTTACACGTGACATACATAACATAACCAGTGCAAAGCCTATAGCCATACATCCAAATTTTTTCTAACTCACGCTTGAAAAAAGAGTATGATAAATGAATGAAATAAACACAAAGTAAAAATATCACGTGTAAAGAAAATTTTGAGGAAGAGACATGTTTGCAATAATATTCTATTATGGTGAAATTTAGTTCACTTGTAAAAATAATTGAAACTGGGCTTTTAAAGTTCTAATATATTGATCGCTTAAGAGCTGTTATATTTTAAGGACGTATCTAGCGAGAATTACGGTTTGAGGACTGCTTTAGTGGTCGTTGTTGAGTATTGTTGTGTCTCCTTCTTGTACTCGGTTTTTATCGTTAAGGTAAGTTCATAGCCTCGCTTTTACTATTTTAATTATTTTATGGAACCCGCGAGGGGGATACATGCTCCTTTTTATGAATGGACGCAAGTGCTTGAATTATATGCTTATTTTATCCCATTTAGTCATGAACCGTTAATTACTTGGACCGACTGTACTGGTCGAGTAAACATGAATGCTGTGAATAGATCTATTAGGATTGACCTCCCCGTCCGGGTTTAACGAAAAACCGACTGGACGCATTGTATTTGAAACTTGAACGGAATAACGGATGTTAATGTTCGGTTTCATGAGCTAAATGCGATAATTGATTCTATCTGAATTTTGTAAACTGAATACTTGAAATCTTGTGGTCCACTACTTTTACTTGCAAACCTATGAATTCACTTAACCGTTGTGTTGACGTTTTTAGCATGTTTATCTCAGGTTTAAGAGCAGTTGGAGCATGAAGTCGCACGAGATATTTTGAAGGCAATAAATACTGATTACCATTCGATAAACTTTTTGAAACTGTTTATTATTATATTATTGTTGGGTCTTGTTTCTATTTGTGAACTCTGATTTTAAATTGTCGAATGGATTAAACTTTCTAAACGCCTCTTTTTGAGTCGTTTTCTGTAACTTGTGTGTTGTGCTATGAAGTAATACTCTCAGTGGTCCTTCCGTTGCTATTCGAAATTTGGGAGTGTTACAGATTGGTATTAGAGCACTTGTTATAGAGAACAAGGTCGTTTAAAAAACCTAGTCTATAACAGCTGTTTTATCAAAACTATTTTTATTGCCTTACACCGTATCCGTGCGTGTATGCTTTTTGAGTACTTATGATCGACCAGTATGTTTCACTACTTGATATATATATATATATATATATATATATATATATATATATATATATATATATATATATATATATATATATATATATATATATATATATATATATATATATATATATATATATATATATATATATATATATAGATTAATTATATATGATTACTTGATGTACTTTTCGATTACATGCGCATAAGTTTTCGAGCATTATTATGCTATATATAAACATACGGAGTATCATTAGTTTTTTTTATTTTTATTACCGTAGAATCATGCTACCAAAACGAATGAGTCAAACCGATATCGAACTACTCATCGTTGAGCGTGTAGCGACGGCTATTGCCAATTATGAAGCAAATAGAAATAATAACATCGGGGGAAATGCTGCCAACGCCATTGGAGGAAATGCTACTAATGCAACTAATACCGGAGGTAATAATGCTAATGTCGAAGATGGTAATGCTAATGTTATAGGCAATCCTAATGGACTTGGACTAGTCGGAGTTGTTGGGCCAAATGTTGTGACTGCATCTATTGCTCGGGATTGTACTTATACTCAATTTTTGAAGTGCAAGCCCCAAACTTACAACGGGACTGATGGAGTTGTGAGCATGAGTAGATGGTTTGAAAAGTTGGAGTCGGTTTTTAGGATAAGCGAGTGTGCTTAAGTAAATACGACCAAAGTTGCTTCAAATACTTTTCAAGGCCAAGCCTTAACGTGTTGGAATTCCTATATTCAATCTATGTGGATTGATAGAGCTTATGATACGACATAGGCTGGATTCAAGAGACTTGTGACCCAGGAGTTCTATCCTTGAAGCGAAGTGCAGAAATTGGAACAAGAATTATGGAACTTGAAGGTGATCGGGTATGATATTGATACTTATACCAATCGTTTTCAAGAGTTGGCACTATTATGTCCTACCATGGTCGAGTCTAAATATAAAAAGGTTGAACAATACATACGTGGACTCACTGAGAACATCCAAGGGGATGTTACCTCATCTCAACCTATGAACATTCATGAAGCTGTTCGCTTGGCTCTCACCTTAATGGCTCAGAAGGTGAATGCAAGAGCTGTTAAGGCAGCTAAGAATAACAAGAGAAAATGGGAAGACCGTCTGGAAGATGACGAACAAAACAATCGTCGCCAACAACATAATGGATGGGAAGAGGATGCTAGAGCTTATGTCGTTTCCCCATTTGAAAGAAAGGGTGTTGGTTACGCTGGAAACAAACCGTTATGCAATTGATTCAAGTTGCATCACACCGTCCCATGCACTATTAGATTCCGAAGTTGTCAAGGGATAGGCCATAAAGCCAATGATTGTAGAAGAAAGACCCTTGCACTAGTGATATGCTATGGATGTGGAGAACAAGGACATTACCAGAATGAATGTCCCAAGAATAAGGGGTCTACAAACTAAAGGAACATATATGGTAGAGAACATATGTGCTTATCAAAAAAGATATCAAAAGACGTTCATGCCCTACATATGGAGACCTAGTCGAAGTCTCCAAGTTTTGTTTGTTTTCTTGATATAGTTATGTAGTAGTACTTTTCTGTAAATTATGTTGTAGCGTATGAATATTTGGTTATTTATGTAAACATATGTCTCGTAATGACGTCACCGGTTAACTCTTTGAATTAATACCAGCTTGTTAACTATCCTGTTATATTCTCATAAACTATTTCTGAAGTGTGTTGCTATACTAAGAGCCATCATGATATCATCTTATAAATATGAATGCCATTAACTTATAAGCCATGTTATTTTCGTTTTATAAACTATCTTATTACCAACATATAAATTATTTCGAAAAGAAAAAAAACATTATAAACTACTTTAATTTTGTACTACTGATAGTTTTATAAATTATTTCTACCATTTGACAAACAATATAGTTAATACATTTAATAAAAAAAATATATAAAGACTAGTTTGACCAAAATGAGCATTACATTGTTAGTCCTCAATTACACATAGCCTGATCACCTATGTATAATTCAGGAAGGACCATGCCATACTGAGGAGTAGTCACCCTAAAAGCGTGATAAAAACAAATTTCTACTCATATTTTGGAAGATATATAAGTTATAAGATTTCATATAAATTCTTTTATCTTTCTCTGAATAAGGCGTCAACAATAATGTAAACCAAACTCTGAGACAGAGTTTTCTTTAACGGGTGGATAATGTAGCAATTTATAATTTTTGGATCAATATTTATAATCCGACTTTTATTTATCATGTTTGTTTTTATTAAGAAAAAAATAACAATAATAATATATATATTGAATTCTCGGTTAACCGACAAGGTTATGGTTTTAACGTATCGAGTATGTATCTTTTATTGTTTACCGGCAATGTCTAGGTTAGACATCGATCGTTAACATTCTCTTCATGGCATAAAAATATTTTTGTTGTTGTCTTTTTAATTATTCAATTTACGTGCATTCCTTATATTTTACGTTAGACATTTAAGTGTCATTCTTTTATATAACGCGTTATGTTTTATTAAATTATAAGCTTTCATTTATTTATCAAAATACCGATGTTCATCAAATGCCGTCATTCTTATTTTATATTAAGCGTTTATTTTTCGTGTTTTATATGTAACTTTTAGATCGCGTAACTTTTAAAATATCGAGTTTTGATTATACCGCTTTATAATTTATGAAACAAGTTGTAAAAAACAATGTTTGATAAACAAAATCACTTCACAAACTCATACCTACGCCACATATATATATATATATATATATATATATATATATATATATATATATATATATATATATATATATATATATATATATATATATATATATTGTGTGATGCTAATATCTATAATACATATATTTTATAAGAATGCTTACGTCAAGATTAAGTATATTAAAGATTTATTAGATAATAACCTATTTATATGATGACATTTAAATATAATTTACTAAAAAAATGGAAAATCTAATACAAGTTACAGTCGTCTAAACTCAAACGAGTGACCAATAGTATTTTTATTACGCCTTTTACTTAACCTAGTTGTGTTAAGTTTATTCAGTGGTTGGCAGGTCATTATGTGTTTAGATCGTCTTTTATTTGAAAATTTGGTATTATGAATGTACCTCGACCTATAATTTTACCTTAACGTCAATTTATTATTTATGATATGCTCAATCTATTTTAATATAGTTAGTTGCACCCACATTTAAAAACTTATTCAAACTTTATATGTATATATGTATTCTAAGTGTAGCTCATTATTTGCACCTATGTGTTTATTTGTTTATAGTCTGAACTTAAGACATGTTAAGGTATAATTTATCTACTTGATTTACACTAAAACGCATCATTCGGAAAGAATAAGAAAAAAGATCTTACGTCATATTATTACTTTTGTTTAAATTGGATATTTAAAATGTCTTTATGAAATAAATCAATGAACAGTTGCTATCTTGAATGAGGCCACGTTTTAGATATGTGGATGAGTCAAGTTTTATTAGTTTAATTTCTTAAACGTGACATACATAACATAACCAGTGCAAAGCCTATAGCAATATATCCAAATTTTTTGTAACTCACGCTTAAAAAAAGAGTATGAAAATGAATGAAATAAACACAAAGTAAAAATATCACGTGTGGATTTAAAGGAAATTTTGAGGAAGAGACATGTTTCCAATAATATTCTATTATGGTGAAATTTGGTTCTCTTGTGAAAATAATTAAAACTGGGCTTTTAAAGTACTAATATATTGATCGCTTAAGAGCAGTTAGATTTTAAGGACGCATCTAGCGAGAATTACGGTTTGAGGACTGCTTTAGTGGTTGTTGTTGAATACTTGTTGTGTCTCCTTCTTGTACTCCGTTTTTTATTGTTAAGGTGAGTTCATAGCCTCCCTTTTACTATTTTAATTATTTTATCGAACCCGCGAGGGGGATACATGCTACTTTTTACAAATGGATGCACGTGCTTGAACTGTATAATTATTTTATCCCATTTAGTCATGAACCGTTGATTACTTGGACCGACTGTACTGGTCGAGTAAACGTGAATGTTGTGAATAGATGTAACACCCCCTTTTGATAAATGGAGTGTCACGCGTAATTATGGCGTGTCATCAAAGCATGCAAGGTAATATGTAGTAAAACATACATGACCATAGGGAAAACCGGAATCAAACACCGGTTCCCAAACATAAGCCCAAAACATAACAAAGTAAATGAATTGAATGAAAGACTAAACAAGCATAAATATATGAAGGAAACAGGAGAAGAAGTCTATGGCAACTTCCATCCTATGCATGTCCTCCAAATGCTCGAGTCTTGGGTACCTGCCGTTTTGGGACATGGAAAGGAAAGTAACGGCTGAGCAAAACGCTCAGTGCACGGATATACAATATAGCATGAAATAGGATAAGCATGTAACATATAATAGCGGAAGACTAAGTTCTGAGTAGACTGGTTAAGTATTAAGAAAACTGGTTTTATAGTTTGAAAAGCCTTATGTTTATCTTATGAAAACTGTTTTAACATAAATATACCATAGCCCATATAGGTCATGAAAAGGTCACGTGCATGAATACTTGGAGGGGTGACCTCATCATGCTGATTAGAGGGGATGCCTCTAATTAATATACTGGTTTGGGTAGGAGGGATCAACTCCTTGTGAAGGATGCAAGGCACACACCACATTCACCATGATAAACTGAATAAAACATGTAACTAGGATGCACCCATACGCCCCACCTGATATAATAATATGGCCAAACTGAAAAGGGACGCCACGAGCAATCACTCCGCCGTGGGGAAGTCATAACATTGGTGCCTCCAATGTTATGGTTATGGTACCTCCATAACTAGGTGAAACTAGTCATGCTTGTATATGGCTATAGATTATGCTAATTAAACATAAGCAGTTCAAAACAATAAAACAAATACTGGGGAAAACAGTTGGCTGCATACGGGGAAATCCTAATAAGGAAAGAATGTCCATACTGAAAGGACGGGAATCCATACCTCAAGTCCAGTGAATGAACGGAAGAAAGACTCCTACTTCTGGATCACTAACGCTACATGAATACACACGTGTATAAGTATCGATTCACTAATTCCGTACTGGGTTTTATGTCTCATTTTAGCTGACTTGGTATGTTTTAGGTCATGGTTCACTGTTTAAAGCCTTAAACTGTGTTTATCTTGTATTCTGATTAATCTGTTTAAGTATTACTGGTATTTCATGTATTATTATACTTACTGTGTAATAATAACTAACTTTCCAAAAATAGCAGGTTTCCAAAAATAGAAAGTTTCCAAAAATAGAAAGTTTCCAAAAATAGAAATTTTCCAAAAATAGAAAGTTACCAAAAATAGAAAGTTTCCAAAAATAGAAAGTTTCCAAAAATAGAAAGTTTCCAAAAATAGAAAGTTTCCTAAAATAGAATTTACTACTTAAAATAGATTAGTTTCTAAAAATAGAATGTTTCCAAAAATAGATCAGCTGCCTTAATTAAATAAGTTTCCATATATATAAGGTTTCCATGATTAGATTAGCTGCCTGAATTAGATAGATTTCCATATATATAAGGTTTCCATTAATAGATTAGTTGCCTTATTTAATTAAGTTTCTATAAATAGAAGTTTCCATATTTAGAATTAAGCTGGTTACATAAGCTAACATATAAGTCTACGTGTTTATAAGCTGATTTCTTAAGTCATATGATATAGTATATAGTTTAATTATTATTTCATGTATTTTAATTAAACTATAGGTTGAGCATTTTAATTAAAGTATAACATGTTTTAATTAAAATGAAATAAAATACTTAGGTTAAAAGGTGTATTATTATTATTAATAATATAACCTAAGTCATGTCTAAATTAATTAATTATAGGCATGTTTTAAATAATTAATTAATTATAACTTATAACATAAAATACTTAGGTTAAATTAATATCATGCTAAATTACTAATTAAAATAACCTAAGTCATGATTTAATTAATATCTCATGTTACTAATTAATTTATATCCTAAGTTTATGATTCATAAAAATTAACATGTAACATAGATCATGATTTAACTAACGAACCTTGAATCGGGCATGAATTCGACACCGTACCCTGAGCCAAACTCGGGGCACGTGTGCCTCCTTGCTGCCGTGGGTCCCACAAGCACCAACCAAGACCAAAAATGGTCTTGGTGGTGGCGGCAATAAGCAAACCAAACCCCCCTCGGGTTTGTTTTGCTAGGCGGCTAAAAACAAACACCCTTTTATATCATTCTTTGATTTTAATTTACCCCAAAACATGTTAGATCAATGTTTAATTATCATGTTTTAATAAGAATAATAATAACATGTTCATGAAAATAATCAAAGATTAAAAAGAATTAAAAAGAAGGGTTTAAAATGATATACCAATACGTAGCTTGAAAGGGGATGAACAAACACGGTTTCTAGCACTTGTTTTTAATGTCAAAAATCAACAACACCCTCCTATGGTGTTGATATAGGTGGCGGCACAAAAAGAAACCAAGGAGGAGGAGAGAAAACTCTTTTAGGGTTTTTGTGTTTATTTTCTTGAAAAGTGAAATGAAAAGAAAAGTTACCATAACCCCCCTTTCATGTAAAAGTCAATGGGCTAAGCCCATTTCTTGTTGTTGTGCCGTGGGTATGGGGGCCCCACATAGGGTACCCGTACCTTTCTCGTGTCCCGATGTTTCGTGTTCGTTCGTGGTTAAACGTGTTCGTGTTTATTTTATCATGTCGTTTATCGTAATCTTAACGCTCGTAATTATATTATATGTATTTACGTAATTATTCTAGTTCGTATTTTAAATGGTGATCATGATTTAATTATGTTCCCGTGAAATACTTATTAACTGCTTATCATGAGTTCGTACGTAAACGATACTTATCATGTTATACACGTATGTACTTACTTGATTAATAGCACATGAATGTGATCAGTACTGAATAAGGTAAGTTTTAATCTAGGACGAACGATCTTAAGGGCACTATTCATGGTAAAAGCATGCGGGTTTTACAATTCTTCCCCCCTAAAAAGAATAATTCGTCCCCGAATTATAGATAAAGTAACTGGAAGCGAAACATACCCGAATCAAACTGGAAAGGTATGCAAAATAACGGAAATGAAGGTGACATGGTAGAAGGGAACGTGGAACGTGACATGTCTTGAAAAGACATGGAACGTGACGTGACTGAAAGGACATATCTAATTGATGAGAGAAAAAAATGGATAAGAAGTCCGGATGAACTTGTCCGTTTCCAAGTGGCCTCCCTCTTGGAACGGTTCCTTCAGAAGATCCTGACACTAATGATAAATCTTGGTCCTCCTGACCTTGACTTGGAATACGAAGAAATTCTTGGTTATCAACGGAAAGTAGATCCCGTAAATTCGATCGAGAAAAATAAGAGTTAACGTGCAAGGGTAACTCTACGATGCAAGACCATCTGACTTAACTGATAATTAGAAACGATGCGCGAGACATAAAGAAACGTAGTACGTGAACAATTTTGAACGTGATACGTGAAAAATTTTGAACGTGCTACGCGGAGATATGGCGAGTGTAGTATGAGAAAACATATCGTGATCCATGATACGTGTAACCTAATTTGATCATGATATGAGGAACGTGGAATGAACATGACATGTGAGACATATCATGATCATATAATATAATGGCGGTGACGCCAAACGCTACAAGGTGAGACGTGGAATATGACGTGAAACGTCTATCTGATGATGGAGAGTTATACTAAACTTGGGTCTGGTCTCACAAGTTCTTGCAACTTCCAGAACGAGAAAAGAAATGAACGTAGAATCGTAAGCCAAAATACGATCATGAACGTGAATAGTGTCATGAACGTGAGCGCGAAAGCAAGTCGTGGAATTAGAATGAAGACGTGAAGTAAGTTAGGAGTAAAATTACGAATCTTTGTCTGACCCGATAGCTGAGGGATTGCCAAGTGATCGGATGAGCCTTGGCTGGAACATGTTCGTTCAACCTGTTGGTTCTGAAATCCGTACGGATGTAAGGATTCTGCAGACTTGATCTAACTGTTGACAATAACCCAGATAACATCATGCTTCTTCTGAGTTTGCTGAAATTTGGTAACTAAAATCCATGGAGATCTTGTCCCTTTTCGATTCACAATTTCATATGATGAAAACATCCCAGTTTGTTGGTGTCCTATCTTAACCTGTTGGTATGTCAGGTACCTAGATATGAACGTAACTGTATCTTGCTTCGTAGAACTTGATACCTAGGAGTTTGCGAAACTCTGAGTCTCTGAATCTAGACTTCTCCTAGCGTATAATTTTCTAGAACACCTAATGTAGTGTAGGGTTCTCTCCTTTACGCATAAGCAGAGTCATGGTAAGATTAACCGTAAGAACCCATGTGATTCAGCGTGTCACTGTAATGAAACAGAATTGATATTAGAAAATTTCTAGGGTAAAATTTCTCTTGTCATAGAATTTGCAACATAGTGCAGATATGGTCTTCCTGTTCTTCTCTAGGCTTAGAGGAAATCAGGTTATCCTCAATGAAAACGCTGATGAATTTGTTTAGGAGTTCATGGAAACTCAATTTATTAAGTCCATAATGCGTTTGGAGCATTGATGAGACTAATTCAAAATCATAAATTTAGCATGACCGAGTCGTGAACGAATAGCAGTCATGGACATGTCCTGCTTTTTCACTCGTCACTGTTGGCAGCATGATCGTGAGTTCGATCTTGGAAAAGTGATTAACACCATACGGTTGATTGGACATGTTGTCAATATGTGGAGGAGAATAACGGTCATGAATGGTGATTTGTATAAGTCGACGGTAGTCGACACATAATCTCATGGTACCATCCTTCTCCTTGAAGGTTCTTCTGGAGTGTAAGGAACAACTTTGGAATAATCCGTTGGTTATGCGTAAAAGGACCTTAGTAGTCGTGTGTTACTGACAGCTAGAAAATTTTAGCAATTATAGCTAACAAAGCACGTGCTTGAAAAGCATAGATAATTCGTACAGATTTTCCTGATGGAAAATCAAGCTGAATGTATTCAGGAGCCTGAACATTACTGTACATAATTATGAATTGTAGCATGGTGTGTTGTTCATGTTCCATAATTAGGATAAAATTCATCTCGTGTCTGTCCGAGGAAATGCGTTAGCAGCTTGGATCTCATCATTAAGCTGAAGGAAAAGCTTCGAAAGACGTCCTTCATGGTCATGAGTCATATGAAATATGGTGAAAGAAATGAAAGTGACATCGGCAACGTGACAGTTCTCACTGATGCGCCGATAATGGTATTGAAATTCTTGTGGCCTCATTAATACATGGCACAACAACATAGATATACCCTTGGAGGGTACCCTGAATTTCTTAGAAATGTTCCATAATTAGACGTGAGTCGTGTGTCTTGACTCGTGTCTTGAGATATGTAAGCGTGACATATGTCTTGACTGGTATCTTGACATGTGTCCTCAGAAAGTATACGTGAGACATGTGTCTTGACTGATGTCTTGACATGTGTCTCGAGATGTGAAACAATTAGAAATACAAATATTAGGTTAATATGCCAGAATTGGTGGATCGGTTGGACTACTGGTCATTTGTATGTCTGATCACGTCCGTGGCCGGAGCCTCGGTTGCGATTTCTAGGATAGTTGTTGTCATAGTAGTGGTTACTATCATCTTGTCTGTCGGTTCCATGATGGTCATTCTCATGACCGTGACTCATGTAACTATTTAGCTGAGTGGCCGGCTGGTACTGGTTTGCACTCATATGGCTGAAATGACAGCCGAACAACGTGTGACATGTACTAAGAAATAGGGAAAAATGATCGATGGGAATCGTGTGATGGTGAAGCATCTTCTCGTCCAATTGCTTTGCTCCGACGCCTTTGTCTTCGTCTTGTAGGATCTCCAGGTTGTGAACAGCATCAGCATCAGCATCTCGTAGTGTCTCCCAACATCAGCAGCATTAACCTTCAGTAACATCTCCAAGCTATGAGCGGCATCGAAAACCTTGTAGGATATTAGCAAGTGAACATACGCCTGAGATGATTTAGAATCGACTAGCAAATACTCGTGAAGTATTGCAAGTGGAATACACATGGATTAAGGTACATGTAATACACATGAAATACGGTACGTGGAGTACACATGGAATGCACATGAAATGATCGGTATGAGCTCGATCATTTGTCATGATTTAAGGAAAGTAAACCGGTTAAACGGTTAGGAAAACCATCATGATAACCTGGCAGTATTAGCATAGACATCATTCTAGTTGCATAGAGAAACGCTAAAGTGTGGTTACACAAAATTCAACGATGATTTGCCTGACAGCATGATCAATGAAAACCAACCATGACTATCATGAAAGCATGATTCAATGAAATCTAACAATGTCTTGCAGAACAACGTAAATGACAAAAGAGGCGTAAAACATAATCAACATGAAGACGGAATTATCATGAAGAAACATGAAACCATCTATCACGAAGAAGTGTATAACATAATCAGCATGAAACTGAAGTTAAACATGACAGTATGAAAACATACTTGACATAAAAACATAATAACTTATGAGGGGACATGAAAAAAAATTTATGCCAATTTAAATCATGAGAAAATTTTATGCATGAAAAACAGTGCATGAATGCGTAATGTAGTTTATAAAACCTTTATATGTGCGAGGGAACGCCTATGGGTCGGTTCCAAAACAAAAGACATGGCGAGGGGACGCCTATGGGTCGGTCCCAAAGTTAAAAGTTTCGATAAAAGCACATGCGACTAAATAGGGCCAGTCCTGTACCAACCATTACTTAGTCAAAATTCGTGCAACAGATGACATATGATATAAATGCATGAATGCATGGAACATAATAATTAAAAGTCATTGTCAAAACTTAACAGAAAAAAATTTTATGTGAAAATTATGAACTACTGGGGTCAGTCCACATCGTCACAGTTCACGAGGAACATCATGCATAGACAATGACACATAACTAAGTATGGATGACGGTTGTTCATTCCATATTAGTAAGACGATACTGGTGAAAACATCATGGTGAAAACAACAAGGTGCTGAAAACGTCATGGCTAAAACAAAAAGGTGCTGAAAACATAATGGTTAAAAAACCAACGCGCTGAAACATCAATACGTGGAATAACAATCGTTGGCTTAGGAAGCTCCTGGTGACTACCCACTAGTCACAGGTCGAGTTTTAGAGCCTACAGGTCGAAGCCTTGGCTCTGATACCATAATTGTAACACCCCATTTTGATAAATGGAGTGTCACGCGTAATTATGGCGTGTCATCAAAGCATGCAAGGTAATATGTAGTAAAACATACATGACCATAGGGAAAACCGGAATCAAACACCGGTTCCCAAACATAAGCCCAAAACATAACAAAGTAAATGAACTGAATGAAAGACTAAACAAGCATAAATATATGAAGGAAACAGGAGAAGAAGTCTATGGCAGCTTCCATCCTATGCATGTCCTCCAAATGCTCGAGTCTTGGGTACCTGCCGTTTTGGGACATGGAAAGGAAAGTAACGGCTGAGCAAAACGCTCAGTGCACGGATATACAATATAGCATGAAATAGGATAAGCATGTAACATATAACAGCGGAAGACTAAGTTCTGAGTAGACTGGTTAAGTATTAAGAAAACTGGTTTTATAGTTTGAAAAGCCTTATGTTTATCTTATGAAAACTGTTTTAACATAAATATACCATAGCCCATATAGGTCATGAAAAGGTCACGTGCATGAATACTTGGAGGGGTGACCTCATCATGCTGATTAGAGGGGATGCCTCTAATTAATATACTGGTTTGGGTAGGAGGGATCAACTCCTTGTGAAGGATGCAAGGCACACACCACATTCACCATGATAAACTGAATAAAACATGTAACTAGGATGCACCCATACGCCCCACCTGATATAATAATATGGCCAAACTGAAAAGGGACGCCACGAGCAATCACTCCGCCGTGGGGACGTTATAACATTGGTGCCTCCAATGTTATGGTTATGGTACCTCCATAACTAGGTGAAACTGGTCATGCTTGTATATGGCTATAGATTATGCTAATTAAACATAAGCAGTTCAAAACAATAAAACAAATACTGGGGAAAACAGTTGGCTGCATACGGGGAAATCCTAATAAGGAAAGAATGTCCATACTGAAAGGACGGGAATCCGTACCTCAAGTCCAGTGAATGAACGGAAGAAAGACTCCTACTTCTGGATCACTAACGCTACATGAATACACACGTGTATAAGTATCGATTCACTGATTCCGTACTGGGTTTTATGTCTCATTTTAGCTGACTTGGTATGTTTTAGGTCATGGTTCACTGTTTAAAGCCTTAAACTGTGTTTATCTTGTATTCTGATTAATCTGTTTAAGTATTACTGGTATTTCATGTATTATTATACTTACTGTGTAATAATAAGTAACTTTCCAAAAATAGCAGGTTTCCAAAAATAGAAAGTTTCCAAAAATAGAAAGTTTCCAAAAATAGAAAGTTACCAAAAATAGAAAGTTTCCAAAAATAGAAAGTTTCCAAAAATAGAAAGTTTCCAAAAATAGAAAGTTTCCTAAAATAGAATTTACTGCTTAAATTAGATTAGTTTCTAAAAATAGAAAGTTTCCAAAAATAGATCAGCTGCCTTAATTAAATAAGTTTCCATATATAGAAGGTTTCCATGATTAGATTAGCTGCCTGAATTAGATAGATTTCCATATATAGAAGGTTTCCATTAATAGATTAGTTGCCTTATTTAATTAAGTTTCTATAAATAGAAGTTTCCATATTTAGAATTAAGCTGGTTACATAAGCTAACATATAAGTCTACGTGTTTATAAGCTGATTTCTTAAGTCATATGATATAGTATATAGTTTAATTATTATTTCATGTATTTTAATTAAACTATAGGTTGAGCATTTTAATTAAAGTATAACATGTTTTAATTAAAATGAAATAAAATACTTAGGTTAAAAGGTGTATTATTATTATTAATAATATAACCTAAGTCATGTCTAAATTAATTAATTATAGGCATGTTTTAAATAATTAATTAATTATAACTTATAACATAAAATACTTAGGTTAAATTAATATCATGCTAAATTAATAATTAAAATAACCTAAGTCATGATTTAATTAATATCTCATGTTACTAATTAATTTATATCCTAAGTTTATGATTCATAAAAATTAACATGTAACATAGATCATGATTTAACCAACGAACCTTGAATCGGGCATGAATTCGACACCGTACCCCGAGCCAAACTCGGGGCACATGTGCCTCCTTGCTGCCGTGGGTCCCACAGGCACCAACCAAGACCAAAAATGGTCTTGGTGGTGGCGGCAATAAGCAAACCAAACCCCCCTCGGGTTTGTTTTGCTAGGCGGCTAAAAACAAACACCCTTTTATATCATTCTTTGATTTTAATTTACCCCAAAACATGTTAGATCAATGTTTAATTATCATGTTTTAATAAGAATAATAATAACATGTTCATGAAAATAATCAAAGATTAAAAAGAATTAAAAAGAAGGGTTTAGAATGATATACCAATACGTAGCTTGAAAGGGGATGAACAAACACGGTTTCTAGCACTTGTTTTTAATGTCAAAAATCAACAACACCCTCCTATGGTGTTGATATAGGTGGCGGCACAAAAAGAAACCAAGGAGGAGGAGAGAAAACACTTTTAGGGTTTTTATGTTTATTTTCTTGAAAAGTGAAATGAAAAGAAAAGTTACCATAACCCCCCTTTCATGTAAAAGTCAATGGGCTAAGCCCATTTCTTGTTGTTGTGCCGTGGGTATGGGGGCCCCACATGGGGTACCCGTACCTTTCTCGTGTCCCGATGTTTCGTGTTCGTTCGTGGTTAAACGTGTTCGTGTTTATTTTATCATGTCGTTTATCGTAATCTTAACGCTCGTAATTATATTATATGTATTTACGTAATTATTCTAGTTCGTATTTTAAATGGTGATCATGATTTAATTATGTTCCCGTGAAATACTTATTAACTGCTTATCATGAGTTCGTACGTAAACGATACTTATCATGTTATACACGTATGTACTTACTTGATTAATAGCACATGAATGTGATCAATACTGAATAAGGTAAGTTTTAATCTAGGACGAACGATCTTAAGGGCACTATTCATGGTAAAAGCATGCGGGTTTTACAATAGATCTATTGGGATTGACCTCCCCGTCCGGGTTTAACAAAAAACCGACTGGACGCATTGTATTTGAAACTTTAACGGAATAACGGATTTTAATGTTCGGTTTCATGAGCTAAATGCGATAACTGATGCTATGTGAATTTTGTAAACTGAATACTTGAAATCTTGTGGTCCACTACTTTTACTTGCAAACCTATGAATTCATTCAACCGTTGTGTTGACGTTTTTAGCATCTTTATCTCAGGTTTAAGAGCAGTTGGAGCATGAAGTCGCACGAGATATATTGAAGGAAATAAATACTGATTACCATTCGATAAACTTTTTGAAACTGTTTATTATTATATTATTGTTGGGTCCTGTTTCTATTTGTAAACTCTGACTTTAAATTGTCGAATGGATTAAACTTTCTAAACGCCTCTTTTTGAGTCGTTTTCTATAACTTGTGTGTTGTGCTATGAAGTAATACTCTCAATGGTCCTTCCACTTCTATTCAAAATTTGGGATTTTTAAAGATTGGTGTCATAGCACTTGTTATAGAGAACTAGGTCGTTTAAAAAACCTAGACTATAATAATTCTTTTGTCAAAACAATTTTTATTGCCTTACACCTTATCCTTGCGCGTATGCTTTTTGAGTACTTATGATCGACCAATATGTTTCACTACTTGATATATGTATATAGACTAATTATATATAATTACTTGATGTACTTTTCGATTAGATGCGCATAAGTTTTCGAGCATTATTATGCTATATATAAATATACGGAGTATCATTAATTTTTTTTATTTTTATTATCGTAGAATCATGCCACCAAAACGAATGAGTCAAGCCGCTATCGAACAACTCATCGCTGAGCGTGTAGCGGCGGCTATTGCCAATTATGTAGCAAATAGAAATAATAACGTTGGGGGAAATACTGACAACACCAATGGAGGAAATGCTACCAATGCAATTAATACCGGATGTAATGTGACACCCTAGGCGAATCCCACATCGGCTGTGGCCAGGAGAGATCCATGGTTCATAAGATAACAGTCGCCTTCTCATGACACAACACGTTTTGTGGTCTACTACAAGTAGGGTTCTTAGGAACTGGCAGTTAAGCGTGCTCATGTCAAAGTAGTACTAGGTTGGGTGACCAGCCGGAAAGTACTTACAAGAGGGCCACAAAGCAAAGCCGTGAGCCTACGGGAAAAGCAGACAATATTGTAGTATGAGTAAGCGGGATGTTATGGTATCAAAGCTATAGGTTCGACCTGTAGGATCTAAAACTTGACCTGTGACTAGTGGGTAGTCACCAGGAACTTCCCAGATTTTTGGCGTTGTTATCTTTCATGTTTTTCATGGATTATTCAGTCAGTTTTCTTCATTTATCAATTAGTTTTCTTAACGTTTTGACTAAGTAAAAGGTTGGTACAAGACTGGCCATATTTAGACGCATGTGCTTTTCATTCGAATTTTGTTTTGGTGAACCGACCCATAGGCGTTCACCCTTGGTCGTTCAGATTTTGTATTAGTAAACTGACCCATATGTGTTTACCCTTACTCATGTCAGATTCATGTTTTTAGTCAAATATTACTGGGTGAAACAGCAAAAAAAGTTCACCATTTTTCAGGTCAAATTTTCATACTATTCAGTCGAATGATGCTTTGTGAACCGATCCACAGTTGTTCACCTTTGTTATATCAGGACATTTCATAAACTTTGAAAAGTATGGATTGGACTATAGCCAACCATAATTAGGCCCAGATTATAAATTACTATACATGACAGTTCTCAAAAAAAAATTGACAAGTATGGATCGAACTAGACTCGCCCATACTTAGTCACATGTTTTGTTCCTTGAATTATGTGGATTGAACCATAACCATCCACATTAGTTGATATTAAACCTCAGTTAATCATACCCTTATAGTATTTATAACAATCCAGTTCGCACAATCTCAAGTTGATGTCGCTTCCACGTTGTTTCAGTTTCGTGTCTCCTTACGAGGGTTTTATGTTCAGCAGAATGATAATGTCTTCATGCTAAGACACAAAAAGGATTTCATTAAAATCCTGTTTTCATGATAAATCATGTTTGGCCTTCATTAACATGTTTCATACTGACCATTGTTGGAACTTCAATTAAACCATACGTTCGAGCACTCTATACAACCAACATTAAGTCTACGTAGAAATTGTCAGGGTATCATATTACTCATTTCAGTTCAGTTTGTTAACCGTTTAAATAAAATTATTTCTTTAATTAGGTCAGACAAGTGACACCAGTATCGATCATCCCATGACATTTCCACCAGTGCCATGTACACTATTCCATATGTACCCCATGTATAGTGTCTCAGTTATACTCCATGTACAGTATTTCATGTGTACTCCACGTATAGTGTTTCAGATATGCTCCATGTGCAATATTCATTTTGTACTTCATGTAGAGTAATCCAGTTGTACTCCAGGTACCCTACTCCATGGATATTGCTAAACGATCTCAATCATCTCAGGCGTTTCCACTTGTCGATATTCTACCAGGTGTTGATGCTGCTCGTGAGTTGAAGATTTTACCAGATGCTGATACTACTAACACTTTGAAAACCTCACGAATGCTGATGTTGCTGATACTTTGGAGATTTCTCAAGATGCTGATGCCGTTTATCTATGAAGACTCAATAGAACAAGGACGAAAACTATAAATTTGAAATTTCTGACAAGAATAAATTTCAACCATCAGACACTTACATTCCATTCCATACTTTTACCTTCTCATCTAGATGTCACACTTCACTTAGCAAACCGTTCATTCAGAAGAGTGGGAACTGGAACCCAGCCGGCCACTCAGAAGAATATTTACATGAATCGCGGTCATGATAATGACCGTCATAAAGTGACAGACAAAGCAGTAATGACAACCACCGTGCTTATAATTGATCAGTTGGTAACCATCGGAATTCCGGAACAGACGTGACCAGAAATGCAGAGGTCAGCAGTCTAACCGGTCCGCCAATCCTAAAAGTTAACAGAAATTCTTAACATTATTCAGACTCACCCATTAAAATACATGTATATAAAACAGTCAAGACACGAGTCTCGAGTATCATTTCGGAAGACACTTGTCAGGACACCAGTCATGATACACGTTATACGAATATCTTCTCAAAGTACGAGCCATAAATCATAACTCCGTATGTTTTCTAAACCAGTCCCTCAGAAATCCAGGGTACCCTCCATGGGGGTATACACGTTGTGTCATGCCAGGCATAAATCAGACCATTAAAAATTCAGTCATCACCACTGGAGTATTACTCAGGTTAGACACACAGTGTTCATTCTATGAGGTTACATACGAACGCATTCTTTGAAAAGTCGCCATGTTTACTTCACGTGTTCTTATGTCAGCTTTATCTTAAATCAGGTATTACCTACCTCTCAGCCAGAACGACTCCACAGTACCACCCGGATCTATTAAAGCCTACCATGGCTAAGGTTACGCATAAATGAGAGGAACTACAATGAAATTTTGTATCACATAAGATCCTACGTCATGAGAGATCTATTTTACCCAGACTCAAATTCTTTCATGACTATTCACCAGATTTCACTAGAACATACCATAATCCCAGGCAGAATTTTGATAGAAGCAGTATAACACAATTAATGCAACTATGTTCATATCTAGATGCCTGGCAAACAGCAGGTTCAAGATAGGACACCGACATGGAGGTTATTGTCAGATACCACAGACTCGGATGAAGCATGATGCTATATAAGTCGTTGTTAATAATTTAACCCAGCCTACACGTCTTCTTTTATCCAAAATGATTACGCAGTAGCGGACCTGCAGAAAATTTAGCAGTAAATCATACGATTTCTAGGTATTCCATCGACCACCATATCAGATAGAATTCCTGTTCACGATCACGTGTATGTTTACGTTCACTTTACGTTCACGTTTATTTTCACTTTCACATTACGTCTTATTCGTAGTATGAAGCTGTTTCAGTTCATGTTTTCTAATATCTCATGATTTAAGCTCACGTTTGCGTTCATAATATTGTGAAGGTTCAGGTTCGTGTTCTATTCCATGATACATGTTTCATAGATTACCGAATACGGTTATAGAAAGCTTAAGAAATCAGACTCAAGTTGAGCACAACTTTTCCATACTCAGGCAGACGTTTCAGTCTCAGGCCGTATCGTCTGGCACTTTTTCCTCAATCAGCCCACGTTCATGATATGTCCTAATATCACGCTCATAGTATGTTTCATGTATGACGTTTACAATATACTCCATGCCCAGTGTTCCTCATATAATCGTGAACCAAGTTCACAATTGCTCACGTAGCACGTTCAAAATTGTTCACGTAGTTCGTCCCTATATATTTTCAGCAGCTTGCTTAGATATAGAAATGTTATCTTTCAGGATATTTATACGTACCGTTTCATGTATTCTTCATGCTATAGCTTATTCGTTTTATCATATTCAGAAAATCCATCTTAAGTATGAAACAAGAAACTATTCAGCATCATCAGGACAAGGTCATCAGGACCAAGATTTTCATTATGCTTAGACCATTAAGGAATCGTTTCGAGCGGGAAGCTACTCGAAACGGAGGAGTCCATCCGGACCTCTCATTCCTTTCCTTTAATAAATCCAGTTAAGTCCTTTCAGTCATGTCACGTTCCATGTTCTCTTCAGCCATGTCACGTTACATGATTATTTCAGTCATGTGAGGTTTATACCTATCAGCAGCATTATGTCTTAATTAGAAGACAAATTATCCTTCAACTTAATTGTCTTTTCAGTTTACATGTTCTTTCAGTTCTTATAACTTCATCAGATTATTACCTTTAATTCGAGGACGAATTATTTTTTTAGAGTGGAAGAATTGTAAAACCTGTATTTAAAATCTTCGAATATTAAATACGCGTAGTCTCAACTCTAAATTTAGTTAAACATAAACAGTAAATACGCAGTTCCAGATTTATTTAAAAAATGTTACGTAACTAATTATTCAGTAATTTTAACTATATAAGTATCACGTGAGTATTATTTATTCAGGGAAAAATAAATAAGTATATGACGGGATTAAAAACACGAGCACGCAAGTTATATGATTGTTAACAAAGCGAAACGAAAATAATTGCATATGATTTGGAACAGTTAAAAGTTGAAACCGAGTTAAAAACAATGTGACAACGATCGTGACAAAATCTACATAAAATTAATATAAGATAAACATTGCGGTTTTGAATGATTTATGAATACTACGTTGACAGTTAGAAATGAAAAGGGTCATGATATGTACACTGAAAGATTTTATTTGTACACGGAAAAACAAAAGAAAATGACATGTATGCCCTTGTTTGACTGATCTTTCACCGTTACTCTCTTTCTCCTCTCCAACCCGACTTTATCTATTTAAACTTTTAAACACATCCGCAAATTCTTTATTAAAACATGGCAAATTCATTATTAGCTACAGTCTACAGACTACTAATATAATGTCGATTTCAAATGTATTTTTGGTCTGTGTTCTTTTGTTCCAACCTTACTTGGTCTATATAAAATATAAATGATTGAACTCGTCGCTGGAAACAATGTGTGCCAAACTATGTGGGTCCAACGTAGTCGCCCGGAAAAACTCTCCACCATGGTACTTAAACATTTGATTGAAATTTTGTGGGTCCAGCGTAGTCGCTCGGAAAGTCGCCCTGGAAAGAATCCCCAACGAGCTTTTCCGGTCATGTTTTCCCACGCAACATTTTACTTGGGAAACGTATCCCCAGCGACAAATTAAATAGACTGGGAACGCCTGATTTGTCCATGAGGATAGCAGCAAATGTTTAAACGCCAAAAGTGGGAGGGTGTTAAGGGTTGCAGGCTTGCAACACTAGCCAAACACAATGTGCCAGATGAGGTTTAAACTCTCATGGCAGTTAACCAAACCCAATGTGCCAGAAAACTTTTTAAACTTTCACGACAGTTTCTTGCTGTTACAAAAGAGATCTAATGGATACACAGTTATCTAAATTATTCAGTAATTTTGTTTGTTCATGTTAGTTGTTCTAACATTTGCGCTATTTTAATGATAAGGGTAGGAGGAACACTTTGAATTAATGCAGCTCTCAAGTCTTTCGATGAACTCGACTCTTTGTAGATGAACAAATAGTTAGTACGTTTATAGGAAGAACACGTGAAGGTGTCAAGAAACAAGGAGGCATGCATATAATCTCTATGTTTTATTGTTTTTAACATTTAATCGATGATCGGATACTATTAAAATTGTTTTATGATTCAAAGATTGAGTACACGATGACTGGGAATAAATTTTACTACTTAGTTCTTTTAGCAGTAAAAATGATTTTGGTGTAGTTGTTTTTTATAGGATGAATCATTGAATAATACGAGTACAAAAGAGATTAGGCAAATGTAAAGAAAGGGTACAAATGTCATTTACACTTGATTTTCTGTGTGCATAACAAAACAGTCCGTGTACGTATCAATTGTCAAATGGAAACTCCATCATTAAAAAGAAATAAAACACTCCCAAAATATCTCCTTTGATTTTGCCAAAATTATAGGCAAGTAAACATATAACACGTATTCCTTACTTCTTTATCTAACTCAAAAACAAAACCTAAAGATATAGCAAATCAAAAATCTTCCTACAAATAACATGGGCTAGAGAATGGCATATTCCAACTTTTGCTAGACGTTTGCATTGCTTCTGATCTTGGTTCGTCGTTGTGCTTGGGAGTCAAGTTCGCTTTACTCCACTTGAGTTTAGATTGAGGCTCGCGGGATTAAGTTTCGTTGTGTGTATAGTTGTGGTTCATTATTTTTAAGTGCAACTGTTCGTATGCGACTCGGTTTTGGGTTCAGCGGTGTCTCGTTGGACCTTGTTCCCTTGTTCGATTTGGATCTGATCCTTCCCTTTAAAGGTACGTATGCCATGTTGTGCATGCCTTGCATACAATCATACATTCATATTATTGAGACAATCTAAAAATATAAACAACATTCGGTAAGCCATGTTGATGTTTTAAGACTTTAAAATAGATATATTTGTTTAAGAATTTTAAATGAAGGTCTATCATGCATGGAAATCAAATCAGCATATTTGGAGTAAAGATCATATATTACGTATACAAATATGTTAGTCAATTTGGACGTCCATATAAAACTAGGACATAAAGTTACTGATGCAAATTCAAGGTATAGAAACTAATAAACAGAATAAATCTAAGCTACATATTTTTTAGACTTAATTAAATTGGGCTTAAATTGGCTTAATTATTATTTTGGTTTATTTATTAAAATGGACATTATTAATATAATACTTATAATTAACCATGGCTTAATAATTCATGACTTATAAGCATTTTCTTATTTAGTATACTTATTAACTATGAATTATATAATCAGCTTATTCGATGATCAAGATAAATTACTTATGTATACTAAACGAGCTTATTACTAAATATGGAAAATTCGATTTCAGGAAACTTTCTATTTTTAGCAGGTTACTGTTGGGACTAGATATCTTGAGTTGATATGACAAAACAAGATGAAGGACCTAGTAGTAATATATTAGCTTCTATAGTAAGCTAGGGTTGTGATGTAACCCTAGTACCTCTATTATATAAAGAGGGTTAGGCACACATGGTTATTCACTGATTTATATACAATGTAAACAAAAGGTGTGTGTGCGTTCCTCCTGGTGTCAAGCCTATTAGGCACCAGGAATAGTAGTAGCTTATTAGTATTTTATGAATAAGAAAGCCTTGTTCATAACTTTGATTGTGTTTGTTATTGTGTTCCACTGTGCTTACAATCATTGTTATCATATCCCAGATGAGTCTAGATCCTAGAACTCAACAAGTAGTATCAAAGCTTGTTGGCTCTCGATCTGGTTGATCTACAAGGTTTTCAGTTAATGTTATTTTCTGTTTTTGAATAATAAATATGTTCTTGCTGTTCTACGGTTTTTCCCAACAAACCCTAGATGATTCGTGCTGATGCTATTAATTGTTGCTGCTGTTCGTTGGTATTCTTGCTGTTGGTTCGTGTTTCGTGATTATACTAGCCTTGGTGAGTTGATTCTTGAATCAATGATGAACCCTAGTATGATCAAAGATGATATGGCTGTTGTGATGTACTTAAAGAAATTCGTTTAGGGTGTAAAACCATAGCCTTGTTCTTATGGAGGCAGCAAAAAAAGAAGAGCAGGGTCGCGTTCTTGATGTTCTTAAGACTGATCTCAGATCAGGTTCATGGTGATTAAAACGGTTTGAGGAATCTAGGGTTTCTATAAACCCTAATTCATTCAGAGTTATTTATGCTAAGTAAGACGATGAGGAGGAAACTTTATTCCTCTATTACTGGTATTCTACTACTGCAGGAAAGATTTTATGCATGTGAAAAAAGTACAGCTTTTATGTTCACGTGAGGAAAGGTGGGAATGTACACACATCGTAAGGTACACTGCTCATAAAGTAGTTTGGTGTTTATCATGTGATTAATATTCGGTGTGAAAAGCAAGGAGATGGACGAGTAATATGTGCGGTCCATGATTCTGGTCAAGATGTCACGTGCTCAAAACGTGCAGTTCCAAAACAGGTATGGATTCGAATAATTTGCCTTATGACGTGATATATGTTTCTATTAATATGGGAATCTTTGAACATGATTTGTGATATGGTCAAAGACGTGTAAAAGAAACATTAATTACTGATTTCTAGGATATCTATTTTGAAGCAGTTATGGCCAGGATATTATGAGATTGAAAAAAAAAATTCAAGACGCATGGATTAAGTTTTATAAAGCTGTTGTTAATTCTTTGATTTTCGAGATATGCATATATCTCTTATAGTTTTGGAAACAGTTATTTGGGATTCGATTTATAGGATATTTGGTTAGCTGTACAAGATTGTTGGAGGACACGGTTTGTTTGCCAGCTTTTCGGGATTCGTTTTTATCATATATTTATGGACGTGGCATGGATAAAAGGTTAAACGTATGCTGGTAGTTATTTGATGTTCACAACTACGTGATATTATTAAAGAGATGTATGTGGAATATATCTGTTGGATATGGAATTTTTGTTCGTGGTTTAAGGGGAAGCTTACAATTATGGAAACAGTTATATTCCTATTTTGGCTATGCTGGATCACGTATAGTTAAACATATTATGGGGTTTTATTTACTCATGGGTAGTGCACGGTTCATTCCTTATTTTCAGGGATTATGATTGATTATATCATTATTCCCTGTATATTTGGAGACATAACAGCTGGACGTTTGATATGAGATCACAGCGTGTGATACTAGATGTGTAAATCATTGCCATAAGTTTCGGTATTATTCTCTTGATTTATTGGAGGAAAAACGTGAGGTATTAAATATTTTGTGGAGACAAGGTTGGCTGATTTTCAGGAAGTATTAAACAAGTTTCCATATGTACTTCCTTGCTTAATGTGATGTATGGAGGTACTTATTCTTAGCAGTTATGGTTTCTCACGTTTTGATATGGGCTGCTGGTTTTGATAAGAATTTAGGTTGAGTTTCCAAAACACCGTCCATATTCTTTAATTAGGGGCCAAATTTGTGATAATATTAGTGACAGCGCAACAACGGTAACAGCTTTGGCGACAGTGTGGTAAATGTGGGGAAAAAAAAATTTAAAATTTTTTTTTTTTAAAAAGAAAAAAAAAAGAAAAAAAGGGGTTTGAGATGTACGCGTAAGCTATTTCTTACTACTGGTCGGTTCCTCCTGGACAATTTCTACTGGTCGGTTCCTCCTAGTCGGTTCCTCCTGGTCGTTTCCTCCTGGTCGTTCCTACTGGTGATCTTGAACAATGAAGAGGTATATGATTATTTCAAAAGTTCAGTTTATGCTATAATTCTTGAATGGAATAGTTACACGCTCTTTTACAAATATTTGGGGGGGGGGGATATGATACCATATAGTTCATGATATGATCATCACAAAATTAGCATGATCATAAGCATCGAGTAGTTTCTGGTTGATTCGTCAGAGCTCACTGAGACTATCGGCCATTGCATGTGATCGCCATGCATATATTGATTACAAGAATTATACAAAGACATTTTATTACATGTTATTGTAATAAGCATGTATTTTTCACACTGAATGAGTGAATGATCTGTACTACTGAGTTTAAGATGCAAGAGATGGTTCGCTTATGGTTCCTACTGGTGAGTTATGGTTTCTTGACGAAGACAGTTGATTATTTCTTATTTGATGTTGGAGTTGATTTTCACAAACTGGTTATCTTCTTATATCTCAATTAGGTGAGCAATACACCTTGTCTTTGGACTAAATATATTGTTACAGCTTACAACTGGCTCATAGTTGTGAAGGTTACCAGTTCCCATGTACCAAAAACTGTCGGTGAGCAATACACCTTATCGTTGGATTAAATATATTGTTATAGCTAACAGCTGGCTTATAGTTATGGGGGTTATCAGTCCCATGTAATAAAAACTGAGATGATATAAGACACAAGTTTGGGATATTTCACTTCTTCATAAAATTTGTTATACTTGATTTTCTTCATTAGTGATCACTCCAAGGAAGCCTACTGGATTCGACATGCATTTCTTAAGGAGAAGACGATCCCTTTTGAGTTGATGTGACAAAAGGGGAAGAATGCATGGATCAAGGGGAAGCTTAGCCTTCATCTATATTAGCTTCAGGGGAAGCTTGTGCTTACTGGTTTTGTCAAATCAACTAGGGGAAGATTGTTGGGACTAGATATCTTGAGTTGATATGACAAAACAAGATGAAAGACCTAGTAGTAATATATTAGCTTTTATAGTAAGCTAGGGTTGTGATGTAACCCTAGTACCTCTATTATATAAAGAGGGTTAGGCACACATGGTTATTCACTGATTTATATACAATGTAAACAAAAGGTGTGTGTGCGTTCCACCTGGTTTCAAGCCTATTAGGCACCAAGAATAGTAGTAGCTTATTAGTATTTTATGAATAAGAAAGCCTTGTTCATAACTTTGATTGTGTTTGTTATTGTGTTCCGCTGTGCTTACAATCTTTGTTATCATATCCCAGATGAGTCTAGATCCTAGAACTCAACAGTTACTTATAACAGTATTTTAATACAAAAGTACATAATATACATTAATGAGAGTACATAAAATACACTAATAAGTAATACACAAGAACAGTCAGACTTACCAGATCATACGCAAAACAGTACAACAATACTAGAACATAATAAAGCAAGTTAAGAAGAGTAATAATCAGTAAAAGTATACAGTTATCAGACAACTTATTCGCGTCTATTATTATTGTAGCTTCCGTGAAGCCCGAGTAGTGTTCGTTCAGTCTTCCTTCAGTCAGTTACTGGACAAGAGGTACGGATTTTCCGTCCTTTCAGTAAGGACTTCCCTTCTATGCATGATTAGGATTTCCCGTCTGCAGCCAAATGTTTTCCCCAGTACATTTTATAAATTATCAGAAATTACTTAAATAACAACGATATTGCCTGAGCCTTATATACAAGCATGACTAGTTAGTTGTACTAGATACGGAGGTACCATAACCATGACACTTGAGGCAACGGTGTCGTGACTCACATGCAGGAGAGTGATATCCTGCATCGTCCCACTCAGCTCAGCTTGGCCATTTTATCAGTATTATTAGTGGGGCGTATGGATGCATCCTAGGCTTATCAGTTTACAGTTATCATGTAAATGTGGTGTGTGCTCTACATCCTTCACATTGGAGCTGATCCCTCCACCCAGCACAGTATTTAGAGGTCACCCCTCTACAGTTATTTAGAGGTCACCCCTCTACAGCATGACGAGGACACCCCTCTATGTATTCATGCAACAGTTGTTATAACACATGACCTATGTAAGCTCTTGGCAATTAAAATATAGTAAATGCATGTTGTTCAGATTTAACAGATAACAATACAGCTTTATTATTTATAAATCAGACATTACAGATTCTAAACACAGATTCCGCTGCAACTTTACTTATCAGTCTTACAGCTTCTGTATTTTATTATCTGCTCTATTTCAGTACTTCTTATCTTGCTTTATATCCGTTCACTGAGTGTTATGATCAGCCGTAGTTACTTTCATGTTCTAATGGCAGGTACACCAGGACGCTCTTAGGATTTTGAGAGCATGTGCATTTGGATGGAAGCTATCAAGACTTATTATTTTATGCACCTCTTACATTATTCTGCTTTTGGGCATTGTTTAGTCCCTTCCTTCAGTTTTTACTTTTCATGTTTTGAGCTTATGTTTGGGTTACCGATGTTTGATTTCGGTATTTCCTTTATGGTCAGTTAATGTTTTAGGACATTTACCTTATGCTTTGATAACACGCCATAAATACACGTAACGGTTCACTTATCTAAGTGGGGTGTTACAATTATGGTATCAGAGCCACTCCTGAGCCGTTCAGGATGGTGGGGCAAACCTCATCGAGGACGATGAGTCCCGAAGGGGGGGGGTGATTGTGACACCCTAGGCGAATCCCACATCGGCTATGGCCAGGAGAGATCCATGGTTCATAATCTAACAGTCGCCTTCTCATGACACAACGCGTTTTGTGGTCTACTGCAAGTAGGGTTCTTTGGAACTGGCAGTTAAGCGTGCTCATGTTAGAGTAGTACTAGGTTGGGTGACCAGCCGGGAATTACTTACAAGAGGGCTACAAAGCAAAACCGTGAGCCTGTGGGCAAAGCGGACAATATTGTAGTATGAGTAGGCGGGATGTTACAAGTAATAATGCTAATGTCGAAGATGGTAATGCTAATGTTGGAGGCGATCCTAATGGACCTGGACAAGTCGGAGCTGTTGGGCCAAACGTTGTGACTGCATCTATTGCTCGGGATTTTACTTATACTCAATTCATGAAGTGCAAGCCCCAAACTTACAACGGGACTGATGGAGTTGTGAGCATGAGTAGATGGTTTTAAAAGTTTGAGTTGGTTTTTAGGATAAGCGAGTATGCTGAAGTAAATAAGACCAAATTTGCTTCAAATACTTTTCAAGGACAAGCTTTAACGTGGTGGAATTCCTATATTCAATCTATGGGGATTGATAGAGCTTATGATACGACATGGGCTGAATTCAAGAGACTTGTGACCCATGAGCTCTATCCTCGAAGCGAAGTGCATAAATTGGAGCAAGAATTATGGAACTTGAAGGTGATCGGGTATGATATTGATACTTATACAAATCATTTTCAAGAGTTGGCACTATTATGTCCTACCATGGTCGAGCCTGAATATAATAAGGTTGAACAATACATCCGTGGACTCACTGAGAACACCCAAGGGGATGTTACCTCATCTCAACCTATCAACATTCATAAAGCTATTCGCATGGCTCGTACCTGAATGGCTCAGAAGGTGAATGCAAGAGATGTTCAAGTTGTTGAGAATAACAAGAGAAAATGGGAAGACCGTTTGGAAGATGACGAACACAACAATCGTCGCCAACAACATAATGGATGGGAAGAGAATGCTAGAGCTTATGTCGTTGCCCCAGCTGAAAGAAAGGGTGTTGGTTACGCTCAAAACAAACCATTATGTAATCGAAAAGAATATTTTCTTTTGTTGATATTTCATTCCCTTTCGCAAAATACCTACAGCCACATAGTTTGCAAAATCTGCGAACCATGGTGTAATGTTAGTATTTATTTGCATTAGTGTTCATCGAGAAAATCATCGATTTCATCATCGCTAGAATCATCATTCACTATGTGAGATAAATGATCGGCAACAACATTCTCAGCACCTTTTTTATCTTTAATTTCTAAATTGAATTCTTGTAAAAGCAATATCCATCGTATGAGACGAGGTTTGGCATCTTGCTTTTTAAACAAGTATTTTAAGGCTGAGTGATCGGTGTAAACTATTGTCTTCGATAATACAAGGTATGATCGGAATTTGTCAAACGCATAAACTACAGCCATAAGTTCTTTTTCCGTGATGGTGTAATTTTGTTGGGCTGAGTTTAGAGTTATAATAGCAAAGTAAATGGGGTGAAATTGTTTTCCATCTTTTTGTCTAAGGACGGCTCCAAGGGCATGTTCAGTTGCATCGCACATATACACAAATGGAAGGTTCCAACTGGGGCTTGCAATAATTGGTGTGCATGTGAGCTTTGCTTTAAGAGTTTCAAATGCTAAAAGGCATTCATCATTAAAATCGAATGTTCTTTCTTTTTCAAGAAGTTGAGTTAAAAGGTCTTGCGATCTTCGCAAAGTCTTTGATAAATGGGTTAATTCCATATATACCCAATATAAACCATGTAATGTCATATTTACCCAATCAAATCTTATAAAGTTTTATATATCCAAATTAAATACTAAATTTGTCATATTTGCCTATTAATTATAAAATCAAATAAAAATAAATTTACATTACTAAATTCCCTACTATACCCTTTAAGGCTTTAAGAATATACACGTAAATAACATCATTCTCAATTATATTAGAGGACACGCAATACAAATGATCTAAAGGATATATATTATTTACTGATGAAAAGTGTTTCTAGAAAAGAAGATGTAAAGATTTGACAATCATAACCTGTTAAAATTGATATATGTGTTGCTTCCCATATTTGCTTACGTAAAAGTTGGTAACTGTTGTATGTCCGAAGCAGTTTCTTATATATATTATTTGTTTGTTGATCTTGGATACACGTCCAATTATATGTTTAATTATGTTGGGTCAGTATTTACTGACCCTGGAGCAACTCTAGGATTTGAATATAAAATCCTCCTAAATGTTTCATGCTCAGCAGTAAGGCCAGTCTACTAAAGGATGACCAGATGAACAAAGTTCCTACTAAAGACCTTATAGCTGAAGAAAGTTCAACACTCCCCTTCCAGTGAACTTAGAAGACAAAGGAGTCTTCGCTTCAAATACTAGGCGGTCTAGTTGCTGAAGAACAATGACTGAAGAAGGGCTTTCAGTTCAGTTTGTCTTGACAATACCAAACTGAATGATGTCGATCTCCTCTAGGATACTAAAGACTTTTCAGTATTCTGATGGTTTGCATTAGGCGGGAAAAGATAACTTTAAGTCAAAGTAGGTTGCTTGTATACTTACATATAAGTACAACCTTTATCTTTTCTAGAATAGATTAATATGTACTTTGTACTGTTTATCCAGCATGGGCATCAACCACCCACTGGATAAACCCATGCATTGGTACATGCAAAATGCAAACCCAAATTATACTGCCTATATAAGGAGTGTACATTGGGAGAGAAAGGGTCAACCAATACAAGAGCTTAAACTCTAGAAAACCTTTATCTCTCGATACCAACTAAAACATATAGCCAAGATGCATATGAACGTTTAGATTGGAGCTTAGACTTTAGCTTTGGTTAGACGTTTAAGTAGAGGAGATCAAACCCTATTGTCATTCAACCACTTTGTTATTCCGCAAACAAAGTGGGTTATTGATTCATTATTTGATTCTAATAAAAGTCTATGCGTTGAAAAGTATACTGGTATTGTTGTTTTGATCTTTCATAGTTCTTATCTATTATTAAAACAACTCACTTGAGTCGAAGTAAGAGTTATTACTTAAGTTAATAAGTAATAACGAATTACACGGGACCAACATGTGGTATCAAAGCACTTTTATTAGTTAAACTCTTACTTTATTAAACTGCTCATTTAAAAGTTTTCAAACAAGATCCAAAATGGCTCAAGTTATACCACAAACCCTAGAATATAGGGGTGGCCAACTCAATGCTGCTCATGTACTAGAGGTAGCCAACTTTACAAATTGGAAGAAGAGGTTTCTTGTCTACATGGTTGAATTGAACCTCAATTCCTAGGAATCATTAAAAATGGTCCGTTTGTTCCCATGGTTGGGGACAATAAAAAACTTGAAGTACAATGGACTGTTGATGAGAGAAAAGCTGCTAACCTAGATCAGCGTCTCAAAAGTCTCATCATGTCTGTACTCCCAGATGACCAAATGAATTCTGTTGTAAATTGTAAATCAGCCAAAGAAACATAGGAGGACCTTATTCTTTACCATGAGGGACCCTCTGATGTAAAAGAAACCAAAATCATGGATTTAAAGCTTCAATACAACACCTTCAAGCACAAAGAAGGGGAAACCCTCACATAGACATTCATAAGATACAAAGCACTGATGAATGAACTTGTGAATGATGGTGTTGAGCTTTCAAAACTTGAAATCAACACAGTTTTTGTTAATGCATTGTCAAAGAAGTGGCTCAGTTTCTGCCAAAGCTTGAGAAATGCAAATCACATTAAAGATTGTGATCTAGCCTCTCTTTTTGGGAAACTGAAATATGAAGAAAACCTATTTGATAGGATTTATGAAGGCTCAAGAAAGAGTAAAGCATTAACCATTGTTACATCCTTGTCCATAGCCTTCTTTAGTGAAGATGTTATTCAAGACTACCAAGATAGTCCTGATGATGAGGAAGATACTAGATCTAGTGAGGAATATCTGAATGACCTCAAAGAGGAATTTCATGAAAGAGCACTTATGGCCAAGTCTATAAGGTTCTTTAAGAAAGGAGGCAACTTCTCCAGCTCCACAAAAGCTTCAGTTGACACTGATTGCTACAAATGTGGGAAGACTGGTCACTATGCTAGGGATTGTTATTCAAAAACATCTCTCCCTTCATATTCCTCACCAGCTCAATCAAGACCAACTGGTCAATCATCATTTCAACCAAAACAAATTGCTTCTACTCCATTTCAGCAAAGCAGGGTTGAACTCAGACAAAAAAAAGACTTTGAAGCCAAATACAGAGAAATCAAGGCAAGATTAGCCTTAATGAGCACTGAAAGCTCCTCATCCAAGACTCCAAAACAAGACAAGAACAAATTGTTGCTGAAGCCTATGAATAGGATAAAGAAGATATTTCTTCAAATGATGATGAAATGGTTAATGTGAAAGTGCTGATGGCACTTGCTGATGATGAAGGGGCCAATTCAAATGTTGTGACCAAATAAAGTGCCAGAAATGGTGAATGGGTCAATGTCACTATAAAAAAGGTACAAACTCTTCTTGAATTAGAAGATAAAGATGACATTAAATTTGTCTTTGATTACTTGTACATTGATCTAAAATTTGTTGAAGAGCAAAGAAACAATTTGCTTGAAAAATTTCACAAACTTGTTCTACAACTTGAAGATTTTGAAAGTAAGCAAATAGAGCTAAACGAAGCTAAACTTGATATTCTTACTTTTCAACAATTGAACAAAGAAATTTTAGAGGAAAATAACTCTCTTAGAGTGGAACTAAAAGAAGCAAAAGACATTGTTAAATCTTGGCTTAGAAACTCTGATAGGGTAAATCAATACGTAAGTGAACAAATACCTACTCAAAAGAGGAAAATGCTTGGTTTTGAAGGATCCTCCAGCACCAAACCTATTGTCTTTGTTAAAGCCTCAAACGAGGATTGTAGCTCGATCCCTGACATTGAAAGGTCAGGTGAAGAGAATTTACCCAATCATGACACTGGACGAATCCTACTTCCTGAGTTTCAAGAAAGTGTTGACACTTCAGCACCAGTTAAGTCCTCAGTTACTGAGGATGACTCAGATGATGATATAGAGAATGAAGTAAGTACCCCACTTCCTCCTTTGGAGAAGCTGGCTGGTGCTGAACCCTCTACTGGACAAAATACTATCCAGTCTATCATCAAGTCACACACCACACACAAAGGTAGTTCTTCCAAGCATGTCAAAATTAACACTACAAACTCTTCAGCTCCTGCTGAAGGTTCATATATGGGAACTACCTCTTCAGTTTCAACAAATAAACTGAAGAATGCTAGATCTGAGGAAGATGAGAGAATATCTCTTGACATGCAAGAGATCAATGATCTTAAATTGCAACTCAGGCAGTAGCAAACACCAACACGATTCAGAGATAAACCTTCAGACTCTCCTCATCTCAAGTATAAGACACAATTTAAAAAGGCTTGTGATTTATGTGGTCTAAATAACCATCTCACTAAAACTTGCCTAAAAGTGATTTATTGTACCAAATGTGAAAGGACTGACCATCGCACTTGTGAACACACTCAGTATATGCTGGCCAAAACAAGTGCCGATGCTCACAAATCTAAAGCATCGCATTCTAGGAGAAATATGCCTTTCCCACCATGCATTCATTATGGTATGGGCAATCATCACTGTTGATCCCAAACTTAGATCGATTTAGCTTTATGTATACGAGATTAGATCAAGTTATACACGTAGAGAAACCTTTGTATATGTATATAGTAATCTAAGTGTTATGCGGAATTAACACTTAAACAAGAACACACAAAGATGTAAACAAACTTTCACTTGATTAATGATAACAAACTTGCTTACAATGAAAGTGTTTAACGTATGAAAACTTATATTGAACAATAACCTAAAGGTCTTCTTTTATAGACATAAGAAGCCTTGTACAAGAGTCTACGTATCAACTACTCTTGGTAAAGATAATTATAGAAAATACAATGTTGAACTTATCTTTACTAGAAACAAACTAGAAACAATATACGCGTAGACTAAATCTTTCCATCAGTGCTTGTCTTCAACCTATCAACGCTTGACTTCTTCTTGTCAACGCTTGATCTGTCAGCGTTTGTTTTCTTCCTATCAACGCTTGTTTTACTCTTGTGAGCACTCAAGTGATCTGGCTATATTTTATTCCCAACAATCCTCCCCTAAACTTGATATCTACTCTAGTAATCAAGTTTCTGAATAAATATTAAGAACTAAGAGAAATCTTACAAACTTGTTCATATTGGTAATAAATATGTCTGATCAAATCTTTGGCCACGTCACTTGAATAATCAATCTCCAGCTGTGTTGTCTTCATCTTCTCCAAGACTTCCTTGGACATGGAATACTGAGCATCTACAAGAAGATACTCCATAAACTTTGTAGAACTGAAGTAATATACACCAATAGCTGAATACAAACGCCATTGAAGACCACTGAGGTCATCTTCAAGATCCCTCCAAATAGCAGGATCTTCATCTCTTGGTCCACACATTCTCTTGAATGTTGACCACAGTTTTATTACATTGACTGAAGTAGGATCTTCAGTCTCATACTTGGCTTCTAACAACCTCCAAAGGTCTACCAAGTCTTCTCTATCAAAACTTGCAAACAAAGATATAAGAGTGGTAAAATTGTGAACCTCTTTCCCATACCTGCCAATCATCCAAAACCCACATTCATCTTCTTCATAGCTTATAATAGGGTTTCTGGAATCAAGAGGTAACACTTGTACCATATCTGAAGATTCCAATGGTGAGAGCTTGAGGCTCCTTCTTATAACAGCTTCACTTGGATTTAACCTATCCATATCTTTGGGAAACTCAAGAGGGACTCCCTTCTTCAATGGTCTAGGAAAAATCATTGCCTTCTTAAGCTCCATCTCTTCTACAAGTTCTTCTTTCCTTTCATCAGAAAGAAGTCTTAGAGTGTTTTCTTCCTGTACTCTTGCCCAAATGGGATAAGCTTTGAACTCCAACTCTTAAAATGTCAATCCAATCAATTTCTTATAAGTACATCCTGTTCCATGACATTTGAGCAGCATGTAGTACAACTCCCTTCTATCCTTTTTCAACAATGAGAGAATATTGCTAGCTTTGTGTTTTAGAATTACCTTGCAGTCTTTTTGTACTCTTAGAAGAATCTCCAAACCCCATATCTGGTCTGAAATAGTCAAATGTGGATTCTCCATACACCTATCTTCCCAAGCATGGTACATCTGAACAACTTCTGGCATGTCAAAATCTACTTGCAATTTCAACTCATTCAACTTCTCTCTTGCCAATTCATCACCATACTCAAGTCTTTCTGGTTGTTCTATTATCATTACACTTGAGTCTGAACTAGCTTCATCACTCCCTTCTTGTTCTTCTGAAGTGACAACAAAAGGTGATTCACCAACCTTCTTTCTTTCTTGTTCCACAATTTGTGCAGCCAACCTTCTATCAAACTCAACCTGTGTTGCATCCTTTGGAACATCTACTTCTACCATGATTCCCTTACCCCTATCTAATTGATCAATTATGGGTAAGGTAGATGGTGATACCTGTGAAGAAACTTCTTTGATGATGGATGATGAATAGAATACATCAACCTCATCTGCAGGTCTGTCAACGCTCAAATTTGCTTTGTCCGCGCCTAATTTACTCATGTCAGCATTCAAATCTTGCTTGTCAACGCCCAAATTACCTGTCTCAGCGCCTCTTGTAATTTCTTCCAACATGGCTGTAAATGAAAAGTTTAAGTTTGTAGGAGTAACTAGAGACGTATCAAAACCTGGTTGTTTCTTCAAACTAGTTAGGGCCTCAGCAACACCCAAAGATTTACCATCATGTGAGACCTTATCACTCACATTAATATGCTCATCCTCCCCTTCGGAAGATTCCTCCATCCCATGCCTTGTGCTAGCATTCTCCAAGATAACAATCCTCTCCCTCAATTGCTTGAGTTCAAGGCCTTGTGTACTGACAATTTGTACCAAGTCTACATTTTGCTTTTGCAAGCTAATGCAGACAGCCGTCAATTCCATTAATGTCATTGGTTCCAATCTGCCCTCCTCTAAAATGGGTATTTGACCTCCCAAGTCAGACTCATGGGGCATGGATGAGGTCTTAAAGATGTTAGGACTGTCTTGGCCAGCATCTAAGCCAGGACCAATAGTCCCAGCCTCATCCATAGCACCAACCACACTTTTGGTGGTGGTCTCTCTGCTACATGACTAGGACCACTAGAGGAGAACACTCCAGTAGTCATTTAGCGTTTTTGCAACCTATATTGTGTTAGGGGAGAAGATGACGTGGATTGGGTGAATGTGGGTTGGTTAAGGGGTGTTTGGGTCTGTGAAGGATTGGTGTCAAAGTTTAGATTACTCATGTCAACGCCAACATTTAAAGTGTCAGCGTCGAAGGGTTCTTGGTCAATTTGCAGGTGTTGTGGTGAAGGTAAAGGTTCAGGTATTGGGTCAAGTTGGGGTTGTGGGTCTGGTTGTGGTTGTGATGCTTCAATGACAGCAATCATAGTTGGGGTTAGGGGTAAGTCACGGTGAGGGGGTGAGTTCATTTTTGTAAAAATAGCTTTCTTTTGCACAGGGATCTCATAAAAATCATCATGATCCCTTGTGCAGTAATTTTGGACATCAAAAACCATTTGTAAAAATCTGGGATAAATTAATGTCATCTTATTCCCTTTGTTTTTACACATGCCCTTGATAGGTGTGTAAACACCCATCCTTTTTACCACTTAACTACAATAATAACCGAGCCAAAACGTGTATTTTATGTCGTAAATGTCGGAATTATGCGTGGTTTGTGTTTTTGTTGTGATTTAGGACGAAATTGTGAAAAGCGGAGAAAACACGGGCATTCACGGGCTTTTATCGAAGAAAAAGTCGAAAGACGTAGTCAAGAAATCAAGAGTGCAAAAAGAACGGAAGTCCAAGACCAATTCTGAAGATTTATCGAAGACAAAGTCAAAAGACGGAAGTTTACTTAAAGCCGAAGAACTCAAGTCTAATTTATTGAAGAATTACAAGACGAGTTTAAAGAAATCCCGAGACTAAGTCATTAAAGTCAAAAGATTAAGAAGATTAAGGACTTAATGATGCAATTAAGGAAAGAAGAAAGAGGGGAGGAAGCTTCCTAAGCACCTCCCTAATCTCCTATAAATAGATCATTAGTGTTTTCATTTCATTTTGTTGGCTAATAGTGACAATTAGTTCTTCCACATTTATTTACTTGCACCTTTACTTTCTTTCACATTTAATTAATTGTCTTGCACCTTAAATACCTTTAATTTCAAGTAAGTTTCCTTTTAATAATTGTCAATCTTTACTTTTATTGTTTGATCTCCTATCTACCTTTCTTGTTTGATCTTAATCTTTAGGCTTTATGTTCATGTTTTATGTTTTTGATGCTTTATTGATTTACTTAAAGTGGGTTTTGATTATTGTGGTTATTATTGTTAGTGTTTTTGATTTGGTTTGCTTGATTATCATTAGTTGATCATTTGTGGTTAGTCTTGCTTAATCTTTTGGTTGATTTGATTAGTTTTTGTTTAGATTCGTATTCTTTTTGTATCCCTTGTTCTTCGCTTTTTGTTACTGTTTCCCAGGTATATTCCGAACCAAGGATTTGTTCCGAATCAGGGTGTGTTGTGATTGTTCCGAACCAAGATGAAATTCAAAGTGAAGAAATTGTTCCGGATCAAGGTCTTCATTCGGAAGATTCAAAGTTCCGAATCAAGAGGTGGTTCATTCGGAATATATTCCGAATCAAGGAGTTCATTCGGAACATCAAGTATTCCGAACCAAGGCAATATTCCGAATAAAGAGTTTATTCCGGATAAGTGACATATTCCGAGTAAAGAATTTATTCCGGATGAAGGGTTTTGGTAAATACTCCGAGTGAAGAAGAATCATTCCGAACGAAGGTGACATTCCGGATGAGTGATTATTCCGAACGAAGGATTATTCCGAATGAGCTGTTTTCAGGTTCTTTTTAGTTTCAGTTTTTAAGTTTTAATTTTCAAGCTTTACTTTTCCCGCCTTTTTACTTAGTCGCACTTTAAGATTACTTGCCTTAGATTTATTTTAGCCTTGCCTTAGTTTAAGTTTTAGTTGCGTTTTAAGTTTGCCTTAGATAGTTTTAAGTTTGCGTTATTTACTTTTAGTGCATTTTAATTTCTCGTCTTTCTTTAAATTCCCGTCATTTATTGCAAATTAGAGTTAGATTTAAATTACCACCCTTTACTTTAAAGTCTTGCACTTTTTAATTACTACAACGACACAACTATTTGTTTCCACCAAAGAACGACTAAGTCGCATAGTTAACCAGGATCAATTCGATTAGACTTGGAACAATGATATTTTCTTACTAGGTAAAAACCTTAGTATTAAATGGCGCTGCTGCCGGCTCTTTTCGTAAAGATTAATGGTTTTCTGTGAGAGACGCGTTGCTTTTTGGGATCCGTTCATTCGTGAGCGTTATTTTCTTACTTAAAAATTTCAAAGAAATCAAAAAAAAATTAAAAATTATTAAAAATCCATAAAAATTAAAAAATTTCAAAAATCCAAAAAGATTTTATTTTTATTGTGTATATATTCTCTTTGTGTTTGGTATTGTTTTCTTTTGCTTTTGTAGGTGTATGCGTATTAGATCTTCTAATTATCAAGAGCCCGAGACTCGAGAAGATTTAGTTATGGCAGGCGTGAACAACAACAATAATCCACCGCACCTCAACAATAACAACAACAATGTTCTTCCGCAACCCGATCTTCGGATAATGGAGGAGCTTTGTCAACCCACCATGTTTGGACGAGGAGGACCGATTGCGCCGATGAAAATCACAGCTCCGGAGTTTTTGTTGAAGCATCATATGATCCAGCAAGTGCAAACTAATCCATTCTGAGCAATGCCTGATGATGATGCCAACAAACACCTCGACAAATTCATTACTATCACCCAAAGCATGAAGTTGCCCGGTGCCACAATGGATGTCCTTCGCCTACAACTCTTCCCACATACTTTATCACACCACGCCGAGAAATGGTTTGATCGTCTCCCGAAGAATTCAATTCATACTTGGGGATGACATGACTCAACGCTTTTTGTCGCGCTACTTTACACCATCCATGGTCACGAGAACCCGATGAATCTCTCTTTGATGCTTGGGAAAGATATAATGTTTTGATCGATCGATGTCCAAACCACAACATGCTCCCTGTGACCTTAATTGATACTTTCTACAACGGTTTGACTTTTCGTGATCGTGATACGATTAATGCAGCCGCCGGTGGCACATTTATGAAAAGGAGACCCGGGGAGTGTAGAGAGCTTATTGAGAACATGACTACTCATCACAAAAACTGGGATTCCTCCGCTTCTTCAAGGAACAACCCGAGAGTCAATGTTTCTTCTACTTCAGCAAACCCCGACATGACCGAATTCACCCGCATGATGGCCGAAATGAATAAAAATATCTTGCTTCTCGCTACAAACCAACAACACATTAAAGCGGTAGCCAATCCTTGTGAAACATGCGGCGGTCCTCACTCATACACTGATTGTCCTTCTACTCAAGGAAATCCGGAAAATGTGTATGCGGCTTATGGTAAGTATTCATCAGAAAATTACCAAGCCCGACCTCAAGGGGATAGAAATTTGCTAAGTTACCGGTCAAACAACTACCTTTCACCCGGTTTTTCTCCTCAAAACCAAAACCCCAACAACAACTACACTAGAAGCAACCAAATCCCACCTAGAGCTTCTAATCCTTATCACCCACCCGCTCAACAAGCCCCACCCATCAATCAAGATGTTGAGGCATTAATGAGAACCCAAGGAGAGCAAATCAAGAATCTGCAGAGCCAAATTATCAATTTGAAAGGGGATATCACCAATCAAGGGAATGACATTAGATCCGAGCTTCGAGATAATATTCAATCCTCATCCAGCAATCAAACGAATGATTTGAAGAATATGCTGGCTAGTTTCTTGCCCACAACTCAACCCTCTACCTCGAGTTCTCTACCTTCAAACACCGTCACCAATCCACGAGCGAATGTGAGTGCTATTACTACCCATAGTGGAGTTACCAAAGTAGGACCACCTATCCCGCCCCAATCATCTACACCACCTCCACCACCATTTATCCCTACTACTCATACATCGAGTATTAGTACACCATTACCGTCTCCGCCTCGTCATGACGATGTACCCAAGAAGAAACCTTTAACATCTCAACCTTCACCTGCTACACCTCCACCACCCAACCCCAACATTCCTTACCCTTCGCGACACAACAAGGCCAAACTGCACACCAAGGATGACATTCAAGTGTCAAATTATTTGAAGATGATCTCTAAAATGAATTTCAACATTAGCCTTGTTGAAGCACTTGTCCATATGCCAAAATTTGTCAAAGCATTCAAGGAATTGCTTAACAAGAAGGAAAAGCTGGTTGAGCTCGCCAACACACGCTTAAATGAAAATTGCTCTGCAATTATTCTTAAAGAACTTCCGGAGAAACTTGGAGATCCCGGTCGTTTTGTGTTGCCTTGCATTTTTAACAAAACCGAAGAATTTATTGCCCTAGCCGATCTTGGGGCAAGAATAAATTTGATGCCTTTCAGCGTTTGGAAAAAGTTATCATTGCCTGACCTTACACCCACCAAAATGACTCTTGAGCTAGCCAATCGCACTCTCGCTTACCCCATGAGTATTGCCGAAGATGTTTTCATTAAAATTGGCACATTCACTTTCCGGTCGACTTTGTCGTTGTTGATTATGAAATGGACCCTCGTATTCCGTTAATACTTGGGCGCCCATTTTTGAGAACCGATAGAGCTTTAATTGATGTAGATAAATGTGAGCTCATTTTAAGGGTCGGGGATGATGCCCAAGTTTTTGAAATGGGGGATCTTACAAGCAAATCCTTTGGAAGAGAATCCGCGAATATGATTAATGTGCTTGATGATTTTTTCGAATACAACAATCCTCTATTCGAATCTTGCAATGATAATCCACTTTTTCAAGATGATGTGGATGATTCTCTCTCCAATTTGGAACCTTCACCCATATATGATTCTCCACCGATCTATGATGTTTATGATGATGATTCTAGCTTCGATAGAGATGATTATGATGAATTTACTTCCGAGTATCCCGACATGCCCACTTACGATGATTTTGATGAGGCTGATACTCTTTCGAGTGATTCTTCACATGATGAAGATCCTCCGCCATCACTTGATCCTACTTTGGATGCTTACTCATTTGAGGAAGACTTCTCTACTTTTCTTAATACATACTTCCTGAGAGTGATGCTCCTCCTTTAGACTTTGATAATTATGGTCTTGATCCTACTTTGTATTTGAAGAAAATTCTTTCAAAGGAGAAGCAACCGGACGACACCAACATCCGCAGCACGTATGATTTAACACCTCTTTGTCCACCTTCTGAGGACGAGGTTGTGCATTTTCTTTGCGGGTCATCTTCAAACTCTGCTGAGCCTGAATGCTATTTTCCTTTAAAGGAAAAGGTGTTCGACCCCGGTATCGACATTCTTCAGCCATCTCAGTATCCGTCTGATGAAATAAAAGGAAATATTTTTGGCACTACTGAAGATATGCTTGCACCACTTCACCATACTTGCTCCCACCGTGCTCCATCTTTGCTTAAGGAAACCTTGCCTACTCTTCTTTGGCTTGCCTTGTTCGCCTTAAGCTTGTGCTATTTAATGGACGAAAACTATGTCTTTGATCCCGGTGGATATGTTTCATGCTTCTTCCTATGCTAATCAAGGTCGAGTCAGGCTTACGACTCGGTGAACAAAAATCAAGCGCTTCTTGGGAGGCAACCCAAGTATTTATCTATCTTTCCTTATTTTCACCATAAGTGTAGGGGGGCCCGTGGTGTTTCGTGTTCTCTTTCTTATCATGTGCATGGATTAGAGCTTCTAAGACACACTCTTGATGACTTTTGACGACCCGTGATTCCGTGGTTTCCGTCTTCCCGGTTCTATCCTAAACTCTTTTCGATTCACTATTTTATATTTTCCAATATTAAAATAGGAATCTCGTTAGTTTTCTTTTCCTTAGCAAGATTTAAACAACGTGCACAATGTCCTAAGTGTAGGGGAGTTTACTCCCACATGCTTAAACATTGAGGACAATGTTTATATTAAGTGTAGGGGGGACTTCTATCGAAGTTAAGTGGCCTTTTCCTTGTATTTGTCCTCATTTTAACCGGAAAATCAATTTTTCGACATTTTTCAAAAATTTTGATCTATTTTGGCCTATTAGTTTTTCCCTTTGTATAGTTATTTCCTTTCCTTATTAGAATAAATTTTTAATAAAGTGGTTTTAATTTTCAAACGTTGTGAATCTTTTGACTCAACCCGAGTTTACTTATCTAAGTTTACTCTAGCTAGTATCCTTAACGTGTTTAAGTCAAGTTTTGCTAGGCTTTTATATAGGGAGCTATAAAACGCGAAAGTCTTAACTCTCACGGGTTAAGAACAAGAACTTTTCGCAAGTTCCTATAATTGATCCTAGAGAGTCGTTTATCAAGAGAACTTTAAAATGCGATATCTAAACTTGAAAAAGTCTAAGAGTTTGCAAGATCCTATAGGTGACTCGAAAACCCAAAACTTCGATTTAATAGGCTAAGCATCCACGAGTCTCATTCTTTGAGATTTTAAACTGTGGAGAACGAGAGATGATAGAGTCAATTATAAGTTTGGTGTTCTTTCGTGAATTTATGTGAGTTAATTATAAGCCTATTCTCCCATCGCTTGCTAATAAATTTATATGCAATAAATAAGGTTGTACGATTTGAAAAGTTACTTAGCTTCTAGCCAAAGATCGCTTAAAAGTTTCTCGGTATGAATAAGAGTTCATAGCCAATGCATAACTTATTGAAGCGGGATGCGAAGATTGGCGAGTCCAAAAAGGCCCTAACAAGGCAAGAGGGCTATATTTTGTTGCTAAAGATCCCAAGTGATGTGAAGAATCATTTATCAAAGATCAATATGAAGGATCGAGACACACGACGAAAAGCAAAAACTCCTTAAAAGTCATGGAGAAGTCTATCCGAAAAGACCCTAGCAAGGTATGAGGATAAATAGATTCAAGTCCAAAAAGGAGGCGGATTGTTGTATATCAAAGTCCAAAATAAAGATTTGAGAAAAATGAAGAAGTCGTGGTCCAAATATAAAGAATCTCTCAAAACTTCAAGTGAAGAAATTCCTATTATGAATAGAAGACCATTATTTCATGAACGTCTCTCAAGATTTGAAGTATGAAGTCGCTGCCAAATATCGGTCCGAGAAAGGTCTCAAATCGCGAAGCGAGTTATGCCAAGATATGAACATTTTGAGGTCCCGAGAAGCAGTTTTAAAAGATTTTGTCCTTTAGCTAAATATTGATTAAATCGTCCCACTTTATTTTCAGCCTTAATAAATATCGAAATAAGTCAACAATGCATCCTCGTGATCATTCAAGACAACAATAAAATATAAGAGATACACCTAGGAATAAGGGAGTCTAAGTAAATAATTGGCTCACATGAGTTCATGTTAGTTTGCTAACTTATAATAACAATGATCTCGATTTTAAGCTTGGTTTGGAGAAAGTGAAACTTGAGGATGATGATCATTCACAACATTTCCAAAACCCGAAGGTATGTTTTTGATTTCTTTACTTACTTTGAATGTTTATAACTTTCTATCTCTTTAATAAAGGCCAACGTGGATTGATTATGATGAAAAGTGTAAACATGCTTTGTAACTAATGCATTGCATGAGGACATTGCAATGGTCAAGTGTAGGGGATTTGATAGGTGTGTAAACACCCATCCTATTTACCACTTAACTACAATAATAACCGAGCCAAAACGTGAATTTTATGTCGTAAATGTCAGAATTATGCGTGGTTTGTGTTTTTGTTGTGATTTAGGACGGAATTGTGAGAAGGGGAGAAAACACGGGCATTCACGGGCTTTTATCGAAGAAAAAGACGAAAGACGAAGTCAAGAAATCAAGAGTGAAAAAAGAACGGAAGTCCAAGACCAATTCTGAAGATTTATCGAAGAAAAAGTCAAAAGACGGAAGTTTACTTAAAGCCGAAGAACTCAAGTCTAATTTATTGAAGAATTACAAGACGAGTTTAAAGAAATCACGAGACAAAGTCATTAAAGTCAAAAGATTAAGAAGATTAAGGACTTAATGATGCAATTAAGGAAAGAAGAAAGAGGGGAGGAAGCTTCCTAAGCACCTCCCTAATCTCCTATAAATATATCATTAGTGTTTTCATTTCATTTTGTTGGCTAATAGTGACAATTAGTTCTTCCACATTTATTTACTTGCACCTTTACTTTCTTGCACATTTAATTAATTGTCTCGCACCTTAAATACCTTTAATTTCAAGTAAGTTTCCTTTTAATTATTGTCAATCTTTACTTTTATTGTTTGATCTCCTATCTACCTTTCTTGTTTGATCTTAATCTTTATGCTTTATGTTCATGTTTTATGTTTTTCACGTTTTATTGATTTAATTAAAGTGGCTTTTGATTATTGTGGTTATTACTGTTAGTGTTTTTTTTATTTGGTTTGCTTGATTATCATTAGTTGATCATTTGTGGTTAGTCTTGCTTAATCTTTTGGTTGATTTGATTAGTTTTTGTTTATATTCGTATTCTTTTTGTATCCCTTGTTCTTCGCTTTCTGTTACTGTTTCCCAGGTATATTCCGAACCAATGATTTGTTCTGAATCAAGGTGTGTTGTGATTGTTCCGAACCAAGCTGAAATTCCAAGTGAAGAAATTGTTCCGGATCAAGGTCTTCATTCGGAAGATTCAATGTTCCGAATCAAGAGGTGGTTCATTCGGAATATATTCTGAATCAAGGAGTTCATTCGGAACATCAAGTATTCCGAACCAAGGCAATATTCCGAATAAAGAGTTTATTCTGGATAAGTGACATATTCCGAGTAAAGGATTTATTCCGGATGAAGGGTTTTGGTAAATATTCTGAGTGAAGAAGAATCATTCCGAACGAAGGTGACATTCCGGATGAGTGATTATTCCGAACGAAGGATTATTCCGAATGAGCTGTTTTCAGGTTCTTTTTAGTTTCAGTTTTTAAGTTTTAATTTTCAAGCTTTTCTTTTCCCGCCTTTTTACTTAGTCGCACTTTAAGATTACTTGTCTTAGATTTATTTTAGCCTTGCCTTAGTTTAAGTTTTAGTTGCGTTTTAAGTTTGCCTTAGATAGTTTTAAGTTTGCGTTATTTACTTTTAGTGCATTTTAATTTCTCGTCTTGCTTTAAATTCCCGTCATTTATTGCAAATTAGAGTTAGATTTAAATTACCGCCCTTTACATTAAAGTCTTGCACTTTTTAATTACTACAACGACACAACTATTTGTTTCCACCAAAGAACGACTGAGTCGCATAGTTAACCAGGATCAATTCGATTAGACTTGGAACAACGATATTTTCTTACTAGGTAAAAACCTTAGTATTAGCCCTCAAAAATCATTTTAGAATAATTAAACTTTTGCCCAGTAGAAATGCACACAATAGTACTAGCAATAGATCTATTGATCTCATTGTGTGCAGTACACTTGGGACTCAAACATTGTAAGAGGACATGTATTAGGTACTTCCAGGCTGGGGGAAACTCCTGTTTATGATATTTGTTTAAAGTTCCCTCATCAGGGAAAGGATAACCCAAAGCCCTTAGTCCTTGTTCTATTTCATGAATGGGGAGGGTGGTTATACCATCTGCATCATCAAGATGCAAAGCTTGGCGAACCAAAGCTTCAGTAACCACCCATGTGCGCCCATGAACAATAGATGATAATGTAGTCACATAATTATCTGTTGAGGAACTGACAATGTTCCAAAACTGTTTAATATGTGTGTCAGGGATGAGAGGAGCATGAGAAAGAGCATACCTAATTGGGGATGCATTCAAATACGCCACCATCATGTTATGTTGACTCTTGAATCCCAATTCCAAATTACTTGGTTTAAATTTTGGTGCCATTGTTGAAAGCTGTTTGAATGATTGATAAAGATGAAGAATAGGAGAAATATTGTTAGACAAGAATGATAGGTACCCTGTTTAAAAATAGGATCCGAATATATAGGAGAGAAATATGCATGTGATTGGTCAAAAATTAGGCAACTATTTTCAAAAATACAATCATGAAAATATTGAAAAGAAATAAGTTTATCTCATGCATTAAATGAAAGTTATCTGCTCCCAAAATTACGGCCCAAAAATTTGTCAAAAAGTAACAACTGGGTAGGTCCCATTGAGTGTCAACGGTCAAAAATAACCCATCAACGTCCAACGGCTATATTCTTGTCAACGTTTGCCAAAGCCATGTCAGCGTCTAAATTGGTCACAACAACGCTTGGAAAAATACTTGTCAGCGTCCAAAAATAAAAGTTTATAAAAATGAAAAATGACCTTAACAAAGTAATTTATCCTAGAGAAGATAACCTATAAGTTGATAAGTATTATAGGGCGGAAAGCACTGTCCAGTTATGCACACTTGCTTATGCAAGATAGATATAACAGTCCTCTAGTGTCCCTTGCTAACCAAAACTCTTAACAACTAAGTTATCTCATAAAATTCTTTGTTACTCCCAGGTAAAACGTATGATAAAATCATTCCCAAGTCTCCCAACATACCACAACCAATTCTAGGCCAAAAATGTCTTGGCAGCATGCATAGTATATCAACTTTGCATGCTATAGTGCCTCATGATTTAGTAAAACTAACTCATACTCACCTGTGGACACAATCTAGAATTGTGATAAGAGTATCATAAGGATACCCAAAAGTTCTAAAGGTTCCTAAAACCTCCCCTTAAACTGTGATACATATGTTGCCAAAAATATGCATGAACCTAAAAATTTATGTCAAGATAGGAATAGAAAATTCCAACCATCATCCATAAATAAAAACATGCTCAAATGATTCTCCAAGGATCCATAAGCAACTCTGTTTCCAATGGTATAATGCTAACACCACCTGCACATTTAGATTGAAAACCACAAAACTAACATTGTTGCTGACAACGCCCCGATAACACTTGTCAGCGTTAAGGAAACATTTATCAGCGTTAGACAAATATATTGCTGACAACGTCACAATAACACTTATCAGCGTTAAAGAAACCTTTGTCAGTGTTAGAAAAATATAGTGGAAAATCTAGATCTTCAAAAAGACCAATAACAATGCATTATCCTGTACATACTTATACAAAAAGACCCCAAAACACATATTATGTGAGATTGATCATTCTAATACTTGTTACCAAGTATTGATACCTTCCAGCATCAAAAGGTTTAGTTAGTAAATCATACACATTTTCTTCTGTGTCAACCCTATCTGGTTGTATTAAACCCTTTTCAAAACAATCCCTTATAAAATGGTGTCTTATTTCTATGTGTTTAGTTTTAGAATGATGTACAGGATTCTTAATAATGCATAAAATGCTGTTATTGTCAACAAATATCTTGGTATGCATAAAATTATACCCAAAATCCAACAGTTGGTTCTGAATCCATAAGACTTGTCCACAACAAGCAGCTGCAGCAACGTACTCTGCTTCAGTTGTAGAATTGGCCACCACTGTTTGTTTCTTACATTGCCAAGATATCAACCTGCTCCCAAGAAACTGACATCCACTAGTTGTGGATTTCCCAATCAAACTTATCACCTCCATAGTCACTGTCTGAATATACAATAAGCTCTAATGGTGAATCCTTTGGGTACCACAAGCCAAGACTGGGATAACATCTTAGGTACCTAAAGATTCTCTTAACAGCATAAAGGTGACTTTCTTTGGGAGTCACTTGATGGCGTGCACAAGCACACACAGCAAACATGATGTCAGGTCTGGAGGCTGTGAGATACATCAATGAACCAATCATTGATCTATAGTGCCTGACATCCACATCTTTTCCATCTCCAAATTTTCCCCAAGGGTGTTCTCTATCCATAGGAGTAGTAGCCCTCTTTTCATGTGGAGAAAAGCCAAACTTCTTCAAGATCTCTGCAACATACTTATCCTGAGAGATGAAGATACCATCTTCTTTCTGCTGAACTTGTAACCCTAGAAAGAAGTTCATCTCCCCCATTGCACTCATCTTGAATTTATCTATCATAAGCTTGGAAAAGTCCTCACTCATCTTTGGATTTGTAGATCCAAAAATGATATCATCAACATAAACCTGAACAAGCAAAACATCCTTACCAGCCTTCTTGGTAAATAATGTCTGGTCTATGGTGCCTCTCTTGAATCCATTTTCCACTAAATAAGTGGATAATGTGCCATACCATGCTCTTAGGGCTTGATGAAGTCCATACATAGCCTTCTTGACTCTATACACCTTGTCTGGATTCTCTGGATCTTCAAAACCAGGAGGCTGAATCACATACAACTCCTCAATAATTGTTCCATAGAGGAAGGCACTCTTCACATCCATTTGATAGACAGTGAAGCCCATGCAGGAAGCATAGGCTAGAAATATTCTTATGGCTTCAATCCTTGCAACTGGTGCAAAGACCTCTTCATAGTCTATCCCTTCCTCTTGTGTATATCCCTGAGCCACTAAACGTGCCTTGTTTCTGACTACAATGCCTCTTTCATCTCTCTTGTTCCTTAGAACCCATCTTGTCTGTAACACCCCCAAATTTATACAACTCAATACAGCAAAAGACTCGTTGGTGTTACGGGATAGCACATTACTCACATCATAGACAACGCATAAAAATCGCGTCGTTTAATAATAAAGCATTCCATTCATAAATATCAAAGTTACATCGGTCCCAAGTCATATTATTTTATACAAAGTTTTACAAAGTATTTGAATGGAAAATATTGTTTAAGTGCGGGCCATGAATTCTTGTTGTCTTCCCGAGAATTACCTTCAAGTACCTGAGATAAAACATGTTAAAAGAAAAGGTCAGCGATAACGCCGAGTGAATTCATAAAGTTTAATAAAATCCATCAGTATAATATCAGTATAAGATTATTACTGAAAATCATTTTGTACAGATCATTTTAATAGGCCATAAAATAGCCAAAGTCATTTTATACAAATCCTTATCGAAAATCATAATATAGCCATTTGCCTTAAAAATCATTATACGAATCATTGTCGTTAAAAACACCATACAATACGTTTTGCAACGTTGTATAGATTAAATAAAAACCGTTATATGAATATGGTTATAAAAAGCCTTAAAAATCATTATACGAGCCAATGTCGTAAACACGTCATACAATACGTCTTACGACGTTGTATGAAAATAAACACCGTTATATGAATATGGTTATGAAAACCAAAACACAAGCATAATATCAATAGTATGACCATGTATTGCTAGTCAGGCAATACTTCGTAATTCGGAGCGTCTATTAGTATTTCGTTAATTTTGGATTATTATAAGCCGCATGACATTGTTACCTTACTAAACCAACAACGGGTAGCTAACCCGATACCAAATTTTACCCATATAAAGTAGCGTGTCGTCACAAAGGTCACGCTATGGAAATCTTCTCATACATAAATTCGCTTACCAATCAATGTGGCACGACGGGGATCAACCGTCAAGGCGCGAACTGGGGTGATCGTCCCCAAATAGTACTATTAAATGCATAAGCGTCTACCAAATCCCGGTAGTTCACAATTCATGCTAATGGGACTTTTAATGACATAAACTAACTTTAATAATCCATTTAATTTAATCTATCGAGTCCTTTAATCATTTATCGGGTCATACAATCGGGTCATTCAATCATTCGGGTCCAAATCAATAAACAAACAATCGGGACAAATGGTGTCCTATTTTATAAAAACTAACATGTTATCTCCCTCGCGGGTTTATAAAACATTTCATAAAAACATTTAAAAGAGTGCGAGGCTATGAACTCACGTTGATGTGGGAAGGCGGGTTATCGGCAATTCGGACGTACGGTACGTGCTTCAATCACGGAAACCTAGACAAATAATATTCGTCTTAGACTCATGTCCAATGACTTTATAAAAATAACAATTATGTATACATATGATGATTTTATATATATGATGATCAAGTGGGTTTACATATTCTCATTTACTCATTTTTGTGTTATGTGTCGATAACTTTTATACTAGTTTTCTAGTTTTACCTATTTACACGTTTTAAGTCCAATAAACTTATTATAAGTTCTTTAACTTGTTTTAATCCCTTTTATACCTATATTATCAGTATGTATACTTTCCATGTTGGGCCCAAATGGGTTAAGCCCAATAAGTTCTTTTTACAAGTTTTTATCTTATTTAGTCCAATTATTAGTCCAATATACTTAATTAGCTCGCAAATGTCCGTATTTCTTATAGTTCGGGTTTTATCGGTTTTTACTTGTATTAGATACTTATATATCAGTATATGACTTTTATAAACTTTACATTAGACGGGTTTGGTCGTCTAAGTTTTATTTGGCGAAAAACGTTAATTTTACGGCGATAGCCGAAAAAGTCGTAAAAATCAAGTTTATAGTTTTTATTACTTATAAATATTATTTCACCACCATTTATATAATTTACCCATTTAATTAACCTTTTATATATTTATATAAATAAGTTTTATAAGTTAGTGGGTTTTTATTTTTACATTTTACACATTAAAATGTGAGTGCTTATATAATAATAATAAACATTAATTCCAAAAATCTGATTTTTATCTTCATGTTTACCATTTTTACCATATCTAGAGTTCTATAATGAATTAGAAGCTCATTTTTGGGTGACATGTTCTTCATATTATGTTCTATATTTAACTTAGTTATAGCTACTGCCCATTTTAAGTTTATCATGCCTTAACAGTCCTTACAAAACTGCTTATTCAGATTAGACCACCTAACTTGTTTTGATCATATCTCACTCATTATTTTGATTCCATTGCATGGCCAACTCTCACATGTGTACAAGACCCATAGCTTACTGTAAATCCATTCTACTTCATTATTTTATCAGTTCATAACATGTTTCTTTACTGTTTTATACAGCCATGTAAATTAAGCAAGATTTTAGCCTTGTTTCTTATAGTCTTTCATCTTTTTAAGCATGTTTATCAACAACAAATCCCCACATAACATTTTTATCATCATATAATCATCATATACATATACAATAGGAAATAAAATACATGTTTACATAATCAAAATAACAAGAAGATGAGGAGGACAATCTTTATACCACCATGATGATGTAGGTTGTGATCAAAACATGGATTTTGATGGTGAAACTTGTGATGCACCAAGACCATCTTCATGACCACCAATCTTTAAAAACTCCTTGTGGAAAATCAGCCCCAAGACACCAAGAAAACTCCTCCATGGATGTTATAATCACCACCATTCAAGAGAGCTTCAAGAGGGCTTCAACATATGTAGAAATAACATAGGATTTCATGGTTGATTTTTGATCAAAATAGTGTTTGATGGTGGAGTAGGGACGGCATAGATAGAGAGAGATGAGAGGATTGTGTGTTTTGCATGAGTGGATAAATGAGGCTAGTTGTTTGTTGCAAGTGGTTTTGTGTGTAGTAGCTTACACATTAAGCTAAGGACATGTGTAAACATTAAGCTACCAATTTGACACCTAAAGTGGTGTGGTGGCAATGCTTAAACCGTCCCATATTGGGGGTGGGGCAAAACTTGTTTTGTCTCATCCCCAATTATTTACGGGTACTCCTTGATTCTAGTTTCCTCGATTTACATGCCCTCGGGTCGTTTTACGAAAAACGTTTTTATAAATTATGAATCGACGACACAAAACGAATCTAATAAAAATTGTCTCATCAAAAACGGAGTTCGAAAACGTAAATACGTAATCCTAAGGTTTCCGGTTTAGTCGTAAAGGACGTTAAAATAAAATCGTAAGTCCTAATCTCTTCTCGTAAATTTGTGAGTTTATGAACCAACACAAATTTAAAACTCAAAAATAATATTCACGGATAAATTTATTTTCTGAAATGTCGGACTGTCATCAAAGACGGTGTATGTAAACGTAAGCACGTAACGTTGAATCCTCCGTTTTAGACGTAGTCGATGCTACTTCAAGACGTAAATCCAAATTTCTTCCCAAAAATAAGTGAGTTCATATTGTAAATTGTTTTTAAATAATATTCGAGAATAAAATATCAACCATAAATTGACGGATTGTCACAGCATTTACCCCTATACAGGATCTTTGTCCTCAAAGATCATCTTACCTTACTACTCGCTTCTTATAGAGTTAAAGCCATGTGGGTATTTCCTCCACATTCGGTCTTTTCTCACAAGTGTAATCCATTATAATACGCGAGTTTCATTAAACATAACTACGGGAATAAGATCTGGCTAAATGTTGACTTACTTTCTCTATCCATGATGTTCACGGGTTTCTGATGAATGCAACTTTTCGCCGATCTAAGCTTTACTAAGAACAATCAGATTTTCACTTGATAGATATTCCATCAAGTTCCATTTACGAAACATAATTCACGCAGTTCTTGAAGTCCTAGGGTAGATCCCGCTTATATGCCTTTCAATCCCAACTTTTACATCATCTCAATGTTCCCATACAACGGGGACTTATATCCCATGATTTGTCAGATCATGAATTCATTTTTCCAAGTTTAAAAATTTTGGCATAACTTCGCTACCCATTTGGCACTTCAAGATCTACATTTCATATTCACATAACCTCCTGTCCACTATCAGCAGTTAATAATCAAATCCTAATTTCAACAATCATTTCAGGTCTCGTGGGTCGGGTATTTTGTAAGGTTAGGTTCGCCATCATAGGAAACCTTAACCTAAAAGACATGTCCAACTCACTATGGGTGTATGTCGGATGTCTTCATCTCAACTCCTGCTTACAGATGCTCTAATGTTTAGATCCTAACAAGATTCGATCTCGATCCTAATACGATGATTATCAATGATAATCCTTTCAAAGGAAAACGATTATGCGGTCTATTACCCAAGGTCAATCATTCAAACATAGAACAGCGCTTATATTACTTTGTATCGTTACTTTACCTCGTCCCTTCGATTCGGGTGGTACATAGTACTCTCATCAAGGTTCGTTCTCAATTATTTCTGAGCAAATCTCTAGAAATTCGATGCGAAGCGAGGATCTTGATAAAGATGTTCGATACAGGCACACTATGTTTACATAACTCTTTTGCATTTATCATTAACGGGAATGATATTAGCAGATTTGGTCAGTCTGTCGATGATGACCCAAATCGAATCAAATTCAGATGATGACCTTTGCAATAGCTAGACGTTTACTAATGTACGAGGCGATGTCTGCCTTCATAGTTGTCATTAGTACAACTTCTCCAGACAAAGATACTTTTAGTCATAAATGACATAAATAGAATACTTATACTTACAAATTCCTACATAACTATATCTCACAATCTCCATATTTAGGCAACCACAAGTGGCCTTTAAAACATTCAGCGCTATCGGCTTCTCAATTTTTAATGGTTCATATTAGCCGCGGACCACTTTTATTATCTATATTATCTCTTTTTACAATCATCGGCTATTTTTATATTGTTCGGCACTTTATTTTACACGTTCATTATTAAGAAATATATCCTAATTGGTTCTTTATCCTTTTTATACATAATGTGTCGGTATCTATATTCACTTCTCATGATGATATAATTATCATGTCCACAATTCACTCAGATATTCTTTCTATATTATGCGTCAGTAATTACGTTCACCTTCCTGATGAAATAAATATCATAACCGTATTTATTCAAAATTTCTTTCTTCATATTTTCTAAGTTTTGGTTTCGTCTCATCTATCATTTTTATCCGTTTTACTCAATCCGTCGTCTAAAGCATCGATAATTATCATAATTAATTAAATAATTATTAGTTAATTTTTATGAAGCGTAAAAGTTTTAAATTTCTTAGTTCGACCAATTATATAAAATGTTCAAAATAAATTTGAATTTAATTAACAAGATTTTTGTTGATTTATCTAAAATATTTAGCAAGATCCGTAAATGTTCGAAAAACCTTTGTTTATACTTTGGTCAAAATTTCCTTAGTTTGAAAAGCGTAAATTATCGTTTTAAGTTTTCAGGTTATGGTATAAATGGTTTTACTCAATCCTCCTTAAGTTGTCTTAAGGTATGCAAAAACATTTACCCCTAAACAGAAGTTTAGTTAAATGTTTTGGTTATAAGGGAATAATCCCTCAAAAGTTCTTTGTTAAAACATTTGTCAAAACACACTTGCACTTTCTTTTTGGTAAAGCCAAAGTCTTAAAAGGGCTCTTAATTTTTGAAGAGTATATATGCATACATCTTACCATTTCTAATCCAACGGTCATTTTATGTAAAGGATTAAGTTTTTAATCCCTAAGCGTTAATGGTTCTAATCTTTGAAAAGTCAATATAGCTTCCATTATTTATTAATCACACGGTTAAATCATATAAAGGATTAAGTCCTTAATCACATGTTAAATATTTAAGGTATAGGTTTTCATTGTTTAGCCAATTCAGGGCAATTTATAACTAATTATTAACTCATTATTATTCTTATATACAAACAATTGGTCCTTAATGATCTCAAGCATGAATTTATCAATTTACAGCCTACACACGTGATTCACCAAATTTATGAATGCTACATGTGCATTGGTCAATCCAAATGACATCACGTGAAACTCATAATGTTCATTACAAGTACCGGATGTAGTGATTGGAATACATAATCTTCTTCGCGGACGCGGAGTTGATAATAACCATGTCGTGGATCAAATCTTTAAAACATACGCTAGAACCTTGTAAATGATCGAACAAATCTTCCATTTCGAGTTATGGATATCGTTTTCGATTGTCAATTTACTTAGTTCATAGTAATCTATAAATATAAGGAAAGATAATACCATAGCTCCTCATGATGACAGGCTTGGTATAATAAAATCTTTCTCCGACAACTCTCAGTTGTACGGTAATTCCTTTAATTTAGATGGTGCTGACGTACAGTGCACAAGCCATAGGTGCAGCACCGGGAATATAATCGATACCAATTTCAACTTGCCTTAATGGCGAAAGTCTAGGTAATTTACCAACAAATACTTACTAAAGCTTCAGATAACATTATCATCTTTTAATACATTTATTTTAAGTTCTTTCTAGATTATAATATCTATGACTAATTCACAACCATTTAGGGTATAATTTCAAGTCAAAATGCGGGATATGGTCATCCATCAAGAATTATTTAGATCACTTTTGATAATCATCATCTTATCTTTTAGGGAATTCTACTCGAGTTCCCATCAATTAAGACAATGTCGTCATGTCATAATCAATCAATCCATTTTACTGGCACTATCAACTTCTCAGTTTCATTGTCGTTGATAAGATGTGAACTTCTCAAAAGAATAATAATAACTCATAATCCTTCATAAATTCAAGGATATATGGAGACATAACTACTATTAAAAGAGTAAGGTCAACGCATAATCTATGCGAGAGAATTTCAAATCAGATACGGACGAAAACATTTAACGAATATGAATATATCCCATGTTTTCATAATTTGAGTACGCATTCGAAAGCTCCTCGGATCGTTACCCAGGTCATTCAAATGAAATCAAGTCAAAAGAAATGATAGGAACGTCGATACATCCAGTCGGGTATCAACACTCGGTAATCAAATACTTTTCCTAAGAATCTCACTACGGGAGAATTTGTCCAGAAAGAATTGTCAATTGTCAAGTAAGACAATTTCCACAGATGAGTAAATTCGACTCAGAAGAATAGAGGCTACAGGCACATATGTAGGTGTCCCTAACACTATGTCCCTATTTTTCACTTCTTGCAGATCTCATAAAATTTAATCTTTCACAATCTTCAAAGAATATTTAGTGTTTATTAATTAGTTTTATGGTGACTACTAATCAGTCTTGCATAGTCCATTCCAAATTGTATGTAGGCGCGCAACTATATATAATTTCAAGATTAACGATGCAATACTCAGTTCGTCAAAATTTTATCATCATGTTTATAATAAAAACATTTTCATGCTTAACTCTTAGATAAGAATCAAGAATAAATTTACTAAGATTTTCCTTGTTATGAAAACAATTAAGTTTTCCAAGATATTTCATAATCAACTTTATTTCGATGACGATTATTTATAAGTCTCACTTTAAATAATTCATATGGTAATGAAAATCAAATTTTCCTCAAGGAATATTGTTTTAACTTATAAATACAATGAGTGATCTGCAAAGGAGTGATGAAGAGTTGTTCACCGAGAACTAACTATAATATGATAAGAAATGAGCTTAGCCAATTAATCATGAGGTTCATGACCTCGATGGCACTCACGAAGGATGATTCACAACGTAACTCAAATCAAGATGAGTACTTGTTCAATGGTTGCATCACTAATGCAAACATTAGGAAGAAGCAAGAAAAGATAGATAGCATCGATACATGTAGAATTTAGCAATCAGAGGTAGTCTTTTCATTAATCACAAACAAGTCAAAATTGTACCGTAACACATTACGCGTCACTATGTCATACAATTCTCAGAACTCATCCTACCAACTGATATCTCAGTTAAGTTAGGGATTTTTAAAAGATACCACAATGAATACTAATCTACAAGAGTCATTAGGTGTCCCACTTGTCCCGGAAGATCCATCGGTCCCAATTCAGAAGAAGATTTCTTCAATTTATTTCTTGGACACTGGGCATCCTCGTTAGTGGACAATGGCTTAGGAACAACCCTTAACACGAATCAACAATCAATTAAATCCTTATAATTCAATCACAGGACTTAACGACTTCCTCTTAACAATTTATTATTCCACACATGTTAAATTTTACTTTTATTAAAGTTTCAACCAATTTATACTCAATTCGATATCCTACCACATTTTCCAATACTTTCAACCTTTATTCATAAACCTTAATAGGGCAATAAAAGCTCGATATGATCAACCCTTAATTTCCAATCCTATAGCTCTTACAACAAAAATTATCAAATAAGTCACTAGTATGAAATGACTCGATCATTCAATTAGACTTTTCAGAAAGGTATTAGTGGCATGAGGCTTTTGGGTAATGGTTCCAATTACAGCCTCAAGTGCAACATTCGCCCTTTCGATTCTCAAATTTAAGAATTGGGTGACAACGAATCAGATGACATCTTTCTAGGTGGTAATGTTTTGTCAAACTCCACTCTATAAGAAAAGATCGTCATAACATCGATATCAGATTTAATCTCGCCAATTCTTTTTCAATATCACAATCAACTAATATCTACATTTCTACGAATATCAACCATTTGTTGGGATCATAAATATCCACAACTTGGTTTAGATCTAGGATAGCTAGAACTCCTACGAGAATAGCTTCGATTAATTTACTAGGGGAGTTAGGATTACTTGTGACAATCTACGTTGTATAAATACCTCGTACAAAAATCAAAATAATCATCAAACAATCATGTAATAAAATTACATCATATATATAATCCAAGTTATATATATATTAAAATAACACTTCTCAGTCTGGCCTTGTTGGTAACTCGGGAATTCTTCGGCACCGTTATAGTCAAAAGATTTTTAGGCATTTTTAGAAAAATGTTTATAGTTAAAAGATTTTGAAACGTTTTATTCAAAACCTAAATTTTAAAAATCTTTCGTTCTCTATAACGAGAGCTCTGGTACCAAACTGTAACACCCCCAAATTTATACAACTCAATACAGCGGAAGACTCGTTGGTGTTACGGGATAGCACATTACTCACATCATAGACAACGCATAAAAATCGCATCGTTTAATAATAAAGCATTCCATTCATAAATATCAAAGTTACATCGGTCCCAAGTCATATTATTTCATACAAAGTTTTACAAAGTATTTGAATGGAAAATATTGTTTAAGTGCGGGCCATGAATTCTTGTTGTCTTCCCGAGAATTACCTTCAAGTACCTGAGATAAAACATGTTAAAAGAAAAGGTTAGCGATAACGCCGAGTGAATTCATAGAGTTTAATAAAATCCATCAATATAATATCAGTATAAGATTATTACTGAAAATCATTTTGTACAGATCATTTTAATAGGCCATAAAATAGCCAAAGTCATTTTATACAAATCCTTATCGAAAATCATAATATAGGCATTTGCCTTAAAAATCATTATACGAATCATTGTCGTTAAAAACACCATACAATACGTTTTGCAACGTTGTATAGATTAAATAAAAACCGTTATATGAATATGGTTATAAAAAGCCTTAAAAATCATTATACGAGCCAATGTCGTAAAAACGTCATACAATACGTCTTACGACGTTGTATGAAAATAAACACCGTTATATGAATATGGTTATGAAAACCAAAACACAAGCATAATATCAATAGTATGACCCTGTATTGCTAGTCAGGCAATACTTCGTAATTCGGAGCGTCTATTAGTATTTCGTTAATTTTGGATTATTATAAGCCGCATGACATTGTTACCTTACTAAACCAACAACGGGTAGCTAACCCGATACCAAATTTTTCCCATCTAAAGTAGCGTGTCGTCACAAAGGTCACGCTATGGAAATCTTCTCATACATAAATTCGCTTACCAATCAATGTGGCACGACAGGGATCAACCGTCAAGGCGCGAACTGGGGTGATCGTCCCCAAATAGTACTATTAAATGCATAAGCGTCTACCAAATTCCGGTAGTTCACAATTCATGCTAATGGGACTTTTAGTGACATAAACTAACTTCAATAATCCATTTAATTTCATCTATCGAGTCCTTTAATCATTTATCGGGTCATACAATCGGGTCATTCAATCATTCGGGTCCAAATCAATAAACAAACAATCGGGACAAATGGTGTCCTATTTTATAAAAACTAACATGTTATCTCCCTCGCGGGTTTATAAAACATTTCATAAAAACATTTAAAAGAGTGCGAGGCTATGAACTCACGTTGATGTGGGAAGGCGGGTTATCGGCAATTCGGACGTACGGTACGTGCTTCAATCACGGAAACCTAGACAAATAATATTCGTCTTAGACTCATGTCCAATGACTTTATAAAAATAACAATTATGTATACATATGATGATTTTATATATATGATGATCAAGTGGGTTTACATATTCTCATTTATTCATTTTTGTGTTATGTGTCGATAACTTTTATACTAGTTTTCTAGTTTTACCTATTTACACGTTTTAAGTCCAATAAACTTATTATAAGTTCCTTAACTTGTTTTAATCCCTTTTATACCTATATTATCAGTATGTATACTTTCCATGTTGGACCCAAATGGGTTAAGCCCAATAAGTTCTTTTTACAAGTTTTTATCTTATTTAGTCCAATTATTAGTCCAATATGCTTAATTAGCTCGCAAATGTCCGTATTTCTTATAGTTCGGGTTTTATCGGTTTTTACTTGTATTAGATACTTATATATCAGTATATTACTTTTATAAACTTTACATTAGAAGGGTTTGGTCGTCTAAGTTTTATTTGGCGAAAAACGTTAATTTTACGGCGATAGCCGAAAAAGTCGTAAAAATCAAGTTTATAGTTTTTATTACTTATAAATATTATTTCACCACCATTTATATAATTTACCCATTTAATTAACCTTTTATATATTTATATAAATAAGTTTTATAAGTTAGTGGGTTTTTATTTTTACATTTTATACATTAAAATGTGAGTGCTTATATAATAATAATAAACATTAATTCCAAAAATCTGATTTTTATCTTCATGTTTACCATTTTTACCATATCTAGAGTTCTATAATGAATTAGAAGCTCATTTTTGGGTGACATGTTCTTCATATTATTTGTTATATTTAACTTAGTTATAGCTACTGCCCATTTTAAGTTTATCATGCCTTAACAGTCCTTACAAAACTGCTTATTCAGATTAGACCACCTAACTTGTTTTGATCATATCTCACTTATTATTTTGATTCCATTGCATGGCCAACTCTCACATGTGTAAAAGACCCATAGCTTACTGTAAATCCATTCTACTTCATCATTTTATCAGTTCATAACATGTTTCTTTACTGTTTTATACAACCATGTAAATTAAGCAAAATTTTAGCCTTGTTTCTTATAGTCTTTCATCTTTTTAAGCATGTTTATCAACAACAAATCCCCACATAACATTTTTATCATCATATAATCATCATATACATATACAATAAGAAATAAAATACATGTTTACATAATCAAAATAACAAGAAGATGAGGAGGACAATCTTTATACCACCATGATGATGTAGGTTGTGATCAAAACATGGATTTTGATGGTGAAACTTGTGATGCACCAAGACCATCTTCATGACCACCAATCTTCATAAACTCCTTGTGGAAAATCAGCCCCAAGACACCAAGAAAACTCCTCCATGGATGTTATAATCATCACCATTAAAGAGAGCTTCAAGAGGGCTTCAACATATGTAGAAATAACATAGGATTTCATGGTTGATTTTTTATCAAAATGGTGTTTGATGGTGGAGTAGGGACAACATAGATAGAGAGAGATGAGAGGATTGTGTGTTTTGCATGAGTGGATAAATGAGGCTAGTTGTTTGTTGCAAGTGGTTTTGTGTGTAGTAGCTTACACATTAAGCTAAGGACATGTGTAAACATTTAGCTACCAATTTGACACCTAAAGTGGTGTGGTGGCAATGCTTAAACCGTCCCATATTGGGGGTGGGGCAAAACTTGTTTTGTCTCATCCCCAATTATTTACGGGTACTCCTTGATTCTAGTTTCCTCGATTTACGTGCCCTCGGGTCGTTTTACGAAAAACGTTTTTATAAATTATGAATCGACGACACAAAACGAATCTAATAAAAATTGTCTCATCAAAAACGGAGTTCGAACACGTAAATACGTAATCCTAAGGTTTCCGGTTTAGTCGTAAAGGACGTTAAAATAAAATCGTAAGTCCTAATCTCTTCTCGTAAATTTGTGATTTTATGAACCAACACAAATTTAAAACTCCAAAATAATATTCACGAATAAATTTATTTTCTGAAATGTCGGACCGTCATCAAAGACGGTGTATGTAAACGTAAGCACGTAACGTTGAATCCTCCGGTTTAGACGTAGTCGATGCTACTTCAAGACGTAAATCCAAATTTCTTCCCAAAAATAAGTGAGCTCATATTGTAAATTGTTTTTAAATAATATTCGAGAATAAAATATCAACCATAAATTGACGGATTGTCACATTGACCCTATAGGTCTGACATATCTGGGACAATCAACCAGCTCCCAAACATCCTGAATTGCAAATTGGTGAAGCTCATCCTGCATTGCTTCCACCCAACTTGGTTCTTTGAGAGCATCAAAGATCTTCTTGGGTTCCTATTGTGACAGAAAATAGGCAAACAAGCATGATTGAACAAAAGGGGTATCAACCTTCTTGTGTATATTGGCAATGAATCCACAAAGATTCTGATGAGATCTTCTAGTCTGAACAGGAGTCATAACATCCCCAATAATCTGTAATGGGGGGTGATTCTTCATAGTAGAAGTGAGAACTCCTCCTTTAAAAAGTCTGGTGTCTTCAATCTCATTATCCAAGTTGCCAATATCTTCTTCAGACTCTCTTTCATCAATAGTAGGATGAACCTCTTCATATAAATTGGAAGGTTCACCTTGTTCAAAATTAGAAGAGAAAAGATGCTCAAAAGTGTTGTCAACGCCTGAACCTTGGTTGTCAGCGTTTGGGTTATCAACGCTTGAAATGGTGTTGTCAACGTTTGAGCCATCAACGTCTGAATTTGTCCTGTCATCGCTAGATTTGCCTTTGTCAGCGCCTGAAGGACCATGCATGTTGTTAACTGGTGGTACTTGGGGACCACCATTATCCTTTCCAGCAGCAGCAAAAGCATCTGTCCATATGGGAATTGTAACATACTCTTGTATGGGAGATGACTTGTCTGCTTGTGATCCAACCTCTTCATGAACCTGTTTACCTGAAACATCAACAACTTGTTCTTCAACAACATTTGAAGTTACCTTCACAATGTCTGGATTAGTGACAGGCATATAATTTAAAGTCTTAGATAGAGGTTCCAAGTCAAACAACCAATTTGGACCACTTTCAGGATCACTAGGTTTACTCTCTAAAAACCTAACATGTACTCTTTCAAGTATACGTTTTTCCTTTTTAAGGTAAAACCTATATCCCTTGCTCTGCACTGAATAACCCATGAAGTAAATTTCATCACCTTTTGCACTAAATTTACCTAAGGCATCACTAGTATCAAGAACAACGACATGACAACCAAAAGGTTTAAGAAAACCAATATTAGGTTTCCTTCCCCAAAGTAACTCATAAGGTGTTTTGTTCTGTATCTTGTTTACTAATGCTCTATTCTGAACATAGCATGTTGTATTCACAGCCTCAGCCCAAAAAGCTGTGGGAAAATGAGCATCAGCCAACATAGTTCTGGCTGCTTCAATTAGGGTTCTATTCTTCCTCTCAGCAACCCCATTTTGCTGTGGGGTTCTGGCAACAATAAACTGCCTAGTAATCCCTTTCTTGGCACAAAAATCATCTAAAAGCTTATTTCTAAACTCACCACCATTGTCACTTCTAAGCATTTTAACTTCATTACCAGTTTTCTTCTCTATCTGAGTAATAAAATCAATTAAAGTGTCAGCAGTGTCACTTTTCATAGCTAAAAAGAAAGTCCAAGTAAACCTAGAAAAGTCATCAGTTATGACAAAGCAGTATGATTTTCCATTCAAACTCTCTATATTAGTTGGACCAAATAGGTCCATATGCAGCAAGTGAAGTGGTTTAGAACTAGAGTGCACCTGTTTAGACTTAAATGAGACCTTGTGCTGCTTGCCTTTAAGACATGCAACACAAGAGTGGTCATTGTGGAAAGCCTTTTCAGGCAAACCATCAACCAAACCAAGTCTCACAAGCCTGTTTATATTCTTAAAGTTTATGTGCCCTAGTCTCCTGTGCCATAGATTACTCTCATCTACTGAAGCTTTAGCATAAAAACATGACATATTATTATTCATCCAAATACCATTAAGATTCACATTATATATGTCTTTATGTCTTGGTGTTCTATAGTCAATATATTTCTCATCTGGGATTTTATAATCCTTGCTTAACACCAAGCTTTTAGTATCAGTAAACAGAACTTTATTTTTGTTATCACAAACTTATGATACACTAAAAAGATTATAATCAAGTTCCTTTACCAGAAATACGTTCTCAAAACGCAAGTTCTTGGTGAGAAGTGTTCCTTTGCCTGTGATAGTTCCATATCCGCCTCTAAAGTAAACCTTATCACCATCCTTAATGGGAGTGAAGTTAGTTAAGTAATCTTCCTTCCCAGTCATGTGCCTGGAGCATCCACTGTCCCAATATCCATAATCATTGACCTGTTTTTGAATGCCCTGCACATAAAGAAAATAAATTAGTTTTCTTTGGGAACCCAAGACTTAGCAAACTTGGATTCATCTGGTTTTTCAACAAGAACAGACTTAGTTCTCATAACAACCCCTTGTTCATCCCTTTTTGGATGACATACCCAGTTAACCCCAATAGGTTTTGTAATGACCTTTGAAATATAATTAAATCAGTTGCAGGTCATAGAAATCCCATTATCATTAGGGTTTTGATCTTGCTTAGGTCTCCATGTCAAGCTTGAAGAAGCTTTAGACCCCTTACCCTGTGGTTGCAAATATTTAGGTCTGGTCACGTTTCTGACAGCGTTGGATTTGGTCTTGTCAACGCTGAAATTACCCTTGTCAGCTTTGAACCTAGGGTTTGCTACAAAAACCCATTGCCTATTAGACCAAGTATTGGTCTTTTGAAATGGTCTTTTGAAATGGTCTTTGTACATGAGTGTTTGACCCTCTAGTGAAGAATGGAGCTGGTCTAACAACTTGTGGACTTTGCTCCACACAAGTTTTGGGTCTGACAACGTTTGACTTTTTAACAACGTTGACCTTGGAAGCGTTGACACACTTATATGCTAAATGTGAAAAGCTACCACAAGTGTAACTGGCTTTTCTAGAGACAACCCTAGGTCTAGAAGAGAAGAAGCCTGTTCCATCATTACTAACTTGCCTTTTAGGTGACCTAGTATTCCTATACATTTCTGCATACTTGATGCTAGGTTTTCTAACAATGTTTGAGCCAAGGTCAACAGTCTTACCAGTGATTGGGTTTGTTACCTTAACAGGGGTTGACTCATTAGGACTTTCACACAACAAGCCACCCTTAACAAACAAGGTAGGATTGGCTTTCTTCCATTCATTCAAGTCAGTCAACTTCTGTTGATACTCTTCAACTGGGGTAATGACTCTTGGTGGAGGAATAAATTCCTCCTCTTGAAGTTTTGGTAGACCAGTCCAAGATAGGTCCTTTATTTGGACACCATAGAAGTCCCCAGCTGGTGGTGGAACCACAGTATAAACTTTCATCCCAATCCCAGTCATGTCCTTAGGATTCCTTTGTTTATTAACACATTCTCCTAGGGTTTGTGTGGCCTTATCAAATCTCTGAATTTTAAGGCCAACATTGTGACACCCTAGAATCGAGGTCATTAACGATACCCTAAATTACGCTAAATTTTTGAAATTTTTATTAAATTTTAATTTCTATAATTATAAGTATTTTGGTTAGAGCCGATGTTCGAGGTTATAATTTTTACGGTTGACGTTTTGAGAAGGACGATGACGATTACGATCCCGAGAGATGCCCAATTTTATATAATTTTTGACGATTTATCGATAATGTAATTTTTCGAGAATTTTATTTACGGTTCGTGTTAAGTCGAGTCGTGTGAGTTTTATAGCCTTCCAAGTACATTTAAAGTATCCCAAAAATATTTTGGAGCATTCGGGAAGATTTCCGACTCCCGTAAAATTTTCAAAATTGACAAATGAGCCAAACCCGCAAAGTTTTGAGGTTGTTTTCTATTTAAGGACAAAAGAAGCCCAATATTGCACTTAGGTCCCTCCTAACTAACAAAAGGGGGCAAAGTGAACAAACACACAAACACACACAAAAATTTACAAGAAAAATCAAACATCACTCCCTCCCTCTCTCTCTAAACCCACGGTCACACCCAACTCAAACAAAAATCCACCTAAAATCTTTTCCACTTGATTTTTCAAAAATCTAAGGTTAGACCACGCTTAGTTTGGTCATTACCCACCTATTCATGTAATCAAATCCAACATGCATTGATAAAAATTTTTCAAGATTTTTCATATGATCCAAAATTCGTTTTTGTGGCTATTTGAGCTAATGCATGTTAATTTTGAGTGTTATGGAAGTATAAACACCATGAAAACCCACCAAAATTAATTTGGTTGTGGTGAATGGGTCACCCAAACCCCACGGCATGGGGGTGTTTGGGGAGCCATGGTGGTTGATGAATATGCATGTTATTATAGTGTTTGGTTATTTGTTTTATGATGATTTACATAGGTGTTACTACTTGCATGTGTATTTTTCTTTGATTTTGATATTGAGATTGGTTGATCAATAGGGGTAGGATGGAAGTTTGATGTTAGGATATGTTTGGGAAGTCTTAGGATGATGTTTAGTGTTGGTTAGAAGTCTTGGAATCGAGTCTAAGCATGTTTTTGGTATAGTCATTTTTAGGCAGAAACATTTGGTCTATTTTGGAAAAATGATTTTTGTTTCAAGTCTTGAAAACTAAATATAGTGATAGAGGGTTTTTCTAGCTTTGATTTGGTATAAGGTAGAGCCCGTGACTCAAAACGAGCTAAAAGTTATGACATTTTAAAGATCGGGTACCGGGAGACGAGGACTTTCACAATCCGAATTTGTGCAAAGTTTTAGTCAAATCCCGAGGGTCACAAGTATAATTTGGTGAATGATCAAGGGTCAAAACTTGGTCCCTAACCTGTACAAATGAGTCTATATGTTGACTTATGAGTCAAGGAAGTCAAAGGTATTTTTCATATAGGTCAAAGTGGTCAAAATTGGTCGAAGCGCAATTTCAGCCCGTAAAATGTAGTCGTGGAAATGAGTTGCGTGACGGGTCGTAAAAGTGAAAACTTTTGTTGGACTTAAAAACATGTTATCTACAGGTCATATAGGATTTTTGGAAATTTTGTCAAATTTTATAAGCATGGTTTAATAAGGTAAAACAGCCCGTACTTTAGTCAAGTACCGGCGAGAACGTGTAAAAATGGACAACGTAGGTTATAAGAACGAATGGTATAAAATGAATGATACTTGTTGTTTTTGTTTTTGGCGTGAGTTATATTTGTCTTAAGTGACTTATATATATGTATTTTATACAGTACCGTAAGTATTTAAATGAGATTACTCATTACGCGTTATTTGTGATAGGTGTTGAATTACCCGGGCATCCGTAACATCGTCAGTGAACACTCCTCGAACTACCGACTACTTAACATCTAAGGTGTGAATTTATAGCCTCGCTTATATTATTTCAAATTGTTTTACCCGCGAGGGAAATGCATGCTAGTTTTTAAAAGGAACGTATATCATGAATGATTGTTAGACCCGAAAGTTGCCTTAGAAATTGTGTTGAGTACCAAAGTTGCAAAAGTCCCTAAATTCATGAACTATTAACTATTGTCTTGCCCTTGCGAAGGGGGAAATAGCCGCTTATGCAATTTGTAGTACTACGGGGTTAACGACCCAATGCTAGCCGAGAAGCTGTACTTATAGTAAGTTCTGCGGTAGATTATTTTGTATGAGAAATAAGGTATAATTGCAACTGATGCCTTTAGAGGGGCACTGGTTTCATCTGAATCATGCCGGTATATTTACGCGGGTGATTGAGTTAACGGATTAGTGTCATGAGCTTAAACACAATTGTCAGTATCCTGATTATAGTTTGTTTGATCGACAAGACTATAAATGATCATGAATGGTTTTTATTATATATACGTTCAAATGGATTGAAAAACCTATGAATTCCACTCAACGTTTTCGTTGACCAAAATTTTGGCATGTATTTCAGGTAACCGCTGAGCAGTAGGATGGAGCATGCATGGGATGGATGTTGTGTGATCGGCTTGGTGTCCGCTTGTTTTTCCCTCCTTTTCTACTTAAACAATTTTTATGTTTAATGTCATGTGGTTGTAAAACTGAAGTTTTTGGGGTTGAGATTCATGGGGACCGAAACGCTAAACTCTGTGCACTATTTGGGGTTGGAAAAACTGTGGACATGTATTATTTAACAACTTTAAATTTCAATTTTTAAGATGACGTCTTTTTAGCGTCGTTTGATATCTCTTGTGTGCAATGAATACTGTGTAGCACCCATTGTTGTAGTTCCGCTGCGCATAACAATTGTGGGGGTGTTACAGATTGGTAATCAGAGCCACGAGTTATAGAGAACTAGGTCGTTTTTGAAAATCCTAAACTATAACTTTTGGTGTCGTAAGAAAAGGGTCCAAGCACACACAACTATCCTGCATGGCTCCGGTAAGATTTATTGTTGTATTTATGGCATTTGACGTATACTTTTGAGTAAAGTATGTATGTGGGTAATTATTATATAAGTATGGAATTACTATATGTAGACGTTAAATTTTTCGTGAAATATCCGACATCGTAATTTTTGTATTAATCATGCATGAGCATCATATTATTACATTTTGGGCATATGTACCACCTTTGCATTGCATTTGCATGCATATATTTATAATTATTGTATAATTACTTATGTACCCTCCGAAATTCGCTGTTATTGCAGGAATGGCCGAGGTACCGCCCAACGATAACGGTAACGATGTACGAGCCCAGGACCCCGACTCAAGGAGAACTACTTGTCCCACGCCTATGCGTACTTCCCATCTGGTTGGTGTACCAGATATCCCCAGAAGAGCCGAAGGTGCAATGAGCGCAAATTCTCTTCATCAAGGCATCCCAAGAATTTGCTGTCCCGGACCGAGGAATTATCATGACGTGCGACGGACTGTGAGAGGTTTGGAAGGATCAATGTGCATGAGGTATGTAGTGGAATCAAGGGTGGTCAGTAGATTCGACGAGAATGACAAGGCGGACGAAAGATTGTTGGAAAGGACTTCAAGAATTGCGTATGATGGGATGATGAACACAAGTGCCATCAACAGTTTGAAATCAATGGTTGCGAATTTAAGTGCTAGTCTTGATCGTGTGAGGGAAGATCAGATGAGGTTGTCGAGGATGCAGAGTTGGGAGCATCGTGTGAGGGATTCATTGCCCCCGGATTGGAGATTCGTGGACGATGTGGAGATGGAGGCGAATGACTTCATGGTTCAGCCGCCTACTGGAGGTGCTTGTATTTCGGTGGGAAGTCAAGTAGCGATTGAGCATGGATCCACATCAGGGATGAGAAAGGAAACAGAATGTGGGCCAGATGAGAAAGGAAAGGGAAAAGTGGATGATGTGGACGAGGACGTGAGTGATGAGGAAACCGAGGACGACGACGAGCCGCCATCCAAGAGGCCGTGTGGATCACCACATGCCTAGTTACTTGTTTTGTATTTTTCTTTGATCATTGTAATAGAACTATTTTAGACCTTTGTATGATGGTATTATGACGAGAAACTCAAGTACTTGATGTTTTGTGGTGAATGATTGTAGTGGCATTACTTGTCACGATTTTGGTTAACTATCAATACAATCTATGTTACCTTTCATGATCTGTGATATGTCTTAAATTTGATCTTTTGTGGTGTGAATTGATGAATATTAGTAACTCCGTAGTGATGTGTCGTTGTATGTATTTTATGTCTGGGAAACTTGATATGAATACTTACATTGTTTTTCTATTTTTCTTGTCTTGCAGAAAGAGATATTCGATAAAACAATGCCTCCAAAGTTGACTGCCGATCGTGTTAACAACATGATTCAGGAAGCGATAGCTAATGCGTTGCAAGCGGACCGAGCTGGGAGAAATCAGGATCCAGGAAGGAACGCGGGGAGACAACCAGCCCCGAGAGTGTGTACCTATTCAAGCTTTATGAAGTGCGGTCCTACGCAGTTCCGTGGATCGGGTGGAGCCCTAGAACTTAGGCGATGGTTGGAAAAAGTTGAGAGTACGTTTGAAATCAGTGGTTGTGCAGAGGCGGATAAAGTAAAGTTTGCAGCAGCTACGTTTCTGGATGATGCGTTAAGCTGGTGGAATACTCAGGTAGCTACGGTGGGATTGGCTGTGGCAAATGCGAGAACGTGGAATGCGACCAAAGCTTTGTTGACAAAGAAGTTCTGCCCAGAGGAGGAATTGGGGCAATTGGAGGACGAACTGAGACACTTGACCTTAAGGAACAACGATATAGCTGCTTACACCAGGAGATTCAATGAGTTAAGTCTTTTGTGTCCGGACATATTTGCCAATGACGCCAAGAAAATGAAGCAGTATATTAAGGGTTTATCTAGCAACATCAAGGGTGAAACAACTTCGTCGAAACCTGGAACGTTTGACGAGGCGGTTCAAATGGCTCACGCTTTGATGGACGTTAAGCTTCAGGATAAGCAGAATTACATTGCTGAGGGTAACAAAAGAAAATGGGAGGCAGCACAAGGTAATCAATCCCAAGGCCAGAACCGAGGAGGAAACCGAAACAAACAAGGGCCGAACCGTAATCAGCAGTTTAATCAGAGAAGGAACGAAGGAATGAGGGCCGTGACAAACCCTAGAGGTGTGAAAGTGAATCCCCATTGTGGAAAGTGCAACTTGTATCATGTTGGAAACTGCCCGCAGGCATGCGGCAAGTGTGGAAAGGCAGGTCATAGGACTGCTAGTTGTCGAATGGGAGGAGTAGCCACTGGGGCTAATGCTATCAGGATGAGAGGATGTTATAGCTGTGGAGAAAGGGGGCATGTGCAAGCAAATTGCCCGAAGACAGGGAACAGACGGGGAGGAAATAATGCGGCAGCTGTGTATCAAGTGGGAACTGCTGATAAACCACAAGGTCCCAATGTGGTTACCGGTACGTTTTTGCTAGACGCTTGTTATGCTAGTATTTTATTTGATTCTGGCTCCGACAAGAGTTTTGTAGACGTTAGATTTAGTCGTCATATCGATAGAGAACCGGTATTGCTAACGACTAGTTATAATGTTGAATTAGCCGATGGAAAAATTGTTAGTACGAATTCTATACTGAAAGGGTGTACCTTGAAGTTAGGAAACTACGCTTTTAAAATCGACTTGATGCCTATAGAGCTAGGATCGTTTGACGTGATTGTGGGAATGGATTGGCTAATGGAGCATAATGCTACAATCGTCTGTGGTGAGAGATTGGTGCAGATTCCGCTGAGGAATAGGGTTTTGACGGTAAAGGGAGACGAATGCACTTCTCGTTTGAAGGTGATTTCGTGTTTGAAGATGATGAAGTACGTAGAGAGCGGATGCGATGTGTTTTTGGCACAGGTTTCGAGCGATGGTGATGTAGAGGCGAGGATTGAAGAGGTACCAATTATTCGCGAGTATCCGGACGTTTTTCCAGACGAGTTGCCAGGTTTACCGCCTAATCGTGAGGTCGAGTTTCGAATTGATTTAGTGCCAGGAGCTGCGCCGGTTGCACGTGCACCTTATCGCTTAGCACCATCTGAGTTAAAGGAGTTGAATATGCGACAAAGACGATGGGTTGAACTATTGAGTGATTACGATTGTGAAATTCGCTATCACCCTGGGAAGGCGAATGTTGTAGCAGATGCATTGAGTAGGAAGGAGCGGGAGAAACCTTTGAGGGTTAGAGCTTTAGTGATGAGTGAGAGCGTTGACTTAACCGAAACCATACTGAAGGCTCAGGAGAGAGGATTGATGAAAGGGAATGTTGAAGCCGAGAATTTGGGACGAATGTTGAAACCTATTTTCGTGATTAGGTCTGACGGACTAAGATATTTTGAGAATCGGATTTGGTTACCATTGTGTCCATCTGAGGAAGGAAAGCCTGGAGTTCGAGAATTGGTTATGAATGAGTCGCATAAGTCGAAGTATTCGATACATCCTGGATCGGATAAGATGTACCACGACCTGAAGAAAGTTTATTGGTGGCCGAATATGAAGGCAGATATTGCTCGTTACGTCAGTAAGTGTTTGACTTGCGCGAAGGTTCAGGCAGAACATAAGAAACCATCTGGATTGTTGGTACAACCGGAAATCCCAGAATGGAAATGGGAGAAAATCGCAATGGATTTTGTGACGGGTTTACCTAGGACTCCTAGTGGATGCGATATGATATGGGTAATTGTGGACAGGTTGACGAAATCTGCTCATTTCTTACCTATGAAGAAGACGGACAGCATGGAAAACTCGCCAGCGTGTACGTGAAAGAGATCGTCTGTAGACATGGAGTGCCGTTATCGATCATTTCGGATCGCGATAGTAGATTTACGTCGGAATTTTGGAGATCGCTTCAACGTGCGATGGGCACTGAACTGAGTTTAAGCACGGCTTATCACCCGGAAACTGACGGCCAGAGTGAACGAACGATTCAAACGATGGAGGACATGCTCCGAGCGTGCGTGATTGATTTTGGAGGAAGTTGGGAACGCCACTTGCCTCTGGTGGAATTTTCGTACAATAATAGTTATCATGCGAGTATCAAAGCAGCACCGTTCGAAGCATTGTATGGAAGGAAGTGTAGATCGCCCGTGTGTTGGAGTGAAGTAGGGGAAAGTCAATTGACTGGACCCGAAATGGTTTTAGAAACGACAGAGAAGATCGTGCAGATCAAGAACCGACTACTTGCTGCGAGAAGCCGACAGAAAAGTTATGCCGATAACCGAAGGAAACCGTTGGAGTTTGAAGTTGGAGATATGGTTATGCTCAAGGTATCGCCATGGAAGGGTGTAATTCGTTTTGGAAAGAAAGGAAAGTTGAGTCCGAGGTATATTGGACCGTTTAAGATCGTTGAACGAATTGGACCGGTAGCGTACAAGTTAGAATTGCCGACCGAACTTAGTGCTATTCATGACACGTTCCACGTATCGAACCTGAAGAAGAGTTTGGCGGACAAGGAATTGGTGATTCCTTTGGACGAGATTCGACTAGACGACAAAATGCACTTTGTGGAAGAACCTGTGGAAATTATGGACCGGGAGGTCAAGCGGTTGAAGCATAGTAGGATTCCTATTGTGAAGGTCCGATGGAATTCTAAGCGTGGACCGGAATACACCTGGGAACGTGAGGACTTTTTCAAGGAAAGGTATCCTCATTTGTTCCAGTAGACGAAATGTGAGCCCAAGAAGAGGCGAGCGCCGGGACGTCGCTCTCTTTAAGGAGGGGTGGATGTGACACCCTAGAATCGAGGTCATTAACGATACCCTAAATTACGCTAAATTTTTGAAATTTTTATTAAATTTTAATTTCTATAATTATAAGTATTTTGGTTAGAGCCGATGTTCGAGGTTATAATTTTTACGGTTGACGTTTTGAGAAGGACGATGACGATTACGATCCCGAGAGATGCCCAATTTTATATAATTTTTGACGATTTATCGATAATGTAATTTTTCGAGAATTTTATTTACGGTTCGTGTTAAGTCGAGTCGTGTGAGTTTTATAGCCTTCCAAGTACATTTAAAGTATCCCAAAAATATTTTGGAGCATTCGGGAAGATTTCCGACTCCCGTAAAATTTTCAAAATTGACAAATGAGCCAAACCCGCAAAGTTTTGAGGTTGTTTTCTATTTAAGGACAAAAGAAGCCCAATATTGCACTTAGGTCCCTCCTAACTAACAAAAGGGGGCAAAGTGAACAAACACACAAACACACACAAAAATTTACAAGAAAAATCAAACATCACTCCCTCCCTCTCTCTCTAAACCCACGGTCACACCCAACTCAAACAAAAATCCACCTAAAATCTTTTCCACTTGATTTTTCAAAAATCTAAGGTTAGACCACGCTTAGTTTGGTCATTACCCACCTATTCATGTAATCAAATCCAACATGCATTGATAAAAATTTTTCAAGATTTTTCATATGATCCAAAATTCGTTTTTGTGGCTATTTGAGCTAATGCATGTTAATTTTGAGTGTTATGGAAGTATAAACACCATGAAAACCCACCAAAATTAATTTGGTTGTGGTGAATGGGTCACCCAAACCCCACGGCATGGGGGTGTTTGGGGAGCCATGGTGGTTGATGAATATGCATGTTATTATAGTGTTTGGTTATTTGTTTTATGATGATTTACATAGGTGTTACTACTTGCATGTGTATTTTTCTTTGATTTTGATATTGAGATTGGTTGATCAATAGGGGTAGGATGGAAGTTTGATGTTAGGATATGTTTGGGAAGTCTTAGGATGATGTTTAGTGTTGGTTAGAAGTCTTGGAATCGAGTCTAAGCATGTTTTTGGTATAGTCATTTTTAGGCAGAAACATTTGGTCTATTTTGGAAAAATGATTTTTGTTTCAAGTCTTGAAAACTAAATATAGTGATAGAGGGTTTTTCTAGCTTTGATTTGGTATAAGGTAGAGCCCGTGACTCAAAACGAGCTAAAAGTTATGACATTTTAAAGATCGGGTACCGGGAGACGAGGACTTTCACAATCCGAATTTGTGCAAAGTTTTAGTCAAATCCCGAGGGTCAAAAGTATAATTTGGTGAATGATCAAGGGTCAAAACTTGGTCCCTAACCTGTACAAATGAGTCTATATGTTGACTTATGAGTCAAGGAAGTCAAAGGTATTTTTCATATAGGTCAAAGTGGTCAAAATTGGTCGAAGCGCAATTTCAGCCCGTAAAATGTAGTCGTGGAAATGAGTTGCGTGACGGGTCGTAAAAGTGAAAACTTTTGTTGGACTTAAAAACATGTTATCTACAGGTCATATAGGATTTTTGGAAATTTTGTCAAATTTTATAAGCATGGTTTAATAAGGTAAAACAGCCCGTACTTTAGTCAAGTACCGGCGAGAACGTGTAAAAATGGACAACGTAGGTTATAAGAACGAATGGTATAAAATGAATGATACTTGTTGTTTTTGTTTTTGGCGTGAGTTATATTTGTCTTAAGTGACTTATATATATGTATTTTATACAGTACCGTAAGTATTTAAATGAGATTACTCATTACGCGTTATTTGTGATAGGTGTTGAATTACCCGGGCATCCGTAACATCGTCAGTGAACACTCCTCGAACTACCGACTACTTAACATCTAAGGTGTGAATTTATAGCCTCGCTTATATTATTTCAAATTGTTTTACCCGCGAGGGAAATGCATGCTAGTTTTTAAAAGGAACGTATATCATGAATGATTGTTAGACCCGAAAGTTGCCTTAGAAATTGTGTTGAGTACCAAAGTTGCAAAAGTCCCTAAATTCATGAACTATTAACTATTGTCTTGCCCTTGCGAAGGGGGAAATAGCCGCTTATGCAATTTGTAGTACTACGGGGTTAACGACCCAATGCTAGCCGAGAAGCTGTACTTATAGTAAGTTCTGCGGTAGATTATTTTGTATGAGAAATAAGGTATAATTGCAACTGATGCCTTTAGAGGGGCACTGGTTTCATCTGAATCATGCCGGTATATTTACGCGGGTGATTGAGTTAACGGATTAGTGTCATGAGCTTAAACACAATTGTCAGTATCCTGATTATAGTTTGTTTGATCGACAAGACTATAAATGATCACGAATGGTTTTTATTATATATACGTTCAAATGGATTGAAAAACCTATGAATTCCACTCAACGTTTTCGTTGACCAAAATTTTGGCATGTATTTCAGGTAACCGCTGAGCAGTAGGATGGAGCATGCATGGGATGGATGTTGTGTGATCGGCTTGGTGTCCGCTTGTTTTTCCCTCCTTTTCTACTTAAACAATTTTTATGTTTAATGTCATGTGGTTGTAAAACTGAAGTTTTTGGGGTTGAGATTCATGGGGACCGAAACGCTAAACTCTGTGCACTATTTGGGGTTGGAAAAACTGTGGACATGTATTATTTAACAACTTTAAATTTCAATTTTTAAGATGACGTCTTTTTAGCGTCGTTTGATATCTCTTGTGTGCAATGAATACTGTGTAGCACCCATTGTTGTAGTTCCGCTGCGCATAACAATTGTGGGGGTGTTACAAACATTATCCTTATTCTTAATGGTCTCATCTAACTTAGCCTGTAACTCACCATTAACACTTTCCATGATGTTCCTAACATCATTACTAGCATTTAACTCATGTTTTAAGATATTTATATTATCTTTTAAGTTAAATTCCATTTTCTTGTACTCAGAAACTGTCTTCTCAGTTTGAGTGAGAGCAAATTGATAGTTAGACAGTTTGAATCTTTCATTACTCACATCATCTAACAACCTTAACACCTCTTTGTTAAGTTTCTTAGTATTTAACCTACAACCCTTACTACAAAAAGCATCATCGTATACCTCATTATCTGATGAAGAGGAGGAGTATGCCATGAGAGCATATTGAACATGCTCTTCTTCTTCTATCTCAGCAACCAAAGCTTTATCCTCTTCCCCATCCTTAGCCAAATAGCTCCAATCCCATCCCATACCATCAATTTCTTGCACTGCAACCATGGCCTTAGGATCCTGAGCCTTAACAATTTTGCTTGAGGGTTTGCCAGCATCAGATCTTCTAGGAGATCTGCATTCCCTCATGAAGTGCCCCATACGATGACAATTGTAGCATTCAACCTTGGATTTATCAAATCCAGCAGTGTCCTTTGCATTAAAGGTCGTCTTCTTCTTAAACCTTCTATTCCACCTATTTGCTCTTATACTAGCAAGAGCCATGTTCCACTTAATATCCATCTCTTCCAAGTGCTCATCACTTATTTGCTCAAGGTCCTCATATGTAATCACTGTACCATTGGGAAAAGAAGCAATGTATGCACACACAGTATCCAGATCCAAACCAGCAGGCTTAACTCTTGGAGAATCACTTTTGTATGTGTCAGCGTTGAACCTAGGGTTTGCTACAGAAACCCATTGCCTATTAGACCAAGTATTGGTCTTTTGAAATGGTCTTTTGAAATGGTCTTTGTCCATGAGTGTTAGACCCTCTAGTGAAGAATGGAGCTGGTCTAACAACTTGTGGACTTTGCTCCACACAAGTTTTGGGTCTGACAACGTTTGACTTTTTAACAGCGTTGACCTTGGAAGCGTTGACACACTTATATGCTAAATGTGAAAAGCTACCACAAGTGTAACTGGCTTTTCTAGACACAACCCTAGGTCTAGAAGAGAAGAAGCCTGTTCCATCATTACTAACTTGCCTTTTAGGTGACCTAGTATTCCTATACATTTCTGCATACTTGATGCTAGGTTTTCTAACAATGTTTGAGCCAAGGACAACAGTCTTACCAGTGATTGGGTTTGTTACCTTAATAGGGGTTGACTCATTAGGACTTTCACACAACAATCCACCCTTAACAAACAAGGTAGGATTGGCTTTCTTCCATTCATTCAAGTTAGTCAACTTCTGTTGATACTCTTCAACTGGGGTAATGACTCTTGGTGGAGGAATAAATTCCTCCTCTTGAAGTTCTGGTAGACCAGTCCAAGATAGGTCCTTTCTTTGGACACCATAGAAGTCCCCAGCTGATGGTGGAACCACAGTATAATCTTTCATCCCAATCCCAGTCATGTCCTTAGGATCCCTTTGTTTATTAACACATTCTCCTAGGGTTTGTGTGGCCTTATCAAATCTCTGAATTTTAAGGCCAACATTATCCTTATTCTTAATGGCCTCATCTAACTTAGCCTGTAACTCACCATTAACCCTTTCCATGATGTTCCTAACATCATTACTAGCATTTAACTCATGTTTTAAGATATTTATTTTATCTTTTAAGTTAAATTCCATTTACTTGTACTCAGAAACTGTCTTCTCAGTTTGAGTGAGAGCAATTTGATAGTTAGACAGTTTGAATCTTTCATTACTCACATCATCTAACAACCTTAACACCTATTTGTTAAGTTTCTCAGTATTTAACCTACAACCCTTACTACAAAAGCATCATCGTATACCTCATTATCTGATGAAGAGGAGGAGTGTGCCATGAGAGCATATTGAACATGCTCTTCTTCTTCTATCTCAGCAACCAAAGCTTTATCCTCTTCCCCATCCTTAGCCAAATAGCTCCAATCCCATCCCATACCATCAATTTCTTGCACTGCAACCATGGCCTTAGGATCCTGAGCCTTAACAATTTGGCTTGAGGGTTTGCCAGCATCAGATCTTCTAGGAGATCTGCATTCCCTCATGAAGTGCCCCATACGATGACAATTGTAGCATTCAACCTTGGATTTGTCAAATCCAGCAGTGTCCTTTGCATTACAGGTCATCTTCTTCTTAAACCTTCTATTCCACTTGTTTGCTCTTATACTAGCAAGAGCCATGTTCCACTTAATATCCGTCTCTTCCAAGTGCTCATCACTTATTTGCTCAAGGTCCTCATATGTAATCACTAAACCATTGGGCAAAGAAGCAATGTATGCACACACAGTATCCAGATCCAAACCAGTAGGCTTAACTCTTGGAGAATCACTTTTGTATGTGTCAGCGTCTGAAAATGAGGCGTTGACAGGACATGATCCAGCATTGACACATGTTGATCCAGTAACTGGGTGCATGTAAGAGTCATTCTGATCAAATTGACCTTCACTGCGTGAGAAGAAGGCCATGTTACTATTGGTAGACTTACTTCCATGCTCCAAAAGAGTTTCATTATCCAATAGCCTTAGTTTGTTGTAGATATCATCAAAAGTAGAACTTTTGTGAGTGTTATTGGCAAGTATAGATCTTGCCTCAATCTTCCACGCATCACCAAGACTTTTAAGAAAAGTGGCATTGATGTCAACATCACCAAGTTGTGTCCCCTTGAAGGACAGCTTGCTTGTAATGTCAAGCAGTCTGCTTCTCACACTGCTAAGCTTCTCATTAGGTTGATCCTTGAAAACAGCATACTCATGCATGAGTTGCTTCTTCTTCTCTTCCCTAGTATCATCATTGCCACCACATGCAACTTCAAGAGCTGCCCAAAGGTCTTTTGCAGAATCATAACCTCTATATTTATGTTGGTTCTCTTGTCCCAAAGAGAGTTTCAGAATGTTTAGGGTTTTCATATCAACCCTTCTCTTTGCTATGTCTTCAGTAGACACAGCTCTACCATCACCAGGTTTTTCTTTTTGATCTGCTTCTGGACATCCAGCAACACCAGTTCTTGTAGCAATGGCAGTAGCAACCTTTTCAGCTTTATTGAATGTGTTTCCATATTCAATTATCTCCTAGAGAGTGTAGTCATAGATCCCTAGATATTGCTCAAAGTTGAATTTCCACAACTCGAAGTTGGTTGCATCAAGCATGGGAATCCTGATGTTTGGTAATGGTGAGGAGGAGGAGGTTACTTCTGGATTTGACATGATGTTTTTAGGGTTTTGTGAAAATTAGGGTTTTGGTGATTTTTAGGGTTCTTGTATTCTTTACGATCAAAAGTTTCTCAACAAGCTCTGATACCACTTGTTGATCCCAAATTTAAATCGATTTAGCTTTATGTATACGAGATTAGATCAAGTTATACATGTAGAGAAACCTTTGTATATGTATATAGTAATCCAAGTGTTATGCGGAATTAACACTTAAACAAGAACACACAAAGATGTAAACAAACTTTCACTTGATTAATGATAACAAACTTGCTTACAATGAAAGTGTTTAATGTATGAAAACTTATATTGAACAATAACCTAAAGGTCTTCTTTTATAGACATAAGAACCCTTGTACAAGAGTCTACGTATCAACTATTCTAGGTAAAGATAATTATAGAAATACAATGTTGAACTTATCTTTACTAGAAACAAACTAGAAACAATATACGTGTAGACTAAATCTTTCCATCAGTGCTTGTCTTCAACCTATCAACGCTTGACTTCTTCTTGTCAACGCTTGATCTGTCAGCGTTTGTTTTCTTCCTATCAACGCTTGTTTTACTCTTGTCAGCGCTCAAGTGATCTGGCTATATTTTATTCCCAACAATCACTCAGATGGTTGCCACTATTACCCTGTTTGTAATATTTGTGGAAGTTATGACCATGACACTCATGGACATAATCGAATCATCTCACTCAGAAGAGGTATTAAACCAAGAAACCCAAACTCTATTACCAAATGTTATGAGACTTGTGGAAGCGATATCCACACTACATCTGATCACAACCATATAGAGTGGTTCAGAAGAGGTGAAGCCCTCCTGGCTAAGAAAGCAAAAGCTGTTCAGACATCTTCTTCTTCTGAGCAATCACACATACCCTCAACAAGAGGACCCTTCAGATCTAGAACACCTTCTAGATCTTAAACCCCCACCCAACAAAGGTGGGTTTCAAAAATACACTGACCATTTCCTTAACTTGTGCAGTGTGATCTCAGGAAGCCTATTTGGTACCTAGATAGTGGCTGCTCAAGGCACATGACTGGCACCAAAAGTTATCTGCACAATTTTAAGGAGAAACAAGGTCCCAAAGTTGTTTTTGGTGATAACTCATCAGCTACTACTGAAGGATTTGGTTCAGTAAAATGCAATGGTATAGTTTTCTCAAGGGTAGCATATGTAAATGGATTGAAGCACAACCTCATCAGCATATGTCAACTTTGTGATGCAAAGTATCTTGTGTTGTTTGATGACAAAAAACGTACAATCTTCAACTCTAATCATGAAATTGTGATGATTACTCCAAGAGTCAAAGATGTTTATGTCATGAACATGAACTCTACTCAGGAGACATGCTTCTTTGCTAAAGCCTCCAATATTACCAATTGGCTTTGGCATAAGAGGCTCTCACATCTCAATTTCAAAACAATAACTATGCTGGCAAAACAAAATCTTGTTATTTGTCTTCCTTCACTTGTCTACTCCAAGGACAAACCATGCTCTGCATGTGAAAAAGGGAAGCACCATAGAGCCAGTTTTAAAACAAAGCAAACTTTCTCAATCAAAGAAAGTCTTCATTTGCTTCACATGGACTTATTTAGCCTAGTTTCACCTAGGGCCATTTGTCATGAAAATATACACTTGTCATTGTTGATGAGTACTCTAGGTACACTTCGGTATATTTTCTGACAAAGAAAAGCATGCACCAGATGCCATAATGTCATTTATCAAAAGAGTTGAAAATCAAAATGACACTCATGTCAAACAACTCAAAACTGACAATGGTACTGAATTCAGAAATCACTCACTGATCAAATTCTGTGATGACAAAGGAATTTCCCAAAATTTCTCATCTCCTTACACACCTGAACAAAATGGTATGGCTGAATGAAGGAACATAACTTTGATTGAAGGAGCTAGGACAATGCTTGCTGGATCTGCTCTCTCTAGGCATTTTTCGACTGATGTTATAGCCACTGCTTGCTACACTCAAAATAGATCCATCATTTTGAAGAGACACATGAAGAATCCCTATGAAGTCTTCAGGGGGAGAATTCCAAACATTACATTCTTACATGTGTTTGGGTGTCCAGTATTCATTCACAATCACAAGGATCACCTTGGAAAGTTTGATGAAAAATCTGATGATGGTTACTTTCTTGGATACTCCTTAGTATCTAAAGCATACAGAGTCTTCAACACAAGAAGACAATGTATTGAAGAAACCTATCACATCACATTCAATGAAAGTTCTGAAGCTCTCTCTTTTACAAATCCATCAGATGATGAACTTCATATACATGAATCTCAAAATTATCCATCTGATGAATTTAATCACGATGAGCCTTCTCAAAAATATCTAACTAGCAACTCAGTCCCTCATATTGATCCATTTGAAGATATGACAAGTCCTACAAAAGGAAATCCTTCAGTATCACATACTGATGGCTGTCAATTAAATAATGATCAATCTCAAAATGATCAAAATGATCATCAAGGAAACACAAATGACCAAAATGGTCAGTCTCAAATCAATCAGCATGCTGACACACATGATCAAAATGATCAATCATATGCAGCTGCTGAAGAACAATCTGAGCCCCTTGCTCAAAGCTCTCCTATTATCTCTAAGGAAATAGGTCTTGGATATGCTTCTTCTGACCAAGAAGGAAGTCCTTCAATGATTGAACCCTTATCCACTGAATATCCTTCAGTAGACACTAGAGACATTCCAAGCCAATGTCCATGTCATGGACTTCCAAGCTCTAGCTCTAATCATGATACCAATACCTATTCTCCATCTCCACAAAAATCTTGGACTCAAAATAGTCATATACAGCTTGTGAACATAATAGGTAATCCCGGTGAAGGTAGAGTCACTAGATCTATGGCACAGAAATTGAGTATAGCTTCATCTGGAGAATGTCTCTATGCAAATTTTCTCTCATAAATTGAACCTACAAAGGTTTCTGAAGCACTCACACACCCTGGATAGGTGAATGCCATACAAGAGGAACTCTATCAATTTGAAAGAAACAAAGTCTGGAAATTGGTTCCTCTTCCATATGGTAAATCAACCACTAGCACCAAATGGGTTTATTAGCTCAAAAGATATGAAACCAATTCAGTGACCAAAAATAAAGCTAGGCTGGTGGCCTAAGGATTCAATCAAGAGCCTGGTGTTGTTTTTGATCAAACCTTTGCTACATTTGCACGTATGGAAGCCATACGAATCTTCCTTGTATATGCCACTTACATGAACTTCATCATCTACCAAATGGATGTCAAAAGTATTCCTAAATGGTGACTTGAAAGAAGAAGTTTATTTTACTCAGCCTCCTGGCTTTGAGAGTAGTAAATACCCAAATCATGTCTACCAGCTTTACAAAGCTTTGTATGGACTGAAGCAAGCTCCAAGAGCATGGTATGAAACTCTCTCAACTTTTCTCATTGAACATAAATTTTTCAGAGGAAAAATAGATAGCACCTTGTTCATCTATAAATCTAAAACTTAAACCATTTTGGTACAAATTTATGTGGATGGCATATTCTTTGGTTCTACAAGCTTCAAACTTGCAAACAATTTTCCAAGCTTATGACCAGCAAGTTTGAGATGAGTATGATGGGAGAACTCACATACTCCCTTGGTCTTCATATTAAATAATCTGACCAAGGCATCTCCATCAATCAAGAAAAATATGTCAAGGATCTGCTGAAGAAGTATGATATCAATTGTGCTTCAGTGAAGACTCCAATGGTACCCCCTAACAACTAGGACCTGATCTCACTGGACAATCAGTTAATGAGACTCAGTATAGAGGTATGATTGGGTCACTCATGTACTTAACTGTAAGCAAACCTGACATTCAATTCTCTACATGCCTTTGTGTAAGATACCAAGCAGATCCAAAGGAATCACACCTTACTACTGTAAAGAGAATCTTTAGATGCCTAAAAGGTACACTAAGTCTAGGTCTTTGGTACCCTAAATCCTCAGGTTTTAATCTAAAGGGGTATTCAGATTCTGACTATGTTGGTTGAAATTTGGACAGAAAAAGCACTTCTGGTGCCTGCCAATTGCTAGGTGGCAAACTTGTGTGTTGGAGTGCTAAAAATCAACAAACAGTTGTAATAGGTGTGTAAACACCCATCCTTTTTACCACTTAATTACAATAATAACCGGACCAAAACGTGTATTTTATGTCAATTATGTCGGAATTATGCGTGGTTTGTGTTTTTGTTGTGATTTAGGACGAAATTGTGAAAAGTGGAGAAAACACGGGCATTCACGGGCTTTTATTGAAGAAAAAGATGAAAGACGAAGTCAAGAAGTCAAGAGTGCAAAAAGAACGGAAGTCCAAGACCAATTCTGAAGATTTATCGAAGAAAAAATCAAAAGACAGAAGTTTACCAAAAGCCGAAGAACTCAAGTCTTATTTATTGAAGAATTAAAAGATGAGTCCAAAGAAATCCCGAGCCAAAAGTCATTAAAGTCTAAGATTTAAGAAGATTAAAAGACTTAAGGACTAATGGTGCAATTAACAAAAGATTAAGAAGGGAAGGACCTAATGATGCAATTAAGAAGAAAGAAAAGAGGGGAGGAAGCTTCCTAAGCATTCCTTAACCTCCCCTATATATAGATTAGATGAGATTAGCATTTTTCTGGGTTGGCTAATAGTGACAATTAGTTCTTCCACTTTTAATTACCTTGTCATTTAATTACTTGTCAAATTTAAATACTTGTCTTGCACCTTAATTACCATTTAATTTCAAGTAAGTGTTCTTTTAATTCTTGTTATTATTTATCTTTATTGTTTGATCTCTCATTCTACCTTTCTTTAATCCTTGGTTTATATGTTTATTATTCATGTTCATGTTCTTGAGTTTTTGTCAAATTTATTAAGTGGGTTTTGATTATCTTGATCTTTATTGTTAGTTTTGTTGTTTTGGATTGTTTGATTATCATTAATAGCTGTTTATTTGTTAGTTTGATTTAATCTTGTGGTTGATTTTGCTTAATTTTTATCTAGATCGTGTATATTTCTTGTTCCCTGTTCTTCGGAGTGTTTGTTTGCTGTTACTGTATCTTCCCAGAAAATATTCCGGATAAGGGAATTATTCTGGATAGAGAAGATATTCCGGATAAGGGAAATATTCTGGATAGGCCAAATATTCCGGATAGACAGAATATTCCGAATAGCAAGGATATTCCGGATAAGGGAATTATTCTGGATAGGCGAAATATTCTGGATAGGCTAAATATTCCGGATAGAGAAGATATTCCGGATAAGGGAATTATTCTGGATAGGCAGAATATTCCAGATAGGCCAGATATTTCGGATCAAGAAATATTCCGAATCAAGACCAATATTCCGAATAGAGGATTATTCCGGATAAGCTGATTTTCAGGTTCTTTAATTCAGTTTTTAATTTTTTGCTTTTTAATTTCGAGCTTTATTTTTCTCGCCTTTTTTCTTACTCGCACTTTAAGTTTATTTGCCTTAGATTTATTTTAGCCTTGCCTTAGTTTAAGCTTTAGTTTTAGTTGCGTTTTAAGTTTGCCTTAGTTAGATTTAAGTTTGCGTTATTTACGTTTAGTGCCTTTTAATTTCCGTCACGCTTTAAATACTTGCCATTTACTTTAAATTAGATTTAGATTTACTTTTAAGTCATTTACTTTAATTGGTTTGCACATTTTATTTAAAAACACCCAAAATATGTGTTTCACCAAAAAAAATAGAGTCGTACTTTAAGCCGGAAATCAATTCGTTAAGATACCGAGAACAACAATTGAACCTAGCAAAATCTAGTCATTAAAATGGCGCCGCTGCCGGCCCTTTTCGTAAAGATTAACGGTTTTCTGTGAGAGACGCGTTGCTTTTTGGGATCCGTTCACTTGTGAACGTTATTTTCTTGCTTAAAAATTAAAAAAACCATATAAAATAAAATTGATAAAAATCCATAAAAATTAAAAATTTCAAAAATCCAAAAAGATTTTATCTTTATTGTGTATATATATTGTCTTTGTGTTTGGTATTGTTTTCTTTTTTCTTTGTAGGTGTATGCGTACTAGATCTTCTAATTATCAAGAGCCTGAGACTCGAGAAGATTTAAGTATGTCAGGTGTTAACAACAACAATAATCCACCGCACCTCAACAATAATAACAACAATGTTCTTCCACAACCCGATCTTCGGACAATGGATGAGCTTTGTCAACCTACCATGTTTGGACGAGGAGGCCCGATTGCGCCGATGCAAATCAACGCTCCAGAGTTTTCGTTGAAGCACCACATGATTCAGCAAGTGCAAACAAATCCTTTCCGTGGATTGCCTGATGATGATGCCAACAAACACCTCGACAAGTTCATTACAATCACTCAAAGCATGAAGTTGCCCGGTGCTACAATGGATGTTCTTCGCCTTCAACTCTTCCCACATACTTTATCACATCATGCCGAGAAATGGTTTGATCGTCTCCCGAAGAATTCAATTCACACTTGGGATGACATGACTCAACGCTTTTTGTCGCGCTACTTTCCACCATCCATGGTCACGAGCCTTCACAATCAAATCAGTGGTTTCATGCAAGATCCCGATGAATCTCTTTTTGATGCTTGGGAGAGATATAATGTCTTGATCGATCGTTGTCCAAACCACAACATGCTCCCTGTGACCTTAATTGATACTTTCTACAACGGATTGACTTTTTGTGATCGTGATACGATTAATGCAGCCGTCGGTGGCACATTTATGAAAAGAAGATCCGAGGAGTGTAGAGAGGTAATTGAGAACATGACTACTCCCCACAAAAACTGGGATTCCTCCGCTTCTTCAAGGAACAACCCGAGAGTCCATGTCTCTTCTACTTCAGCAAACCCTGATATAACCGAACTCACCCGCATGATGACCTAAATGAACAAAAATATCTTGCTTCTCGCTACAAACCAACAACAACAAGTTAAAGCGGTTGCACCTTCTTGTGAAACATGCGGCGGTCCTCACTCATACACCGATTGTCCTTCAACTCAAGGAAATCTGGAAAATGTGTATGCGGCTTATGGTAATTATTCACCGGAAAATTACCAAGCTCGACCTCAAGGGGATAGAAATTTGCTGAGTTACCGATCAAACAACTACCTTTCACCCGGTTTTTCTCCTCAAAACCAAAACCCCGCCAACAACTACAATAGAAGCAACCAAATCCCACCACGAGCTTCTAATCCTTATCACCCACCCGCTCAACAACCCCACCCATTAACCCGGATGTTGAAGCCATAATGAGAACCCAAGGTGAGCAAATCAAGAATCTTCAGAGTCAAATTATCAATCTTAAAGGAGATATTACCAAGCAAGGAAATGAGATTAGATCCGAGCTTCAAGATAATATCCAATCCTCCTTCAACAATCAAACAAATGATTTGAAGAATATGCTTGCTAGTTTCTTGCCCTCCGCTCAACCCTCTTCTTCGAGTTCTCTACCTTCAAACACCGTCACCAATCCGCGAGCGAATGTGAGTGCTATTACTACCCGTAGTGGAATTACCATTGTCGATCCACCGATCCCGCCCCCATCACCTACACCTTCACCACCCAAACCCAATATCCCTTATCCTTCTCGTTTAGGCAAAACCAATATGCTAACCAAGGATGACTCTCAAGTGACGAGCTATGTGAAGATGCTCTCTCAAATGAACATCAACATTAGCCTTGTTGAAGCACTTGTCCACATGCCGAAATTTGTTAAAGCATTTAAGGAATTGCTTAACAAGAAGGAGAAGCTTATTGAGCTCGCCAACACACGCTTAAATGAAAACTGCTCTGCAGTTATTCTTAAAGAACTTCCGGAAAAAGCTTGGAGATCCCGGTCGTTTTGTGTTGCCTTGCATCTTCAAAAAAACTGAAGAATTTACTGCCCTAGCTGATCTCGGGGCCAGTATTAATCTTATGCCTTTGAGTGTTTGGAAAACACTATCATTACCCGACCTTACTCCAACAAAGATGACTCTTGAACTTGCAAATCGCACTCTCGCTTACCCCGTTGGTATAGCCGAAGACGTGTTCATTAAAGTTGGCACATTTACTTTCCCGGTCGATTTTGTCGTTGTTGATTATGAAATGGACCCTCGTATTCCTTTAATACTTGGTCGGCCATTCTTGAGAACCGGACGAGCTCTTGTCGATGTTGTCGAAGGCGAGTTAATCTTAAGAGTCGGGAATGATTCACAAGTTTTTAAAATGGGGAAGCTTACAAGCAAATCCTATAGACGAAAATCAGTGAATATGATTAATGTGCTCGATGATTTTGTCATCTACAACAATCCTCTATTCGAGTCTTGCAATGATAATCTACTTTTTCACGATGATGTGGATGATTCTCTATCCAATTTGGACGCTTCTCCCATTTATGATTCTCCACCGATCTTTGATGCTTATGATGATGATGATTCTAGCTCAGATTCGGATGATTTTGATGATTGTACTTCCGAGTATCCCGACCTGCCCACATATGATGATTTTGATGAGGCTGATACTCTTTTGAGTGATTCTTCACATGATGAAGATCCTCCACCATCACTCGATCCTACTTTGGACGATTACTCATTTGAGGAAGACTTCTCTACATTTCCCAATACTTACTTCCCTCATGAGAGTGATGCTCCTCCTTATGATTTTGAAGATTATCGTCTTGATCCTACTTTGGATTTGAAGAACATTCTTTCAAAGGAGAAGAAACCGGTCGACACCAATATCCGCAGCACATATGATTTAACACCTCTTTGTCCCCCTTCTGAGGACGAGGTTGTGCTTCTTCGCGGATCTTCTTCACACTCTGCTGAGCCTGAGTGCTATTTTCCCTTAAAGGAAAAGGTGTTCGACCCAGGTATCGATATTTTTAAGCCATCTCAGTATCCGTCTGATGAAATAAAAGGAAATATCTTTGGAACTTATGAAAATTTGCTTGCACCACTTCACCCTTGCTTCCACCGTGCTCCATCGCTGCTTAAGGGAACCTTGCCTACTCTTCTTTGGCTTGCCTTATTCGCCTTAAGCTTGTGCTATTTGATGGACGAAAACTATGTCTTTGATCCTGGTAGATATGTGTCATGCTTCTTCCTATGATGATCAAGGTCGAGTCAGGCTCACGACTCGGTTAACAAAAATCAAGCGCTTCTTGGGAGGCAACCCATGCATCTATCTTTTAGCTTTCTTTATCCTAAGTGTAGGGGAGACCCGTTGGTTTGCAATTTCCTCTCATCTCTTCTTATAATCAGGGATTCGAGCGCTCAATGATCCACTCTTGATGATTCTTGACGACCCGTGATTCCGTGTTCCCTTCTTCCCGGTTCTATCCTAAACTCTTTTCGATTCACTATTTTATATTTTCTCAATATTAAAATAGGAATCTCTTTAGTTGTCTCTTCCTTAGCGAGATTTAAACAAAGTGCACAATGTCCTAAGTGTAGGGGGGTTTAGTCCCACATGCTTAAACATTGAGGACAATGTTTATGTTAAGTGTAGGGGGGCTTCTATCGAAGTTAAGTGGCATTTTCCTTGTATTTGTCCTCATTTTAACCGGAAAATCAATTTTTCGACATTTTTCAAAAATTTTGATCTATTTTGGCTTATTAGTTTTTCCCTTTGTATAGTTATTTTCTTTCTTTGCTAGAATAAACTTTAATAAAGTAGTTTTAATTTTCATATGTTGTGAATCTTTTGACTCAACCCGAGTTTACTTATCTAAGTTACTCTAGCTAGTATCCTTAACGTGTTTAAGTCAAGTTTTGCTAGGCTTTTATATAGGGAGCTATAAAACGCGAAAGTCTTAACTCTCACGGGTTAAGAACAAGAACTTTTCGCAAGTTCCTATAATTGATCCTAGAGAGTCGTTTATCAAGGGAACTTTAAAATGCGATTTCTAAACTTGAAAAAGTCTAAGAGTTTGCAAGATACTATAGGCGACTCGAAAACCCAAAACTTTGATTTAATACGCTAAGCATCCACGAGTCTCATTCCTTGAGATTTTAAACTATGGAGAACGAGAGATGATAGAGTCAATTATAAGTTTGGTATTCTTTCGTGAATTTATGTGAGTTAATTATAAGCCTATTCTCCCATCGCTTGCTAATAAATTTATCTACAATAAATAAGGTTGTACGACTTGAAAAGTTACTTAGCTTCTAGCCCAAGATCGTTTAAAAGTTGCTCGGTATGGATTAGAGTTCATAGCCAAGGCATAACTTATTGAAGCGGGATGCGAAGATTGGCGAGTCCAAAAAGGTCCTAACAAGGCATGAGGGCTACATTTTGTTGCTAAAGATCCAAAAGTGATGTGAAGAATCATTTCTTGAAAATCAATATGAAGGATCGAGACACACGATGAAAAGCAAAAACTCCCCAAAAGTCATGGAGAAGTCTATCCGAAAAGACCCTAGCAAGGTATGAGGATAAATAAAGCCAAGTACAAAAAGGAGGCGGATCGTTGTATATCAAAGTCCAAAATAAATATTGGAGAAAAATGAAGAAGTCGTGGTCCAAGTATGAATCTCTCAAAACTTCAAGTGAAGAAATTCCTAAATGAAGAGAAGACCATAATTTCATGAACGTCTCTCAAGGTTTGAAGTATGAAGTCGCTGCCAAATATCGGTCCGAGAAAGGTCTCAAATCGCGAAGCGAGTTATGCCAAGATATGAACTTTATGAGATCCCGATAAGCAGTTTTAAAAGATTTTGTCCTTTAGCTAACTATTGATTAAATCGTTCACTTTATTTTCGGACTAAATAACTATCGAAATAAGTCAACAAGGCATCTTCGTGATCATTCAAGACAATAATAAAATATAAGAGATACACCTAGGAATAAGGGAGTCTAAGTGAGTAATTGGCCCACATGAGTTCGTGTTAGTTTGCTAACTTATAATAACAATGATCTCGTTTTTAAGCTTGGTTTGTAGAAAGTGAAAACTTGAGGATGATGATTATTCACAACATTTTCAAAACCCAAGGTATGCTTTTTGATTTCTTTACTTTGAATGTTTGTAATTATCTGTCTCTTCAATAAAGGCCAATGTGGATTGATTATGATGAAAAGTGTAAAGGTTCTTTGTAACTAATGCATTGCATGAGGACATTGCAATGGTCAAGTGTAGGGGATTTGATAGGTGTGTAAACACCATCCTTTTTACCACTTAATTACAATAATAACCGGACCAAAACGTGTATTTTATGTCAATTCTGTCGGAATTATGCATGGTTTGTGTTTTTGTTGTGATTTAGGACGAAATTGTAAAAAGTGGAGAAAACACGGGCATTCACGGGCTTTTATTGAAGAAAAAGATGAAAGACGAAGTCAAGAAGTCAAGAGTGCAAAAAGAACGGAAGTCCAAGACCAATTCTGAAGATTTATCGAAGAAAAAGTCAAAAGACGGAAGTTTACCAAAATCCGAAGAACTCAATTCTTATTTATTGAAGAATTAAAAGACGAGTCCAAAGAAATCCCGAGCCAAAAGTCATTAAAGTCCAAGATTTAAGAAGATTAAAAGACTTAAGGACTAATGGTGCAATTAACAAAAGATTAAGAAGGGAAGGACCTAATGATGCAATTAAGAAGAAAGAAAAGAGGGGAGGAAGCTTCCTAAGCATTCCTTAACCTCCCCTATATATAGATTAGATGAGATTTAGCATTTTTCTGGGTTGGCTAATAGTGACAATTAGTTCTTCCACTTTTAATTACCTTTTCATTTAATTAATTGTCAAATTTAAATACTTGTCTTGCACCTTAATTACCATTTAATTTCAAGTAAGTGTTCTTTTAATTCTTGTTATTATTTATCTTTATTGTTTGATCTCTCATTCTACCTTTCTTTAATCCTTGGTTTATATGTTTATTATTCATGTTCATGTTCTTGAGTTTTTGTCAAATTTATTAAGTGGGTTTTGATTATCTTGATCTTTATTGTTAGTTTTGTTGTTTTGGATTGTTTGATTATCATTAATAGATGTTTATTTGTTAGTTTGATTTAATCTTGTGGTTGATTTTGCTTAATTTTTATCTAGATCGTGTATATTTCTTGTTCCCTGTTCTTCGGGGTGTTTGTTTGCTGTTACTGTATCTTCCCAGAAAATATTCCGGATAAGGGAATTATTCTGGATAGAGAAGATATTCCGGATAAGGGAAATATTCTGGATAGGCAGATTATTCCGGATAAGGTAAATATTCTGGATAGGCAGAATATTCCGAATAGGTAAATATTCCGGATAGGGAAAATATTCCGGATAGAGAAGATATTCCGGATAAGGGAAATATTCTGGATAAGTCAAATATTCCGGATAGACAGAATATTCTGAATAACAAGGATATTCCGGATAAGGGAATTATTCTGGATAGGCAAAATATTCCGGATAGGCCAAATATTCCGGATAGAGAAGATATTCTGGATAAGGGAATTATTCTGGATAGGCAGAATATTCCGGATAGGCCAAATATTCCGGATCAAGAAATATTCCGAATCAAGACCAATATTCCGAATAGAGGATTATTCCGGATAAACTGATTTTCAGGTTCTTTAATTTCAGTTTTTAATTTTTTGCTTTTTAATTTCGAGCTTTATTTTTCCCGCCTTTTTCCTTACTCGCACTTTAAGTTTATTTTCCTTAGATTTATTTTAGCCTTGCCTTAGTTTAAGCTTTAGTTTTAGTTGCGTTTTAAGTTTGCCTTAGTTAGATTTAAGTTTGCGTTATTTACGTTTAGTGCCTTTTAATTTCCTTCACGCTTTAAATACTTGCCATTTACTTTAAATTAGATTTAGATTTACTTTTAAGTCATTTACTTTAATTGGTTTGCACATTTTATTTAAAAACACCCAAAATATTTGTTTCACCAAAAACAATATAGTCGTACTTTAAGCCGAAAATCAATTCGTTAAGATACCAAGAACAACAATGGAACCTAGCAAAATCTAGTCATTAAGTTGCCATGTCTTCAGCAGAAGCTGAATATGTGGCAGTTGTTGGATGTTGTGCCAATGTTCTTTGGATGAAAAGCCAACTGGCTGATTATGACATAGAATATGAAAAAGTACCAATCTTTTGTGATAACACTAGTGCTATTGCAATATCCAATAATCCAGTCCTCCACTCAAGAACAAAACACATTGATATCAGATATCACTTTATCAGAGATCACATTGTGAAAGGGTACATTGAATTACATTTCATCTCCACTCAATACCAATTGGCTGATATCTTCACCAAACCATTGGATGAACCAACTTTCAAAAGATTGATAATGGAGCTTGGTATGCTGAACATTGATGATACAAAACCTGAACCTTCAGCATTCACTGAAGAAGCTTGAAGGTTCAACATTTCTTAAAAGATTTTGATTAATGTTAAGTAGCATTGTCTGAGTAAAGGAGTGTGCAATGTCATGTGTCTATTTCACTTTATGTGATTGTGTATATGATGTTTTGTCGCCTTATCTGATTCACTGAAGTTGAACAAGTAATCACCAGTCATCAAAAGGTTCCTTCAGCAATGTTGAACAAATTTTTAATACAGCTGAGTAGCTAGGCCTGAGTAGAGGAGCGTGCAATGTCATATGTCTTTTTCACTTATGTGAACATGTATATGGGGTTTTGTCGCCTCATCTGACGTACTGAAGCTCACAAGTATTGCCATCAGCTTCAGCATATCTAAGCAACAGCTTTTAAAACAAATCAATCATGTGACTCAATAGAGTAAATGGTATTAAATCTCTTGAGAATAAATACAAAATATTCTTTCAAAAGGTGTCAATTGTTTATTTAGGAAATATCAAGCGTCCATATCACAGTCAACAACTTTCTGACACAATGAGACGTTTCACTGTTCAAAGCAACAAAAAATCATCACCTTTTTCCGAACATTAATGAGAGAGTTTGTGCCATTTGTTCAAAAAAACCCTAAAAGTTTCATTCTCTTTTCAAATGTTTTACAAAATTTGACAAATCAGTTTAAAATGTGTTTACATATATCTTTTGAAGATTGATGATTCATATCATTTGCAAAAACTTAAAAAAAACACTCACACAACTCTCTCTCTCTTTCAAAAGAAAACACACACAACAAACATCAATGGCTGCTGAATCTTCTTCACAACCACAAGAGACTGAGATCGCCCTCAATCCTTCCATCCATGTAAACTATCCCATTGAGGACATATTCTTTAAACCCAACAACATCACCTTGATCAAACCAGAAACCCTAACATCTGAACCTAGAAAGCAAGTACTAAACTTTTTATCCAAATGTGTGATTCGTGATGCCTTGTTCAGGGATCCAGGGGTTATGTTTGAAATTTTTTTAAAAGAGTTTTGGTTCACTGGACAAGGGTCAAAGAACAAGAAATCTATTGAGTTTGTGTCTACAACTTTGGGCATTCATGGGAAAATAGATTTAAAGATGTTTAGAAGGGTTTTAGGATTAAACTATTTGGAGGATTCTATTGAATATGAGGCTGTTCCCAATGATCTCTCTGTTGTAAAATTATTTTTTAAAGAAATTGGATACACTGAGGAGATTGGTGATAAATGGGGGTTGAAGATAAGCTGTTTACCACCTAAGTGGAAACTTTTGATGTCCATCTTAATTGAGTGTCTGGGTGGGAAAACTGGAGGGCTTGATCAAATCAACCAAAAGGATGCCCTGATTTTGTATTGTCTGGCAAAGGGCATAAAAGCTGATTTTGGAAAATTAATCTTTGAAGATCTCCATGGAAAAATGGAGAAGAAAACTAGGGAAAAGAATGTGGTCTACACCAGATTTTGTCCCTCGTTTTTGCTGACCAATTTGGTGAAGAGTACTCAAAGAACCAAGGAGTTCAACTAGTTTTTCAAATCTTTGATACCAATCGCTGGAACATTCCAGTCAACATTATTCAACTACAACCAATCCATACCAATAATAATATCAAAACTACCTAATTCTATCAACATCAAATCAATCGGAAAGGAATAGTTCAAGAGATTTAGAGAGCATCCTTCTAATAGCTTATTAGTTTTCACTAATTTACCATCAGCCAATTCCACCTCATAACTGGTATTTATCTCAAAAGGTTCAATGTCAATAAGGGCACTAAATTTAGTGGATACAAAGCTCCTATCAGCACCCGAATCAAATAAAGCAACAACATAATGATTGTTGAGTAAAAACGTACCAGTAACCACATTTGGATCCTCTTCCTTCACCTCGACTGTTCCAAGTTGATATACACCACCCTGGGGGTTTCTTCCTTACAGTTGAAGCAAATGGTTCCCTTCTTACACCTTTCAACCTTATGTCCAAGCTTTCCGCAATTTCGGCACTTCCAGCAGTCGCCAGCATGCCTCTTGTTGCCACACTTAGGACATCTATCATTGTTGCGCGGTGTGTTGTTGGTAAGATCATTTGCATTCCCCTTTTTCTGGTTCTGACGGCGATTGAAATTCTTCCTATTATCACCTCTATCTACACGATCACCATCACCCTTTCTTTTCTCACCAACACGGGCTTCATCTTCCCTATCCTGAATTATCTGTCCAATGAGTTGGTAAGTCATTCGAACAACATCATCAATGGTCAGTGGTTTTGATGATGTCACGTCCCCCCGAATATTCTTGCTCAACCCTTTAATATATTGCTCAATTCGGATCTCTTCGGGTTCCACCAATCGAGGACACAGCAAGGCCAACTCATGGAATCGGTTTGTGTAACTATCAATGTCCACACCTTTCATTCTCAAATGAATCAACTCTTGTTCTAACCTAATGATCACACTACGGGGACAGAACTCCAAAGTCATCCACTTCTTAATTTCAGCCCAAGGAGTAGCATTAGCAGCATCAATACCCATGAAAGCAATTCTCCCGTTCCACCAAGTCAACGCATGACCTTTAAGAGTAGCCATAGCAAAAGTCACTTTATCTTCCTCTTTACACTTACTAATTCGAAACACCGACTCAATCTTCTCAATCCACTGGCTTAATCCTACAGCACCTTCAGTTCCATTAAAAGGTAGAGGTTCACACTTCATGAACGTCCCATAAGTACAACCCCCAACTTCAGGTGCATTAGTTCCAAGTCCCCCTACATTTCCTCCAGCATTAGCATTCACATTATTAGCATTCACATTCACATTAGTACCACCAATTCCACTACCGCCAGCTCCACTATCGCCAGCTCCACTACCGCCAGCTTCATTTCTAGCATTTGCCATAAATTCAGTCATAGATGCGGTTACTTGCTCCGTAATAATCCTACGTACATCATCCTCAGTCACAGCTTTCTTGGGCGGCATAGTTCTATAATTTCACAATTTCAAAGTATTAAGCATTCACCCAACAAGGGATTCATATAATATGGATTAAGTTCATAATCAAGATACAAATAAGGCACAATATGGAATTTAAGACAAGATACATATTTCATTGGATTTGAAACAAAAGCATTGTCTTAATTACATCCCATATCAAAGTTCTAGCACTATACATACTCAAAATTCGTGCCAGATCTGCTACTAACAAGCCGGTTCAGTCAAAGTTACAAAAGGTACAAAAGATACAAAGGTCACTACTAAACACAGACTGGTCTACTGAGAACCGCCAGATGGTCCATCATCCATCGTCTTCTGTATCTTTGTCGGACGATCACTACACACATCTTCAGCTGGGCGCTTACGGATCACTCCTCTTTCAATCATGTCAGCATAAAATCTACTATTCCAACCCACAAATATATTCAACTCCTTCTCAGCTTTCTCACGCATCGCACGAGCTACATTCAACTGAATCTCCATAGAATTCACCTTTTTCTTCATAGCAGCAAACTCACCACTTTCTAACACAGATAACCTCCTAAAAGCCTCATTCAAACCACACTCTACATCAGTCAAATCCAAACTAAGCAATTCCCGCTCTTTCTCACCAACCTTAGTCTTCGACTCCAAATAAGAAACATGAGTCTGAACAACACCTAGTCCAATCTCTGTCATACTACTCTGAGCACGGGAAGCATCTAAATCACATCTCAAGGCCCAAGGTGCAAGACCATCAATATGAGTAGCCTCTCGAACACTAGACGACTCTCTTATCACACGTCTACGAGTAGCAATACCATCAGTATTGTCAGGTGCATCATCATCCTCATCCTCCTCTGATTTAGAATCAGATTCAGACGATTCAGACATTTCATCTCTAGGTAGCTCAATCTCAGAATCGGACAAATAAACTGGAGGGGGTAAGGGCACGCCCTCCGGAACATCATAAGGGTAAATAAGCATAGCTTCCTCATCATCATCAACCTCATCGTCTATACCTATATCCTCCTCGACATCCTCGTCGTCAATCTCATCATCTATATTATCTATCCCAATCTTATCATCATCATTCTCAATACCAACATTATCAATCTCATTCTCTACCATATCAACCTGAGGGGCAATCTGATCTCCTAGTCCTATCTCGGGCTCGGGATCCTCAAATGGTTCCTCATCATCATCCATATCATAATCTACAAAGTCTAAATAAGGGTCATCATCTACATTAGGTTCGGGAATAGCATGGTTCTCTACAGGAATATTAGGGTCAGCCATGACAATCTGCATTTATATATATATATATCTCGTATTAGGATAACATACTTATTAAACAATTACATACTGAAATCATGATATATACATATATATAAATTAAATTATGTATATCAAAATATATATCTTCTCAATAGGGCTTGTTGGTAATGTCGGAGATCTTTGGCACCGTTATAGTCAAAAGAGTTTTCAAATATTTTCTCAAATGTTCATAGTTAAAAGATTTTGAAAAGTTTTGTTCAAAACCTTGGTTTTTAAAATCTTTCGTTCTCTATAACGAGAGCTCTGATACCAAACTGTAACACTCTCAATTTTCGTATCGGTACAGCGGAAGGGTCTTTTAGAGTGTTACGGGATAGCACAATTACTCCAATCATAGACAACACATAAAAATGGTTGTACAAGGTTTAACATACATTCATTCGATAAAAAGTTTTAAAGTGTACAACAGGTCCCAAATTATACAGGTCATTAAGTTTACAAAACATAGATCGAATGAACATTTTTATTATTATGTGGGCCATCAGAGTCGATCTCCATCCGGATTACCTTCAAGCACCTGAGATAAAAACATGCAAAAGTCATATCAGCGAATGCTGAGTGAATTCATAGAGTTTAATAAAACCGTTATATAAAACAATCGTTGAAATCAGAACACAAGTATAATATCAGAAGTAAGTCCTCGTATTGCTAGTCAGGTAATATATAAATCAAAGCATACATCTTAAACCGTCCATGAGACCGTAGCCTCAATATTCCCATTATAGGTAATATTATTATCGTTATTAGCATCGTATCATGTCAGATATTTAGATTACATTTGGATTATTATTAGCCGCATGACATTGTTACCTTACTATCACAAACAACGGGCCGCGAACCCGAAAAATAATTTTCCCATCTAAGTTAGTGTGTCGTCACAAGAATCACGCTATGTAAATCTTCTCATACATAAATTCGCTTACCAATAAATGTGGTACGACGGGGATCAACCGTCAAGGCGTGAACTGGGGTGATCGTCCCCAAATAGTACTATCATATGCATAAGCGTCTACCAAATCCCGGTAGTTCACAATTGATGCTAATGGGACTTTGAGTGACATAAGCTAACTATTAATAATCCTTTTTATCTCTTTTATTGAGTCATCGCATCATTCGGGTCCATATCATTAAGCATACCATCGGGACTACTTTGTTCTATTTTTATCAAAAACTAGCATGTTATCTCCCTAGCGGGTTTACAAATCATTTTATAAAACATTTAAAAGAGTGTGAGGCTATGAACTCACGTTGATAATGAAAGGCGGATTATCGGCTACGGGCGTGCTTCGGTCACGGAAACCTATATAAATAATAATCGGTCTTAGACTTTGGTCCAATGATTTATCAAAATAACAAATATACATATGATGATTTTGTACATATGATGATGATCAAGTGGGTTTATATATTCTTATTTACTCATTTTAGTTTTTAAATATTGGTAACTTTTTACTAGTTTACTAGTTTTACCTATTTACATGTTTTAGGTCCAATAAGCCTATTATAAGTTCATTAACTTGTATTAATCCATTTTATACTCGTATTATCAGTATTTTTACTTTACATGTTGGGCCCAAATGGGTTAAGCCCAATAAGTAATTTTTATAAGTGTTTAACTTATTTAGTTAAATTATTAGTCCAAATATGCTAACTTAGCTCGTTAATGTCCGTATGTCATATAGTTCGGGTTTTATCGGTTTTTATTTGTATTAGGTACTTATATATCAGTATATGACTTTTAAAAACTTTACATTAGACGGGTTTGGTCGTCTAAGTTTTAATTGGCGAAAAACGTTAATTTTACGGTAATAGCCGAAAAGTCGTAAAAATCATGTTTATAGTTTTTATAACTTATAAAACTTACCCTACTACCATTTTTATAAAATGTCCATTTATTTAACCTTATACATATTTATATAAATGAAATTTATAAGTTAGTGGGTTTTAATTCACATTTTATACTATATTAGTTTGAGTGCTTCTATAATATTATTAAACATTAATTTCTCAAAATCTGATTTTTAGTTTCATCTTCACTATTTTTATCATATCCTGAGTTTTATAAGGAGATAGAAGCTCATTTTTGGAAGGCATAAACTTCATATTATGTGCTACAAATAAGTTAGTTATAGCTACTGCTCAATCCATGTCTAAGTATCCTTAACAGTCCCTACAAAACAGACTATTCAGATTGGCACACTAATCTTGTTTTGATCATATCTCACTCATTTTGATGATTCCATTGCATGGCCAACTCTCACATGTGTATGACATCTAACACTTACTGTAAATGGATTCCACCATGCAATTTTATCAGTTTATAACTTGGTTACTTACTGTTTTTATACAGCCAACATTTTAAGCAAGATTTTAGCATTGTTACTTATGGTTTTTCATCTTTTTAATCATATCTATCAACACTTGATCCTCACACAACACTTTTATCATCATATACATAAACTATAAGAAAGAAAATATATTTGATCTTTACAAAAATAACAAGAGAAATGGAAAGGATGATCTTCTTTACCAACCAAGATTATATCTTGTTTTTGGATGACAATAACTTGATGAACACCAAATATATCTCCAAGATCATCAATCACCAAGATTGTTTGTTGAGAAATTAGCCCTAGGACACAAGCAAATCACCTTATTTGTTATTAATATGGCCACCAATCAATCAAGGCTTCAAGGTTTCTCCATAATATGAATTGATAACATAAGATTTGTGGCTAGAATTGATCAAATGGGGTGTTTGATGGTAGTTATGGGATGGAAAGGGAGGAGTGGGAGAGAGGGTTTTTAGTTGTTTTGCATGTATGAAATGGAAGCAAATGGTTAAGCTAGTGTTTTTGATGTTTGGTGGGGTGAATAAATCTTACTTGTTAAGCTAAGCTTAACAAGTGTAAGCTACTTGTTATAAGGGTGCCCCATCAAGTGATGTGGTGTCCCTCTTGGCCGTCCCTTTTGTTAGTGGGGTGGGATAAACTTGTTTTGTCCCATCCCGCTAATTTACGGGTATTCCTCGATTCTAGTTTCCTCGATTTTCGTGCCCTCGGGTCGTTTTACGAAAAACATTTTTATAAATTATGAATCAACTACACAAAACCAATCTAATAAAATTGTCTCATAAAAAACGGAGTTCAAAAACGTAAATACGTAATCCTAAGGTTTCCGGTTTAGTCGTAAAGGACGCTAAATTATGCACGTAAGCCCAAATTTAAATCCGTAAATTGTGAGTTCATCAACCAACATAAAAATAAGTTTCAAAATATTATACGAGAAAATAATTCACTACCTGAAAATGTTAGATTGTCACAAAATCTAAATGTTTTTAGGGCATCCACAACCATGCTACATATATTTCCAAACACTCCCTTCATCGACATATAATTAACATTAATATGTACATGTTTGCAGAAGTTATTCATAATGAATCAGACACTTCAAGATATACTTCTGAAAGTTCTAAAGTTCGCCCACCCCCTAGCAATACAAGTCTGATTCGTAGTTTGACCAGAAGTTCTTCAAGTACTCCCTGTATTCGTCCTGCACTATTTCGAACACCTATTGTAGGCATACACAATGTCACAAGTTCTGCATCTATTCGTACTTTATTGTTTCAAACTCCTAATGCCACAAGTTCGTCCTCTCGAGTTCGTCCTCCTTCTGTTCGTCCTCCCTTGCTTCAAACTAAAATTTTCGAAATACCTAATGCCACAAGTTCTTCCAAAAAAGTTCGTCCTCCCTCTATTCGGCCTCCCTGTTTTGAAACTCTTATTGTATTCAAACCTACTATAGAGGATGAATCAGATTCATCTGATGAGGAGGAAGACACTAATGATGTCTAGGTAGATTCTAGTGATGAGGAGGAAGATACAAGTGATGAGGAGAAAGACACGAGTGATGAGGATTATCAGTTAGAACTTAAGAAGAATAGCAATTCTAAAGGTAAAGCTGTTTAAACTTAAAGTTTATGGTTGAATGTATAGCAGTGTGAATTTTTAATTTATTCAACTTAATGCTATGTCAAGTTCAAAGTTAAAGCCGACTGCTTACTCCAAAGGATATAAGAAAATTTCAAACAAGGTATAGTTAAGTTGTTATGTGTTTATGAATAAAGTTGTATACCTTTATACCATCAATTAATTGTTTTAAACACATGATGTGGTCAAATATCAGGAGGAATGGGAAAACATAGATTGGATTAGAATGAGCCCTTTCTTTGACTCTAGCGATGAAGAATTAGTTGCTCAAGCTGATGCTCCAAGACGAAAGCACACTCCCAGATCAAAGCACACTCCCAAAGCTCAATCTTCTCAAGCTAAAGCTGAAAGACCAAATGTCATTGTTGGCCTAGCCAATAAAAAAATTTGGAAAGAAATTGCTGAGAAGAAGGTTCTGTCAAGGAGTTCTGTAGAGAGGAGCAACAACAAAGGCAAAAGGAAGGTTGGATGATGTCAGTTCTCCCTGTTTAATATGAATAAATTTTTTGTGTTTTGTTGGTCTGTTATTGCTGGGCACCTAGTGTATTTTCAACCTACAGGTTACAACAATTTAATAGATTTGTAGCATTATGAAACAATTATCAATTATATGTAATAAATAATATGGATTTGTTAACTAGTTAATATAAGTATTTTAAATCCATGTACAATTCATTGTCTGTTATATCTATTTTCTTATAATATATGAGTTCAAGTTTTTATGCAGTGTAAACTAAAGGTTTTTGGTTGAATGTTAAAATGTGTAAGTTAGTATAATTTGTTCAAACTTTATGTTTGCTAGGAAACTCAAAGGGAAAGTTTACCTAATTTGGATGTTTAATTTGGAGGCAACTGAAAGCTTTGGAGCCAAATTTGGAGTTCAAAATATTTGGTTGTTTTAAATTTTTGTATTTGGAGTCAAAATTTTCATTAAAATTTTGAATTACCATGCTAAGTTAATGCATATGCAGTTTCCATAATTTTCGAACTCCATCTCCATCTCAAACCCTGATTTTTCTCCAAAATCACAAAATATACAAACCTCAAATATTTTTTTCATTAGTTTCATACTATTTCTACTTATTGTTCTTATACACATCGATCTGTGATCAATAATCATGAACATTGTAAACGATGATCAAGAGAATTTGGTTAATGATGATGATTTAAATGTTGATCATTTGGTTAATAATCATGATGTAAATCACCATAATCCAGGAGATTATGAATCAGAGGATTATGGTGATCAATCACATGAGGATGAAGACATCAGTAAACAGAATGTTGTAAATAGGAGGGTATAACTAGGTTATCTAAGTTTCAGACAAAATATGGAAAAACATGTGTCATGAAGATAAATGTAAACTTTGATGCACTGAATAGAATACCAGGGCCAAACAGATCATTGTTTTTCAGTTTTTTAGGAGACATGGTTCAGGAGCATATAGGATTGAAGATTCTATCGTGGAAAGATGTGAAAGAGGAAGCAAGAGAAAAACTTTGGGTTGAAACCACGGTACACATACAAAAATATTTACCCTACTATTAGTCTTATTCCTGCATTTACTTTAACATTGTGTTAATATATGCAGCAATACTTTGAAGTGATGTGTCCTTCAAAAAGTTGGTTATGAATAAGCTAGTTGAACTTCTAAGAAATTTCAGAAATAAATGGCAGCGAAGCACATAGTTCCCAACCTAGATACACCTGCAAAACTAAATGAAGTTCCAAAGACTTATAGAGAAATATTCAATGCCGAACAGTGGGTTGCTTTTGTAAACCACACGGCAAGAAGAATTTAAGGTTGTTAATTTCTATTTCGTTTTACATTTCTAAACACCGTATGTATGCATTGTATGGAAATTCCGTGTGGCAAACACACTCTGTTACATACATCATTCATATTAGAAGCTTTAAGATTAGTATAAAAAACAACACATACTAGCAACTTCTCATCCAGTATCTCTTTTGTTAGGTGCAGGACCGGTCTTGAGTTTTTTGCTACCTTGAACGAAACAATTTTTTGATACCCTAATCGTGACTATCGAGAACTGTATATAAGACATTGTAAAGAAATATTACGCTATTTCCTAAGGCCCCGTTTGGTTTGCAGAATATTTTTAAATGAATTGTAATCTTTGGAAGGAATTGTAATTTGATTTAATTGTAATTGAAAGAATGAGAATGTGTTGGAATTTTAATGTTGTGGAATTGTAATGGATAAAATCTGAGATGTGTTTGGTTGACTCTGACCGTAATATAATTCAATTTTTTTTATAAAACATAAAAAATGAATAAAAATAATATTTATAATAAAATAGAATAATAAAGATAAAATAATAAAAACATAAATAATTTAAAATAAAATAAACTTGTAATTTTAATAAAAAAATATTATTTTAATAAAAATTATTATTTTTATAAAATTATTATTTTAGTAAAAATTATCAATTTAATAAAATTTATTATTATAATAAAAAATACTAATTTAATAAAAAATATTAATTTAATAAAAAATATTATTTTTTATTAAAATAAAATAGAATAATTTATAATATTTTAATATTTCAAAAGTATAATAATAAGAAATATTATATTATTAAAATATTAAAATAAATAATAATAACAATAACTAAAAAATAAAAATATTTAATTAAAATATAAAATTATAAAATTATAAAAAATAATAATAAAAATAATATAAAATAAAAAATAAATTAATAATAAATAAATATTATATAAAATAAATTCAAAATTTAAAAAAAATATATAAATTTAAAATTTATAAATAATAATATAAAAAAATTATAAATAATAGTAATTAACAATAAAAAAATTATTATTATTAGTTTTTTAATTTTTTATTATATAATAATAAAAATAAACTTATTTACTATTATATTATGTAGATTCGTGATAATCTTTGTATTTCAAGAGGGTTGATGTTTTTCTAGAGAGAGAAACTAGAGAGAGAAGTGAGAGAAAAGTATATGTATTACTAGAGAAAATAAAACAACCAACACCCCTTTCCATGTTGGAAAGGGGTTTATATACCCAAGTCCTTAAATGGACTTGGGCCTCCGGCCCATGAACATGCTCATGGGTCGGGCTAAACATAAACATTCCTTAAACAATACTACGAGCCTATAACTATATTGTTGGAGTGACCGAGACTTTCTTTATACGAAAAACGTATTCCAACAATCTCCCCCAAAGGGAGGTCACTCCAAATTTACAAAGTCCTAATCTAGCATGTTAGATCTTGTTCTTGAGCTCGTAGTCCACTTTCTCTTTTCTTCTTTAACTCTCCTTCTTTTTGTGAATATGTGTTGAATAATATCAGGATTTTGCTTGGAACATGTTCTTTTGGCCTTTCACGTGTAATCTTTATCTTCTTGTGATGTTCGCCTCATCATGACTTCATGTCCCACACACTTATCCTTTGTTGAATTCTTGAAAGTTTCAAAGTTGATACAGCGGAAGACTTTTAGGTCAGACTTTCTTGAATTTGCTGAAATATTTGATGCAGAAGGAATAAGTATGTGAGGACGACTTCAACTAGTACACTGCAACGCCACCGTCTTCGAATGCAGCAACATAATAAGACACGAATAAAATGGCTTTGACATTTTATTCTAATTCGGTAGCATTTTACCTCGGTCGGTGAAGACCGTTAGACGATAATAAATATCGTACTTGTGACAGGTAGCTCTGATTAAAGATCTCTTTGACAAGATTTCGTAGGTAAATCCGTTCTCTTTATTCGACCGTCCAAAGCTGATTAAAAAATCCTTATGATTGAAGCCGTCAATTCATGAAACCTGGAACAAGTGAATTTCAATTAAGATTTTCACCATCGTTGCTTTCCAGTTGTCACGAGCTAGATTCATATAGAATCTTGCACGTCACCTACCAAGTGAGGTTTGATGTTAACACTAGAAGGATTTCCACTCGTCACTATGAACACTAAGGAGTCTAACTCTGAGTGTTCTGGCAAGATCATACGATAATGCGTAGAGGCCTGGAACGAGTTTAAGTTCAATTAAGAATTAAACTACTGTTTCTTTCCAGTTTTCACAAGATTGGTTCTTAAAGAAACGCACGTGTCACCTACCATGAACTTGTTTGATGTTGGCTCAAGCAGGATTTCCATCTTCATTGTAATACTTGTGTATCACTCGGATGTTCTGGCAATATTACAGGAATACTACGTAGGACTCATAAAAATCTCTTACTTTTCACAGTGTATGAAGAAGCAAGGAATAAATGGAAAGTGTCCTAATGAGACTTTTGATGATCTCGTGGATCTAGACTCGATAATGCGTTTTGATTTAGTGAGCGATGGCTGGAGAGGATTGCCACTTATTCAATATCAGTCTATTCGGAGTGAATAAACCAATAGATAACGCGTTGAAATCCGTGTGATTAAAACAAGCATGTTTTGAGAGATATTTGAGTTACCTGGGAGGGGTTGTGCATGACATCACTGGGTCCATGATATCATGTCTTTAATACTGAGAATCATTTAAAAATGATCCCAATAATAGATGTGTTGACCCGGTTTTTGTCCTAAGTTGTAAGGAGGGCTTCTTTCTTTACACCCTTTATCTTTACATTTCTTTTTCATTCTTCAACCCCTTCAGTACTTACCAATACATCATCACTAGAACCTTGTTGTGATTGTTCCAGTGCTAGCATCAGTAATTAGTCGGTACTCTGCTACGTTCACAATCATCTCCATCTTTCCTAGGACTTATAATTCTATCTAGGGAATTGTCCTTGGGAAGATTCCATCGGTTCTGATGAATCATTGGTCTAATACCTAATCCTACCACCCTTGTGTCACCACATCCGTCGTGAATTAAGTGTGTTTTGGGTAAGTATTGTCACCATGAATAAATCCTTGAAAAATCACTTAAAGCACTTGTGATATTATAATCAAAGTTTTTGTGCCTTAAGTGTTTTGTTCATCAAAAACGCTCCCCCTTAAGATGTGCATTACACATATTAAGTTGGTTTATCTTTTAAGTGTTTTTCATTTTTTAACCAAATATCATTAAGTCTCCTTAATCCTATTTTCTCCCCTTTTCCAAAATGTTAACCATCAATATTTTGGATATTAATGGATTAACCGGTCTTTGGGTAATAAAATGAAATTAGATGCTGGCCAAAGAACATATTAATGCTCCCCCTCAAATTAATGAGGGTTAGTTGTAGTGCTCGAGTACGATATGTTTGAAAGATTTAGAATCTCGAGAGAAATTCTTGAAAAATATCATACTTTCACACTACAACATGCCACAAAAGCTGATTATACATAAATTGACATATTCACAGTAATAAACATATGGAGTTGACCTGATAGAAGATGATCCATAATTAAATAGATTGTTCCGTGAACCTATGGTGAGCTCCATATGGTCTTCCGCCTACGAATCGTTCCACGCTTATTAGTAACCGGCGCTTCCTTAAAAGTTCCTCGATCTTTTTGATCGCGTACTTAGCTCCTCTTTTGCATTGGCTCGTCCAGGGGTACTTGACTGCTGGAAGCGGTAGGTCGGCGTTGAGAACAGTCAGATCATCACGAACATGTTTGAGCGTACCATCGCTGAATTTGTGCAGTTCAGAGAATCGCATAAACTGCATGACGCCTGTTGGAAATATGTTTTACGTATTAAGAAGGATCGGTCACTCCAACGATAGTCCATATAATAGCTCGTAGTTTAGTTAACCTTCTTTATTTATCAAACAAGTCCAAGCCTAGCCTACAACATGTGTAGGACGGCCCAAACGTGTAATCCCAAGCCCATTACAAGGCTTGGTATATAAACCCTCTCCTTAGATGGAGAGGGTGTGTGGTTTCATAATTTACTCATAGTTCTTCTTATTTTCTCTCTCTAGCTTTGTGTGAAATCTACCATCTCTCTATCTCTTTCTCTCTCTAAAAAAATAAGCAAGATTTACATTTCTTCAAATGGTATCAAGAGCCATGGGATGATTGTTTAGTTCTTGTGTTTGTGTTCTTGATTCTCTCGCCATTTTTGATCTATTTTCACACGAACCAAATTTTTTTTTGTGTTTTTATGGGTTAATCTTGATTTACTTCATCTTATTACTTGTTATAGTGATTTGGTATTGTTATTTGGGTTAAAAACACAAAATTTTTGGTTGTTTGATTCATTTTTTGGCTTAGAATCTTGAATTGTTTGTGTTCGTGTACTGTCCGAGAAAAAGGTAAGTTGGTATTCAGTTCGATCTGACTTTGTGTTTGCATAAACCCTGGGGGTTTCTACTTGCGATCCATAGTCACAACCTGTTGTTACGATCTAACTACGATCCCTAGTACGATCCATCAAACTGATTGCCTAGTACGATCCATAGTACGATCACTCGCTGCGATCAGACTACGATCACTGACTAGGATAAGGGAGTACGATCGCATTATGATCTGGGAGTCCGATCTGAGTGCGATCATAGTGAGTGCGATCACTCGTTGCGATCAGAGCACGATCGTTGGGTACGATCATAGTGAGTGTGATCACTCGTTGCGATCAGAGCACGATCGTTGGGTACGATCATAGTAAGTGCGATCACTCGTTGCGATCAGAGTACGATGATTGGGTACGATCAAGGAATGCGATCTGAATACGATCAAAGGGTGCGATCCACGAGTGCGATCTGAGTACGATCCAACAGTTTTTCAAAAAACGTGTTTTTGTAATTTCATCTTGGAATTTTTGGTTTATCGAGAACATAATTTAGGGGATTTTAACACTATTTCTCGGTTTTAACACACTACAACAAACACATTTACTTTCTTTCATTGACCGATCAAGTTTGTAAATCTTAACTTATCGAAATGGAGTACACATCTCTTACGGATAAGTCCATCCTCTCGGGTACGGATAATCGTCCACCAATGTTGGAGAAATCTATGTACGAGGATTGGACTTCCCGAATGGAACTTTACATGTTGAACAAAGAGAATGGACATCTCATTTGGGCATCGGTGCTCAATGGACCATTAGATTATGGTACAGTGACGGAAGGTACGACTACTCATCCTCGCACAACGGGTGAGTTGACTGGAGATATGAAGATTCAAGACAAATGTGATAAGTATGCTACAAACATCATTCTCCAAGCCCTTCCTCCAGATGTCTACAAACTCATCAGCAAACATAAAGTTGCCAAAGAGTTATGGGATAGAATTCGGGTTCTAATGCAAGGCACCCTGTTAACTAAACAAGAACGAGAGTGTAAGCTTTATGATACTTTTGATAAGTTTGCCTATGTGCCAGGGGAGACTCTCAATGATTACTATCTGAGATTTACCCTATTGTTGAATGAGCTTAATATCTATGGCATGGCAATTCCTACCTTTCAATTGAACACCAAGTATTTGAACACTCTTCCTCCAGAATGGAAAAAATACGTAACGGATGTTAAATTGGCTAAGGACTTACATAACACCAATGTAGATCAACTTCAAGCTTTTCTTCAACAACACGAATGCCATGTGATCGAGGCTCAGTTGACTACACCTAAAGTTCATGATCCACTTGCAATGTATGCTTCTCAACAAAACATGGCCTATACTTATCAACAACCATCATACTTGCAGCAACCACCACCACACACCTATCAGCAACCACAACAACTATCTTATCAACCACCAATGATGCCACAGCAAGCATATCAACAAAGTGTTCATCAACAATCTTTTCCACAACAACCACCATATCAGACATCACCATCACAAGCCAACACTTCTCCAATGGGCTATACCCCTCAGCAAGGATACTTTCCTATTGAAGCACAACCAGCACAAGCTTTCTACTCTAATGAACTTCCACCAATCCAAGCACCGGTCTTTACTCCAAATGATACGCCAGCTGATGTTCTAAACCATCTCACAACCTACTTGTCAAAACTTGTTGCAACTAGAGGATTTCCACCAACAAACAATCAACTCCACACCTCATCAAATCCTCGACAACAAGCTACTGTTCAAGATGGTCAAGTAACAGTACAACCTATTCAGGGAAGGCAAAATTCATATGGACCTCCTACAAGGACTATGAATGCTCAAGCTGTGAATTCTCAAGCTAATGGAAATGGAAGCCCCATTGGTCCTAAAAAGGTTGTGACTTGCTACAATTGCCGAGGACAAGGTCATATGGCTAGGGAATGCACTCAGCCGAAAAGGAGGAGGGATGATGCATGGTTTCGTGAGAAGATGTATTTGGTTGATGCTCAGTCTAAGGGGAAGATTTTGGATTCAAAGGAGTTAGCATTTCTTGTAGACCCAGGGGCAGCAGATACTGAAGGCATTGCAGTCGTTTCCACCTCTAATGCAGCTTATCAAGCGGATGATCTTGACGCATATGATTCAGATTGTGATGACATTCACTCTGCCCAAGCTGCTCTCGTTTCTAATCTCTCTCACTACGGTTCTGATGTCGTCAGTGAGGTACCAACCACATCTAATAATATTGATGATAACCAACATCAAGTTGGGCATGAAAATGACAACCTCGAACAGCATTCAGGAACTAGTAACTCAAATGATGTGGTACCCAATCCTACATATTTGAGTGAACCTCAACCAAATGCTACGACGGGTATGGAATCTTATTCTCAACATGATTTGGTCATGGTGCCTAAACATATTATTGATCAAATGCATATGGCCCTCAGACAATCCGTAGATACGAATTCCACCCTAACTGCTGAGCTTGCGTTGCATAAAGAAAAAGTCAAAACTTTTGAAATGGTCCCTCAAGCAGAGAAAATAACATGTTCTGAATTTGACCAATTTTGTTTTGAAAAGATTGAACACTTGAAAGAAATAGAATCATTAAAAGCTAATCTTTCTAATGAATTAAAAGAAAAGGAGTCGGTTGTCAATGATTTTCAGAAACTTAAAATGGATTTCGAAACTCTCGAGTCTAAAAAGGTTGAATCAGAAATTAATGCTACCAAACTTCTTAAATTCAAGGAACAACATCTTTTAAAACAATACGCTTCCACAGAAAAGGTTCATCTTTAAACTAAATCATTTAAAGAACTCAAACTTAAACGTCTTCACGATTTACCACCTAATCCCGGTTATGCAAAACAAGCTCAGGAATATATTCCCGGTCTTTATGATATGACCATAATTGGTAAATCGAAAGAAGCACCTTTTGTTCGTAGTACTGAGGAGACACAATCACTTGCGGATGAAACTCATTCTAAAATGCTTTCAAAATTCCATACAATTGATTATGATCAACATAACAAAGATCAATTTTCTAAAAAGACTCGCATTCGCTTACAAAAGGAATTAGCAGAATTGACAGTTCTTGCGCCCCAAAGTTTGTCAAATGAAAACCTTCCTAGTCTACACTTGTCAAAAAGGATTTAACGAAGTTAATTCCACCGGTAAGTAAGGCGTCCGTTAAATTAAATGCGGTTCACCAACACTTAGCCGATTTTGACAAGGTCATTTTGGAACGTACGACGGCCACGGCCATAACGGAAGGTGAATGGAACTTTGAGCACACTAGAGCTGTGTTTCGAGATGAAATTGTTCCGTTTGTAGACAATGTTAAAGCTTGTCTTAGTAATCTTGATCAAGATTTGCTTTTGGAAATAGAAGAAGTTAGACGTGTTTTCAATGAAATAGAAGATGCTTATGAAAACAGTTTACTTGAAATAGAACGGGTTTCACGCCAAAATGATCTGCTTCTGAAGCAAGTGATGTCTCATGATATTGTTTCCGTCTGTGTGAATAACAGTGTTGATAATGATTCTATTGTGCATAATGTTTAACTTTGGACAATGTGGTAGATAGTACTTGTCACGAATCTGACGCTGAATTTTTTAAGCTTCAAGATTCATATTCTTCGCTTTCAAAACGTTTTGATGAGATTCAAACACATTGTATTTCGCTTGAATGCAAGCAACAATTTATTCAAGAAATCTTTGAAACGTCATTCGAAGGTGTTAATATCGATGATGCAAACTTTGGAAAGAATTTTCGATTGAGTTTACAATCAAAACAGCGTCAGCCAAGTAACAAAGTTGCTACATCTTTGCCGATAGAAATAGAGAAATCTAAGGAGCTTAACTGTGTGAACGTACTTGAGACCGCTGAGAATCTTAAACTTGATCTAGATAATCGAGTTTCCAAGATTTTGTCCAAAGTTGATAACTTAAAACAGAAAAATACACGACTCTTCGACTCAGTAAAGCCCGCATGTGCTAATACCACTGCACAGAATCAATCGTTGATTGAACAACTGAATCGAAAGTCAGTGGAAATATCTGATTTGAGGGAACAAATTTGTGATAAAAATCTGGTCTTGGCTGAGTTAAAGGAAACACTTCGTACTCTAAAAGGTAAGAATTTTGTGGATAACGCAGCCACTGTCTCAGCATCGTCCTCTAGTGCAATCAAAAGGAACCTTATAGTCGTCACACCACTTAATAAGGGCCCTAGGACTAAACCATCTCAAACTTTGGTCACTAAAGATAAGGCGGAATCAAAACCAGCTTCTAATATTCCCGTGTTGCCTTCTACAGGAGTAATCATTACTACTAAGTCTCAAAGATCTAAGCTTAATAGAAACAAGAAGAATGATAGGATCTTGCCCCCATATATTAGTCAAGTGAAGAAGAAAGTAGAAGCCCATCCTAGGAATGTTATTTCTGTTTTGAATAAAAAGAATCATGTAGCTAAACCTAAAGGCTCTGTGGTTGTGCAGCGTTCTAAGCCTACTGTGAATTCTAATTTAAAGTGTTGGAGTTGCAATGAATGTATGTTTTCTAGTCGTCATGATTCTTGCCTTATTGACCATGTGAATGAGATGTGTGCCCGGAAAAATGGATTAGAATGGAAACCGACTGGGAAAGTGTTAACCCAAGTTGGCTGGATGTGGCGCCCCACTGGTAGAACTTTCACTATAGTAGGAAATACGTGCCCTTTAACTAGGATCACTCCCACTAAAGCGAAGAAAGCGTGCCCTTTAACTAGGAGTACCAAGGCTACCAAAACACAAGCGTGTCCTTTAACTAGGAACACCGACACTACTGTAGGAACTAAGTGCCCTTTAAATAGGTCTACTCCCACTGTAGTGCCCGCGAATAATCCAAAACCTAAGAAAGCTGGAACAGTAAAACCTGTTAGTGCTAAAACTATCATTAGAAAACGCAGGAAATCTAAGGGTCTCAAAAATGTTAGCAATTCTGATAATTCTATATCTGTATTTGCTAACACTCTAGAACCAATAGTTTCTAATGCATTGTCTACTGTTGTTGTTGAAAACAGGTGGTTCAAATTGTTCTCTGGTATTTGGACTCTGGTTGCTCCAAGCATATGACCGGAGATCGCTCTCAGCTCAGAAATTTTGTCAGCAAGTTTCTTGGTACTATTCGATTTGGAAATGATCATATTGCAAAGATAATGGGTTACGGTGAATATCATATTGGGAATGTTATAATTTCGAGAGTGTATTATGTGGAAGGTCTCGGTCACAAGTTATTTTCTATGGGACAATTTTGTGATGCAAACCTAGAAGTTGTTTTTCGAGAGCATACCTGCTTCATTCGTAATTTGGAAGTGGTTGATTTATTGAAAGGTACTCGAGGGAATAATTTGTATACTTTGTCTCTACAAGACATGATGGCCGCTTCTCCCGTATGTCTTCTCTCTAAAGCATCGAAGACTAAGTCATGGTTATGGCATCGACGGTTATCTCATCTTAACTTTGACGCTATTAATCATTTGGCGAAAAACGAACTTGTTCGTGGTCTTCCTAAACTTTCATTTCACAAGGATCATTTGTGTTCCGCGTGTACAATGGGGAAAAGCACTAAGAAATCATACAAACCCAAGACGGAAGACACCAACCAAGAGAAACTTTATCTGTTGCATATGGATCTTTGTGGACCTATGCATGTTGAAAGTCTTAGTGGCAAAAAGTACATCCTCGTCATTGTCGATGATTACTCTCGGTTTACATGGGTGAAATTTCTTAAAGCAAAAAATGAGGCACCTAAATTCATCATCGGATTTCTAAAGATGATTCAAGTGCGTCTCAACACTACTGTCCGACGCATTCGTACAGATAATGGAACCGAATTTGTGAATTTTGCGTGATTATTATGAAGAAGTTGGCATATCTCATGAAACATCTGTTGCACGCACTCCACAACAAAACGGTGTCGTTGAAAGGCGAAATCGCACACTTATGGAAGCTGCTTGAACGATGTTAATTTACGCAAAGGCTCCATTGTTTTCATGGGCAGAAGCAGTATCTACAGCAGTGTACACCCAAAACCGGTCACTAATTCGTAAACGCCATGGTAAAACACCTTATGAGCTTCTCCATGGAAAAGTACCAGATTTATCATATCTTCATGTATTTGGTTCTCTTTGCTATCCAAATAATGACGGTGACAATTTGGGAAAACTTCAACCAAAGGCTGATATTGGTATTTTCATCGGCTACGCACCCGCAAAGAAGGCATACCGAATATACAACCGTAACTCTCGCAAGATCCTTGAAACTATGAATGTTGATTTTGACGAGCTGACAGCAATGGCTTCTGAGCAAAGCAGCTCTGAACCCGCACTTCATGAAATGGGACCCAGTAACATTAGCTCTGGTCTTGTCCCAAACAACCCTACTTCATCATCATTTACACCACCTTCTAGGACTGAATGGGATACGTTGTTTCAACCGTTCTTTGATGAATTCTTTACTCCTCCAAGTATTGTTGCTGCAGAACCTGAGGTAATAGCTCCGGTAACCGAAGTTGTCGCTCCAGCAACCGTTGCACATTCAGACACATCTACACCTACAATTGGTCAAGATATACCTACAACAAGTAATTCTCAACCAACACCTGTTTCAACTACCCATGTCATGCCTATTGATGATGAAGAGGATGATGATGATCACGATTTTGAATTCGCTCAAATGCGTGAACTTCCATTCTTTGGTGTACCTATTCCCGACCCTAATCAAGTCGGGTCGTCCACCTCAGAGGAAGCTCCTAGTACGGTTTACTCCAATCCACGGATTCGTGAACATGACAACAAGTGGACAAAGGATCATCCTATAGATTCTATTATTGGTGACCCTAATCGTCCGGTAACCACACGAAGTCAGCTATAAGAAAATGCAATGTTTTGTCACTTTGATTCTTTTCTAACTGAAGTTGAACCAAAGACATGGCAACAAGCTTTTACTCAATCATGTTGGATAGAAGTTATGCAAGAAGAACTTAACGAATTCATACGTCTTGAAGTATGGGAACTTGTCCCATGCCCGGATCAAGTGCAGTTACTCACTTTGAAATGGGTTTACAAGGTGAAACTCGATGAGTTAGGCGGAATATTGAAGAACAAAGCTAGACTAGTAGCTCGTGGATACAAGCAATTATTGGGCATCGACTTTATGGAATCCTTTACACCTGTTGCCCCTTTGGAAGCTATTAGATTATTCCTCGCTTATGCAGCCCACATGAATATGATCGTCTATCAGATGGATGTGAAGACGGCATTTCTTAATGGTGAAATCAAGGAAGAGGTCTATGTTCAACAGCCGGATGGTTTTGTGAATCCTAATTATCCTAATCATGTGTACAAGCTTAAGAAGGCTCTCTATGGGTTGAAGCAAGCTCCACGCGCATGGTATGATCTATTGTCACAATTCCTCATTACTCAAGGCTTCACTAAAGGCAAGGTGGCTCCCACGCTATTCATTCAGAAACGAGGTAAAGATATGATTATGGTACAAATATATGTTGATGATATTATATTTGCAGCCTCGACCCAAACCTTATCGGATGAATTTGGGAAACTCATGTCTTCCAAGTTTAAGATGTCAATGATGGGCAAGGTATCGTTCTTCTTAGGTCTTCAGATATCTCAGAGTCCCAGAGGCATCTTTATCAATCAATCAAAGTATGCCCTTGAATCGCTAAAGAAATATAAGATGGAATCTTGTGACCCCGTGGACACTCCAATGGTGGAAAAATTTAAGCTTGATGCAGATCCACATGGAGTTGCCGTTGATCCGACACTTTATCGTGGAATGATAGGTACTCTTCTGTATATCACAGCCAGTCGACCTGATCTTCAGTTTGCTATATGTATGTGTGCCAGGTATCAAACTTGGCCTACTGAGTTACACTTAGCTACTGTTAAAAGGATCTTTCGATATCTTAAAGGAACCATTAATCGGGGACTTTGGTATTCGAAGGACTCTTCTATTGCACTAATGGCATATGCAGATGCGGATCACGCGGGTTGTCAAGATACAAGGCGTAGCACGAGTGGAACATTGCAACTACTAGGAGATCGATTAATCAGTTGGGCATCGAAAAGGCAGAAAAGCGCTGCAATTTCAAGTACGGAAGCAGAATACATAGCTATGTCCGGTTGCTGTGCTCAAATTCTTTGGATGAGATCGTAATTAACCGACTACGGTCTAGGTTTCAATAAGATTCCGATGTACTGTGACAACAAGAGTGCAATTGCCTTATGCTGCAACAACGTTCAATTCTCCCGGTCGAAGCATATTGACATTCGCTACCACTTCATTAAGGAGCAAGTGGAAAATGGAGTAATCGAGCTTTACTTTGTCCGATCTGAGTATCAATTGGAGGATATTTTCACGAAGGCATTAGATCGCGCTCGAATTGAATTTTTGGCCGACAAGCTAGGAATGAGAACTTTCTCGCCTGAGAATCTTAAGGAATTGGCAGATGAAGCGAAAGAATAGTGATGGTAAACTATTCTCCGTATCTTTGGTGATCATCTGTATATATTGTTTATATTTTTATCCACAAAAGCAAAATAGAAAAATATAAAACCATATAAAAACCATAAAAATTGAAAAGTCTAAAAATACAAAAATATTTTTACTTTATTTTTTAAAGGAATGTCTTTTGGTACGATAATATTTACGGCCTTAGAAATGTTGATTAATATTGACACGGCGCCATAAATAGAGTTCGTACAAAAGTTGTAAATATTTCATAAAACATGCCTATATGGCTTGTAGTTATTTCTGACTGCAACCCGGTTTTCACCTTAAAGTCAAGTATTTCTTATGAAAGCTTTGGCTCACAACGGGAATTAATTTTCTCGGGCAAGGTTTACTTTAAAACCTTGTAAGGGATCAAGTTTACTTTATAACTTGGTCTAACACAAATCTATGTACGTATCAGTGCATTTATTTGTTAAAACAAGAGAAGTCTTGTTTTTATGAAGCTATCATCTCTACAACCATAGTTATCTACAATTGGTATCTACAAACTCGACGATGCGACTACTCAAACGATGACTACAGCTCTTTCAATAGAACACGGGTCAACAATTGAGGGGGAGCAATTGTCAAGCATTCAAAATCTTCGATGCCGAAAGTGCCAAGTTCACAAGTGGGTGTCAAGACAACAATACCAATCGTGCACGTGGTGTCAAGAGATGACTTCAGACGTGACGAAGCGACCAACATATGCTGACAAGAACCATTTGATATTATCATATGATGTTCTCATCAATCAGGTCCAACCTTGTCAATTCTTTTCTAATATGGTGAATATGTGATCATGTTACAAATCGGTATCATATCTCATACGTTTGATGTAATGAAGATTAAAAGGACTTGCATTTTTCTTCCCAAAACCTTTGTTAAAACTTCATTAAATCAATTGATATTAAAAACATCGATTGGGTTAATATTTTTAATATGGGGGAGAAAATGTGATTTAATATGGGATATTATCACAAATAGTTTGACTTAATGTGTTGGCTCATCCCGACATATGTGAAATGTTTTCGAATATCGTGGCATATGTTAAGGGGGAGCAAAACGGATTTGCATATCAAAATAGATTTTCATGGTGACATATACTTACCCAAAACCCATTTATTTCACGACGATGAAGATTATGGTGACATAAGGATGGTAGGATAGGTTAAGTCCAATGATTCTTCTAGAACCGGAGGAATCTTCCCAAGGACATTCCATAGCTAGAAATAGTAGTCCTTAGGAAAGATGGAGAAAGATTGTGAACGTAGCTGAATACCGACCAAGTACTTAAGTTAGCACTGGAACAATCACAACAAGGTGCTAGTTATGACGTATTGGTAGACATTGAAGGGGTTGAAGAATGAAAAAGAATTGTAAAGATAAAGGGTGTAAAGAAAGAAGCCCTCCTTACAACTTTAGGCAGAAACCGGGTCAATACATATGCTATTGAGATCATTTTAATGATTCTCGATATTGAAGACAGACATCATGGGCCCAGTGATGCAATGCACAACCCATCCCAGCTAACTCAGATATCTCTTAAAAGGTATTTGTTTTAATCACACGGAGACAACACATTATCTATCAATTTATTCACTCCGAATAAATTGGTATTAAAATGGTGGCACTCCTCTCCAGCCTCCGATCAATAAAATCCATAATGCACGATCGAGTCTAGAGCCATTTGAGATCATCAAATATCTCATTAGGACACACTTTCATAATTCCTTGCTTCTTCACACACTGTGAAAAGTAAGAAAGATTTTAAGAGTCCTACGCAAAATCTTCATGATCTTGCCTGAACATCCAAGTAATACGAGATTATTTACAATGAAGATGGAAATCCTTCTTGAGCGAATATGAAAAAGCTCATGGTAGGTGACTTGTGCGATTCTTTATGAATCAAACTTGTGATAACTGGAAAGCAACAGCTGTTTATTCTTAACATAATTTAAACACGTTCCAGGCCTCTACGCAATATCTTAGTGATCTTGCCAGAACACTCAGAGTGATACCTTAGCGTTCACAGTGATGAGTGGAAATCCTTCTAGTGTTAACATCAAACAGCACATGGTAGGTAACTTGCAAGATTCTATACGAATCAAGCTCGTGAGAACTGGAAAGCAACGATGGTGCGGTTCTTAATTGAATTTCACTTGTTCCAAGAACATGAATTGACGGCTTCAAATCATGCGGATATTATTATCCAAATTATTCACTCTTTATGTTCGCAGTCAGCTTTGGACGGTCGAATAAAGAGAACGGGTTTACCCGCGAAATCCTGTCAGGAAGTTACTTAATTGAAACTATTCGTCACGGGTACAATATCTAATATCGTCCAACGGTCTTCACCGACCGGAGGTAAAATGCTACCGATTTATAATGAAATGTTCAAAGCCATTTCGTTCGTGTCTACTTATGTTGCGGCATTTGAAGACGGTGGCGTTGCAGAATCCAAGAAGAAGTCGTCCCCGCATGCTTACACTTTATGCACTTAATATCTCATCTAATTCAAGAAAGCCTAAAAGTTAAGTCTTCCACTGTATCGAACTCTGAAGCTTTCAAGAATTACGAAGGTATAAGTATGTGGGACATGGCGTCACGAAGAGGCGAAGATCATAAGTGATGTATGCACGAGATCAAGGCAAGAGATTAATGCTCAAAGATTGATATCAAAGATCACATCAGCATGTTCACCAGAAAAGAAAAAGAAAAAGAAAGACGAAGACTACGAGCTCAAGACAAGCATAGTATGCTAGGTTTATTTTATTATTGTAACTTGGGTAACGCCCTTGTTTGGAGTGACCTCCCTTAGGGGGAGATTGTTGGAAATACGTTTTACGTATTAAGAAGGATCGGTCACTCCAACGATAGTCCATGTAATAGCTCGTAGTTTAGTTAACCTTCTTTATTTATCAAACAAGTCCAAGCCTAGCCTACAACATGTGTAGGCCGGCCCAAACGTGTAATCCCAAGCCCATTACAAGGCTTGGTATATAAACCCTCTCCTTAGATGGAGAGGATGTGTGGTTTCATAATTTACTCATAGTTCTTCTTATTTTCTCTCTCTAGCTTTGTGTGAAATCCACCATCTCTCTATCTCTTTCTCTCTCTAAAAACATAAGCAAGATTTACATTTCTTCAGTCTCATTCGGATAAAATATCCCTGCTTCCGGTGTCATGGTTCCCATGTAAGGCTTCTTGTTCTTGTGGAAATTACTGAGTGGAGTTGTAGGGGGACATTGCATGTTTAGCTGCTTTTGATAGCTCTCCACTCCAAGTTGAAAATCTTCCACCCGGTGTTGGATGACGATTTTTCTAGCATATTGACGAAAGTTGGAGCTCAATGCAATGACTATCTCAGGTGGTAAATGGTCGACTTTTTCCTGAGCCAATAACAACAGAAGATCTTCAATGTCTTCAAGGCGAAGGTACTGGAGATCACTTTCGTCAATTCTGTATTCTTTTTCATCAGTACGTTTGAACACGATTACATTTAAGTAATCATAACTGAATACAGTCTGAGTAGTTGCTCCTTGTATGCTTTGGTTCTATGATCTGAAACAATAGAAGAACCTCTCTTTGGACGATGGAAGTGATTGTAAGCTAACCTTTTCTTTGGAGTCCAGTGAGAGATGCCAAGTGATGCATAAGTGTCATAAAACTTGAGCAACTTCCTTCTCCATAACACATCAGGTACTTTATCTTCTATCCACGGTACGTTCTCCAGATTGATAGACTTGATCATAGTAAGTGATGTGGCATACTAATACAAAGGTTTTTGCCTAGTATAAAAAGTTTATCGTCCGATCTTTTCGAATTAAGAAAGGGAAATATGTGCGACTCAGTCGTCTTTTGGTGGGAAACAATATTTTTGTCGTTGTGGTAAAAATAAATGTGCAAGACTTTAAAGTAAATGACGGTAATTAAAAATTAAAACAAATTAAAACGTAAATGGCGAAAAATTAAGACTTTAAAAGTAAATTAATTAAATGACAAAAATTAAAACTTGACGAAAAGTAAATGACGTAAAATTAAAATTTGACAAAACATAGAAACTTTAAAATAAAATGCTCTGAAAATAAACTACGACAAACAAGTAAAAATAAAGCTAAGTAAAAATAAGACAAAGCAATTAAAATAAACTAAGTAAAAATGGCTGGAAAAATAAATTTAAAAATTAAATTTGAATAAAAACTAATTAATTTCGCAATTCTAGAAAAATATGAAATAATTTTGAAATTAAAACCCAAGATTTCACAATTATGTCAAAATTGACATAATTCCGCAATTAGCAAAAGACACAATTTCGCAATTGCTAGAAAATGAAAGATTTCGCAATAATTGCACAATGTCGCAATAATGCACAATGTCGCAATAAATGCACAATGTCGCAATAATTGCACAATGTCGCATAGTGCACAATGTCGCAATAGTGCACAATGTCGCAATAGTGCACAATGTCGCAATAGTGCACAATGTCGCAATAATTGCAAAATCGAATCAGATTTCGCAATATTAGATTTTGCAAGATTTCGCAACTTGGAACAATGATTTCGCAATTAAAAAGGGATTCAATTTCGCAATGAAGAAAAAAGATCAAATTCGCAATTAAAGAAAAACCAAGATTTCACAATTATGGAAAAATTGCAAAATCGAATCAGCTTTTCCTAAAAACTAGGAAAATGAAAAAGTACGAAAATAAGCACTAAAAAATTAACTTTTTAAGCACAATAAGCAAAATAACACACCAATAAGCTAACTAAAAAGCCTAGATTAATGATAAAACTTATAAAAACATTAAAAACAAGCCACGAAAATTAAAAAGATTTAAACTTTATGTAAAAAAAATAGATGAAAAAGATTTAGATTGAAAACATAAAATCAACACAAACAAAGATTATGAAAAAGATTAAGAATAAGCAAGAAGAAAAGTAGAACAAGTTGATTAAAAAACTTAAAGATAAAAGATTAAACAACACAAAATTAAAACTTACTTGAAAATTAAAGACTTGAATTTAAATTGACAATTAAAGAAATGACATGAAATTAAAGTGCATGTAATGAAAATGGTGGAAAGCTAATTTGTCAAGTTAGCCAACAAAAACTAATGAAATGAAAATGGGTGTTATTTATAGGAGATTAGGGAGGTGCTTAGGAAGCTTCCCCCCTCTTTCTTCTTTCCTTAATTGCATCATTAAGTCCTTAATCTTCTTAATCTTTTGATTTTAATGACTTTGTCTCGGGATTTCTTTAAACTCGTCTTGTAGTTCTTCAATAAATTAGACTTGAGTTCTTCAGCTTTAAGTAAACTTCCGTCTTTTGACTTTTTCTTCGATAAATCTTCAGAATTGGTCTTGGACTTCCGTTCTTTTTGCACTCTTGATTTCTTGACTTCGTCTTTCGTCTTTTTCTTCGATCAAAGCCCGTGAATGCCCGTGTTTTCTCCCCTTTTCACAATTTCGTCCTAAATCACAACAAAAACACAAACCACACATAATTCCGACATTTACGACATAAAATACCCGTTTTGGCTCGGTTATTATTGTAGTTAAGTGGTAAAAAGGATGGGTGTTTACACACCTATCAAATCCCCTACACTTGATCATTGCAATGTCCTCATGCAATGCATTAGTTTCAAAGCACGTTTACACTTTTCATCATAATCAATCTATAATGGCCTTTATTAAAGAGATAGAAAATTATAAACATTCAAAGTAAAGAAATAAAAAATATACCTTCGGGTTATGGAAATGTCATGAATTATCATCATCCTCAATTTTTCACTTTCTCCAAACCAAGCTTAAAAACGAGATAATTGTTATTATAAGTTAGCAAACTAACACGTGTAGATCCCAAACTTAGATCGATTTAGCTTTATGTATACGAGATTAGATCAAGCAATACACTTAGAGAAACCTTTGTATATGCTTATGAATCTAAGTGTTATGCGGAATTTAACACTTAAACAAGAACACACAACAATATAAACAAACTTTCACTTTGATTAATAATATCAAACTTGCTTACAATGAAAGTAGTTTACGGATGAAAACTTATATGAAACATTAACCTAAAGGTCTTCTTTTATAGACATAATAAGCCTTGTATAATAATCTACGTATCAACTATTCTAGGTAAAGATAAATATAGAAAATACATTGTTGTTCCTATCTTTACTAGAACTATTCTAGAATACAATAAACACGTAGAGTATACTTCCTATTAGTGCTTGTCTTCAATGTGTCAACGCTTGACTTTATCTTGTCAACGCTTGAGCTGTCAGCGCTTGTTTTGTTCTTGTCAACGCTTGGTTTACTCTTGTCAGCGCTCAAGTGATCTGGCCTTAATTTATTCCTAACAATCCTCCCCTAAACTTGATATCCACTCTTATGATCAAGTTTCTGAATAAGTATTAAGGACTAGGAGGAATCTTACAAACCTTCTCATATTGATAATGAATAAATCTGATCAAATCTTTTGCCACGTCACTTGAATAATCTATTTCCAGCTGAGTGTCCTTCATCTTTTCCAAAATAGCCTTGGATATGAAATACTGACCATCCACAAGCAGATACTCAGCAAACTTTGTAGAACTCAAATGGTAAACACCAGTAGCTGAATATAACCTCCATTGAAGACCACTGAGGTCATCTTCAAGATCCTTCCAAATTGCAGGATCCTCATCTTTTGGTCCACACATTCTTTTGAATGTGGACCAAAGTTTTATTCCATTAGCTGAAGTTGGTGCTTCAGCCTCATACTTGGTCTCCAGCAACCTCTAAAGGTCCACCAAGTCTTCTCTATCACAACTTGCAAACAAAGATATGAGAGTGGTAAAAGTGTGTACCTCTTTGCCATATCTGCCAATCTTCCAAAACCCACATTCATCTTCTTCATAGCTCACAATTGGGTTCCTGGAATCTAATGGTAACTCTTGCACCATATCTGAAGCTTCTAAAGGTGAGAGCTTGAGGCTCTTTCTGATGACAGCTTCACCTGGATATAGTGGATCCATATCTTTAGGAAACTCAAATGAAATTCCCTTCTTCACTGGCCTGGGAACAAACATAGCTTTCTTGAGTTCCATTTCTTCTGCAAGTTCTTCCTTTCTTTCATCTGAAAGAAGTCTGAGAGTGTTTGCTTCCTACACTCTCACCCAAATGGGATAAGCCTTGCATTCCAATTCATCAAATGTCAATGCCCTCAACTTCTGATAAGTTCATCCAACTCCATGACATCTGAGCAACATAAAGTATAGCTCCCTTCTATCCCTTTTCAACTCTGAGAGAATATTACTTGCCTTGTGTTTCAAAATTACCTGGCAATCCTTCTGAACTCTAAGAAGAATCTCCAAACCCCATATTTGATCTGAAATGGTCAAGTCTAGATTCTCCATACATCTTTCTTCCCAAGCATTGTACATTTGAACCACCTCTGGCATGTCAAAGTCAACCTGCAATTTCAACTCTCTCAGCTTCTTCTTAGCCAACTCATCACCATACTCAAGTCTTTCTGGTTCTATAATCATCACACTTGAGTCTGAGCTAGCTCTATCACTTCCTTCTTCTGAAGTCACAACAAATGGTGACTCCTTTTTATCTTGTTCCATGATTTGTGCAGCTAATCTTCTATCAAACTCAACTTGAGCTGCATCCTTTGGAACAATCTCTTCTACCATTATACCCTTACCCTTATCTGATGGTGCAATGGTTGGTAAGGTAGATGGTGATACCTGTGTAGAAACCTCCTTGATGATAGATGATGACTGGGATACATCACCTTCATGTGCAGGTCTGTCAACGCCCAATTTTGTCCTATCAGCGCCCAAAATATTTCTGTCAGCGTCCAAATTCTCCTTGTCAACGCCCAAATATCCTCCCTCAGCGCCTTTTGTAACCTCTCTCAACATAGCTGTAAATGATAAATTTAAGTTGGTAGGAGAGACTAAGGACGTATCAAAACCTGTTTGTTTCTTCAAAGTTGTAAGGGCCTCAGCAACATCCATTGATTGACCATCATGACTGCCCTTATCACTTAGATTTATTGGATCTTCCTCCCCTTTGGAAGATTCCTCCATACCCCTCCTGGCACTAGCACTTTCCAAAACAACAATCCTCTCCCTCAATTGCTTGAGTTCAAGGCCTTGTGAGCTGACAACTTGTACCAAGTCTGCATTTTGCTTTTGCAAGCTCATGCAGACTGCCGTCAATTCCATAAGAGTCATTGGTTCCAGTCTGCCCTCTTCTGAAATGGGGATTTGACCTCCCAAGTCAGATTCATTGGGCAAGGATGAGGACTTAATGATGGTGGGACTGCCTTGGCCAGCTGCTAAGCCAGAACCAATAGTCCCAGCCTCATCCAGGTCACCAGCCACACTTGTGGTGGTAGTTCTCTCTGCTACATGGCTAGGACCACCAGAGGAGAACACTCTAGTAGTCCTTTGGCGTTTCATCAACCTATATTCAGGGGGTGTGGAAGATGGTGTGGAAGAATGAGTGGATGTGGGTTGGTTAAGGGGTGTTTGGGTTTGTGAAGGTTGTGTGTCAGCGTTGGAAATAGGCACATCAACGCCAACATTGAATGTGTCAGCGTTGAAGGGATCTTGGTCAAGTTGCATATGTTCAGGTCAAGGTAATGGTTCAGGAATTGGATCAAGTTGTGGTTGGGGGTCAATTTGTGGTTGGGGGTCTGGTTGGGGTTGTGCTGCTGCAATAACAGCAAGCATAGGTTGGGTTAAAGGTAGGTCACGATGTGGTGGTGAGTTTATCTTCATAAAGATAGCTTTCTTTTGCTCAGGGATCTTATAAAAATCTTTATGATCCCTTGAGCAGTAACCTTGGACATCAAAAACCATTTATAGAAAATGGGGATAAGCTAAAGTCATTTTGTTCCCCTTGTTTTTACACATGCCCTCAAAAATCATTTTAGAATAATTAAATTTTTACCCTGTTGCAATGCACACAATAGCACTGGCAATAGATCTATTGATCTCATTGTGTGCAGTGCATTTGGGACTCAAACATTGAAGGAGGACATGTATGAGGTACTTCCAGGCTGGGGGAAATTCCTGCTTATGATACTTGTTTAGAGTACCTTCATCAGGAAAAGGATATCCCAAAGCCCTAAGCCCTTGTTCTATTTCATTTATGGGAAGGATGGCTATACCATCAGCATCATCAAGATGCAAGGCTTGGCGTACCAAAGCCTCAGTAACCACCCAAGGTCTCCCATGAACAATAGAAGTCAATGTAGTCACTCTATTAACTGTTGAGGAATTGACAGTGTTCCAAAACTGTTTAATATGTGTGACTGGAATGAGTGGTGCATGAGAAAGAGCATACCTTAAAGGGGATGCGTGCAAATACGCCACCATTTGTGTGTATTGGGGAAACAGAGCATCATCAGCTTCAAGATACGCAATCATGTTGTGTTGAGATCTGAACCCCAATTCCAATTCTGATGGTTTAAACTTTGGTGCCATTGATGAAAGCTGTTAAATTTAAGTGAAGAAGATGAAGTTGATAAGAGAAAATTGTGTTAGACAAGAATTATAGATACCCTGTTTAAAATAGGAGCCAAATTTATAGGAGAAGAAAATGCATGTGATAGGCCCAAAAATAGGCAATTATTTTAAAAAATCAATCATGAAAATATTGAAAAATTAGAAGTTTATCTCATGCATTAAATGTAAAGTAACAACTCCCAAAATTACGGCCTAAAAATATGTCAAAAAGTAAAAACTGGGTAGGTCCCAATGAGTGTCAACGGTCAAAAATAACCTATCAACGCCCAACGGCTATAATCTTGTCAACGTTTTCCTATAGCCATGTCAGCGTCTAATTTGGTCACAACAACGCTTGGAAAATTCTTGTCAGCGTCCAAAAATAAAAATGTTTTAAAAATGAAAAATGACCTTAACAAGTAATTTATCATAGAGAAGATAACCAAAAAGATGATAATTATTATAGGGTGGCAAGCACTGTCCAGTTATGCACACTTGCTTAAGCAAGATAGACATAACAATCCTCTAGTGTCCCTTGCTAACCAAAACTCTTAACAACCAAGTTACCTTATAAAATCCCTTGTTACTCCCAGGTAATGCCCATAACAAAATCATTCCCAAGTCTCCCAACAGACCACAACCAATTCTAGGCCAAAAAATGTCTTGGCAGCATGCATAGTATATCAACTTTGCATGCTACAGTGCCTCATGATTTAGTAAAACTAACTCATACTCACCTGTGGACACAATCTAGAATTGTGATAAGAGTATCTTATGGATACCCAAACATCCTAAAGGTTCCTAAAACCTCCCCTTAAACTATGATACAAAAGTTTGCTAAAATCATGCATGAACATAAAAAAATTATGTCAAGATAGGAACGAAACATTCCAACCATCATCCATAAATAAAACTTGTCCAAATGCTTCTCCATTGATCCATAAGCAACTCTGTATCCAATGGTATACTGCTAACACCATCTGCACATTTAGATTGAAAACCACAAAACTAACATTGTTGCTGACAATGCCTCGATAACACATGACAGCGTTGAGGGAAGCTTTGTCAACGTTAGACAATTATATTGCTGACAACGTTACAAAAACACTTATCAGTGTTCAAGCAACCTTTGTCAGTGTTAGAAAAATATAGTGGAAAATCTAAATCATCAATAAGACCAATAACAATGCATCATCCTGTACATACTTTTACAAAAAGATTCCAAAACACATATTATGTGAGATTGACCATTCCAATACTTGTTACCAAGTATTGAAATCTCCCAGCATCAAAAGGTTTAGTTAATAAATATGACACATCTTCCTCAGTGTCAACCCTATCTGGTTGTATTAAACCTTTTTCAAAGCAATCTCTTATAAAATGGTGTCTAATTTCTATGTGTTTAGTTTTAGAATGATGTACAAGATTCTTAATGATGCATAAAGTTCTGTTATTGTCAACAAATATCTTAGTATGCATGAAATTGTACCCATAGTCCAACAGTTGGTTCTGAATCCACAACACTTGTACACAACAAGCAGCTGCAGCCACATACTCAGCTTCAGTTGTAGAATTAGCCACCACTGTTTGTTTCTTGCATTGCCAAGATATCAACCTGCTCCCAAGAAACTGACATCCACCAGTTGTGGATTTCCTATCAAATTTATCACCTCCATAATCACTATCTGAATATGCAATCAGCTCTAATGGTGAATCCTTTGGGTACCACAAACCAAGACCAGGATAGCATCTTAGGTACCTAAAGATCCTCTTCAAAGCATAAAGGTGACATTCTTTGGGAGTCACTTGATGGCGTGCACAAGCACACATAGCAAACATGATGTCAGGTCTGGAGGCAGTAAGATACATCAAGGATCCAATCATGGATCTATAGTGCCTGACATCAACATCTTTCCCATCTCCAATCTTTCCCCAAGGGTGTTCTCAATCCATAGGAGTAGTATCCCTCTTTTCATGCGGAGAAAAGCCAAACTTCTTCAAGATCTCAGCAACATATTTATCCTGGGAGATGAAGATACCATCTTCTTTCTGCTGAACTTGTAAACCAAGAAAGAAGTTCATCTCCCCTATAGCACTCATCTTGAATTTGTCTGTCATAAGCTTGGAGAAATCCTCACTCATCTTTGGATCAGTAGACCCAAAAATGATATCATCAACATAGACCTGGACAAGCAACACATCCTTGCCTTTCTTCTTTGTAAACAGTGTCTGATCTATGGTGCCCCTCTTGAATCCATTGTCCACCAAATAAGTAGACAAGGTACCATACCATGCTCTAGGGGCTAGATGAAGGCCATACATAGCCTTTTTGACTCTATACACTTTATCTGGATTCTCTGGATCCTCAAAACCAGGAGGCTGCATCACATATACTTCCTCAACAATAGTTCCATAGAGGAAATCACTCTTGACATCCATTTGATAGACTGTAAAGCCCATGCAGGATGCATAGGCTAGAAAAATCCTAATAGCTTCAATCCTTGCAACTAGTGCAAAGACCTCCTCATAGTCTATCCCCTCCTCTTGTATATATCCCTGAGCCACTAACCTTGCCTTGTTTCTGACTACAATGCCTCTTTTATCTCTCTTGTTCCTTAGAACCCATCTCGTCCCTATAGGTCTGACATATCTAGGACAATCAACCAGCTCCCAAACATCCTGAATTGCAAATTGGTGAAGCTCATCCTGCATCGCTTACACCCAACTTGGTTCTTTGAGAGCATCAAATATTTTCTTGGGTTCCTCTTGTGACAGAAAACAGGCAAACAAACATGCTTGCACAAGAGGGGTATCAACCTTCTTGTGTATATTGGCAATAAACCCACCAAGACCTTGATGAGATCTTCTAGTCTGAACTGGAGTATCAACATTACCAATGATTTGTGAAGGAGGATTATTCTTCATGACTGAAGTAAGTACTCCTCCCTCAAAAAGTCTGGTGTCTTCAACTTCATTCTCCATGTTGCCAATATCTTCTTCATCAGACTCTCTTATATCAACATAGGGATGACCTTCTTCATGTGAATTGGAAGGTTCACCTTGTTCAAAAGTGGTAGAGAAAAGATGTGCAAAGGTGTTGTCAACGTCTGAACCTTGTTTGTCAGCGCTTGGGCTAACAACGCTTGAACTGTTGTTGTCAACGTCTGAACCATCAACGTCTGAATTGGTCTTGTCAGTGCTAGATTTGCCTTTGTCAGCCCCTGAAGGACCATGCATGTTTGTATCTGGTGGTGCTTGGAAACCACGATTATCTTGTCCAGCAGCAGCAGCAAAAGCATCTGTCCAAATGGGAATGGTAACATATTCTAGGATAGGAGATGTCTTTTCTGCTTGTGATCCAATCTTTTCATGAACCTGAGTACCTGAAACATCAACAACTTGTTCCTCCATAAAATTTGAAGTTACCTTCACAATGTTTGGATTAGTGACAGGCATATAATTTAAAGTTCTAGATAAAGGTTCCAAGTCAAATAACCAATTAGGACCACTTTCAGGATCACTAGGTTTATTCTCTAAAAACCTAACATGTACTCTTTCAAGTATACGTTTGTCCTCTTTAAGATAAACCCTATATCCCTTGCTCTGCACTGAATACCCCATGAAGTAACCCTCATCACCTTTTGCACTAAATTTCCCTAAGGCATCACTAGTGTCTAACACTACTACATGACAACCAAAAGGTCTGAGAAAACCAATATTAGGTTTTCTACCCCAAAGTAACTCATAAGGTGTTTTGTTCTGAATTTTGTTAACCAATGCTCTATTTTGCACATATCAAGCTGTATTAACAGCCTCAGCCCAAAAGGCTATAGGAAAGTGAGCATCAGCCAACATTGTTCTGGCTGCTTCAATTAGGGTTCTATTTTTCCTCTCAGCAACCCCATTTTGTTGTGGGGTTCTAGCAATGCTAAATTGCCTAGTAATTCCTTTCCTGGCGCAGAAATCATCTAGCTTCTTATTCCTAAATTATCCACCATTATCACTCCTAAGCATTTTAACCTCATTGCCAGACCTCTTCTCAATCTGAGTGATAAAATCAATTAGAATATCAGCTGTGTCACTCTTCATAGCTAGAAAGAATGTCCAAGTAAACCTAGAAAAGTCATCTGTGATGACAAAACAATATGACTTACTATTCAAACTTTCTATATTGGTTGGACCAAAGAGATCCATGTGTAGCATATGAAGAGGTCTAGAACTAGTGTGCACCTGTTTGGACTTGAATGAGACCTTGTGCTGCTTACCTTTAAGACATGCAACACAAGAGTGGTCATTGTGGAAGGCCTTCTCAGGCAAACCATCAACTAAACCAAGCCTCACAAGTCTATTTATATTTTTAAAATTTATGTTCCCTAGTCTCCTGTGCCATAAATTACTCTCATCTACTAAGGCCTTAGCATAAAAACAAGACATATTATTATTCATTTTAATCCCATTTAAATTAACATTATATATGTCCTTATGCCTAGGTGTTCTATACTCAATATATTTCTCATCAGGGATCTTAAAATCCTTTCTTAACACCAAACACTCAGTATCAGTAAACAGAACTTTATTTTGGTTATCACAAACTTGTGATACACTAAAAAGGTTGTAATCAAGTTCTTTTACCAGGAAGATGTTCTCAAAACGCAAATTCTTGGTGAGAAGGGTTCCTTTGCCTGTGATAGTACCATATCCGCCTCCAAAGTAAACCTTATCACCATCTTTAATGGGAGTGAAGTTCGTCAGATAGTGTTCCTTCCCTGTCATTTGCCTTGAGCATCCACTATCCCAATATCCATAATCATTGACCTGTCTTTGAATGCCCTGCACATAAAGAAAACAAATTAGTTTTCTTTGGGAACCCAAGTCTTAAAAGACTTGGATTCATCTGGTTGTTCAATAAGAACAGACTTAGTTCTCACAACAACCCCATTCTCATCCTTCTTAGGATGAAATACCCAGTTAACCCCAATAGGTTTTGTAATGACCTTTGAAATGTAATTAAATCTATTGCAAGTCATTTAGATCCCATTATCATTAGGGTTTTGATCTTTCTTGGGTCTCCATGTTAAGCTTGAAGAAGCTTTAGACCCCTTACCTTGTGGTTGCAAATATTTAGGTCTGGTCACGTTTCTGTCAGCGTTAGAATTTGTCCTGTCAACACTGAAATTACCCATGTCAGCGTTGAACCTAGGGTTTGCTACAGAAACCCATTGCTTATTTGACCAGGTGTTTGTCTTTTGAAATGGTCTTTGTCCATGAGTGTTAGACCCTCTAGTAAAGAATAGGGCAGGTCTAATCACTTGTGGACTTTGCTGCACACAATGTTTGGGTCTGGCAACGTTTGACTTCCTAACAACGTTGACTTTGTTCCTATCAGCGCTGAAATTGTTCCTGTCAGCGCTGGCTTTGGGAGCGTTGACACACTTGTATGCCAAGTGTGAAAAGCTACCACAAGTGTAGCAAGCTTTTCTAGATACAACTTTAGGTCTAGAAGAAAAGAAGCCTGTTCCTTGATTGCTAACTTGGCTCTTGGGTGACCTAGTATTCCTATACATGTCTGCATATTTAATGCTAGGTTTTCTATCAGTGTTTGAGCCAAGATTAACAATTTTACCAGTGAGTGGGTTAGTAACCTTAATGGGTGTTGACTCATTGGGACTTTCACATAGTAAGCCACCCTTAACAAATAAAGTAGGGTTAGCTTTCTTCCATTCATTCAGGTCAGTCAACTTTTGTCGATACTCTTCAACTGGAGTGACAACTCTTGGTGGAGGAATGAATTCCTCCTCTTGGAGCTCTGGCAAACCAGTCCAAGATAGGTCCTTTTGTTGGACACCATAGAAGTCACCAGCTGGTGGTGGAACCAAAGAGTAATCATTCATCCCAATCCCAGTCATGTCCTTAGGATCCCTTTGTTTACCCACACATTCTCCTAGGGTTTAGGTGGCTCTATCAAATCTTTGAATTTTAAGGCCAACAATATCTTTATTCTTAATAGCCTCATCTAACTTAGCTTGTAACTCACCATTAACCCTTTCCCTGATGTTTCTAATATCCATACTAGCATCTAACTCATGTTTTAAGATGTTTATTTTATCTTTTAAGTCAAATTCCATTTTCTTGTATTCAGAAACAGTTTTCTCAGTTTCAGTGAGAGCTAGTTGGTAATTAGACAATTTACATCTTTCAGTAGTCATATCATCTAATAATCTTAACACCTCTTTGTTAAGTCTTTCAGTATTTAACCTACAACCTTTGCTACAAAAAGCGTCATCATATACCTCATTATCATATGAAGAGGAGGAGTGTGCCATGAGAGCATATTCAACATGCTCTTCTTCTTCAACCTCAGCAATCAAAGCTTTATCCTCTTCAACATTCTTAGCCAGATAACTCCAATCCCTTCCCATACCATCAATTCCTTGAACTACAACCATGGCTTTGGAATCCTGAGCTTTAACAACCTGACTTGAGGGTTTACCAGCATCAGATCTTCTAGGAGATCTGCATTCCCTCATGAAGTGCCCCATACGATGACAGTTGTAGCATTCAACTTTGGATTTGTCAAATCCAGCTGTGTCTTTAGCATTGAAGGTCATCTTCTTCTTAAACCTTCTGTTCCACCTATTTGCTCTTATACTAGCAAGAGCCATGTTCCACTTAATGTCCATCTCTTCCAAGTTCTCATCACTTATCTGCTCAAGGTCCTCATATGTAATCACTGAACCATTGGGCAAAGAAGCAATGTAAGCACATACAGTATCCAAATTTAAACCAGCAGGTTTAACTCTTGGGGAGTCACTCTTGAATGTGTCAGCGTCTGAATAGGAGACGTTGATAGAACTTGTTCCAGCGCTAACATATGATGATCCAGTAACTGGATGCATGTAAGAGTCCTTCTGATTGAATTGACCTTCACTATGAGAGAAGAAGGCCATGTTATTGGTGGTAGACTTGCTTCCATGCTCTAAAAGAGTTTCATCTTCCAGCAGTCTTAGTTTGTTGTAGATGTCATCAAACGAGGAAATCTTGTGAGTATTATTGGCAAGAATAGATCTTGCCTCAATCTTCCACGCCTCACCAAGACTTTTAAGAAAAGTAGCATTGATATCAACATCACCAAGTTGTGTCCCCATGAAGGACAACTTGCTTGTAATGTCAAGCAATCTGCTTCTCACACTGCTGAGCTTTTCATTAGGTTGAGCCTTGAAGACAGCATAATCATGCATGGGTTGCTTCTTCTTCTCTTCGTTAGTGTCTGCATTGCCACCATATGCAACTTCAAGAGCTGCCCAAAAGTCCTTAGCATATTCATAACCTCTGTATTTATGCTGATTCTCTTGTCCCAAAGAGAGCTTCAGAATATTTAGGGTTTTCATGTCAACCCTTCTCTTTGCTATGTCTTCAGCAGAAACAGCTCTACCATCATCAGGTTTTTCCTTCTTGTCAGCTTCTAAACATCCAGCAACAGCTGTTCTTGCAGCAATAGCATTAGCAATCTTTTGAGCCTTATTGAATGTGTTTCCATATTAAATAATCTCCCAGAGTGTGTAGTCATAGATCCCTAGATATTGCTCAAAGTTAAATTTCCACAAATCAAAGTTGGTTGCATCAAGCATAGGAATCTTGATGTTTGGTAAGGGTGAGGAGGAAGAATTGGTGATTTCTGGAGTTGACATGATGTTGTTAGGGTTTTTGAGAAAATTAGGGTTTTGGTGATTTCTAGGGTTCTTGTGTTCTTTAAGATCAAAAGTTTCTCAACATACTCTGATACCACTTGTAGATCCCAAACTTAGATCGATTTAGCTTTATGTATACGAGATTAGATCAAGCAATACACTTAGAGAAACCTTTGTATATGCTTATGAATCTAAGTGTTATGCGGAATTTAACACTTAAACAAGAACACACAACAATATAAACAAACTTTCACTTTGATTAATAATATCAAACTTGCTTACAATGAAAGTAGTTTACGAATGAAAACTTATATGAAACATTAACCTAAAGGTCTTCTTTTATAGACATAAGAAGCCTTGTACAATAATCTACGTATCAACTATTCTAGGTAAAGATAAATATAGAAAATACATTGTTGTTCCTATCTTTACTAGAACTATTCTAGAATACAATAAACGCGTAGAGTATATCTTCCTATCAGTGCTTGTGTTCAATGTGTCAACGCTTGACTTTATCTTGTCAATGCTTGAGCTGTTAGCGCTTGTTTTGTTCTTGTCAACGCTTGGTTTACTCTTGTCAGCGCTCAAGTGATCTGGCCTTAATTTATTCCCAACAACACGAACTCATGTGGGCCAATTATTCACTTAGACTCCCTTATTCCTAGGTGTATCTCTTATATTTTATTGTTGTCTTGAATGATCACGAGGATGCATTGTTGACTTATTTCGATAGTTATTTAGGCTGAAAATAAAGTGGGACGATTTAATCAATAGTTAGCTAAAGTACAAAATCTTTTAAAACTGCTTCTTGGGACCTCATAAAGTTCATATCTTGGCATAACTCGCTTCGCGATTTGAGACCTTTCTCGGACCGATATTTGGGAGCGACTTCATACTTCAAATCTTGAGAGACGTTCATGAAATAATGGTCTTCTCTTCATAATAGGAATTTCTTCACTTGAAGTTTTGAGAGATTCTTCATACTTGGACCATGACTTCTTCATTTTTCTCTAATCTTTATTTTGGACTTTGATATACAACGATCCGCCTCCTTTTTGGACTTGGATCTATTTATCCTCATACCTTGTTAGGGCCTTTTTGGATAGACTTCTCCATGATCTTTTGGGGAGTATTTGCTTTTCGTCGTGTGTCTCGATCCTTCATATTGATTTTTGATAAATGATTCTTTACATCACTTGGGATCTTTAGCAACAAAATGTAGCCCTCATGCCTTGTTAGGGCCTTTTCGGACTCGCCAATCTTCGCATCCCGCTTCAATAAGTTATGCCTTGGCTGTGAACTCTAATCCATACCGAGCAACTTTTAAACGATCTTGGGCTAGAAGCTAATTAACTTTTCAAATCGTACAACCTTATTTATTGCAGATAAATTTATTAACAAGCGATGGGAGAATAGGCTCATAATTAACTCACATAAATTCACGAAAGGATACCAAACTTATAATTGACTCTATCATCTCTCGTTCTCCACAGTTTAAAATCTCAAGGAATGAGACTCGTGGATGCTTAGCCTATTAAATCAAAGTTTTGGGTTTTCGAGTCGCCTATAGGATCTTGCAAACTCTTAGACTTTTTCAAGTTTAGAAATCGCATTTTAAAGTTCCCTTGATAAACGACTCTCTAGGATCAATTATAGGAACTTGCGAAAAGTTCTTGTTCTTAACCCGTGAGAGTTAAGACTTTCGCGTTTTATAGCTCCCTATATAAAAGCCTAGCAAAACATGACTTAAACACGTTAAGCATACTAGCTAGAGTAAACTTAGATAGTAAACTTGGGTTGAGTCAAAAGATTCACAACGTTTGAAAATTAAAACCACTTTATTAAAAATTTATTCTAATAAGGAAAGAAAATAACTATACAAAGGGAAAAACTAATAGGCCAAAATAGATCAAAAATTTTGAAAAATGTCGAAAAAATTGATTTTCCGGTTAAAATGAGGACAAATACAAGGAAAAGACCACTAAACTTCGATAGAAGTCCCCCCTACACTTAATATAAACATTGTCCTCAATGTTTAAGCATGTGGGAGTAAACTCCCCTACACTTAGGACATTGTGCACGTTGTTTAAATCTTGCTAAGGAAAGGACAACTAACGAGATTCCTAATTTAATATTGAAAATATAAAATAGAATCGAAAAGAGTTTAGGATAGAACTGGGAAGACGGAAACACGGAATCACGGGTCGTCAAAAATCATCAAGAGTGGACCATTGAAGCTCTAATCCCTGCACATGATAAGAAAGAGAACAAGAAACACCACGGGGCTCCCCCCTACACTTATGGTGAAAACAGGGAAAGATAGATAGATAAATGGGTTGCCTCCCAAAAAGCGCTTGTTTTTATTAACCGAGTCACGAGCCTGACTCGTCCCTGAATTAAATGGTCCATGGGGAAGCCTCGAATGTAATAACGGGATCAAAGACCTTATCCTCGTTCCCGGAGGAATATAACAAAGGAGAGGCAGGAGGATAAGTCTTGAATGGTAGGAAGGTCCTTTCAACATACGAGAAGTATGTGAAATCTTGATCTACGGGAGGTGGGGTGGGTAAAAGAATCACATTGTCATCCTCCAAAGACAATGGATGCTGACCAATTGGCAAAGTCGTAAGGTTATCAATCATAGAATGGTCATTGTCACCTCCCGGGTCAAAGCACTCATCCTCATTTCCCGGAGAGTGAAATTGATACATCACCCGCTTGGGTGTGCACGCAGTAGGATGAGGTGGCAATATAGTATGAGAAGTAGTATAAGAATTACCTTCCATCCGCTTCACCTCTCCAGTAGAGTCAAATCTCTCCACCTCTGCGCTAGAAGGGGGCATGGCTAACAAGGTATGCTCATCAATAGCGAGAGAAGCAGAGCTATCAATGTCCTCAATCCCTTCGTCAAAGAGAGGATTCACCTCACTAGATATGTAAGCGTCATCAAAATCAAATAAAGGGTTCGAATAAATCTTGAAAGTTTCCTTCGGAACGTCTTCATCGGATAGTGACTCGTCATCACTAGAAGTGAAATCATCATCTTGATCAATAAGAGGATTAGAGAAAGCCAAATAATCCTCTCCCAAAGTGTTTGTGGAAGGAACATCATCAGAAGAAAGTGCATCATACTCATCGTCACTGTCGGATGTCAACTCAGATTCACTTGGAATTGGGACAAGGTTATCAGCACTAGACTTTATGAATTCGTCGGATTCCTTTGCAGGAATTGTGCTAAGATCCTCATCCCCTAGGATGGGTGAATCTTTAGGCTCTAGAGCCGGCAAGTCGGGAGAAGGAATAGAATTATCATCGTTCCAAGAAATAAGACTCTCATCGTCATCACTATCATAATAATATGGAGGCACAAGAGGAGGAGTATAAGCATTAAGGTTAGATACTTGCTCTTGTTGCTGATCCGCTTGACATTTTTCGATGATCTTGTTGCAAGCTTCTTGAACTTTTTGAAAGTTGTCAAAAAGTGTGGCAATTTGCTCAGGAGGAAGTGCACAAAAGGGTTGATGATTGACGGTGTGACGTGAGGGCTCAAAATTATACACACTGGGATGATAGCACGGAATTTTCTCAAATACCTTCGACGGATCACAAGAAGAAGCATCATGAGGGCCCCTACAAATATAGCACCACGGGTATGGAGAAAAACCCGGTGCATCTTGAGGATAAGGATTGTCATAGACGGGAGGGGGTGAGAAAGTATTGTAAGAGGAGAAGTACGAATTTGTTGAATTACAAAATGGACAAAATTCAAATTGTGTATCGTCGATATTAAAACCACACCGCTCACAAGTACGCCATTGACATGTTTGAAAACCATGCCATGGTCTCCCACACCGTACGCAAGACGAATCCATGAAGAATTATAAATAAGAGGGGTAAAGATAAGAATTAAACATAATAGAGGATAAAGAGGAATATTTTTGGTGCAAAACTTTGAAAAAGAAATGCTTTTTATGATTTTTCAAATGTTTTTGGGATTTTTTGAAAAATTTTGACACGAAAAATAACGTTCACGAGTGAACGGATCCCAAAAAGCAACGCGTCTCTCACAGAAAACCGTTAATCATTACGAAAAGAGCCGGCAGCGGCGCCATTTGAAATCAATATTTTGCTAGTTAAAAAGTTCGTTTTCTCGGTGTCTAATCGAATTGATCTCCGGTTGAAAGTGCGACTCACTCATCTTTGGTGAATAAAATAAATGGGGGTTGTAGTAAAATTAAATTGTAAAACATCAAAGTAAACGACACGGAAAATAAAGCTAAAAGTAATTAAACGTAAATGGAGAAAAAATTAAGACTTTAAAAGTAAATTAATTAAATGACAAAAATTAAAGCTTGACGAAAAGTAAATGACGTAAAATTAAAATTTGACAAAACGTAAATTTAAAAACTTTAAAATAAAATGCTCTGAAAATAAACTACGACAAACAAGTAAAAATAAAGCTAAGTAAAAATAAGACAAAGCAATTAAAATAAACTAAGTAAAAATGGCTAGAAAAATAAATTTAAAAATTAAATTTGAATAAAAACTAATTAATTTCGCAATTCTAGAAAAATATGAAATAATCTTGAAATTAAAACCCAAGATTTCGCAATTATGTCAAAATTGACATAATTCTGCAATTAGCAAAAGACACAATTTCGCAATTGCTAGAAAATGAAAGATTTCGCAATAATTTCACAATGTCGCAATAATGCACAATGTCTCAATAAATGCACAATGTCGCAATAATTGCACAATGTCGCAATAGTGCACAATGTCGCAATAGTGCACAATGTCGCAATAATTGCAAAATCGAATAAGATTTCGCAATATTAGATTTTGCAAGATTTCGCAACTTGGACCAATGATTTCGCAATTAAAAAGGGATTCAATTTCGCAATGAAGAAAAAAGATCAAATTCGCAATTAAAGAAAACCCAAGATTTCGCAATTATGGAAAAATTGCTAAATCGAATCAGCTTTTCCTAAAAACTAGGAAAATGAAAAAGTACGAAAATAAGCACTAAAAACTTAACTTTTTAAGCACAATAAGCAAAATAACACACCAATAAGCTAACTAAAAAGCCTAGATTAATGATAAAACTTATAAAAACATTAAAAATAAGCCACGAAAATTAAAAAGATTTAAACTTTATGTAAAAAAAATAGATGAAAAAGATTTAGATTGAAAACATAAAATCAACACAAACAAAGATTATGAAAAAGATTAAGAATAAGCAAGAAGAAAAGTAGAACAAGATGATTAAAAAGCTTAAAGATAAAAGATTAAACAACACAAAATTAAAACTTACTTGAAAATTAAAGACTTGAATTTAAATTGACAATTAAAGAAATGTCATGAAATTAAAGTGCATGTAATGAAAATGGTGGAAAGCTAATTTGTCAAGTTAGCCAACAAAAACTAATGAAATGAAAATGGGTGCTATTTATAGGAGATTAGGGAGGTTCTTAGGAAGTTTCCTCCCCTCTTTCTTCTTTCATTAATTGCATCATTAAGTCCTTAATCTTCTTAATCTTTTGACTTTAATGACTTTGTCTCAGGATTTCTTTAAACTCGTCTTGTAATTCTTCAATAAATTAGACTTGAGTTCTTCGGCTTTAAGTAAACTTCCGTCTTTTGAATTTTTCTTCGATAAATCTTCAGAATTGGTCTTGGACTTCCGTTCTTTTTGCACTCTTGATTTCTTGACTTCGTCTTTCGTCTTTTTCTTCGATAAAAGCCCGTGAATGCCCGTGTTTTCTCCCCTTTTCACAATTTCGTCCTAAATCACAACAAAAACACAAACCACGCATAATTCTGACATTTATGACATAAAATACACGTTTTGGCTCGGTTATTATTGTAGTTAAGTGGTAAAAAGGATGGGTGTTTACACACCTATCACATACTTCTTCGCGCCTTTTTCAAGGTACTCGAGATCATGAGATACAAAGTGTTCTCGTTGCAGAACCGGCGATGACTGTGGGTGTAAGAGGTCGTAACACTGGAGTCTGAATTCCCGTATTCGTCGCTCTCATGGCCTTTGTAAGCTCATTTAAGTGATATTCAGCCTCATTATGACTGATCTTCAAAGTATCAAAGAAGTCCACGTCTGCGGCTGCTATTTTGATAAGGTCCGGAGTCATTGTTGGTTTCCCGTGATGATACCTTAGAAAGGCCGAGAAATCTATTGGATTGTTTAGGTATTGAGTGAGTTCCATTTATGTTGTTGTGGCGAAAGGATGTTGTGGTGCTGCATTTGTGAGCCAGAGTTGCTCCTGTACCGTGTCATCGATGATAAGAGATGCAGCAAACGTGAGTTTTGGCACATTTAAGTCTTCTACTTCCATATCGGAATTGTGCTGATCTTCAGATGGTGTTGAAGGTTGTTCTTGTGTCATCGGTATATCATCATTGGGCATAGAGACTGGAATTTCGTCTTCTTGCATAGGTTCTACATATTCGTTATGAGAAACAGTAGTAGAATCTGGTTCAGTAGATATACATGTGTTAGTATGCTGAGATTCTGGTACAGTAGCGTCCACCGTCTTTTTTGTAGTTTCAGCAACGCTTTCTTCAGCTTCCTCAATACCTTTCTCAATTTCCTTATCGCCTTCACCCTTATTTGACTCGTCGCCATTCGTACGCGTTTTGTCATTTGTATCACTCTTTTTGGTTCCATTCCCATCATCATTATCATCATCATCATCCTCATCCCCATCTGAATCCTCGTCCTTGTTTTCTCTGTTATCCTCATCCTTTTTTTCCTCGTTCTCTTGTTCATCTTCATCTTTAACCTTATCCTCTTCTTCCTCATCCTCGTCTTCCTCATCCTCTTCCTCATTTTGATCATCATCACCATCATCCTCATCACCGTTACCCTCATTATCTTCCTCCTCTAGCTCAACTTCATCCTCAGACTCAGAGTCTTCAGTATCGGCAGGTGTATCTTTAATGATTGCTTTGTTGAGATATTGTAGAACTTTGCGTTTATATTTCGATTTACGAGTCCTCATATCTTTCAGTCGTTTCTACAACAATTTCATTAGTTGACGGGTAGATAAACCAGTACCAAAAAGAGTTGGTAGCTCCTGATCAACATATGACTTTACTTCTCGTCGAATGAGGTTGGTCATCTTCTCATTAATTGACCCAATAAAGGCATCATTCTCTTTGTCACGAGTTTTCTTCTCTCCAAGAAATGTTTTATGTTGTTCTTTAAGTTTAGACATGCTGTCAGATATTTTCTTAAGTGTAGGCTCATCAGGTTGCGATTCCTTAAGAGTTTGTGTGTCAGGAGTGGTGAATCTTTCAATCAGTGTGGCTATTTGTTTAGCTTGAGCCTCCAGCTGTTGTTGAAGAGACTGAATCAGTGGATCACTGACTGTAAGGAATGGGTTGGAGGTGGATGATACTTGTTGTACTGATGGTGGAGGTGTAACCACGAGTGTTAGAGTGGTGGTGGATGATACAGGTTGTTCAAGGATAGGTGATGGTGTAGGTTCAATCATTGGGGCGGTGGTTGATACAGGTTGTTCAACGATTAATGGCGGTGTAGATTCAGTCGTTGGGGCGGTAGTTGATACAAGTTGTTCAACAATTGATGACAGTGTAGATTCAGTCGTTGGGGCGGTAGTTGATACAGGTTGTTCAACAGGTACGGGTGTGACAGTTGGTGTGATGACATTAGTGATGACCGGGGTGGATAGTGGTGGAATGGTAGTTGAAGTAACAGAAGTTATAGGAACATCCACCATATTTTCATTTGTCGATGGATCAGTGTTTGTAACCTCGATACCCTCCCCTTCAAAATTAAGATATTTCATAACATCATCAGAGCCGGAAGTAGACTTACTTTGAAGTAGAGTTCCTGGAATGAGAGTTGCGTGAGCATCGTCGTTAATCACAGTGTTAGTTGGTTCCGGTAAAGATGTGGTGATATTGACATCATGATACATCAAATTTGTATATGTGTTTTCACTGCTAGCACCCTCTTCACTCTGCTCACGACTTTCAAAATGGAAGTTATCAACATCTTCATCGTTAGGATCTTCATAAAAGGAAATATCGGCATCAGGATTACCAAATTCCTCTAAGTCCTCAAACAGTGTTGAACCTGATCCTTTGTATGTTGCAAAAGCCTCCACTCCGCTTTGCTGAAGAGTAATACGTAGTTGTTTGCCTTCAGAAATGGTTTGCTTAGCTGGTTCAGATGAAGCAACAAGTGCTTCTTTACCTTTGGTTTGGTTTGCTTTCTTTGGCCTTCTTAGTGGTACTTCTTCGTGGTCATCCTTAGTGTGGATCATCTCATCTTCTTCAACATCTTCATCAACTAATTGCTCTTTCCCTGTGCCTTTATCTTTTGAGGAAGCAGTCGATTGGCGCTTGGAAACTCTTTTCTTTCGTTTACCTTTTTGCTTCTCTAATTGTTTCTCAGAGGGAGCTACATTTGCTCGTTTGAACTGTGCTTCAATATTCAGTAGCATCTCTTGGTAGTGATCAGTTTCCTTGATTCCTTCATTCATCATGATGTCTGGCACTGGAGCTGGTCTGAGTGAATACTTTGTGACTTAATTATCCGCAGTCATGGTATCTAACACATCGTCGCTATCTTGAGTATGATAGAAGAAATTCCCACGAGGATTGATAGGTGTGAAAACACCCATCCTTTTACCACTTATTTCTTGCTAAAACAAGACCAAAACGCGTATTTAATGTCATTTGTTTGGAATTATGCGTGGTTTCTGTATTTGTTGTGTTTTCAGAGCCAACCGGATAAATATTGAAGAAAACATGGGATTACACGGGTTTTATTGAAGAAAAAGACGAAAAGACGACGTCTATAGTCCAAGAGATGCAAAAGATTTGAAGTCAATGGGCCTATTTGAAGATTTATCGAAGAAAAGGACCAAATACGGAAGATTTACATATGTCGAAGAAATCAAGTCTATTAAGCGAAGAAGTTAAAAGACGAGTTGAATTTATTCGTCGACAAATCCCGAATCGAAATCGAAAACGTCAACTTTTCTGAAAAGACGAGAAGACAAGAAGAAAGGGAGAAAGCCCACTCACCATCCAACTTGAAGGCCTATAAATAGGAGTCCCTTCACAACATTAGACTAGTTTTTCTTTTCCAGTTTTTTTTTCTTTCTTGTTTCGTAGGGTAACCAACACCATTAAGGTGTTGGTGATTTTTCATTATTATTGAATCAAAGGATCTTGTAAGTTTTTAATCTTCCCTTTTGTTTACATAACCTTAATCAATCAATATCATCTTTCCTTTAATCTTGTTCATCTTTTTCTTTTTGATTCAAAGTCTTAAAGCTTTATTTGGTTGATTTTAATCTTCAAAAGTAAGTGGGTTTTGTGTTTTTATTGTTTTGGTTTGATGTTTATTGTTGATAAATGATTGGTGGTTAGTTTTGTTTAAGTTTTGGTTAAAAACTTGGTGATTCTGGTTAAATTCGTTCTTGGTTGTCCTTACTGTTCTTCGAGTTCTTCAAAATCCCCAGATTCTGAATTAACACAATATTCCGGATCAAGGGTTTTTTCATAATATTCCGGAAGAAGCTTTCTAGTTAAGTCATTCCGAATAAACAAAATGTTCCGAATGAAGGTTTTGGATTAGTTATTCCGGATAAAGCTTTTTATTTCGATCGAAGCTTTTATTTTTATTATTCCAAATCAGTTTTAATATTCCGGATCAGTAGAGTATTCCGAACCAAAGTTTTCATTTATTCCGAATCAGTTTGTTCATCCGGAATAATCAATATTCCGGATGAGTAGTAATATTCCGAATCAGTTTTTTGTTATTCCGAATGAAGCTTCTTGTTTAAGTTATTCTGAGTCAATTTTTATTCCGAGTGAGCAAGTATTCCGAATCACCATATATTCCGGATCAGTCTAAATATTCCGGATCAAGCGAAGTATTCCGGATCAGTGTTATTCCGAATCAAGGGTTTTTATCATTTATTCCGGATCAATTCATATTCCGAACCAAGGAATTTTATTCCGCATGAAGCAAAATTTTCCGAATGAAGGGATTGGCCTAGGATATTCCGGATGAAGGTTTTTGTCTAATATATTCCGAATAAAGGTTATATTCCAGATCAAGCCTTACATTCCGAATCAAGCATTTTTCAGTAAGGGGTATTTTACTTTTTTTGTTTTACTATTTAATTTTAATTAAGTTTAAGCTTTATTTTATTAACTGCTTTTAGTTTAATTTTATATCTTTGCACATTTAGATCTTTTTAGTAGAATAGAAAACCAATCCCCTTTTTAGTAACCAAGAACAACTATTCCACTTTGAACCGTGATCAATTCGAGAAGATACCGAGAACTTAATTGAACCTAGCAAAATCTTTTGTATCAAGAATCAATATCTGGGTCACTCTTCATGAAGAAATTGATGATTAGTTTTGTGAACCTTGGAAATGGAAGATGCACCGCTTTCCTCTTGGAACTTGTGAATTGATGATAGAATTCCTCCCAAAGTTGTAGTGCATAGTCTACTTTAGATCCAATATAGAGACCCCAAAAGATAATTGCCTGAGAGGGTCTCATTGCGTCTGATCCGCGAATCTTGGAAGTAAGGCATTTTACTAAAATAGTGACAATTTATTTCCAACGTTGCCCAATATGTGACGTGTTAAACTGAGATAGAAAACCAATTTCACCCTCATAATTCAATTCTCGAATTACTCGAAGCAGTTCATCTATATCTGGGTCATGCACAAAAGGTTCTCCTTTTGCTAACTTAGGAAGCTTGAATAGTTGCCTAAATTGACGCAGTTCAAGTGTCAAGTCTTTATTGTTTAGCGTAAAAGAGATAATCTTCTTTGACAATTGTTTTGCCTGTGTGATTGTGGCTGTTGCCCAAAACTCGTGCATGTATACTTCAGGAACTGATGCAGTGACACGTAATGCGTCCTTTATTGGTGAACAATCTAGGATATCTGTTGCAATTTTGAATGCCTCCAAAGAAGGATCAAAATCGTCTTTCAGAAGAAAATTGTTTGGTGCATGTTGCATTCTGGCATTAAGTGGAACAAGGATAAGATCTAGTCGTTTTTGTTGTTCTTCGGTTATTGACATTTTCCTGCTTTAGATAAACACATGCACACTTGATATATACACATATATATATCTTATAAACTATGTGAATCTTAAGCATAAGGATTAAGACAGCAAACGTCACCACATATGATTGAATAACATGATACAGACATGGTTCATATGGAATATGTTCATACATTCAGATTCACACTTAGAATTATGAAAGATATACCACAGACAATTTATTCTAAGGAGATAACGACCTAGCATTAGTTCTTTGACAATTTGGGTTTCCTGGTTGTCATAACCAGAACCTCAGTAGGTTTAGTTTCAACCACAACCTTAGTAGGTTTTGGTTTAGTTTCAACCACAACTTCAGTAGGCTTTGGTTTAGTTTCAACCACTACTTCAGTAATTTTTGGAGTATCCTCAACCCAAATTTCAGTAGGCTTGAACACAGGGTTAGACAATGAAGAGACTTTGTCTTCCATGGCCTGGATACAAAAACACAAGACATTGAATAAGTAATTTGTATCTCTTTTGTTTACAGAAATGTCAACTTATAAAATAAGATGAACTTCTGTAATAAGAAACCTTTCAAGTATTATTATGAGATAAAATTAATTATTTCCAATATAACTTGGTTTCGTTTTAATGGCCCTAATTTTCTTATAGCCTAATAAAGTAAGAATGTTGTCTAGGCCGAATTCATTAGATAGTCTTTGTCATGTGCACACTACTTAAAGTCCATCGCAAGCCTAACATGTGTTGCAGTGTAAACCCTTATTGCAATCTAAAAGACATTCAAAGCAAAGGCATTACAATACTAAGTCCATTGTAGTGTTAAACATGTCTAAACAACCTTGCAAATTTTGGTCCATCGTAACGATGCATCGCAGTGGGATCGTATTGAGGCTATCGCAGCGAGTCTATCGCATTGAACCCATCGCAACAAGCCCATCGCAACAGACCCATCGCAACGGACCCATCGTAACGGACCCATCGCAAAGGACCCATCGCAACGGACCCATCGCAACGGACCCATCGCAACGGACCTATCGTAACGGACCCATCGCAATGGACCCATCGCAACGGACCCATCGCAATGGACCCATCGCAACGAGTCCATCGTAATGAACCCATCGTAACGAGTCCAACGTAATAAACCCATTGTAATGAGCCCATCGTAATGGTGCCATCGCAGTATCCCATCGCAGTCAATGCGATCATGCCATCGTACTGAGTCATCGTATTCTTGGCGATATAAACAATGTAAATTTGTTGATCTTAATTACGGGACATAGAGGATGTTTTAGGCAAAACTGGGCAAGACCTATGTTTGTCTAGGTTAGATGAACAAATCCTACCACTAAAATAGCATTTTGATCACAAACTTTCAAAACCCTAATTTTGATTATCTCAAGATTTGAAGGTTTGATTGTTATGTTAACACGTAATAAGCATAGAATGAGATGAGAAACATGATAATCATATCAACACAGAATAATACCTAGATGAAGTATATGGATGGTTATCTCAAAATAAATCAAGGTTTCAAGCTTTGACACTGGCAGAGAGAGTTTGTGTTTGTGTGTTACGATGAAAAAGAAAGAACGGGGAGGGGGGATAAAGTTGACTATGGTCAATGAAGGTTGTACCGGTTGACACTTTAGGCCCCTAGTTTGCAAGAATTACAAAGTTAATCCCCCAGTTAGTAAAGCAAGTTAAGAACACTTGGAAAACCAAATGATTTAACAAAGTACTAACCCGCACACCAACACGAACGTTTACTCTTAACGCTTAATAGCAAGCAACCTATTCCTCAAACCATATTACACATATGGAACACATAGCATATAAAGATGACGAAGAACGGTTTATATTTTCTGAAAACCCTTTTTGAAGACCAAATTTAATTCCAAAAGAAATATAATATTTGCTCCCCCTTAAACATGGACCCGTTTTCTATTTAAAGAGTTGTAGCCATTGTTTTTAAAAGAACAAATATCCATGAAGACTTTTTCCATTTTGTGATTTTATGGAACGATTCTGGTGCTAATAAGATTTCTCTTGTTTTTACGAAATAAGTGCACTGAAACGTACACTAATTTGTGTTAGACCAAGTTATAAAGTAAACTTGATCCCTTACAAGGTTTTTAAGTAAACCTTGCCCGAGAAAATTAATTCCCGTTGTGAGCCAACGTTTTCGTAAGAAATACATGACTTTAATGCGAAAAGCGCGTTGCAGTCTGAAATAACTACAAGCCATAATGGGCATGTTTTAAAAATATTTACAACTTTTATACGGACTCTATTTATGGCACCGTGTCAATATTAATCGACATTTCTAAGGCCGTAAATATTACCATACTAAAAGACATGCCCGATTTAAAATGAAAAATATTTTTGGATTTTCTGGATTTTATAATTTTTATGGTTTTTGTATGTTTTATATTTTTGTATTTTTCTTTTGGTGGTTTAAATATATACGATAATATACAAGATCACGATCAAAGGATACTCTAGAATAGTTTACCACCACTATTCTGCAGATTCTTCTGCCAACTCTTTAAGTGTCGCTGGTGAGAATGATTTCATGCCTAGCTTTTCGATCAAAAACTCGATACGTCCTCGATCTAAGGCCTTTGTGAATATATCTGCCAGCTGATACTCAGTGTTGACAAAATACAGTTCGATCACTCCATTTTCCACTTGTTCTTTGATGAAGTGGTAGCGTATGTCAATGTGCTTCGCCTGGGAATGTTGAACGTAGTTGCAGCATAGAGCAATTGCACTTTTGTTATCACAGTACATCGGGATTTTGTTGAATCCAAGACCGTAGTCAGTTAATTGTGATCTCATCCAAAGAACTTGAGCACAACAACCGGACATAGCAATGTATTCAGCCTCGGTACTTGATATCGCAGCGCTTTTCTGCCTTTTAGATGCCCAACTAACAAGTCTATCTCCAAGAAATTGCACACTGCCAGAAGTGCTACGTCTAGTATCTTGACACCCAGCATAATCCACATCTACATATGAGATTAGTGCAATAGAGGAATCCTTCGGATACCACAGACCACGATTAAGTGTTCCTTTAAGATACCGAAAGATTCTTTTCGCAACATGTAAGTGCTTTTCAGTAGGCTGAGCCTGATACCGGGCATACATGCATATAGCAAATTAAAAATCAGGCATGCTAGCAGTCAAATAGAGAAGGGTGCTCATTCCACGGTAAAGTTTAGGATCGACAGTTATCCCTTCCTTATCTTCATCTAACTTGGATCTCTCCACCATGGGAGTATCCACGGGGTCACAATTTTCAAAGTGATACTTCTTTAGTGATTCAAGAGAAAATTTGGATTGATTAATGAAGATGCCTCTGGGATTTTGAGAAATTTGTAACCCTAAGAAAAATGAAATTTTTCCCATCATCGACATCTTAAAACGTGTGGACATAATTTTCTCAAAATGGTCAGACAGTCTTTGAGTAGTGGCAGCAAATATTATATCATCAACATAAATTTGTACCAGTATCATGTCGTTGTCCTCCTTGAGAATAAATAATGTTGGGTCCACTTTGCCTTTCGAGAAGCCTTTCGAGATGAGATACGACGATAGGAGATCGTACCACGCGCGTGGAGCTTGTTTCAACCCGTAAAGAGACTTCTTGAGCTTGTACACGTGATTAGGATACTCCGAGTTAACGAATCCATTCGGCTGGCTTACGTAGACATCTTCCCTTAATTCTCCATTGAGAAATGTCGTCTTAACATCCATTTGGTAGACGATCAAGTTCATGTGAGCAGCATATGCAAGGAATAGTCTAATTGCCTCTAATCGTGCCACATGATCAAAGGAATCTTCAAAGTCAATACCCAAAGCTTGTTTGTAACCTCTAGCAACCAATCTAGCTTTGTTCTTCAGCACTCCATCTAACTCATCGATTTAACCTTATATACCCACAACAATGTAAGGATTTCAATGTTGCTGGGTAAAGGAACTAATTCTCACACTTCAAGACGTTGAAATTCATTAAGTTCCTCTTGCATGGCTTCAATCCAAGATGATTTTGTTATGGCTTGTTGTCAATTCTTAGGTTCAGTATCAGAAAGAAATGCATCAAAGTAGCAATATAATGCATGTTCTTGGAGTTGATGGTGTGTTAAGACTGGTCGATTGATGTCACCAATAATATTGCGGATTGGGTGATCCTTTGTCCATTTTGTGTTGTGAGTTTCAATCCGTGGTGGTCGGGAGTGAACGATTGCAGGAGCTTCCTTTGATGTAGACGCACCGTTAAGCTTTTCAGGTATTTGTGAACCAAAGAAAGGAAGCTCTTGTAAGTGAGCAAATTCCAAATCGTGATCATAGTGATCCTCTTCAACATCATTAGGAACAAGTGGGGGTGATGATTCAGGTGTAGTTTGTGAATTGGTGAGGGATGGGACATCTGGTTCAATAGTAAAAGTAGATGTCTCGGACTGATTTCCATTATCTTGAGCAACAACTTCGCGAATCGGAGCTACTGCTGCAGGTGCTAGAGAATCATTACTAGGTGGATCAAAGAATTCATCAAACATAGGTTGAAATAACTCATCCCACTCGGGCCTTGTAGGTGGTATAAATGATGGAGAAGTAGGATTGTTGGGAGTTAATCCGGAACTAATCATATCGGTTCCCATCTCATGTAATGCGGGTTCGGAGTTGTGTTGCTCAGAAGCCATCGCTGTCAGCTCATCAAAATCGGCATCCAAAGTTTCTATTATCTTGCCAAGATGACGGTTATAAATCCGGTAAGCTTTCTTTGCGGGTGAGTAACCAATGAAAATTCCAATATCAGCCTTCGGTTGAAGTTTGCCCAAATTCTCACAATTAGTATTCGGATAGCAAAGTGCACAAAACACATGAAGAAATGAAATATCGGGTTTGTGTCCATGAAGTAGCTCATATGGAGTTTTACCATGGCGTTTACGAATGATAGAGCGGTTTTGGGTATAACATGCGGTTGCCACTGCTTCAGCCCATAAGAATAAAGGAGCATTCGCATAAATCAACATAGTTCTAGCAGCTTCCATAAGCGTACGGTTGCGTCTTTCAACGACACCATTTTGTTGTGGAGTGCGAGCCACTGATGTTTCATGAGAAATAGCAACCTCTTCATAATAATTTCGTAGAGTCTGATTAACAAACTCAATTCCGTTATCAGTCCTAATGCGGCGAACAGTAGCATTAAGGCGTACTTGGATCATCTTAAGAAAAGTAATGATATAGTTTGGTACTTGATCCTTGGTTGCTAAGAACATTACCCATGAAAACCTGGAGAAATCATCCACCATGACGAGGATATACTTTCTACCACTCACACTAGCCGTACGCATTGGCCCGCAAAGATCCATGTGCAAAAGATACAGTGGTTCTTGGTTGGTGTCTTCAGCTTTAGGTTTGTATGATTTCTTGGTGATTTTCCCCAAGGAACACGCGGAACATAAATGATCCTTGTCGAACTTAAGTTTTGGAAGACCACAAACAAGTTCGTTTTTAGCTAAATGGTTAATAGCATCAAAGTTAAGATGAGATAACCGGCGATGCCACAACCATGACTTGGTCTTAGATGCTTTGGAGAGAAGGCATACAGGAGAGGCGGCCATCATGTTTTGAATGGACAGTGTGTAGAGATTATCCCCTCGAGAACCTTTTAACAAATCATTTCCTGCAAGATCGCGAATAAAGGAAGTATGTTGTCGAAAAGCCACCTCAAGGTTTGAATCGCAAAATTGTCCCACTGAAAATAAATTATGACCAAGTCCCTCCACATAATATACCCTTGAAATCGTAACATTCCCAATTTGATATTCACCGTAACCCATGATCTTCGTAATATGGTCGTTGCCGAATTTCACCGTTCCTAGAAACTTGCTGACGAAATTTCTGAGCATCGAGTGGTCTCTAGTCATATGTTTGGAGCACCCCGAGTCCAAATACCAAAGAATATTTTGGACGACCTGAAAATATCACCAAGCAAAGATGATGTATCGGAATCTAATTGTTACTCTGAGTTAGCAGGTACAGATGTAATTATCTTAGATTTACTATCAGAAGAGTTAGGCTTCCAAATTTTCTTACTAGTTGTTGGCTTAGTTTAGTTGTCTAGTATTCTGAGGTACTTTTTGACTGGGGACATCATCACTGGTAGGCATAATAGTGGAGGCAGACCTAGTGAAAGGGCGTTTTTTCCATTTTTAGTGCTTGTGTTCCTTTTTAAAGGACGATGAGACCTAACTTCAGTGGATGAGATCCTAGTTAAAGGGCACTTAGTTCCATTTGTAGTAAAGGTCCTACCAGTGGGTAACCATTTCCATCCAACCTGGGTGAATTTCTTCCCCGTTGGTTTCCATTCGAGATTGTTTCTAATGGCATTCATTTCATTAACATGGTCAACAAGGCATAAATCATGATGTTGAGAAAACATGCATTCATTACAATTCCAACATTTCAAATTAGAATTCACATTTTGCTTAGGTTTCCACTCAGAGGGAGAACCTTTTGTCTTAGCTACATGAGTCTTTTTATTTAAAACTGAAATAACATTCCTAGGGTGAACTTCTACTTTCTTCTTCTTAGTCCTACTAGTGGAAGGCTTGATCCTATCTTTCTTGTCTTGAGATCCTTTAGCCTTAGTAGACATAATTACTCTTGTAGAAGCCAAAGGAACATTAGTTATAGATTTTGACTTAGCCTTAATGGGTGTGTTTAAAATAGGCTTAGCTCCTGGGGTCTTATTGAATGGAGTAATGGCAATGGTGGGGGTTTGTTGTTTAAGTGGTGCAGAACCCGGTTGTCCTATGTACTTCAAGTGCTCTAAGCATTGTTGTACTCTCTTAATGAAAGCATGAGCATGGTAATAGTGACTATTCCTAGGTTCAAGTTCACAGAGATCATCTAACTCTTCCCTAGAAAAATCCGCGTACTCAACTGCGTGCTCCATGTAGGACTTATATGATGAGGATTGTTCTTATGGTACGGGTTCTCAGTGATCACCACCTTGTTGGTTTTTCGAGCACTAGAGGACGGGGCAAAGACTGTAGCTGGATTATTAACACCTTCTCGTCCTTTGAGTTGAAGTGTCTCCTTTAATTCAGATATAACCATGTTTTTGTCTATGAGCTGAATATTTAGGTCAGAGATTTCCTCACATTTCTTGTTCAATTGGTCAATGAATGACTTTTTCTCTATCGCATTAAAAGCGAGGCGTTCTTCTATTGAACCAGAATTTTCTGAGTCACCATGCCTTACTTGTTCACGCTCTCCTAGTATAGAAGTAATTTTATTTTCTAGGACATGATTTTTAGTCTCTGCAGCCTCTAGTTCCGTTTTTGTTGCTAGTAATTCTCTCTTAAGTCTCGTCACATCTTCCTCTAATGATTGCATTACCTGAATCATCTTGTCACTTGTCTCAACGTTGTTTTCACAAACAGTTGTTTTTGAAAGAGTTTCATTTTTAGATTGATTTTCAGTTTCAAGAGATATACAGTGTTGTTGAAGCTCATCAAAATGTTTTGAAAGTGAGTTATAAAAATCTTGAAGCTTTAAAAATTCAGCGTTAGACTCATGACAAGAATGATTATCTACATTATTAACAGGTTCAACAATAGTCACAGATATATCATGCACATCATCAAATTTATGCACAGCAGATGTCATAACAGCAGCAAATTCAATAGTAACAACTTGCATCACTTCTAGAGACACTATATATTCTAAGAATTGGTCATATTCAGACAAAATATTTTCTTCTCAATTAAATGTTGTTCATAAGCATCATCCATTTCATAGAAAACTTTTCGAACTTCACCCATTTCAAAACTATGATTTTCCGCGAGATCGATAAAACCATCTTTAATATTGTCTGCAAACGGAATGATCTCTTTCTCAAACACCGTTTTCATGTGTTCGAAAGCCCATTCTCCAGCGGTTTGAGCAGTTGAAGTCATACATTCCTTGATGACCTTGTCAAATCCGGTTAGGTATCGCTCAACCTCTTCCAAGCTTAGCAATACTGTACTTACCGGTGGAAGATTCTTAGGAATTTCCTTAGGTTCGTCCGAATTAACAAGTGTAGGAAGTATACTAAGGCTTTCTCTAGTAGGCATGTAAGCTGGTGTATGGATAAATTCCTTTTGCATATTAAAGCGAGTTCTAAGATCTATTTTTGCATACGTTGCATTAAGTTGTGCATAATCATACTCGGGATATGTAAAAATTACTTTTGACTGATTCTCTTCATGTAGCGACATGCTATCAGATTCATTTAAAAACACAATCGGATCTAAGACCAATCCTAACTTGGTTGTACCATAAAGTCGTGGGTTGTGGTTAAATGCTTGCTTTGCATACCCCGGGTTAGGTGGTAGGTCTATTAGACGCGATAGATTAAACTCTTAAAAAGAAGAATGAAACAAGTGTACTAAATGTGAAGCCGAGTATTGTTTTAAAAGCAAAATTTCAGTCTTTTTAACTTTCTCAGACGCCTTAATTTCCGTTTCAACCCTTTTAGACTTGAGAATTTCGAAATCTGTTTGTAATTTTTGAAAATTATTAACGAATGACTCTTTTTATTTAAGTTCTTTCGAAAGATTTGCTCTTAAACTCTCAATTTCTAGCAAATTATCCATTTGGACTTTCCTAAACCTATCAAATTCAGGATTGGTTAAGGTAGTGGTCACTGGAGTTAATTCCAAGGTTGTAACCTTTTCCTTATACAAAGCAAGCTCGGCAGATAAAGTCTGATTAACACTGAGGGTTTCAAGGACCGTATTATTCATTTGGCCAAGCATAGATGCTGACACCATAACCAAATCGGGTTGAGCAAACAAATTTGTAGTCGTAATAGCTCCCGGTTGTGGTTTACTCAAAGTCTAGGGACTTGCATTGATATTGTTATCATTGCTTGTCTCCTCGTTTGAGTTACTAACCACCGGAGGCTGTTCCGGATACTTAGACGCTTGCTCAACTTGATAATGTACAATACTAGTATCCGTGACAGTATTTGGTACCTCAGAAATTGTGTCAGCTCCATAAAGTGAAAGATTTGCCATGAGAGCTGCCTTGGCGGTATTGAGATCATCACAGTCAGAGTCGTATGCACCCAGATCATCACATTGATATGCGACATTGTTTGTGATGGCTGCTGTGAGACCGTCAGTGTCTGCAACTCCCGGATCTGCGAGAAATGCTAACTCTTCTTCATCGAGCTCACGTCCTTGGGCTTGAGCATTCACCAAGTAGATCTTCTCCTGAAACCATGTGTTATCCCTTTTCCTCTTGGGCTACTTACACTCTCGAGCCATGTGCCCTTACCCTTTGCAGTTATAACATATTATCATCTTCATTTTGACAGTGTTATTACCCCTTGTAGCGGTAGTGTTTGATGGGCGTGCACCAGCATTAGATGAACTTGGTCTCCCCTGAAGTGGTTGCACCATTACTCTGCCATCTTGAATTGTATCTTGTTGTCGAGAGTTAGAAGAGTTCCTTAACTGATTGTTTGTTGGAGCTGGTCCTCTGTAACCTCGTTTGTTTAATGTTTGAGTGAGGTAAGCCGACATTTGAGCAAGTATATCAGTAGGATTATCCCCTTGTCTAAACTCAGGGACAGGAATCTCATCATCACAATAGAATGCTGGTGCTGAGTGAGCTACAAGCTGATTTGAGGGAACACTAACATGTTGTGAGTAATTGGGTTGAGGAGCCTCAAGTTGTTGATAGGTGATGGTAGGGTTTGTTGGAGGTTGATAAGGTGAATACTGTTGTGCAACGTAAGGTAACTGATGTGAGTCTCCTTGTGATGATGTTGCTGGTTGCTTGTATTGTTGGTGATAAGATGTAGGCGGTTTTGGCAAGATTGAATACTGTGGGAAGCTTGGTGTTTGATACAATGGTTGATAGGAAGATTGGTGTCCCAAAGCAAACGGAGAGTTGTGATATGACAATGTTGGTTGATTTGCCATTAATTCCAATGGTTCTTGATAAGATCCCTGAGAGATGCGTTTTTGGATCACGTGCTTCTCGTGTTGCTGCAAGAAAGCATAGAGTTGATCTAAATTTGACTTGTGAAAATCTCGAACCATCTTGACATCGGTGACTTATTGACTCCACTCTTGGGGTAGCGTGTTCAAGAACTTGGTGTTTAGTTGAAACTGAGCAATCCTTAGATTATACACGTTCATATCATTCATCAAAGTAGTGAAACGCCAGTAGTAATCGTGAAGAGTTTCCCCTGGAATGTATGTAAATCTATCAAACAAGTCATACAATTGACACTCTCATTCTTGCTTTGTTAGAGAAGTCCCTTGTAACAAAACAGTTAATTGATCCCAAAGATCCTTTGCCACTGTGTGTTCACTTACCATTCTATAGATATCGGGTGGAAGGGCTTGAAGTATTGTCTGAATGACCTTTTCATCTGCATCGGAAATGAGTTTGTTAGCATCTGGTAACTCATGATACAACCTTGTCCGCGTCACGTTGTTGACAGTAACTTCTCCCTAATCTAGTGGACCGTTTCAATGGATTGAAGCATAAGTCTACCATTGGATTTACCCATGATGTAAGTTTTCATGCGACCTTGCCATGCTTCAAATAAATCTTTGATGAGCAACGGTGGGAGAGTGTCGGTACCCGAGATGATTGAAATATCGGTAATCGATGTCATTGTTGGCATATATGAATTTGAATTCATTTTTTGAACACTTGAATAAAGATTATCAAAATGATCGAGCAATGAAATAAGATTATGTGTTTTAGTGTTGTTTAAATAAAGATGTTATAATCTTTTGGTTGCGTGTTTTTGGTAATGTCTCTAAATAAATGCAAAGTTGAAAAATCCTTTAAGTGTTGCAAATGATGGCTGATCGTACTCTCCTATCTTACTTTACGATCGTACTCCTAGATCAGACTCCCAGATCGTACTCAGCTATCGTACTTTACGGTCGTACTCCTAGATCGGACTCCTTGATCGTACTCAGCAATCGTATCCTAGCGATCGTAGTCTCCTATCGTACTCCCTATTGTATCCAGCGATCGTACTCTCCTATCGTACTCAACGATCGTATCCAACGATCGTATTCCGTGATCGTATTGATGATCGTAGGCTGTGATCGCAGTCTTGATCGTACCTATGATCGTAGTGGTGACCGTGGTCACTGATCGTAACCTTGATCGTACTTGTGATCGCAGTTAGGATCGTAGTATGTGATCGTGACTATGGATCGCAAGTAGAAACCCCCAGGGTTTATGCAATCACAAAATCAAATCGTAACACAAAAAAAATCCGAGACTTGGAAGCAACAAGAAAGAATGGATTTTTACCTTGGAATTCGTGATTCTAGCCAAACAAATGTCACCAAATCGTTACTAAAACTATTTAGAAGAGATATAGATCACTTGGAACCACAAAAACACGAAAAAAATTTGAAACTTTGGAAAAATCAATCAAAAACACATGAACACACTTAGAAAAGTATGAACAACACAAAACCAATCTTTATTTCATCCCATATCTCTTGATACCAATTGTAGATTCGTGATAATCTTTGTATTTCAAGAGGGTTGATGTTTTTCTAGAGAGAGAAACTAGAGAGAGAAGTGAGAGAAAAGTATGTGTATTACTAGAGAAAATAAAACAACCAACACCCCTTTCCATGGTGGAAAGGGGTTTATATACCCAAGTCCTTAAATGGACTTGGGCCTCCGGCCCATGAACATGCTCATGGGTCGGGCTAAACATAAGCATTACTTAAACAATACTGCGAGCCTATAACTATATTGTTGGAGTGACCGAGACTTTCTTTATACGAAAAACGTATTTCCAACATATTATTTTAATATAATAATAATAATATAATAATAATAATAATAATGATAATAATAATAGTAATAATAATAATAATAATAAAGTTGATTATTAATAATTAACAGTAGTTTAAAAGTATAAAATTACGAATTACGACGTAATTCAAAACATTCCATCCAAGTTCCTATGTAATCTGAAATACATAATTTGATGTAATTTTAATGTCCCAATTACAATTACGTAGTATACCAAACACAATATGTAATGTAAAGTGAATTACATTCCTCTCATTCTGTGAACCAAACAGGTTATGTAATGTAATTGAATTACAATTACATCAAATTACATCCAATTACAACGAACCAAACGGGGCCTAAGGATACAACTTTGAAATGAAAACCCTCGTATCAACTCAGTCAAAGCTTTAACTAGTTTTTAATTAGCTTTACTTAATCCAATACTATTGACTTTTAACATGTTGCACAAACCAAGCTGAATTAACACGTTATCACATACTTTGATGGACATTTTGAATGTGAAATATTTTTTGAACTTAAAATTAAAATTTAAAAATTTACATGTATAGAATAAAAAATATAAAAGAAAATAAAATAAAATTACAAAGATTAAAACTGCAATACGTAAATGTCAAATATCTAATAGTTTAAATTAAATTGTGTGAATAAGGTTTATATTGGCAACTTACTATTTTTATGTTTCAAAATCAACACTTTTAAATGAATACTACTATTGGTACCATCTTGCTTAATCAAAAGTAAAAAAAATGTACACAATATTCTTTTTGTTACTGTACTTTTTTTAATGGTTTTTACTTGTGCAACTTTACAGTTTTACCATCGTATTTTTTGTTTTATAGTTTTATAAAATAAATATATTTCTTTGTAAAGAAAAATATCAAATTATGACTCTTTCAAAATAATGTCTCTTTAATAGGAAACATTCCTTTGATTTATTCATTTAGTTTTTTTATGCTTTCAATAAAATTTAAAATTTTCCTTATTTGATAAAAGTTTTTAAAAAAATTGATGGAAAAAAAACATAAAATTATATGTGTCAAATTTGAGCAAAAATCTTAAATAAAAGGAGGTTATAAATAAAACTTTAGTGGCTAAATTTTAAAAAGTTAGATGGTGTTAAGTGAAAATTATAATTTTTTATATTTTTTCAATAAGTTTAAAAAATTAATAAATATTCCTTACATATTATAACCTAATAATATCGCAATTACAAAATATTAAACACAAATTTTTTATATATCTTTATATTAAACTAAAATATTAAATAAAATTTAATTTATCTCTAACTCGCGATAATGTTTTTCCTTAATCTTGTTCTATGACCGATATTTTGAACTAGTAAAATTACAAAAATAAAACTAAAATTAGAAAAAAAGGGAATATCAGATTGGTACAACTGTTAATTTTGGAGTCTTTTAAAAAATGTAAAAGTAAAAATTATGATTATAAACTATAACTAAAAAAAGAAAAAAAAGAACAAGTACTTGCTGACAATTACTTAGGAAATAGCAAATCTGACCATTATTAATTAACATAACGTTTTTCTTTTGTTTTTTTTTTGGTAAATATCTTTTCTCTTTTATACTTTTATACTCATGTACATTCTACTTCTTTTTATTGCACGTCACGTGATTGTTTCTCTCTCCTGCTCTCTTCTTCAACTCACTTTTCTTCCATGGATGAGAAGACGAAAAACTTAAACTAAGTATCGTAAAAGCATATATTAATTTATACACGACAACACAAAAATGATGCCCCCTGTTTGTCAGATGCACTGGGGCGTCGCCCATACTGCCCATAGCCAGGGCCGGACCTAGTTAGGTGAAACCAGCTGCAAATAAATTGGCGTCTTCCAAGTCTCTTTATCAGCATACAATGGGACGTGGTGGTTATATAACACCCCCAAATTATCACGCATCAGAATACCACTTTAGACGTTACTTCATAGAACATCACACACAATCATAGAAAACGAACTCAAAAGAGGCGTTTAAAATAAACATAATAGAATAATCACAATCATTTTCTAAAACATTTCCATCAGAGTAGCGTTACTTGCCCCAAAAAATCTCAACCAAACACAACAAATTTTTACCAAGACATGATAATAAATAATTGATAAAAAGGGAAGGAAATCCAAAGTTTTAGACCAATAAAGCACCAACTCCCTCCGTGTATGCTCCGCTGCTATCAATCTCAATCACCTGAAATACATACTTAAAATTTGTCAACACAACGGTTGAGCGAATCTATAGGTTTATTAAATCACAGTTTGAACGCAAGTATAAAAATCAATCATTATCATCCAATAGCATTGTCGTACTCACAATATATTATCCAAGTATTTCATATTTATAGCAAACTCTAATTTATTATATTTAAGCTCATGACACCGACCTGTTAACTTAATCACCCGCGCTACATTTGCCGGCTTGATCAAATTGAAACCATTACCCCTCTTAAGGTATTCATTGCCAAATTTATACCTTATCTATTATCACAAGTTATCCGTCCACAGAGGGTACTCAACGTACTTGCTCTCGTCTCGGATAGGGTCATCAACCCCATAGTACTATCAATTGTATAAGCGGCTATTTCCAACCCACACAAGGGCAAGACAATAGTTAACAGTTCATGAAATTAGGGCCTTTAGCAACAAGGTACTTAATACAATCCAAATAACATTAGGGTCCAAACAATCATTCATGACTTGTGTTCCATTTTATTTCAAATAGCATGTATCCCCCTCGCGGGTTGATAAGACTACTTTTATACATAGTCTCATCGTCCAAAACGGGCTTAAAAATAGTTAAAATATGATAAAATGTGCCAAATATGTGCTTATGTTTGTTAAATGTGTATTTTAAGTACGGATATCGAGAAAATGACAAAAGATCACAAGAATCAATCAAAAACGAACACGGGAAACGAAGCCACACAAAGAACCGGGTCCTAGAGTTAATTTTCTAAGAAAAGTCCTTGAAGAATTGAAAATTGTACAAGAAGGGTCCTTCATTATTGAAGAATTGACACTTTAAACCCTAGTATATTCATAATTACAAGTTTGGTCATTAAAGTTTGTCAAAATTAAAAAAAGGACCCTCAAACTGTGAAGAATTGGCAAGAATGGTCCCTCAAATTTGAAGACTTGTCACTTTTAATCCTCCATGAAGACAAAGATACAAGTAAAAACCTTGAAGAATGAAGATATGCCAAAAAGAGCCCTTGAAGAATTATAAAATTACAAGAAATACCCTTTGAAATACTTTGCAAAAGTTTTTGTGGCCAAAGTATAAAAACCAAAACTTCACTACAAAGGGAAATCTGATTTTGGCTAGTTAAACTTCAAAAGACAACAAGGGAAGAAGTGAGGGGTTAAACTTGGGCGACAAACATACTTACCTTAACCTACCCAGTGGTGACACATGCCAAAACACTAAATCTCCTCAACCAATCAAATCCCACCATTCCACCACGTCACTAAACCACTAAACCGGATTAATAACTAATTTAATTAGTTATTTAAAACTGGCGCTAAACACCCTTTTTAAACCCTAACAAGATCAAATAGGTGTTCTTCATGTTCTTAACCAGATTTGGGTATTTCTTTATTATTTGGAATTAATCCTTAATCTCCTTAAAAATTAAGATTAAGGGACTACTAATCACAACCCAACTCACAAACTCATTGCCACATCACCCAAATGCTCACATGAAACCTCCCCTACTTCACTTTTGGGGAAAATGACAAAACTATGTAGAGAATCAATAACCCACAATCCAGCTTTCATCCTAAGCATTATTTGGACCCTTTGATCAACTTTTCACCAGCTAGCATCAACAAACGTCCAAAAACTCTTCACATGGCTTGAAAGTTAAAAAATTCGACAAGGGGCAATTCAGGGACTTTATACATTAGGTTATTAGTTTATTTTCAGTATTCTAGTACTCCATGTAGCCTATATAAAGGCATTAGGACTTAACATTAAAAGTTGTTCTTGGTTTTCCTAGGTCAAAAATCTGTAAAGCCTTATTTCTATGTGAATGAAAAAGTGTTTGATTTTTTGACGAATTTCAAGTTCCAATCTTATATTCTTGTTGTTATTGTTCAAAGTTTATGATTTTAAGTTCCAAGAGTTTGGTTTTAAGTATTGCAAATTTGTTTAAAAAGGGTTTTAAAAAATCTGATTTTCTTTCCAAGTTTTAGTTCAAACACTTGAAGCTTTTGGGTCATAAGCTGATCATACCACCCTGATAAGGAGCTTATCAATGTGAGGTGAGACTTGTGGCTTGGGAGGATTCAAGGAGTGGGGAAAAAAGTTGGAAGAAATCTGCTTGTTTTCATTTTTTTTATATATAATCTGCTTGTGCTAATGTTATTGTTCTAAGAAGCTTATTGGAAACTTATGGTTGTTAAGCTAGCACATAAGCTCTCAAATTCGTGAGTATGGATGTACATTCATGAGGTTTGTCATATTTTCTCAAAAAAATTGATAAAATCTAGGTTCTAAGTGATTTTGGGTAACATCTGGTGTATGTGTGTTTTTATGCATGTAACTTGGTTCTTAGTTCATGTATTTGTTGTTATGATGCATGTTTGAGCTTGATTCAGTCTTGAGAATAGTTTTACTTTGTTAAATTTTGATTTGAAAAGTTAAAAAGGTGTTTGGGATTGTTATTTGGTTCAAGTCTGCATGCGTTTGAGAATGTGTTAGGGTTTGTATGTGCTTGTATATGCTATTGGTGTGGTTAGAGTCCATTATCTGCATAACTTGTGCTTTGAAACTTTGAATCTGAAACTTTGGTCTATCTACTTTGTTTTAGGCTGTTTTGACTTGAAGCTTTATGAAAACCTAGTTTGCATGTTAATCTAGGGATAACAAGTTATTAATCAAAGTTATTGCAACCTGAGTAGTAGATTTGAGTGTTTGAATTTGGATCGGTGGTCAAGTAGTTCATCAAAATTAGTTCATGCCTGTTTATTGTTCATCTGTAACTTGAATTAGCTTGATTCTTGTTCAAATCTTGAAATTAGTGCATGATATGAGTTTATTTGTGTGTCATTAAGTCTGCTATTGCTATTGTATGCTTTTTGTGGAGTTTGGTTAGCTTATACTAGCTTAAACTTGGCTTAATATCACCAGATCTGCTTATAATATGTTTGTGCCATGTCTGTGCAATCTTTGATTAAACTGTATTAATTAGTTGAGTGTAATTGTGTTTTTCTGCTTGATTGTGACTCCCTACAACTCACTGGTTGTAGGGGTGCCTTGTTTGTCCAACAATACCAAGTGAATCACTCTAAAAAGGCATGTCAAGAAAGTCAAATATTAGGAACCCTTTCCCACTGCTGCTAGCCACTTCTAGTGTTAATTTTCATTCAGCTTATTTGTAAGTCATTCTAGTTTATTTTATTGTGCATCAACTTCCTTTTTGTGATAGATCTTATTATTTTGAGCTTATAAGTCAGTTTTGAAGTTTACAGCTTTTGGTTTTAGCTTTTGGCTAGAAAATGACTAATTTGTCTTTTTCAAAAATAGTTTATTGCTTACTCTAGCTTATTCAGTGTGCTTATTTGAAATCTTTTTTATTATAAAGCTTAATTAAGTGATTTAAAACCTTTTGCAAGTTGAAGCAGCCTTTGAAGTGGTCTAGAACTCGAAAACGACTATTTTGTCGTTTTGTGTAGAGAGCTTTTCCTTTTTTCAAGCTTATTTCTTGGGCTTATTCAAAAATTCTTTTTACAAACAGCTTTATAATCTCATTATAAGGATGTGTGTCAAATTTCAGCTTATGGCATTAGCTTATGGCATTAGCTTATGGCTTAATGGGCCAAAAAGCCCATTAAGAATAAGATGTTTGTTCATTAAGCTGTGATAAGCACTGATTCAGCTTTTGAGCCTTTAGAGTTTTGTGTTTAAAATTAAATTTTAAGCTAGACTGGAACTTTTCAGCTTATTTGGTTGACTTTTTTCTTATTGGGCCAAAAAGCCCATTAAGCTTGGACTGTTTTAAGTTTTGGCCCATTTGGACGCCCATTAGGGGTAATTTGGTCATTTCACTTTCATCTTCTGTTTATTTAAGTTAAAATAAAGTAGTTTTCAAGTTGTTATAATTTTTTTTAATTTTTGATTTTTTATTATTATTTTATTATTAAAAATTGTTTTTCGATTAAATGAATATTTTTGCAACTTTTTTCATTTTTCTTAGGTCAATTACATTAAGTTAGGATTTTTAAAACTTTTAAATTAATTTTCTCATGATTCAATTAATTTTTAGGATTATTTTAAAATTTTAATAGTTTTTAATCATTTTTAAATAGTTTTAATTAGTTTTAAATTTTACAGAAATAGTTTTTAGTTTAATTAAGTTATTTTAGAGGTCTACAAATTGAAAAATCTCATTTTGGGCTTTTTGTTAATTAAATTTATTTTTTTGGGCTTTAATTAGCATTAAAAAATTATTATTTAAATAAATAAAAGGTTTGAATGATTTTTGATTTTTGGTAAACTCTAATTTCATTTTTTAGGATTTATTGTGATTTTCTAGGAATTTTTAGGGTAATTTTTAAATTTCGTCACATTTTACGATTTTACCTTTACGCCTTTCGTCTTAGTTTAATTTTATTCATAACCGTCATCATTTTCCTTTTTCTCTTTTCTTTCTTCATAATATTAATCTCAAACATTTAATCAAGTCTTACCATACAACATACTAGCCTCCTTGAGAACGAACTCACTCATTGGGTCATTTGTGCACGGTTTTCCTAAACCGTCGTACTTACCCTAATTACGCTCTTTGTTTTTCCTAAACAAGAGTGTATTTTTACAACTAACATTTTGGTGCCGCTGCCGGGGAGGCGTGTTGTGTTTTGATTTGAACAAATTTTGTTTTTATATTAACCATAATAAAGTATTTGTGTCGTTAGCAATGTAATCACACGTATTATCGGTTTTTCGTTTTTGTGTAAATATTATTACTATCTTGTATATGTATCACAATAAATTCACAAGTACTCCAAAAGTGTGAAAACACAACCTTGATTTGGGATTTCATATCTCAATCATTGTATTCGAGTCTCAAACAAAGAAAAAATGCAAAATAGATAATTACTTTCGAGAAGCTTAATTTTAATTAACACAAATTATAAGGTGGGTATAAGGCGGTTGTATTTCACGACCTAAGGGGAAATGTGACAATCTAACATTTTCAGTTAGTAAATTATTTTCTCGTATATTATTTTGAAACTTAATTTTGTGTTGGTTGATGAACTCACAATTTACGGATTTAAATTTGGGCTTACGTGCATAATTTAACGTCCTTTACGACTAAACCGGAAACCATAGGATTATGGGGCGCGACGTATGGATATCATCACAACATGGCGTGTCTATAGAGATAACTATATGAATTAAGAAATGTCATAAAATGGTGACACAAAAGTCATGACAATATCTCAACAAATGCAGGAGTCTAGGTAAGTAGGTAACAGTCCTACCACTTACCCAAGACAAACAATAAACATAAACCAAACAAACATATAGGTGCCAACATGTATCACTTATCAAAAAACATAAAGGTAAATGTTGGATTGTAACACACGACTTATAATGATATAGAAATGTAGATGAAGATTAAACCAAAAAAGAAAGATTAGATTAGATGAAGGAAAAGAGAAAAACAAAGGTGTGAATTCCTAGTGAGAGAAACACATACGTTTCTCTCTCTACAAAACAAATGAAATGGAAAACACACACACAAATGAGGCTTAGGAGGCCTTTTATACTAAGTACTAAGTGTTTAGGAGGCCTTCCTCATTTGTGTGTACGGGACTAATTCCCGTTACCTAAACATTAATAACTAAGAACTCTCGACACCGTTGAATAGTATTTTTCACGAGCTTCGCAACGGTATATTATATGACCAACACTTTAAATACGGCTAACAATCTCCCCCTAAGGGGTGGTCATGTAATATGTGACTTCACTTCGTTGGTGTTGCAGACTTTGAAGCTCGTTGTCTTGAGAGTTCTTTCATAGTTCCTTTCATGACTTGTGATCTTGGATCTTTGATCTTTGCCTTGACATGATCTTGTAACTTTTCCAGCTTGTGTTCTTGTGTCTTTACCCACATACTCATGATTTGAGTTCACATGAAAACTTGTTAACAATCTCCCTTGATCATCAGAGTAGCGGAAGTCTTTGTCTTTAGATGTTCTTGAGCTTTCTTCAATAATCCTGAATATGTGGCCTTGAATTGCGACTCTTGAGATAACGCCACCGTTTGCATTCCACCGGTTTCCCGTTATACAGTACGAATACTGTACCTGTGATCAGGTAAGTTCAAAGAACTTCCTTGACAGGATTTCCAGCTGTGGTAGCCGTTCTCAATACTTGAATATATCGAAAGATAATTCAAAGTAAGGAGTGAATCATGCAGTTCCATTCTGCTGATTAAGTCGTCAATTCACTTTCCTGGAACAAGTCTGAATCAATTAAGAATCAAACCATCGTTGCTTTCCAGTTGACACAAGTTTGATTCATATAGAATCGCACAAGTTACCTACCGCAGTGCTGTTTGATGATGACACTGGAAGGATTTCCATTCGTCACTGTAAATACTGAATAGTATTACTCCGAATGTTCTGGCAAGATCATAAAGGTATTGCGTCGAGACCTGGAACGAGTTTGAATCAATTAAGAATCAAACCACTGTTGCTTTCCAGTTAACATATGTTTGATTCAAGTGAATCTTACATATGACCTACCGCAGTGCTGTTTGATGTTAACACTGGAAGGATTTCCATTCATCACTGTGAATACTAAAGAGTATCACTCTGAATGTTCTAGCAATACCACAAGGATAGAGCGTAGGACTCTGTAAATCATCGCTTGTGTTCTAATGATGAACAACAATTGATCTATGGAATAAGTGTCCTAATGAGATTTTTGATGAATCTCGTTGGCTCTAGACTCTATAAGTGCACGTTTATTTGGTGATCGGAGGCTGGAGCAGACTGTCACCTATTCAATATCTACTATCTCGGAGTGAGAAAGTTGATAGAAATGAGTTGAACTCCGTGACAATAAAACAAACTTCTTTTGAGAGAAGCTTGAGTAGGCTGGGAAGGGTTGTGCATTGCATCACTGGGTCCATGATGCTTTGTCTTCAGTATCAGAAATCATCAAAGTGATTCTGATAATAGATGTATTGACCCGGTTTATGCCTAAGTTGTATGGAGGGCTTCTTTCTTTACACCCTTTATCCTTACATTTCTTTTTCATTCTTCAACCCCTTCAATGCTTACCAAGACGTCATAACTAGCACCTTGTTGTGATTGTTCCAGTGCTAGCTTAAGTCATTAGTCGGCATTATTCCCGTACACTCAACTACTCCATCTTTCCTAAGGACTTCTAAGTTCTAATGGATTGTCCCTGGGAAGATCCCTCCGGTTCTGGTTGGATCATAGGACGAATACCTAACCACCTTTTGACACCAATACCATCGTGAATTTATGTGTTGAAGGGTATAGATATCGTAACCAGAAAGATCATCTGAAAATGCAGTCAAGGTGTTGATGAAATCAATGTTTACACCTTGAAAGTTTTCTATATCACCAAAAACGCTCCCCCTACATATGTGCATCATAAAAGGAGAAAATTTTGCACATATTAGGAAGAGAAAGCACTTATATAAAAGACCTTATTCAAGATAACACATTTTAATCACTATTCTCCCCCTCAAAAATTGCATGAAATTGAAATTTTTGTGAAACTAGTGATGAAACTTGGAGAGAATAATGTGTCATGAAAGTTTGGAACAAATGTTTATAAAAACATTATACTCCCCCTCGAAAAGAGATTGTATTTAAATAGGGGAGTATATGAGCACATTGTTTTGAAATACTTTGAAAAATTATGCTCAAAAGTCCGAGAAAAATTGTGTTCATGAGCTTAAAACTTTGAATGTTTCGATATAAGCTCATGACCGAGAAAAATGAATTTCTCGTTGTTGAGGATAAGTCAAAGACTTTCCTTTATTTAGGGACCGGGTTATAGTCTGACATGTGACTATAAGCCATTATGAGAAGAAAAATAGAAAAGACATGTTTTGAAAACATTTAAACTCTCATTCGAACTTTATGTACGTACCCGTGTCGTTATTGAACAACATTTCTAAGCACGTCCATATTATCGATGCTGAGAGACATGTCGGAGAAGAATATTTTTGGTATTTTTTTGAAAGGTTTTCTCATTTTTTATTTTGTTTTTATAGGTTTTATATTTTTGTATTTTGATTTTCTGATAAATATATACAAGATTACTGCGAATGTGCAAGACGTTCAAGTTCATCAGGAGTGAAACTACGCATACCAAGTCGACGAACCAAGAATTCAAATCTGTCTTGAGGAAGAGCTTTGGTGAAGATGTCGGCTAGTTGGTAGTCCGTCTTGACAAAGAACAGTTCAATCGTTCCTTTTTCCACATGCTCCTTAATGAAATGGAATCGGACAGCTATGTGCTTGGTCTTGGAATGTTGGACCGGGTTGCAGGATATGGCTATGGCTGATTGTGAATCACAATAAATAGGGACTTTGTTAAAGTAAAAGCCATAATCCGTGAGTTGTGTTCTCATCCAAAGGACTTGAGCACTACACACGGATAGAGACACATATTCTGCTTCCGCGGTTGACAACGCCGTACAGTCTTGTTTCCTTGATGACCAGCTCACTAGCTTTTCGCCTAAGAATTGTGCTCCACCGGAAGTGCTCTTGAATGTATCATGACACCCTGCATGATCGGCATCTGAAAAACCCGTGAGATTAAAACCATAATCCTTCGTATACCAGAGACCCATGTTAATGGTTCCCCGGAGATAACGAAAGATCCTTTTAACCTCCTTGAGGTGTTTCTCGGTTGGCTGAGCCTGGTACCGAGCACATAAACAAGTAGCATGCACAATGTCCGGTCTGCTTGAGGTTAAGTACATAAGGGACCCGATCATACTTCGGTATTTTGTAGCATCTACAAATGTCCCTTTCTTATCCAAATCAAGCTTGTGTTTAGTGTCCATTGGAGTACCAATAGGATCACAGTTATCCATACCAAATTTCGTTAGAATCTCAAGCACATACTTGGACTGATTTATGAAAATACCACGGGGGGATTGGTGAACTTAGAGACCAAGAAAGAACGTCATTTCCCCCATCATGGACATTTCGAATCGACTTTTCATAAGGTCGGCAAATAATATGGAATATTTTGGGTTAGTAGAACCAAATATGATATCATCTACATAGACCTGAGCCACCAAGATGTCGTTTCCGTAGTGCTTGATAAACAATGTTGGATCAATGGTTCCTTTGCTGAAGTGATTTTGTAGAAGAAATGATGATAATTCGTCGTACCATGCCCTTGGTGCTTGTTTCAAACCATAAATTGCCTTTTTCAATTTGTAGACATGGCTTGGATGTTCGGTATTAATGAAACCTTCAGGTTGACATACATACACATCTTCTTTTAACGGCCCATGCAAGAAAGCCGTCTTCACGTCCATTTGATACACAGTGAACGATTTGTGTGCAGCATATGCCAAGAAAATCCTAATAGCTTCCATCCTAGCAACCGGGGCGAAGGATTCGGCGAAATCAATTCCCTCCTGCTGTTTATAACCTCTCACAACTAACCGAGTCTTGTTCCTAATGACCGTTTGCTCCTCATCCATCTTGTTTTTGAATAACCATTTCAGGGTAAGCGGATCGATATTGTCCGGTCGAGGTACTAACTCCCATACATCGAGTCGGATGAACTGATTGAGTTCTTCTTGCATAGACTCAATCCATGCTGCATCGGTCATTGCTTCTTTCACACTTGCTGGTTCCATTGTGCTGACTGATAGTGCATAGATACACATATCACCATCGGTACGCAGCTGATTTCGTGTTGAGACCGGTCGTGAGAGATTGCCAATCACTTGAACCAAAGGATGATTCTTAGTCCATTTGTGTTCATGTGGAAGTGTATGAGAAACTTGATGCGAGCTCGACGGATCCACATATGGTGCTGAAGGCTGAGTAGTACTTGTGGAAGCCGCAAATGGATTAACAAACTCGTGTTCGTTGAGCATCGCATTGTTTGCATTTTCAGCAACTATTTCATTCTGAAGATGAACATGATTAGGAATTTGCTGAGAATGTTGTTGAGTTGCGTCAGCAATCGGAGAAGTGGTTGGAATGTTTTGAGTCACTATGGTTGAGGTTGACGTAGATGGTGCAGAAGTAGATGCCGATGGTGTAGATGCAGTCGGAGGTTCTTGAACTACCGTAGCAGGTGCTGCCGGGGCATTTTGAGGAACACCAAATGACGAAGGACCCTCCATATATTCATCATAGATTGGCCCAAATAAAACTTCCAAGTCACGTTCTGATGGTTGTAACGATGAGATTGCTGGCGGTGCAAATTGAAGCGCAAGTCCTGAACTTACGTGTCCAGAAGTCTGACCTTGAAGCTCGGGATGTGAGCTTCTATGCTGAGAGGCCATACCCGAGAGTTCATCAAAGGTAACGTTCATAGTCTCCATTACCTTTCTTGTCCTTCGATTATAAACCCTGTAAGCACAAGCAGTTGAAGAATAACCAATGAAAAAGCCAATATCACCTTTAGGTTCAAGTTTACCGATATCTTCACGATCATTCTTCGGATAACATAATGCACCGAAGACATGTAAAAATGAAATATCCGGTTTTCTTCCATTAATGATCTCATAAGGTGTTTTGTTGAAACGGGTGTGAATAATGGAGCGGTTTTGAGTATAACATGCAGTTGCTATAGCGTCGGCCCAAAGGAATAACGGTGCACTAGAGGAGAGAAGCATCGTTCGAGCAGCTTCAACTAACGTACGATTCCTCCGTTCCACAACTCCATTCTGCTCTGGAGTTCTTACAGCCGAAGTTTGATGAGAAATCCCAACTTCGTCAAAATAAGCTTTCAATTTCTGATTTGTGAATTCTGTACTGTTATCCGTTCTCACAATAATGACAGGGGCTTGCAGTAGAACTGATGTTTTCTTCAAGAAGTTAATAATTACATCAGGGGTTTCATCTTTTGAAGCAAGAAAATGAACCCATGTGTAGCGAGAATAGTCATCCACAATGACAAGGACATACCGCTTCCCATTAATACTTTTGATTCTCATTGGGCCACACAAATCCATATGTAGGAGATGTAACCTATTCGTTGAGTTGGGAACAGGTTTTGGTTTGTGAGGCTTCTTCTTACTTTTACCTTGCTCACATGAAGGACAAAGATGGTCTTTTGTATATTTGAACTTTGGAAGACCGGTAACGAGATCATCTTTCGCGAGATGGGTGATGGCATCGAAATTGAGATGAGATAACCTTTGATGCCATAACCACGACTTTGTTGATGTGGCTCGCGCCATGAGACAAATTGGAGAAGCAACAGACATTTGAAAAAGATCAATGGTGTAAAGGTTGGTGGTACGATTTCCTTTCAACAGATCAATTCCTTCAAGATCTCTTACAAAACATGTATGACTTCTGAAAGCGACCTCCAAGTCTGAATCACAAAATTGCCCAACCGAGAACAAGTTATGTCCCAAGCCATCAACAAAAGAGACTCTGGTGATGATTATATTTCCCCAATAAAGATCACCATAGCCTAGAATTGCTGCAACATGATCATTTCCAAATCGAACAGTTCCCATGAAACGCCATACAAAGTTCTTGAGAAGGCTTCGATTCCCAGTCATATGTTTGGAACAGCCCGAGTCCACGCACCAGAGACAAATTTCAACAGCCTGCCAATGATAAGAGAAACAAATATTTTGGCAACCGATGAAATAGGTTCCTGTAGGGTTAGAAGATAACTAAGCCGTATCACATACCGACGTTTCACTGTCAGTATGAGATCTACTAGTGTCAATAATTTTGCCACTACAGTCAAAATTTCTACCAGTAGGCAACCATTTAGAGGTGAGTCTAGGGCTACTAGGCTTAGCAAGACTTTTTGTGGACCCTACATGCGTAATTTTTGGAACATACACCTTAGCCTTAGGAGTGCGTTGTTGTTCACTGACTGACAGCTTGTCAATTCGAGTGTAACCACCATAATTCAAACCATTCATAGTCAAACCACAAGCATCATGACTAAAAGTAAAGAAACATTTATTACATTTAGCACAAATAACTTCAGATTTTTCATTCCGAATAGCAAGCTTAAAGTCATTACATTCAGATGAATTAGGTTTCTGATTATGATTAAAAAGCGGTAAATTCCTAGGGTGTTCTTCTATTTCCACATTATTGATCTTGGGGCGACTACTTCTAGAGGCAAAAGGGACCCTATCATTCCTTGTATTGCTCGTAGGCTGTGGCCTTCTGCTCTTAGTGTAGTTGTTTATTCCTGTAGAAGAAGACACGCGTCTATTAGAATTAGCACTTTTTAAATCAATAACTTGTGGTTGAGTTATAGTGATCGGTTTTGTCCTAACGCTTGCTGTACGTTGTTTGCTAGGCACAGAGGGAGAACTAACACGAAACATTCCTGGGGCAATCACAGCAGTTTTCGTTCCAGCAACCTTGGGAAAAGGTGTCACAGCAATACGAGTGGGTCCCGAGGTTGCTGGTTTCTGGATCATCGTATCCACAATCGAGCTATGTTCAGAAGTCTTATCTTTTAACAAGGCCTTTAACTTACAGTTCTCACAGATTTTATCAATAAGTTTCTGATAGACAGACTTACTTTGTTCAACAGCCCGCTTATATGACACAACAACAGATTCTAAATCTGCAATCTTAGCCTTAAGCTTCTGAACATTACCACCACTAGCACTCTCTAACCCTGACGAGGCCAAATTCGTTTCCGAACCCCCTCCTAACTGAGCCTGCAACCGTGCGATAGTTTGTTGCATTTCATTGTGAGCTTTTTCATACGAAATCTTGTCATATTTGCATTCATCACATTTTTTGACAAATTTATTCCAAAGATCGGTGAATTCTTTATCCTTTTTAATGACATAAGATTCCATCTTCTCTTTCATAAGATAAAGCTCAGTTTGGAGGTTTTCATTATGCGACATAGAGGTACCTAACTCAACAGGGCTACTATCAATACAATCACGAGCTTTAGAGAGGCGTCCAAGATCGTTTTCCAAAACTTTAATTTTATCAAGAGATTCATCAGCTTCCTTCGTCAATGATTTAAAGTCTTCAACAAAGTTGGCTAATTCTTTTAGAAAAGCGTTTTCCAAATTTCCTAACCGAGCATCAACTTGATTAATAATTGGATTAATATCGTTTTGAAGAATTTTTTGAACCTCAATCTGAACAGGTGATGTAAAATTACCTCCAGTTATTTTTGAATTAACAACACGTTTAAGGATGACAAAGTTATCTTTAAGCTCGTTTAGAAATCGGCGAGTGATACTCGGTTTAGGAGGGTCATTAGATAATTCCTCACTTGGTAGCAAAAGCATTTCAGTATTCGTTTTAGACCGAACAAAAACAGTTGGCGGGTTAACGTTCGGATAATAAACGGGTATCACTTCTGTATCAAGCTTTTGCATTCTTAAACGAGACTCTACAGCAAGTTCAGTAGTTTCCTCGGAATCATGCACACTAGGAGGATCATGCTCATCAGACAATAGCACATTACCATTATATAAAGTTTCATTAGTGGCCTGAACTTTCTTAAGGTATCCTGGATTAGGGGGAAGAGGACAACCTAAAGCCATTTTGAATCGAGTGTAATTTATCTCATTCACTTTTGGTGCGAGCATATTTATCGTCTGCATAGTTTGGCCACGTTTTACTAAAAGGTTGTCTAATTCTCTAATCCTATCCTGCGCTTTGCAAAAATCATCAAGAAGCCCATCTTCTCGAATTTTGAAATCATGTTTTAGCTGTTTTCTTTCTTCTTTTAAATCAGAAACAATAGATTTTTCAGTTGAAAGCTGTTTATTAAGAGAAGTGATTTCATCATTCAATTCGCTTATCTTTTTAGCACTACTTAAGTGTAAGGCATTTAACTTCTTAGTGGTGCATTTTTCTTGATAAACCGATGTAGCATGAGCTTGTTCAAGTTCCTTGATTTTTTCATGATGAATCTCAAAACTTTTCTCCCGTTCCTTATATCCCGCAAGCTCAGTGGTCAATTTGGCATTAGTTTCTCTAAACTTATTATTAACCACCGTAGCATGATCTACATCCTTAGCAAGCTTATCAAATAGAGATTTATAATACGCATGTGTCTCATCAGGAAGGGTTGTAGGCTGGGCAACTTGATCTACACAAAGGTCCACACTAGGCTCATTTGAAATAATATTACTAGTATTCGTTTGATCCTCGTGTGTCTCAATGTAGGGCTCAAGCATCTCAGTATACTCTTCCTCCTGATTAGACATATTATATATATCATTATCATCAAAACTTGGGTGTACCTCAGAGGGACCGTCTGCATCATAAACGGGAGCTCTGTCATCATGCATTCCTGAGGTTGATGCTTGCTGTAAGTTTGCCATCAAGATGTAGTTGGCATTCACCTCTTCTTCCTCGTCATATTCTGCAGCAGAAGCCATAAGATCAAATTCCTCAGCTTGAAGTGGGATTCCTGCCTCTTCTTTTTGTGCTATGAGAAGCTGAGTCTGAAGATAAGCAGCATCCCTCTTCTTTTTGACTGTGAAATCGCGAGCATAATGACCAAATCCCCTGCAGTTGTAGCACTGAACCTGACGATTGTTGTTTCCATTTCCCGTACCAGTATTCTCAGCCCTTGCAGCCACAATGTTTCCCATCTGGTTACCAACCGCTGGCACAACTATTAACCCATTCTGATTACCCGCATTCGGAACACCCGGATTTGGACCACGGTTTTGCCCATACTGATTTCCTGCATTGCCAACGGTCTGCCCAGCATTCTGACCATATTGTTGAAACTGAGTCCCCGTGTTTCCAGCAACTACCAATTGGCGATCTTGATTCGCATTCATGAAAGGTTGAGCAATCTGCCTATTTCTAGTATTCGAGGAGATTCTCTGATTGTTGTTGGTGGGGTTAATGGTGAATTTGAATGCCTTTGCAAGAAGGGCAAGACCAGTATTAATAGCATGAGTAGGATCAGTAATGTCATCAAAACAGGCAATGGGTTGTTGTAAGTAATTCATAGCAGCAGGGTGTTGATATCCATAAGTGGTGAGTTGTTGTTGTTGTTGTTGTGGCAGGAAGTTACTTGATGAGGGTTGATGGTAGGGTACCATGGGATATGACATAGATGATGGAGAGTTTGCCATAAAAGCCAATGGATCTTGTGTCTTGGCACGTCTTTCTGCCCTAACTTCGTTAGCTTCATCTTGATTCATCTTCAAATAGTCATAAACTTGAGTGTAGTCCACGACATGAAGATCCTTGGTTTGATTGACAAGAGTGACATATCGTGACCATTCAGAAGGAAGATTATCAAGAAATTTGATGTTGGCAGCAATTTGTGCAGGTTCATGTTTGTTTCTTCTAAGATGGTTCATGAGGGTTGAAAACCGATGATAATAAGGTTCAATTTGTTCCCCTTCAGTAGACGTAAATTTCTCCCATTCACGAAGCAACTTAGTTTCCTTTTCTTGTAAACCGATTTCACTGCCCTTCATCATTTTCTAAATCCTAAGCCACATCTCGTGTGCGGTTTCACAACTATCGACAGCAGCATAAACATCTTCAGGAAGTCCCATAAGAATGACTTGAATTGCTTGATCATCAGCGTCGAGTTGTTTGGATTCAGCTTCAGTTAATTCTTCATATGTTTGCTCATGACTTGAATCAGCTACTGGGTTAGCATTCGTAGGGTCCCCAGGCACAATGATTGTTCTTCTAACATACGGACCCTTTTGAATCGAGTTGACAATCAACTTTCCCAGAGGTTTACATTTTGCATAACGAAGGAGACGACTAGCCCATGTAGTGTAGTTCTCCTTGGTAAGCATGGGTGGACGATTCTCAGTACCCGCAGCATAGATATCTTGTTGAGACGTCATCGTAGAAGTCGTGTGAACAACAGGATCTCAATTCGTAGAAAGCGTGAGGTGATGTTGAAATTCCGAAACTTCCGATTTTTTTTTTCTCAGTCCGACAATAAATTCCTCAGTCCGACAAAACGGTAAGCTGAAAAAATTGTGTATCGCCAAATTTTGAAATTGAGTTCGAGATAGCCAAAAACTAGTAGGGAAAAAATTTGATTCTACTTGACCTAAAAATTTTAATTCTTTTTTTTTTTTTTTTTTTTTTTGATCTTCGTGTAAACTATGTTCTGAGACTAGTCTAGATGGTGGCTAAGACTAAAAATTACTCAAACAAAATTTCCATCGGAATGCCCATCGGAATATTCTATCGGAATGTTCTATCGGAATGTCCTTCTATCGGAATGTCCTACGATCGGAAAGTCCTTCTGTCGGAATCTTAGATCGCAATGATGATCTGTCGGAATGCTTCAGATCGGAATACTTCAGATCGGAATGCTGACAAAATTTAGGCAGAGTAACGTTTCAAGATTGCCTTAAATCCGTCGCAATCCAGATCGCAATAACGATCGGAATGTTCAGATCGGAAAAAGGGGCTATCGCAATACTGATCGCAAAGTAAAACCCTAGGGTTATTGCGATCGAAACCGTACTTACCTTTCCGAAATTCAAGCTGTCGCAATAAGGGACCTTGTTTTTCCAACTTTTTAGGCAACGATTTTAGCAACTTTGAGGCAACAAATTCGCAACTTTGAGGCAACAAATTCGTGTTTTTGAGCAAACCAAAATACCCACAACACGAATACTTGGAATAACAAAGAAAACACGAAAAATTTTTGATCTTTAGTAAAAAAAATCAAAAGAACCCACGGAATAAGCAAGAAACAAGGACAACACCAAAGAGCTATCCACGAATCCTTTGGCGAATGATACCACTTGTTGGATTGTAACACACGACTTATAATGATATAGAAATGTAGATGAAGATTAAACCAAAAAAGAAAGATTAGATTAGATGAAGGAAAAGAGAAAAACAAAGGTGTGAATTCCTAGTGAGAGAAACACATACGTTTCTCTCTCTACAAAACAAATGAAATGGAAAACACACACACAAATGAGGCTTAGGAGGCCTTTTATACTAAGTACTAAGTGTTTAGGAGGCCTTCCTCATTTGTGTGTACGGGACTAATTCCCGTTACCTAAACATTAATAACTAAGAACTCTCGAAACCGTTGAATAGTATTTTTCACGAGCTTCGCAACGGTATATTATATGACCAACACTTTAAATACGGCTAACAGTAAACTAAGAAGGAACGGGGATCTCCTTCTATATGCAATCCTAAGGCATCCAAGTCTAGCCACTTCTATCCTCAAGCTTAACCACATTCTCACCTGAAAGAAACACTAAAACACGTCAACATAAAGTTGGTGAGAGTCATAGGTTTAGACTCCAACGCTAAATCAGTTACAAGCTGTGAATAACAATCATCAACAAAAGAACATATGGACAATGTGTTACAATTATGTATTAACAACTATCAATCAAGACCAATCATACCAAACCAATCCAAGGCTCCTACCTTGCCAAACAACACCATGGTACCTTAGATGATCACCCTATGTACCTATCCCAAGGCCACTACCTTGGCAAACCACAAGGCCACTACCTTGTCAAACCACAAGGCCACTACCTTGTCAAACCACAAGGCCACTACCTTGTCAAACCACAATAACATATCAAAAATTACATAGCAGTTAATCACATAAGTGTACACACAAGTCCATCACAACCATAAAAAATTCACAGCAACAATTTAGAAACAACTCAACACAGTGTCTCTTCCATCCCATCTGGAAGTCAAAAACAAAAATAAACATGGGACTATGAACACTCACCTGATAGCTCCTTCACACGTCCTTGCACTAGCAACAAGCTAACAAACCAAAAACACGAAATCAATAAACGAACCAATCACTAAGATGGCTCATTAACCTATGATGGACATATAGCCTATTCTCACATATATATACCTCATTAATAAGCTCTAATTACCCCATTACCCTTCCTTAACAAGTCCTTAACTTGGTTAAGTTTAATAACTAACCCGTTCGTATTTTACCCAAAACAGTCCCAGTTTTAGGTCTCAAAACTTTAGGTCAAACTCCCACTTAAACCTACCCATGGTTTCTGTAAAAGGAATATTCATACCATTACATATGTTGGATAACACCTCCCACTTGCCCTAACCTTAAAGCTACTGTTAAGGCCCCGATATATATATATCTACTTTTGTCATTCCAGATTTCATGATTTTAAACATACTAAAAGTTTGTTACCATTAAGGGGTCTTACCCTAAACCACCACCTTAGCCCAAGTGCAGATATTAACTAAAATATATAAACCATCTCTCAAGTTCGTGAGAAGATCCCAATTCAACCCTAAGTGCCCCAAACAACTTAAAAAGAAAACAGGCTGAATTCAAAACTGTTTTGACCTCTGACTGTTGTAACCTGTTTTTGACCCACTTCCCGACCTCCAATTTAGTTCTCGTTTCTTGCATTGGAAAGCCACTTAAAATAGATTTCCAGGGGTACTTGGATCGTAAAATAAGAGATTATAGAACTCCCGATATGATCAAAACAATTGACTCAAAATCTGCCCAGTTTTTAAAAACGGGTTTAAACAAATTGAACTAATTAATTACCCATAACCCCATCTAATACAAGCCCTAGATTATATGATCATCATATTATGATTATAACATCATTAATTTACTGATTTATATAAACTCTAACCCTAATCCATCATAAGAATGATTAATTAAACATAAAAACAATTCAATCAAAAAGGTTTAAGAAGGTTTACCTTTGATTTATGAAAACGCCCAAATTTTATGAAGAACCCTAATTTTTTTATGAAACCCACGAATTTTCTTTGTTTCCAGGAGATAATAATGAATTTTCTTGTTTAGTATAACTTTATATAGGGTATGGGTGAATCCTAGTCCAACCCATAGCCCACTTTCCTTTTTTCCTCCCTTTTTCCTCTTTTTTTCTTTTCTGGCGTTAAAACCAACCCACACCCTCCTTAATTTCGTTTTTTTTCCTTTTTTATTATTAATATATGTATTAATAATATTACCTTAATTTACCTTAATTTATTTCAGCTCCTAAAGCCTCCAAAACCTCAAAACCGTAAAACTAGTCAGTTTTTACGCGTTTTACCGAAAAAGTCGTAAAATATACACTTTTATAAAAAATCTCAAATTTTGAAATAAACTTTATAACTAAGTCCTAAATGACTTAAAACCATCCCGAAAAATACTCACATGACTAATTACCTCTTCCGAGACCTCTAAATGCTAAACCGTAAATCGTAAAAATACGATTTTCTATAATACATATACGTATACGTAAAACTACTAAATAACACCATTTCACTTCATAGTCACTACCATGTGAGCTCATGAACATGAAATCATCACACATCGTTTCACTCACAAGGTACCCCGTACCGGAAACGATATCCAAACCACAATCTATACACACCAATTAGCACATAAACACGTAACTAGCACAAAATAAAACTAAGTGACGAACCTCAAAACCAGGGTTGTCACATCACTCCCTCCTAATAGAAATCTCGTCCCGAGATTTACTCCTTAGGATCAAACACACAAACAACAAATCACATGAGGATACTTGTTCTAAACGAACTCCTCTCATTACCACGTGAACTTTAGTTCAAGTTTCAAAATACCATATATACAAACCAAAAATAATTAAACTCATTGCCAAACTCTTGACCTCATAGTCAATAAATCTCACAAATGACTCTTTGATAAAACAAAGACTCTTATTAACACAAGTCCCGAATAACCGTACATGCACAATGCATTCTCAAACAACATTTACCAATCTCAATACATGAAATGCATCATGTATACAACTCATTCTCCCCAGGTAATTCTATACTCATAAGCTAATGGTCCGATCTTTCCAAAGATCATAAATGGACCTACAAAACTCTACATCAGCTCTTCCATTTTACCAAAACATACCACCCGTTACTATAGGTGAAACTTTATACACACTTTGTCACTAACTCTAGTGGTTTCCTCCATCTCTACATAGCATCCCTTGTTGCTCTCATCCTTTCCACAAACACCATTACTACATTAGTAGCATCTTTTACCAATTCTAGTCCACAATGGGGACAACTCACCCTATCCTTTCATATAGTGCCTCAAATGGCACTTATCGACTTCTAGTATGATAACTATCATAACATGAAAACTCAGCCACCGCTAAAGAGTTTCCTAACTCCCTCTAAATCAATCACTCATGTCCTCAGTGTAACACCTAAGGTTGTATAAATATCTCACTTGCCTATCCTTTTCCAGTTAGCCGGATATACTCATATCCGATCATGTTCATCAACTCCCTTTAGTCCGTACTCCAAACTACTTAAAATTTCAATTTCCTTACAAAGTGACCTATGACGGTCTTTCACATATCTATTTGTTCTTCCAAACCAAATCAACTTGTGATCTATACACATCATCAAAAGGACGGTTATCTCTGTTAGTCTATCAACTGCCATCCAAACCCATGCTACAGCTACTTCCATTAAATTTGGATAGCTCATTAGTAGCACCTATACACTTCTTTCTCACTTTTCTTCATCTTGTCTCAGTTAGACCAAGCCCTTCATCCCTATGGCACATCACACCTATAACTCCTCATCCATTCGATTATCGACACTAAGCCTCCCAAACAATCAGTATAGGTCGGTGCCATTTCCTTTTCCATACTATGACAGTATTAGCCTGCGTTGTGCTTTATTATACTCATTAAGCTCTACCAAAGTTTTACCTCCGGTTCCTATCTCCATATGATTGTCCAAGCCACGCAACATACATGTTGACGCGTTCTCTGCTTTAGACAACTCAACTCGTGCAACCTACATCTTCCATCCAAACTACCCTAATACATCATCCATATAGTTCAAGCTCGTCTCAGCTTCACTTCATTCTTCTTATTCCATGTCTCATCAACCATGCTTGCCTCTCCCAGATGGTACTTGGCCATGCAATTTTATTTCATCAATTAACTCCACCCATCACCTTTGCCAAATGTTCAATCAAGATGATTGAATATGTGTTGGATACGTTCATGATCCGTATAGATCATTCTCCACGTCTCGTACACCAAATGCCTCTAGCATTCTAGGCAGATATAACAGTCCAGCTCCACTAACTAAGTCTATCCAGTTCTTCCAAATCTTCAGTTCCTGCAACGTATAAGCGATCGCATTTCTTTGTCGTCCTCGTACGCGTCCAAATCCCTGCTCCACGTATCGTCATGCTTCGTGAATTCATCCAGTCCTTCCGATAATGCCAAGATCTGCTCATTATCCAATCCACCTCTTCAGCCTCCAAAATGATTCCTCATCCTTCTTCACTTCGCCCCTTGCTGGTTCCATGATACTCCATCATCTCTAACTACTCATCATGGTAAACTTAATACTAAAAACTCACACTCGAAAATCTCACGTATAACTCCACCCCAAAACCAACACATAATTCGCCTCACTCTCCTTCTCAGATTTGAGTAGTTCAAGATGTCGTCGACGCTCCCGATGACAACTCGTTTATACACGTTCATGCACACTTGGTTCATTGACACCATGAAAACCGCTAGTTCTTTGGCGAAACCAAATGCATAACCGTAAACCCAAAGCGTTCATACAACATCCTTAGCAATTTCAACTATGTCCTCCTCACACCCTCTCTTAGCGGCAATACGAATAAATTCCTTGCAATTTCTAACAGCTCTTGTTCTTAATTCACTCCATCAACGATTTGCCTTGGATGACACTAACTACAACTCCTCTCACTTCTCCTACTTGCTCTATTCATGGTTCTACCTCAACGCTCCTAAACCATACAAAACCAAAACTACATCCTGAATACACCAGATACGATCGACGAATTAAACCCACGGATAACTAACGACATTTCACGTGCACCAAACAAATCAAAAACCACGAGACTCCAAAGAAAACTCAAACCCAAAACATGTATCAATTCCAAATGACCCATGACAACGAAAAATAATCTAAGAAACACCCAATGGCAACCAAAACATATTACGCCTCGCGACATATTATTTAAACCATGCAAAAGATCGACTTTCCAAAAGAATATATATATATATGTATATATATATATATATATATATATATATATATATATATATATATATATATATATATATATATATATATATATATATATATATATATATATATATATATATATATATATATATATATATTTAAAATTTTTTTTTCCTTACCTCCCCACATCTATGTGACTCAAACCATCTACAAACAACCTTCTAGACGATCTCAAAACTCAACTCAAAGACTAGGTATCCCGTGCATCCCAAATCATAAAAATAAAACTACTATTCAAACTCAACCTTGAACCCGACACTTGTACAACAATTCCGACCAGTCCACTGACCTCCCATGACTATACATTCTGAATATTTGAAAATTACGTTCCGAGTACATAATTTTAGGCTTTTGAATCACCCAAAAAGCTTTAAAAACGAATAAGTTATGACCAAAACAATTTTATGCTAGTTGTTTTAAAAAATTAAAGAATAGACTTAGTGATCAATGCAATCCTTTTCAATGAAAGATATAATTGTATGTGAAATACTCATAAACTCCTTTTAACCTTGTATCAATAACTATAAATGGCATGAATCAGTTAAATCCGATTATATAAACTATGTAAGTAGAAAGAAATTTTACTTCGCTTTATTTTAATGAAAGTCTTTTAGAATTTGAAATATATAACTGTTGATTAAAAAAAAGTCTTATGTTACATCTTGTTTCAAAACACGACTCCAACACCTTACCCTTATTTTACCGAATACAACCAACCATCTAACTCAATATATACCGACCAAAAGAAATGCAAGACCCAACACAAAAGATTTCATTATCTCAAAAGAAATCCCAATTTATTTCAATAGACCTGAAACCAGAAACACCATTTTAAAACGTACACGTGAAACACGAAACTCAAAGAACACGCTACAAGACACACTTCAAAGATTTCAAAACGTCGTTGAAACTCCACCAAACTCGAGCACTAATAAATTGTTTAAACATAATAGAGTACTAGGTACGTTCAAGTTATAATAACTACTGAACGATCGTAAATCATAACACAACATCTATTAGTATATATGCATCCGCATGTGTATACCTATCGAATCTCCCAAACATACTCGTTATCATACATATCAAGTCGATCGCGTCATACACTCGTTTTTCCATACGAGTAATCACCATCTCACCGTGCCACAACAAGGCATAAAGCCCACCTCGAAAACCAAACCATATCGTGTGACCCCATAATCACACAACACAACTATAATCCAAAAACATATAACACAAAAAGAACAATATCCATATCATAGGCAGCCATTACATAAACTCATATATATACGTATACCCAAATTCTACATCTCATCATATACAAGCATGTACTAACCCTCTTTCATGCAATCATACTTGGAAACCCATTGAAGTTGTGGTACTTGTATAACTATGTTGGCCACCATACTTATACAATTACCCTTCCCCCAATGCACTCCCTCCTATGATGACACTTATAAGAATCAATACAACATATAACACATAATCCATCTACTCGCATAAGCTCATAACCACGTAACAATAAAGTCCAAAACTCCATCTATTAAAATAACACAGTAATACTCTTGGAATACAGAAATCCATAGTCTAGCTAAAAAGCATAGACTAAATCCAAAACGAAAACATAATCAGTTATAAGTCATGTCGCCCGTAAGAGTGGAAACAGCTTAAAATACTTCCTCTCCACCTACTCCTAGTAACTCGAACCACCACACGATTCTTAGGGAACATGACTTAAACATCAAAAGAAAAATAACATACCTCAGATATGTAAAATAACTAGATAAAAGATAGAAACTACCTTGTACTAAATTATGTACTATAATGTACAATTTAAGCAAAATACTATAGTGACTAGCGTGGGCGATTATGGTTAAACCCGCACTACTCACAACTCGAAAAGAAAATAACATGTGGCTAAGTATGAACTTACTATGGTTCAATTCATACCAGTCAAAACATCACAATAAATAACATTCAAACACATCAATTATAATAAAATGCACACATACTCCTATGACGCCTATATGCAGGGACCCTTAAGCTATAGACTAGGCTACGTGAATAGGCAACCTAATTCTCTATAACCATTGTCTCTGATACCATTCTGTCACAACCCACCATGGCGGAATATGGGGCGCGACGTATGGATATCATCACAACATGACGTGTCTATAGAGATAACTATATGAATTAAGAAATGTCATAAAATGGTGACACAAAAGTCATGACAATATCTCAACAAATGCAGGAGTCTAGGTAAGTAGGTAACAGTCCTACCACTTACCCAAGACAAACAATAAACATAAACCAAACAAACATATAGGTGCCAACATGTATCACTTATCAAAAAACATAAAGGTAAACTAAGAAGGAACGGGGATCTCCTTCTATATGCAATCCTAAGGCATCCAAGTCTAGCCACTTCTATCCTCAAGCTTAACCACATTCTCACCTGAAAGAGACACTAAAACACGTCAACATAAAGTTGGTGAGAGTCATAGGTTTAGACTCCAACGCTAAATCAGTTACAAGCTGTGAATAACAATAATCAACAAAAGAACATATGGACAATGTGTTACAATTATGTATTAACAACTATCAATCAAGACCAATCATACCAAACCAATCCAAGGCTCCTACCTTGCCAAACAACACCATGGTACCTTAGATGATCACCCTATGTACCTATCCCAAGGCCACTACCTTGGCAAACCACAAGGCCACTACCTTGTCAAACCACAAGGCCACTACCTTGTCAAACCACAAGGCCACTACCTTGTCAAACCACAATAACATATCAAAAATTGCATAGCAGTTAATCACATAAGTGTACACACAAGTCCATCACAACCATAAAACATTCACAGCAACATTTAGAAACAACTCAACACAGTGTCTCTTCCATCCCATCTGGAAGTCAAAAACAAAAATAAACATGGGACTATGAACACTCACCTGATAGCTCCTTCACACGTCCTTGCACTAGCAACAAGCTAACAAACCAAAAACACGAAATCAATAAACGAACCAATCACTAAGATGGCTCATTAACCTATGATGGACATATAGCCTATTCTCACATATATACCTCATTAATAAGCTCTAATTACCCCATTACCCTTCCTTAACAAGTCCTTAACTTGGTTAAGTTTAATAACTAACCCGTTCGTATTTTACCCAAAACAGTCCCAGTTTTAGGTCTCAAAACGTTAGGTCAAACTCCCACTTAAACCTACCCATGGTTTCTGTAAAAGGAATATTCATACCCTTACGTATGTTGGCTAACACCTCCCACTTGCCCTAACCTTAAAGCTACTGTTAAGGCCCCGATATATATATATCTACTTTTGTCATTCCAGATTTCCTGATTTTAAACATACTAAAATTTGTTACCATTAAGGGGTCTTACCCTAAACCACCACCTTAGCCCAAGTGCAGATATTAACTAAAATATATAAACCATCTCTCAAGTTCGTGAGAAGATCCCAATTCAACCCTAAGTGCCCCAAACAACCCAAAACTTAAAAAGAAAACAGGCTGAATTCAAAACTGTTTTGACCTCTGACTGTTGTAACCTGTTTTTGACCCACTTCCCGACCTCCAATTTAGTTCTCGTTTCTTGCATTGGAAAGCCACTTCAAATAGATTTCCAGGGGTACTTGGATCGTAAAATAAGAGATTATAGAACTCCCGATATGATCAAAACAATTAACTCAAAATCTGCCCAGTTTTTAAAAACGGGTTTAAACAAATTGAACTAATTAATTACCCATAACCCCATCTAATACAAGCCCTAGATTATATGATCATCATATTATCATTATAACATCATTAATTTACTGATTTTATATAAACCCTAACCCTAATCCATCATAAGAATGATTAATTAAACATAAAAACAATTCAATCAAAAAGGTTTAAGAAGGTTTACCTTTGATTTATGAAAACCCCCAAATTTTATGAAGAACCCTAATTTTTTTATGAAACCCACGAATTTTCTTTGTTTCCAGGAGATAATAATGAATTTTCTTGTTTAGTATAACTTTATATAGGGTATGGGTGAATCCTAGTCCAACCCATAGCCCACTTTCCTTTTTTCCTCCCTTTTTCCTTTTTTTTTTCTTTTCTGGCGTTAAAACCAACCCACACCCTCCTTAATTTCGTTTTTTTTCCTTTTTTATTATTAATATATGTATTAATAATATTACCTTAATTTACCTTAATTTATTTCAGCTCCTAAAGCCTCCAAAACCTCAAAACCGTAAAACTAGTCAGTTTTTACGCGTTTTACCGAAAAAGTCGTAAAATATACACTTTTATAAAAAATCTCAAATTTTGAAATAAACTTTATAACTAAGTCCTAAATGACTTAAAACCATCCTGAAAAATACTCACATGACTAATTACCTCTTCCGAGACCTCTAAATGCTAAACCGTAAATCGTAAAAATACGATTTTCTATAATACATATACGTATACGTAAAACTACTAAATAACACCATTTCACTTCATAGTCACTACCATGTGAGCTCATGAACATGAAATCATCACACATCGTTTCACTCAAGAGGTACCCCATACCGGAAACGATATCCAAACCACAATCTATACACACAAATTAGCACATAAACACGTAACTAGCACAAAATAAAACTAAGTGACGAACCTCAAAACCAGGGTTGTCACAATATACACCTCAAAACCACCTCAAGCTAAACCATTTACTCATTCTCATACATGCAAAAACACACATCTCTCCCACTCTCTCCCTCCCCTTGCCGTCGACTCTCAACCAAAAACACCTGATTTGATCTTGATTCAACAACAAATCCTATGTTATTCATACATAAGATGATGTCCTTTTGAAGCTTTATTGATTGGAGGTGATTATAACATCCAAAAAGAAGTTTACTTGGTGTCTTGGGGCTGATTTTCCACAAGGTGTTCTTGAAGTTGGGAGATCTTGAAGTTGATATTGGTTTACCACAAGTTTTTCCATCAAAATCCAAGCCTTGATCATAACTTTCATTATCTTGGTTGGTATCAAGATCATTCCTTCTATTTTCTTGTTATTTTGTAAATGTAAATTTGTATTTTATTTCTTAATGTATATGTATATGATGATATATGATGATAAAAGTATTATGTGGGGATCATGTGTTGATAAACTTGGTTAAAAAGATTAAAAGCTACATGAAAAGATGTTAAAATCATGATTAAAATAGTAGGCTGTATAAAAAAGTAAAGAACCTTATGATAACTTGTTAAAATAACTTGGATAAATTAATATACAGTAAGTTATGTGACTTGTACATATGTGAGAGTTGTCCACTCAATGGAATCCATAAAAATGAGTGAGATATGATCAAAACATTATTGAAGTTCAAATATGTATAGTCTGTTTTGGACGAACTGTTAGAGACATTTAGAGGATGATTGAGCAGTAGCTAAACTAGAATTAATTGTACCACATATCATATAGTTTGTGCTGCCCAAAAATGAGCTTCTATCTCCTTGTAGAACTCAAGATATGGTAAAAATGGTGAAAGTGAAATTCATAATCAGATTTGTAAAATAAAAGTATATATTATAAAATTAGGACTCAAGTAAAACTAATATAAAATGTATACCTAAAACCCACTAACTTATATATTACTTATAAATAAGTATATACTTTGATAAGTAAATGGGACATTTTATAAAAATGGCAATTTGATAAGTTTTATAAGTTATAAAACTATAAACACACATTTTACGTCTTTTCGGCTAAAACCGAAAGATTAACGTTTTCGTCAATTAAAACTTAGATGGTTGGACCCGTCTAATGTAAACTTTTTATAACTCATGTACTGATGTATAAGTACATTTTACAAGTAAAAACCGATAAAATCCGAGCTTTATAACATACGGACATTAACGGGCCAAATTAGCCTTATTGGACTATTAACCCAACTAATTTGGCTAAACACTAATGGACTTACTCATTGGGTTTAACCCACTTAGGCCCAACATGTGAGTATAGGGCTGATGTTAAAAGTGTAATTGGACTAATATAGTGTATTGGGCTTATAATGGGCTTATTGGGCCTCAATGTATAAACAAGTTAAACTAGTGAAACTAGTCTAAAAATTTACCAACACATGACACTATAATGAGTAAATAAAGAGATAAAATCCCACTTGATCATCATCATACTTATAAAATCATCATATATATACATAGCTATTATTTTTATAAAGTCATTGGACAAAACTCTAAGACCGATTATTATTTATATAGTTTTCCGTGATCGAAGCACGCCCGTAGCCGATAACCCGCTATTCTTAATCAACGTGAGTACATAGCCTCGCACTCTTTTAAATGTTTTATAAAATGATTTGTAAACCCGTGAGGGAGATAACATGCTAGTTTTTGATAAAAATAGAACACAAGTAGTCCCGATGGTATGCTTATTGATATGGACCCGAATGATGCAATGACACAATAAATGAGACGAAAAGGATTATTATAGTTAGGTTATGTCACTTAAAGTCCCATTAGAATGAATTGTGAACTACCGGGATTTGGTAGACGCTTATGCATATGATAGTACTATTTGGGGAAGATCACCCCAGTTCGCGCCTTGACGGCTGATCCCCGTCGTACCACATTGATTGGTAAGCGAATTTATGTATGAGAAGATTTACATAGCGTTATTTTTGTGACGACACGTTAACTTAGATGGGCAAATTGTTTGTCGGGTTCGCAACCCGTTGTTTGTGATAGTAAGGTAAAAATGTCATGCGGCTAATAATAATCCAAAATGCAACACTATAATCGAATGTAATCTAAATATCCGTTATGATACGATGCAAATAACGATAATTTTAAGACTGCGGTTTCATGGACGGTTTGAGATGAATGATTTGATTTATATATTGCCTGACTAGCAATACGAGGACTTACTTCTGTTATTATACTTGTGTTCTAATTTCGATGATTGTTTTATATAACGGTTTTATTAAACTCTTTGAATTCACTCGGCATTCGCTGATATAATTTTTGCATGTTTTATCTCAGGTGCTTGAAGGTAATTTGGATGGAGATCGACTCTGATGGCCCACATAAATAAAAAAATTATTCATTCGACCTATGTTTTTGTAAACTTTATGACTGTGTAATTTGGGGACCTGTTGTACACTTAAAACTTTTATTTCGAATGAATGTATGTTAAACCTTATACAACCATTTTTATGCGTTGTCTATGATTGGAGTTATTGTGCTATCCCGTAACACTCTAATGACTCTTCCGCTGTATCGATATGAAATTTGAGAGTGTTACAGTTTGGTATCAGAGCTCTCGTTATAGAGAACGAAAGATTTTTAAAAACCAAGGTTTTGAATAAAACTTTTCAAAATCTTTTAACTATAAACATTTTCTTAAAATGTTTGAAAATATTTTGACTATAACGGTGCCAAAGATCTCCGACGTTACCAACATGCATTAGTGAGAAGATATATATTTTGATATATACAATTTAATTTATATATATGTATATATCGTGGTTTCAGTATGTAACTGTTTAATAATTATTTTTATGCTAATACGAGATATATTATAAATGCAGATTGTCATGGCTGAGCCTAATATTCTTGTACAGAACCATGTTATTCCCGAACCTAATATAGATGACAACCCTTATTTAGAATTAGTGGATTATGATGTAGATGAGGATATGGATGATGAAGAGGAGGAACCATTTGAGGATCCCGAGCTCGAGATAGGACTAGGAGATCAGATTGCCCCTCAGGTTGATGTTGTAGAAAATGATAATGATAATGTTGGTATTGAGAATGATGAGGAGATTGGTATAGATAATGTAGATAATGAGGATGACGACGAGGATGTCGAGGATGAGGTAGGTATAGATGATGAGGTTGATGATGATGATGAGGCTGAGCTTATTTTCCCTTATGATGTAGCGAAGGGTGAGCCCTTACCCCCTCCAGTAGATTGGTCTGACTCTGAGTTTGAGCTACTTAGAGATGAATTGTCTGAATCATCTGAATCAGAGGATGATGAGGATGATGATGCACCTGATGGTACCGATGGGATTGCTGCTCGTAGGCATGTGATAGGAGAGTCTTCTAGGGTTCGAGAGGCTACTCATATTGATGGACTTGCACCTTGGGACTTGAGACGTGATTTAGATGCTTCTTGTGTTCGTGGTAGTATGACAGAGGTTGGTTTAGGTGTTGTTCAGAATCACGTTGCTTATTTGAAGTCGAATACTAAGGTTGGTGAGAAAGAGCGGGAGTTGCTTAATTTGGATTTGACTGATGTGGAGCGTGGTTTGAACGAGGCGTTTAGGAGGTTATCTGTGTTGGAAAGTGGTGAGTATGCTGAAATGAAGAAAAAGGTGAATACTATGGAGATTCAGTTGAGTGTAGCTCGTGCGATGCGTGAGAAGGCTGAGAAAGAGTTGAATATATCTGTTGGTTGGAACAGTAGGTTTTATACTGAGATGGTCGAGAAAGGAGTGATTCGTAAGCACCCAGCTGAAGATGTGTCTTGTGATCGTCCAACGAAGATACCGAAAACGATATATGATGGACCATCTGGCGGTTCTCAGTAGACCAGTCTATCTTTAGTAGTCATCTTTGTATCTTTTGTATCTTTTGTAACTTTGACTTAACCGACTTATTAGTTAGTAGATCTAGCACGAATTTTAGGCTTGTATAGTGCTAGAAACCTTGATGTGGAATGTAAGTTAAGACAATGCGGTTGTTTCTAATCCAATGAAATATGTATCTTTGTCTTGAATTACATATCAGGCCTTATTTGTATCTTGATTATGAATTCAATCCATCTTATATGAATTCCTTGTTGGGTGAATGCTTAATATAGTTTGAAATTGTGAAATTATAGAACCATGCCGCCCAAGAAAGCTGTGACTGAGGATGATGTACGTAGGATCATTGCGGAGCAAGTTGCCGCATCTATGACTGATTTTATGGCAAATGCTAGAAATGGAGCTGGAAGTAGTGGAGCTAGCGGTAGTGGAGCTGGCGGTAGTGGAGCTGGCGGTAGTGGAGTTGGCGCTAGTGGAGCTGGCGGTAGTGGAATTGGCGGTACTAATGTGAATGTGAATGCTAATAATATGAATGCTAATGCTGGAGGAAATATAGGAGTACTTGGAACTAATGCACCTGAAGTCGGTGGTTGTACGTATGTGACGTTCATGAAGTGTGAACCTCTACCTTTTAATGGAACTGAAGATGCTGTAGGATTAAGCCAGTGGGTTGAGAAGATTGAGTCGGTGTTTCGGATTAGTAAGTGTAAGGAGGAAGATAAGGTGACTTTTGCTATGGCTACTCTTAAAGGTCGTGCGTTGACTTGGTGGAATGGGAGAATTGCTTTCATGGGTATTGATGTTGCTAATGCTACTCCTTGGGCTGAAATTAAAAATTGGATGACTCTTGAGTTCTGTCCCCGTAGTATGATCATTAGGTTGGAACAAGAGTTGATTCATTTGAGAATGAAAGGTGTGGACATCGATAGCTACACAAACCGATTCCATGAGTTGGCCTTGCTATGTCCTCGATTGGTGGAACCCGAAGAGATCTGAATTGAACAATACATTAAAGGGTTGACCAAGAACATCCAAGGGGACGTGACATCATCAAAACCACTGACCATTGATGATGTTGTTCGAATGGCTTACTGATAGGTGTGTAAACACCCATCCTTTTACCACTTAATTCTGGCTAAAACAAGACCAAAACGCGTATTTAATATCATTTGTTTGGAATTATGTGTGGTTTTTGTGTTTGTTGTGTTTTCAGAGCCAACCGAATGATTATTGAAGAAAACATGGGATTGCACGGGATTTATCGAAGAAAAAGACTCAAGATGAAGTCTATTGTCCAAGAGATGCAAAAGATTTGAAGTCACTGGGCCTATTCGAAGATTTATCGAAGAAAAGGACCAAAGATGGAAGATTTACAAAAGTCGAAGAAACTCAAGTCTATTAAACGAAGAAATTAAAAGACGAGTTGAATTTAATCGACAACAAATCCCGAATCAGAATCGAAAAGGTCAACTTTTCTGAAAAGACAAGAAGACAAGAAGAACGGGAGAAAGCCCACTCACCAACAAAAGGGAACACCTATATAAAGGGTTCCCCTCACACACTTTGCACCCAGTCTTTTTAGTTTTTTCTTTCCTCCACTTTTTTCTCTCTTCTTGTTCGTAGCATCACCAACACCACTAGGGTGTTTGGTGATTTTGATCTTTGTTCTTCAAATCTTATAATTTTAATCTTTGTTTTGTGTTTGTTAAAACATTAATCATTCAATACAAGTTCTTGTTTAATCTTTCCATTTCATCTTGTTCATCATCATCTTTTATTTCAAGCTCTTAAGTTCTTATTTGATTGATTTGATCTTTAAAAGTTGTTGGGATTTATGTTTTTATTGTTGGGATTTGTAGTTTATGGTTGGTAGATGCTTAGTGATTAGTTTATTTAAGTTTTTGGTGAAAAATTTGGTGATTTTTGGATTAAAGTCGATTTCCTTGTTCTTCGGTATTAGTTACTGTATTTGAGTTTCCCAGACTTCCGGATGAGCAAAAAGTTCCGGATGAACATAAACTTCCGAATGAACTAAGACTTCCGGATGAACATAAAGTTCCAGATGAGTCTAAAAACTTCCGAATGAATGCCTTTTCAAAAAGTTCCGAATGAGTTCATTTTAAAGTTCCGAATCAATTTGTATTAAAAAGTTCCGAATCAATTTATTTTAAAAAGTTCCGAATGAATGTTTTTTTAAAAAAAAGTTCCGAATGAATTTTCCTTTCAAAAGTTCCGAATGAATAGTTTTTAAAAAGTTCCGAATGAATGATTTTTAAAAGTTCCGAATGAATGATTTTTAAAAGTTCCGAATGAATGATTTTTTAAAACTTCCGAATGAAGCTAAACAAAAACTTCCGAATAAACATTGCCAAAAAGTTCGGAATCGGAACTTTGAAAAGTTCCGAATAAACACCTATATAAACAGAAAAGTTCCGAATGAAGATTCTCCTACTAGTTTGGCTGCTTAGCCATTTTGGCGCCAAAAACAAGCAGCTAGGCTGGCTGCTTCCAGCAGCTAGCCTGCCTGCTTGCTTGTTTATTAGTATTGTTCCGTAATTGTCTAGTTTTATCTGAAAGTTGTTCCGATTTTATTTCTGAAAGTTACGTATTTTTAGTTGAATTTTTCGTCTAATTTTAAAATTAATATTTTTTCGTAAAGTTCAAGTTTTATCTTTTATTTAGTACCCGCTTTAGGTTTTGCCTCGTTTAGCTTTAAAGTACCATTTTAGTTTTATTCTCTCCTTTTTCATTTAGTAAACTTTATTTTCGAGTCGATAGTTAATTTCTTCGTTTAGTTTTATTTTTATTAATTGTTTCGCTTTAAATTACGTTTTATTATTTGTTTTAATATTATCTTTAATATTGTTTTAACTTTTAGTTTTTCATATTCACCTTGTTTTACTTTTATTATTTGAACTTGTCTTTAATTTGTTTTTAAATACTTTTATCATTTACTTTTAAATTAGTTTTAGATAATCAACTTCCCTTTTTCTTAACCAAAAACGACTGAGTCGCACTTTGAACCGGAAATCAATTCGATTAGACACCGAGAAACGAACTTTTTCAACGAAAAAAATCTTGTTATTAAAATGGCGCCGCTGCCGGCTCTTTTCGTGAAGATCGAAGGTTTTTTGTGAGTGACGCGTTGGATTTTGGGATCCGTTCACTTGTGAACGTTATTTTTCTTGTCAAAAATTTTCAAAAATCCAAAAACATTTGAAAAATCATAAAAAGCATTTCTTTTTCAAAGTTTTGCACCAAAAATATTCTTCTTACTTATCTATCTTTCTTCATGGATTTTTATGTCCATTGCGTCCGGTGTGGGAAACAATTATCTGGGAACAACTCTTGCCAATGGTGTACATGTGAGCGGTGTGGAAACGATATCGACTACACACAATCCGGATTTTGTCCCTTGTGCAACTCGACTAATTCATTCTTTTTGAACCCACATCCTGTTCCCCCGTGTATCTATTGTGGAAGCGATTCTCATTGGCATGTTTCGTGCCCGGTTCGATACCCGTATGGTCACGGACAAGAACCGGGATACAATTATGACAATGACAATAGTTATCCACAAGATGCACTTGATTTTTCTCCATACCCGGTTTGCAACAACTGTGGGGGTCCTCACGATACCTATTATTGTCAACCAAAGAATTGTTATGAGCCAAATCCGTGTCCTCAGTTTTCTTCACCTATGGATTATTATGAACCAACCCCGGTTTCTAATTATTCTCCACCGATGAACAACTATGAGCCACAACCGTGCTATAATTCCGGTTTTCAAAATCTTGAGCCCCCACCGCACTCACTCGATCATCAGCCTCGTCACGAGATGAGTTACAAAGAACCAATTGTCGATCTTGCTACAGCTTTTCAAGCGCAATCAAAAGAGCTTTTACACATGCTGCGAACTTGTATGGAGTCATTTTTACAGCAGCAAGATCAGACGAGTACCCATATCCCTGAGCATATTATTGGCCCTATAAATAATGAGGAGAGTGATGACGATATTGAGGTTATTTTCGACGAGGAGGAATTTCTAAAGCAAAATACTTCACTCCTTAGTGATGATGGTTTTCACATTCCTGAGATCGATGAGTTTCTTGATATTGATACACCCATGGAATACATATCCGGGTATTCTGATGTGGAAGGAGATATACTTTTTCTAGAGGATTTATTACACGATGACACTACACCTTCTATCCCAGAGGTGAAAAGATGTGAATCTTCTGAAAAAGGGACACAGGTGGAAGGTAATTGTTCTCATACTTCTCATATTATATTGCCACCTCATCCTCCCACGTGCACACCCAAGCGGGTGATGTATCACTTTTACTCTACTCGTTTTATACTGGGAAATGAGGATGAGTGCTTTGACCCGGGAGGTGACATTGATTATGCTATGATTGATAACAATACGGCTTTGCCGTTTGCTCAGCATCCATTGTCTTTGGGGATGACAATGTGCTTACTATACCCAACCCACCTCCCGTGGATCTTGAATTCATATACTATACGTATGTTGAAAGGACCTTTCTCCCTTTCAAGACTTATCCCCCCACATCTCCTTTGTTGATGTCCTCCGGGAATGAGGACAAGGTCTTTGATCCCGGTATCACATTCGAGGCTTCCCCATGGACTATTTAATTCGGGGACGAGTCAGGCCTAAGTGTAGGGGAGCCTCTATAGTTCTTTCTCTTTGTGTGGTGATGTGATTAAAGGGATAAGTGCACTCTTGGAATCTTTGAAGAACCGTGCTCCCGTGTTATCCGAAATCCGGTTCTATCTCTCAACTATCGTGATTCAATTTTCTTCATACTCACATTTGAAATTGATCACTTTAGTCGTCTCTTCCTTAACTTGAGTTAACCAACGTGCACAATGTCATAAGTGTAGGGGAGACTTTTCCCACATGCTTAAACATTGAGGACAATGTTTATCTTATGTGTAGGGGAGACTTCTATTGAAGTTTTAAGTGGACTTTTCCATGAAAATGCCTTCATTTAACCGGAAAATCCTATTTTTCAACATTTTTCAAATTTTTTTATTAACTTTGGCCATTTAGTCGTAATTTTTAAATTTTTATCGTTGCTTTCATATGTATATATCCCGCAATAAAGTCAAAAATTTTAATAAAGTGGTGTAGCTAGTTTAGAAATCTTTGACATATTAGGCCCGTTGCGTTTATTTTGACTCAACCCGAATAGACTTATCCAAGTTTATTCTAGCTAGTATCCTTAACCATGTAGACCTTAATTGGTTTATTAGGCTAAGTATCCACGAGTCTCATTACTTGAGATTTTAAATTGTAGAGGACGAGAAATGATAGAGTCAATTATAAGTCGGTATTCTTGCACAAGCTCACTTGATGTAATTATTTGCCTATTCTCCCATCACTTGCTAATAATTTATCTGCAATAAGTAAGGTCGTACGATTTGAAAATTTACTTAGCTTCTAGCCCAAGATCGTTTAAAAGTTGCTCGGTAATGATAAGAGTTCATAGCCAAGGCATAACTTATGAAGCGGGGCGCGAAGATTGGCGAGTCCGAAAAGGCCCTAACAAGGCATGAGGATTCAATCTTATTGCTAAAGATCCAAGGTGATGTGAAAAGCATTATTCCCAAAGTCAATATGAAGGATCAAGACTCACGACGAAAAGCAATCAACTCCCATAAAGATGATGGAGAAGTCTATCCGAAAAGACCCTAACAAGGTATGAGGATAAATAGATCCAAGTCCGAAAAGGAGGCGGATCGTTGTATCTCAAAATCCCAAATAGAGATCGAAGAATAATCATGAAGTCGTGGTCAACAAAGTTGGAGTACCCCTCAAAAGTCTCCAAGTGAAGAAACTCTATAAACGATGAGAAGACCATTATCTCAAGCACGTCTCTCAAGATATGAAGTATGAAGTACATGCCAAATATCGGCCCGAGAATGGTCTCAAATCGTGAACCGAGTTATGCCAAGATATGAACTTTTTGATATCCCGAGAAGCAGTTTTAAGAGATTTTGTCCTTTAGCTAACTATTGATCAAATCGTCGTACTTTGCTTTCAGCCTAAATAAACTATCGAAATAAGTCAAAAAATGCATCTTCATGATCATTCTAAAACAAAAATAAAATATAAGAGATACACCTAGGAATAAGGGAGTTTAAGCATATAATTAAGCCATGTGTGTAAGTGTTTGATTTACTAACTTATAATAACAATGATCTCATTTTTAAGCTTAGTTTGGGGAACGTGAAACTTGAGGGTGATAAATCTTCGCAGCACCAAAGCCCTAATGTAAGTCCTTGATCTCTTTGCAAGTTATTTCCATGTAGCTATTTTCAAGTGAAAATGGTTTTCTATCCTTTTGTTTACTTTAAAGTTTTAATTTCCTCTAGTACTTTAATTTTTTTAATATTATTTCAATAAGGCCAAGGTTGATTAATTATGAGAAAAATGTAAAATTGCTTTATCACAAAGCATTGCATGAGGGCATGGCAATGGTTAAGTGTAGGGGATTTGATAGGTGTGTAAACACCGATCCTTTTACCACTTAATTCTGGCTAAAGCAAGACCAAAACGCGTATTTAATATCATTTGTTTGGAATTATGCGTGGTTTTTGTGTTTGTTGTGTTTTTAGAGCCAACCGGATGATTATTGAAGAAAACATGGGATTGCACGGGATTTATCGAAGAAAAAGACTCAAGATGAAGTCTATTGTCCAAGAGATGCAAAAGATTTGAAGTCACTGGGCCTATTCGAAGATTTATCGAAGAAAAGGACCAAAGATGGAAGATTTACAAAAGTCGAAGAAACTCAAGTCTATTAAACGAAGAAATTAAAAGACGAGTTGAATTTAATCGACAACAAATCCCGAATCAGAATCGAAAACGTCAACTTTTCTGAAAAGACGAGAAGACAAGAAGAACGGGAGAAAGCCCACTCACCAACAAAATGGAACACCTATATAAAGGGTTCCCCTCACACACTTTGCACCCAGTCTTTTTAGTTTTTTCTTTCCTCCACTTTTTTCTCTCTTCTTGTTCGTAGCATCACCAACACCACTAGGGTGTTTGGTGATTTTGATCTTTGTTCTTCAAATCTTATAATTTTAATCTTTGTTTTGTGTTTGTTAAAACATTAATCATTCAATACAAGTTCTTGTTTAATCTTTCCATTTCATCTTGTTCATCATCATCTTTTATTTCAAGCTCTTAAGTTCTTATTTGATTGATTTTATCTTTAAAAGTTGCTGAGATTTATGTTTTTATTGTTGGGATTTGTAGTTTATGGTTGGTAGATGCTTAGTGATTAGTTTATTTAATTTTTTGGTGAAAAATTTGTTGATTTTTGGATTAAAGTCGATTTCCTTGTTCTTCGGTATTAGTTACTGTATTTGAGTTTCCCAGACTTCCGGATGAGCAAAAAGTTCCGGATGAACATAAACTTCCGAATGAACTAAGACTTCCGGATGAACATAAAGTTCCGGATGAGTCTAAAAACTTCCGAATGAATGCCTTTTCAAAAAGTTCCGAATGAGTTCATTTTAAAGTTCCGAATCAATTTGTATTAAAAAGTTCCGAATCAATTTATTTTAAAAAGTTCCGAATGAATGTTTTTTTAAAAAAAAGTTCCGAATGAATTTTCCTTTCAAAAGTTCCGAATGAATAGTTTTTAAAAAGTTCCGAATGAATGATTTTTAAAAGTTCCGAATGAATGATTTTTAAAAGTTCCGAATGAATGATTTTTTAAAACTTCCGAATGAAGCTAAACAAAAACTTGCGAATAAACATTGCCAAAAAGTTCCGAATCGGAACTTTGAAAAGTTCCGAATAAACACCTATATAAACAGAAAAGTTCCGAATGAAGATTCTCCTACTAGCTTGGCTGCTTAGCCATTTTTGCGCCAAAAACAAGCAGCTAGGCTGGCTGCTTCCAGCAGCTAGCCTGCCTGCTTGCTTGTTTATTAGTATTTTTCCGTAATTGTCTAGTTTTATCTGAAAGTTGTTCCGATTTTATTTTTGAAAGTTACGTATTTTTAGTTGAATTTTTCGTCTAATTTTAAAATTAATATTTTTTCGTAAAGTTCAAGTTTTATCTTTTATTTAGTACCCGCTTTAGGTTTTGCCTCGTTTAGCTTTAAAGTACCATTTTAGTTTTATTCTCTCCTTTTTCATTTAGTAAACTTTATTTTCGAGTCGATAGTTAATTTCTTCGTTTAGTTTTATTTTTATTAATTGTTTCGCTTTAAATTACGTTTTATTATTTGTTTTAATATTCGTTTTAATATCGTTTTAACTTTTAGTTTTTCATATTCACCTTGTTTTACTTTTATTATTTGAACTTGTCTTTAATTTGTTTTTAAATACTTTTCTCATTTACTTTTAAATTAGTTTTAGATAATCAACTTCCCTTTTTCTTAACCAAAAACGACTGAGTCGCACTTTGAACCGGAAATCAATTCGATTAGACACCGAGAAACGAACTTTTTCAACGAAAAAAATCTTGTTATTACTTACCAACTCATTGGGCAAATAATTCAGGATAGGGAGGATGAAGCACATGCTGGTGATAAAAGAAAGGGTGATGGCGATCATAGAGGTCGAGGTGATAATAAGCAGAATTTCAATCGCTGTCAAAACTAGAGAAAGGGGAATGCAAATTCTCTTACCAACAACACACCGCGCAATGATGAAAAGTGTCATAAGTGTGGTAATAAGAGGCATGTTGGCGACTGCTGGAAGTGCCGAAATTGCGGAAAGCTTGGACACAAAGTGAAAAAGTGTAAGAGGGGAGTTATTTGCTTCAACTATAATGAAGAAGGTCATAAGAAATCGGATAGCCCTATGTTGAAAGCGATTGGACCTGGAAGAAACCCCCAGGGTGGTGCTTATCAACTTGGATCAGTCGAGGTTAAGAAAGAGGATCCGAATGTCATTACTGGTACGTTTTTACTCAACAATCATTATGTTGTTGCTTTATTTGATTCGGGTGCTGATAGGAGCTTTGTATCCACTAAATTTAGTGCCCTTATTGACATTGAACCAGTTGAGATAAATACCAGTTACGAAGTGGAATTGGGTGATGGTAAATTAGTGAAAACTAATAAACTATTAAAAGGATGCTCTCTAAATCTCTTAAACTATTCCTTTCCGATTGATTTGATGTTGATAGAACTAGGTAGTTTTGATATTATATTATTGGTATGGATTGGTTGTCATTGAATAATGCTACTATTTTATATGGAGAAAAGAAGGTTAAGATTCCTCTTAGGAATAGGACGTTAGTAATTGATGGTAATCGAGGTGAATCCCGTTTGAAAATCGTTTCATGTATTAAAGTCCAAAAGTACATCAGGAACGGTTGCGAGCTATTCTTAGCTCAAGTGACCGGGAATGAGTCTAAGGAGAAACGATTAGAAGATGTACCTATTATCTGTGATTTTCCAGAGGTATTTACTAAAGATTTACCCGGACTTCCGCCGATAAGGCAAGTTGAGTTTCAAATCGATTTAATTCCTGGTGCTGCATCGGTGGCACGTGCGCCTTACCGATTAGAACCTTCTGAATTAAAGGAATTATCTGAACAACTTAAGGAGTTGTCTGATAAAGGTTTTATTCGACCGATTTTGTCGCCTTGGGGAGCTCCAGTCTTGTTCGTTAAGAAGAAGGATGGATCTTTCCGTATGTGCATTGATTATCGAGAACTGAATAGGTTGACGATTAAAAATCGATATCCTTTACCATGATTGATGATTTGTTCGATCAACTACAAGGATCTAGTGTGTATTCTAAAATAGATTTGCGGTCTGGATATCACCAACTTCGCGTCCGTGAAGAAGATATTCCAATAACTGCATTTAGAACTCGTTATGGACACTGTGAATTTCAAGTAATGCCATTTGGGTTAGCTAACGCACCTACGGTCTTCATGGATCTAATGAACCGAGTGTGCAAAACCTATTTGGACAAATTTGTGATCGTGTTTATTGACGATATTCTAATCTATTCTAAGAATAAAGAGGAACATGGAGAACATTTAAGGATTATCTTGAGTTTGTTAAAGGATGAAAGGTTGTATGCTAAGTTTTCGAAATGTGATTTTTGGTTAGATTTTGTGCAATTTCTTGGTCATGTGATTAACAAAGATGGAATTCATGTTGATCCTGCAAAGGTTGAAGCCATTAAGAATTGGTCTGCACCGACAACGCCAACGGAGGTGCGATAATTATTAGGATTGACTGGCTATTATAGGCGATTCATTAAAGAATTTTCTTTAATAGCTAAACCCCTGATCAAGCTAACTCATAAAAATAAACCTTTCGTTTGGGGAAGTGAAGAAGATGGAGCATTTCAGATATTGAAGCAAAAATTATGTAGTGCGCCAATTCTATCGTTACCCGACGGAAGTGAAGATTTTGTAGTATATTGTGATGCATCTCTTAGAGGTTATGGAGGTGTCTTGATGCAGCGAAAAAGGTGATAGCTTATGCTTCTAGGCAATTAAGGAAGAATGAGGAGAATTATACTACTCATGATCTTGAGTTAGGAGCTGTAGTCTTTGCTCTTAGGTTGTGGAGACATTATCTGTATGGCACCAAGTGTATGGTATTCACCGATCATAAAAGCCTACAGTATATTCTCGATCAAAAGGAATTGAATATGAGGCAACAAAGATGGATAGAACTGTTAAGTGATTATGATTGTGATATAAAATATCACCCGGGAAAAGCAAATGTTTTTGCCGATACATTAAGCAGAAAAGATAGAGAGCCTATCAGGGTACGTTCTCTAGTCTTGACTGTGCACAATAATTTGCCTGAGCGAATTATAAATGCGCAAATAGAAGCCTGTAAGAAAGAAAATTTTGTTATTGAAGGGTTTCGAGGAGAATGAGATCCTTTAGAGGTTAGAGCTGATGGAGTGAAATGCTTAAGAGGTCGTATGTGGATACCTAAGTTTGGAGGCTTAAGAGATTTAATTATGTTGAATCCCATAAATCTAAATATTCCATTCATCATGGATCTGATAAAATGTATGATGATTTGAAGAAGTTGTACTGGTGGCCGAATATGAAAGCTAATATTGCTATGTATGGTCTTCAATGTTTGATGTTGGAGCATAATTTGGCTAGGCCGGTCTGACGACTCTCCTGGGCCGTTCGTCGTCTTCCCGAGTCCTGAGTAATGTTGCAAACAAAGGTAAACCGGTTAGACGTGGACCCGAGGCCGGAGCCCCGGGGTCAACCTCCGACGGTCAAGTTAGTATTCGGTCAATATATTGTATATGAGGTGTGGTTAAGAGAGAGAACCTGTTTATAATGAGACCCCTACCCCTGTTTATATAGGCTTAGGGTTTCTTGAAGGATAAGTTAGGTGTTTGTGGGCTGCGGGCCTGTTTGGGCCGGGCCTAATACCGACTGTACGTCGAAATTTGATTTGTGCAAGAGTCAAAGATGAACATTAAAAGCCATCAGGACTACTTCAACAACCAAAGATTCCTGAATGGAAGTGGGAGCGAATTACGATGGACTTTATCACCAAGCTTCCTAGAACATCATCTGGAAACAACTCGATTTGGGTCATTGTCGACAGACTGACCAAAATCAGCACACTTCATTCCGGTTAAAGAGCAGTTCTCACTAGAGAAGCTGGCTCGTATTTATCTTGAGAATGTTGTATGTAAGCATGAAGTACCTGTATCGATCATTTCAGATCGAGATCCTAGATTTGCATCAAATTTTTGGAAATCTCTCCAAAGATCTTTGGGAACGAATCTCGACATGAGCACTGCTTATCACCCCAGACTGATGGGCAGAGTGAAAGAACGATACAAACACTGGAAGATATGTTGAGAGCTTGTGTGATAGATTTTGGTAAGAATTGGGATAAACATTTGCCTTTAGCAGAGTTTTCATATAACAATAGTTATCATGCTAGTATTAAGGCTGCACCGTTTGAAGCTTTGTATGGCAGGAAGTGTAGATCTCCTGTATGTTGGAGTGAAGTTGGGGATACCCAGCTCACAGGACCGGAATTGATCCCGGAGACTATGGAGATGATAGTTCAGATTAAAAATCGGCTGTTGACTGCCCGAAGTAGACAGAAAAGTTACGCGGATGTGCGGTGCAAACCGATGGAGTTTGAAGTGGGTGACCGTGTAATGTTGAAAGTATCGCCATGGAAAGGCGTCATAAGATTTGGAAAGCGAGGGAAATTGAATCCCCGCTATATTGGACCCTTTAAGATTTTATCTAGAGTAGGTCCGGTGGCTTACAAATTAGAGTTACCCCAAGAACTTCATGGTGTTCACAACACATTCCATGTATCTAATCTGAAGAAATTTTTAGCACTGAGTGATGAGAAAATCTCGTTGGATAAGGTTCAAATTGATTAGAAGTTGCATTTTATCGAAGAACCTGTAGAGGTTATGGATCGTGAGGTAAAGCAACTTAAACAAAGTCGGATACCCATCGTCAAGATCCGATGGAATTCAAAGCATGGACTATAATTTACTTGGGAACGAGAGGATGAAATGTGGAAGAAATACCCACAACTCTTTGATTTCAATAAGAAACGGACATCAAAATGAAATGGATCACGAGGACGTTGTTCCCTTTTAGGAGGAAAAGCTGTGACAATCTAATATTTTCAGGTAGTAAATTATTTTCTCGTATATTATTTTGAAACTTAATTTTGTGTTGGTTGATGAACTCACAATTTACGGATTTAAATTTGGGCTTACGTGCATAATTTAACGTCCTTTACGACTAAACCGGAAACCCTAGGATTACGTATTTACGTTTTTGAACTCCGTTTTTGATGAGACAATTTTTATTAGATTTGTTTTGTGCTGTTGAGTCATAATTTATAAAAACGTTTTTCGTAAAACGATCCGAGGGCACGCAAATCGAGGAAACTGGAATCGAGGAGTACTTGTAATGAAAAGGGGATGAGACAAGATAAACTTGCCCCACCCCCACACCCACACATGGGACAGCTAGCTTAAGCCAACACCCCTTATGAGGTGTCAACTTGATAAAAAAAACTAGGACACTTGTCCTAGTTTATTCACAAAAACCATATACACCTCAAAACCACCTCAAGCTAAACCATTTACTCATTCTAATACATGCAAAAAACACACATCTCTCCTACTCTCTCCCTCCCCTTGTCGTCCACTCACTACCAAAAACACCCCATTTGATCTTGATTCAACCACAAATCTTATATTATTCATACATAAGATGATGTCCTTTTGAAGCTTTATTGATTGGAGGTGATAATAACATCCAAAAAGAAGTTTCCTTGGTGTCTTGGGGCTGATTTTCCACAAGGTGTTCTTGAAATTGGGATATCTTGAAGTTGATATTGGTTTACCACAAGTTTTTCCATCAAAATCCAAGCCTTGATCATAACTTTCATTATCTTGGTTGGTAACAAGATCATTGCTTCCATTTTCTTGTTATTTTGTAAATGTAAATTTGTATTTTCTTTCTTAATGTATATGTATATGATTATATATGATGATAAAAGTATTTTGTGGGGATCATGTGTTGATAAACTTGGTTAAAAAGATTAAAAGCTACATGAAAAGATGTTAAAATCATGTATAAAATAGTAGGCTGTATAAAACAGTAAAGAACCTAGATAACTTGTTAAAATTACTTGGATAAATTAATATACAGTAAGGTATGTGACTTGTACATATGTCAGAGTTGGCCACTCAATGGAATCCATAAAATGAATGAGATATGATCAAAACATTATTGAAGTTCAAATCTGTATAGTCTATTTTGGACGAACTGTTAGAGACATTTAGAGGATGATTGAGCAGTAGCTAAACTAGAGTTAATTGTAGCACATATCAAATAGTTTGTGCAGCCCAAAAATGAGCTTCTATCTCTTTGTAGAACTCAAGATATGGTAAAAAAAGGTGAAAGTAAAATTCATAATCAGATTTGTAAAATAAAAGCATATATTATAAAATTAGCACTCAAGTAAAACTAATATAAAATATATACCTAAAACCCACTAACTTGTATATCACTTATAAATAAGTATATACTTTGATAAGTAAATGGGACATTTTATAAAAATGGGAATTTGATAAGTTTTATAAGTTATAAAACTATAAACATAAGTTTTACGTCTTTTCGGCTAAAATCGAAAGATTAACGTTTTCGTCAATTAAAACTTAGATGGTCGGACCCGTCTAATGTGAGAACTCGTACTTTCCCAACATTATTTTATTCTTTTTATTCGTGCTTCTTGAATTTTTCCAATGTATTACGTTTTCTTGAATACTTTATATGTAAATCCTGAGATTTTTAAATTATACTTTTAAGTATTATTTTGTTCATTGACAATGCTTCATATGGAATTATAAAAATTTTATTTTATTTTTTTTCATATTTAATTTAAATCAAAGTTTTTGATTTAAAATCACCCGCCTGCGTTTTATAACGAGTTTATTCAAATCAATGTACAACGAGAATTTCCTAGTGATCGCGATACCGACGGATGCCCAAAAGTTTACATTTATTTATCGATTGTTTCGATAATTAATATTTTCGACGATTTCGTTTTAATTACGTATTAAGTCGTGTCGGGAAATCATATAATCATTTTTATGATGCATTGTAACTTTTGAAAAGTATTTTTACGAAACCCGAGCCCCGTAAATATTTTTAATATTTACCAATAACCATTTTCTACCTTTTAAAACTATTAATTGTTTTTAAGTCCACAAGTTTCAAAATTGGCAATATTAGCCCCTCCACTTAACTAGCACTATATAAAGATTTTTTCTTCCACTTATTCATAAAACACACACACCAAAACAAAAACTCTCTCCCCACCCTCCATTGTTGCCGCCACTTCACCACCATAAACCACCACCATCCATCTTGTTTTAACAAAATCTAAATAAAGACCCATTCTTAGAATTTAATTGTGATTCTAATGATACAAAAATTTCTTACATGCATCAAGATTTCAAGAACTTATGATTTTATGGTTGTATGATGTTGTAATCATCTTGCATATGTTATATTTGGTAAGATTATCATGTTTTGATCCTTAAAAGTCTTGTTTTTAATATTTGATTTTTGTTAGATTTTTCATACAAGTGTTTTTAGGAGTGTTTGGTTGATGGGTATGATAGTATAGTGATCCTAGGGGTATGGGAATGATTGGTTTTGAGTGAAAAATAGATTTGTCATGTTTTCTAAAAAGCTAATTTGGGACAGCAGCCTTAAACAGTATGTTTTGTGGGTTTAAGGTCTGTGAAAGACTGAGATTATTTGAAATTGTTATAGAGTTTTCCGAGACGGTCGTTTTGGTATAAGATAGAGCTTATAACTCATTACGAGTCAAAAGTTATGCTAGTTTTAGTTTTCATGTACCGGGAGACGCAAGTCGGCACAATCCGAAATTGTGGCTGATTTTGGGTCGACTCTCGGGGACTTTAGGCTTGGTTAGATAGTTGATAGTACTGATTTTCAAAGTTTACAAACTGAGTTTGATGAGTCTAGTAGTGGTTTCAAAAGACGAATTGTTGGGTTAGTACTTTTAAAGTGGTCCAAACGGTTTTACAAAACAAGTGTACAAATCTGTCCTAAAATTTGGAGTCGAGTAAAGCGTCGAGCTGATGGATTTTAAAGTGTGAACTTTGGCTCAAATTTTGGTGACGTCTTATACAGGTTATAAGTGACCTTGACACCAATTTTCATGTAAAACGGACAAGTCTAGATAGGGTAGATCGGTGTGTACATTCGGGGTGTACTTGCTGATTTTTATTTTGGACACGTAGTTCAATGCTTGTGTTGCGTGAGTTTGAGTGTTCACCATCGGACATGCTGACTTACTCAAGTGCTTAGTCATTATATAAATGACTTAGCTACTGGTCCAAATAAGGGTAAAGGATAGTTTGACTTGCGTTGACTTGGCGTCGTATGACGAGTCATTTTCAAGTGTTCAAGTGTTTTAACGAGTAACGTTGGATAAATGGGTAGTATGAATCCATTTGATTCGTGTCAATGGTTTTGAAACGTGTATACTTTGAAAACATTTGAGTCATGTTATATTTGGTATATATATCGATATTGAGTTCGAGTCTTAACGCGCGCCTTATTGTGATAGGTTGCGGTTTTCGTGTTTTCCCCGGGCATCCATATCGTCGGTGATCGTCTCACAACATTGTTTCTACTCAGTTGCTGAGTACCGTGATTGACTTAACACGTGGCTAAGGGCCACGAAATTTCTAAGGATCAAGGAGGAGGAATTGTTTAATTTGCATGTTTGGATTAATTCCTACGTGTTATGAAGGTATAGTCACTCCTAGCATTTTAGTTTTGATGTTACTAGTACTTTGATTCTTTTTATTCATGGATTTTGAATTCCTTGGGTGAAACCCACTGAGATAATAGATACTTAGGGCATATTAGGACTTAGGACACTTGCGTGGCGATTTGGTATAGCCTAAGTGTTGCTTGATTGAGGTTAGGTAGCTAAATGGAGTCGTTTTTGTAGTATGGAAATCACCACAGAAACAAACAGGTCATGGCAAAATTTTCTTAAATATATGACCTTGTTTTTATATGAAAAATGGATACCCACTGATTTGATTAGTATGTGTTGAGTTGGATGGAAATGGGAAGTGTCCGGATGAGCCCGAAACGGTCGTTTTACTAAACTAGGTCAAATCTGAATGTTATGCTTAAAACATGGGTAACTTGACTTGGGTAAAATGGATTAATTTATGATTTTATGACTTTTTACAGTAGCTACAAATATAATAAAACTTCTCTTTTTGGTTTCGTGTCAAAATCTTTTACCGATTGGGATTTATGCTTAATCTACCGTAAGGTACGAAAGACGTTTACAACTTTCTGTTTTGATAGTCTGTCACTAAAAGTGCATTTCCCGTTGATTGAAAATAGTTCTAGGGCTGTTCTTTTCCAACTTTTAAAGGTAAGAGAAAACCTATACATGTCAAGAAATTTCACCTCCTGTACTATTATATATTTTTAGATATGACCAAATCTTCTCAGCCTTTTTCAGAAAACTGAATGCAGTCCCTTGTTTTGGTTTTTTCAAACCGAGTCTTAAACGTGTTCGGAACCCACACATAAATGCTTGGACCATCATACAAGGTTGATATTAGGTTATTACAGTAGGTTCAAGGTGTTGGGTCAAAATTTTAACTTAAGCTTAGGTCTCGCCATCGCACGCAAGTTAGCTAGTCATACTATGTCCCACCACTTCTAAAATGTTATTGCTTCATTGAACGCATTCTTATTACGCGTCACCATTGCATAGGTCCGTGAAGACTTCTTTTTGCTCAGCCCCTTTTACCTTGTGATTACTTACTAAAGGTGAGTTCATAGCCCCTTTTACTACTTGTACATTGTTTCTAAACGCGGGGTGAGATTTTACATGGTGGAACACATCCATTTAAAAAACTGTATGCTATTCAGAACTTGTATGCTATTCAGACTTGTATGCTTTCCAACAGTTTTCATTGATATTATTGCTTATAGTTAATAGCCTTAAGTTTCCTCTCTTGATCATGAACCGTTAATTGTCTCGTATGCTTTGCGCTAAGCGCGAATGTTGTGGGTGGATCCATCGGGATTAACAATCCCCGTCCGATTACCTTGACGCACTTACATTTGTTTATACTTGAGTATTTAGGCTGAATACTCCCTAAAGGAACTTACTTTGAGTTAAGCTTCGGTTCATGAACTAAACAGCAATAATATTGGTTTCAGACTATGGTTAATGATCATAACCATTTTCTCTATTTACTTGTTTTACAAATGAATGCTTGTGTTCCACACCTTTATTGCTAAACTTATGAATTTCACTCAACTTTGTGTTGACGATTTTACATGTTTAATCTCAGGTATTATTACTTAGCTTTGCTTGGATGGGAGCCCGCAGGATATTATCGCAGCTTGGAGATTTCTGTGATGCTTTTAAAAGACTTGTTTTAGTATAAACTGTCAGAAATTTATTATATCTTTTGGGCAACTTTATGTTATAAATCATGATGAAATAATATATCTTTCCGCATATAAAACTCTGGGACCTATGTTTAAAACTATGATCATTTATGATGTGATATATATGCTTTTATTACGTCAGCTTTGTGTCAACTGTAATTCATTGTTTCTTGTACTATGACGTGTTACCCCCTCGTTGCCTAGTTGTTCCATGTCAGATTTTGGGGGTCTCACAGATTGGTATCAGAGTGATGGTTATAGGGAACTGAGTCGTTTTTCAAAACTTAGTCTATAACCGAAAGTTCAAATATTTTATTGTTTCTAAGTGTCAAACACAAAATTTGCCATTGCTGTTCGATATCTTCGCGGGTAACTCTCTAATCCTTATTATTTACTTTTAATTATCGTTGTAGTATTTCATCTCTTGATTACATTTTGAAATATTACTTTACGCTAATGACGATAATTACTATGTCTTTTCAAAGCCTATGTGCTTCATGAATTTTCATTGAATGTTACTGTGATTACATCTGCCTATACTATATTTCTTGAATTCTTGTTCTTGTGAATTGATCTTATTGCAATGATATTATATCGTTATGACGTTACATACTTGTATTTAGAGCGCGTATGCTGCCGACTTTTCATACTCATTTTTCTGAGTACTATTTCTATTTCATTTATGCGTGATACGACTGACTTTATATGCTCGTTCGGTTTGAACCGTTTGTTTTTCTTGACTCATTGATACGTGTTGTGCATACTATCGCGATACCATTGTTCGGGATTGAATAAGTGTTGTTTTCGATGAACTTCTGATTTTCATTCTACTACCGTGTGTGTTGCTTTCATTGTTTATTTCCCTTAAAATATCTACTTAGATACGCAGATTTTCTTTCTAACCATTCATAATTGAATGTCTAGTCTATAGACCATTGTGTAGCTCAATGTGTCTCCCAGAAAGACTAAAGGACATCGTGTGAGTCTCACATCTCGAAGATTTTGTTAAATCAGTGCTGAATAATATTGTGGGTTTTCATAATCTTGATTTACCTTTACGCCACCGTTTTACGCGACACTTGTACATGGATTACATCTTACTTCATTGACCATTCTACGTTTCGATTTCAACTTAGAACATCCGTTGTACCTTGAACACATAATCGTCATTTATTATGTGATGATCGTTTGGAATATGATCCTACTTGTATCCTCCCTTTTCATTGAACCTCTTTGCTCCAGGAATGCCACTTGTTATTGTCCCGTTTCTTTCTCGATATATCTTGTGATTTTGGAAATCATGCCACCAAGAGACCTTTCTGCATTGCATCTTGCAGCCGAAGACACGGATGATATGCGTCGTTTTTTTTATGTCTCCGATTATCGTTGGCATTCTTGAACCATTTCTATACTGTGTTTTCTTTACATGACTAATTATACAGTTTACCTTCTTTCGTCTTTATGGAATCCACAAGTCCTATGTGTACATTAATTTTGAGTTATCATGAAATTTGGCTTTAATTTCAAGCTCTGTCGAAAAATATACTTTGTACAGAAACTTTACAGGAAGTTTAACAGTGTCGAGAAAATATTTTTGTAACTTTAGACATAAAAATATATATATTTCTACATGTTGAGACGTCCGTTTAGGACATAAAATTTGACCAGTAAACTTTAAAATCGAGCAAGTTACGCTCATTTGAGATTGTAAAATCTAAGAAGTTATTTTCTGAATAATGCTAAAATATCATTTTGTTAACAGGTTTAATGCTAGGGCATTTTCGTCCATTTTTATTCCGTTTCAAGTCTCGGGTAAAACTAGAAAGTTGTTCAAAACATTGTTTTACATCGAAATGCATTAGACTTTGAGTCTTAGAATATCGTTTAGTGAGTTAATTGGTCTAGTCAAACCCAAAGGTCAAAACTAATAAAAGTTAAAAACATGGATTGAAGCGTTTTTGAGTTCGTTTGAGCTCGTAAAACTTAAACTAATGATATTTTGCAAACTAAAAACAATGATTGCGTTTGAAAAGAATAGAATAGTAACTTTGAGTTCGGTCATACATGTACCTAGATCTTGAACTTTTGAAATTCGGTAACTTCCTAATATAGAATCTTTTCGAAGTGATTGTACTATTTGTTAACTGATACCCTACTTTCTTAAAAGTATATTTTTGTCAAATAAATTACGATGTGCACATACGGATTCCTTATTCCTTATTTTATTTATGACTTATTTGTCATTCCATTGTCTTTCTTTGCTTCTATCGTACCACTGATTTGGACCGAGATTTGAAGATCTTTCTTTCATATCGTTTGTTATCATCATGACACGTGTCTCCTGACGATTTCGGCTAAACCTCTTGAAACCTAATCACCTTGTAACCATTTTATTGGTTGTCTTGAACTACTCCTTATTTCCCTCTTGTAACCCACTCGCTACTTTAGAAACTATTGTCATGTTACCATACAACTCAAACTGGTCTTGTTTGCGAATCATTTTACAAAAGGTTTCATTTGGGCTTTCTTAAATAGTTGACTGCTATCTTATAAAATTAACTTATATTAATTTTACAATGTATTTTCACAAATTGTTCTAATACGGTCTTATAAAGAACCCTTGTAACTATACGAATTGTCGATTTAAAACAGTTAGCCAGTAACTTATTAGCAAATAGTTTCATAAACTATTTTGATTTCTGTTTTTACAAATGGCATTATATACATATTTTAAATAATATGACCTGTAATACTGGTTTGACGAAGATGAGCATCGCATTGCTAGTCCTAAATTATGCATGGCCTGATCACCTATGCTTAATTTAGAAGGAGCCATGCAAGGCCAAATAGTAGTCGCCTTAAATATTTAACCTAGAATCAACTTTTTAGTTATGTTGCTTAAAATGTTTGATAAAATAAAGTTTTGAAAACTTTTACATTTTATGCGAGTAGCAACAGTTTGCAACATACACATATGAACCATTATCTTTTCTTGAACTAAGTACATGCCTCGAGCACATATTTCCTTACTCAACGACCTTTGTTTTACCTGTTACCTCATCATCCTCATGATACGATTTTCGTTACCATTTGCCTAAATTCTTACCATTGATACCCGACTTGAAAGTTTCAACGTTGCTATGCTCCTACATCGATTGACCATCTCTATCTATTTTGGTAGACCTTCGAAACGTCTCTGGATGCGATTAGTGATTTATGAATGGACGTGAACGATGATTACGTGTAATTGCCATTATATGTGTTAAGATACTATCGTCTTGAAATTTCATTCGTGTGAATCATGTGTTGATTTCGCCTTTCATTTCTAATGTTGTTCATCTTACTGGAACTTCTCTCAATTGACTTCTTAAGAATTTTCTTTGATTCGAAAATTCGTTGTGTGGCTTTTCCCTTTCGATCGTATTTCGACCACCGAGAACTTAATAAGCCGTTATTGGTGACGCCAACCGCACTCGTGAATTAATCTTGCTATAATCCTTGTTTATTATTATTTTTATTATTGACGTGACTATTCTACCACGTTTGTTAAGAATTGATACGACTTCCGTCTTATTCCTTTGTATATTGCTCGCATACAGATTGTTGACCTTTATATGATTCACATTCGTTGCTGTCTTGTCACCTTTTGAAAACCAGAAACTGTTACGTGTTTATCGTTTGATATCTTAAACACTTTCTTTAATTTCTAAAAAAAAATTATTATTAATTTTTAAGAACATTTTATACATTTTATCAAATGTTTAAATTATCAAAATAACTGTTTCAAGTTAAGTATTGGATCTATATATCCTCTTTGGTAAATTTACCTAATGTTTCAAAGGATATCAAGCTGTATCTTTTAAAGTATTTGATTATATCATACTTTATTGTCAACCTAATGAAATTATTTAAATTAATTTATAATTTCTAACAATGATTCAAAATAACTTGGAAAAAAAAAGAAAAACTGATTTTTCTAATGGTAACTATAAACCTGAGGTTTTAACAATAATTTCATGCGGTCATCCAAAAGTTCTTAAGCCGATCGGGATAACTATTTTGAACTGTTCTACTTTTACTTTGAAGTCCTGATCAAGAAAAAAAAAGATTTGACAACTGTTTACCCATTCATTTTATATAGAGTTTGATTTTAAAATCACTACATCTGGTAAAATTTTCTTTTAATTAAGAAAATATTTAAACTGAGTTTTTAAAGTAATCCCAAAATGCTAGACAACTGATTGAGACAACTTGTATTTTAAATGATCATATGTTATTCATTTTCTTTTCCCTTCTATTTCGCTTGTGACTGGATTATTTACGTTTTAAGATTGTCACGTTTTATAGTTGCACGATTTGCGACCCCTTTTTGATTTACAATCTTGGTTCATTTTATCGCACTTTGCCTGTTTAAGCGATTCTTGTGTTCATTCTTGTTAGTTTATCGCACGTATTTCCAACAACTCTATCTCTCGATGTATCTCCGTATTGAAAGATCGTTATCCTAATCCAAGACTGAAAAGTTATACGAAAAGGAGTTAAGAAACTGAAGCATAGTGAATTCTAACCGTTAAGATTCGTCATGGTACGGAAGTTTACCTGGGATGCAATGAATTTTGTTCTACACTTTGTACCTCCTCTTGTTTGCATCTTCTACTGTTTTCAGGAGAACTCTGGGGACCAGAGTTCCTTTAGGGGGGAGACTGTGAGAACCCGTACTTTACCAACATTATTTTAATCTTTTTATTCGTGCTTCTTGAATTTTTTCCAATGTATTACGTTTTCTTGAATACTTTATATGTAAATCCTGAGATTTTTAAATTATACTTTTAAGTATTATTTTGTTCATTGACAATGCTTCATATGGAATTATAAAAATTTTATTTTATTTTTTTCATATTTAATTTAAATCAAAGTTTTTGATTTAAAATCACCCGCCTGCGTTTTATAACGAGTTTATTCAAATCAATGTACAACGAGAATTTCCTAGTGATCGCGATACCGACGGATGCCCAAAAGTTTACATTTATTTATCGATTGTTTCGATAATTAATATTTTCGACGATTTCGTTTTAATTACGTATTAAGTCGTGTCGGGAAATCATATAATCATTTTTATGATGCATTGTAACTTTTGAAAAGTATTTTAACGAAACCCGAGCCCCGTAAATATTTTTAATATTTACCAATAACCATTTTCTACCTTTTATAACTATTAATTGTTTTTAAGTCCACAAGTTTCAAAATTGGCAATATTAGCCCCTCCACTTAACTAGCACTATATAAAGATTTTTTCTTCCACTTATACATAAAACACACACACCAAAACAAAAACTCTCTCCCCACCCTCCATTGTTGCCGCCACTTCACCACCATAAACCACCACCATCCATCTTGTTTTAACAAAATCTAAATAAAGACCCATTCTTAGAATTTAATTGTGATTCTAATGATACAAAAATTTCTTACATGCATCAAGATTTCAAGAACTTATGATTTTATGGTTGTATGATGTTGTAATCATCTTGCATATGTTATATTTGGTAAGATTATCATGTTTTGATCCTTAAAAGTCTTGTTTTTAATCTTTGATTTTTGTTAGATTTTTCATACAAGTGTTTTTAGGAGTGTTTGGTTGATGGGTATGATAGTATAGTGATTCTAGGGGTATGGGAATGATTGGTTTTGAGTGAAAAATAGATTTGTCATGTTTTCTAAAAAGCTAATTTGGGACAGCAGCCTTAAACAGTATGTTTCGTGGGTTTAAGGTCTGTGAAAGACTGAGATTATTTGAAATTGTTGTAGAGTTTTCCGAGACGGTCGTTTTGGTATAAGATAGAGCTTATAACTCATTACGAGTCAAAAGTTATGCTAGTTTTAGTTTTCGTGTACCGGGAGACGCAAGTCGGCACAATCCGAAATTGTGGCTGATTTTGGGTAGACTCTCGGGGACTTTAGGCTTGGTTAGATAGTTGATACTACTGATTTTCAAAGTTTACAAACTAAGTTTGATGAGTCTAGTAGTGGTTTCAAAAGACGGATTGTCGGGTCAGTACTTTTAAAGTGGTCCAAACGGTTTTACAAAACAAGTGTACAAATCTGTCCTAAAATTTGGAGTCGAGTAAAGCGTCGAGCTGATGGATTTTAAAGTGTGAACTTTGGCTCAAATTTTGGTGAAGTCTTATACAGGTTATAAGTGACCTTGACACCAATTTTCATGTAAAACGGACAAGTTTAGATAGGGTAGATCGGTGTGTACATTCGGGGTGTACTTGCTGATTTTTATTTTAGACACGTAGTTCAATGCTTGTGTTGCGTGAGTTTGAGTGTTCACCATCGGACATGGTGACTTACTCAAGTGCTTAGTCATTATATAAATGACTTAGCTACTGGTCCAAATAAGGGTAAAGGATATTTTGACTTGCGTTGACTTGGCGTCGTATGACGAGTCATTTTCAAGTGTTCAAGTGTTTTAACGAGTAACGTTGGATAAATGGGTAGTATGAATTCATTTGATTCGTGTCAATGGTTTTGAAACGTGTATACTTTGAAAACATTTGAGTCATGTTATATTTGGTATATATATCGATATTGAGTTCGAGTCTTAACGCGCGCCTTATTGTGATAGGTTGTGGTTTTCGTGTTTTCCCCGGGCATCGATATCGTCGGTGATCGTCTCACTACATTGTTTCTACTCAGTTGCTGAGTACCGTGATTGACTTAACACGTGGCTAAGGGCCACGAAATTTCTAAGGATCAAGGAGGAGGAATTGTTTAATTTGCGTGTTTGGATTAATTCCTACGTGTTATGAAGGTATAGTCACTCCTAGCATTTTAGTTTTGATGTTACTAGTACTTTGATTCTTTTTATTCATGGATTTTGAATTCCTTGGGTGAAACCCACTGAGATTATAGATACTTAGGGCATATTAGTACTTAGGACACATGCGTGGCGATTTTGTATAGCCTAAGTGTTGCTTGATTGATGTTAGGTAGCTAAATGGAGTCGTTTTTGTAGTATAGAAATCACCACAGAAACAAACAGGTCATGGCAAAATTTTCTTAAACATATGACCTTGTTTTTATATGAAAAATGGATACCCACTGATGTGATTAGTTTGTGTTGAGTTGGATGGAAATGGGAAGTGTCCGGATGAGCCCGAAATGGTCGTTTTACTAAACTAGGTCAAATCTGAATGTTATGCTTAAAACATGGGTAAATTGACTTGGGTAAAAAGGATTAATTTATGATTTTATGACTTTTTACAGTAGCTACAAATATAATAAAACTTCTCTTTTTGGTTTCGTGTCAAAATCTTTTACCGATTGGGATTTATGCTTAATCTACCGTAAGGTACGAAAGGCGTTTACAACTTTCTGTTTTGATAGTCTGTCACTAAAAGTGAATTTCCCGTTGATTGAAAATAGTTCTAGGGCTGTTATTTCCCAACTTTTAAAGGTAAGAGAAATACCTATACATGTCAAGAAATTTCACCTTCTGTACTATTATAGATTTTTAGATATGACCAAATCTTCTCAGCCTTTTTCAGAAAACTGAATGCAGTCTCTTGTTTTGGTTTTTCAAACCGAGTCTTAAACGTGTTCGGAACCCACACATAAATGCATGGACCATCATACAAGGTTGATATTAGGTTCAAGGTTGATATTAGGTTATTACAGTAGGTTCAAGGTGTTGGGTCAAAATTTTAACTTAAGCTTAGGTCTCGCCATCGCACGCAAGTTACCTAGTCATACTATGTCCCACCACTTCTAAAACGTTATTGCTTCATTGAACGCATTCTTATTATGCGTCACCATTGCATAGGTCCATGAAGACTTCTTTTTGCTCAGCCCCTTTTACCTTGTGATTACTTACTAAAGGTGAGTTCATAGCCCCTTTTACTACTTGTACAGTGTTTCTAAACGCGGGGTGAGATTTTACATGGTGGAACACATCCATTTAAAAAACTGTATGCTATTCAGAACTTGTATGCTATTCAGACTTGTATGCTTTCCAACAGTTTACATTGATATTATTGCTTATAGTTAATAGCCTTAAGTTTCCTCTCTTGATCATGAACCGTTAATTGTCCCGTATGCTTTGCGCTAAGCGCGAATGTTGTGGGTGGATCCATCGGGATTGACAATCCCCGTCCCGATTACCTTGACGCACTTACATTTGTTTATACTTGAGTATTTAGGCTGAATACTCCCTAGAGGAACTTACTTTGAGTTAAGCTTCGGTTCATGAACTAAACAGCAATAATATTGGTTTCAGACTATGGTTAATGCTCATAACCATTTTCTCTATTTACTTGTTTTACAAATGAATGCTTGTGTTCCACACCTTTATTGCTAAACCTATGAATTTCACTCAACTTTGTGTTGACGATTTTACATGTTTAATCTCAGGTATTAATACTTAGCTTTGCTTGGATGGGAGCCCGCAGGATATTATCGCAGCTTGGAGATTTCTGTGATGCTTTTAAAAGACTGGTTTTAGTATAAACTGTCAGAAATTTATTATATCTTTTGGGCAACTTTATGTTATAAATCATGATGAAATAATATATCTTTCCGCATATAAAACTCTGGGACCTATGTTTAAAACTCTGATCATTTATGATGTGATATATATGCTTTTATTACGTCAGCTTTGTGTCAACTATAATTCATTGTTTCTTGTACTATGACGTGTTACCCCCTCGTTGCCTAGTTGTTCCATGTCAGATTTTTGGGGTCTCACATCTAATGTAAACTTTTTATAACTCATATACTGATGTATAAGTACATTTTACAAGTAAAAACCGATAAAACCCGAACTTTATAACATATGGACATTAACGGGCCAAATTTGCCTTATTTGACTATTAACCCAACTAATTTGGCTAAACACTAATGGACTTACTCATTGGACTTAACCCACTTGGGCCCAACATTTGAGTATAGGGCTGATGTTAAAAGTGTAATTGGACTAATATAATGTATTGGGCTTATAATAGGCTTATTGGGCCTCAATGTATAAACAAGTTAAACTAGTGAAATTGGTCTAAAAATTTACCAACACATGACACTATAATGAGTAAATAAAGAGATAAAATCCCACTTGATCATCATCATACTTATAAAATCATCATATATATACATAGCTATTATTTTTATAAAGTCATTGGACAAAAGTCTAAGACCGATTATTATTTATATAGGTTTCTGTGATCGAAGCACGCCGTAGCCGATAACCCACTATTCTTAATCAACGTGAGTTCATAGCCTCGCACTCTTTTAAATGTTTTATAAAATGATTTGTAAACCCGCAAGGGAGATAACATGCTAGTTTTTGATAAAAATATAACACAAGTAGTCCCGATGGTATGCTTATTGATATGGACCCGAATGATGTTATGACCCAATAAATGAGACGAAAAAGATTATTATAGTTAGGTTATGTCACTTAAAGTCCCATTAGCATGAATTGTGAACTACCGGGATTTGGTAGACGCTTATGCACATGATAGTACTATTTGGGGAAGATCTTCCCAGTTCGCGCCTTGACGGTTGATCCCCGTCATACCACATTGATTGGTAAGTGAATTTATGTATGAGAAGATTTACATAGCGTAATTTTTGTGACGACACGCTAACTTAGATGGAAAAATTGTTTGTCGGGTTCGCGGCACGTTGTTTGTGATAGTAAGGTAACAATGTCATGCGGCTAATAATAATCCAAAATGCAAAAATATAATCCAATGTACTCTAAATATCTGATATGATATGATGCAAATAACGATAATTTTGAGACTGCGGTTTCATGGACGGTTTGAGATGAATGATTTTATTTATTTATTGCCTGACTAGCAATACGAGGACTTACTTCTGTTATTATACTTGTGTTCTAATTTCGATGATTGTTTTATATAACGGTTTTATTAAACTTTATGAATTCACTCGATATTCGCTGATATAATTTTTGCATGTTTTTTCAGGTGCTTGAAGGTAATTTGGATGGAGATCGAGTCTGATGGCCCACATAAATAAAAAAATTATTCATTCGACCTATGTTTTTGTAAACTTTATGACTGTGTAATTTGGGGACCTGTTGTACACTTAAAAACTTTTATTTCGAATGAATGTATGTTAAACCTTGTACAACTATTTGTATGCGTTGTCTATGATTGGATTTATTGTGCTATCCCGTAACACTCTAATGACTCTTCCGCTGTACCGATATGAAAGTTGAGAGTGTTACATAAAAAGTCTCTTAAGTGCTTAGCGCCTCCTCGTTTCCCCCACTTGCTTGTGCGTGTTAAGATAAAAAGGGCTAATCGAGGGTTTTCCAACCAAATTATTATCTACGTATCTATATATTTTCTTTGTTTCAAAGATTAAACCCTCTTGAACGTTTTGTTGTTCCACAAACGTTCTAAAGTCATCGAAGACGTTCACTTCACGTGATCGTTTTTCATTCCTTGAGGCTCCTTTAATCGAGAGATTTGATTTGAGGAGAGATTTGTATATTTGTGTCTACGTAATACATCACAAAATCCAAAAAAGTAAAAACAATCAAAATCACAAAAAATTGAAAAAGCAAAAACACCAAAAAGAATCTTCTTTGCTCATCTCCACGTTGTACGTGACGTTTATGCAAACTCGTAACCAAGCAAGACGTGCACGTAAACGTCGTAATCGAAAGGAACAATCACCAAGTGAAGAATCTCCAAGTGAGGAACCTATTATAGAACAAGAAGCTACCATGGCTAATCGTACTATGATGGAGTTTCTTCAAGCACCCACCGAGGGTTTTGGAGAAGCCATTGTGATTCCCGCCATCCTTGCGGAGAATTTCGAGATCAAGACGGGTTTAATGTCTATGCTTCAAGCAAACAAGTTTTGCGGACATGAAAAAGACAACCCACATTATCACATTAGGCAATTCAATCGTCTCACCGAAACTAGCAAGTTTAAGGATGTGTCCCACGACGCCATTAAGATGATGTTGTTTCCATACTCGTTAGATGGACCCGCAAAAATTTGGCTCGAGAAAGAACTGCCAAATTCGATTTTGACATGTGGTGATCTCGTTTCTAAGTTTGTGAATCAATTTTTTCCACCATCTAAAACAACACATTTGAAAAACGAGATTTCAAGATTTACTCAAAGGTCTAATGAGAGTTTTTCTATGGCTTGGGAAAGATTTAAAGAAATGTTACATGAATGTCCACACCATGATTTTTCCGAATTGCATCAAATTGACACTTTTTATAATGGTCTTAATGATCATGAACGAGATTATTTGAATGCCGTCGTGGGTGGTAATTTTTTGTGCAAAACGACCGATGAGGCTTTAAAAATAATTGAGAATAGGTCTAAGGTTTATAACCCTCGTAACACACCGAGTGTTGCCACTATGGGTTCATCATCATCAACTCGTAACATGAGTGCCTTGCAAGATGAAGCAAATGAGGAAAATAGGATTTTCGATAGGTTTTCGACTCTTATGACTTATTGGAAAGCACAAGATGCTCTGAATTCCGCATCGGTTAAGGTGGTTGAAAAGAGTTGTATTTCGTGTGGTGCAGCTCATGATTTTTCCGAGTGCATTACTGCGGATGGTAACACTTCGAGTGCTTATGTAGCAACGGGAACTTACAACCAAAACGTTCAAGGTTCCCGCCCAAATCAAGCTCTACAAAACCAAAATGCTAACAACTATCGAAACAACAACAACCAAGTTGCTTACCAAGGAAATCAAAAGAATTTTAACAAGGGTAATTACAACAATGGTGGGAAAATAGGTAATTGCAGAACAAAAATCAAAACCGTGATTTTCAAAACAATAACAAAGCTTTGCAAAATGTGAAAGATCTTCTAAATGAACTTGTTGATTATGCAAACGGTAATGATGCTAGATTTGATAACATACAAAGGGAGATCATTGCCTAAGATCCGAGTTTAAGTATGATTTGAAAAATGAGTTGAAAAACGAACTTGCAAATGAACTTAAGATTCATGCAAACAAAATGGAAAGTAATGTGCAAAGGTTACAACAAAATCAACAAAATATGGAACAAGGCCAAGATGAAATTAAACAAGAGATGCTTAAGGCGGATAAAAGGCAATCTAAGTTTGAGGATAGAATTTCAAGCATGTTTGAGGACATAATTTGCAAACCGTCTTCTTCGGGTGGTCTTCCTAGTGATACCATTGCAAACCCGAAGGGAGAAATTAAGGTTATTACTACTCGTAGTGGTAAAACTTTCAAGGAACCAATCTCTCGTCCAAGTACTTCTAAGGAGAAGGAAACCGAGAAAGAATCTGAGTAGGTGGTAGAAAAGGAGCATATCCTAATCCCACAAAGTACCGCTCAAACTACACCTACGGTTGAACCAATACCAATCATAGAACCCGAGATTCCAAGGCCGATGCCTATGCCCCAACCCACACCACCCTTACCTTACCCATCGAGACAAAACAAGGAAAAATCGCAAGAACGTAACAATTATCAGTTTGAGCTTTTTATGAAAATGTTTCGTGATTTACATTTTAACATAAGTTTTACCGACGCTTTAATCATGATGCCTCGATTTGCCGCAAACTTCAAAAGTATGTTGAATAACAAAGAGAAATTGCAAAATGTGTCTAGTTGTTCATCGATTTTTCTTAGCCGCATACCTCAAAAAGTCGGTGATCCCGGTAAATTTTTAATTCCGTGTGGGATTCAAGATATGGAAGAATGCTACGCCTTGGCTGATCTTGGTGCTAGTATTAATTTGATGCCTCTTGAGATTTTTAAATCGCTATCACTTCCGGCTCTCACTCCATCGAATATGTCAATCGAGATGACTGATCATTCTACGATTCATGCATGTGGAGTAGCCGAAGACGTTTTCGTGAAAGTAGGAAAGTTCTACTATCCCGTGGACTTTATCGTTGTAGACATTCCATGGATCCTAAAGTTCCTCTAGTTTTAGGTCATTCATTTTTGGATACGTCAAGAGCGCTTATTGATGTTCATGCTAGGACAATCACTCTACGTTTCAATGAGGAGAAACTCGTCATAAATGCAATTCAAAACTCTAAGCTTTCTCATGTTTATTCTATCTTAACTTTGAGCCATGTTGATTCAGTCAATGTTTTCAAAGAATTTTCACAAAGAGTTTTAGGAATTGTCGATAAAAACGATTTTCCATCTCCTCCGCCGGTGGAGGTTATGAGTGTAGAACCTACGTCTTCAATCACAGAAGATCTTTCGGATGATGAATATGTTGACCCCAAGGGGGCGGTGTTCTTTATGGATAAACGTTTTCAGAACTTACCACCACCTAAACGTGACTTAAATGTGAGATTTTTTAGTGTGCCTAACATCGTCTTAGAAACACCAGATATTTTGACATAATCAAATCGGGTTTTCATAAAGATTTTTCAAAAGATGAAAAAGGAAAAGATTTTGAATTGGATTTAAAAGATTTTTTTACAATTCTAACTTCGTCATCACCTCGTGTCTTGAGTACTACAAGCTCGTCTACTCCTTTTGACGATGCGTTGTGTGGTTTTAGTGTGGGCGAAGCCCGTTATGTTCCCTCACCTTTCTCCACCGAGGACGAGATATTCGATCCCGGAATTGCTTGTAAAGGGAAATATCGGTCTTCCACCGATGCAATAAATGGAAAATACTTTCATTCGTTTGGTGTGAGTCTACCTCGAGTAGCTCATGGTTTTAGTGCCTTACCCATTGTCCCACCCTTCTATTTCTCACCTCTTTTCTTTGACCCCTTTGGGGTTGTTTTGGCTTCGGTTGAAGTAGCGTTGTTTCTTCTTTCATCCGAAAACGAGGATGCTAACTTTGACCCCGGTATACGTTTATCGGGGTTTTAAAGTACTCCACGTACTTTTGGGCCTTGTTTATCATGTAATCCCCACCAAAAATTGACCATACCATGATTATCCCTAAATGATCACATTTATGGGGTTTCGAGTCGAGATTTTGACTCGGTTATAAAAAACAAGGTGCCTCGTGGGGGAGTCCCATGCTTATCCATGTATATATTATCGCTTTCTAATTAGTTTAACGTGAGGGGATTTGTGCCCTTCCAACCATTGTTCTGTGGTTGTTTGTGAATTGTGGTTTTCAGATGATCATAATCTTCACGACTAGAGCCTCTCGTGTTTGTTTTACGTGAGCACTCAATCGTTTGCTTTGAAGAATTTCTCTATATCCATATGATATATCCTTGATTGTTCTAACCTTAGGTTTATAGCACACTTTATAAACGGCTATTGATTTAATGGTTCCACCCTTTCCATGCTATATTAGGCATTCGACTTCGTCTCTATTATGGGGGTATCTTACCCTTAGACTCGAAACATTAAGGACAATGTTTAACTTTAGTATGGGGGGGTGAATAGATACTTGCCTTGCCAAACCTTCACGCTTTCCAAAATTTATCTTTTTGTTTATCGTTTTGTTGCAAAATAAGGCTAAAAATGGCCAAATTTTTAAATTTTTTCTCATGTTTTATAAGGGTTTAAAGACACGAATGTAGATTTTCCGATGGCGAGAATAAGAGTAATTTTTTACTCGACCGTGCGTGTTGAGCACTTAGCTTCGATTCCTTAACTTTATAATAGGCTAAGTCTCTTAAACGAGGACGAGAAATGATAAAGTTAATGATAAGTTACTATGCTAAACGTAGAGTACTCGTACTCTTTCAAAAACTCATGTGTTCTAATTGTTTGCTTATTCTCCCTTCGCTTGTATATATTCTTTGCTAATAAGTATTGGCTAAGCGGTTTAGTCTTGATTGTTGGTTTCTAGTCTTTTCTAGTAGCTTCCATGTAATTAAATTGGGAAAACATTAAGGTATCGCCAGCGTCACGGTTTTAAAGTATTGGCACCCCGAATAATCGAAAGCTTCACCCAATAATAAGATTTCAAGTGCTCACCTAAATCAAGCAAAAAATTTGAAGCTCACAAGGCCAAAAAACTATGCGAAATTGAAAGTGAATCAAGCCTTATACTTTGAAGCTTTAAAGATCTAAAATTCGCTTTAGCGTGAGGATATACGTCTTTGGCCATAATAAACACCCCATGGCGAGGTTAAATAAAAGGAAAGGCATGACCGAAGTCATAATAAAATCTCCATGGCGGAGTTGAATAAAAGATGTAAGTAAACCTATGATAATAAGGCCCATCCTTTAGGGGGCATATAAAAGTCTTGGTAATAAGTCTCATGTTCAAAACCGTTATAAAACCGTGTTTATCGATCCTTCTTGTTGACTCAATTTTTGACATCGTTGTCTATTAGGGGGGGGGTTATTAATTTGATGGTCTTGGTTACACCGTTATGACTCTATTTTTGGACCTTAATCTCTATCATCGCATAAGTAAAAAAATGTATCCTCATGAACATTCAAGATAAAAATAAAATATAAGAGATACCAAATAGGATTAAGGGAGTCTAAGTACGTGATTAGGGCATATGAGTAGTGTTAGCATTACTAACTTATAATGACAATGATCTCGTTACACGCTTGTGATAGGTGTGTAAACACCCATCCTTTTTACCACTTAATTACAATAATAACCAAGCCAAAACGTGTATTTTATGTCATTTATGTCGGAATTATGCGTGGTTTGTGTTTTTGTTGTGATTTAGGACGAAAAGGTGAAAAGTGGAGAAAACACGGGCATTCACGGGGTTTTATCGAAGAAAAAGACGAAAGACGAAGTCAAGAAGTAAAGAGTGCAAAAAGAATGGAAGTCAAAGACCAATTCTGAAGATTTATCGAAGAAAAAGTCAAAAGACGGAAGTTTACTAAAAGCCAAAGAACTCAAGTCTAATTTATTGAAGAATTACAAGACGAGTTTAAAGAAATCCCGAGACAAAGTCATTAAAGTCCAAGATTTAAGAAGATTAAAGGCTTAAGGACTTGATGGTGCAATTAAGGAAAGAAGAAAGAGGGGAGGAAGCTTCCTAAGCACCTCCCTAATATCCACTATAAATAGGCCATTAGTGTTTTCATTTCATTTTGTTGGCTAGTTTGACAAACTATGCTCTTCCACTTTAATTTTTTGCACATTTAAATTCATGTCCATTTACATTAATTGTCTTGCACTTTAAATACATTTAATTTCAAGTAAGTTTCCTTTTAATTCTTGTCAATCTTTATTTTTATTGTCAATCTCCTATCTACCTTTCTTTATTTGATCTTAATCTTCATGCTTTATTGTTTATGTTCATGTTCATGTTTTTGATTTTTATTGATTTAATTAAGTGGGTTTTGATTATATTGATCATTATTGTTAGTTTTGTTGATTTGGATTGTTTGTTTATGATTATTATATGTTATTTGATTAGTTTGATTTAATCTTGTGGTTGATTTTGTTTAGTTTTGTTTAGATTCGTATATATTTTGTTTCTCCTTGTTCTTCGCTGCTTGTTACTGTTTGCAGGAACATTCTGAATCAAGACTTAGTTCCGAATCAAGGTTTTTATTTTGGTTATTCCTGATCAAGCTAAAAGTTCCGAATCAAGGCTTTTGTTTAGGAAGTTCCGAATCAGTAATGTTTCGGATCAAGACAACTTCTTCCGTATCAACACCCTCATTCGGAACATTCAAAGTTCCGAATCAAGGCTTGTTCATTCGGAACCTATTCCAAACCAGTAGAAGTTCCGAACCAAGAAGAAGTTCCGAACCAAGGAGTTTTATTCGGAATAATTAATTATTCCGGATCAACACCTTCATTCGGAACATTCAAAGTTCCGAATCAAGCTTGTTCATTCGGAAGTATTCCGGATCAGTGAAGAGGTGTTTCATTCGGAACATTCAAAGTTCTGAACCAGGAGAATATTCCGAATCAATTGAAGTTCTGAATCAGTAAAAGTTCCGAACGAAGGATTTATTCCGGATAAGTGACATATTCCGAATAGAGAATTTGTTTCGGATCAAGGATTTTGGTAAATATTCCGAGTGAAGGAGAATCATTCCGAACTAAGGTGACATTCCGGATGAGTGATTATTCCGAACGAAGGATTATTCCGAATGAGCTGTTTTCAGGTTCTTTTTAATTTCAGTTTTTAACTTACTGTTTTTAATTTTCAAGCTTTACTTTTCCCGCCTTTTTCCTTAGTTGCACTTTAAGATTACTTACCTTAGATTTATTTTACCCTTGCCTTAGTTTAAGTTTTAGTCGCTTTTTAAGTTTGCTTTAGATAGATTTAAGTTTGCGTTATTTACTTTCAGTGTCTTTTACTTTTCGTCATGCTTTAATTTCTTGCCATTTATTTTAAATTAGAGTAAGATTTAAATTACCCGCTTTTTATTTAAAGTTTTGAACTTTTTATATACTACAACGACACAACTTTTGTTTCCACCAAAGAACGACTGAGTCGCATAGTTAACCAGGATCAATTCGATTAGACCACATCAACGAATCTTTTTACCTGGCTAAAAGCCTGGTATCAAATGGCGCCGCTGCCGGGGAAGATTCCTAATGGCCTATTTATAGTGGAGATTAGGGAGGTGCTTAGGAAGCTTCCTCCCCTCTTTCTTCTTTCCTTAATTGCACCATCAAGTCCTTAAGCCTTTAATCTTCTTAAATCTTGGACTTTAATGACTTTGTCTCGGGATTTCTTTAAACTCGTCTTGTAATTCTTCAATAAATTAGACTTGAGTTCTTCGGCTTTTAGTAAACTTCCGTCTTTTGACTTTTTCTTTGATAAATCTTTATAATTGGTCTTGGACTTCCGTTCTTTTTGCACTCTTGACTTATTGACTTCGTCTTTCGTCTTTTTCTTCGATAAAAGCCCGTGAATGCCCGTGTTTTCTCCACTTTTCACCTTTTCGTCCTAAATCACAACAAAAACACAAACCACGCATAATTCCGACATAAATGACATAAAATACACGTTTTAGCTTGGTTATTATTGTAATTAAGTGGTAAAAAGGATGGGTGTTTACACACCTATCAAATCCCCTACACTTGACCATTGCAATGTCCTCATGCAATGCATTAGTTACAAAGCATGTTTACACTTTTCATCGTAATCAATCCACGTTGGCCTTTATTAAAGAGATAGAAAATTATAAACATTCAAAGTAAAGAATTCAAAACATACCTTCGGGTTTTGGAAATGTCATGAATAATCATCATCCTCAAGTTTTCACTTTCTCCAAACCAAGCTTAAAAACGAGATCATTGTTATTATAAGTTAGCAAACCAACACGAACTCATGTGGGCCAATTATTCACTCAGACTCCCTTATTCCTAGGTGTATCTCTTATATTTTATTATTGTCTTAAATGATCACGAGGATGCATTTTTGACTTATTTCGATAGTTATTTAGGCCGAAAATAAAGTGAACGATTTAATCAATAGTTAGCTAAAGGACAAAATCTTTTAAAACTGCTTCTCGGGACCTCAAAAAGTTCATATCTTGGCATAACTCGCTTCGCGATTTGAGACCTTTCTCGGACCGATATTTGGCAGCGACTCCATACTTCAAATCTTGAGAGACGTTCAGGAAATAATGGCCTTCTCTTCATAATAGGAATTTCTTCACTTGAAGTTTTGAGAGATTCTTCATATTTGGACCACGACTTCTTCATGTTTCTCCAATCTTTATTTTGGACTTTGATATACAACGATCAGCCTCCTTTTTGGACTTGGATCTATTTATCCTCATACCTTGTTAAGGCCTTTTCGGATAGACTTCTCCATGACTTTTGGGGAGTACTTGCTTTTCATCGTGTGTCTCGATCCTTCATATTGATTTTCGATAAATGATTCTTCACATCACTTGGGATCTTTAGCAACAAAATGTAGCCCTCATGCCTTGTTAGGGCCTTTTCGGACTCGCCAATCTTCGCATCCCGCTTCAATAAGTTATGCCTTGGCTATGAACTCTAATCCATACCGAGCAACTTTTAAACGATCTTGGGCTAGAAGCTAAGTAACTTTTCAAATCGTACAACCTTATTTATTGCAGATAAATTTATTAACAAGTGATGGGAGAATAGGCTTATAATTAACTCACATAAATTCACGAAAGAATACCAAACTTATAATTGACTCTATCATCTCTCGTTCTCCACAATTTAAAATCTCAAGGAATGAGACTCGTGGATGCTTAGCCTATTAAATCAAAGTTTTGGGTTTTCGAGTCATCTATAGGATCCTGCAAACTCTTAGACTTTTTCAAGTTTAGAAATCGCATTTTAAAGTTCCCTTGATAAACGACTCTCTAGGATCAATTCTAGGAACTTGCTAAAAGTTCTTGTTCTTAACCCGTGAGAGTTAAGACTTTCGCGTTTTATAGCTCCCTATATAAAAGCCTAGCAAAATTTGACTTAAACACGTTTAGGATACTAGCTAGAGTAAACTTAGGTAAGTAAACTCGGGTTGAGTCAAAAGATTCACAACGTTTGAAAATTAAAACCACTTTATTAAAAAATTTATTCTAACAAGGAAAGAAAATAACTATACAAAAGTAAAAACTAATGGGCCAAAATAGATCAAAAATTTTGAAAAATGTCGAAAAATTGATTTTCCGGTTAAAATGAGGACAAATACAAGGAAAAGGCCACTTAACTTCGATAGAAGTCCCCCCTACACTTAATATAAACATTATCCTCAATGTTTAAGCATGTGGGAGTAAACTCCCCTACACTTAGGACATTGTGTACTTTGTTTAAATTTTACTAAGGAAAAGACAACTAAAGAGATTCCTATTTTAATATTGAGAAAATATAAAATAGTGAATCGAAAAGAGTTTAGGATAGAACCGGGAAAATGGGAACACGAAATCACGGGTCGTCAAAAATCATCAATAGTGGATCATTGAGCGCTCGAATCCCTGATAGTAGAAGAGAGGAAATAGCAAACACCAACGGGTCTCCCCCCTACACTTATGGTAAAAACAAAGAAAAAGATAGATAGATAGTCGGGTTGCCTCCCGAGAAGCGCTTGTTTTTGTTAACCGAGTCACGAGCCTGACTCGTCCCTAAATTAAATGGTCCATGGGGAAGCCTCAAATGTAATACCGGGATCAAAGACCTTGTCCTCGTTCCCGGAGGAATATAATAAAGGAGAGGTAGGAGGATAAGTCTTGAATGGTAGGAAGGTCCTTTCAACATACGAGAAGTATGTGAAATCTTGATCCACGGGAGGTGGGGTGGGTAAAGGAATCACATTGTCATCCTCCAAAGACAATGGATGGTCACTATTCGACAAAGCAGTAAAGTTATCAATCATAGAATGGTCATTGTCACCTCCCGGGTCAAAGCACTCATCCTCATTTCCCGGTACGAAACGAGGAGAGTAAAAGCGATACATCACCCGCTGGGGTGTGCACGCGGTAGGAGCAGGTGGTAATATAATATGAGAAGTATGAGAACAATTACCTTCCACCTGCATCACCTTTCAAGTAGAGTCAAATTTCTCCGCCTCTGCGATAGAAGGGGGCATGGCTAACAAAGTATGCTCATCAATAGTAGGAGAATCAGAGCTATCAATGTCCTCAATCCCTTCGTCAAAGAGGGGATTCACCTCACTAGATATGTAATCGTCATCAAAATCAAATAAAGGGTTCGAATAAATCTTGAAAGTTTCCTTCGGAACGTCTTCATCGGATAGTGACTCGTCATCACTAGAGGTAAAATCATCATCTTGATCAAAAAGAGGATTAGAGAAAGCCAAAGAATCCTCTCCCAAAGTGTTGGTGGAAGGAACATCATCAGAAGAAAGCGCATCATAATCATCGTCACTGTTGGATGTCAACTCAGATTCACTTGGAATTGGGACAAGGTTATCAAAACAGACTTACTGAATTCGTCGGATTCCTTTGCAGGAATTGTGCTAAGATCCTCATCCCCTAGGATGGGTGAATCCTTAGGCTCCAGAGCCGGCAAGTCGGGCGAAGGTATAGAATTCTCATCGTTTTAAGAAATAGGACTCTCATCGTCATCACTATCATAATAATATGGAGGCACAAGAGGAGGAGTATAAGCATTAAGGTTAGATACCTGATCTTGTTGCTGATCCGCTTGACATTTCTCCATGATCTTGTTGCAAGCTTCTTGAACTTTTTGAAAGTTGTCAAAAAGTGTGTCCATTTGCTCAGGAGGAAGTGCACACAAGGGTTGATGATTGACGGTGTGACGTGGGGGCTCAAAGTTATACACACAGGGATGATAGCACGGAACTTTCTCAAAGACCTTCGACGGATCACAAGAAGAAGCATCGTGAGGGCCACCACAAATATAGCACCATGGGTATGGAGAAAAACCCGGTGCATCTTGAGGATAAGGATTGTCATAGATGGGAGAGGGTGAGAAAGTATTGTAAGAGGAGAAGTATGAATTTGTTGAATTGCAAAATGGACAAAATCCAAATTGTGTATCGTCGATATCAAAACCACACCGCTCACAAGTACACCATTGACATGTTTGAAAACCATGTCATGGTCTCCCACACCGTACGTAAGACGAATCTATGAAGAATTATAAATTAGAGGGGTAAAGAAAAGAATTAAACATAATAGATGATAAAGAGGAATATTGTTGGTGCAAAACTTTTGAAAAAGAAATGCTTTTTATGATTTTTCAAATGTTTTTGGGATTTTTTGAAAATTTTTGACACGAAAAATAACGTTCACGAGTGAACGGATCCCAAAAAGCAACACGTCTCTCACAGAAAACCGTTAATCTTTACGAAAAGAGACGGCAGCGGCACCATTTGATACCAGGCTTTTAGCCAGGTAAAAAGATTCGTTGATGTGGTCTAATCGAATTGATCCTGGTTAACTATGCGACTCAGTCGTTCTTTGGTGGAAACAAAAGTTGTGTCGTTGTAGTATATAAAAAGTGCAAAAATTTAAAGTAAAAAGCGGGTAATTTAAATCTTACTATAATTTAAAATAAATGGCAAGAAATTAAAGCATGACGAAAAGTAAAAGGCACTGAAAGTAAATAACGCAAACTTAAATCTATCTAAGGCAAACTTAAAAAGCGACTAAAACTTAAACTAAGGCAAGGGTCAAATAAATCTAAGGCAAGTAATCTTAAAGTGCAACTAAGGAAAGAGGCGGGAAAAGTAATGCTTGAAAATTAAAAACAGTAAGTTAAAAACTGAAATTAAAAAGAACCTGAAAACAGCTCATTCGGAATAATCCTTCGTTCGGAATAATCACTCATCCGGAATGTCACCTTCGTTCGGAATGATTCTCCTTCACTCGGAATATTTACCAAAATCCTTGATCCGGAACAAATTCTCTATTCGGAATATGTCACTTATCTGGAATAAATCCTTCGTTCGGAACTTTAACTGATTCGGAACTTCAATTGATTCGGAATATTCTCTTGGTTCGGAACTTTGAATGTTCCGAATGAAACACATCTTCACTGATCCGGAATACTTCCGAATGAACAAGCTTGATTCAGAACTTTGAATGTTCCGAACCAAGGTGTTGATCCGGAATAGCTTGGCATGGAATTGGGTGAAAATCGAGGACGACGAAGTTATTTCTAACGAAGCATTCACGTGTTCTTGTTCTATGAACCTAAACGTCCCATTTTGCGATGAAAATCATACATTATGTTTAAAACGCAAGTAGTAGTAGTGTAGTAAGTTTATGATTCAATAAAAGTGCATAAAAATGAATTTTGGAGGTGATGTTGAGGTTTTTAGTCGTTTTACTTACCTTTAGGAAAAAGTAAGCAAACGCTAAGTCGTGGTAAGTATTAGTACATACGTTTTGTGAAAAACGTAAATACCGACAATCGAGTTCGTTCTCGAGGAGGTATGGTGTTTAGCCAAAAATATTATAGACGTATTTAATTCGAGTGATTACGCTTTTGGAAAGAAGGAAAGAAAAGAAAACGAGATCGGACTACGCTCAAAACGGACGAAAACGCGCGAACGTACGAACGTAAAACACGACCGAACAAAAAATTTAACTTAAAAAATAATTAAAATTACCTAAAATGTTCTAAAAAAACCTAACTAAGAAAAATATGTAAACTAAAAAAAATTTGTAAACTTTAAATTAATTTATATTAATATTTAAAGTAAATTAAAAACCCTAAAAATAAAACTAACTAAGAAAAAGACAAAATCTAAATTTGTTTTCTTTTGTAAACCTAGATTATACTTAATAAAGGTTAAAAATTATTATTTTGAAAATTTTAAAATACTTTTTACTATTTTTTATGACTTTTCTCAAATTTAAAACTAAAATAATCCTAGAAAATGAAATAATAAATGAAAATAAACGAAAAAGGAAAAACGGATTACGCTAAAATTTAAACTATGACGAAAACGCGTTTTCACGCGAATCGAGAAAATGACAAAAAATTTAAAAACTTTGAAAATTAAAATTATTAAATTACTATTAGACTAAACACAAACAACTTTTAAACTACAAATTATTGTAAAAACGACTAGAAATAAATGTCTTTAAAGCTACGCGACTCATAAAACTTTTTATATAAACTTCAAATTCAAAAAAAAAATTAAAAAAAAAATACATAGAGTCTAAGATACGTTTTTATTAACTAAAACTATTGTGATATTTAATAGAAAAAAAATTCATATCTCTAATCTAGGAAGAAAAAAAACGTACAAAAGAAAATCGAGCAGAAAGAAAAACTAGTAGTTCCAAAATAAGACGAAAAAATGTGCGTATATATAGAGACTAAATGGGACTGATAACAAAAGTTTCTAAGAGATCAGTTGGTTATGTTGGGTAGTGTTGCGTTTGATTCTTGCAAGTGGTCGTGGGTTCGAGACCCCCTATTGTCATTTTTCTCCTCTTTTTGTTTTTATTTAGAATTCTATTGGCAAAAGAGTATAAAAGCAAAAAGAAAGGGATGATAAACAAAAGTCACCAAGAGGAGCAGATGGTGGGATTTGTTTGTGCTGTGTCTAGTTCTTGCAGAAGGTCTGGGGTTCTATTCCCACTCACAGTAACTTTTTGTTCAGTTTATTACTGTTTGTATTTTTGCCTTTTGACAGCACAGAATCAATAATGTAATTAAATCCAGTCAAAAGATATCAAACCAAGCAAGTTTGAGCCAGCAGCAAATAAAGAACACATAAAGAACATAGGCTAGTAAATTCTAAGTGCAACTAGCTTATTCTATGCCTAATTAACACTATCCTAAAAACCACTTGCTACCACTTTATTAGCATCACAGAAACTCAATCGTTCCCCCTTTTTTTCTTGCAGGTTACCTTTTTGTTACTTGGATTGCTGTTGGTTAGCTATGTATGCACAAGCATACCACACACAAACCAAACACCACACACTCAACAGGCCACGCCAAAACTTATGATCTTATGTGCTCAGTTAGATACAAAAATCACACAGTAGGCCTGTACATTCTCTTATTTTTCTTGGCTATGCTTTCGTTACTTGGTTACTTTGGTATGCACAAACCACAAACAGAAATAAGCCACAAGTATCTCAAATACACCACACAAATAAGCTTCAAATGAACAAAAAAAAGCACCCATATATGCTGCATAAACAAAACAGTAGGTCCACAGTGGGCTTAAATATGATTTTGGTAGTCCTCTAACAAGCCGAGCAATTTGGTGAGCTTTCTCTTAAACCTTAGGCTAAAATAAACCTTAACTTAAAACAAAAACTCACTCAAATCCTAAATAAACTTAATGCCAAGAAACCTACAAGATGTATCAAACTAGCAGCCACTAAGGTATGCACAATTTGTGCAAAAATCAGTTAGCAATCAAGTTAACTCTAAACTTTCAACAAGGAGACTTGCAGTTTCTGACTAACCTAGGCGACGAATTTTAACAAGTTGTGTAAACAAACTAGAAACATCCTCTACTAAAACTACAAGGCGATTGTGTCTAATCCTAACATAACCTAATTATGCAGCAGTCATCAATCCTACAATTGGGGAGAAATATTAATGAATCATGTAGTTTTAACTAGGGTCTAGACACAACTCACCAAACCTTATAATAAAAAAACTAATCAGTTAAGAGCAAAGAAACAAGGTTAAATTAATCAAAGTCCTACTCAAACAAAAACGCCGATTCCAAATCCTACAGCAACTGAAAACAGTAGCTCCCAAAACTCAAACACACTAGCAGATTTTTACACAAACTTTGAAACCATTTTTTTTAAACAAAAAGCATCAATCTTTTGCTTAAAACCGACTCTCCTAAGCCTTAATAGGATGTGCAGAGCTTAGCATGAGCATGGTGGTTAACCACCACCAAGGACATTGCTGTCCCAAACACACCTTCTATGGCTTATGAGTCAATTTTTTACAAAGAAGTTGAGTTTGAAATTACACAAACCAACGTAATAACAAATGAAACTTAACAAAGATCAACCATTCAACATATTACACCATGGAATATCACCAAATTAAACAAAACACATAACACTTGAAAAATCACTTTTTGACAGAAAATAATGAAAAAGGGAAAAGAAAGTGCACCTCAAGGGTAGACGATCCCTACCCTCGAATGTTCGAGCTAATGTGCACGCTTGTGCACAAGCTTCCAAAGCTGCAAATAACAAACACACAAGAACCAAAGCTTATGCATTGATTCTGTTAGTACAAGGGTAAACCACTGATTTCTTTTCGAAAAACTTTGGAAAAAGAACTTTTTGCAAGTAAAAAAAACTGAAAAACGAATCCAAAAGCTTGTGGTAACTTATTGTCAGTAAGCTATTCACAAGCTTATTGAATAAGCTGGTGTGAAAAATAATTTTCTTTGATTGAGAAAATTTAACAACAATAACAGAAAATTTAAATGACTGAAAATTTAAAGTGCAATGTAAATTAAAATGGAACTCAATCTTTATTAATCAAAACTTGTATCACATTACAAAATTGAAAAATAAAATTGGAACAAAAATGAAAGAAAGGCCTAAGTCCCTTTATATACAGGGTACAAGAATGATCTAGAAACATAAAAAAATGCAAACCCTAGTTGCTGATTTTCCACAAAAGCCCTTGTGAAATTCGAATCTTGGGTCAAAGAGGGTTCTTGTGACTTGCCAGCTTTCATGTGAGGGTGTCAGGTTGGTGAGGACCAATCTTGATCGTTCATAGTGAGTAGGGAACAAGGAACCAATAATAACCATTGATATGGTCGGGGTCTGGGGTTTTGTGAGATAGTGATGGAGCAGGGAAAGTGTCCCACAGCCACATGGGGTGTTGGGGGGTCGAATCTTGGGGTGGGTTTAGGATAATTGAGTAGTAAATCATCATTCCGGATAGTTTTGAGGTTTAATTTGATGGATTAAGGTTAGTAGAAATTTAGGGTTCTTCAAGTGTACAGTGGGATTTTGGGATTATGATTTGGGAAGTAAGAGTTGTTTACCGGTTTAAAACAAGATTAATAATATTAATTCAAAATGAATTAATAATAATAAATCTAGTAAGTGTGGTGAGGTGTCCAGTTGTGGTTGGAGGATATAAGTTTGGTTGTCTGGCATATTTTCCCCCTCAAGTTTTCAAGAGCTGGCAAACTAAGTTTAGACTGAATACTAGACTTTTCCTTTATAATCAACTTTGGCCTATTTACAAAATGCTCCCTTCAAACTTTTGTAATCTTGAAATGAGGACCATTAATGCAATGTTTGATATCTTCAAGGACTAAAAATGTCACCACTTAAACATTGAGGGACTTCTCTTGTAATAAGATAATTCTTCAAGGACTTAAATTGACGAATCTTCAATGATGAAGGACCAAACTTGTACAATCTTCAAACTTCAAGGGCATTTTTGTAAAATCCACAATCGGGTCAGGTTCATTGTGCGGCTTCATTTCCCGTGTTCGTTTTTGCATTGATTCTTGTGATCTTTTGTTATTTTCTCGATATCCGTACCTAAAATACACAAGTAACAAACACAAGCATATATTTGGCCATTTTCATGATATTTTATGCATTTTAAGCCCTTTTTGGACGATGAGACTATGTATAAAAGCAGTCTCATCACTCCCCCATACTAAACCATTGTCGTACCCTCACGCAATGCTAGAATTAAGTTTCGTGGCACTTCCAATATTCATTTTATGATGACATTTATTGAAAACGTAAACTTAAATAAACTTCTACACGCGTTTTAGACATAATGTATCGTCTTAATCACAATTAAGTGACTTTTGGGATCATAGAACAAGAACACGTGAATGCTTCGTTAGAAATAATTTTGTCGTCCTCAATTTTCACCCAATTCCAGGCTAAGCGTGTAACGAGATCATTGTTATTATAAGTTAGCAACACGATCATATCTCATGAGTGTTAATTATGAACCTAAACTCCCTTATTCCTACTTGGTATCTCTTATATTTTATTTTTGTCTTAATGATCACGAGGATACATCATTGACTTATGCGTGAATAGATATTAAGTCTAAAAATAGAGTTTTAACGGTGTAACCAAAATCATTAAATTAATAATTCACCCTAATAGACAACGATGTCAAAAAATTAAGTCAACAAGAAGAATCGATAAACACGGTTTTATAACGGTTTTGAACATGAGACTTATTACCAAGACTTTTATACGCCCCCTAACGGAAGGGCCTTATTATCTTTGGTTTACCTCCATCTTTTATTAAACTTCGCCATGAAGCATTTATTATGACTTCGGTCTTGCCTTGCCTTTTATTATCCACCTCATCGGTAGTTTTATTAGCCAAAGACGTATATCCTCACGCTAAGGCGAATTTTGGATCTTTAAAGCTTCAAAGATTAAGGCTTGATTCACTTTCAATTTCGCATAGATTTTTCGGCCTTGTGAGCTTCAAATTGTTTGCTTGATTTAGGTGAGCACTTGAAATCTTATTATTGGGTGAAGCTTTTGATTATTCGGGTTCCAATACTTCAAAACCGTGACGCTGGCGAATCCTCAATGTTTTCCCAATTTAATTACATGGAAGCTACTAAAACATATTAGAAACCAACAATAGTGACTAAACCGCTAAATAAATATTTATTAACAATTTATTATAAAAGCGTGCGGAGAATAAGCTAATAATTACTACACATGAGATCGTGAAAGATTACGAGACTTATAAATAACTCTATCATTTCTCGTCCTCATTTAAGAGACTTAGCCTAAAAAGTTAAGGAATCGAAGCTAAGTGCTCAACACGCACGGTCGAGTCAAAAATTACTCTTATTCTCACCATCAGAAAACCTACATTCGTGTCTTAAACACTTATGAAAAATGAGAAAAAAAAATTAAAATTTGGCCATTTTTAGCCTTAGTTTGCAACAAAATGATAACAAAAAGATGAAATTTGGATTGCGTGTTGACGTAAGCAAGGTGAAGTATCTACTAACCCCCCATACTAAAACTAAACATTGTCCTCAATGTTTCGAGTCTAGGGGTGAAACACCCCCATACTAGAGACGTAGTCGAATGCTTAATCTAGCATGGAAAGGGTGTAACCATTAAATTTAAAGTCGTTTATGAAGTGTGCTATAAACCTAAGGTTAGAACATCAAAGGATATATCATGGATATTGAGAAAGTCTTCAAAGCAAACGATCGAGTGCTCCCATAAAACGAACACAAGAGGCTCCAATCGTGAAGATAATGATCATCTAAAATCCACAATTCAAAAACAACCACGGAACAAAAGTTGGAAGGACACAATTCCCCTCACATTAGGTTAACTAAAAGCAATAATATGTACATGGATAAGCATGAGAATCCCCCACGAGGCACCTTGTTTTTTATAACCGAGTCAAAAGCTCGACTCGAATCCCCATAAATGTGATCATTTAGGGATTATCTTGGTTCGGTCATTTTTTGGTGGGACTTACATGTAATCAAGGCCCAAAAGCAACCGTGAATAAAGGCAAAACCTCTATACCGGGATCAAAGATCGTGTCTTCATTTTCGGATGATAAACGAAACAACACGACTTCCAACATCATCGTCCCAAAGCGACACAAGAAAATAGAATGAGAAGAGAAGGGTGGGACATTGGGTGGGCAAACAAATCGAGTTACTCGAGGTAAACTCATACCGTAAGTGTAGAAGGATCTTCTAGTGACTACTTCGGTAAAAGACCGAGATTTTATCTTAAACGTGATACCGGGGTCAAAAATCTCATCCTCGGTGGAGAAGTGTGAGGAAACAAATGGGGCTTCCCCCACACTAGATCCACACAAAACGTCGTCAAAAGAAGTAGACGCGTTTGTAGCAAGTTCAATTAAGCGAGGTGATGACGGAGCTATATTTGGAAAATCTTTAAAATCAATTTTAAAATCATTCCCTTTTTCATTTTTTTAACTCTTTGTTACGAAAACCCAAGTTGATTAAATTGAAAATATTTGGTGTTTCTAAAACAATTCTAGGCACACTTAAAATTTCAACATTTATCTTGAAGGCGGGAGGAGGATTCGAATTTTTAAAACGTGAATCGATTAATAAATCATCCCCCTCCGGGCTAACGCAACGGTCCTCATAAAACTCGAAAATAGAAGGTGGATCATCAAGAATACGTTTGATCTCGGAAAAATCACCATCGGGATCAAAAACGTCTTCTCTTCCTCGTGGAAGAGGTTGAGCAATAAAATCGTCGATAATCGAGTCGCTAGCTTCAACCGTCGTGAAACTAGGAAAAGAAGGCTCTTCGATTGAAGATTTTTCCTTTGTCGTTTCGACCTCGATATCGAAAAACGTATCGATGTGAGCAAGGCCATCGGCGGACTTCTCACATGATAAATCCAAAATCTCACTCGGTGTGGGATTAGGAGTAAAAGGCTCGTCTCGTGACGATTTTGCCTTGACGGTTTCAACTTTGTCCTTCGAAGAGATCGAACATGGGTTAGCAAAACTACTAACACGTCCCTTCGGAATTAATTTTCACTCATCTTGTAAAAACGAGGGTTCAACGATTTCCTTTGAAACCTTTTCACATTTTTCTTTTTTAAAATCATTTAATGGAATTTCTTTGTCAAAATTGAGTGTATATTGATTTAGAAAATCTTCAATAATTTCATTCTCATTAGAAAAATTAGGTTTACAAGGTATTAGATTTAATACTCCCAAGTATCCTACGAGTTTTTTCTTTGGTTTATTTTCACAAACATTTTTCAAAACTTCGTTGGATGACTTTTCCGTTTCCTCTACGTTTTTGCAAGACGACGAAGATTGCACGACTCTAAAATTCGAGAGATATGGATCAATACGAGACGTACGAGTCTTAGGAGTCGATAAGGCTTTAACCTCTCCCTCGGAATTAGGATTGGTGTTATTCGATGAAGAACTCGACTCGTATGAAGCTACTTTTTTCTCTAAGGTCTCAATCGCTGAAAGAAGTTTATTTCGCTCATTGGTGTAAGCCTCCACAACTTTATCAACAAGTTTATCCCATCTCTCGTCAATTAGGTCAAATAAACGTTCTTGTTCTTTAGAAGCGGCATCATATTCGTTTTCCAACTCGGTTCTCATGGAGGCCATTTCCTTTAAGTAAAATTCGTTTTGAGTTTCCAATTGTTTTTCGTAATTGTTCCTTAAGATTCGTAACTTGTTCTTGAATCATCGTTAAGTTTTTATTATTACGTCTCACATAGTCACAAAAGGCGTTTGATTCATTTCATCATTTTGATTTTGATCACAATTAAAAGACGAATCATATGACGAGTAGAACGAAGACGATGGGTGATCTTGGTCGTAAGATTGAAAATTATCACCATGATCACGTGAGCGGAGTTATAGATATAACCCTCTCGACCTCCAATAACCTCACAATTAAAACAATTGGCACCATCGGGCGGGCCTCCACAATATTGACACGAATAATATCCACCATCATTCGACATGATGCAACGAGAAAGTCGATTCGAGAATTAAACGTTATAGAGGGTGAAAGAAGAGAATTATGAAAATAGAAGAAAAAATCGAAGAATCTTTTTGTGTTTTTGGTTTTTTTTAATTTTTTTTGGAATTTTGGTGTATTACGTAGAAATTAATCTACAAAAACTATCCACTAATCAAAGGTCTCGATTAATGAATCCAAGAAGAATGAAGGTAATTACGTGAAGTAAAAACCCTCGTCGACTTTGAAACGTTGGTGGAACGCCAAAACGCTTCGAGGTTCAATAATTAAAACTCACAAAAATAGATTAGTAATACTTAAGTTGGCAAACCCCTAATTAATCGTCACTTTCAAAATACGCACAAGCGAGCGGAGAAAACGAGGCGGCGTGAAGCACTTAAGAGCCTTTTTTCCTTAGGTCGTAAAATACAACCGCCTTATACCCACCTTATAGTTTGTATTTATCGAGATTAAACTAATTAAGAGTATTTATCTATTTTGCCTTTGATTTCGTTGGTATTCGATACAACAATAGTGACCGGAACGCTCAACTATTGAGGTGCGATTTCTCACGTATTTGGATAATTATTGTGTGTTAATTGTTCTACATAAATACAATATATTATGAACAAGAAAACGAGAAAATGATTTTGTGTTAATTGAGTTCAATTTAACACTATTTATTTGTATGGTTAATAATATAGAAAAATAAAAAGAAGTATTTACGATAAAACGTAAACACTCAAACAAACACGATAAATAAATATGGCTAACACACCTCCCCGGCAGCGGCGCCATTTGATGTTGAGGTTTTTAGTCGTTTTACTTACCTTTAGGAAAAAGTAAGCAAACGCTAAGTCGTGGTAAGTATTAGTACGTACGTTTTGTGAAAAACGTAAATACCGACAATCGAGTTCGTTCTCGAGGAGGTATGGTGTTTAGCCAAAAATATTATAGACATATTTAATTCGAGTGATTACGCTTTTGCAAAGAAGGAAAGAAAAGAAAACGAGATCGGACTACGCTCAAAACGGACGAAAACGCATGAACGTACGAACGTAAAACACGACCGAACGAAAAATTTCACCTAAAAAATAATTAAAATTACCTAAAATGTTCTAAAAAACCTAACTAAGAAAAATATGTAAACTAAAAAAAATTTGTAAACTTTAAATTAATTTATATTAATATTTAAAGTAAATTAAAAACCCTAAAAATAAAACTAACTAAGAAAAAGACAAAATCTAAATTTGTTTTCTTTTGTAAACCTAGATTATACTTAATAAAGGTTAAAAATTATTTTTTTGAAAATTTTAAAATACTTTTTACTATTTTTATGACTTTTCTCAAATTTAAAACTAAAATAATCCTAGAAAATGAAATAATAAATGAAAATAAAAGAAAAAGGAAAAACGGATTACGCTAAAATTTAAACTATGACGAAAACGCGTTTTCACGCGAATCGAGAAACTGACAAAAAATTTAAAAACTTTGAAAATTAAAATTATAAAATTACTATTAGACTAAACACAAACAACTTTTAAACTACAAATTATTGTAAAAACGACTAGAAATAAATGTCTTTAAAGCTACGCGACTCATAAAACTTTTTATATAAACTTCAAATTCAAAAATAAAATAAAAATAAAAATACATAGAGTCTAAGATACGTTTTTATTAACTAAAACTATTGTGATATTTAATAGAAAAAAAATTCATATCTCTAATCTAGGAAGAAAAAAAACGTACAAAAGAAAATCGAGCAGAAAGAAAAACTAGTAGTTCAAATATAAGACGAAAAAATGTGCGTATATATAGAGACTAAATGGGACTGATAACAAAAGTTTCTAAGAGATCAGTTGGTTATGTTGGGTAGTGTTGCGTCTGATTCTTGCAAGTGGTCGTGGGTTCGAGACCCCCTGTTGTCATTTTTCTCCTCTTTTTGTTTTTATTTGGAATTCTATTGGCAAAAGAGTATAAAAGCAAAAAGAAAGGGATGATAAACAAAAGTCACCAAGAGGAGCAGATGGTGGGATTTGTTGTGCTGCATCTAGTTCTTGCAAAAGGTCTGGGGTTCTATTCCCACTCACAGTAACTTTTTGTTTAGTTTATTACTGTTTGTATTTTTGCCTTTTGACAGCACAGAATCAATAATGTAATTAAATCCAGTCAAAAGATATCAAACCAAGCAAGTTTGAGCCAGCAGCAAATAAAGAACACATAAAGAACATAGGCTAGTAAATTCTAAGTGCAACTAGCTTATTCTATGCCAAATTAACACTATCCTAAAAACCACTTGCTACCACTTTATTAGCATCACAGAAACTCAATTGTTCCCCCTTTTTTTCTTGCAGGTTACCTTTTTGTTACTTGGATTGCTGTTGGTTAGCTATGTATGCACAAGCATACCACACACAAACCAAACACCACACACTCAACAGGCCACGCCAAAACTTATGATCCTATGTGCTCAGTTAGATACAAAAATCACACAGTAGGCATGTACATTCTCTTATTTTTCTTGGCTATGCTTTCGTTACTTGGTTACTTTGGTATGCACAGACCACAAACAGAAATAAGCCACAAGTATCTCAAACACACCACACAAATAAGCTTCAAATGACAAAAAATGACAAAAAATTTAAAGTGCAATGTAAAAAAAAATGCAACCCTAGTTGCTGATTTTCCACAAGAATGATCTAGAAACATAAAAAAATGCAACCCTAGTTGCTGATTTTCCACAAAAGCCCTTGTGAAATTCGAATCTTGGGTCAAAGAGGGTTCTTGTAACTTGCCAGCTTTCATGTGAGGGTGCCAGGTTGGTGAGGACCAATCTTGATCGTTCATAGTGAGTAGGGAACAAGGAACCAATAATAACCATTGATATGGTCGGGGTCTAGGGTTTTGTGAGATAGTGATGGAGCAGGGAAAGTGTCCCACAGCCACATGGGGTGTTGGGGGGTCGAATCTTGGGGTGGGTTTAGGATAATTGAGTAGTAAATCATCATTTTGGATGGTTTTGAGGTTTAATTTGATGGATGAAGGTTAGTAGAAATTTAGGGTTCTTCAAGTGTACAGTGGGATTTTTGGATTATGATTTGGGAAGTAAGAGTTGTTTACCGGTTTAAAACAAGATTAATAATATTAATTCAAAATGAATTAATAATAATAAATCTGGTGAGTGTGGTGAGGTGTCCAGCTGTGGTTGGAGGATATAAGTTTGGTTCTCTGGCATATTTTCCCCCTCAAGTTTTCAAGAGCTGGCAAACTAAGTTTAGACTGAATACTAGTCTTTTCCTTTATAATCAACTTTGGCCTATTTACAAAATGCTCCCTTCAAACTTTTGTAATCTTGAAATGAGGACCATTAATGCAATGTTTGATATCTTCAAGGACTAAAAATGTCACCACTTAAACATTGAGGGACTTCTCTTGTAATAAGATAATTCTTCAAGGACTTAAATTGACTAATCTTCAATGATGAAGGACCAAACTTGTACAATCTTCAAACTTCAAGGGCATTTTTGTAAAATCCACAATCGGGTCCGGTTCATTGTGCGGCTTCGTTTCCCGTGTTCGTTTTTGCATTGATTCTTGTGATCTTTTGTTATTTTCTCGATATCCGTACCTAAAATACACAAGTAACAAACACAAGCATATATTTGGCCATTTTCATGATATTTTATGCATTTTAAGCCCTTTTTGGACGATGAGACTATGTATAAAAGCAGTCTCATCAGGAGGTGCTACGATACTTTATTCTAGCATTGCGTGAGGGCACGACAATGGATTAGTATGGAGGAGTGATCAGACGGCTTTTATACATAGTCTCATCGTCCAAAACGGGCTTAAAATGGTTAAAATATCATAAAATGTGCCAAATATATGCTTGTGAATGTTCAATGTGTATTTTAGGTACGCATATCGAGAAAATGACAAAACATCACGAGAATCAATAAAAAACGAACACGGGAAACGAAGTCGCACAAAGAACCGGGCCTTAGAGTTGATTTTCCAAGAAAAGTCCTTGAAGAATTAAAGATTGTACAAGAAGGGTCCTTCATTATTGAAGAATTGACACTTAAACCCTTGTATATTCATAATTACAAGTTTGGTCCTTAAAGTTTGTCAAAATTACAAAAAGGACCCTCAACCTTTGAAGAATTGGCAAGAATGGTCCCTCAAATTTGAAGACTTGTCACTTTTAGTCCTCCATGAAGACAAAGATACAAGTAAAAACCTTGAAGAATGAAGCTATGTCAAAAAGAGCCCTTGAAGAATCATGAAATTACAAGAAATACCCTTTGATATACTTTGCAAAAGTTTTTGTGGCCAAAGTATAAAAACCAAAACTTCATTACAAAGGGAAATCTGATTTTGGCTAGTTAAACTTCAAAAGACAACAAGGGAAGAAGTGAGGGGTTAAACTTGGGCGACAAACATACTTACCTTAACCAACCCAGTGGTGACACGTGCCCCGCTAAATCTCCTCAACCAATCAAATCCCACCATTCCACCACGTCACTAAACCGGATTAATAACTAATTTAATTAGTTATTTAAAACTGGCGCTAAACACCCTTTTTAAACCCTAACAAGATCAAACAGGTGTTCTTCATGTTCTTAACCAGATTTGGGTATTTCTTCATTATTTGGAATTAACCCCTAATCTCCTCCAGAATTAAGATTAAGGGGCTACTAATCACAACCCAACTCACAAACTCATTGCCACATCACCCAAATGCTCACATGAAACCTCCCTGCTTCACTTTTGGGGAAAATGACAAAACTATGCTGAGAATCAACAACCCACAATCCAACTTTCATCCTAAGCATTATTTGGACCCTTTGATCAACTTTTCCCCAGCTAGCATCAACAAACGTCCAAAAATTATTCACATGGCTTGAAAGTTCAAAAATTCGACAAGGGGCAATTCAGGGACTTCATACATTAGGGTTTTAGTTTATTTTCAGTATTCTAATACTCCATGTAGCCTATATAAAGGCATTAGGACTTAGCATTAAAAGTTGTTCTTGGTTTTCCTATGTCAAAAATCTGTAAACCCTTATTTCTATGTGAATGAAAAAGTGTTTGATTTTGTGACGAATTCCAAGTTCCAATCTTATATTCTTGTTGTTATTGTTCAAAGTTTGTGATTTTAAGTTCCAAGAGTTTGGTTTTAAGTATTGCAAATTTGTTCAAAAAGGGTTTTCAAAAATCTGATTTTCTTTCCAAGTTTTAGTCTAAACACTTGAAGCTTTTGGGTCATAAGCTGATCATACCATCCTGATAAGGAGCTTATCAAGGTGAGGTGAGACTTGTGGCTTGGGAGGATTCAAGGAGTGGGGAACAAAGTTGGAAGAAATCTGCTTTTTTCATTTTTTTTAAATATAATCTGCTTGTGCTAATCTTGTTGTTCTTAGCAGCTTATTGGAAGCTTGTGGTTGTTAAGCTACCACATAATCTCTCAAATTTATGAGTGTGGATGTACATTCATGAGGTTTGTCATATTTCTCCAAAAATCTGATAAAATCTTGGTTCTAAGTGATTTTTGGTATCTGCTGGTGTATGTGTGTTTTTATGCATGTAACTTGGTTCTTAGTTCATGTATTTGTTGTTATGATGCATGTTTGAGCTTGATTCAGTCTTGAGAATACTTTTACTTTGTTAAATTTTGATTTGAAAAATTAAAAGGGTGTTTGGGATTGTTATTTGGTTTAAGTCTGCATGAGTTTGAGAATGTGTTAGGGTTTGTCTGTGCTTGTATATGCTATTGGTGTGGTTAGAGTCCATTATTCGCATAACTTGTGCTTTGAAACTTTGAATCTGAAACTTTGGTCTATCTACTTTGTTTTAGGCTGTTTTGACTTGAAGCTTTGTGAAAACCTAGTCTTCATGTTAATCTAGGGATAACAAGTGATTAATCAAAGTTATTGCAACCTGAGTAGTAGATTTGAGTGTTTGAATTTGGATCTTTGGTCAAGTAGTTCAGCAAAATTAGTTCTTGCCTGTTTATTGTTCATCAGTAACTTGAATAAGGTTGAATCTTGTTCAAGTCATGAAATTAGTGCATGATATGAGTTTATTTGTGTGTCATTAAGTCTGCTATTGCTATTGTATGCTTTTTGTGGAGTTTAGTTAGCTTATACTAGCTTAAACTTGGCTTAATAACACCAGATCTGCTTATAATATGTATGTGCCATGTCTGTGCAATCTTTGATTAAACTGTATTAATTGGTTGAGTGTAATTATGTTTTTCTACTTAATTGTGACTCCCTACAACTCACTAGTTGTAGGGGTGCCTTGTTTGTCCAATAATACCAAGTGAATCACTCTAAAAAGGCAAGTCAAGAAAGTCAAACAGTGGGAGCCCATTCCCACTGCTGCTAGCCACTGCTAGTGTTAATTTTCATTCAGCTTATTTATAAGTCATTCTAGTTTATTCTATTGTGCAACAACTTATTTTTTGTGATAGATCTTATTATTTTGAGCTTATAAGTCAGTTTTGAAGTTTACAGCTTTTGACTAGAAAACGACTAATTTGTCTTTTTCAAAAACAGCTTATTGCTTATTCCATCTTATTCAGTGTGCTTATTTGAAATCTTTTTGATTAATAAGCTTAATTAAGTGATTTAAAACCTTTTGCAAGTTGAATCGGCCTTTGAAGTGGTCTAGAACTCGAAAACGACTATTTTGCGTTTTGTGTAGAGAGCTTTTGCTTATTTCAGGCTTATTTCATGGGCTTATTCAAAATTATTTTTACAAACAGCTTTATAATCTCATTAGAAGGATGTGTGTCAAATTTCAGCTTATGGCTTAATGGGCCAAAAAGCCCATTAAGAATAAGCTGTTTGTTCATTAAGTTGTGATAAGCACTGATTCAGCTTTTGGGCCTTTAGAGTTTTGTGTTTAAAATTGAATTTTAAGCTAGACTGGAACTTTTCAGCTTATTTGTTTGATTTTTTGCTTATTGGGCCAAAAAGCCCATTAAGCTTGGACTGTTTTAAGTTTTGGCCCATTTGGAAGCCCATTAGGAGAAATTTGGTCATTTCACTTTTATCTTCTGTTTATTTAAATTAAAATAAAGTAGTTTGTAAGTTGTTATAATTTTTTATAATTTTTGAATTTTTTATTATTATTTTATTATTAAAAATTGTTTTTAGATTAAATTAATATTTTTGCAACTTTTTTCTTCTTTCTTAGGTCAATTACATTAAGTTAGGATTTTTAAAACTTTTAAATTAAGTTTCTCATCATTTAATTAATTTTTAGGATTATTTTAATATTTTAATAGTTTTTAATCATTTTTAAATAGTTTTAATCAGTTTTAAATTTTCTAAAATAGTTTTTAGTTTAATTAAGTTATTTTAGATTTTTACAAATTGAAAAATCTTACTTTTGGGATTTTTGTTAACTAAATTGATATTTTTGGGCTTTAATTAGCATTAAAATTTATTATTTAATTAAATAAAAGGTTTGAATGATTTTTGATTTTTGGTAAACTCTAATTGCATTTTTTAGGATTTATTGTGATTTTCTAAGAATTTTTAGGGTAATTTTTAAATTTTGTCACGTTTTATGGTTTTACGTTTACGCCTTTCTCTTAGTTTAATTTCATTCGTAACCATCATCATTTTCCTTTTTCTCTTTTCTTTCTTCATAATATTAATCTCAAACATTTAATCAAGTCTTAACATACAACACACTAGCCACCTTGAGAACGAACTCACTCATTGGGTCATTTGTGCACGGTTTTCCTAAACCGTCGTAATTACCCTAATTACGCTCTTTGTTTTTCCTAAACAAGAGTGTATTTTTACAACTATCATGGGTTCAAATCTTTTAAAACTAGTATAAAGCGAGGCTATAGATTCACCTTGAGGCATAAGAGTAATAGTAGATGACGATCGCCGACGAGTAGATGCCCGGGGAAAACCAATGTCAAAAGCCGCAACCTATCAAATAAGGCGCGCTCTTATCAACATACTTAAGTATTTAAAATATACTTAGTATAACCAATTTAACAATCAATCAATAGTACATACGTACTATCAACCATACAAGTGAATCTATTAGACACTCTACCACATGTACTAGTCTTTCCAAAACTAGCACCTTCGATGTCGACCCATCATAAGATGCCAAATCAACACGGGTCTAATAACCGACACGGATCCTTAATCTCAAAATATAAACATTCAAATTAAGACTTATAACTTGTGAAAACTTTTAGAGGCTAACAAGAAAGTCTCTTATTACAAACTACTACGTAAAACCAAGTACCTCCCAAAAAGCACTCAGCCGGTACATACCAAATGTACCCACTGATTTCCCATACTTAAACAACTCAAAATTTTATGAAACCTTCTAGAAAACTCATTTATAATATGTACAACATCCTCATAAATTTTCATTAAAATATTTTACTTATAAGTCCGTCTGCTCAACGCATCTCTAAACTTGAAAAATCAGACAGTTTTGTACCTTCGCGTTGTAAAACCATTTTGACATTCTTACGCATTTTCGTTTACAAATCCGACTCTTGATTATAAAAATAGAATCAAAATGCTAAGTTTAGGGCCTGAGATCGACCCCTAACCATTTTTAGAACTCAACTTATAGTCCTCGAGATTTGACCTAGTATCGACAACAATTTCGTATTGTGTCGATACTCATCTCCCGGTACACGAAAATTCAAACTAGCGTAACTTCCTCCTCGTTTTGAGTTAGAAGTCTATCTTATACCAAATCGAAGCTTGAGAAAATCTCTACAACAATATCCCATCATCTCAACCTTAACTCAGACCTAAGACTACTAAAATTGACCTAAAGTTTCTAGTCTAAAATACCTTTTTCAAAATCATATCAAAACACCTTTTTGACCAATTTCAATCATTCTTAAACCCGTAATAACAAATTATAATCAATCTAAAAAATCCAAACAACCTAATTCACTTGTATGTTCATCCTCAATCAAAACCCAAAATCAAAAATAACACATACAATATAATTAAATCATATACAATTAATAATAACATGAATATAGAACCATACCCATTATCAGATAAATAAAAAAATACCAAGAACACCAAAACCCCATTTATTTCGTGGGTTTTAAGGTCAAGAACACCAAAGAAAAATAATTTCTAAGATCCAAAATTCCAAATCCATGTTCCTAAACACAATTAAACACAAACCCACGAACTTAATTAGATCAATTCATGGTTTTTTATCAAAATATATCAAAAATTAAATCTTGAAAAAACGTCGTTGCATGTTGAATATTTTTGGTGGGATTTACTTATCTTGATATCATAAAGGTGGGTCTTTGATTAGATTTTCCAAAAATCAAATTTTGTGGTGGTTTGTGGTGGTGATGATGGTGGCTTTGGGTTTAGAGAGAAAATGGAGGAGGAGAGAAAAATTTTGAGTGTAAAAATGAGGTGTGTGTTTTATTTTAACTTTATATATAGTGGTGGAGGGGTTGAAAGTGTAATTATAGTCTTATTTTGGCCTTCATTGCAAAACAAATTTTAAAGAGCGGGAACGAGTTAGCTAGTCGGTTTTTGAAAGTTTACGGGAGTCGGGTTTAGTACCGGATTCATAAAAATTAAAATCTCGTTCAATAAAATACTTTTTCAAGGATTTAAACGCACACAAAAGATAATGGTAAGGTTCCCACTCGACTTAATACGTAATAAAACAAAAACTTCAAAAACCTCAAATATCAAAATGATCGATAATAAACATAAATATTTAGGCATCCAACGGCATCGCGATCACTTACGGTTCTCTTCAATCGTCAAAATCTTAAATAAAGCCTCAAACATCAGTTTCAACTTAAATCGTCAAATAACAATAACATTTAAATTTCTCAAAAATTTAAAATCGGTCGTAAAATTATGATTAAATAATGATGTTAGGTTCGGGGTATCACAGGTTATGTATATGTAAAAGAGCAAATGGTAAGGTTATATTGGTGTAATATCCTAACACTGTTGTCTATGTTGGTTTAACTTTTCATATGTATGTATTTGATGTTTGGAAGATCAAAAAAGAAGAAATTAAAATAGATATAGAACCCCCCCCCCCCTCCCGTGGTGTATTGTGGTTTAACGGAAGGGTCAGAAAAGACGAAAAAGTTTTAGATGATGAAACAATCAAAGTGGGCACTAAGATTGTAAGTGTTATTGCAAAATTTTGTATAATATGATTATATTCGTATAATAAATTATTTACCATTTTTGTGTGCAGATGGAAGCAGAGGAACATATCAGATATGGAACCTTGACGGCTGCTAGTGGCACATATTCATTATCACATGTATTAGGGAAGGACAAGGGAGGGTATGGAAGAGGAGTGGGAGGCAGAGTTACGTGCAGGAAGTTCTTTGATCTTCCTAGAAGGAAACAAGGAACTGATGTAAGGATTGTGATGCTTGAAACTGAACTTGATAAGAAGAGACAGGCGCATTAAGATAAAGAGATTACAGTGACTCAGTTAACCACCCAGATGTCACAAACACATGAAGTTCTTAATAAAATGTTGAAAGTTATGTCTGCACATAGGGTTAATATAGAAGAGTTAACGCCAAATCAGTCAAATGTAATACTAGTTTTCTAATTTTGATACGATGATTTTCAGTCTGTAACACCAATAACAATTAACATACTTATATATTGCATGTATTACCACTGGAAACTAACACATTAAATACGATACCTAATAAGGAGCAAAGGACGTCGATAAGTGGTGGTGGAGTTCAGAAGGGTGTGATAATTCCAAAGTCCAAGGCAACTGCAACTACGAACAAGGATTTAGACACTACAACTGCAAATGCGAACAAAGGAAGTTATAAAAAAACATGTTTGGTTTTTAAATTGGACATACATGACTTATTTACTGTGTTATGTATATATGCATGGACCTGTTAGAACTAGGGGATCAAAAAATAAGACTAGATCGTTAGAAAAGAAGTCTCCACTTCAAAATTCCCAATCTCAAGAAGATATTTCTCCAGCTTCCGGATCACAAGAAAATATGTCTCCCTCGTCACAACAAGACGTACCTATTTCATCATTACGAAAGAAGCGTACACCTTATAAATCGAAAGTAAATCAGTCTCCACCATCACTACCAGATGTAAGTATTTCATCATTATTCATATAATTACTTGTTTAATTAATTTCTCATTAATTCATGTTTATATTTTCTTCAGACATTTATGTGCAAACTGTAGAACATCTCGAAAACAACTATCATCGGTAACGGTACGGTATACAAGTATAAGCATGGAGACACTGTAATGATTCATTACCAACCACTGCCAAAACATTGCTACAAAGTTTCACTTGATGAATCCCTATTGGATGCATCATTCATACCTGGTGACGGAAATAATGGTTTAAAAATGTTAAGGATGTAGAAGGTAGTTTTGTGGCATGGCCAAAAGAAAAGGTTATTTTTGATCAAAAGGTACATACACTTGATTTATCATCCTACATATATATAGCTTTTCATATTTAGTTCAATGTTTAATACACGGCTTTTGTTTCCCTACAGGAAACAACACCACAAAATACCATAAAAGCTATTGTTGAAAGTGCACCAAAGATAGGATCTAAGCGCTCGATGAACGTTCCAGCAGGCAGTACATTTACGACTATTCCTCATATGTAGAAACGAGCTAGGAATAACAAGGCTCAGAAGACTTTACAATACGGTGATTCTTAGTCTTTACAAGTGTGATTTTTTGTGAAAAGTATGTTAGTTGAGAATAATACGACATTACAATTGTTGATTTGCTTATGTACATTGAATTTTATATATTAATGCAAATGAAATTTGTTAGAAATACGTTTTTACGTATATTAGAAGTATCGGTCACTCCACAATATTATTAATGTTGTAATAGCTCGTAGTTAGTGTTACTTATTAAGTTAAGTAAGAAACCGACCCATGGGCTTGTCATGGGTCGGCCCAAGCCCAAATAAAGGCCTTGGATATAAATACCCCTTTCCACCATGGAAAGGGGTTGGTTGTTGACATTCCACTTTTCCCATCTGAATAAAAATCACATAGTTTCTCTCTCACTAGTTTCTCTCTCTAGGAATCTTCAACCCACTTCATAGATTCATAGTTTATCAATATTCTACATTTGCTATCAAGAGCTATGGGGTGATTTAAGGTAATGATTTGTGTTGTTATTTAGTTTTTGATTGTATTAGTGTTCTTTAAGAAGATCCATCTTGATTCTTGGAGTTTTTTTGGTTTTTTTGTGATTGGGATTAGTAGATAAGTATTAGTTTTTACTTATTTTAGTTGAAATCACAAAACTTTTTGGGTAACTTGGTAAAAATCTGGGTTTTTTCTTCATATTTTTGATCGACTGTTACTCGTAGAAGTTTCTATTTCCCAGTAAAGTTCCGAACCAAAAAGTTCCGGATCAAAAAGTTCCGGATCAACAAAAGTTCCGGATCAAAAAGTTCCGAACCAAAAGTTCCGGATCAAGGAAAGTTCCGGATCAAAAAGTTCCGAACCAAAAGTTCCGGATCAAGGAAAGTTCCGGATCAAGGAAAGTTCCGAATCAAGGTAAACATCCGGATCAAGGGAAAGTTCCGGATCAAGGAAAGTTCTGGATCAAAGGAAAGTTCCGGATCAAGGTAAAGTTCCGGATCAAGGAAAAGTTCCGGATCAAGGGAAAGTTCCGGATCAAAGGAAAGTTCCGGATCAAGAAAAGTTCCGAATCAATCTTCCGAACCAAAAGTTCCGGATCAAGGAGTTCCAAGCCAAAATCTTCCGAATCAACACTTCCGAATCAACAAAAGTTCCGGATCAAGGGATATTTCACTTGTTTTTTCGACGATTTTTTTAGAGGATTTAATCTTGGTTTCTTACAACAAAAACTCAACACAATTCACAAGCTTTACTTCACTGCTCGATCAACCAATAATCTTTGTCTCTTTGAAGTGAACAAAATGAATCCGAATTCATTAATGCCTCAGATGACATCACTTACGGACATTTCCGTCATTACGGGAACGGATAATCGCCCTCCAATGCTCATTAAAGAAGTCTTTGAAGCATGGCAAGGCCGTATGATGTCATACCTTAAGGGAAAACCGACATATGGGAGACTTATGGTAAAGTCAATTCTAAATGGTTCACTTGACTATGGTACCATCGTGGTTAACAATGTGACTCGACCAAGGGAGTTTGAAGAACTTACACCAGCTCAACAACTTGTTGCCGATGCAGACGAAAAGGCTCTTCAAACCATTCTCCAAGCTCTTCCACATGACATCTATTGAATGGTAAGTCAGTATACGGTGGCAAAGGATTTATGGGAACGTCTTAAGGTGTTGCTACAAGGTACGTCTCTTACCAAACAGGAAAGGGAATGTCAGTTGTATGATCTGTTTGATAGATTCACGTACAGCCCAGGAGAAACGCTTCACGACTATTACTTCAGATTCACTACTCTCATGAATGATCTGAATGTATACAATCTCGTGATTGCTCCATTCCAGGTTAACACTAAATTTTTGAATACTTTACCTCAAGCTGAATGGGGTGAGTATATTACCGATGTTAATTAAACCAGGGATTTGCATAAGTGCAATTTGGATCAACTCTATGCTTTTCTTCAGCAGCATGAGAAACACGTGATCATGCACCGTTCGCCTCGAGGTATGTACCCTGATTCTTTAGCTTTAATGGCGAATCAACCAAGCTTGTCACACAACAACACTCCTTATATCTTGGGACACCAAACCTATCATCCATCACCTTACATGACACCAACCTTCCCCCAATATTCGATTCTACCGCAACCACCCACCTCACATCAGCAACAATATCGGTTTAATGCACCTTCATCACAATATGCTTCACAACCTCACCCAGCAAGCATTGCACCTTATGCTCAGTCTTCATATTCTTCTTATCAAGAGAATGCAACATATCCATCAAGCTACTCTGACCACATGAGTGTTCCCTCTAGTGCTTATACAGCTCAACAAGACCAAGCACAGTATTGTGATGATGATGAAGTCCCCATTCCTGAATTCAAACAAGGAACTAACCCAGTTGAAGTGTTAGCTACTATGTCTGCTTAACTCATAAGGACTTTAAGCAAACGAGGATTTAGAGGACCAGCTCTTACTAACAATCAGTTGAGGAATTCATCCAATTCTCGCCAACAAGCTACTATTGAGAATGACAGGGTAATGGTTCAACCTATTCAACCTTATCAGGGGAGACCTACTACATCAACTACCAATGCTCGCACGGTCAATCCTGCTCCAATGGTCAACACTCCTCCACGGGCTAATTCTACAGGCAAGTTGAGAATGATTACATGCTACAACTATAAGGAAGAAGGTCACATGTCCAGGGATTGCAAAAAACCTAAGAGGAGAAGGGATGGTCAATGGTTTGCAGAGAAGATTTATCTGGTAAACGCTCAGGCACAAGGAAGGGAACTTGATGAAGAGGAGCTTGCATTTCTTGCTGATGCAGGGATTGCTGAACAAGACGTTGTCACTACACAGAATGCAGCATACCAAGCAGATGATCTTGATGCTTATGATTCAGACTGTGATGAACTTCAATCAGCACAAGCAGCTCTTATGGCAACTATCTCTAGCTTAGGGCCAGAAAAAAGATCTGAGGTACTTATTAATACCACTGATAATACCACTGATACTAGTATTCAACCACATCAAGTTGTGCAAGAGCGTGCTGATTCGAATGAGCCTTCAGTGGTGAGTCTTTCAAATGAGGAGACAATCAATGATAGTAATATCAATGTGAGTCCCCAGACTTTGAGTGAATCACAACCGGGAGCCATTTCGCATACGCATACTCCTGCTCAACAAGATTTGGTCATGGTTCCTGCTACATTACTTAGCCAAATGAATGCTGTACTCTTAGAAATCCTAGCTAAGAATAAGAATTTGTTTGATGAGCTTGCCTTATGCAACGAGAAAGTTCAAACTTTGGAATTAGTTCCTTCGTCTAGTGTTCTAACAAATCCCGAATATGATCATTTTCGAAACAAACAAATGGGTCATTTGCAAGAAATTGAAACCTTAATAGCAGATCTTTCTAACGAACTTAAAGAAAAAGAGTTAGTGGTCACTAATTTTCAAAAACTTCAAACGGATTTTGAATTACTCGAGTCTAAGAAGAATGAGATGGAAATTAATGCGGCTAATAAGATTAGAAGTCTAGATTATTTGCTTTTAAGACAATACGCTGCCTCTCAACTAGTGCACTTATTTGATGCTTCGTTTAGAGAATTTAACTTATCGCGTCAAAAAGGCCTTCCCCCTAACCCACGGTATGCAAAACAAGCTCTTATCCATAGCCTAAGACTTTATAATGCAACCCAATTAGGATTGGTCTTAGATCCGATTGTTACTTTCGAGGATCGCACAAGTAAGGATCTAGTTGATGAGAATCGGTCATACAACTTTGCAAAATATCCCGATTGTGATTATTTTAAAATGAATCAGGAGCTTGCTAAAACGGATTTTAGAATTCGCTTCCATATGGACAAAGATCTCATTACAGCACCAACCTACATGTTAAATGAAGAAAACCCTAGTACACTTCCTACACTTGTCAAAATGGAAGGACCTAAGGAAATTCCAAAGGATCTTCCACCTGTTAGCACTGTATGGTTAAACTTGCAAGAGATTAATCAATACTTTACTAATTTTGACAAGGTCATTTTAGAATGTACGACTTCAAATGGTCTAAACGCCGGAGAATGGGCTTTCGAACACATGAACGAGGTGTTTAAGAATGAGATCAGTCCGTTTGTCGAAAGTCTAAAAGGAAGTTTTGCGTCTCTTTTGGAAAATCTTGAGTTTGAAATTGCAGAAGTTCAAAAAGTGTTTTATGAAATGGACACCGCTTACGAACTACAATTAATTGAAAAGGAAAAGATTTTATCCGAATATGACTGATTCTTGTCTCAAGTAATTTCGTGTGATGTGCTTACTACTGTGAATGTTAGTTATTCGAATGAGCTTACATCCGCTATGATTAAATGTGATGCTATGAATATATGTGATGATGTGTGTGATCTCTTTGTAAATGTTGCTGATACTGTAAATGAGGTAGATAATCATTCTTGTCACGAATCTAACGCTGAATTTTTAAAGCTTCAAGATTCTTACAATTTACTGTCAAAACATTTTAATCAACTTGAACAACACTGTATATCTTTAGAATTAAAACAATAAACTCAAAATGAGGATCTTTTGATAACAAATGGTTGTGAAAACAATGTTGAGACGAGTGACAAGATGATTGCAATAGTTATGGCATTAGAGGAAGAGATTATGAGATTAAAGAGAGATGTGTCATCAAATGAAACACTAAAATTGGAACTAGAGGCTGCAGAGTCTAAAAACCAGGTCTTAGAAATTAGACTTTCGTCTATTCTAGGAGAGATGGATCGGGCAAGACAGGGACTATCCGCTCTTTATGGTTCAATAGAAGAACGCTTAGCTTTTAATGCAGCACAGCAACAATCTTATGTTGAACAACTGAACCAAAAGTGTGAGGAAATCTCTGACTTAAACATCCAGCTCACTGACAAAAATATGGTTTTGGCCGAGTTAAAGGAGACACTTCTTCTCACCCGACAAGAAGTTGTTAATAACTTAGCTACCAACTCTGCACCGTCCTCTAGTGCTCCAACAACCAAGTCAGTAGTGCTTTATAAGAACCCGCTCCATAAGAAAAACCCGGTTACCTACGATGATTATATGAGGAATACAATTAAGCATGTAGATCTTGTTAGGGATATTTTAGACGATCTTTATGCCTTAGATCCCTCAAGTAGCTACTATTACTCAGCTCATGAATATATTAAGCGAGTTCAATATTGCTTAGCATATTTGCAATACATAGGTAAACCATGTTCTGCACTACTCACTAATCGACCCATTGCTGTAACTCCATTCAATAAGACCCCAGGAGCAAAACCGTCATTGGCACCATCAAGTAAGGCACCTTTAAAATCTGTTGCTAATGTTCCCACTTTGCCTTCTACAGGAGTAAAAGAGTCTACTAAGGCTAAAGGATCGCCACTCAAGAAAGATAAGATCAAGCCCTCCACTAGTAGTACCAACAAGAAGAAAGTAGAAGCTCACCATAGGAATGTTAGTTCAGATTTAAATAAAAAGAATCATGTTAAGACTAAAAGCTCTGCGCCTGTGCAGCAGCCTAAACCATTTGTGAATTCTGATTTGAAATGTTGAAATTGTAATGAATGTATGTTTTCCCAACGTCATGATTTGTGTCTTATTGATCATGTGAATGAAATGAATGCCATTAGGAATGATCTTGAATGGAAGCCAACTGGTAGAACTCGTGCCCAAGTTGGCTGGCAATGGCGTCCCACTGGTAGGACCTTTACATTAGATGGAAAAATGTGCCCTTTAACTAGGAATGCATCCATTGAGGTTAGGTCTGAGCGTCCTTTAGTTAGGCACACTAACACTAAAGTATGGAAACAGCGCCCTTTAATTAGGTCAGACCCCACTATAGTGCCTATCAGTGAAGAAATACCTTAATATTTAAGCCAACTAGAATCTACACCACCAACTAGGAAGAAGAAGGCTAGGAAATCTAAGAAACCTAAAGTTAGCAAGTCTAAGATTATTAAATCTGTACCTGCTAATAACAAGGAATATTCAGATTCCGATACCTCTACATTGTCCTCGTCTGGTGATAGTTTCAGGTGGTCCAAATCATCCTCTGGTATTTAGACTCCGGTTGTTCAAAGCATATGACCGGAGATCGCTCGATGCTCCGAGATTTCGTCAGCAAGTTTCTTGGAACGGTTAAATTCGGTAATGATCATATTGCAAAGATAATGGGGTATGGTGAATATCAGATTGGAAACGTTACGATTTCAAGGGTATACTATGTAGAAGGTCTTGGTCATAATTTATTTTCAGTAGGACAGTTTTGTGATTCCAACCTAGAGGTTGCTTTTCGACAACATACTTGTTTCATCCGCAACTTGGAAGGAAAAGACTTGTTGAAGGGATCTCGTGGTGCAAATCTTTATACGTTGTCCCTACAAGACATGATGGCCGCCTCTCCAGTATGTCTTCTCTCTAAAGCATCTAAGACCAAGTCATGGTTATGGCATCGCAGATTATCTCATCTCAACTTTGATGCTATTAATCATCTGGCTAAAAACGAATTAGTTCGTGGTCTTCCAAAGCTCAAATTTCACAAGGATCATTTATGTTCCGCGTGTTCAAGGGGGAAAAGTACCAAGAAATCATACAAGCCCAAAGCTGAAGACACCAATCAAGAAAAACTTCATCTTTTGCATATGGATCTTTGTGGGCCAATGAGAACCGAAAGTGTGAGCGGTAAGAAATTCATTCTTGTTATTGTGGATGATTTCTCCAGGTTTACATGGGTTATATTTCTACGTACAAAGGATGAAGCACCGAAGGCTATCATCACTTTTCTGAAATTCATTCAGGTACGTTTAAATACTACTGTCTGCCGTATTCGTACAGACAATGGAACAGAGTTCGTCAACCAGACTCTTCGTGATTACTATGAAGAAGTTGGTATCTCACATGAAACATCCGCTGCACGTACTCCACAACAAAACGGTGTCGTTGAAAGACGGAATCGTACGCTTATGGAAGCCGCTAGGACTATGCTAATTTATGCGAACGCTCCATTGTTCTTGTGGGAAGAAGCTATATCTACTGCATGTTTCACCCAAAATCGTTCTATCATTCGGAAACGCCATGGAAAAACACCTTACGAGCTTCTACATGATCGTAAACCCGATGTTTCATTCTTTCATGTGTTTGGTGCTCTTTGTTATCCAAACATTAATAGTGAGAACTTGGGCAAGCTTCAACCGAAAGCCGATATAGGTATTTTCATTGGTTACTCACCCTCCAAGAAAGCATACCGAATTTACAACCGTCGTCTTGGTAAGATTGTAGAAACTATAGACGCAGATTTCGATGAGCTGACAGCGATGGCTTCTGAGCAACGCAGCTCTGAATCCGCGCTTCATGAGATGGGAACCGGTGCTATTAGTTCCGGATTAGTTCCCAATAATCCTACTTCTACATCATTTTTACCACCTACAAGGCCCGAGTGGGATAAACTGTTTCAACCGTTGTTTGATGAATTCTTTGATCCCCCAAATGATGAAGTTCCAGCACCTGTAGTCATAGCTCCAATCCCTGAAGTTGTTGCTCAAGCAAATGAAGCTTTATCTAATGCATCTTCAATTAACATTGAACCGGATGCACCTCTACCAAGTGATTCTCAAACTACACCTGAATCGTCACCCTTACTTGTGCCTAATGATGTTGAAGAGGATTCTATTGATCACGATTTGGAATATGCTCACCTACAAGAGCTTCCTTTCTTTGGTGTACCGATACCTGAAAACCCTTCAGATGCGTCTACCTCGGAAGAAGCTCCTTCTATTGTTCACTCCAGACCACCTAGGATTGAAAAACATAGCACCAAATGGACAAAAGATCACCCAATTAGGAATGTCATTGGTAGTCTCGATCGACCAGTCTCTACACGCCATCAATTACAAGAGAGTGCACTCTATTGCTATTTTGATGCATTTCTCTCCGAAGTTGAACCTAAAAATTGGCAACAGGCTATGACTCAATCATCTTGGATTGAAGCCATGCAGGAGGAACTAAATGAATTCCAAAGACTTGAAGTATGGGAATTAGTTCCTCTCCCTGACAAGGTTAACATCCTTACTTTGTTATGGGTTTATAAGGTTAAACTCGATGAGATGGGTGCAGTATTGAAGAATAAGGCTAGATTGGTTGCTAGAGGATATAAACAAGCCTTGGGTATAGACTTTGAAGAATCTTTTGCTCTTGTTGCAAGATTGGAGGCTATTAGACTATTCCTTGCGTATGCTGCTCATATGAACATGATCGTCTATCAAATGGATGTGAAGACGACATTTTTGAACGGTGAACTAAGGGAAGAAGTCTATGTTAGTCAGCCGGATGGGTTCTTTAGCACGGAGTTTCCTAATCATGTGTACAAGCTTAAGAAGGCTCTCTATGGGTTGAAACAAGCTCCACGCGCGTGGTACGATCTCCTTTCAACGTATCTCATTTCGGAAGGTTTCTCCAAAGGCAAGGTGGACCCCACTCTATTTACTCTCAAGGAGGACAACGACATGATTCTGGTACAAATTTATGTTGATGATATAATATTTGCTGCCTCTAACATAGAATTGTCAAATCGCTTTGAGAAGATAATGTCCACACGCTTTCAGATGTCAATGATGGGAAAATTTTCATTTTTCTTAGGATTACAGATTTCTCAGAATCCCAGAGGCATCTTTATTAATCAATCCAAATATGCTCTAGAATCTTTAAAGAAATATAACTTTGAAAATTGTGACCCCGTGGACACTCCAATGGTGGAGAAATCCAAGTTAGATGAAGATAGGAATGGGACTATTGTCGATCCAAAACTTTACCGTGGGATGATCGGCACCCTTCTCTATCTGACTGCTAGCAGGCCTGATTTGCAATTTGCCGTATGCATGTGTGCCCGGTGTCAGGCTCGGCCTACCGAAAAGCACCTACATGTTGTTAAAAGGATCTTTCGGTATCTCAAAGGAACACTTCATCGTGGTCTATGGTATCCAAAAGATTCCTCTATTGCTTTAATATCATACGCAGATGCCGATCATGCTGGGTGTCAAGACACGAGGCGTAGCACTTCTGGATCTGTGCAACTCCTTGTAGACAGATTGATCAGTTGGTCTTCAAAAAGGCAGAAAAGCGCTGCAATTTCTAGCACGGAGGCTGAATACATCGCCATGTCTGGTTGTTGTGCTCAAGTCCTTTGGATGAGATCACAATTAACTGACTACGGTTTGGGATTCAACAAAATCCCGATGTATTGTGACAACAAGAGCGCCATTGCCCTTTGCTGCAACTATGTTCAACACTCCCGGGCCAAGCACATAGACATTCGCTACCATTTCATTAAAGAGCAGGTGGAGAACGGAGTGATCGAGCTGTATTTTGTCACCACTGAGTATCAGCTGGCAGATATGTTCACCAAAGCCTTAGATCGAGGACGAATCGAGTTTTTGATTGACAAGCTTGGCATGAAATCATTCACTCCAGCGACTCTCAAAGAATTGGCAGAAGAATCAGCTGAATAGTGGTGGTAAACTATTCAGGCGTATCCTTTGTTCGTGATCATGTATATTATCGTATATATATAAACCACAAAAAGAAAAATACAAAAATATAAAACCAAGAAAAACCATAAAAAATATAAAACCTAGAAAAACCATAAAAATTATAAAATCAAGAAAAACCAAAAATATTTTTCGTTTTTTATCGGGCATGTCTTTTAGTACGGTAATATTTACGGCTTTAGAAATGTCGATCAATATTGACACGGCGCCATAAATAGAGTCCGTATAAAAGTTGTACATTTTTAAAACATGCCCATTATGGCTTGTAGTTATTTCAGACTGCAACCCGGTTTTCATATTAAAGTCACGTATTTCCTTGGAAAACGTTGGCTCACAACGGGAATTAATTTTCTAGGGCATGATTTACAAGCCAAATCATGCAAAGGGATCAAGTTTACTTTACAACTTGGTCTAACATGAGTTAGTGTACGTCTCAGTGCATTAATTTGTCAAAATAAGAGAAATCTTATTGCCACCACGAATCAATCTTTTTCAAGATACTAATTGGAAATGCTTTCATCAATATTTGACTCTTTAAACAATGACTACAACTCTTTAAATAGAAAACGGGTCATCGTTTAAGGGGGAGAAAATATTAAATTATCTTCGTCATCAAAACGATTTTCAAAAGTGTTTGTGGAAAATTAATTGGCTAAATGGTTTATGAGTGGTCTTGCTTTAGAATACGACTTGTGCTTGCTTTAGATCTTGGAGTTTTGCTAATAGGATGCGATACTTAAGTTGTGTGAGGGCTATAATAATTATTTCAAAGAGTTAGACTAACGAGTGTTAAGTATCTTAACGGATGTTAGCCTAATAGGAGTTATAAACCAAAAAGGAAAAGAATAGAAAAGTATAGGGACTTAAGGTGACATTTGTGCAAATTGTTAAAATTTGACCTAAGTCAAAACCAAACCCCTCGTCCCTTTTTAGTTTGTATTCTTCACTGTTTAGGTTTTTCCTTCTTGCCGCCATTAAACACACACTCAAGCTTTCTCACACACGAGGTTTAATCAGTCAATCCAATCCAATCCGTTTCATTCGGTCAAACAAGGTACTAACATCATATCATTGATTTCTAATTAGCATATCTCATTTAAATCCACTTAGTTAATTCGTGAATTAAAGTTAATTGATTCGGGTAATCAACTTTATCAAATTAGGGTTCGTTTGCCTAATTAGGGATTAATTGACTAGGTTTTTAGGTGGGTTTTACTCGGAATATCATTAGATTGTGTTAAGTTGCCTTAGATTGCCTTAAATCTCACACATGCGTTTAGAATAATCTTTCATGGGGGACGGGTTGTGAACTTCCGAATGAACATGGCTATCAAACTTCCGAATGAAGGAAGTTCTGAACAAACTTCCGAATGAAGGAAGTTCTGAACAAACTTCCGAATGAAGGAAGTTCTGAACAAACTTCCGAATGAAGGAAGTTCTGAACAAACTTCCGAATGAAGGAAGTTCCGAACAAACTTCCGAATGAAGGAAGTTCCGAACGAACTTCCGAATGAAGGAAGTTCCGAACGAACTTCCGAATGAAGGAAGTTCCGGACGAACTTCCGAATGAAGAAGTTCCGGACGAACTTCCGAATGAAGAAGTTCCGGATGAACTTCCGAATGAAGAAGTTCCGGATGAACTTCCGAATGAAGAAGTTCCGGATGAACTTCCGAATGAAGAAGTTCCGGATGAACTTCCGAATGAAGAAGTTCCGGATGAACTTCCGAATGAAGAAGTTCCGGATGAACTTCCGAATGAAGAAGTTCCGGACGAACTTCCGAATGAAGAAGTTCCGGACGGACTTCCGAATGAAGAGTTCCGAATGAAGGACTTCCGAATGAAGAGTTCCGAATGAAGGACTTCCGAATGAAGAGTTCCGAATGAAGGACTTCCGAATGAAGAGTTCCGAATGAAGGACTTCCGAATGAAGAGTTCTGAATGAAGGACTTCCGAATGAAGAGTTCTGAATGAAGGAGTTCCGAATGAAGAGTTCCGAATGAAGGAGTTCCGAATGAAGAGTTCCGAATAAAGGAGTTCCGAATGAAGAGTTCCGAATGAAGAGTTCCGAATGAAGAGTTGTTGGATTGATAGTTGTTTGCCTGTTATAAGTACTTGTTGAAATGTGTTATGCTTAGAAGTAATAATGATACATATCTATATATTTTTGTGCATCAACCTTTCATGTCTTATCTTAAGCAGATACGATGACTAATCCAACAGTACAAGCAATCCAAGACTCTAGAGCAGCCGCAATTGCCGAAGCACGAACCCTCAAGTTCATACCAAACAATTACCGGCTGAAGGAAGTTTCAAAATCCACTCACCATGGATTTAAAGTCGCCATAGCAATTCTTGATCACTCTCATTTCAAGAATGCTTTAAGGAGTACTGCCTCGGTGCCATATGATTACATGTATGAGTTCTGGGCTACCAAGGAAAGTACTTCAAACAAGATCACCTTCACTCTCGACAACAAGCAGCAGACACTTACTGTTTCAGACTTCCGTAAGATATTTGGCATTCGGGATACACCCAAAGGTATGGCATTTTCGAGGGATCCTACTAAAGACGAACTCATGGAGATGTTCGAGGCTCTTGGATGTCCTGACATACGAGTTGTGTCAGAGTTTACCACCGCTAAAGTAGGTCAACCTTGGAGAGCAATCTTGGGTATTCTCAGTAGATGTCTTACACCTAAAACAAGTGGGCATGATGCTTTGCGTGGTCCAATCATGAACATCTTCCATGGAATGTACAAAGGCTCAAATGTAGATTATGCATTATTGTTGTGGGAAGAATTTAACTTTCAACTCTTCCAAAACAAGAAGCTGAAGACTAATTTCTTTCCTTACCCTCGGTTTATCAAGCTTATCATTAATTATTTTATGAAGAATGATGTTACTATTGATAAGCGTGCAGCAAGTCGTCATCATACTAAAGAGGCTAATCACACTGTGGATCTAAGGCATGAAGGACCATCTGGTGCTGTGATTCCTGATCCTATTCCCGATTATCTTCTGACGGATAGAATTAAAGCTTCAGCTGATTACAAGCTACTGCTGCTAGAAATCAAGAAGCTAAAAGCAAACCTTCAGACAAGAGAAGACTCGTCTACTACGGTCAAGAGTAAAGGTAAACGCAAGCAACCAGCTGTTTTACCTGAACCCAAAACCAAGAAGAAGAAGAAGACTTAGACTAAGAAGGGAAAGAGCAAGGCCGATGAGCTCGTTCTTCACGATGAAGATGATGTGGATGTCGATCCTACTCTTGACAAGGCTGAGAGAAAATTAATGAAGATAGCTATTGAAAAGAGTAGGAAAGACACGGGAGGTAGTGGTTCGGGAGCACAGATAAATATTGAAGAAGAGTACGAGGAGCCAGAGCATATTGATGAGTTTGGATCACCTGAACGGTATTCTACTTCGAAGGAGACATCCATCCCCGTTTCAGCAAGTGTTGAAAAGGAGTCCGGTGCTCCTACAATCATAGTACCTACTCAGCCTTTAGTAACTCAACCTCCACCAATACAGCCCTTACCAACCCGACCAGTTTCAACACCATTCCTTCCACCTCCAATAACTTCCATCCTTAGTACTGTAGTCACAACCGAGCCTCTTCAACCAACCCAGAGTAGCTCTGCATCGTCTTCAATGGCTGCATTTGTAATGGCAGAGATGTTGGATAAACACACGGATAATCATAGAAGAGAGATGAATGAACTTCGAGAAGAGCTACTTAGACGAGTGCAAAGTGAAGAAACCTCAAAGAAAGCCCAAGAAGAGATGCTAGCAAAGTTCGCTGCAGAGATGGAGTCGACTCGTAAAGCTCAGGCAGAAGAACTTGCTCAAGTCAAAAAGGCTGAAGCTGATAAGTATGCAGCACGAATCACGAGACTTCAAGCTATGAGGGATAAATACAAGGAGCAGAAAGAAACACTTGAAGCTTCTGTTGAAGAGAGAGTGAAAGAATCCGTTGAGTCCCTTATGCCAAAACTGCGTGATGAGTTGAAGACACTCGCGGCTGATAACTTGATGATTAAGTCATCCAATCCTTCTGAATCCGCCTACAAAATTGCTTATGACTTGACGGATTTTGAATTAAAGAAGATCCTTAAAGCTCGTATGAGGGAAGTTAGATCTTTTGATAAGTCTAAAGTTCAACGGGCTCTCTACAAGTCACTCAATGACGCTATCATGGAGGATGATCGGTTGTTTAAAATGTTTGGAAGTGTGGTACCCTACCATATTCTGCCTGAGGAGGAGAAGGAAGATAGTGAACAAGAAGAGGGTACTGGTGAAGAAGAAGAGGAAGAAGAAGGAGAAGAAGAAGAAGAAGTAGATGATGATGATGGTGACGATTGTGGTGATGATGATGAGGATGATGATGATGATGATGGTGATGATGGTGGTGATGGAAATGAGGAGAGTGCTAAGGGAAGCAACGAGGGTGACGATGAGGATGATGATGGTAAACAGCCTAAAAAGGGGGACAAGGTAGCCAGCACAAAGAAACCATCTAAGTCTGGTACCAAGTCTCAAAAAGATGTTGCGCAGAAGGAAAATTCCACCTCAACGGAATCATGACGATCCAAGTGGCGCCATGATGTGAATGCTACTACGGCATCATTGATTCCTGTTACATCTATTGTTGTGTCTATACCTGTTACCACTAACCCTGTTAGTTCTGTTGTTGCTCCTGTGATTGCAGAGTCAGTAACTGAACCTGAAGCTGCACAACACTCGCCGGTTCATGACACCGCCGAAATGCCTGAATCAGAACCAGCAGATGTTCATGTTTCTACTCCTCTACAACAAGAACCACAATCTACTGTTCCTGAGTCAAGCACACGGGACTGGGCAGACACATTGGAGATTGACGAGACTACACCGCCACAAGCTTGGATCACGGCAGCGGCTCAATATGATCCAATCACAGACGCTGACAGAGATGTTCTATATCTCCGTATCCGTAGTCCGATAGACTTGTGTGCATTTCTGGCTCATGAGTATAAATCTTCGGTCACTCCGTCGTTGGTAAAGAGAGCGCTAAAAGATAAGAGAATTCGCGCCAAAACCAGGTTAACCCGAATGGAGTACGAGTATTATGCTGACGAGGTCCTGAAAGCTCTTAACACCGTTCAAAGGCCAGGCCTCCATGAATCAGAAAGAGCTCCACCTCCACTTGATCCTTCTAAAGATAATCAAATTGCTCTCGACTTCTTCGTCACTTTTGATCTTGATTATCTCCTCAAGGGTTCATCAAAGTACGCAACCTCGCTGACCTTGCTGAAAGCTGCTAACTGGGGGACAATACCCTGGATCGAGGAAAAGGTAAACCGACTCTGGGTCCCAAAGGTAACTCGTAATTATGATATGTATGCTGTTATAGGTGCATCTCATTGGGACGAACGAGTCCGAAGGGCGTACAGGGGGTTGCTGCTTAGCCAATTCAGGAAGTAACGTTAGATCCGATATCCGCATCTCTAGTATTTTAGGGCTGAAAACTGAAGCCAAGAATGGCTATTATCAGGTGACGGAGATTCGTCTAAAAAAGGAGGATGACAGAGAATACAAAATCCAGCAGGGAGATTTTTCTATCATTCGCCTTGAGGATATCGAAGACATGTTGCTTATGATGACCCGGGATCAACTCACCCATATTGCTCGTGAAGACATCATTGCATTGAATACAACACTTTGTATGTTCACACGAAGCGTTGTTATCAAGAAACGAGTTGAAGATCTTCAATTGGGAGTCGAAAGCTACCAAAGGAAGCTTAACCTCACCCGTCCAATGAATCAAGTTCTACCTCAACATGTCGATAGATGTCCCTATACCGGCATTACTGTTCCGAATTATGGGATTTTCTACTTGAACAGTCGAGGGATAATGAAGTTTATGAGGGTGGGTGAGCTTTATAAGTACAGTGATGGGAGTCTCATATACGTCAGAGGAAAGTTGGAGCATCTTAATTCAGGTGGGTCTTTACCGGAGATGACTGAGGATTGGCATCAGGGTTATCGGCAAATGACGAAGTATGTGATCAAGAAGATTGATCAAAAGCTCCGTGAACGTAGATTGATGAGGAGCTTAAAAAGATTCGTTGGTGGTAGACCATATGGAGTGCACCACAAGTTACTGCAACGATCCATCTAATGGTTCGTACATTTCAGGTCTACTCTATATTGGTTTTTAATTATGAATATGTAAATTTGTGAATATTGTGCTTTTACGGCTTGATGTAGTGTTAAGGTATGATAATTTTTCAAGAATTTCTCACGAGATTCTAAATCTTTCAAAATATATCATACTAAAGCACTACAACTATCCCTTATTAATTTAAGGGGGAGCATTAACATGTTCTATGGCCAAACATCGATTTCATTTTTTACCCAAAGACCGGTTAATCCATTCAATATCCCAAATATTAATGGTTAACATTTTGGATAAGGGGAGAAAATAGGATTAAGGAGACTTAAATGATACTTGGCTAAAAGATGAAAAAGACTTAACGATAATCTAACTTAATATGTGTAAAGCACGTGTTAAGGGGGAGCGTTTTTGATGAACAAAACACCTAAGGTACAAAACTTTTGATTTCAATATCACAAGTACCTTAAGTGATTTTCAAGGATTTTTCATGGTGGCTATACCTTCCCAAAACACGCTTAATTCACGACGATGTGGTGACAAAAGAGTGGTAGGAATAGGTTTAGTCCAATGATTCATCAGAGCCGATGGAATCTTCCCAAGGACAATTCCCTAGATAGAATTAGAAGTCCTAGGAAAGATGGAGAAAGAATGTGAACGTAGCCGAGTACCGACTAATTACTGATGCTAGCACTGGAACAATCACAACAAGGTGCTAGTGATGATGTATTGGTAAGTACTGAAGGGGTTGAAGAATGAAAAAGAAATGTAAAGATAAAGGGTGTAAAGAAAGAAGCCCTCCTTACAACTTTAGGCAGAAACCGGGTCAATACATATGCTATTGAGATCATTTTTGTTAATGATTCTCGATATTGAAGAAAGACATCATGGACCCAGTGATGCAATGCACAACCCTTCCCAGCTAACTCAAATATCTCTCAAAAGGTATTTGTTTTAATCAAACGGAGATCAACACGTTATCTATTGGTTTATTCACTCCGAATAGACTGATATTGAAAAGGTGGCACTCCTCTCCAGCCATCGCTCACTAAATCAAAACGCACTATCCAGTCTAGAGCCACGAGATCATCAAAAGTCTCATTAGGACACTTTCCATTTATTCCTTGCTTTCTCACACACTGTGAAAAGTAAGAGATTTTTATGAGTCCTACGCATCTCATATGTGACTGTGAGTTGAAGATGAAGTCAATAAAAAAATCGAAGAATTCAAAGCCAAAGAGCGGTTCGGGACAAAGAAACGGAAAAACTAAAGTTGTATGGATTCACAAAGACTTTCTCGATAGAAACTAAAAAAGAGATATCAAAGTAGTTTTGATAATTCAAGAATGTTATTACTTGAATTCGAAGTTCGTAGTTACTTTGACTGGATGAATCGTAGCAATCGAATAATTAAGTCTTGTAATATTGCCATAACATCCGAGTAATACGCAAGTACTACAATGAAGATGGAAATCCTGCTTTAGTCAACATCAAACAAGCTCATGGTAGGTTACACGTGCGGTTCTTTTAGAACCAATCTTGTGAAAACTGGAAAGAAACAGTGGTTTAATTCTTAATTGAACTTAAACTCGTTCCAGGCCTCTACGCATTATCATATGATCTTGCTAGAACACTCAGAGTGACTCGTGATTGATCACAGTGACGAGTGGAAATCCTTCTAGTGTTAACATCAAACAGCACTTGGTAGGTGACGTGCAAGATTCTTTATGAATTGAGCTCGTGATAACTGGAAAGCAACGATGGTGAAAATATTAATTGAAATTCACTTGTTCCAGGTTTCATGAATTGACGGCTTCAAATCACAAGGATAATTTATCCAAGTGATTCACTCTTTATGTTCGCAGTCAGCTTTGGACGGTCGAATAAAGAGAACGGGTTTACCCGCGAAATCCTGTCAGGAAGTTACTTAATTGAAACTATCCGTCACGGGCACGATATCTAATATCGTCCAACGGTCTTCACCGACCGGAGGTAAAATGCTACCGAATTAGAATAAAATGTCAAAGCCATTTTATTCGTGTCGTTGCTGTGTACCTGTTAAAGACGGTGGCGTTGCTGTGTACCTGTTGAAGACGGTGGCGTTGCTGTGTACCAGTTGAAGACGGTGGTGTTGCGGTGTACCTGTAGAAGTCGTTCCCACATGCTTATGTTTTTCTGCATCAAAGTTCAGCAAAATTCAAGAAAGTGCAAAATGAAGTCTTCCGCTGTACCAAACTCTAAAGCTTTCGAGAATTCAACAAAAAGACATAAGTGTGTGGAACATGGAGTCACGAGGAGGCAAGTTTCACAAGAAGGCAGAGATCACACGTGATTGGTCAAAAGAACAATGCTCTCAAGCCAAAGCCTAAAAGATCAAATCAAAATATTCACAACAAAAAGAAAGAAGAAAAGACTACGAGCTGAAGAACGAATACTTAGTATAGTATGCTAGGTTTAGAACTTTGTAAACGTGGAGTGACCTCCCTTAGGGGGAGATTGTTAGAAATACGTTTTTACGTATATTAGAAGTATCGGTCACTCCACAATATTATTAATGTTGTAATAGCTCGTAGTTAGTGTTACTTATTAAGTTAAGTAAGAAACCGACCCATGGGCTTGTCATGGGTCGGCCCAAGCCCAAATAAAGGCCTTGGATATAAATACCCCTTTCCACCATGGAAAGGGGTTGGTTGTTGACATTCCACTTTTCCCATTTGAATAAAAATCACATAGTTTCTCTCTCACTTTCTCTCACTAGTTTCTCTCTCTAGGAATCTTCAACCCACTTCATAGATTCATAGTTTATCAATATTCTACAAAAGTTGATTTCCAGAATTTTGTTTTTTGTTTTTATTTAATTCTCAAAGGTGACTAGAAGATGAAACATAGTCACACTTATTAACATTGTTAGTCACATTCCAATGTGTGACTACATATCATAAAAAGTCACACAAACATACAATTCATGTGACTATTGGATGCATATTGTAACACAAAATATAATTTGCTTGACTTGACAAAGCATACAGTCACACTTATTATTACTATTGGTAACTCTTTGGTTAATTATATGTGACTAACTCAGTACCATTAACATGATTTGTGTGACTACATATCATAAAAAGTCACATAAACATACAATTCATGTGACTATTTGATGCATATAGTCACACAAAATACAATTTGCTTGACTTGACAAAACATACAGTCACACTTATTACTACTATTGGTAACTCTTTGGTTAATTTTATGTGACTAACTCGGTACCATTAACATGATTTTTGTGACTACATATCATAAGAGGCCACACAAACATACAATTCATGTGACTATTGGATGCATATAGTCACACAAAATACACTTTGCTTGACTTGACAAAGCATACAGTCACACTTATTACTACTATTGGTAACTGTTCGGTTAATTTTATGTGACTAACTCACTACCATTAACATAATTTATATGACCACATATGATAAATGGTCACACAAACATACACTTCATGTGACCATTGGATGCATACAGTCACACAAAATACAATTTTCTTAACTTGACAAAGCATACAGTCACACTTATTACTACTGGTCACTCTTTGGTTAATTGTATGTGACTAGCTCACAACCATTAGCATGAGTGTGACTATATATCATAAAAGGCCACACAAACATACAATTTATGTGATTATTGGATGCATATAGTCACACAAAATACAATTTGTTTGACTTTACAAAGTATACAGTCACACTTGTTACTACTATTGGTCACTCTTAGGCTCATTGTATGTGACAAACTCACTAGCATTAACATGATTTGTGTGACTACATATCATAAAAGGTCACTCAAACATACAATTCAAGTGACCATTGGATGCATATAGTCACACAAAATACGCTAATGACATAGTAAATGTCACACATAATGTATATTCATGTGACAAAGGGATAAACAATAGTCACTCTTTAACTAAACTCGTGTAAGTGTAAAGTGTTTACCGTCACATATAACTAGACGACCAAATATTGTGCCTAGTTCATCACACATTTTCGAGTATTGGTCACTTACTTTTAATGGTTATGGTCACTAAGACGAACTTGTGACCTAAAGACACCTATGGTCGTGGGACCTTTAGTCACAAAGACTAAAAAATGCGTGTGGCTGTAGGCATATGGTCACTCTTTTTTAGTATGACGGATACCATTTTTTGTACTAGTGTAATAATCATCATACCTTTTCCTTGAGAGTTATATTCATCCGTTCTACTAACCCATTATGCAGTGGCGTCCAGACAATTGTCAAATGTCTAGCAATTTTACTCTCAATGCATAGCTACTAAAATTCCTGTTACAGAACTCAAGACCATTATCTTCCTCAACTTCTTGGCCGTCCTCCCAGTCAAATTATCAACTACTTGCTTCCACTATTTGAACTTTTCACATGCTTCATGTTTGAAATTGAGAATCCAAACCCATACCGTTTTGGAATAATAATCAATAATAGATAAGAAATACCTTTTAACTCCTAATGATTCCACCTAGGACGTGCCCAATAAGTCTAAATAAACATAGTCTATCACTCCCTGAGTAGTGTGCCTTCCTAAACTAAAAATGGCTCGATGTGACTTTACTAGAACACAATTCTCACAAAATTCTAGTTTACCTAGACTCTTCTTTCCAAACAAACCCTACTTTTTCCAGCACCTGTAGTCCTGCCTCACTGATATGTCCAAGTTGTTTATGTCAGACCTGCGCAAGACTATTATTGTTTTCAAAACTAGCATTAATCTCACCCGCCACTACATGACTAATATTTCCGTTTTTAGTATCGTTTCATCTCGGTATCTAATCGAATTGATATAACAGTATTAAGCTTGACTTTATTGTTTTTGGTGATAAAAGATTGATTGGTAACTATTTTTACTTGGCAAAAAGCAATCAAAAAGGTTAAAATATTAATCTCTACATAATACGTACTAATCTAGAACACATCGCACGTACAACAAATAAAGCTCAAGGTTCAAAAAATGTAAAATTCAAATTTATGCTATAAATATAAAACTTCAAAATACAAAATATAAAAACACGTAAAACGAGAAATCATACTATTACAATATTACAATATTGCTAAAATGTAAACGGGTCTAATAACTAAATCTATACCTAATGAGCTAAATCTTAAATCTATAACTAATCCTAAAACAAACCCAAATACTAACTAATACAAAACTATACGCAAATAAAATCAGTATATTGATGAGCCCAATTAGACAAAGTAAAGCCCAGGTTGAAAACTACACCATACGGAATGTAAGTGATTCAAAAATCTATTAGGTGCCGTTTGGTTCAAGATATTGAAATTCTAGAATTCTAAATTCTAGTAAATTAAAATTTCTAGAATTAAAAATTCCAGAATTTAAAATTACTACGCATGTTTGGTTGGCAAAACAAAAATTCATAATATTTTGAAATCTAAATTTTGTGTTGAACCAATTAACGAATAAATATTATATATAATTTTTTTATTGAAAAGAGTAAAAATTAAGTTTTAACTTTTTATATAAATTTTATGAAAAAATTATATAAATTTTTTATAAAACTTTTTATAAAAAATTTATATAAACTATATAAAAAATTTATTTAAATTTTATAAAAAACTTATATAAATTTTTTATAATACTTTTTATAAAAAATTTATTTAAATTTCATAAAAACTTTATAAAAAATGTATATAAATTTTATTAAAAATTTATATTAGTTTTTACAAAAAAATTCAATAAAGTCTATAAAAAATATATATAAATTATATAAAAAATTTCAATAATTTTTCTATAACTTATATAAATTTTATTAAAAATTTCTATATATTTTATAAACAATTTATATAAATTTTATAAAAAATTCTAAATTTTTTATATAAAATTTATTTTTGCTATTTAAAAGAGTAAAAACAGTAAACATAATTGTTATATAAATTTTTTAAATTTTTTAAATTTTTATAAACATAAAAACCCGAATAAAAACGATTAGAAAAAAGTTTATAAAAGATAATTTTCAAGTAAATTAGAATTCCTCACTTTTTGGAGGAATTCTAATATCCTTCATTTTAGGAATTCGGAGAATTTTAAATTCATTTGTTAGTAATACCAAACACAATATTTGGGGGAAATTAAAATGTAAATATTTTGAATATTCCCCAATATCCTCCAATATCCCCTAACCAAACGGCACCTTACTGATATCTATGTAGCAAATAAGAAGGACCCAATAGTAGTGCACAAAAGAAACTTATTTCAATGTTAAAATGAAACGAAACTTAGTTCGAACCTACGCATCTACAACCTGAGCTTGCTATTTTTATGAAATATTTTGACCAACTCTAATAATAAGCTGTCAAGAATCGACTTTTACATCGCTAGCTTAACAAACTAAACTAACTCCCTAAAGTTCCATTTAATCCTAATAGACTCAAAATTACATAATCTGATGAACTAATAGAAACTAATCAGATTACTACTAAAAATACGCTAACTAACTAATTCATATCTTACTCAATAAATTCAACTTACTCACTGATAAAGACATATCCTAAAACTAGCTATGCCAAACAGTAGGTAACAATCAAGAATAAGCTGGGATTAAAAGAACCAAATGAACATGAAACTAACTATAACTGAATTCAAACATCTAATCATCATCTAACAAGTAAATTCGAACACGGTGCAAGTATTATCCCCCTACGAAAAATCTAATACAGAACTACAGCAAATGCAGAATTAAGAAAGATCTAATAGAACTGACTGAATTTAAAGAACTGAATCAAAGAACCGAATTTAAACAGATACCGAATAGCATATAACAAAAGCATTTAAGCAGGTTGTAAGCAGATTTACTAGAAATGTAATAATAGTGCTTAACCGTTTCATCCGACGAGTTAGACCGCTGAGTCGAAGCACGGCGCTAAGCCGGATTAAACCAAACGCACCTCCATTCTGACTACTAATCTAAACTAGACTGCTGAATGTAATCCTGCAAAACTGAATATCCAAACAAAGAAAACTCAAAATTGACAAAAACAATCTTATAAATCTTTGGAATACTTTCTAAACAGAAACTCTTCAACCTATCACTAATCAATAACAGAAAACCTGTTATTTCAGCTCATGAAACCTCACTGTTTATATTTCAAAAAGCTAAATCAACGGATTAAATCGGTTTATCAAGTGATTTTCAGAAAAATGTCTTTTTACAAAATCATGGAATTTTATTTAAAGCTTTTACTAACTAGAATCAAATCAAAAACTGACAAGTTGAAATACTTTTGAAAACTTCTCATAAGCTCTTATGAGCTTGTGAGCTTATTACCTAAAAAGCTTGAAACCAAATCTCACAAAATTCTACTCAAAATTTTACTTAATGAAATCTCAACAAAAACTAACAAATAGTTTCTGAAAACTATAAATCCTACGTGAACAGTAACTCGAAAGCACAATGACTCGTTAAACCTTGCGAGTAAACAGTAGACAAAAATAAGAAAACTGTATCTAAACAAGATATTAGTAGAAGATCATCAAAAAATCATAACAGAATATAGATGAGTTTAACAGAAAAGATTTATGTATTTCATGAGTGTAGAAAAGCTTTATCTTTTATTAATGGAAGTAAAAAGAATTCGGTTACAAAGAAACTAATTCAGTTACAAAGGTTTAACAAGAAAGATGAAAGAAAATTAAAACTACTAACTAACTCTAACCTATCTATGAGTAACTACTCCTAAGCTAACCGTCTCAAATGAGAGTCTTCATTGGTATTTATAGGCGTCGAAGAAGAGGAGTAGAGGTATTGATGACGTGTGCCATCCAATCCAGTTAAGCCACGTGTAAAATACGAGGTTAGGGTTCTTCATATCAAATTGGGGGTTTCTTCGTCTTCCACTCTTGATCTAATTAAATTGCACCATCATGTAGAGAAGCCACGTGTAAAATACGAGGTTAGGGTTCTTCATATCAAATTGGGGGTTTCTTCGTCTTCCACTCTTGATCTAATTAAATTGCAAGAGAAGGACAAAAGGATCATCTTTGTAGTTAGAAGCTTTGCTTGAATCCTCCTTATTCTCTCTTGAATCGAACATGCAGGTTTGGTGGTGGAAAAGAGATAAAGGGCGTCTGTTATAATTTTTTCTCTTTCTTTGTTTATGAAGAGGATGAGACGCGTGTTGTGTGTATGACCAGGTCTTGGTCATTTGACCGAATATAAAAGTTAAATAAACTTTCTTTCCATATTTTCCTTTTGTCCTTTCATTTTCTTTTTCTTTTATTAAAGGTGTTAAAGATTTTAAGCAATTTCTTTTTCATCCTTTGTCTTGATAGAAATCTCAACTTAAGCCCTCGATCTTGGTAAACAATAGCAAGTAAGGTCCTTAAAACTTCTTTCGTCTTTTTCTTCGTCTTTTTGTCAAATAAATCCTTGAAAACGCGTATTTGCTCCAAAATGCATCTTTTTACCTAAAAACACATGAAACACAAATACCCACGTAATTCTGATATTTTTCAGTTGAATATAATGTATTTGACTGTGTTTTGAGTGGTTCTTGGATCATAATTTATGAGTGTTTTCACAGTTATCAACTCCCCTCCACTTGACCATTGCCATGGCCTCATGCAATGTAGTATTTCAAAGCTCTTGCATGCACTTTTCTCATAATTAATCCACCTTGGCTATTTTATGATTTAATAAACTATACTATGCTACATGATGAATGACTTTGAATATTTATAATGCAATGCAAAGAAACCAATCTTATTTATATATTTTTGATTTTTCTTGAAATGGTTTTGATGGAAATAACTAATAAAGAAATCAAAGACTTAAATTAGGGTTTTGGTACCATGAACACTTATCACCCTCAAGTTTCACTTTCGCCATACCAAGCTTAAAAACAAGATCATTGTTATCCACAAGTGAAAGTGCGTCAACTCATTCATATAGATTAATTGTGTTACTCTTATACCCCCACTTATTATGCCTCTAAGACCGGTTACTATTTGAGCAAATTGCTTGAAAGCAAATTTGTCATTATTTAAAGCATGAAATATAAGAAATGTAAAATCTCAAAATAAGGAAGCACGGTTTTAATCTTAAGTAATCCTCTCATCCATTACTCGAAAAACCGCCCACAATTAATATAAGTCCGACTCAAGAGTAATAAGTCATCCGCCTTATGTGTAAAACCCTTATGTCATGCATTAATAAGTAGCTACACACTCGCTAAGGAAAGAAAAATAAAACTCACGCAATAATTTATATCCGCCGCCTTTTTGGGACTTTGGATCTTCAATCCCGCGACCCGTCAATATAATATTGGATTTGAGCAACTATCAAATCCCCGCAACCCTTGTGAGAGTAATATTGGAATTCAATAGTCACTATAATTAACACTTCATTGCCCCTCTTGAGAGTCTTTTATAATTGTTTTTTTTTTCTTTTTCTCTTTTTTTTTCTAGCCACTCATTTTTTTCATAAGCTGCTCTTATTTTTCTTTATTCCTCATAAAGAAAGTTGAAAAGAATAAAAAGAAAAACACCCGCTAAATATTAAGCATGACATAAGTTTAGTATACATAAAACGTTCTAACTTAGAATCTTAAGACGTATTATACCAACCATGAATGATTAGTCAAAAATGCATAAGAGACTACAAACCGATTAAAACCGTTCTTGATTAGTTATTAACATATATACATGCGTTGACAGGAAAGTACAGGTTACGAAAGGGGATATAAAAGCCACAATTAATGAATATGAGGTTTATCTAGCCCTTTACACTTATTTCAAACTCTATCATCTCTTTTTCTCCACAGTTTAAAATCTCAAATAATCAGACTAGTGGATGCTTAGCCTAATAAACCAATAAAGGTCTACATGGTTAAGGCTACTAACTAGAGTATGCTTAGATAAGCAAACTCGAGTTGAGTCAAAATATCCATGGCGGGCCTAATATGTCAAAGAAATCTAAATTCGTTAAACCATGTCCTTTATTATAATTTTTTTTTTATATATATTTTGATGAAAAATAAAAGAAGAAATATATACAATCCAAATGTGTTATGCAAATGAAAAATGATTGATGCAAAAATTATGAATGCATATTTTTGGTGGCCAAAGTAGATCAAAAATTTGAAAAATTTTTGAAAAATTAATTTCCATGTTAACATGAAGTTAAGGCAATGGTCTAGGTAAGGTCACTTCGATAGAAGTCTTCCCTACACTTAAAATAAACATTGTCCTCAATGTTTAAGAGTATTGAAGTAAACTCCCTTACACTTATGACATTGCTTACATTGTTTAACCCAAGCTAAGGAAGAGACAACTAAAGGGTATTCATTTTAAAGCGAAAGTGTTTTGAATATCACAATAGCAAAAACGTATCAAAGTGAACCGGATTCACGGGCCTCCTCCATAAGCTCCAAGCATGAATTGAGAGAGAGCAACCCTTGAAACAAACACGAAAAGACGAAGAATGCCACCCCTCCACTTCAACTCTACTATAACACCCTTTAATTAAACCTAACCTATTGAGATCTACTCTACGTTTTCTAACCTAATTATACAATGCTTGAGTTTTTTAACCCTAAGTCGCTAGCTCGACTCGGCCCCGAATTAAGTTGTCCTTGGGGAAACCATCATGGAGAATAAATGATATCACTTTGAAGCACATCTCACATGATACACTCAAACTTAGCACGTTGCCATTTACTATAAGATTTACAATATCCGCCTCGATAAATGGAACGGTCCAACGTGTCTCAAGTTTGTCCAACATACGAAATCTCTCAAATAGGAAGTACCCCAGGATAAAATACATAGTTTCCATATCTACATGTGAAAAACTCCAAAATAGGTAGAATCACCAAAGTAAGCTCATACAAGAATTCCATCTCAATAGAAGTCACACTCTTAAGTAGAGTAGATGAAAACCAATGTATCTCAAACATACGTATCCCAGGATCAAAAACCTTTCCCTTCATGCGAAAATAAGAAGATGAGCTCGTGTCAACAATATGAGATTCCCCCTTAGTTATCAAAGAATCATGAGACAATGAAGGTGTAGGTATCAAAACATTCATAACTATTATGTCCATGTTAGGCTCGTCATCATCATCAAAATGTGGGTAATCTTCCATATAAGGCATAGTGAAAGGAGGATCAAAATTAATAGTGTCTTGTAGAGGAGGTGTAATCTCTATGTTCCCAAAAAGCATGTTGTCAATAAGACGAATCTCCTCTTCCCAATTAGAATCACTATCATCAACCTCAATACCAATATTAGCAAGATAAGCCTCTTTGGTGGCATCAATATCCATATGAGAGTCCATATCGAAGGTTTTGGGTTCTAAAGGTGCCTTAGGTGAAAAAGAATCAATCTCTAAGAGTAAAGGATCTTCATCAATAACCAACTTCAAGGGTGGGAGGGTGGGAACATAAGGCTCAAAAGGAGGTGTATTAATGAGAGAATCACTCAAAGGGATGATATGATCATGAAAATCAATAGGTGTATCCTCAAAAACCGGTGAAGAATGATCAATCAAGGTTTCTTCTTCTATAGAATCATTATTAGGTTCTTCACATTCCTCAAAAAGTGGGTTATCAAAACATGTCTCAAAAAGAGGATTTGAATGCATCACAAAATCACTTAGAGGAAAAGGTGAAGGAGTCATAGAAGAAATGGAGTCATCATCATCAGAAGTAAAGGACTCATCACTTTCACAAGGATCATCAAAGGTTTCATCACAAGAATCATAAGGTAGGAGAGGAGAAGGATCCACATTTCCTATAGGAGAAAACTCTTCATCCAAATTAGGAAAGTTATCTTGACAAGACAAGTCAACGGATGATATAGAATAAGATGCGTCACTAGAATCACAATCATCATCCTCCATTTGTGGCAAGTCTTGCACAAACTCTTCCTCATTCTCATTATCCCTTCTTTGAACAATTCATCAAGATCAAAATCACCAAAATAACTAGTAGTAGCATGAAGGTCAACATGTGATGAAATCTTAATGTGATCATAAGGAGAAGAGGTATCAATACAAAGCTCGTCACATGGTTCATTGGAAACACTCTCAAGCTCTCTTTGGATTGGGATAAGGTTCTCAACACTAGAGGCGGTTAATTCATCCAAATCGGTATTTGTATTAGTGTTAAGAGGCTCGTCCCCCATGGTTAAAGAGTTGTTAGGTTCCATGTGAGGTAAAGGTGATGAAGGTGTGTCATCATTAAGTGTCATGCAAATCTAAGGTCCGTCATCATCGTCATAAAATAATGGATAAGGCCTACGAGTAGCAAGATATCCGTCTTTTATGCCTTTATCTTCTTCTTTTTCGTCTTTCGCTAAGAGCAAAGTACGTAAATCTTGTTGAAGTTGATGATATTTAATGTTCAACTCTTCACAAATGTCCTCTTTATTAGATAGTTTCCTCTCCGCCTTATCAAGAACAGATACTATCTCTCTCACTATCCGCAAATTCTCCTTTTCTATTTCCCCAAAGCTCATGGTTTTTATGCTTTCACGTTCCTTTTTATCAATCTTAACGAGTAAATAATCTAAATTTTCCTTGAAGAAAGGAGAGGATTTGTTCAACGATTCACTCTACATATCACCAATTTTCCCGTTATTAAACCGCTTGTTCCTTACATCATCCTCAAGAGACTTAATTTCCTCCCTTAAACACCGAGACTCTTCTCTCATTTCGTCGATGCTCATTTCTCGCCTATGATTAAGAGCCTTTGAAATATATTTCAAGTTTCTTCCGTCATGCTAGATTAGAGAAGATAACTCATGGAGATCATTAAGAGCATAAGATAGCGGATCCTTTGGTCGACAATCATAACCATAATGGGGTTCTTTTCCACAAAACTCGCACATGTAAGTCGAAGAATAGGGTGGAGGTGGATTTCCATAATTAGGTGGATTATAGTTTTGAAAAGATTCATAATTATGAAAGTTTTCATGATTATAACCTTGAAAATTTCCTTCGTTTTGAAAACCCTCATAATGTGAAAATCCTTGCTTTTGAAAAGTATCTTGATTATAGCCTTGAAAATTTTCATCATTTTGAAAGCCTTCATTGTTTGAAAATACTTGATTATGAAAAGTTTCTTGTTATAGCCTTGAAAATTATCATTATTTTGAAAACCTCCATAATTGGAAAATCATTGGTTTTGAAAGGTTTCTTGATTATAGCCTTGAAACTTATCATTATTTTGAAAACCTACATTGTTTGAAAAATCTTGGTTTTGGTATGGCTCATCAAAGGGTTGATCATGAAATGATGGTGGATTTTGTGATGAAAAACCGGAATATCCCATATAGTCATTATAAGTGTAGTGCATTTGAGGGTTAGGTTGAAAATTAGGGTTCTCGGCTCCATTATAAGCATATCCCCCCCCCCCCCCATAATAGCCATTGTTTTGATCACATAAATAAGTATCGTATGGACCACCACAATTCGAACAAGGCGAATAATTAGCGTTGGTGGATCGTTGTTGCAAAATCTCCAACATGGAACGAGTATCCATGTTTAGCAAGGTGGCCGAATGTATATACAAGTGAAATTACGTTTAAAAGCTTCCTCGGGGAAGGTAGTAATACACCAAAGGTGGCATGGTTACACGCGTGCGAGTATACATGTACGTAAACTCGAGGAGTGAGAGATAAACTCTCGGTCGACTTTTGAAGGAGAAGAGATTATCTCCCTCGAGGTTCGATAATTAATATCCACAAGAAAATATAATATATGTAAGTAATACTTGGGTGTCACACCAATCACCACTATCACTCTTGAAAGACCCACAAGGAAGCGGAGAAACGAGGCGGCGCGTAGCACTTAAGAGCCTGCTTCTTTAGAATGTGAAATACACTCGTCTTATACCCCCCACACAGTGGCCTCTTTCTCAAGATCAAGTAGATTGTAGTATTTATCTATTGTACCTTAATTAAATTTAATCGATACACGTGTCAAGGACCGGAACGCTCCCGAACACGGTGTATTGCAAAAGCAATACGTATGGAAGTATGTGTATTGAGTGTTCTTATCTACGTATATGTATTTACATATAATAATATATCAAAAATATTTTTGTATTTATTCGATTTTTTAAAGAAAATATAATATGTACGTAAAAACCGATGAAAACCAATAATATATATTTTTTGTTGTAATCTTTTAGGAAAAGATTAATTTTTTGATTTTTTTTGGTTTAATTCTTTAGGAAAAGAATTGATTTTGTGCTTTTTTAATTTATTATATTTTTATCTTTTTGATTTTTTTTATGTTTTTGATTTATAATACGTAAAATTAAAGTTCACAAGGTGAACGGATCCTGAAATCCAATCGTCTCACTCGAAACCGTTAAATCTTCACGAAAAGAACCGGCAGCGACGCCATTTAATAATTCCTTTTTTAGTATCGTTTCGTCTCGGTATCTAATCGAATTGATATAACAGTATTAAGCTTGACTTTATTGTTTTTGGTGATAAAAGATTGATTGGTAACTATTTTTACTTGGCAAAAAGCAATCAAAAAGGTAAAAATATTAATCTCTACATAATACGTACTAATCTAGAACACGTCGCACGTGTTCAAAAAAAATGTAAAATTCAAATTTATGCTATAAATATAGAACTTCAAAATACAAAATATAAAAACACGTAAAACGAGAAATCGTACTATTACAATATTACAATATTGCTAAAATGTAAACGGGTCTAATAACTAAATCTATACCTAATGAGCTAAATCTTTAATCTATAACTAATCCTAAAACAAACCAAAATACTAACTAATCCAAAACTATACGCAAATAAAATCAGTATATTGATGAGCCCAATTAGACAAAGTAAAGCCAAAGTTGAAAACTACACCATACGGAATGTAAGTGATTCAAAAATCTATTACTGATAAGTTCGAACCTACGCATCTACAACCTGAGCTTGCTATTTTTATGAAATCTTTTGACCAAATCTAATAATAAGCTGTCAAGAATCAACTTTTACAATCACCAGCTTAACAAACTAAACTAACTCCCTAAAGTTCCTTTTAATCCTAATAGACTCAAAATTACAGAATCTGATGAACTAATAGAAACTAATCAGATTACTAATAAAAATACGCTAACTAACTAATTCATATTTTACTCAATAAATTCAACTTACTCACTGATAAAGACATATCCTAAAACTAGCTATGCCAAACAGTAGGTAACAATCAAGAATAAGCTGAGATTAAAAGAACCAAATGAACATGAAACTAACTATAACTGAATTCAAACATCTAATCATCATCTAATAAGTAAATTCGAACATGGTGCAAGTATTACCCCCCTACGAAAAATCTAATACAGTTATACAGCAAATGCAGAATTAAGAAAGATCTAAATGAACTGACTGAATTTAAAGAACTGAATCAAAGAACCGAATTTAAATAGATACCGAATAGCATATAAGAAAAGCATTTAAGCAGGTTGTAAGCAGATTTACTAGAAATGTAATAATAGTGCTTAACTGTTTCATCCGACGAGTTAGACCGCTGAGTCGAAGCACGGTGCTGAGCCGACTTAAACCAAACGCACCTGCATTCTGACTACTAATCTGAACTAGACTGCTGAATGTAATCCTGCAAAACAGAATATCCAAACAGAGAAAACTCGAAATCGAAAAATACAATCTTACAAATCTTTGGAATACTTTCTAAACAGAAACTCTTCAACCTATCACTAATCAATAACAGAAAACCTGTTATTTCAGCTCATGAAACCTCACTGTTTATATTTCAATAAGCTAAATCAACGGACTAAATCGGTTTATCAACTGATTTTCAGAAAAATGTCTTTAAACAAAATCACGGAATTTGATTTGAAGCTTATACTAACTAGAATAAAATCAAAAACTAACAAGTTGAAATACTTTTGAAAACTTCTCATAAGCTCTTATGAGCTTGTGAGCTTATTACCTAAAAAGCTTGAAACCAAATCTCACAAAATTCTACTCAAAATTTTACTTACTGAAATCTCAACAAAAACTAACAAATACTTCCTGAAAAACTATAAATCCTACGTGAACAGTAACTCGAAAGCACAATGACTCGTTAAACCTTGCAAGTAAACAGTAGACAAAAATAAGAAAACTGTATCTAAACAAGATATTAGTAGAAGATCATCAAAAAATCATAACAGAATATAGATGAGATTAACAGAAAAGATTTATGTATTTCATGAGTGTAGAAAAGCTTTATCTTTCATTAATGGAAGTAAAAAGAATTCGGTTACAAAGAAACTAATTTAGTTACAAAAGTTTAACAAGAAAGATGAAAGAAAATTAAAACTACTAACTAACTCTAACATATCTATAAGTAACTACTCCTAAGCTAACCGTCTCAAATGAGAGTCTTCATTGGTATTTATAGGCGTCGAAGAAGAGGAGTAGAGGTATTGATGACGTGTGTCATCCAATCCAGCGAAGCCACGTGTAAAATACGAGGTTAGGGTTCTTTATATCAAATTGGGGGTTTCTTCGTCTTTCACTCTTGATTTAATTAAATTGCACCATCATGTAGAGAAGGACAAAAGGATCATCTTTTTAGTTAGAAGCTTTGCCTGAATCCTCCTTATTCTCTCATGAATCGAACATGCAGGTTTGGTGGTGGAAAAGAGATAAAGGGCGTTTGTTATAATTTTTACTCTTTCTTTGTTTATGAAAAAAATGAGACGCTTGTTGTGTGTATGACCAGGTCTTGGAACCACTAATTACATTAACTTTATCCAAATTCAACTTTATGGTATATCCCTCTTTTTCAAGAGTTCCTAGCGATATCAAGTTTCTTCTCAATTTAGGAATATACATGACACTGTGTAACACAAAACTTGCCCCATCTTTTAGTTCTACCCTTACCTTGTGAATACCTTTGATCTTGCACTCCCAATTAGCACCAAACAGTATCCTTCCCCCTTCGCATTCCAAAAAGTAAAAACAAACATCTTACCTAGGGGTTATGTGGTATGAACCTCCTGAATCCATAATCCAATATAATAGAGCCTTTGCACTCATTACTATCATCACCTTAGAACCGTCATAAATTAAACCCCTAAAACTTGGTTGATCATCTTTCATGACGTAACTTGTTGACTTCTCGTGATTATTCTTCGGACTGCTTCTTTTCAAGTGCTCTTCAGATTCGCAAATACAACACTTGAGTCTTCCACCTCAAGACTTTGATATTGACTTTCCCTTTAACTTATGCGAATCCCTGATATCAGTTGTTCCCCGCACATACAATCCTTCACCATTATTCCCTTCACCGTGGACCTTTCTTTGATTTTCTTTGAATTTAGTGAGACCATCACGTCCTCCAAAGGTAAAGCTTCCCATTCATAAAGCAAGGTATCCACAAAGTGTTCGTATGATTCAATTAAAGAAGTGAGTAACAATCAAACAAGATCTTCATTCTTGAATTTTACCTTAATATTTCTAAATCAAGAACGATTTTGTTGATCTCATCTATGTGCTCGGAAATCTTTCGTTCATCGGACAGGTAAAATGTATACAATTTCTTCTTCTTTAGGTACAAATTGTTAGCCAGTTACTATATCATTTACAAAGTCTGGAGCTTTGACCAAACACATGATGTAGTCGTCTCCCCGATAACCTCTCTAAGAACCTTGTTACTTGAACACAAGTCAAGGTACCGTGAGCTTTCTTATCAATCTTAGCTTTCGTTGTAACTTACATATTCACGGGTAAAACCTCTGGAGCTGATTCACATCTATGTTGGATTAATAAAACACGCATCTTGATCCTCCATAACCCGAAATCACCAGTTCTATCGAATTTTTGACATAAAACTTGGCTCTCATCATTTTTTAATCCCTTTATTATTTAGCTAAATCTGTTGAAAGACCTCACAATCCCAAACCAACAAAACCCCCTTGTAAAACCACTACAAAGTAATAATCACCTTTTTGTTTTATAAAACAAAATTTAACCTTAGCTATATATATTTTTTAAATCCAAATATAAAAGATTTATATCAAAAGCCTTTGCCAAATTATAATGTTGGCCCAATATACCAAACCTTGGCCCTAAAAAAATTACCCTTAATAGTGTTATTTGTTGTAACGTCTTCTTCCTTATTTTTGGTCTCACGAGCGACAAAAAAACCCACCACTTATCTTTTTTATTTTTAAATACCGGAAAATAAAAATCCTTAGCCATCGATCACATGTTGCCAACCTTGTCAATCAAGAACAAAATTTCCAGATGCCTCTTCTTCGATCGATCCTAGTAAACTAGAAGATCTTCAAAACCAGAAGATCTTCAAAACCAGAGCTCTAATGCCACTCGTAATTATTCAATCACTACAACCTAATTACTAGATTGGAATGACAATGATCGTGAAGCACTAGTAGTTGACAGAAAAGAAAGAACAATGCACAAGGTAACCCTCAATCAAATCTTTATTGACTATTGAAAGAATGACTAAATGATTCCTTCCCCCTCACCTCCTTTTATTGAGATGAAGGGGAGGTAAAACCCACTCCTACAAGGTTGGTAGTCGGTTGTGATAATAGACAAGAAAAGGAAACATACAAAAAAAGAAACTAGTTGGGCTTGGGAAACTAATAAGTGTGTAAACACTTATCCTTTTGCCACTTAAAACAATGAAAAACGAGACCAAAATGTGTAATTAATATCATAAATTCGGAATTATGTGTGGTTTGTGTTTTTGTTATGAAATAGGTACAAAAGATCAAAAGGGATGAAAACACGGGATTTCACGTTCATTTATTGAAGAAAAGGACAAAAGACAAGGTCAAGAAACATCAAAACAAGCACGAGAATGGAAAGAGCACAAAATTACGAAGCCAACGATTCCGGCCTTGCCGCGTAACTCGTCTCGGTTTGCATTTCGCATATTCTACTATTTTATTTCTAATTTTAACATTTTATTAATCTTAGTAAAAATTAAATAATTAAAAAAAATTATTTTATAATAGTTAGTTTAGTATTGAAATAATTAATTTTGATTTTTAAATATTTTTAGTTTTAGTAGTTTTATTTTTATTTATTTTTATCTATTTTTAAACTAACACAAAAAAAAGAAAAAGAAAAAAATAGCATGTGTGTTTTTTTTAGTAATTAGGTGCATGCTTCTAGAAGATTAAAGATGGTGGATTTGGTTAAAGAAGATTAATCAAAAGTCATTGGATAAAAGAATAATAAAAGGTGAAGATGGTGATCTATGTGAAGTGCTCTCATTGGTCTATCTAAAAGTATCTTTCATCCTATTGGTGGAAACACATCATCACCAACCAAATGACCAAGATGCCCTCAAGTTAAAGAAGAGAAAGTGATTAAAAGCCTAAAAAGACTAATCTACCCCAAGTACCTTGACTTCAACTATAAATAGCACCTCATTTTTCTTCATTTTGTATGTAGATTTTTAGGTAGCTAAATAATGTCAATTTTATTTCTTGTTTTTTTTAATGTATTTTCCTTTCAACTTTTGTACTAGCTTATCATTAAGCACTTTTTATTAATAAAAGTTTATGTTTTAGATTATTGTTAATCTCTTTTAGCTTATTTTCAATCTACCTTTCTTAATCTTTTCTTATAATCTATCTTATTATTTTAGGATTAGTTTTTTTATAACTTTTTCCAAATAAGTTAGATTTATATATAAGTTTGGAATAAGTTATCTTATTTCAAGCTTATTGTGGGCTTATTTTTCTAGATCTAGCTTATTGTGGGTGATTTGTTCATTTAGCTTTTAAGCTTTTTGAATCACATAAGTTTTAAGCTTAGGCTTACAACTTATTAATAAGCTAACTTTTTAATTAATTACTTTTAGTTTATATCTATTAGTTTTTAGATCTATTAGTTTTAAGTTTTAAAAATTAAAATACTTTCATAAAATCTAAAAAAAATTGTAGATCTATTAGTTTTAAGTTTAAAAATTAAAATATTTTTATAAAATCTATAAAAATAGTCTAGATCAATTAGTAATCAACGTAATCGAATACTAATTGTTGCTTATTATCCTAACCTCTTGTGTTCTTTTGATCTCGGCGTATCAGTTCATTACGTTTGGTGTGAAGCTTATGCATTTGATAGATTTGGTTCGAGTTTGATTTGAGAGATCGTGTACTTTACGGGACGGGTTACACTTTTGATTAAGTTCGATCTGGGAGGCCTTGTACTTTACGGGCCATATTTTGTTGCTTATGTTGATTGTGTTTAGAGCGTTTTCTTCGAACCATGGATACTAAAGCTCTTTCCTTTTTAAATATCTACCCTAATCATTTTAGTTCAATTAATTAGATTAATATAGTATAAATTGTTTTTAAATAATATATCTTTTATAAAAATCGTTTTAATTAGTTTTAAAAAATTATTATTGTTTTAAAAATAGGTTTAAAATTTGTAAAAAATTAGTTTTCATTTAGATAAGCTTAATTTTTGTATAAAGTTTACACCTTTTTGTGATTATTACGCTTATTAGTATATAAAGCTTCAAGCTTTATCATCTAAAAAGATTAATAAGCTAAAAAGGTTAAAGCTTTACGTTTTATTTTTTAAGTTTATCTTTGCGATTTTATTTTTTGTCATCTTTACTTGTTATTACGTGCTTGCATTTAGATTAATTTTGCATTTTAATATTTTTGCATCTTAGATTTAATTAGTTTAATCTAGATTTTAAATTGTAGTATAATTGTCTTGCATTTTATAATATTTTTATGTAAACTATTTATGCTTTTATTTTTACATATTCCCTAGCCTAAAATAATATTCTCTTTTATGTTTAAATTAGACATAGATTACAAACAAGTACTATTAACCAAAAACAATTAATCTCTACGATAAAATTAGATTTCAATTTGAGGAAAACATATATACTAAAAAATGTATATAAAATTGGCGCCGTTGTCGCTTCGTGCTCGTTACAAATGACGATTTTTCGTGAGACGATTTGGATATTGGGATCCGTTCACTTTTGAACGTTTTTTCTTGTTAAAAAATCAAAAACATAAAAAAATACAAAAATATAAAAATACAAAAAAATCAAAAAAGCAAATTCTTTCCAAAGATTTGCACCAAAAAAATTTTAAAAATCCAAAAGTAATACTTTTCCTAAAGTATTATACCAAAAATATTAAGTACTATTGTTATTTTTCTTATTTCGATTTATCTTGTTTTTATTGTGAATATATTTTATTTTAAAAAATAAAAAATACAAAAAGATTTTCCTTTTACTATAGATATTACGTATACAAACCTCAATACACAATAAGTATTGCTTGTAATACCCCGTATTTGGAGGCGTTCCGGTTCCATATACGTGTATCGATCTAACAAAATAAAAGGCAAAAATAGATAAATACTTTCGATAAGCAAGAATTCGAAAAAATACGAACTATACGGTGAATAGATAGGCGATGTGCTATAAAAGGCCGTCTAAGGGAAGCTAGGTACTTAAGTGCTTCGCGCTACCTCATTCCCCCGTTCACTTGTGAGTATTTTAAGAAGGAATGTTAATAGAAGGTTTTGCCACCCAAGTAGTATTACGTATATATTTTTTGTAGCTTTTTGATATTGAACCTCGAGGGGGATAATCCCTTTCCTCTCAAAGTCGACCAAGGGAAATCCCCTTACTCCTCGGTTTTAGTGCGTACACACATACCAAGTGGTGTACAAAATACTTCTAATTATTCCAAAAAAAAGAAGAAGAACAAAAAGACCGTCAATCAAGCCAATCCTGAGAGTCGAGCTTTCGACAATACGATGGCAACGGATAATCGACCGATGATTGAGACCTTGCAATCCCACGTGGAGAGCAATGATGACGCGATTGTGGTGCCCGATATTGGAGCAAATAATTTTGATATTAAAACGGGTTTTATTTAAAAGGTTTTCGCTACATCATTTTGGACCGTTCCCAAGATGACCCTCACGGTCATATTAAGAGATTCATACATTTGACAAATACGGTGAAATACAATGAGGTGACTCAAGAGGCAATACGTTTGTTGCTCTTTCCTTTTTCCCTCGAGGGACAAGCCCGGATTTGGCTTGATAAAGAACCACCCCAAAGTATTCTTACATGGGCGGATTTAGAAACAAAGTTCATTAACTACTTTTTCCCACCATCTCGTACCACGGCTTTAAGGAATGACATAATTACTTTTGAGCAAAAATGTCGGGAAAATTTTAGTGAATCTTGGGACCGTTTTAAGGAGCTTTTAAGAAAATGTCCACACCATGGTTTTACAAAAGTGCATCAAATTAATACTTTTTACAATGGATTAAATTTGAATGACCAAGACTCACTAAATAATGCTTCGGGGGGGGGGGGGGGGGGGGGATATTTTGGTTAAATCAATGAATGATGCTTGGAATATAATTTATTCAAACTAAAAGTGTAAGGGCTACTATAGCTAGTGCTAGTGATAGTGAGGTTAATAAGGTTTATGATCAATCTCAACAACATGTGTATGCTTACAACACTAATGAGAGGGTTCATTTTAAACCTAATGTGGATGCTAATAATTTGTCTTATAAATATACTAACTATTTGGCTCCCCCCGGTTTTCAACCTCATGTTAGACCACCTCTACAATTGTTAACCAATCCCCAATACCCACCAATGAACCAAGGTCCACAAAGGGGTAATTTTCAAGAGAATTTAAATATGAGGGTTTTTAATCAAGGGAATTTTCAAGGGCAAAACCAAGGTTTTAATAATCAAGGCTTTTAAAATGCTAATAAATTTCAAAACCAAGGTTTTCAAAATCAAGGGTTTAACAATCAAGGGTTCAATATGCCTAATCCTCAAATGGACTTGGTTCTTCAAAAACTTAATGAGCAAGACCGTAGGCTTAAAGAAATGCAAGAGTCCACAGATAGGAAATTCATACAAATGTTGCAAACCCCTGGAACCCAAGGAGCCTTACCTTCTAATACCGAGACCAACCCTCGAGCTAATGTGAGTGCTATTACTACTCGAAGTGGAGCCAATTTAGTGGGACCTTCCATCTCTTCGCCCATAAAGGAGAGACAAGGCCCAGAAGTAACAATGAGTAATCCTACTCCCCCTTCGGTGATCCCTCCCACTACCACTTCTATTACTAGCTCTCCATTGCCTAATGAGCCTAACCCTAAGGTTTTTCAAGAAGCGAGTTCTTATCCTTCTCAACCTTCAACTTCTAAGCCCAATATCCCTTATCCCTCTAGGTTGAACAAGGATAAGTTGCTTACCAAAGATGGCGTTCCATTTCCAAATTTTTGAAAATGATTTCCCAAGTGAATGTTAATATTAGCCTTATTGAAGCACTTGCTCAAATGCCTAAATTTGTGAAAATGTTCAAATATTTTCTCAATAAGAAAGAAAAAATGGTAGAGCTTGTTAACACTCGTTTAAATGAGAATTGTTCCGTGATTCTTCTCAAAGAGCTTCCCGAAAAGCTAGGAGATCCCGGGCGATTCGTTTTACCTTGCTCGTTTCCTCACATTAGTGATTGTATGGCTTTAGCGGATCTTGGTGCTAGCATCAATCTTATGCCACTCCCGGTATGGAAACATTTATCATTACCCGACCTTGTACCGACTCGCATGACTCTCGAGTTAGCTAATAGAACTCTTGCATACCTCGTTGGTATTGCCGAAGACGTTTTCGTTCGAGTTGGTACCTTCACTTTTCTCGCGGACTTTGTCGTAGTCGACTATGAGATGGATCCTCGTATTCTGTTAATACTTGGTAGACCATTCTTAAGAACCGGAAAAAGCATTAGTTGATGTAGCCGAAGGGGAATCAATTCTTAGGGTTGGGTATGATCAATAAGTGTTTAAAATGGGGAAAATCACAAGTAAATCAAATGGAAAAGAATCGGTCAATATGATTGATGTGCTTAACTTTGATAATGAAGAAAGTTTTAGCAATCCTTTTGAAACTAAAAATTTTAACCTTAATGATTTTGTGGTACATTCAAATCCACTTTTTGAAACTTCAAATGATAATCCACTTTTTGAAGAAAATGATGATTTTAGTGATGTCTCTTCTTTAAGTGATCATTCCACTTCGGATTTTGAGGATACCCCACTCTATGACACCTATAGTGATGCCACTTTTTCAAGTGATCACACTATTTTGGATTTAGATGAACCACCTTTTGAGCCTCCACTTTTAGATCATTCCATTTACGATACCGATAGTGATGACACTTTTTCAAGTGCTCATTTTCTTTTAGATCTTGGGGAGACACCTTTAGAGCCTCAAATCTTTGATACCCCAATCTACGGTGACTTTGATGACGACACTTCTTTAAGTGATCTCATTTCTTTGGGTTTTGACGAGACACCTCGTGAGCCGAATGATCCTATTATCTCTATGAGTGATCCTCTCATGCTTGAGTCTCCCTTTGACTTTTGAAAAGGATCCTTCACCCTTAGAGATCGACCTTATTTTAGAGGATATTCCATTTGAGGAGGATTTAGATATCTTTCTAAATTCCAATTTCCCTCACGAGGATGAGTTTTCTTATGACTCCGATGATTCTTATGTTTTCACATCGAGTTTGGAAGATGATGACTCTCCTACTTTTCGATATAATTTTGAGCTTTAAGGAAAACACCTCTTATTATTTCCCCTTAAGGAAACTCTGTTTGATCCAGTAATAAAGACTTTAGTGCTATCAGTAAAAGATTTTTGACTAAGGATACCCCTTTTGTTTTATACTTGTGTGCTTTTACCACCTTAGGGTTTATCTCCTTTCGAGATGGAAATTATTTGTTTGACCCCGGTGGACCTTCGTGGGGTTTTCCTTATATGAGTGTGCTTCACCCTTTATCATGGATAGATTTTCCTCTCTTGGAAATCTTGGTTTTTTCATGATTTTACTATTTTAATGATGATATTTGGGGAATCGAGTCGAGCTAGAGACTCGTGATAAATAAATCAAGCATCGTATAACTAGGTTAGATTGTCTTTACCTTTTTCAACCAATAAGTGTAGGCGGAGCCAAGTAGGTTGTGTTGTGTGCTGTTGTGCAGGGATATGTGCTTTAATGATCCATTTTTTATGCTTTTGACGCGACCAGTGATCTCGTGTACCCGTGATACCGGTTCTATCAAAGCTATTGTGATTCATACTTGTATATAAATAAATTGAATAAATGTAATCACTTTAGTTGTCTCTTCCTTAGCTCGATTTAAACAACGTGCATAATGTCCTAAGTGTAGGGTAGTTTACTTCCACATGCTTAAACATTAAGGACAATGTTTATATTAAGTGTAGGGGAGACTTCTATCGAAGTTAAGTGGGCTTTTCCATGAAGTTGTCCTTATTTTAATTGGAAAATTAATATTTTTCGACGTTTTTTAATTATTTTTTTTATCTATTTTGGCCTAGTAGTATTTTTTTCATTTATTTTCTTTTGTCTCATTTCCTTTTGTCATCACTATCATATGTATATATTCCATTTCAAGAATAAAGTCAATAAAATAATAATTATAATAAATCAAATGGTTTTAACAAGTTTATACGTCTTTGATATATTAGGCCCGTCGTAAATATTTTGACTCAACCCGAGTTTACTTATCCAAGTTTACTCTAACTAGTATCCTTAACCATATATACCTTAATTGGTTTATTAGGCTAAGCATTCACGAGTCTCATTACTTGAGATTTTAAATTGTGGAGAACGAGAAATGATAGAGCCAATTATTAGTTTTGTATTCTTTCATGAACTTATGTGAGTTAATTATAAGCTTTTTCTCCCATCGCTTTTAAATAAATAAATGCAATAAATAAGGTCGTACGATTTGAAAAATTACTTAGCTTCTAGCCCAAAATCATTTAAAAGTTGCTCGGGAGTAATTATAGTTCATAGCCAAGGCATAACTTATTGAAACGGGACGCGAAGATTGGCGTATCCAAAAAGGCCCTAACAAGGCATGAGGATATCCGAGTCCAAAAAGGACATCACAAGGCATGAGGATTCATTCTTTTTGCTAAAGATCCTAAAGATGATGTGAAGATCACTATTCCAAAATCAAAATGAATGATCAAGACACACACGAAAAGCAATTTACTCCCATAATGATCATGGAGAAATCTATCCAAAAAGACCCTAACAAGGTATGAGGATAAATTGATCTAAGTTCGAAAAGGAGGCGGATCGTTGTATATCAAAATCATTATTAAAGACAAGGATAAATGAAGAAATCGTGGTCAACGTTTGAAGCATCTCTCACTCCAAATGAAAATGTATACCAAAATGAAGAGATGACCATAATTTCAAGATCGTCTCTCAAGATTTGAAGTTTGAAGTCAATGCCAAATATCCGTCCGAGAAAGGTCTCAAATCGTGAAACGAGTTATGCCAAGATATGAACTTTATGAGATTTCGAGAAGTCGTTTTAAAAGATTTTGTCCTTTAGATAACTATGGATTAAATCGCCTACTTTATTTTTGGCCTTAATAAATTATCGAAATAAGTAAAAAATGAATCCTCGTGATCATTCAAGACAAAAATAAAATATAAGAGATACATCGTAGGAATAAGGGGGTCTAAGTGAATAATTAAACCACATGTGTAAGTGTTAGCTTTACTAACTTATAATAACAATGATCTCATTTTTACGCTTGCTATGGGGAACGTGAAACTTGAGGGTGATAAATATTCATGACACCAAAAGCCCTAATTAAAGTCTTAGATTTCTATACGAGTTTCTTCACCGTGGACCTTTCTTTGATTTTCTTTGAATTTAGTGTGACCAACACGTCCTCCAAAGGTAAAACTTCCCATTCATAAAGCAAGGTATCCATAAAGTATTCGTATGATTCTATTAAAGAAGTGAGTAACAATTAAACAAGATCTTCATTCTTGAGTTTTACCTTAAAATTTTCTAAATCAAGAACGATTTTGTTGTTCCCATCTATGTGCTCGGAAATCTTTCGTCCATCGGGCAGGTAGAATGTATACAATTTCTTCTTCTTTAGGTACAAGTTGTTGGCCAGTTACTTTATCATTTACAAAGTCTCGAGCTTTGACCAAACACATGATGTAGTCGTCTCCCCGATAACCTCTCTAAGAACCTTGTTACCTGAACATAAGTCAAGGTACCATGAGCTTTCTTGTCAATCTCATCTTTCGTTGTAACTTACATATTCATGGGTAAAACCTCCAAAGCTGATTTACATCCATGTTGGATTAATAAAGCATGCATCTTGATCCTTCATAACCCGAAATCACCAGTTCTATCTTATTTTTGACATAAAACTTGGCTCTCATCATCCTTTAATCCCTTTATTATTTAGCTAAACCTTGTGAAAGACCTCACAAACCAACAAAACCTCCTTGTGCAACCACTACAAAGTAATAATCACCGTTTTTTTTATAAAACAAAATTTAACCTTAGCTAAATATATATTTTAAATCCAAATATAAAAGATTTATATCAAAAGCCTTTGCCAAATTATAATATTGGCCCAATATACCAAACCTTGGCCCTGAAAAATTACCCTTAATAGTGTTATTTGTTGTACCGCCTTCTTCCTTATTTTTGGTCTCACGAGCGACAAAAAACAACCACCACTGATCTTTTCTATTTTTAAATATCGGAAACTAAAAATCCTTAGCCGTCGATCACATGTTGCTAACCTTGTCGAGCAAGAACAAAATGACCATATCCCTCTTCTTCGATCGATACTAGTAAACTAGAAGATCTTCAAAACCAGAGATCTAATGCCACTTGTAATGATTCAATCCCTATAACTTGATTACTAGATTGGAATGACAATGATCGTGAAGCACTAGTACCTGACAGAAAAGAAAGGACAATGCACAAGGTAACCCTCAATCAAATCTTTATTGACTATTGAAAGAATGACTAAATGATTCCTTCTCCCTCACCTCCTTTTATTGAGATGAAGAAGAGGTAAAACCGACTCCTACAAGGTTGGTAGTCGACTGTGATAATAGACCGGAAAAGGATACATACAAAAAAATAAACTAGTTGGGCTTGGGACACTAATGAGTGTGTAAACACTTATACTTTTACCACTTAAAACAATGAAAAACTAGACCAAAACGTGTAATTAATATCATAAATGTGGGAATTATGCGTGTGGTTTGTGTTTTTGTTGTGAAATAGGTACAAAAGATCAAAAGGGAATAAGACACGGGATTTCACGGTCATTTATGGAATAAAAGAACAAAAGAAAAGGTTAAGAAACATCAAAACAAGCACGAGAATGGAAAGAGCGCAAAATTACGAAGCCAACTATTCTGGCCTTGCCGCGTAACTCGTCTCGGTTTGTATTTCGCATATTCTACTATTTTATTTCTAATTTTAACATTTTATTAATCTTAGTAAAAATAAAATAAATAAAAGTTTTTATTTTATAATAGTTATTTTAGTATTGAAATAATTAATTTTGATTTATAAATATTTTTTGTTTTAGTAGTTTTATTTTTATTTATTTTTATCTATTTTTAAACTAACACAAAATATTAAAAAGAAAACAAAATAGTATGTGTGTTTCTTTTGTGAGTAAGTAGGTGCATGCTTCTAGAAGATTAAAGATGGTGGAGTTGGTTAAAGAAGATTAATCAAGAGCCATTGGATAAAAGAATAATGAAATGTGAAAATGGTGATCCATGTGAAGTGCTCTCATTGGTATATCTAAAAGTATCTTTCATCCTATTGGTGGAAACACATCATCACCTACCGAATGACCAAGATGTCCTCGAGTTAAAGAATCGAAGGTGATTAAAAGGCTAAAAAGACTAATCTACTGATGTGTCGAGGAAACGTCGATGTATTTTAATTATATAAGATATAGGACAAATTTAGGAAATTACCTTTAGAAAAAAGTAATAATCCATAAATAAGTCGAAGACGAATATAATTAAACACGTTGATGAACCAAGTTCGTGGTACACGAAGATCAAGTGAATTTGAGACGTTTTTGTTTCAATTTGGATAATTGATTTGAATGGGTTTTTGGTTTTTTAAACTAAAATTACTCCTACGATTTTTAAACTAATTTAATCCTAAAGTGCATGAATCGTTCCCCATTTTTTATTCTAAAGACGATTAATTAAAACTTTTAAACTATTTAAAAGTTAAACTATTTAAAATTAATTAAAACACAACTATTCAATTAAATTTACTTTTACACTATTTAAAAAAAACTTTATTAAAACGAATTAAACTAATTAAAGAAAAACTATTTTAAATCTCTAAATTAGATAAAACTATTTAAAAATTTACTTTTACTTTTTACTAAACAAATCCTATTTTAAGAAAAACTAATTTAATTAAAATCTAATTAATTTCACAACTAATTTATAATTACTAAATAAATTTCTAAAATTAATAAAACATTTTTTATTTTGTTTTTAATTTTTTTATTTGTAAAACTTTATAAAAGAAAATTTGAAAAACTATTGATTTTAATTTATAAAATGAAAAACTATGAATTTAAATTACTCAAAAGCTGACAGCCACTTGTTAATACTATATTAATAAAAACGTATGTAATTAAACTAAAAAGCAAGCTAGTCGAGCTAGTTAAGTCATTTGACCCATGACCAGGAGGTCATGGGTTCGAGTCCCATTGAGGACATATTTTTGTGTTTATTATTTTTGAACAATGAAACGCCAAACAAGGTCACAAGGATGACCTTTAGTAAGAATTTTTGAAAGCTGATAAGTATAACATCTTGTGAACTATCAGATCATTGAATGTGATAGCTATTTTGAAACTCACAAAATATATAAAACTGGCTAAACAATTACTATAACTTCAATACAAATAAGCAACTCTATATCAGCTCACAAGTCAAAATTCAGTACAATAAATCGTTAACCAAAACCAAAATACTAAAAATCTAATTCTGTAATCCCGAAAGATCAGTAGAACACATTATGCAGCAGATACAGATTCAGTCTAAACAAACTGAACAAATATAATAAGTAAATTCAATCCCATGTGACACATCACAGTCCAATCCCATGTGACAGATCAGTAGAACAAAATCAATATCAATTTCATACGCAACAAACATATATTCAGCAAACAGGTTCAGCAAATACACTTGTAAAATCAGACAAGGAGAACCATTTAACCTATATTAAAATGCCTACTCAAGATCAACCAGAGTTCCACATAACACAGTTTATCAAACCTTGGAACTAAACAAAGCAACAATAACGTTCAATAGACAACTTAGCAGATTATGAACAAATCATGTACTACAAATTCAAACAGCAGTCATACTCTAACAGATTCAAACATCCTAACTCAGAATCATAACCTAGCAAGTCTAAACAGTATAAAAGATTCACTAATCAGCAGATCATTAAAACTTAAACAAATCCATATAATCAACATTCACATCATAAATCAAACACAGAATTTAAATACTAGCATATTTAATTATTTATTTCATAAAAATAATAACGTGCTTAACCATTATTTGACGAAATCCGTAGAGAAGAAGCGCAGTGTTGAGTTGGCTTGAATCAATTACTACTTCAACCTAAACGCCTTCTATCCACAAACTCCATGAACAACATCAACACCACGAACCACAGCTTCTTTTTAAACCGATTTATCAGTAGGATAAACCGAGTATATCCCTAATCTTACTCAAATATTTCACTCAAACTATTGCTTAATCTTTAATGAAAATATCACAGTTATAAAAATAGCTACTGATAGATTATAATTGTATCAATTTAAACAACTCAAAACAAACGCATGAAATAAAGATTTTGAGACTAAATTCAACTTTTATTCCACTGAATCAAATTTACAATACTTGAAAAAGAGAATTACAATTTTAATCTAAAAACTATCATTATAACTATAAAATAAAAGAAGGGATAAAAATTACAATAAACTATAGGGTATTTATACTTGAACCCGAGAGGGTGGGGGTTGTGGTTGTTGGTGATGAGGAATCGTATCCAACCCTTGATTCGGCATCTTTTCTTCTCTTTCTTCCCAAAACTTGATCTAAGGCCTGTAAATCATTCACTAGCACACGAATTGCCAACGTGGCAATCCATTGTGCTTCTTGTGCTACTTGTAGGCTGATGTGGCTTATATTGATTTGTGGAATAGTGAGGATGATGTGTTCCTCCCAATCAAATGCAAGAAAACTACCACGTCACATAGCTTGTATCCATCTTCAAGATCAGAAAAAGTAGGGAATTAATTTCCCTCGCGTGTACACTCACGCGCTTTAACAAATAAAGCCCCAAATTGGTTAGGGTTTGGTAAATAGTATTTTCTGGTTATTTGGGTGAAAATGGCGAGAGAGATGAAAGGTACATTGTAAATATCGAAGGAAAGTGTGTGTGTAAATGGTTCGGTGAATGTGTAAAAGGTTTTGACTGAGTAAATAAAGTTTATAACTTTAACACGTTTTTTGTAACCGTTCATCACCCTATTGTGTTTTACAAGGCCCAAGACACATTTCGTTTAATAACTCATTGTCGAATTTGGGCTGTTTGGGCCTTTACACAAAATTTACTCCATCCGTCCAAGATTGTAAGGGATTTGGCCTTTAACATGGACTTGTTTCTCAAAAGTGATTGGTTAAGATTTCTTATTGGGATTTTGGGCCCAATACCCAAATGTGGGACCCACAATCCCATTTGTCTTCATAAAAGATTAAATCCACTAAAATCGAGCTTGAATTTGGCTTTGATGCTAATTCTTCAAATCTCGTGTCGATATTTGCCTGTTTTCGTGAACTTGGTACCTTGACACATTAAACAATAAACAAACGAATACAAGGCAATATTTATACATTCAATGCATTTATTCATTGTTTTATGATATAAATGATATGAGTAAAATCACTCATATCAAACTCCCCCTTGCTAAGAAATTTTCGTGTCCTCACGCAATGATACAATAAAACACTAACTACACTTTTATTCAACTTTTGAAACTTTATTTTGCAAAGACATAATGAATTGCTTTCATTATTTGAAAAATAACTTTTAGGATCATAAAACATCAAATAGATTCATCGTTCCCGACTTTTCACTTTTCCATGCCAAGTTTAAAAACAAGATCATTGTCAATCATAAGTCCCAAAATTAAGACAACTCATACAAGTAATTTGTGTTAAACTCAATCTCCTTTTATTCCTAATTGTATCTCTAGATTTTATTTGTCATTCACCCAAAGGCTCATTTGACTTATTTGATATTTACTAATCCAAAAATGAAGGCAAAAATGGTGTAAACTCAACAATCAAAACCTAACCTCGACTTCAAAAACCGTTGTCACTAAAGAAAGCCCACATCAAGGATAACTTAACACGATTTGAGGGATAAATCCCTGGATCTGAAATTTGGCTAATAGGTCTACTTAAAGCAACAATAAAACCTCCAAAGTCAGTTATGACCTTATTAATGGAGTTAGCAACAATTACATCATATCACCTTGTGGCTTTTTAAGATGCAATTTCGCTCCTTATTTATAATTCACACCCGAAGGCTCCTTGGACAAAAATAAGGGAATTGACATTCACCATCCCACCTTATGGCTCATGATGAAGAATAAATTTTTATTAAACACGCCCCCATGCCATACACCCTAAGGCTCTAATGACAAGATTAGTGCTACATGACTCCCACCCGAAGGCTCATAGAGAACATGTTTTTATTTATTCTTCTTATTATTATGATATGTATAGTAAGCCAAATTTCCGCAATCCCATGATCAAAAGTCCATGACGCTGACACCCTTAATGTGTTCTCACTTTAATTACAAGGGAAGAAAACGAAGGAGTTACGAGTTAAGATATCAAGCCTAAACTGCTAAAAACTTCATTTATTAAGCAATTAATTATTCAAGCGTGAAAAATAAATACGAGGAGATTAAATCAAACACAAAAATACTTACACAAGGAAGAATTAACCTTAGAAACTTGTGGTATCAACTTCCATGACTTTGTTAACCTTATCACTCTTATGAATTTGAACAAATGGGTCACGGTACTCAAAATGAGTCGCATGAAAAACCCGAACATTAAGATCAAAGCGAGTGGGAAAGAGAATTGCAGTAAAAGTAATTTCTCCCTCCGGGTCAACATTATCATCATCATAAATCGGGTGATCAAACCAAGGGTTTTCATCACCATCATTAGATTCTTCCTCAAATTCCGAAGGAATGTCTATATAAACAAACTCATCAACCTCCTTCAAGAGAAGTTCATCATCACAAGGGTTGTGAGATGTAGGAAGTATGATGCTCTCAAAATCCTCTTGAAACAATGGATTATTGTTCATTGAAGCTTCAAAGAGAGGATTTGAGTAGGTCACAAAAGTGTCATCAATCTTGTCATCACAGGAAATATCCGACAAAGTATCAAGTGTGTCACACTCGATACAAGATAATCATTCTCATTAGAAGGAAATTCATCGGAGAACTCCTCGAGAATGGTAGGTAAAGCATGAGAATCACGCTCGATTTCGAAATCGGTAACATCTTCACTTCCCCGTGGAAGTGGATCAACAAGTTCATCGACGAACTTATCTAACGAATAGTCACTAACCTCACTCGGTGTGAAGTTAGGAATCAAAGGCTCTTCAAAAGAAGATTGTGCCTTAGGATCATCAATTTGGTCCTTCGAAGAGAGTGAAAATGAGTCCATTTTCAACGATTTTTCAGTTAAAGCAATATCTCTCTCGGGATCAAAATTCTCACAATTAAACTCACTAGCATCAAATGGCGCACTAAGGTAATCATCAATTTCCTTTTCAATCTTAGAACTATCATCCTCGTGTGGAGTGAGTGGAGACGAGATAATATTACAACACAATTCAACAAAACAAGCATCTTTCTTTGAATTTAACTTTTCTTATTCACAAAATGTGGTTTCCATAATTGGCAAATCACCTTTGAAAAAGACAGATTCCTTGTTTGTGTTACTTTCAATAAGTTTAACAAGTTTCACACTTTCCACTTTCTTAGAAACAAATCTTGGGAGTTTTTCCGGTTTGAAAATAATATGTTTATCCCCATAAAACAGTTTAATCTCTTCTTCTCTCATATCAACTATAACATGAGCCGTGCACAAAAATGGTCGTCCTAAAATGATAGGCACACGAGGATTGGTATAATCAACGATTGCAAAATCGGCAAGGTAAATGAACTCTCCCACTTTAACAATGACATTTTCCGCTATACCAACCGAATGGGTGGTGGTACCATTAGCAAGCTCAATGATCATTCGAGTGGGACTAAGTGGTTCATAGTCAATAGTTTTCCAAATGGCTAAGGGCATTACATTAATGCTAGCTCCTAGATCGGCTAGAGCTTTGTATTCCCCAAGCTCATCAAAAACACAAGGTATCAAGAATTGACCCGGATCTTTATATTTCTCGGGAAAGAAATCAAAGAAAACCGAGGAACTAATCACATTTAAATTAGCCTTGGTAACATCAAGAAACGTTTCTTTAGGTGCAATATAAAGCTCAATCACTCTTTATAAATTATCATCATCATAAGCGGTGATAGCATTAAGCTCTCCCCTTGGGTTTGGAATGGTATTGCTAGGTAAGCAACCCGAAGAAGAGGATTGTTTGGACATAAAACCCTCAAACATTGACAGCAATTTATTTTGACTTTGTTCCAAACATTGTTGCATATGATTTTGACTTTGCTCTAATCTTTGCTCAAAACGGTTTTAGTTTTGTTCAAGTCTTTGTTGATTAAGCTCAATCTTGTTATTTTGCCCCTTAATCGTATTTTGAAACTCATTTTTTAAGTTTGCCATTTGTCCTTGAACATTGTTTTGAAAAGCTTTCAAATTTGCCTCATTCGTTTTAATGTAGCTTGACAAATCATTTTGATTATTGCTTTGAAAACTTTGATTGTTTTGATTAGCATGAAATCCATTTCCTTGATTGAAATTCCCTTGGTTACCACGGTTAAAATTATTCCCATTATTCCCATTGTTGTACCTATTTTTAACCGGTGGAGCAACATGATTTTGACGAGGAGCTTGACCGTTAGGGCCATAAGTTCTCGTCGCGGCAAAAGCACTAGCTTGATCAAACCCCATGGTTGAACAAGCATTATTCGGATGTGCTCCACCACATGATACACAAACATTCATACCATATTAATCGATCCACAAGGATTCTTCCTAATCTCATTCAATAATGTAGCAAATCCATTATCAATCTTAGAGTCCAATCTAGCAATCTCGGTATTAGATGATTCACATTTGAAACAACCAGTGTGTTTCGTGAATATTGCACTCTAGACTTATTCTCAATTATACCCCACGCGTCTCTCGGAGTTTTTCTTAAAAGATTACCACCCGCGGCGGCATTTAAAGAATCTTGTTCAACCATATTAAGTCCATTATAAAAAGTATTGATTTAATGCAATTCCGAGAAACCGTGGTGTGGACATTGTCTTAACAAATCTTTAAACCTTTCCCAAGCAACTCCAAACGATTCATGCACTTTTTATTCAAATCTAGTGATACCGTTCTCAAAGTGTGTTGTTTTAGATGGTGGAAAGAAGTAATTCATGAACTTAGACACTAAATCATTCCATGTCAAAATCTAACCCGGTGGTTCTTTCTCATACCAAATCTTAGCGTTACCCTCGAGCGAGTACGGAAAAAGCATGAGCTTAATCGCGTCATTTGGCACATCTCTAAACTTGAGAGTCGAGGTAATACGAGGAAAATTCCGAATGTGAGAGTGCGGGCTATCGGTCTCATTGCCACAATATTGGTCGGCACGAATGAGTGATAAAAGACCCGACTTAATCTCATAATGATCCGCCAAAATAGCCGGCACAACGATTGCTTCCCCATACCCTTCGGCGGGTGCACGGAGCAATTCCTCAATTGTTCGGTTATCGGCCATCTCTACCACAACAGGTGGAAGCTCGGGTTCCACTATTCGTTGTTGACGATTTCTATTTCTACGAGGAATATTTTCAATCCTATTTAAATCAATCAAAAGTCGAGAAGATCGTAATTGCATAAACCAACGTGACGAGAATTTTAGAGGGTTGAAGAAAAGAAATTAGACAAGAAAAAGATTATTTTTGGTATTTTTTTTATTTGGTATTGCTCAGTCAAAAAGATTGATAAAAACAAGGAATAAGGATAATTACTATGGAAGTAATCTACCCTCGGTCGACTTTGAAACGATAGGTGAAAACCTAAACGTCTCGAGGTTCAATAAGTAAACTACAAAAATAAGATATAATACTATTTGAGTTAGCAAACCATTAATCGGTCGTCCCTCTCAATATACGCAAAAGCAAGCGGGAAACGAGGTGGCACAAAGCACTTAAAAACATTTTTCCTTAGACGGCCTTTTATAGCTCATCGCCTTATACCCACCTTATGGTTTGTATAAATTGAGTTCAAACTTTTTATTACTATTTATCTATTTTGCCTTTTTTCGGTTTGGATTCGAATACAATAGCTAGGTGATGAAATCTCAACTAAGGTCTTATTTGGAGATAAGTATTTTATTGTTCTACGTAATGTAATATGATAATCACAAAAAACACGAAAAACGATACATAATAGAAAAATAACAAAACTTTCCGAGGACGGAAAGGGTCTTCAAATCAACGATCAACAAATCTCAACAAGACGAGTCGTACACAAGATCCCCGGCAGCGGCGCCAAAATTTTTGATGTGTCGAGGAAACGTCGATGTATTTTAATGATATACGATATAGGACAAATTTAGGAAATTACCTTAGAAAAAAGTAATAATCCATAAATAAGTCGAAGACGAATATAATTAAACACGTTGATGAACCAAGTTCGTTGTACACGAAGATCAAGTGAATTTGAGACGTTTTTGTTTCGATTTGGACAATTGATTTGAATGGGTTTTCGGTTTTTTAAACTAAAATTACACCTACGATTTTTAAACTAATTTAATCCTAAAGTGCATGAATCGTTCCCCATTTTTATTCTAAAGACAATTAACTAAAACTTTTAAACTATTTAAAAACTAAACTATTTAAAATTAATTAAAACTTAATTATTCAATTAAATTTACTTTTACACTATTTAAAAAAAAATATTAAAACTAATTAAACTAATTAAAGAAAAACTATTTTAAATCTCTAAATTAGATAAAACTATTTAAAAATTTACTTTTACTTTTTACTAAACAAATCCTATTTTAAAAAAACTAATTTAATTAAAATCTAATTAATTTCAGAACTAATTTTAATTCCTAATTAAATTTCTAAAATTAATAAAACATTTTTTATTTTGTTTTTAATTTTTTATTTGTAAAACTTTATAAAAGAAAATTTGAAAAAACTATTGATTTTAAATTATAAAATGAAAAACTATGAATTTAAATTACTCAAAAGCTGACAGCCACTTGTTTATACTATATTAATAAAAACGTATGTAATTAAACCAATAAAAAAGCTAGTCGAGATGGTTAAGTCATTTGACCCATGACCAGGAGGTCATGGGTTCGAATCCCATTGAAGACATATTTTTGTGGTTATTATTTTTGAACAATGAAACGCCAAACAAGGTCACAGCGATGACCTTCAGTAAGAATTTTTGAAAGCTGATAAGTATAACAGCTTGTGAACTATCAGATCAGTGAATCTGATAGCTATTTTGAAACTCACAAAATATATAAAACTGGCTAAACAATTACTATAACTTCAATACAAATAAGCAACTCAATATCAGCTCACATGTCATAATTCAGTACAATAAATCGTTAACCAAAACCAAAATACTAAAAATCTAATTCTGTAATCACGAAAGATCAGTAGAACACATTATGCAGCAGATACATATTCAGTCTAAACAAACTGAACAAATATAAACAGTAAATTCAATCCCATGTGACAGATCAGCAGAACAAAATCAATATCAATTTCATACGCAACAAACATATATTCAGCAAACAGGTTCAGGAAATACACTTGTAAAATCAGACAAGGAGAACCATTTAACCTATATTAAAATGCCTACTCAAGATCAACCAGAGTTCCATATAACACAGTTTATCAAACCTTGGAACTAAACAAAGCAACAATAATGTTCAATAGACAACTTAGCAGATTATGAACAAATCATGTACTACAAATTCAAATCAGCAGTCATACTCTAATAGATTCAAAAACATCCTAACTCAGAATCATAACCTAGCAAGTCTAAACAGTATAAAACATTCACTAATCAGCAGATCATTAAAACTTAAACAAATCCATATAATCAACATTCGCATCATAAATCAAACTCAGAATTTAAATACTAGCATATTTAACTATTTATTTCATAAAAATAATAACGTGCTTAACCATTATTTGACGAAATCCGTTGAGAAGAAGCGCAATGCTGAGCTGGCTTGAATCAATTACTACTTCAACCTAAACGCCTTCTATCCACAAACTCCACGAACAACATCAACACCACGAACCACAACTTCTTTTTAAACCAATTTATCAGTGGGATAAACCGAGTATATCCCTAATCTTACTCAAATATTTCACTCAAACTATTGCTTAAGCTTGAATGAAAATATCATAGTTATAAAAATAGCTACTAATAGATTATAATTGTATCAATTTAAAAAACTTAAAACAAACGCATGAAATAAAGATTTTGAGACTAAATTCAACTTTTATTCCACTGAATCAAATTTACAATACTTGAAAAGGAGAATTACATTTTAATCTAAAAACTATCATTATAACTATAAAATAAAAGAAGGGATAAAAATTACAATAAACTATAGGGTATTTATACTTGAACCTGAGAGGGTGGGGGTTGTGGTTGTTGGTGATGAGGAATCGTATCCAACCCTTGATTCAGCATCTTTTCTTCTCTTTCTTCCCAAAACTTGATCTAAGGCCTGTAAATCATTCACTAGAACACGGATTGCCAACGTGGCAATCCGTTGTGCTTCTTGTGCTAGTTGTAGGCTGATGTGGCTTATATTGATTGGTGGAATAGTGAGGATGAGGTGTTCCTCCCAATAAAATGCAAGAAAACTGCCACGTCACATAGTTTGTATCCATCTTCAAGATCAGAAAAATTAGGGAATTAATTTCCCTCGCGTGTACACTCACGCGCTTTAACAAATAAAGCCCCAAACTGGTTAGGGTTTGGTAAATAGTATTTTCTGGTTATTTGGGTGAAAATGGTGAGAGAGATGAAAGGGACATTATAAATATTGAAGGAAAGTGTGTGTGTAAATGGTTCGGTGAATGTGTAAAAGGTTTTGACTGAGTAAATAAAGTTTATAACTTTAACAAGTTTTTTGTAACCGTTCATTACCCTATCGGGTTTTACAAGGCCCAAGACACATTTCGTTTAATAACTCATTGTCCAATTTGGGCTGTTTGGGCCTTTACACAAAATTTACTCCATCCGTCCAAGATTGTAAGGGATTTGGGCTTTAACATGGACTTGTTTCTCAAAAGTGACTGGTTAAGATTTCTTATTGGGCTTTTGGGCCCAATACCCAAATGTGGGACCCACAAGCCCATTTGTCTTCATAAAAGATTAAATCCACTAAAATCGATCTTGAATTTGGCTTTGATGCTAATTCTTCAAATCTCGTGTCGATATTTGCTGGTTTTCGTGAATTTGGTACCTACACACATTATACAACAAACAAACGAATACAAGGCAATATTTATACATTTAATGCATTTATTCATTGTTTTATGATATAAATTATATGAGTAAAATCACTCATATCATCTACCCAAGCACCTTGACTTCAACTATAAATAGCACCTCATTTTTCTTCATTTTGTATGTAGATTTTACGTAGCTAAATAATGTCAGTTTTATTTCTTTTTTTTTAATATATTTTCCTTTCAACTTTTGTACTAGCTTATCATTAAAAACTTTTTAATAATAAAAGTATATGTTTTAGCTTATAGTTAATCTCTTTTAGCTTATTCTCTATCTACCATTCTTAATCTTTTCTTATAATCTATCTTATTATTTTGGGATTAGTTTATTTTATAACCTTTTCAAAATAAGTTAGATTTATATATAAGTTTGGAATAAGTTATTTATTTCAAGCTTATTGTGGGCTTATTTATCTAGATCTAGCTTATTGTGGGTGATTTGTTCATTTAGCTTTTAAGCTTTTTGAATCTCATAAGTTTTAAGCTTAGCCTTACAACTTATTAATAAGCTAGCCTTTTAATTAATTACTTTTAGTTTATATCTATTAGTTTTTAGATCTATTAGTTTTAAGTTTTTAAAATTAAAATACTTTCATAAAACTTAAAAAAATATGTAGATCTATTAGTTTTAAGCTTAAAAATTAAAACATTTTTATAAAATCTATAAAAAATAGTCTAGATCTATTAGTAATCAACGTAATCGAATATTAATTGTTGCTTATTATCCTTACCTCTTGTGTTCTTTTGATCTTGGTGTATCAATTCATTACGTTTGGTGAGAAGCTTATGGATTTGATAGATTTGGTTTGAGTTTGATTTGAGAGGCCGTGTACTTTACGACCGGGTTATGGGAGGCCGTGTAATTTACAGGCCATATTTTGTTGCTTATGTTGATTGTGTTTAGAGCGTTTTCTTCGGACCACGGGTACTAAAGCTCTTTCCTTTTTAAATATCTAGCTTAATCGTTTTAGTTCAATTAATTAGATTAATATAGTATAAATCGTTTTTAAATAATATATCTTTTATAAAAATCGTTTTAATTAGTTTTAAAAATTATTATTGTTTTAAAAATAGATTTAAAATTTGTAAAAATTAGTTTTCATTTAGATAAGCTTATTTTTAGTATAAAGTTTACACCTTTTTGTGATTATTAAGTTTATTAGTATATAAAGATTCAAGCTTTATCATCTAAAAAGATTAATAATTTAAAAAGGTTAAAGTTTTACGCTTTATTTTTAAGTTTATCTTTGCGATTTTATTTTTTGTTATTTTTACTTGTTATTTCGTGCTTGCATTTAGATTAATTTTTTATTTAAAGTAATTAAGATTTTTTAATTATAATATAGTTTGTTGCATCTTAGATTTAATTAGTTTAATATAAATTTTAAATTGTAGAATAATTGTCTTGCATTTTATAATAATTTTATGTGAACTATTTGCGCTTTTATTTTTATATATTCCCTAGCCTAAAATAATATTCCCTTTTAAGTTTAAATTAGACATTCATTCCAAACAAGTACTATTAACAAAAAACGATTAATCTCTACGATAAAATTGTATTTCAATTCGTGTCGATTCGAGGAAAAACGATATACTAAAAAATATATACTAGACACAAACAAAATCGAACCAACCCTTATTCTAATCCTAGACTACTTGACTGATAGAAAGATAAACTTAACACTGTTGGAGTTTGCTCGTGTCATAACAACTAATTATATGGCTAGACACATATGGGCCTATGGGGTCACACACATATACATAGAGGTACCATTTTATATATTGTATCTATTGTATTTACGATATATGTATACCCTACGTAACTTGAGATCATTCACATGCTTCTATCTTTAAAGCTAGTGGGCAAATCTGTAAGCCCATTTTCAGCCCATGTACATTCAACCACAAATGAGTCAAAATGAGTTTGATAAAAACGTTTTATCAACTTAATGGTAATTGATATGTTACTATGTAATTATGGTATGATTAAATATGCAATCAATATTATAATCACATATATACAATCTTCATTACTACTCCTTTGTGGTGTGAGGTAACATACGGCAAAAAGAAACAAGAGTGAGTATAGATGAAACTAGTATTATCTTATTTTTGCATCTATTGTAGTGCAAAATATTAGTTACGAGGAACGGGGTTAAGACTAGCATCTATTTGGTATACCGCGACGTGTAGTGTGTTTCTACATAGAGGTGATCTATTTTGGTCACTTGAGTTTCTTGGTTAGATCTTGGGTTGGTGATTGTCTTCGATTGATCTTACCGAATCGCGCTACAAAGGTATATTTTTATCTCCATTTTTGTTGATTAATCATATGACTCTATGGATCCGTTCTTAGGTGCTTGTTCCGCTGCGTTTGATTATTTATAATATGTTATTAATTATATTCAGCACCTATAGTGGTATCACGAGCCATCATAGATGTCATATGATTATCGGGTATGCGTAAAAATGGCTAAATATGAGTGTTTTTGAGGGATTTGTTAAACCAATATTAAAACAGCCCCTATGTCATTATTTTCGTGGTATTATAGACTTTTAGGAGGTCTTATAATCTGCTTTTAATGAACTCATAGTCACGGTTTACGCATACTTAAATGGGTTTATTACGGGTACGTGTAAAATGACCTAAAACGCGTTTTTTGGAACGATCCTTGAATCGGGTTTTAAACAGCCCTCATGACCATGTTTTCTTGTAAATATATGATAATTACAAGGTTTATAAAATGTGTTTTTAAGGTTCTAAGGTCATTGGTTATACGCACCAATCGGGGGTTTAATTAATTGTTGATTATTCTTTCGATTTCGTTGGCTAACAAGTGTTTGTTGTTGTTTAATTTTATTTCCATGGCAAATACATGCATGTTTGGCCATGGACTTAGCCAACACCTTGTTATATTCATAATCTTATGGTATTATTATGTTTCTTATGCAAAGCCGATGAAAACCTAGACCAAATGTGACATGTTGTGTGTTGATTTGCATTTAATTTCAGTTTTGGGGATTTGCCATTATTTCGGCTTCATTAATATGTTTTTGATGTTGGTTATAGCCATTGTTTGGGCACTTTACAGTAGGTTAATGATAGGTTAAATTTTGTTAATCATAAATCATTTGTAACCGATGCTTGGATGGGAATGGCTAAAGAATTAAAGACATATTGTGAAATTCGGATCTGCTGAGTGACCTGCACTAAAACGTGATTTCCCGAAGTTTTATAAGGAGATAGAAGCCCAAATTTGGTATGTTGATTCACAACTCATGGGCCTTCAAAAGTCTCAACTGGACCTCAGGCTAGGGAAGACTCCTTCTATGGGTTTTGGTCCCTAGAAGTCGACTGAAAATTTTAGGCAGATTTGGGCCTCATGTTCATTTTGGGTTCTACTTGCTCTTGATGGTCTTGGAGCAAGTGGGAGCCCACCTTGTGGTTATGTTGACTTACCCTTAGTTGACTTCTTGGTCCTCGTGATGGCTCATGAGATCAAGCATAGGTTTTTCATCGGTTTGAGGCTTTGCATACTTGTGGTTGTGTGGTTGCTTGTTTGCTTGATATCTTGATATTACTTGCAAATGTTTTTATAAAAACTTGAAACCAATCACAAACCATTTATAAAACTAAATCCTTGATTTAGTTTAAAGTTTAAATATGATTTAAAACTAAAATCTTGTTTTTCATAATAACTCTTAATGTGTTATGAATGTTATGACTTATGTATTGTCTTATCTAATATTAAATCCATTTAGGTTTTATATTAGTATTTAACATGGACAACTTGACACGCATAAATTAAAACAAGATTAGACTTAAGTTAAGAAATGTTTTTAACTTGTGCTACGATGGATGAATGCATGCTTCCTCGTACACACTTTTTGATTTGTAAATCAAACTTTTATACCCGTCTAAAAATTTAAGTCATGCCGTCCAATCGTTTGAGATCACTTGCAATTACTTTTTGCATCTTGTGAGACGGATGCGAATTGTAACCCAAGGTGATTATTATCTATGCGTGAGACCTAGACTTATTCTCGCATGTTCTCAAATTGGATGACTTAATCGGTTAAGTGGTGAGACCTTGACCGAGGCAAGGATGGGACTAAACATGCCAGTTTGACATTTTGTGAATTGTTCACTTATGTTATGAGTCCCATAAGGATCTAAGAATTGCACATGATTTGTAATTGATGAACGTCATCTACCTATTGAATCTATCATTGCTAGCAGATCAACTGATGTGATGGTAGAACCTCAATGAGGATCTTAGCCTTTTTCATAAAATTAATTATTTTTATATAAACGTGGGTAGTTAATTTTTTAAAGGATTAATTATTAAAAATACTAAAACTTTGAACTTTGTTATTTTGTAGATGGCAACGAATCAATCCATTAACAATCAAATCAGATCAATTCTCGATAAGGAGAAATTGAGTGGTACAAACTTCCTTGACTGGTTTCGAAATCTGAGGATTGTCCTCAGATCAGAAGGAAAGTTGCACCACTTGGAAGAGGCCTTACCTGAAGCACCTCCTGCTACGGCCACCGCTGCTGTTCGCAATGCCCATACTAAAAGGGTTGCTGAACAACAAGAAGTGGCAGGCTTAATGTTGTGTAGTATGGTCCCTGAAATCCAAAAACATTTGGAAGACTTTACTGCATATGACATGATTGAGGAACTCAAGACGATGTTCCAACAACAAGCAGAACAAGAACTCTTTGAAACGGTCAAAGCGTTCCATAACTGCAAGCAGGAGGAGGGCCAATCTGTCAGCACTTATGTGTTGAGAATGAAAGGCTACCTTGATCAGATGGACCGACTTGGCTACCCTATGCCACAAGTCTTAGGAGTGAACTTGATACTCACTTCACTTTCCAAAGACTATGATCAGTTTGTCCAGAACTATCATATGCATGGCATGGGGAAGACTATACTAGAACTGCATGCCATGCTGAAGCTTGCAGAGAAGGGTATGCCCAAGAAAGCTCCCTCAGTTCTTGCTATCAAGAAAGGTCATATCCAAAAACCGAAGCCACAAGCTAAAGGAGGCAAGGGTAAGAAGTTCAAGGGAAAAGCCACTATGGTTCATGACCCTAAACGTAAGTTCCCCCCACCTGGCAAAAAGGAGCATCCTGCTAAGGATGTAGAGTGTCATCACTGTCATGAGATTGGACACTGGAGAAGGAATTGTCCTTACTACTTGGCAGAAGTGGACAAAAAGAAGAACAAAGCCGACACGTCCGGCACATCAGGTATCTTCATAATAGAACTCTACTCATTCCCTAAAACTAATACCTGGATATATGACACTGGTTGTGGTACTCACATTTGTAATACTATTCAGGGGCTTAGAGGGATCAAAACGTTAAATAAAGGCGCTTTGGACTTGCACGTGGGCAATGGCAACCGTGCAGCTGTCGAAGCTATAGGGAGCTATGATCTTATCCTCCCTAGTGGAATGATTCTTGTACTAGACAATTGTCATTTTTCACCCTCTATTACTAGAGGAATTATTTCTCTTTCGCGTTTATGGGATAATGGTTTTTCACATAAATTTACTGATTATGGTACTATTCAAGTTTCTAAGGATAATGTATTTTATTTTAATGCTATTCCTCGTGATGGAATTTTTGAAATTGATATGCATAATCATGTATCAAATGAGGGTTCTATTTATACTTGTAGCAAAAAGAAGTCCAAGCACAACTTGGATTCTACTTTTCTATGGCATTGCCGACTTGGCCATATAAACAAGAAACGCATTGCGAAGCTGCAACATGATGGGCTTTTAAAGTCAACTGATGATGAATCATTTGATATATGTGTATCGTGTATATCTGGCAAGATGACAAGAAAGCCTTTTACTCATGCAAGTGAAAGAGCTGATGATCTTCTTGGACTCATACATAGTGATGTATGTGGTCCATTTAGAACCACGTCTAGAGAAGGAGCTAACTACTACGTTACATTTACGGACGACTTCAGTAGATATGGTTATGTTTACTTGATTAAACATAAACATGAAGTTTTTGAAACGTTCAAAACCTTCCAAAACGAGGTAGAAAATCAACTCGGGAAGACAATCAAAGCACTTTGATCTGATCGAGGAGGCGAGTATTTAAGCCTTGAGTTTTTGGATTATCTTAAGAGTCGTGGGATTGTCTCACAACTTACTCCTCCCTATACACCACAACATAATGGGGTGTCAGAGAGGAGAAATCGAACCTTGCTTGACATGGTTCGATCAATGATGAGTCCAACCACTTTGCCAATATCCTTTTGGGGCTACGCTCTAGAGTCTGCTACACGCATACTCAATATGGTTCCAACTAAGAAGGTTGATAAGACTCCATATAAAATATGGCACGGGAAAGTCCCGAACTTGTCTTATTTGAAAGTCTGGGGTTGTGAGGCTCTCGTTAAACGAGAAACACCAAACAAACTTGAGCCCAGATCTATCAAGTGTATCTTTGTAGGATACCCAAAGGAAACAATGGGTTACTACTTCTACTACCCACCCGAGAACAAAATATTTGTTGCTCGGTATGCTGAGTTTCTTGAGAGTAGTCTCATATCACAAGAAGCAAGTGGGAGCACCATCGACTTTGATGAAATTCAAAGTCAAGATGCACAACCTTTTGAGAACACTAGTGAACATCACCAAGAGGTTGAACATGAAAATGTCGAATCTCAAAGTGATGTTATTCCCATTCGTAGATCCGCAAGGATATCTCACGCACCTGACCGATATGGTTTCTATATCGATGCTGAGGAACATGAGTTAGGGGATCATGATGAACCCGTTAACTATAAAGCTGCATTGTCAGATCCTGAATCTGATAAGTGGCTTGAAGCTATGAATGCGGAAATGCAATCCATGAGGGATAACGAAGTTTGGATCTTAGTTGACCTCCCTCCCAACTGTAAGACTGTTGCTAGTAAATGGCTCTTCAAGAATAAGACCGATATGGATGGCATTGTACACACCTTTAAAGCTCGTCTTGTAGCAAAAGGTTTCACTCAAACCTATGGAGTTGACTACGAAGAAACCTTCTCACCTGTTGCAGACATTAAAGCTATTAGGATTCTTATAGCCATAGAAGCGTTCTATGACTATGAGATTTGGCAAATGGATGTCAAGACCGCCTTCTTGAATGGCCATCTGAACGAAGACGTTTATATGGTGAAACCTGCAGGGTTCGTGAATCCTAAACATCCCAGACGGGTATGCAAGCTTCAAAGATCCATGTATGGGTTAAAGCAAGCATCTAGGACCTGGAACAAGAGATTTGATGAGGAGATCAAAAAGTTTGGTTTCACTCAAAATCCCGACGAGCCATGTGTATATAAAAGAGCTAGTGGAAGTATTGTCGTTTTTCTAGTCTTATATGTCGATGACATTTTGCTCATGGGAAACAATATTCCAATGCTACAAGATGTTAAATCCTGGCTTGGAAAATGTTTTGCCATGAAAGACTTGGGTGAGGCGGCGTTCATTCTAGGAATCAAGATCTACAGAGATAGATCAAGGCGATTAATCGGTTTGAGTCAAAGTGCATACATTGACAAAATCTTAAAGCGGTTTAAGATGGATGCCTCCAAACGTGGGAGTCTACCAATGCAATCCAATGTAGAATTGAGTAAGACTCAAGGTCCCTCCACACCTAAAGAGGTTAAGCGAATGAAAGGAGTGCCTTATGCTTCGGCTGTAGGATCCATCATGTATGATGTGAGGTGCACTAGACCTGATGTAGCGTTCTCTCAGAACCTTACAAGTAGATACCAACAGAATCCAGGTGAATGTCACTGGACTGCTGTAAAGAACATATTAAAGTATCTTCGAAATACTAAAGATATGTTTCTTGTTTATGGATGTGATTTAACAATTGAGCTTGGTGTTACTTGCTACACTGATGCTAGTTGGGAGACAAATCGGGATGATCTTCGATCACAAACCGGATATGTCTTCGTGATGAACGGAGGCGCTGTTTATTGGAAGTGTTCTAAACAAAGCACTACTGCGATGTCTTCTACAGAAGCTGAATACATAGCTGCTTCTGAAGCTGCAATGGAAGCAATTTGGATACGTAAATTCATTTCTGGGCTTGGCGTTGTTTCCAGTAATGATAGACCTATGGAAATGTACTATGATAATACAGGTGCAATTACTATAGCCGATGAACCTGGAGTTCAAAAGGGTGCCAAACATTTTCGAAGAAAATATCACTACATTCGAGAAGTGATTCAAGAAGGTGATATTCGTATTCTTAAAATTCACACAGATAACAACTTAGCTGATCCGTTTACTAAACCAATGTCTTGTACCAAACATGTTGAGCATGCTAGGAACATTGGACTTAGACCAGCTGGTAGTTTCATGTAGATTTGTGTATTTTAGTATTTGAATAATTGGGATGTAAAACAGTTCTTATTTGTTATGAATTGATATATGAGGTATGATCGTTTTCATTTTATATCAACTGTGTCCTATATTTGCATGTTTATTCCAAGAGTAATCTAATTATTCTAAATTATCCATTGTCAGTTGATGATACGGGAGTATTGTCAAATTAAGACAAATGTGAGTTGGTCATATTCATTTTGGAATGAATATTAATTGATGATGCCACCAATCTCATATGTGTTCATTGGATGAACATTGGATTGACCTAACCAACGAGAATTCACTACATGGATCGGCGTTAATAGTGAATCTCACAAGTGGTTGAATCTCTTATCCTTAGACTTGAGATGCAAGTAGGTTTTGTATGTGTGGAATGTCAATCCTTGATATGGTTCAACGTTGTCCTGAACAAGGCTGCCATAAAGACCATTTTCAGGTGCGATGTGAAATACATGAACGACACGTGTAGTCAAAATAGAATTTGTTCCTCCACATGTATTGGAGTTAGATACTACTGGACCCCTCGATGAATTGTACAGATGTATGTGTGGCCACACCCAAATGTAATTAAGATGATACTTGATTAATTTGGAAATCTAGTTCAATATCAATATCGAGAAAAAGAATAGTTAAACATAAGAATGACTATTGATCCATGTCTGAAGTTTAACAAAGTATCTGAAACAGAAGGATGATTGATATCTAAACCATTTAAATGAGATATTTTAGAAACTATCCTCATATGTTTCTAGGGGCATTGGCGTGTTGCTAGACGCTAACCATTGCTTGTATAATTACATTATTATTATGACGTGCGCAAGTGGGAGCTGTTGGAGTTTGCTCGTGTCATAACAACTAATTATATGGCTAGACACATATGGGCCTATGGGGTCACACACATATACATAGAGGTACCATTTTATATATTGTATCTATTGTATTTACGATATATGTATACCCTACGTAACTCGAGATCATTCACATGCTTCTATCTTTAAAGCTAGTGGGCAAATCTGTAAGCCCATTTTCAGCCCATGTACATTCAACCACAAATGAGTCAAAATGAGTTTGATAAAAACGTTTTATCAACTTAATGGTAATTGATATGTTACTATGTAATTATGGTATGATTAAATATGCAATCAATATTATAATCACATATATACAATCTTCATTACTACTCCTTTGTGGTGTGAGGTAACATACGGCAAAAAGAAACAAGAGTGAGTATAGATGAAACTAGTATTATCTTATTTTTGCATCTATTGTAGTGCAAAATATTATTTACGAGGAACGGGGTTAAGACTAGCATCTATTTGGTATACCGCGACGTGTAGTGTGTTTCTACATAGAGGTGATCTATTTTGGTCACTTGAGTTTCTTGGTTAGATCTTGGGTTGGTGATTGTCATCGATTGATCTTACCGAATCGCGCTACAAAGGTATATTTTTATCTCCATTTTTGTTGATTAATCATATGACTCTATGGATCCGTTCTTAGGTGCTTGTTTCGCTGCGTTTGATTATTTATAATATGTTATTAATTATATTCATCACCTATAAACACTCTCCCTAGACTCGATAATAGGGGTGTGATTCGGGTTGACTCGGTCGGGTTCGGGTCAACTCGGGTCGGTTCAAGTCGGATTGAGGGGCAAAAAAATCATACCCGAACCCGAGCCTAACTAGAACTCGGGTCACTTGGGTTGGGTCAATTCGGGTCGCGTCAACTTGGGTCGGGTCAACTCGGGTTCGGGTCAACCCGAGTTTAAGGAAAATGTGTAAAAAGTGGCTCAATTAAGTACTAATACAATGTAAAAAGTGTAAGTATAGTCGGGTTCGGATCAAGTCGGGTCGGGTCAAGTCGGGTCAATGGTAAAAAATATATAACTCGAACCCGAGCCTAATTAGAACTCGGGTCAATTCGGGTCAACCCGAATTGACCCGAGTAAACCTTTGGACCCGAGTGAGCCGACCCGAATATGATTATTCGGGTTCGAGTCGGGTCAAATTTTTCAACACCCTACTCGATAATAGAAAGAATAAAACATAACAACAAATTATGCGTAGTAAACATATTTGAATTTACATATGTCTATATCCATGATATCTTTATTTGTGTAGGAGTTCTGAAATCGATTGATAAACACAAAATTTGAATGCATAATGTAAAATATGTTTTAGGAAAAAATAACAGCACTGCTACACAAAATCCCATTAAGTACGTTTTATGGGTTATTTGATACAGTTTCAAATTGAAAACGCACTCAGGGGCTGTTTGATAGCCATTTAATTGAATGACTATGTATACACATCCTAATCGATCAGTGACATTGTCGTTTGGTAAAAAAAAATAGCACTGATTGGTTCAGTTCTATTCTGAATTGGTCAGTGTTAAAAGTGTGGTCGTCCATTCAGTGGATAAATACTGATATATCCACTTTTAAATATTGCACTTCGCTACACACTAATATGAATTTTTCCATCTATTTTACGTATGAATAAGCGTTGGTTTCTTGGTTAAATAAACACAAAAATATAATATTGTAAAATACATTTTACAAATGCATTATATACAATTTTCTAATGCTTTATTCTATGTTGAAATAAGCCCAGTTAAAATACAGTATTTTGCTTCATCAACTTGTCAAGTCGTTTGTTCAAAAAAAAAACTTATCAAGTCGTAACATTAGTGAATTTATGTATCATAATATTAATAAATTTATGTATTTTATTTGTTACGAAATCACACAAAAAGTCAAAACTATAATTTTCTTTGATTATTCTACAATATCAAACAGTCGTTTTCATTCAGAATCATAATCACTCAGCAAAACTAAATCATTCAGCATCATTGATTCATTCAGTATTGAATCATATTTTTTTGTTAAACAACCCCTCAATGCTAATGTACCATACAGTTCTACTTTACAACCGTTCCAAATAATTCTCGTCAAAGTTAATGATATTTTGTTTTTGGTACAGTTTCTTAATAAACCACACAGGGTCTTTTGCTTTAAAAGTATATATGTGATTTTCAATTTTTAAACACACAACACCACCATTTACCACATACACAAGCAATATAAAACAAAGTATATGTACAACAATGTTAGATAAAATGTCATACATTAAACAACATCTCCATGAAAACTAAGAGGTCGATGTATATAGAGGGGAAACCACAGCCCTAAAACACTCGTTTAATGTCGTAAGCGTCTCTTGATAGATGTGAGTCCTTGATTTTCAAGGCTCGAGCATAGTCTCATCTTCTCTAGCTTGCGTAAAAAGGTTCTCATCATCCTCTTGCTTGCACGCGTTACTCCCTGGACTTTTTCAACTATAAAACATTATATTTACCTATTCATATATTTACCTATTCATTACAATGCATATATCCTAAATAATACAAATAGCTCATAACTATCTATTTCTACACAATACAACCTCCTAATATCAAATTTGTTGATTCCAATGAATAGATCTTCAGAACCTATTTAGGATGGTACCTAGTTTGAATGAATCCAAACTAACAACTAAAGAAACTAAGACTTAAACACTATAAGTCACGCAAAATATAACTTATAATGCTAAGAAGAAGTATATACAATAAGAACAGATTGCTAACTAATAATACGTTTATTGATATTGGTATGAAATGGACTAATGAGACTTGTATATTCTCATTCAGCCGTAGGGTTCCTTTTAAACACAAGGAATGCCCTAAACCCTAATGGCTTTACCCAAAACGCGTAGAGTGATCATGCATATCTCTTCCTAGAATAACTCATGATTATCCTCTGGCAGTACTAACTATTTCTACTATCGGTACTATATATTACAGTTTTTACCAGCGGTACTAAATACACTAGCGGTACTAACTATTACAACTAGCGGTACTAACTATGTGGAAAATAATTATCAACAATCCTCCCCTAAACATGTTTTTCCACTTGTTAGCTTCATGTTTCTTCAGTTTAAGATTCTTGAACTTCATGTCTCTTTAGATTTAGCTTATGGAGCTCTTGGAGGATGTATCCAAACACTTTGTCTTTCTTTGATCTTTTCTTTTGATGAACTTGATCATTTTTAGTCACTAGCCCATCTTTTCCTTTGAATAAGCTGATCTTCAACAAAAATTAATCTTTACAGCAACAAGTCTTTACAGCAACATCAACATCTCAAAAACAATCTAACTAAGTTGGCTTTGTACTTTTTGGCAAACTAGCAGCCATAAATGGATATTTCTTTACCAATAGTGTTGATATAAAGGTTGGATGGACTGAGCTTGACCCAAATCAGGCTTGATTTGGGGTCTAGTGGACTCTGGCTCTTGCACCAAGTGAATCTTGTTTGAAGACCCTGCACACTAAACATCGGACACCGTTAGGCTTACCGTGGGCGCGTATCCTACGATTAGACTATGGCGTGAGAGTGAGTAATCGGTTTGAGTATATATGAGGGTTTTAGAGTATTGTGTATCGTACCTTTGTAGAAACCCAAGGGTTCCTTTTATACCCGAGAGAGTCCTGGCTGGCCTCTCCTACACTTGCGGCCTAAGGAAGAGATAATGACTCAGAATAGCTTGATCCTTATCGTATAATTGAGGTAAGTGCATATCCATCTCCTTTAGGTGAATATAACTACAATATAAGTTAGAGTCTGATCCTGTCGTAGTGTGACGAGGACTCGGTTAAGTAACCAACCGTCGTGCGACAGTGGTTCACTGGGCCTCCTGGGTCGTGCACGCTACGAATTAATGATCCACATCTAATGGATACGGGTAGTATCCGTGGGTCAGGTTATCTAACCTGAATAGGGACTAAACGTCATCATGTCCCCCCAGTCTAGTGGTCGTAAGTCCTAACCGCGGCTATTAGACTACTAATCAACAAAGCCCCCATACAAAACACCTGATGGCCAAACAAGTGCTTCCACAAGTGCCTATCAAAGAAATATTTTGAGTAATTTCGCCTGAACCATCAACGTCATCATCTACTAACACCTACCTTCATTGGAAACTGGGAAAGGTTTAAAACACATCCTCCAAAGTAAATCCAGCAGTATCGTTGGATTATATAATTGCTCGACACCTGTCGCACGATCCTGCATCCTATGAGTAGGTTACTAATATTCATTGTTCCAACCATTAGTCTTCCTCATTCCCATAATCTCAACTTCTTCCATAACTAACACTTCAAAGAATACTCATATAGAGAGCAAAAATCCACGAGCCAATACCTCGTATTGAACAAGAGAAAATGGTTGCCCAGTTATTCGACGTAGAATCCCATATTTTGGAGCAAGAGCTGTCTCAGTTCATCACTAAATACCACATATCCACAGACCTACATCCCGTGGTGCCAGATCTACAAATGCATATTGGAAGTTATCCTCCTGGTAAGATAGGAGTGTATACCAGATTTTTTGAGTTTGCCAACAACCATATCCCCCTAAGTCGTTCCCTGATTGACGTGCTAAGCTTCTATAGTATCCATTTATCCTAGTTACATTGTAGCGATGCAGCTAAAATATCCAATTTTGAGATAAGCTGTCAGTTAAAAAACATGGGTCCAACCATAAACCTATTTCGTGCCTTCTATCGCCCATCCTGGATTAACGGGTGGATATCTTTCACCAAACGTACGGTCAACTCCAATGTTACACAACAAAGATAGACTCGTTGAAGAAATGGAACAACAAGTTTTTCTGGATAGATAAGGTTGTATTCCCATTTGAATATGACTTTATCACGCCATAGACGATGATAAAAGTCAAGCTTCTAGTCCCTGGCACATATAGCGAAGCAGATGCGCAGATGATAGATGTTGAACGCATACCAATGCAGGAACTCCCTGAATCGCTACTATATGCCCTGGAGCTAAGTTGCAACGCTCCCATACCGTTAAACCACCTTCCACGGTATTACGACGGCTTTGGACATGGTAATAATTCTTATCTACGCACTCCTAATGAGACTGTATCTACACTTATGTGCCGAACCTTGACCTTTTATCGTTTGTAGAGATAACTTACTCGCAACTCGCGAAGCACGAGCATCCTTGTGATGTAACCATGCGCCCTCGGCTACGTACCCCAAATGAGCTTGCAAGTGGGTGGAGCATTGGTAGGCGCACTATTGTCCTCAAACCTCCTTCCCCTGATACAAATATGATCTCAGAGGGTGTTGTTGTCCTAAACGCGACTCCTATTCGGAGTGTGCCTTGTGCATAGAGTCATCCTCCAAAGAAATAGAGGGCCTAGAGGGCGAGGGAGCGCTTCCTGAAGATAGCCCAATCCTTAATGCATATGAAGACGATATACCAGTTCTTCGCTTTAAGCGTTTACCTTGTTCGCCTAGTCAGGGAATTCCAAAGAGAACTAGGTCCCAAACTACCAAGCCTCGTGCTCATATTTCTTTATGGGGCTCGCGTGTCGAGCCTTGTGCGGAGGCCATCCTTCTAGGTACCACATGTAATATTATGTCATGATACATTGTGCGTAGAATAAATGAGCGAATTCTAACTTCCCTACTATAAATGTACAGTCCTCGGGATGGGACACACAGAGCTACCACCAGTGATGTCTGGGCTGATGAGTTCCTACCCTAGTGGGGGTGTACATAATCTTGCAAACTGACCGACAGGTCCGACTCCGAAGATTTTCTACAGTCCCTTATTCCACCTGGGCGCACCCAGTATCTAGACGAGCTATCTGACGAAACATTAATGAGAGAGTTGGAAATAGGTGCGTCACAGGAGGTGACGGTAGCATCCCACCTAAACAAGAAGATACTACAACTCTCGCAACGCCTTGCTGATATTTCTCTTGATCTTCCCCAAACTCTGATGGAGAAAAATAATGAATTGGCTTGTGCCACGGTGGAATTAGCGCACTTGCGAGGGGTCGCTAGTATAGACGCTGGCTCTATACTATATCTTGAGGATGATAAAGTGTCGCTGCAAGAGTCTCTAAACCAAGCACGTCACCTGTGCAAGAAACAGAAACAAGATAATCGCTGGGCCATGGAGAAGCTTGAGGAAGGCATAGGTGTTTTTGCAACGAACTGCGCTGATGTTACTGCTAAGTGCCAACAAGATCTTGTTAAAAAAGAGGAAGTCCTGAGGCGTTTAAACACCGACTTTGATGAGGAGTTACATCCGCACTTGTCAGATGTACGAGCGGAGAAGCACTGGTTGGTTATATATGGTCTGCCCCTAGCTACTAAGGGTGCGACGGACTCGCCCAATGTATCCGGATCTGCCTGGGATGTTCTAAGCGCTGCCCGAGTGCTGGGCCAAAGTATGGCTATGGAGCGCGCCACCAAAGAGGGTTTATTGATGGAGTCTTTAGGGGATGTGCTTTTTTACACTCCACAGGCTCAGGAACATTTTGAGACCGCATGTCAGGTATTGAAAGACTGCGACGTCCCTTTCATTGATGCTATTGAGAAAGACCAAGATCATCTTATTAGCGTTGTCATGGCGGGACTTGCTCTCGAGAAGAACTTTGATGAGGGCGCAGAGAACGAGCCAGATTATTACGTCAAGCCGGACATCTCCCAGCTAAGAGTTCCTATATATCCTGCTGGCGAAGGTGCGGTAAATATGGTTCTGTTGGAGAAGTTGTTGAAGCGCCATGCCAGGCGCGTTCTTAAAAAGAAGAAATCTTCTGCTAGGAGTGTTGTAATTGGATTAAGTATGGCACACCCTAGTCGTTCGGACGGTGTGCAGGTAAGTCTGCCATCCATTGGAGTGCGAGTGCGTGTGTTACAGCATATGAGGGAGGTTTGGGCAGGCCATTGTGCGTCCTGGAACCCGTTTCACAAGAAGTTGAAAAGATCCCTCTCTGTTGGAGACTTATTATAAGGAATGTATTGCTACCATGTAATTATTTGTATCCTTGTAATCCATGTGCATAATCTTTGTACAATTTGTAGATAAAGTTATATATTGTATAATGCGAATATATTTTAAGTGTTTGCCAGGTCTTTTTACACATGCCTGAGATTGTGCGCATAAGTGCCTGTTTATGAGTACATAAAGTGTAACTCAGAACTTATGGGTGATTTGAAAGTTCATTACATGTGGCGTGCCACTACTACCATAAGTGATGTCATTGATTTTAACGTGTTTGCTAGGCGCGCATACTGTGTCTTGTGCATGTCCATCATAGAATACGAGGAATGTCATACTTACTACAACGTCTTATAGTAAGCTTCCTAACAAAGGATACCTGATCCGTCGCCACTGGGGTTGCATCCCTCTTACGATGACAAGTTTAATTAGTAGGTTAAACTTATTCCTCTTATTTCTCCCGGAAACGTTTATTGTACATGTACGCCGAAGGCCAAATATAATTTGAAATATGAAACACTTCATGCATAATTTTCATGATCGAAGAAAAAAGGTACTTGGACTGCGGAACTAGCTAGGGACCTCACGCCTTTATTTATACTTTTGCACGTGCTTAAAAAACATTAAAGAGTAACTCCTAAAATACTGAAATGGAAAAAATACATGGATTTTTATTAGGAGTTGACTACAGCTGAGAGAGTGACCCACGTTGGTGATGCGATGACCTTAAAGATAATATTGCTTGAGTCCATGGTTTACCTCTATTTGCTCCGACTCCTGTGTCGTCTGTCTAGATCGACTGTGCACGGCTGTCTACACTTACCATGCTTTGGCGGGGCATCCCCTAAACTTCCTTGTACTTGTCGGCACCCTGCGCCCCCCGACTATGGTCGTCCTTGTGTGCCTTCTGTAACTTGATGGTAACCACCTTTACCGGTGGGATAACAACTCCTTTAGTTTCCTGTTGGTTATCAACTCGCAATGGGAGCATCGTTACTAAGTTGTGTGCAATGCTGCTCGCTGTTACGACTAGAGAATGCAATGTATGCCCTAGGGTTGAAAGGATTCCTCTTTCATCCATGCGTGCCTCTGGTGTATTCCGAGGCATTATGCGGGGCCGTACCCCATGGTTTGCGCACATCTGGAATTGGCGACATCGCACCACTCTTTTATGTGCATCCCTATGCATGAAAGGCCAATAGTAGCCTGAGCAAAGAACTTTGTCCACCATGGCTTTTGGACCTTGCTGGAATGCTTTCCGGTGTGCGGTTTCCATAACTATTCTTGCCCAGTCTGGTCCCAAACATTTTAGCTTTCTATCGCGCGTTGATTTCTTGTGTAAAACCCCATTTATTACCCTGAACTGTCTTGCCCTGTGTTGCAATCGTTTGGCGCTTCTGTTGTTGCTTGGTAGTGCATGATTTACCAGGTAGTTGACAATAGGTGTCATTCATGTGAGTGATTTTTCCCTAGAAGCAGCGGGTGTTGATTGTGCATGTATAGTTTTGCATGAGATGAAATCAACAAGTATTTTCCTAGGGGGATTTTCCATGTTTATGATTGAAAGGCGATCGATGGCTACTGACATTGCACTACTCTCTTTTGAGACCTCCCGTATAGCAAATTTGATGAATTGTTCGGCCAAGGCCCGTATCATTCGTGTGTACTGGATTAGCGTGTTCCCCCGGGGTTCGCATAACCTTGCAGCCCTTCTTACTAGTAAAGGTTTGTATGCATAAGCCACCAAGTTGGTTACACCCATTCTCAATGCTAACCTTAGTCCAGCTATTAGGGTTTCGTGATCTGTTTCACTACTCGTAGTGTTGAATTCAAAACACAACTCGTGAGTGATTTGTACCTCTCCATGGTCCGAGAGGATGAGACCTACATCTGGCCCTCCTCTACGCGTAAAGCCTGTTGAGAGCAAGGCCCATGGGAGACTTGTTGATGATCCCTCGCCCCTGAATATGTTATCTTTTGCTGGTATTACCTGGTAACTTTCTGGGCTATTTTTTCTTCTTGTTGCGTACGAACTGGATTATGTGTTGCGTTCATCTTGTCCTATAGTCTTCCTTTTCATACTTTGGGTAAGTATGCTATTGCTCTCTTCGATTGTATATATGTTACGGATTGTAACTATCCCATTTTACACTGGAAATTTAAGCATACCATGGATTATGGAGGGTACGACGCGCAGCGTTAAGAGTGTTGGTTGTCCGATGATGCCGCTATATGATGATTTGGATCGTACAACCATAAAATCCATCCACACAGTTGTCGAATAATCCACGCTTCCTATCGTTACTTGCGTGTAGATATGCCCTAATGGTCGAGTTTTGTCACCATTGAATCATGTGAGAACGGACGAGGTTTACTTTAACTCATTATTTACCTCCATAGGTAACTGTGTGAAGCAATGCTCATCTAGTATGTTCGTTGCAGTTCCCCCATCAACACACATGTCATGTATGACATGATTTCCCAGCCAGATGTTGACCAACGATCCTATCCTGTAGTCCATATCGATAAGAACAGGAAACAACATCTCCTTATCGTGCGCAAATTCCTGTATCGTTCTTCTCTCCATATGTGACTCTCCCCTTTGTACCATGTAAACAGTTATGGGTTTTTCCTTCTGGTTTTTGGTTTCGCTTTTATTTGCATCCACACTCTTTCTCTAGTCCCGTATGAGATGATTCAGTTTACCGTCCTTGACGAGGCTCTCGATGTGCCTTTTCAGTTAGATAAACTCATTAGTAGTGTGACCCTTATCATTGTAGTACTCACAGTGCTTGCTGTTGTCCCTCTTGTCTATCGGATCAGTCATCAGACTGGGTTTTGGGAAATTCGCGCTTTCAGATAGGAATATTTCCCTAGATGTTTTTTGTAGCAGACTGAACTTGCTATTATTGTTGCGTCCAGGTTTCGGTGAGCTGCGAAAGTCAAAGGTACGACTAATGTTCTGGCCGTGGGGCTGCTTCTTCGATCGATCTTGGAATTTGTAATTTGAGGTCATCTGTCGGCTGTCTACTATTGCAACCTCTCCTTGAATAGACGCTCAGACCTTCTTCATTACTCTGTCAAAAGTTTCTGGGGTCCTGTTGTTTAGTTTTCTTATAGAAATCCGTGTTGGTAATGCCTGCAAGGAACCCTGAGATTTTCAGGATCTCTGGGCATTCCTTAATCTGGTTACACTCGGATTTAAAGTGTTCCATGAAATCTTCCAAACTTTCATTATGCCTCTGCTTGACCCTTGCGATTGAGACAGGACTCTTGTTGCACTTCTTTTGCTGGACATAGTTCCTTCTGAACGCTCTCCTTAGTTCTTCGAAACCGATGATGCTTCTTCGTGGGAGTCGATCGAACCAGTTTCTGGCGTTCCCAATTAGGTTGAGTTGAACATGTGGCACCATGCCGCTTCTGGCGTGGTCCAGGCTATTGTTCCGTCGTAGGTCTTGACGTTGGACGACATTCGTCTCTTCTTGTTATCCTTAAACATGGTTATGCGTTTAAAAACACGCTTCCCTTATCGCGCCACCACAGGAGAGACTACTCTTCCTCGTTGCGCATTCTTGGATTTTTGGGCGTTTTGCGACGTTTCCTGTCGTGGTCCAAGGATTTGGAGGTCTCCGAGGATGAAGAAACAATCCTCCTGCGTCGCGGATGGTGATCGCTAGAATCAGAATCTGATGAGTTTTCACTCGAGATAGTTTCTCGCTGAGTTTTCCTAGTACTTTCGCTTCGTTCCCGCATGTAAGATTCTGCGGAATGGCTTCTTTCCAATGACCCCAGTCTTTTGAGGACACTTTGTCGATGCCAGTATGGCTCGGCCGACGCGTTGGTTCCCCTTGGGTTAGGTCCTAACCTGTCTTTCACGTTCATATGTCGCCTGTTGTTTGCTAGTGTTAGAAAAGCATCTTCCCCTCTTGAGCTATCGGAGTTGTATGGAGATAGTGAGCCTTCGATGAGTGACGCATCAGGGTGAGGTGTCGATTTGTCTAGTTCCCCTTCTCTTCTCCTTTTCCTCCTTTCTTTTCGGAGTTCCTTCTTATAGTTCCACCCCTCCGGAGCCCTAAGCTCTCTATCGAAATCCAGGCTGATCCTCAAGTCTCTGGCCGGGTTTGACTTCATTTGTGCCTTCATGAGCGACAACAAAGCTGCAAAGTTTTTTGGAACATACTGGCTCATGTTTTGGTCAGGTTCAGGAGGAGTTTCTATGGTGGTTTGTAGCGTTAGCTCAGTCCTTGCGTTTAATGCCTCGCCATGTGGTATAGCCGGGGTTTCACGCGAGGACGATGCATCCCCTGCCGCCTGTGGGCTGGGGGTGAATAGTGGGGGAGCAAGCACTTGTGGTCCCTTTCCTCCCAGTCCCCGTCCCGGGTTGTTGAGTGGTTCGAATCCCAAGGGTGCCCTTTGTGGGTTCTTAGGTCCGCCCTTTGGATGGGATGGGTTTGCGCCGCCTTTGTTCCTTACTCAGGGTTTAGTGCAGGGTCCCACGGATGGCGGCAACTTGTTGATACAAAGGTTGAATGGACCAAGCTTGACCCAAGTCTGGCATGATTTGGGGTCTAGTGGACTCCGGCTCTTGCACCAAGTGACTCTTGTTTGAAGACCCTGCACACTAAACAGCGGACACCGTTAGGCTTACCGTGGGCGCGCGTCCTACGATTAGACTCTGGCGTGAGAGTAAGTAATCGGTTTTAGAGTATTGTGTATCGTACCTTTGTGAAACCCTAAGGGTTCCTTTTATACCCGAGAGAGTCCTTGTTGGTCTCTCCTACTCTTGCGGCCTAAGGAAGAGATAATGACTTAGAATAGCTTGATCCTTATCTCATAATTGAGGTAAGTTCATATCCCTTTCCTTTAGGCGAATATAACTACAAGATAAATTATATTTTGTCTGATTCTGTCGTAGTGCGACGAGGAATCGGTTAAGTAACCAACCTTCATGCGACAGTGGTTCACTGGGCCTCCTGGGCCGTGCACGCTACGAAGTAATGATCCACATCCAATGGATATGGTTAGTACCCGTGGGTCGGGTTATCCAACCCGAATAGGGACTATACGTCATCAAGTAGTTGTTTGCTCTAGAATAGCCAATGCTTCATTTTGTAAAACAAGGTGCACTGATTACCATATAACTTTTGGTAAACTGTCAACCATTAACAAATTTGAGTTGTCTTTACAAGATTCATTTGCTCTTGGAATAGCCAACTCTTCACAATAAAGCATGGTGAGTTGATAACCATGTAGTTTTTAACAAAATACAAGCCATGAACGGATTTGAGAAGTCTTTAGCAAGAGTCGTTTGCTTTTGGACTAGCCAGTTCTTGATGTCTGTGAGACATGGTGAACTTATTACCATTTGTTGTGTAGTTGTGAAACCAACACTTACAGCTCCTTCTCAACTCCTTCATCCATCTGAATCTCTCATATCAGCTTCTTCATAAACCATATCAAATCCAAAGCACTATCACTTTCTTCTTCAACGTCTAATTAGAATTTCAACATTCTTTCCAGTAGTGCCTTGGTTAGAGGATACATATTCTCAGCAAGCATGTGATAGATCATCCCATCATCGGTCTTTCGTATATGAACACCACAATACTGAAAGAGCTTCCATTTGATAATCTTCCACTCATGTTGGTCTTTCTAGAAATCAGTTGAGTAAGCTTTAGGTGATTCAATCACAGTCCTTAACTCACCCCAAAGAACTACCTCAAAAACTTCTAGTCGTTTGTGCTCATACTGCTTTTTCAAGACTGCATATAGATCATATAAATTCCGTCTATAAAAAAATATGAAGTACCTCTGTAAGAGACTGAAAATATCTAGAACTTGAACTCCACATTATCTTTAAACATCTTCTTCCAAGACATTATTGGTGATCTATCATGAAAAATCTTAGTATCAACAATTTGATCCTCTTCTTGAAAAATCTTTATGCACCTCTTGTGCTCATTTTCTATCAACACCAGATGACTTTCTTGTCTTCTTCCTAACCGTTCTATTTCTTCTTGGTGCTTTCTTCTTCAAAGTACATTGCTCAGGCACTTCTTGCTTTACCTCCTTTTTAGTAATGTGCGGATTTATAAGTACCTTTGGTCCTTTGTGGTACTCTTTCCTACATACTTTTCATTCATTCTCTTGATTTCTGACTCATCCCTCTCAGATACAATAAGAATAAAATTTTGAACACTTCTCTCTTGCTTCTGATACATAGCTTGTATGTCTTCAAAAATCTTTCTATTTAACTATGCATACTTGTATCCACCTACATGCTTCAAGTAGGCCATCATTTGGTTCTTGAGTTGAGTTCTTGTGAGTAGCTTATTTCTCGTTTCATCATCTCTTTTTTTAGAAAGAAACTTTCTTCAAGCAATGAGAGTTTGAATCAGCAAAGACTCTTGTTCTTCAATAGTGTATTGATTCCTCTCTTCTTCCTGTTGCTTTGTAGCAAGAATGGAATCTGCATTAATCCTAGCTTGAATCTTATCATACTCTCTGATGAATGCATCTTGTGTTGCTTCCTTGTCTGCCATACGCTCCTGCTCCAATTCCACCTGTATATCTTAATGCATCTTCTTTGCAAGCTCTTCGTCATGAGAAAGTTGAGCAAACTTCCTCTGAGCTTCATTCAAACTATCTGAATCAGTGTCTGAACCTGATTCTTCTTCAAGAACCTTCTTTCCTTTATCTTTGGGATCAATCTTGCGAAGCTTCTTCAAGTTCAAGGTTAACCTAGCAGGTTTGTCATCTCCTTCCCTTTCATGAATCTCAAATCATTTTAGTTTTGCTTTTTCACCATTTTTCCCCTTCATGGTGTTGGAAATTCACTTTATGTGACGATATTTAAGAATTCCCATTAGTTATCATAGTCACACACGCTTAGACTAGACTAGGAAACAATGTATAGTTAAGTATGGTGTGTGACTATATATACCCCTCCAAGGCTTCCAAGGAGGGGTGTTGCTTGTGTTTTCATTTGAGTTAAATAGATTTTTCTTTCTTTTCACACACAACCCTCTATCTCTCTCCACCATGGCATTCATCTTCCACCACCACCCTAGACCACCGGATTATAGTAAAAAGCAAACCCACAATTGGTATCAGAGCCTAGGTTCAATCCTTGGATCGTCGTGTTTTTCTTGTCTATTGATTTGGTGGTCTAAATTTATTTGGTTTTTAACTCATTGTTTTGGTCACATATATTTTGTCTCGTCTATCATTTGTAATGTCCAAATATATCATTATATTTCACTTTTCCTTGGTCCAAATATAGCCTCAGTTGGTTGGTTTGTTTATGTCAAACTGTTGTTGGTTGGTTGGTTTGATTTCTCAGGTTAAGTGCCTTTTCCACGTGACCTGGTCAAAGTTTGTTGCTGATTCATTGTGGTGTATCAATATGGTCAAAGATGGTTCTCTCATGGTCAAATATTTCTTATCTGGTTTTAACAATTTTTTATGTGTTTCTTTGTTTTTTATGAACATGAAGATCAAGATAAACCCAGAAATCCCCAGAAACCCAGATTTGCCAGAAATCCCCAGAAACCCAGATTTGCCAGAATCCGGAATTCAAGGAAAAAGTACTATGGATAAGATTTCTGTCGGATACATTCCGATTGCTTCTTCTACGGATTTATTCCGATGGGTATCACATCTACATTACGATGAGTTTGTTAGAAATACGTTTTTAACGTATATTAGAAGTATCGGTCACACCACAATATTATTAATGTTGTATAGCTCGTAGTTAATGTTTGCTTATTTAGTTAAGTAAGAAACCGGCCCATGGGCTTGTCATGGGTCGGCCCAAGCCCGTTAGTGGCTTGGATATAAATACCCCTTTCCACCATGGAAAAGGGTTGGTTGTTGATCATTTTCACTTTATCATTTGAATAAAACACATACTTTCTCTCACTAACTTTCTCTCTCTAGAAATCTTCAACCCACTTCATTGATTCATAAGATTATCAATATTCATCAATTGGTATCAGAGCCATGGGGTGATTTAAGGTAAGGATTAGTGTTGTTTTTAGTTCTTAAGTGTATTAGTGATTTTTTAGGAAAATCAACCTTGAATCTTGTAATTTTTGGTGTTTTTGTTGTTGGGATTAGTAGATAAGTGTTGGGCTTACCTTATTTTGGTAGAAATCACAAAACTTTTTGTGGTTTTTGATCAAAAATCGGGTTTAAAATCGTTCAAAGGTTGGTTTACTTGGTCTCGAAGTGTTTTTTTCCAGGTTTATTTCGTATAGCCAACCATTCCGAATAGCCAAACATTCCGAATAGCCAAACATTCCGAATAGCCAAACATTCCGAATAGCCACACATTCCGAATAGCCACACATTCCGAATAGGAGATTATTCCGGATAGGAGATTATTCCGGATAGGATATTCCGGATAGGATATTCCGGACAGGATATTCCGGATAGGATATTCCGGATAGGGGATTATTCCGAACAGGGGATTATTCCGAATAGGGGATTATTCCGAATAGGGGATTATTCCGCATAAGGTTTATTCCGAATAGGGTTATTCCGGATAAGCAAGATCATGGGTATTTTACGAGTTTTTCGACGATTTTTAGTGGATTTATTCTTGACGAATTTTAGTGGATTTAATCTTGGCTTCTTACACATTCTTTACTTCAACAACACAACACAATTCATAACCTTACTTCACTGCTCGATCAACCGATAATCTTTGTTTCTTTAAAGTGATCAAAATGAATCCGAATTCATTAATGCCTCAAATGACATCACTTACGGACATTTTCGTCATTACGGGAACGGATAATCTCCCTCCAATGCTCATTAAAGAAGTCTTTGAAGCATGGCAAGGCCGTATGATGTCATACATTAAGGGAAAACCGACATATGGGAGGCTTATGGTTAAGTCAATTCTAAATGGTCCACTTGATTATGGTACCATCGTTGTTAACAATGTGACTCGACCACGGGAATTTGAAGAACTTACACCAGCTCAACAACTTATTGCTGATGCAGACGAAAAGGCTCTTCAAACCATTCTCCAAGCTCTTCCACATGAAATCTATCGAATGGTGAGTCAATATACGGTTGCAAAGGATTTATGGGAACGTCTAAAGGTTTTGCTACAAGGTACGTCTCTTACAAAACAAGAACGGGAATGTCAGTAGTATGATCTGTTTGATAGGTTCACATACAGCCCAGGGGAAACGCTTCACGACTACTACTTCAGATTCACTACTCTAATGAATGATTTGAATGTATACAATCTCGTGATTGCTCCATTCCAGTTTAACACCAAGTTTTTGAATACTTTACCTCAAGCTGAATGGGGTGAGTATATTACCGATGTTAAGTTAACCTGGGATTTGCATAAGTGCAATTTAGATCAACTCTATGCTTTTCTTTAGCAGCATGAGAAACACGTGATCATGCACCGTTCACCTCGAGGTATGTACCCTGATTCACTAGCATTGATGGCTAATCAACCAAGCTTGTCATATAACAACACTCCTTATATCATGGGACACCAAGCTTATCATCCATCACCGTACCTGACTCCAAGTTTCCCCTAATATTCGATTCTACCGCAACCACCCACCTCACATCAGCAACAATATCGGTTTAATGCACCTTCGTCTCAGAGAGAACCACAAGCATCACAATATGCCTCACAACCTCACCCATATTCACCAGCAAGCATTGCACCTTATGCTCAGTCATCATATTCTTCTTATCAAGAAAATGCAGCATATCCATCAAGCTACTCTGACCACATGAGTATTCCTTCTAGTGCCTATGCAGCTCAACAAGACCAAGCAATGTATTGTGATAATGATGAAGTCCCCATTCCTGAATTCAAACAAGGAACTGACCCAGTTGAAGTGTTAGCCACTATGTTTGCTTATCTCACAAGGACATTGAGCAAACGAGGATTTAGAGGACCAGCTCCTACTAACAATCAGCTGAGGAATTCATCCAATTCTCGACAACAAGCTACTATTGAGAATGGCAGGGTAATGGTTCAACCTATTCAACCTTATCAAGGGAGACCCACTACATCAACCACCAATGCACGCACGGTCAATCCTGCTCCAATGGTCAACACTCCTCCACGGGCTAATTCCACAGGCAAGTTGAGAATGATTACATGCTACAACTGTAAGGAAGAAGGTCACATGTCCAGGGATTGCACAAAACCCAAGAGGAGAAGGGATGGTCAATGGTTTGCAGAGAAGATTTATTTGGTAAACGCTCAAGCACAAGGATAGGAACTTGATGAAGAGGAGCTTGAATTTCTTGCTGATCCAGGGATTGCTGAACAAGAAGTTGTCACTACACATAATGCAGCATACCAAGCAGATGATCTGGATGCTTACGATTCAGACTGTGATGATCTTCAATCTGCTCAGGCAGCTCTTATGGCAACTATCTCTAGCTTTGGGTCAGATAAAATATCTGAGGTACTTACTAATACCACTGATACTAGTATTCAACCACATCAAGTTGGGCAAGAGAGTGTTGATCCGAATGAGTCTTCGGGGGTGAGTCTTTCAAATGAGGAGACAATCAATGATAGTAATATCAATGTGAGTCCCCAGACTTTGAATGAATCACAACCGGGAGCCATTTCGCATACGCATACTCCTGCTCAACAAGATTTTGTCATGGTTCCTGCTACATTACTTAGCCAAATGAATACTGCACTCTTAGAAACCCTAGGTAAGAATAAGAATTTGTCTGCTGAGCTTGCTTTGTGCAACGAAAAAGTTCAAACTTTGGAATTAGTTCCTTCGTCCAATGTTCTAACAAATCCCGAATATGATCATTTTCGAAACAAACAAATGGGTCATTTGTAAGAAATTGAAACCTTAAGAGCAGATCTTTCTAACGAACTTAAAGAAAAAGAGTTAGTGGTCACTAATTTTCACAAACTTCAAACGGATTTTGAATTACTTAATAAGTGTGTAAACACTTATCCTTTTGCCACTAAAATCAAGTAAAATCAATACCTAATCATGTGTTTTACATCTTAAATGTCGGAATTACGCGTGGTTTTGTGTTTTGTGTGATAAATAGGTACAGATGATCAAAAGAAGAGAAAACACGGGATTTCACGGTCAAATATCGAAGAAAAGTCAAGAAAGAGACGAAGACAAAGTCAAAAGACCAAAAGTGTGTCCAAGATTCACGAAAACTGGCTAAACCGACACGAGTTCGAAGAAAACAATCAAGGAAGCCAAAATCGAGCTCGACATTAGCGGATTTAATCCTTTAAAAGATCTTTGAGCTTTGTGAGACCCACATGTTCTTATTGGGCCTTAAAACCCAATTACGAATATGGATTATTTGCTATTGGGCCAAAAACTCAATTAAGGCCCAATACCTTCAAACGGATGGGCCAAAGCCCATTTAATGAATAAAATGGACGGATTTAAAGTGTTTTGGGTCACAAAGCCCAAATGGCTTAAAATTAAACGAAGGAAAAGTATTTGCTAGAATAAATCTTCAGTCAACCCTTCAATTCCTCCCCAGTCAACACACCTAAATACTTACCCCACGTGTCCACCCTTTACTTTTCCACTTACCCCAAATAAATAAATAAATGAATATCTTTACCCCACCCTATTATTGTTTCGATACAAAACAGAAACATTTGTTTTACTGCTCATTCTCTCACCCACCACTCCATCATCTCCTTCCCCTAAAAATCGCACCCTTTCCCCTCAAACCCTAGTTTTTACAGTCAAAATTAAACCCAACCAAATTTGGGGGTTTTACCCTAAATGGGTAATTAACACCCAAAGATATTAATTCCCCCCAGTTTTCGGATCAATCCACCAAGCTATGATGATCCTCTCTCTCCTACGTGGCCAAATCCGATTGGCTATGCCACCTCTCCATTTACCAACCCACCAATGAGAAGAAGCCACTTAGGCTGAAAACTAGCACAACAAACACATCCTTGTGCCACGGTGGCAATCCGTGTGCACAAGGACGATTCTTAGCCGCAAGATTGCAAGAAAAGAAGAGATAGAAGAAGAAAGATGGAATAAACGGTGGGATTTGGATGCTTACTAATGAAGCCAAGAATTAGGGTTTGTTGGGGTTCCCTATAAAAACCCCATCTATCATGTAATTTGTATGCTTTTTCTTTACTTTTTAATTTTCAGTAAAAATAGAATAGGGTTTTAAATCTTGTAATTTCTTGTTCAAGTATTTGTAATTTCTTATTTAATTAATGAAAAAATTAAATTTAGTTTAATTTAATTCTTGTTTCAATTTAAATTTCCAGCTACTACTTCTTTTAATTCGTTTATAAAAAATATTGTCACTGTTATTGTTGGTTATTATTATTATTATAAAAACATATATATATATATATATATAAAGGAAAGTAAATTATTTCCCCCACTGGGAAATAATTATATTTAAGTTACTGTTTGGCAATCTTTGTTTCGGATTCGGTTCGTCAGTAATTATTTGGTTCAAGAAGCTGTTTTGGTTCGATTCAAGGTGGTGTTTGTTTAAATTGGTTCGAGAGGTTAGGTGTTTGGTTTCGTTGATAAGACGGCTCAGCGCTTGTCTTCTTCCCAACGGTTTTCGCCAAACAGGTTTGACTTTCCTTTAATTTTATGTTTAGCTTATTTTGATAACTGCTATTTGGTCATCAGCTTATGAGTTAGCTTATTAGGTCTTGGCTTATTTGAGTTATAGTAGATTGCTATTTAGTTTTTATCTTTGAGTAGTTTAAATTTATTTAGGGTATTTATCTTTTAGTTTGTTTGGATTATCAGCTTAATTGGGTACTTGTTAAGTTCGTTTAGATTTATTTAATCTATTTCATTTTATGCTCATTTGATTATTTGCTTTTGCTTATTTAATATTTAGCTTATTCAGTTTTAATTAGCTTGCTAGTTTCTGCTTTATTGGTTTTCTGCTTAATTGGTTTAATAGGATTTAATTGCTTATCTAGCTTATTTATTTTTCTGCTTTTTGAATTTTGGCTAGTTGATTATTTAGATAGCTTATTTAGATTTGTTTTTGTTTAGATAGCTTATTTAAGATTCGGCTTACATTTATTTCTACGCTTATTGATATTTCAAGCTTATAGGTTTCTATTGTTTGTTTGGCGTTGGTTTCGGTTATAGCTTATTTGATTTTTCTATCTAGTTTGCTTATTTTTAGTTGGATTTTCTGCTTACTAACTGCTGGGTATTTTCTGCTTATTGACTTACTGCTCAAAACTCAGACTCAATTAGTCTGAGTTTTTATTTGTCCAAATATAAAAGTTCCAAAGATTATTAAAAATATTAAGCTAGTTTCAGGTCTGTTGGGGTTCGAACCCAGGACCTCTCGATTGATAACCAACGTCCCTCCCAACTCGTCTAGCACTCTTTTTTGTTTAATACATTGCTCAGTGTGATTATTATAGGATAGCAACTTGTGGCAGTTTAGTTTAAATTAAAATTAGTTTAATTAAAGTTTGGTTTTATTTATATTAATTAAAAAGTTTAATTTAAATTCAGTTTTCTTTATAAAATATAAAAAGGATATAAAAAAAGAGAGTTTAATTTTATTTACTTTTATAAATTAACTTTAGTTTTATATTTCTTTTATAATTTTAAATAGTTTTTTTATTTGAATTAAAAGTAGTTTTCAATTATAAATTAAATTTTAGATTTAAAATAAGTTTTCAATTTATTAAGTTTTGTTTAAAAATAGATTTTCATTAAAAGTTTTTAGGTTTTATTAATTAGTTAAAGTTTATTTTCAAATTAATAGTTTAAAATAGTTAATTAAAATAGTTTTCATTTAATTAAATAGATTTAAGTTAGTTTAAAAAATTCAAAAAAAAAAATAGATTCTACCAAAAACAAGTTAAGTCAAAACGTTAAACCGGAAATCAAATTCGAGTTGAATCGAGGAAAAACGAACATTAATTGCATTAAAAAAGGACTAAAAATCCTAGTTTCAAATTGGCGCCGCTACCGCTTCGCTCGTACGATTGACGATTTGTCGTGAAGACGTTTGGATTTTGGGATCCGTTCATTCTTTGAACGTTACGTTTCTTGCACAAAAAATCAAAAATACAAAAAAATCAAAAACATAAAATTACAAAAAAAAATTAAAAATCACAAAAGCAATTTCTTTCCTAAGAATTGCACCAAAAAAATTTTAAAAAATCAAAAGTAATACTTTTTCCTAAAAGTATTACACCAAAAATATTACGTATTAGTGTTAATTTTTAGTTCGATTTCTTTCGATTTTTCTTATGAATATATATTTTTCTAAAAAATACAAAAAGATTTTTCCTTTTACTATAATATATTACGTAGCACAATAAAATTACCTACTTTTCAAATAAGCCTTAGTTGGGATTTATCACCTAACTATTGTAGTCGCATCCATAACGGAAAAAAAGGGCAAAATAGATAAATACTAGTAAGACGTTTGAACTCGACATATACAAACTATAAGGTGGGTATAAGGCGACGCGCTATAAAAGGCCGTCTAAGGAAAAAGGTTTTTAAGTGCTTTGTGCCACCTCGTTTCCCCGCTCGCTTGTGCGTATATTGAGAGGGACGACCGATTATTGGTTTGCCAACTCAAGTAGTATTTACGTATATATTTTTGTAGCTTTTTCATATTGCTCCTCGAGAGGGAAAATCCTTTTCCTCTCAAAGTCGACCGAGGTCACCTACCTCATTCCAAAGTTTTAATTGTATGCGCACTCGCTCGCATACATACATACCGATTGGTGTACCAAATACTTCTAATTCTTCTAAAAAGAAGAAGAAGAAAAACAAAAAGACCGTCATTAAAGCCGATCCCGAGAATCGAGCTTTCGACAATACGATGGCAACGGATAATCGACCAATGATTGAGATTCTACAATCTCACGTTGAAGGAAACGATGACGCGATTGTGGTGCCGAATATTGGAGCTAATCATTTCGAACTTAAATCGGGTTTTATTCAAATGGTTTCCACTACACCATTTTTAGGCCGTACTAATGATGACCCACACGCTCATATCAAACGTTTCATCCAATTAGCTAATACCGTCAAATACAATGGGGTTCCCAAAGAGGCCGTTCGCCTCCAACTTTTTCCTTTTTCCCTCGAGGGACAAGCCCGGATTTGGCTTGATAAGGAACCACCCCAAAGTATTACCACATGGATCGACTTAGAGACCAAGTTCATTAACTACTTTTTCCCACCATCACGGACCACTTCCTTAAGGAATGAAATGATCAACTTTGAGCAAAAATATGGGGAAACGTTTAGTGAGGCTTGGGATCGTTTTAAAGATCTTTTGAGAAAATGTCCACAACACGGTTTTACTAAAGTTCATCAAATCAACACGTTTTATAATGGTTTAACTCTAAACGACCAAGACTCACTTAATAGTGCCGCGGGGGGCAATATTCTTGTGAAAACCATAAATGAGGCTTGGGCCATTATTGAGAACAAAGCAAAAGTGCAAACCAAAAGTGTTAGGGCTAATATGGCAAGTGCTACTACGAGTAATATTGAGGTGAATGATCGAATTAATAAACTTACTTCGCTTGTTGAGACACTCGCCTTAAAAACCGACGCCCTCACTACACATGTGCATGCCGTGAAAGAAAAACGTGAAACGTGTGAGACTTGTGGTGGACCACATTCATACTTTAATTGTGACAAGGTTTAAAATGATCAACAAGAAGTTTATGCTTATAATAACAATGAAATTGATCGGATTCAATTCAAACCAAATGTTGATGTTAACCATTTGTCTTACAAGTTTAATAACTATTTGGCTCCCCCGGGTTTTGTAGCACCACAAAGACCACCCCCACCCGCCCAAAATAGGAACCAAGGTCCTCAACGGGGTAATTTTCAAGGAAATACTAATCAACGGTGTTTTAATCAAAATCAAGGGAATTTTCAAGGGCAAAACCAAGGGTTAAATAATCAAGGATATAATAACCAAAGTTTTCAAAATCAAGGATTTAATCAAGCTTCTAATCAATATCAAAACCAAGGTTTTCCTAATCAAGGTTATAATCAAATGAACATGCATAATCCTCAAATGGACTTGGTTTTACAAAAATTATCCGACCATGAACGAATGATGAGAGAGATGCAAGAATCGACCGATAAGAAGTTTTTGACTATGATTCAAACCTTTCGTCCCCAAGGTACCCTTACCTCGAACACCGTGACCAATCCTAGGGCTAATGTTAATGCTATCACTACTAGGAGCGGTAAGACCACCGTAGAACCTTCCCCACTTAACCAAGGACCCGAGATTCCTTCTTCTTCGACACAACCTCCTTTTTCTTCCACTTGTGACATACCTCCCGTTATGCATTCGTCTACACCTTATGTTCCACCGATACCTAAATTTTCTACCACACCTTCGGTTCCAAAACCGGTTCCTTCACCTTCTATTTCTACTCCTCCTCCTCCTCCAAAGGATGTGAGTGAGCAATCCACTCCAAAGCCTTCATCTCAACCCAATATACCTTATCCCTCAAGGTTGCGAAAAGAGAAATTGAAGAATAAGGATGATATTCAAGTTTCGAACTTCCTAAAAATGTTCAAACAATTGCATTTTAATATCACCTTTGCTGAGGCGCTCGCTCACATGCCTAAGTACGCTAAGATGTTTAAGGATCTTTTAATTGATAAGGAAAAGTTGCTTGATATCGCCAATACCCAATTGAATGAGAATTGTTCCGCGGTTCTTTTGAGAAAATTACCGGTTAAGTTAGGAGATCCCGGTCGATTCCTTATTCCTTGTAATTTTCCGGGTGTTGAGAATTGTATGGCCTTGGCGGATCTCGGAGCGAGTATCAATCTTATGCCATTGTCCGTGTGGAAACAATTATCTTTACCCGAGCTAGTCCCCACTCGTATGACATTGGAATTAGCTAACCGTACGGTTGCTTATCCGGTGGGGATAGCCGAGGATGTTTTCGTAGGAGTCGACAAATTCACTTTCCCCGCCGATTTCGTCGTCGTCGACTATGAAATGGATCCCCGTGTTACCTTAATTGTGGGAAGACCTTTCTTGAGAACCGGGCGTACATTAATTGATGTAGCCGCGGGTGAACTTATCATGAGGGTCGGGGATGACAAAATCGTCTTTAACATGGGTAAACTTTCCAAACTTCCCGATGAGCCCGAATCCGTGAATTTCATCGATGTGCTCGACGAAGCATGCGAAGAACATTTTCATGAGGCTTGTAAGAGCGGGATTTCTCCTTTACTTCATGTTGCGACCGTAGCTTCTATTGCTCCTTCATTGACTCCATTTGGAGAAAGTGACTTAGATGAGTTTGAAGCTAGTTTGGGTCTTCTCGAGATTAACTATGATAATTCTCCCACCAATTGGGATGAAGACATTCGTACTATTGAGATACTTCTCAATGAGGACAATATATCTCCAACTACTCCTAAAGAAGTTACAAACGATGATCCTACTTTGACCAAGCCTTCCATTGATAATCCGCCGGATTTAGAGCTTAAGGATTTGCCGTCTCATTTAGAGTACGTTTTCTTAGAGGAGGATAATAAGTTGCCCGTCATTATTGCTAAGGACTTAAAGAAGATGAAAAATCCCGACTTATCGATGTGCTTAAGAATCATAAGAAAGCAATTGCTTGGAAAATCTCCGACATTCGTGGAATTGATCCTAATTTTTGTACTCATAAAATTCTCATGGAATATGACTTTAAACCCGCAATCCAAAATCAAAGAAGGGTTAATCCTAAAATTCATGAAGTCATTAAGAAAGAAGTTATCAAACTTCTCGATGCCGGAATGATTTACCCTATCTCGGATTCGCCATGGGTTAGTCCCGTCCATTGTGTGCCTAAGAAAGGCTGAATCACCGTTGTTCCCAACGAAAACAAAAAGTTGATTCCTACTCGACTCGTAACGGGTTGGCGAGTTTGCATTGATTATCGTAAGCTCAATGATGCCACTCGTAAGGATCATTTCCCTCTTCCTTTCATGGATCAAATGCTCGAGCGTATTATTACTCGAGTCTAAAAAGAATGAAATGGAAATTAATGCGGCTAATATGATTAGAAGTTTAGATTATTTGCTTTTAAGACAATACGCTGCCTCTCAACTAGTGCACTTATTTGACGCATCGTTTAGAGAGTTTAACTTATCGCGTCAAAAAGGCCTTCCCCTAACCCACGGTATGCAAAACAAGCTTTTATCCATAGTCCAATACTTTATAATACAACCCAATTAGGATTGGTCTTAGACCCGATTGTTATTTTCGAGGAATGCACAAATAAGTATCTAGTTGATGAGAATCGGTCATACAACTTTACAAAAATCCCCAGTGTGATTATTTTAAAATGAATCAGGATCTTTCAAAAACGGACTTTAGAATTCGCTTCCATATGGATAAAGATCTCATCACAGCACCAACCTACATGTTAAATGAAGAAAACCCTAGTACACTTCCTACACTTGTCAAAATGGAAGGACCTAAGGAAATTCCAAAGGATCTTCCACCTGTTAGCACTGTATGGTTAAACTTGCAAGAGATTAATCAATACTTTGCTAGTTTTGACAAGGTCATTCTGGAATGTACGACTTCAAATGGCCTAAACGCCGGAGAATGGGCTTTCGAACACATGAACGAGGTGTTTAAGAATGAGATCAATCCGTTTGTCGAAAGTCTAAAAGGAAGTTTTGCATCCCTTTCGGAAAATCTCGAGTTTGAAATTACAGAAGTTAAAAAAGTGTTTTATGAAATGGACACCGCTTACGAACTACAATTAATTGAAAAGGAAAAGATTTTATCTGAATATGACCGATTCTTTTCCCAAGTAATTTCGTGTGATGTGCTTACTACTGTGAATGTTAATTATTCAAATGAGCTTACATCCGCTATGATTAAATGTGATGCTGTGAATATATGTGATGATGTGTGTGATCTCTCTGTAAATGTTTCTGATACTATAAATGAGGTAGATAATCACTCTTGTCACGAATCTAATGCTGAATTTTTAAAGCTTCAAGATTCTTATAATTTACTTACAAAACGCTTTAATCAACTTGAACAACATTGTATATCTTTAGAATTAAAACAACAAACTCAAAATGAGGATCTTTTGATAACAAATGGTTGTGAAAACAGTGTTGAGACGAGTGACAAGATGATTGAGATAGTTAAGGATTAGAGGAAGAGATTATGAGATTAAAGAGAGATGTGTCATCAAATGAAACACTAAAATTGGAACTAAAGGCTGCAGAGTCTAAAAACCAGGACTTAGAAATTAGACTTTCGTCTATTCTAGGGGAGATGGATCGGGCAAGACAGGGACTATCCGCTCTTTATGGTTCAATAGAAGAACGCTTAGCTTTTAATGCAGCACAGCAACAATCTTATGTTGAACAACTGAACCAAAAGTGTGAGGAAATCTCTGACTTAAACATCCAGCTCATTGACAAAAACATGGTTTTGGCCGAGTTAAAGGAGACACTTCTTCTCACCCGACAAGAAGTTGTTAATAACTTAGCTACCAACTCTGCACCGTCCTCTAGTGCTCCAACAACCAATTCAGTAGTTCTTTATAAAAACCCGCTCCATAAGAAAAACTCGGTTACCTACGATGATTATATGAGGAATGCAATTAAGCATGTAGATCTTGTTAGGGATATTTTAGATGACTTATATGCGTTAGATCCCTCAAGCAGTTACTACTATTCAGCTCATGAATATATTAAGCGTGTTCAATATTGCTTAGCATATTTGCAATACATAGGAAAACCGGGTTCTGCACTACTCACTAATCGACCCATTGCTGTAACTCCATTCAATAAGACCCCAGGAGCAAAACCGTCATTGGCACCATCAAGTAAGGCACCTTTAAAATCTGTTGCTAATATTCCCACTTTGCCTTCTACAGGATTAAAAGAGTCTACTAAGGCTAAAGGATCGCCACTCAAGAAAGATAAGATCAAGCCCTCCACTAGTAGTACCATCAAGAAGAAAGTAGAAGCTCACACTAGGAATATCAGTTCAGATTTAAATAAAAAGAATCATGTTAAGACTAAAAGCTATGCGCGTGTGCAGAAGCCTAAACCATTTGTGAATTCTAATTTGAAATGTTGGAATTGTAATGAATGCATGTTTTCCCAACGTCATGATTTGTGTCTTATTGATCATGTGAATGAAATGAATGCTATTAGGAATGATCTTGAATGGAAGCCAACTGGGAGAACTCGTACCCAAGTTGGATGGCAATGGTGTCCCACTGGTAGGACCTTTACATTAGATGGAAAAATGTGCCCTTTAACTAGGAATGCATCCATTGAGGTTAGGTCTCAGCGTCCTTTAGTTAGGCACACTAGCACTACAGTATGGAAACCGCGCCCTTTAATTAGGTCAGCCCCCACTATAGTGCCTATCAGTGAAGAAATACCTCAGGATTTAAGCCAACTTGAACATTGTCCTGCTAATAACAAGGAACATTCAGATTCCGAAACCTATACATTGTCCTCGTCTGGTGATATTTTCAGGTGGTCTAAATCATCCTCTGGTATTTGGACTCTGGTTGCTCAAAGCATATGACCGGAGATCGCTCGATGCTCCGAAATTTCATCAGCAAGTTTCTTGGAACGGTTAAATTCGGTAATGATCATATTGCAAAGATAATGGGGTATGGTGAATATCAGATTGGAAACGTTACGATTTCAAGGGTATACTATGTAGAAGGTCTTGGTTATAATTTATTTTCAGTAGGACAGTTTTATGATTCCAACCTAGAGGTTGCTTTTCGACAACATACTTGTTTCATCCGCAACTTGGAAGGAAAAGACTTGTTGAAGGGATCTCGTGGTGCAAATCTTTATACGTTGTCCCTACAAGACATGATGGTCGCCTCTCCAGTATGTCTTCTCTCCAAAGCATCTAAGACCAAGTCATGGTTATGGCATCGCAGATTATCTCATCTCAACTTTGATGCTATTAATCATTTGGCTAAAAACGAATTATTCGTGGTTTTCCAAAGCTCAAATTTCACAAGGACCATTTATGTTCCGCGTGTTCAAGGGGTAAAAGCACCAAGAAATCATACAAGTCCAAAGCTGAAGACACCAATCAAGAAAAACTTCATCTTTTGCATATGGATCTTTGTGGGCCAATGCGAACCGAAAGTGTGAGCGGTAAGATATTCATTCTTGTTACTGTGGATGATTTCTCCAGGTTTACATGGGTTAGATTTCTACGTACAAAGGATGAAGCACCGAAGGCTATCATCACTTTTTTGAAATTCATTCAGGTACGTTTAAATACTACTGCCGCCGTATTCGTATAGATAATGGAACAGAGTTTGTCAACCAGACTCTTCGTGATTACTATGAAGAAGTTGGTATTTCACATGAAACATCCGCTGCACGTACTCCACAACAAAACGGTGTCGTTGAAAGACGGAATCGTACGCTTATGGAAGCTACTAGGACTATGCTGATTTATGCGAACGCTTCATTATTCTTGTGGGCAGAAGCTATATCTACTGCATGTTTCACCCAAAACCGTTCTATCATTCGGAAACGCCATGGAAAAACGCCTTACGAGCTTCTACATGATCGTAAACCCGATGTTTCATTTTTTCATGTGTTTGGTGCTCTTTGTTATCCAAACATTAATAGTGAAAACTTGGGCAAACTTCAACCAAAAGCCGATATAGGTATTTTCATTGGTTACTCACCCTCCAAGAAAGCATACCGAATTTACAACCGTTGTCTTGGCAAGATTGTAGAAACTATGGACGCAGATTTTGATGAGCTGACAGCAATGGCTTCTGAGCAACGCAGCTCTGAACCCGCACTTCATGAGATGGGAACCGGTGCTATTAGTTCTGGATTAGTTCCCAATAATCCTACTTCTACATCATTTTTACCACCTACAAGGCCTGAGTGGGATAAACTATTTCAACCGTTGTTTGATGAATTCTTTGATCCCCCAAATGATGAAGTTCCAGCACCTGTAGTGATAGCTCCAATCCCTGAAGTTGTTGCTCAAGCTAATGAAGCTTCATCAAATGCATCTTCAATTAACATTGAACCAGATGTACCTCTACCAAGTAATTCTCAAACTACACCTGAATCGTCACCCTTACTTGTGCCTAATGATGTTGAAGAGGATTCTATTGATCACGATTTGGAATATGCTCACCTACAAGAGCTTCCTTTCTTATGTATACCGATACCTGAAAACCCTTCAGCCGCGTCTACCTCAGAAGAAGCTCCTACAATTGTTCACTCTAGACCACCTCGGATTGAAAATCACAGCACCAAATGGACAAAAGACCACCCAATTAGGAATGTTATTGGAAGTCTCGATCGACCAGTCTCGACACGCCATCAATTACAAGATAGTGCACTCTATTGCTATTTTGATGCATTTCTCTTAAAAGTTGAACCTAAAAACTGGCAACATGCTATGACTCAATCATCTTGGATTGAAGCCATGCAAGAGGAACTAAATGAATTCCAAAGACTTGAAGTATGGGAATTAGTTCCTCTCCCTGACAAGGTTAACATCCTTACTTTGTTGTGGGTTTATAAGGTTAAACTCGAGGAGATGGGTGCAGTCTTGAAGAATAAGGCTAGATTGGTTGCTAGAGGATACAAACAAGCCTTGGGTATCGACTTTGAAGAATCTTTTGCTCCTGTTGCAAGATTGGAGGCTATTAGACTATTCCTTACGTATGTTGCTCATATGAACATGATCGTCTATCAAATGGATGTGAAACGGTATTTTTGAATGGTGAACTAAGGGAAGAAGTCTATGTTAGTCAGTCGGATGGGTTCGTTAGCACGGAGTTTCCTAATCATGTGTACAAGCTTAAGAAGGCTCTCTATGGGTTGAAACAAGCTCCACGCGCGTGGTATGATCTCCTTTCAACATATCTTATTTTGGAAGGCTTCTCCAAAGGCAAGGTGGACCCCACTCTATTCACTCTCAAGGAGGACAACGACATGATACTGGTACAAATTTATGTTGATGATATAATATTTGCTGCCTCTAACATAGAATTGTCAAAACGCTTTGAGAAGATAATGTCCACACGCTTTCAGATGTCAATGATGGGAAAAATTTCATTTTTCTTAGGATAATAAATTTCTCAGAATCCCAGAGGCATCTTTATTAATCAATCCAAATATGCTCTAGAATCTTTAAAGAAATATAACTTTGAAAATTGTGACCCCGTGGACACTCCAATGGTGGAGAAATCCAAGTTAGATGAAGATAGGAATGGGACTCTTGTCGATCCAAAACTCTACCGTGGGATGATCGGCACCCTTCTCTATCTGACTGCTAGCAGGTCTGATTTGCAATTTGCCGTATGCATGTGTGCCCGGTATCAGGCTCGGCCTACCGAAAAGCACCTACAGGTTGTTAAAAGGATTTTTCGGTATCACAAAGGAACACTTAATCGTGGTCAAGACACGAGGCGTAGCACTTCTGGGTCTGTGCAACTCCTTGGAGACAGATTGATTAGTTGGTCTTCAAAAAGGCAGAAAAGCGCTGCAATTTCTAGCACGGAGGCTGAATACATAGCCATGTCCGGTTGTTGTGCTCAAGTCCTTTGGATGAGATCACAACTAACTGACTACGGTCTTGGATTTAACAAAATCCCGATGTATTGTGACAACAAGAGCGTCATTGCCCTTTGCTGCAACTATATTCAACACTCCCAGGCTAAGCACATCGACATTCACTACCATTTCATTAAAGAGCAGGTGGAGAACAGAGTGATCGAACTGTATTTTGTCACCACTGAGTATCAGCTGGCAGATATGTTCACCAAAGCCTTGGATCGAGGACGAATCGAGTTTTTGATCGAAAAGCTTGGCATGAAATCCTTCTCTCCAGCGACTCTCAAAGAGTTGGCAGAAGAATCAGCAGAATAGTGGTGGTAAACTATTCATGCGTATCCTTTGTTCGTGATCATGTATATTATCGTATATATATAAACCACAAAAAGAAAAATACAAAAATATAAAATCTAGAAAAACCATAAAAATTATAAAATCAAGAAAATCCAAAAAATATTTTTCGTTTTTAAATCGGGCATGTCTTTTAGTACGGTAATATTTACGGCTTTAGAAATGTCGATCAATATTGACACGGCGCCATAAATAGAGTCCGTATAAAAGTTGTTCATTTTTAAAACATGCCCATTATGGCTTGTAGTTATTTCAGACTACAACCCGTTTTTCGTATTAAAGTCACGTATTTCCTTGGAAAACATTGACTCACAACGGGAATTAATTTTCTCGGGCATGATTTACAAGCCAAATCATGCAAAGGGATCAAGTTTACTTTATAACTTGGTCTAACACGAGTTAGTGTACGTCTCAGTGCATTAATTTGTCTAAATAAGAGAAATTTTATTGCAACCACGAATCAATCTTTTCAAACCATCAATTGACAAATGTTTTCATCATCATGTGCCTTGTTAAACAATGACTACAACTCTTTAAATAGAAAACGGGTCATCGTTTAAGGGGGAGAAAATGTTAAATCGTCTTCGTCATCAAAAAGGTCTTCAAACGTTTTCGAGGAAAATTAATTAGCTCAATGGTTAATGGCTGGAATTGTTTCGACATTCGTTTTGTATTTGTTTGTGGGATTGTCGTGAATAGTTTAGCTAAGATAGGTTTAGTTGGCTAAGTTTAACGATGGTTAGGGAGACTAGAAAAGAAAAATGAAAAGACAAGGAATAAAAAGTAAAAGTGAAAACTATAGGGGTTAAATGTGACAAGGGGTAAATCTTGTGAAAAGTTTGACCTAGTCAAATCCCCTCCCCCGTTTTCTTTTTCTCGTCTCTATCTTCTTCTCTCTGGTTATCTTCTCTCCGCCATTAACACACTCACACAAGCTATCACACCTTTGTCTAATCCATCTCATTCATTTCTAAGGTACAATCATCAGTTAATTCGCTTAATTATTCATTTAAATCAAATTAATTAACTCATTTTAATTAGGTTAAATCCAATTAGGGTTTCTGCTTAATTAGGGATAATTGATTTGGGGGTTTGCCTGGGTTTCACGCGGAATAGGAAAAGAATAAGATTGGTGGCCTTTAAAATGATTAAAACGAACATCTAAGCCTAGATTAAACGATCAAAAGGTGTGTTTAGGTTATTCTGGATAAATGAATTGTTTCTAAGAGTATTCCGAATAGACATGTTATTCGGCATAGATATTCCGAATAGAAGGATTATTCCGAGTAATCATGTTATTCCGCATAGAATGATTATTCCGGGTAGACATGTTATTCCGCATAGAAGAGTATTCCGAATAGACATGTTATTCCGCATAGAATGCTTATTCCGAATAGACTGGTTATTCCGCATAGACATGTTATTCCGCATAGACTTGTTATTCCGCATAGACATGTTATTCCGCATAGACATGTTATTCCGCATAGACATGTTATTCCGCATAGACTTATTATTCCGCATAGACTTGTTATTCCGCATAGACATGTTATTCCGCATAGACATGTTATTCCGCATAGACATGTTATTCCGCATAGACTTGTTATTCCGCATAGACTGGTTATTCCGCATAGACTGGTTATTCCGCATAGCCATGTTATTCCGCATAGCCTTGTTTATTCCAGATAGCCTTGTTTATTCCGGATAGACATGTTTATTCCGCATAACCTTGTTTATTCCGGATAGCCTTGTTTATTCCGGATAGACATGTTTAATTCGGATAGCCTTGTTTATTCCGGATAGCCTTGTTTATTCCGGATAGACTTATTTATTCCGGATAGACTTGCTTATTCCGGATAGACTTGTTTATTTCGGATAGACTTGTTTATTCCTAATTAACTGTTTATTCCGAATGAAGGATGTTTGAGTGTCTTACAAGCTTAAGGGATTATGTCATATGTATAATGCTTAGGTATAAATTCATAATGATATTCATACCTGTATGTATCAATTTTTATGTTTTATCTTAAGTAGAAACAATGACTAACCCAACTATGCAACAAATACAAGACGCTAGAGCAACAGCCATTGCCGAGGCCAAAACCCTCAAGTTCATTCCAAACAACTACCGGTTGAAAGAGGTCTCTCATTCCACTCACAATGGATTCAAGGTAGGTTCAACCATTCTTGACAATTCTCACCTCAAGAATGCGCTAAGGAATAGTGCTTCGGTACCCTTTGACTACATGTACGAATTCTGGGCAACCAAAGAGAAGACGTTAAATAAGATCACATTCTTCCTGGACAACAAGCAACAAACTCTCACCGTGTCAGACTTCCGCAAGATCTTTGGTTTTCGGGAGGCACCCAAAGGATTATCATTCTCAACGAGCCCGACCAAGAATGAGCTCATGGAGATGTTCTCTGATATTGGATGTGCGGACATACGAATAGTGTCCGAGTTTACCACAACCAAAGTGGGTCAACCTTTGAGAGCGATTTTTGGTATTCTCAGCCGATGTCTCACACCCAAAACGACTGGGTATGATACTGTCCGTCCGCCAATCGTCAAGATGTTCTATGGTATGTTCAAAGGTATGGGTATCGATTATGCATCATTATTGTGGGAAGAGTTTGTTTTTCAACTCTTCACAAACACGAAGGGTAAGGCTAAAGGTTACCAGTACCCTAGGTTCATAAAGCTAATCATACATTATTTTATGAAAAACGATGCATCTATTGATAAGCGTGCAGGTAGCCGTCACCACACAATGGATGCTGATGATTTGGTGGACTTAAGGCAAGAAACTCACTCTAATATTGTTATCCCTGGTCCCATTCCCAGTTATCTCCTGACAGAAAAGATTATCGCTTCTGCTGAGTACAAGAACATGCTACAAGAAATCGAGAATCATCGAGCAAGCATTCAAGCAGGAGAAGACTCGTCTACCACGGTTAAGAGTAAAGGTAAACGCAAACAAACAGCTTTACCTGAACCCAAAACCAAGAAGACAAAGACCGTAGCTAGGAAAGGTAAGAGCACGGCTGACGAGCTTGTTCTTCACGATGAAGAAGATGTTGATGACGATCCTACTATTGATTTAACTCGCAAGTCTGAGAAGAAGTTAATGAAGATGGCTATCGAAAAGAGTAGGAGAGACACGGGCGGTAGTGGTTCGGGTGCACAGATGGACGTTGAAGAAGAATACGAGGAGCCAGATGATATTAATGAGTTTGGATCACCCGAACGATACTCTACTTCGAAGGAGACATCCATTGCTGTATCATCAAGTGTTGAGAAGGAGTCCGGTGCTACTACAATCATTGTAACTACACAGCCTCTCGTAACTCAACCTCCACCAATCCAGCCCTTACCAACCCGACGGGTGCCAACACCATTCCTTCCACCTCCAATAACTTCCATCCTCAGTACTGTAATCACAACCGAGCCTCTTCAACCAACCCAGAGTAGCTCTGCATCATCTTCAATGGCTGCATTTGTAATGGCAGAACTGTTGGATAAACACACGGATAGTCAAAGAAGAGAGATGGATAAACTTCGAAGAGCTACTTCGACGAGTGCAAAGTGAAGAGGCATCCAAGAAAGCCCAAGAAGAGATGATAGCTAAGTTCACTGCAGAGATGGAATTGACACGTAAAGCTCACGCAGAAGAACTTGCTCAGGTCAAACGGGCTGAAGCTGAAAAGAGTGAAGCACGACTTACGAGACTTCGAGTTATAAAGGACAAATATAAGGAGTAGAAAGAGTTACTTGAAGCTTCTATTTTAGAAAAAGTGAATGAATCTGTTGAGGCCCTTATGCCAAAGCTGCGTGATGAAATGAGGAAACTTGCGGCTGATAACTTGATGATTAAGTCGTCCAACCCTTCCGAGTCAGCTTACAAAATTGCATATGACTTGACGGATTTTGAATTAAAGAAGATCCTCAAAGCTCGCATGAGGGAAGTTGGATCCTATAACAAGTCTAAAGTTCAGCGGATACTTTAGAAAGCACTCAATGACGCTATTTTGGAGGATGATCGGTTGTTTAAGACGTTTGGAAGCGTGGTACCTTATCACATCTTGGATGAGGAAGAAAAGGTAGATAGTGAACAAGAAGAGGGTAATGTTGAAGAAGTAGAAGAAGAAGAAGAAGAAGAAGATGATGATGATGATGATGGTGACGACAATGATGATGATGGTGAGGATGATGATGGTGATGATGATTGTTGTTCCTTTTAATCCATAATACAAGATTCTTAGAGAGAGAAAGAGGAGAAAAGTAGAGAGAGAGAGAGTAGAGAGAGAAGTGGAAGGTTTACACTAAAACTATGTGTTTAATGAAATGAACCAACACCCTCTTTCATATGTGAAAGAGGGTTATATACCCCACGGCTCTAAGGCCTTTGTGGGCTTCATCTTGGGCCGGGCTTGGCTTTGTTTTGGGCTTACGCCCCTAACTTATACAATATTAGCTTAAAGTCCAAGCCCGGTTTTCCCGACTAACCTATTACAATACAAGACCTTTTAACGACTAAGATGACCTATTACATTCTTGTTCGACTATATAAAATATAGGGCTAACAATCTCCCCCAATGTATCGGTCATCTTAAAAAGCTTAAAAAGCATAAGATGATTGAGTGAATACATTCTTGTAGAGGAGATCTTCCTGCTTTGGTCTTGTATCTTGGTCTTGATCTTGTTTGTAACAGCTTTGTTCCTTCATGCTTTCGTGATCTTTATCTTGAGCCTTTGTCATTTGACTTTGAGTGCTTGAGATCTTCACATGTACTCCTTGTGACTAAGATGACCTATTACATTCGTACATTCTTAGGTATCTTGATTATCGCCATCTTGTGCTCTTGTGACTTCTGAATCGACATCGGTTGCACAGCTACGCCACCTTCTTGATATGCAGCAACATATATAGACACGGATGAAATGGCTTTGAACATTTCACCCTAACTCGGTAGCGTTTTACCTCCGGTCGGTGAAGACCGTTAAACGGTATTAAAATACCGTACCTGTGATCAGGTAGATTCGATTAAGAACCTCCTTGACAGGGTTTCCCGGCGGTAGTAGCCAGTTCTCTTTACTCGACCGTCTCAAAGCAGACTGCGAACGTAAAGAGTGAATCATAAGGATAAATTATCCGTCTGATTAGAGTCGTCAATTCAGATTTCCTGGAACAAGTTTGATTCTAAAATAATCGCACCATTGTTGCTTTCCAGTTTGTCACAAGCTTGATTCATAGAGAATCTTGCGAGTTACCTACCGCAGTGCTGTTTGATGTTGACACTGGAAGGATTTCCATTCGTCACTGTGAATCACTAATGAGTGTCACTCTGAATGTTCTGGCAAGATAACATGGATTTTGCGAAGAAACCTGGAATCAAGTTTGAATCAATTAAGAATCCAAACTTAGTTGCTTTCCAGTTCTCACAAGTTTGATTCGTGTAGAATCGCACAAGTTACCTACCATGAGCTTGTTTGATGTTGGCTCAAGCAGGATTTCCATCTTCATTGTGAATCGTATCACTCAGATGTTCTGGCAATATCACAAGGATAATGCGTAGGACTCGATTGTGTCCTAATGAGACGATAAATTGATCTCGTTTGGCTCTAGACTCAATAAGTGCATTTTGGTAATCGGAGGCTGGAGCAGACTGCCACCTTTTCAATATTAACTGACTCGGAGTGAGAAAGTCAATAGATACGTGTTGATCTCCGTGACAATGAGACAAGTTTCTTTTGAGAGAAACTCGAATGGCTGGGAAGGGTTGTGCATTGCATCACTGGGTCCATGATGACTTGTCTTCAATAGATGTATTGACCCGGTTTCTGCCTAATGTTGCATAGAATATTCAACTCCTTCAATGCTTACCAATACGTCATCATCAGCACCTTGTTGTGATTGTTCCAGTGCTAACTTAAGTACTTGGTCCGCATTCAGCTTCATTCCACTCCATCTTTCCTAAGGACAACTATTTCTAGCTATGGAATGTCCTTGGGTAGATCCCTCCGGTTCTGGTTGGATCATAGGACTTAGTTTCCTATCCTAAACCACCTTTTGACTCCATCGTTCCGTCGTGGATAGTAGGTTGTTTTGGGTAAAGATCGTAACCATAAAACCATTGAAAACCATTCAAAGTGCTTGATAAAAATTAAAACTTTTAACACTTGAAAGTTTTACATTTCCGAAAAGCTCCCCCTACACACATGCATCGATATACGAAATAGTTTGGCATGTGAAGGAAAGAGTTGCACTTGAGTCTTTAAGATCACATGTTGCGATATATTACATTTTAATCACATTTTCTCCCCCTATCTCTAATATAAAAATATAATATTAGAGATACCAATTGATTAAAATATGACATTTTCCGAAAAATCGACGGGAGAGAAACATGTGTGCACGCATGAATCATGGAACATTTTCAGTCGGGTCGCTCCCCCTCAACAATATATGTGTGTCTTAAGACAAAATTTGACAGAATTTTAGAAAAAACGACACCACAGAATATGTTGAGGTACGGAGTTGAGATGCCTTTACCGATAATATATATATGACAGATTTATTATCATTTTCGGAATGTGTTGGATACATAAAATATGACAATTTTAGAGATGTACCCAACAACATTAAAAGGCTTGATTTTAAAACGCTCCCCCTAAAAAATTGATCAAAATAACATATGACATTTTTAGATATGAAAACCTATTATGAGGAAGGGAGTGTTGAACACACAATTTTGAAGGATTTGGAAAAACCTTTTGAGAAATTCTTGAAAAATTGTGTTCAACAGTTTTAAAATAATCAGGATAGAAGACTTCTCTTCTATTGTTTAGGGAAAGCGCACTGAAACGTACACTCCCCTTTCGGGTCCGTTTTTCATGAGCTCAAAACTTTGATTATTTTGTGACTAGCTCATGACCGAGAAAAATAAATTTCCCGTTGTGAAGGATAAGTTATCATCCGTGATAAACTTTCCTTAAGTTGAAGTTCGAGTTCTAAGCTGACATTTACTTAGAAATCGTTTTTCATGAACTTAAAAACTTTGAATGTTTTTATGAGAAGCTCATGACCGAGAAATATGAATTTCTCGTTGAGAAGGATAAGTTGTCGTCCGAGATAAACTTTCCTTAGTTGATGTCCGAGTTCTAAGCTGTGATGCGCCTAGAAGTCATTTACACGAGCTTAAAACTTTCGAATAGTTTTAATGTAAGCTCGTGTCCGAGAAAAATCGAATTTCTCGTTTTGAGGATAAGTCATACTTGGGATGAACTTTCCTGTCTTGTGAGCCCGGGTTACAGTCTGTAATTTGACTATAAGCCTTGTACACGAGCATAAAACTTTTGAATAGTTTTAATTGAAGCTCGTGACCGAGAAATATGAATTTCTCGTTTTGAGGGAAACTTACGTTGAAGAGATAAAGTTCACTTTCTTTGACGTTCGAGTTACAGCCTGGTATGTGACTGTAAGTCATTGTTGAAGCTTAGTTGTGAAACCCCTGAGACGCTTGCTTCTCTGATATCTGCTTCTTCAGCAACCAAACTCTGAAAGTGTCTTTTGTTGAACGGTATGTATATGGAAAACCATTGTGTTCTTGTTGAAACTTTACTTTATTACCTGCACTTACATCAGTAGTTTGTATGCTTGCATGTGGGTTAGCGATATCTTGATGAGAACTATGTGGGGGTTCACTATGAACCTTTGTCGAGCTAGAGGGAAATATCTTTCCAGTAGGAACCCACCTAAGACCAATTATTTTAAAGGTTCTACCCGTTGGTATCCACCTAAGACAAGGTCTAGGAGACATAGGTTTCTCATGCACAGCGGAAGACTTAGTTGGAGAAAACCTATTTCCTTTAGGGTTCCGTCTTTGAGGTGCTCTAGCTTTTTGGTTCACCTTGTTCAGGACTTTAGTGATACAATCATCATGAATGGCATTAAACACGCATTTGTTACATTTCGTGCAAACAAAGTGCTTAGCATCTGAGAAGGCTCTAGAGTTCCTAGGGTTGGCAGAATTGTGCACATCATAGAAGGGTCTAGAATTCCTAGATGTGTGAACAACGCTCCTAGGTTGTGGTTTGGTCCTATCTCTTGCTTGTGTCTTGTTTTTAGCATCCTCTAGATAGCTTTATGACCCGTGTCATTTGAACTACGCCTAGGCATGTTCTTGGAGCTAGATCTAGAGTTGCTTGAAGCATTCATGTGATCAGGTTTTGTAGAAGCGGATTTTCTTAATGGGGGTCTAGATTGTGGAGTGACTGGTTTAGGTAAATTGCTACGCACGTCAACTTGGGATGCAAACCTTAGATTCGACGTTTTGAGTCGTTCAGATTTAAACGCATTCGGTTGTCTAGCAACTGAGCGGTTTCTGACTGGTTGAGAAGGAGGTTTCCCCAAGACTGACTGTTTTGCTAACTTAGTATCCACACTAATTCCTTTTAGTTTCCTTAATTCATTTTTCACCGCTGTCAGTGCAAAAACCTTTTCCTGAATCTGAGCCTTTAATTGCTCATTTTGTAGAAGTAATTGAGCGACACGTTGTTCTAACTTAATATTCATATTGTCAAATATGTCATTTTCTGTATTCGCGTCATTACTATCTATTGTGTCGATAGGTTGCACAGATAATTCAGTTAATGAAGCAGGCGGAGGACTTCGATTTTGAGAAGCCAACTTTGATTCTAACAAATTTATTTGTTTCACAAAATGTTCTTTTTCCACATTAAAATCTTGAATCTGACGATCCAATTTTTGTTCAAGAACAACATTTGCTTTTTTAATTTTTTCAAAGTAAGCCTCAAATTTGTTATTTTTCTTTGAAAAATCGAGTTTGGCATCCTCAAAATCTTTAGTCTTCTGAGCTAACAGAATTTCAAGCTCGTGAATCTTAGAATCAACAACCTGAGAAGTCTCTCCTCCATTAGTACTCGTATCTGATGAATCAGGTGTGGTATTGCTATCAACCTTTTCCACTAGATACGTGTCAAGAATGGGTTCAGATTGCTCAGTATGTTGAGAAACATCGTATTCAGCATTTAAATGTACCATAGCCATTGGCGGATCATCATAAATGGGTCTGATATCCGCATCATTTGTTGTTTGATCATTCCCTGAGCTGGTACTGATATGCTGCGTTTCTGATTCTGTCCCGCTGCTCTCTGTATCAACTGAAGAAGCATCCAATGCTTGATCTATATCGACAGTGCTCTCTTTCGTCTGCATCAGTCTTTGATTCACCCTTCTTTGAAAGTGCCTTTGATGGCGTGTTCTTTCAGCAATTGACTTCTTTATATTGCTCATATGTTGAAGAAGTGTCTCTTTGAACGCTTGAAGATCTACGAGAGTATATTTGGTAAAGTATGTGCTTGTGAACTCTCGATCGTTTTTGGATAAGCCACTTGAGTCAATGAATTGCTGGAACTGACTGTTGAGAGCTAAAAGGACCTCCATGGATATATTCTCGTGAAAATCGTCTATGTCAAGTTCTTGTTGAAGATGGTTCACATTAAGTAGCATCGTTCGGATGAATGTCTCAACATCTTGACCAAATAGTAGAAAGAATACCCGTTTGAATCCAATTTCAAGACGAGTGCCGTTTAGGTCTTCTCTTGAAAGAACCTGAAGGTGTGACTGAAGAAACGTTATGTGTTCCATGCATCTTTCTTTTGCTTTCGACATCTTGTATTTGATTGCATGAACGGTTTTGGTGGTAGAATCCTTGTTAGAAGGTTTACTGATTGGAGTCTCAGTATTTGTCTGAACCTCTGGATTCTGCATCTTCTCTTTATTCATCTCAGTCATGGACGTTGTTGGTGTTGAATCCACGAAGATGTCCATTGAACGGATGTCTCGAAGAGGATATGATGTGTATGGATTACGGATCTTAGTGGATGTGTTGTGATTTGATTGTGGTTGAAATTACGAAAATTCCAAAAAAAATTTCAGTCCGACAATAAATTCCTCAGTCCAACAAAACGGTAAGCCGAAAAAATTTTGAATGACTAAATTTTGAAATCGGGTTAGAAATAGCCAAAAACTAGTAGGGAAAAAATTTGAAAAGTGAAAATTTTGACAAAAATAAAACCTAAAATTGGCCTAAAAATTTGAATTTTGGTCCGAAAATTTGAATTTTTGGTCGAAATTTTTTTCGCATCGCCAAAATTTGAAATTGAAGTTTAAATGGCCTAAAAATGGTCTAGGAAAAAATAAATTTTTCTATGGTTTTCCCGCCAAAAAACTCTTTTTTTTTTTTTTTTTTTTAATCTTCGTGTAAACGATGTTCCTAAACTAGTCTAGATAGTGGCTAAGTCTAAAAATTACTCAAACAAAATATCCATCGAAATGTCCATCGGAATGTTCAGATCGGAATGTCCTATCGCAATGTTCAGATCGGAATGTCCTATCGCAATGCACTGTCGCAATGCCCAGATCGGAATGTTCTGTCGGAATGTGGCTGTCGGAATGTTCAGATCGCAATATGCTGTCGCAATGTTAGATCGGAATGTGGCTGAGAAAAATTGGACAGAGTAACGACTTAACAAAACCCTTAAAACCCGTCGGAATCCCAGATCGCAATGCACGATCGGAATATCCAGATCGGAATAAGGTATCGCAATACAGTGATCGCAAAGTAGAATCCTAAGATTATTGCGCTCAAATCCCCCACAATTGTACTTTCTGATGGTGACACTTGCTTGAATTTCGGAATGAAGAAAAACAAGAAATTTCGCAACTTTTGATCCAAAAAATTTGTGTTTTAGCCAAAACCAAGATACCCAAATCACTACTACTAGTATGTAGATGATTCGTATCAAGAAAAGACCATAAAAACACAAAAAAAAAAAAATGGGACGTGAGAAATGGATCAAAAAAGCCACGAAAAATCAAGAACACCACATACGAATCTTTAATCACCTATCCACTATAGGCTCTTGATACCAAATGTTGTTCCCAATCAATCCATAATACAAGATTCTTAGAGAGAGAAAGAGGAGAAAAGTAGAGAGAGAGAGTAGAGAGAGAAGTGGAAGGTTTACACTAAAACTATGTGTTTAATGAAATGAACCAACACCCTCTTTCACATGTGAAAGAGGGTTATATACCCCACGGCTCTAAGGCCTTTGTGGGCTTCATCTTGGGCCGGGCTTGGCTTTGTTTTGGGCTTACGCCCCTAACTTATACAATATTAGCTTAAAGTCCAAGCCCGGTTTTCCCGACTAACCTATTACAATACAAGACCTTTTAACGACTAAGATGACCTATTACATTCTTGTTCGACTATATAAAATATAGGGCTAACAATGATGATGATGGTGATGGTGGTGATCAACATGAGAAGAGTGATAAGGATAGCAACGGAGGTGATGATGAGGATGATGGTGATAAACATGATCAGCCTGAAATGAGGGACAAGGTTGCCAGCAAAAAGAAACCATCCAAGTCTGGTACCAAGTCTCAGAAAGATGCTGCCCAAATGGAAAAGTCCACCTCTACGGAATCAAGACGAACCAAGTGGCGCCATGATGGGAATGCTACTACTGCGTCATCGATTCCCGGTACATCTGTTTCTGTTTCTATACCTGTTACCACTAATCCTGTTAGTTCTTTTGTTGCTCCTATGATTGCAGAATCAGTAATTAAACCTGAATTTGCACAACACTCGCCTGTGCATGACACCGCCGAAATGCCTGAATTAGAACCAGCAAGTGTTCATGTTTCTACTCCTTTGCAAACAGAACCACAATCTACTATTCCCGAGTCAAGCACACGGGACTGGGCGGATACATTGGAGATTGATGAAACTGCACCGCCACAAGCTTGGATCACGGCAGCAGCTAAATATGATCCAATCACAGAAGCTGATAGAGATGTTCTATATCTCCGTATCCGTAGTCCGATAGACTTGTGTGCATTTTGGTCTCATGAGTTCAAATCTTCGGTCACTCCGTCTTTGGTGAAGAGAGCGCTAAAGGATAAGAGAATTCACGCCAAAACCAGGTTAAGCCGCATGGAGTACGAGTATTATGCTGATGAGGTCCTGAAAGCTCTCAATACCGTTCAAAGGCCAGGCCTTCATGAGTCAGAAAGAGCTCCACCTCCACTTGATCCCTCTCAAGATAATCAAATTGCTCTTGACTTCTTTGTCACCTATGATCTTGAGTATCTTCTTAAAGGGTCATCCACGTACGCAACCTCCCTGACCTTGTTGAAAGCTGCTAACTGGGGGACCATACCCTGGATCGAGGAAAAGGTAAACCGACTCTGGGTCCCAAAGGTAAATCGTAATTATGATATGTATGTTGTTATAGGTGCATCACATTGGGACGAGCGAGTCCGAAGGGCGTACAGAGGTTGCTGCTTAGCCAATTCAGGAAGTCGTGTCAAATCCGATATTCGTATCTCAAGTATTTTGGGACTAAAAACTGAAGCCAAGAATGGCTATTATCATGTGACGGAGATTCGTCTAAAGAGGGAGGATGACAGAGAATACACAATACAGTAGGGAGATTTTTCTATCATTCGCCTTGAAGATATCGAAGACATGTTGCTTATGATGACCCATGATCAACTTACCCATCTAACTCGTGAAGAAATCATTGCCTTGAATACAGCACTTCGTATGTTCACACGAAGCATTGTTATCAAGAAACGAGTTGAAGATATTCAATTGGGAGTTGAAAGCTACCAAAGGAAGCTTAACCTGACCCGTCCAATGAATCAAGTTCTGCCTCAACATGTCACAAGATGTCCCTATACCGGCATTACCGTTCCGAGTTACGGGATTTTCTACTTGAACGGTCGTGGGATCATGAAGTTTATGAGGGTAGGTGAGCTTTATAAATACAGTGATAGGACTCTCATATACGTCAGAGGAAAATTGGAGCATCTTAATTCTGGTGGGTCTTTACCAGAGATGGTTGAGGATTGGCATCCGGGTTATCGGCAAATGGCGAAATATGTGATCAAGAAGATTGATGAAAAGCTCCGGGAACGTAGATTGATGAGGAGCTTAGAAAGATTCGTTGGTGGTAGACCATATGGAGTGCACCACAAGTTACTGCAACGATCCATCTAATGGATCGTACATCTCAGGTCTACTCTATATTGGTTTTTTAATTGTGAATATGTAAATTTTGTGAATATTGTGCTTTTATGGCTTGATGTAGTGTTAAGGTATGATAATTTTTCAAGAATTTCTCACGAGATTCTAAATCGTTCAAAATATATCATACTAAAGCACTACAATTAACCCTTATTAATTTAAGGGGGAGCATTACTATGTTCTATGGCCAAACATTGATTTCATTTTTACCCAAAGACCGGTTAATCCATTCAATATCCCAAATATTAATGGTTAACATTTTGGATAAGGGGAGAAAATGGGATTAAGGAGACTTAAATGATATTTGGCTAAAAGATGAAAAAGACTTAACGATAATCCAACTTAATATGTGTAAAGCACGTGTTAAGGGGGAGCGTTTTTGATAAACAAAACACTTAAGGTACAAAACTCTTGATTTCAATATCACTAGTACCTTAAGTGATTTTCAAGGATTTTTCATGGTGACTATACTTTCCCAAAACACGCTTAATTCACGACGGATGTGGTGACAAAAGGGTAGTAGGAATAGGTTTTAGTCCAATGATTCATCAGAGCCGATGGAATCTTCCCAAGGACAATTCCCTAGATAGAATTAGAAGTCCTAGGAAAGATGGAGAAAGATTGTGAACGTAGCTGAATGCCGACCAAGTACTTAAGCTAGCACTGGAACAATCACAACAAGGTGCTAGTTATGACGTATTGGTAAGCATTGAAGGGGTTGAAGAATGAAAAAGAATTGTAAAGATAAAGGGTGTAAAGAAAGAAGCCCTCCTTACAACTTTAGGCAGAAACCGGGTCAATACATATGCTATTGAGATCATTTATTAATGATTCTCGATATTGAAGAAAGACATCATGGACCCAGTGATGCAATGCACAACCCTTCCCAGCTAACTCAAATATCTCTCAAAAGGTATTTGTTTTAATCACACGGAGATCAACACGTTATCTATTGGTTTATTCACTCCGAATAGACTGATATTGAAAAGGTGGCACTCCTCTCCAGCCATCGCTCACTAAATCAAAACGCACTATCGAGTCTAGAGCCACGAGATCATCAAAAGTCTCATTAGGACACTCTCCATTTATTCCTTGCTTTCTCAAACACCGTGAAAAGTAAGAGATTTTTATGAGTCCTACGTAGTATTCTTGTAATATTGGCAGAACATCCGAGTAATACGCAAGTATTACAATGAAGATGGAAATCCTGCTTGAGCCAACATCAAACAAGCTCATGGTAGGTTACATGTGCGGTTCTTTAAGAACCAATCTTGTGAAAAACTGGAAAGAAACAGTAGTTTAATTCTTAATTGGACTTAAACTCGTTCCAGGCCTATACGCATTATCATATGATCTTGCCAGAACACTCAGAGTGACACTCTTTAGTGTTCACAGTGATGAGTAGAAATCCTTCTAGTGTTAACATCAAACAGCACTTGGTAGGTGACGTGCAAGATTCTTTATGAATTAAGCTCGTGATAACTGGAAAGCAACGATGGTGAAAATCTTAATTGAAATTCACTTGTTCCAGGTTTCATGATTTGACGGCTCTAATCACAAGGATAATTTATCCAAGTGATTCACTCTTTATGTTCGCAGTCAAGCTTAGTGATCGTCGAATAAAGAGAACGGGTTACCCGCGAAATCCTGTCAGGAAGTTTGATATGAGCTAAAACTCATATCAATTTATCAACAAATAACCCTAAAACATGAAGCAAAATACCAATTTATCTTGTAAAAACAGTATTATGTGGTATGTTTGTGTTTGTGTACACTTGTGTAGGTAAAAGTATGCATTTCCAAGGAAACAAGGAATAATCAAGCTTAATTTGATGAAAAAGACAAAGAAGGATCAAAAGTGACAAGACTTTGAAGTGCAAGGACCTATCTTGACAATCTGCCAAAGATGAAGGACCAAAGTGTAAATATGTAAAAGTCAAGATCATAGTCAAATTTGGTCAACTCTCAAGTTAAATCAGTCAAAGGACCAATTTTGTTCAAGAATGAAGTTTGAAGGACCAAATATGCCAAAGAAATGAAGTTACAAGCTCAAAAAGACAATCTGCCAAAGTCAAGGGGTTAATTCTGCCTATTTTGGAAAGTTTAACAAGTGTGATCCGTGTGCTATACTTTGGACCAATGAGAAGCCAGTAAAAGAAAGCCATGGATTGCCACATAATGTCATTAAATACCCACTAGCGTCGCCTTCATTAATGAACAAATCACAACAGTGCAATCCATGTGCACCCTTTTTAGCCAGTTATATCTTGACACGTGGCATTTTCAAATAATCAAAGATTTCCAGGATCGATTTGGAGCTAGAGGCAATTTCATGAAATGTTATAAACATCAAAATTGCTCAAAATCACAAGACGAGTTCATTGGTCATGATCAATTAACCTGAAATCAACTCTACAAAGAACCCCCAATTTGAGTTCATACCTGCAAAATCAATTAAGCAGAATTATGACACGTGGAAAGCTGGGATTGGCTCCAACACGTCACCAACCCCAACTGCTCTTCCTCTAAAGTCTATAAATACCTTGTTTAGTCCTCATTTCTGGGAAGTAGTTGTAAAGTGTGAAAACACACACACTTTCTTGTTCTTTCACCATTTTCTTAGTTTTTAGCTAAACTACTCAAGAGTTTGACACACTCTTGAGTTAGTTAGTAGGTTTGTAACAACTTAACAGCTTTGTAACCAACTTTCCATTAATGAAATTCAAATCCTTACTTTCCCGCCAAATCTATTTATCTTCTACACTGTTCATTCCTACTACCATTGTGACTCTTGTTGCTGTTTTGAGTTTGTTATGATCATTCCTTGATCATAACTGACTTTGAGTGAAGATTGTAGCTGTTTGATTGATTTCAGTCCAAGTTCATAGCATATTTGATGAGTTCAAGCCATTATGATGATTCTTGTTGATTTGTAGCTGATTGGTTGATTGTAGATAGTTGAATCTAGTGCTAAGGTGGTGGTTAGCACTAGACTAGAGAGTTCAGCACTCCTCTACTGCTCAAAGGTTACTACAATAGGTGCAAACGCCTCTTGTTTTGGTTCCACTCAATTGTCAAAATTGCATGCTCAATTCTAGTTAATCTTGTTGTGATTGTATGATAAAACTTGTTTAGACTGATCTTGGTTTAGTTCTAAACATCTTGTAGATTTAGTGTTGCTTAATTTGTTTGCTGATTAGATGAGTATCTTAGCTTTTAGCTTAATCCAGTCACTTTTAGCTTTGCTGTTCAATTTGAGTTCTAGTAGCTTTCAGTACTTGCATATAGCTTTTACACATCTCATTTTGATCATTGATTTTGGTCTGCTATAGCTTTTCATTCAGTTTAAACTTGTGCTTAAAAAGGCTTCACATAATTCTTCAAAAGTTCAGTTAATGAGTGTTTGGCATTAGATGATATCTGAAAAATAAGTGTCAAACTTTGGCAAGTTCTTACTCATTTTCAGTTACAAAGTCATTGTAAAAGGTTTTAAGTCTTTTTCAAGTCAAGATTAAAGTCAAAGAGGCAAATGGCATTGTAAAAGTTTGGGTCATTTTTCAGTCAGTTTCATTCAGAAAAGTTGTCACTTTCATTTGCCTTGCATTTGTTTGTTTCTTGATGAAATTCTACAAAACCAGTTCTCATTTGTAAGTCATAACATGAAGTTTCAGATTCCATAAGCTTTTTGTACAGTTTTCATTAATCAAGTAGAAATAAGCAAAATTCTAAACACATAAGCAAATGCAAGTTTCTGTAAATTGAAAACTGCTTTTTCATATCTCTTAATCCTCTTCATAAACTAGTCAATTTTCTTTTACAAAATCACTTAGTTAGTGCTTGTGGTTGATTTTTGAGATTTTGAGATTTTTGGAAAAAAGCTTGGTCAACGCTGGTCAACATAAGCCAATTTCAGCTTATTTCAGATTCCAAGCTTATAACTAGATGATTTTTGATAAGACTTTATTTCCCGTTCATGTTTTGAGTTCATTATCAGTTATTACAAAAATCCAGTTGTGCATGTCTAGATTCTTTGTAGAGCTTATTTTGTGCTTATTGGAAAGTGCTTATTAGAGTTTTAGCAAGTTTCATCAGATTTCCTCTTACAGGTCTAGCTTAATTTTGATTTTAAGCAGTTTGCAAGTTGTTTGAACAATTTTGGTTGAGAAATAAGCTCAAACGAGCTTATTTGTGTTTAGAACCCGTTTTTGCTTATACACTTTCAATAATTGCACTTTAGTCCTTATTGTATTAAACTGGTGTTAAACCTAGCTAAACTTGATACTTTTTAGGGTTTTCAACAAACAGGTCCTTTAACTTTCATATTTTGTTAAAATTCAGTTAAGTAGTTTGGAAATTGTTAAGAATTGGTTAGTTTGTTACATAGTTTTCAATTTCAGTCCTCATAGTTTGCTGATTTGACATTTTCAATCCTTGTACTTGTTAGTTTTACAATTTGAGCATTTACTTTTCATAGAATTTACATTTTCAGTCCTTTTAGTTGTAAAATTTACATTTTGAATTTTACTTGAATAAAAACTTGGTAATTGCACGATGTTTTACATATAAGTAGACAATATTTTCAGTTTTGCTAGGAATTGTTTGAATTAGCAAATAGAATATCTAAAAAATATTAACAACCAAAAACAGTTAAAAACCCGAAATTGTTAGGACTTTCAATTAGCAAGAACTAAGAAAAACGAACTGCATTATATACAATTTCAAATGGCGCCGCTGCCGGTTCTTTGACTTTACGAGAGACTATCGATTGACGGTTTTCATTGGCTTTTGGGATCCGTTCACCTTGTGAACGTTATTTTTACGTATCATAAATAAAAAACAAATAAAAATCAAAAATATAAAAATATATAAAAACTAAAAAATTAACAAAACAATTCTTTTCCTAAAGAATTGACCAAACAAATTAAAAAATCCAAAAAGCAATCTTTTTCCTAAGAGATTGCACCCAAAAATATATATTATTGGATTCTCTCGGTTTTTATGTACATATAGTATTTTCTCTTAAAAACTCATAAATACAAAAATATTTTCCATATATTATTATAAGTAAATACGTATACGTATAAGAACAACCAATCTACATATTCTCCATAAGTATTGCCAAGGCAATACACCGTGTTGAGGGGCGTTCCGGTCCTTGACACGTGTATCGATCAAACAAAATAAAGCAAGAATAGATAAATACTCTCAATAAGCAACAATTCGAAGAATACAAGATTTTATAGGCGCTTTATACAAGATTTTTCTAAGATAGCTAGACCGATGACTCACCTTTTGGAGAAAGAGGCTCCTTTCATTTTTAACCAAGATTGTTTGGACTCTTTTGAGACTCTTAAGGAGAAATTGACTAAGGCTCCCGTTTTGGTTTCTCGAAATTGGGAATTACCTTTGGAGCTTATGTGTGACGCTAGTGATATGTGAAGGTCTACGAGATTAATGGCCTATTCAATATGATGGATTTGGTGGATTTAGATGGTTGAATTAGATGATAAACATAAAGAGATGAAGGGATTAGATGAAGGATTAGAGAGAGAAAGGAGAGAAGGGAGAGAATTAGAGAGAGAAAGTGAAAGATGAATAAATGATTAATTGTCAAATGGAATCAACAACCCCTCCTAACATGCTAGGAGGGGATATATATAGCCCACCCTACATGTGGGCTATATGGACCATACATAAAGTAAATAGATCACGAGCCCATTACATAATTATCGTTGGAGCGACCGATCCTTCATAAATACGTAAAACGTATTTCCAACAATCTCCCCCTAAGGGAGGTCGCTCCAAGTTACAAAGTTCTAAATAGTCTATATCTCGTGATCTATGCTAACTAAGATGTGACCGAGACTTTATAGGGAAAACGTATTTCCAACAATCTCCCCCTAAGGGAGGTCACATCTTTTTACAAAATCTTAAACCTAGCATCTATGCTTGAGTCTTCGATCTTGTTCTTGTGAATATGCTTGATGTGATCTTTGACTTTAGTCTTGAGCATGTTTCCTTGCCTTGACCTTGTGCATTCTTCACTTGTGATATTTGCCTCTTTGTGACTTCATGTTCCACATACTTATACTTTTAAATTCTTGAAAGCTTCAGAGTTTGATACAGCGGAAGACTTGACCTTCAGGCTTTCTTGAATTTGTTGAAGTACTAATTGTATGTAGTATAAGCATGTGGTGACGACTTCTTCTGGATTGTACACCGCAATGCCACCTTCTTGTTATGCTGCATAAGACAGTTAGCAACAAAACAATATACACGGATGAAATGGCCTTGAACATTTCATTCTAATTCGGTAGCAATTTACCTCCGGTCGGTGAAGACCGTTGGATGATATTAAATATCGTACTTGTGGCAGGTAGTTTCAATAAAGAACCTCCTTGACAAGATTTCGCGGGTAACCCGTTCTCTTTACTCGACCGTCCAAAGCTGACTGCGAACGTAAAGAGTGAATCATTTGGATAATATTATCCGCATGATTTGAAGCCGTCAATTCATGTTCCTGGAACAAGTGAAGTTCAATTAAGAACCGCACCATCGTTGCTTTCCAGTTGTCACTAGCTTGATTCATATAGAATCTTGCAAGTTACCTACCAAGTGCTGTTTGATGTTAACACTAGAAGGATTTCCATTCGTCACTGTAAATACTTAATAGTATTACTCTGAATGTTCTGGCAAGATCATTAAGATATTGCGTAGAGGCCTGGAACGTGTTTAACTTCATTTAAGAATTAAACCACTGTTGCTTTCCAGTTATCACAAGTTTGATTCATAAAGAATCGCACAAGTCACCTACCATGAGCTTTTTGATATTCGCTCAAGAAGGATTTCCATCTTCATTGTAAATACTTTCGTATTACTCGGATGTTCAGGCAAGATCATGAAGATTTTGCGTAGGACTCTTAAGATCTTTCTTACTTTTCACAGTGTGTGAAGAAGCAAGGAATATGAAAGTGTGTCCTAATAAGATATTTGATGATCTCAAATGGCTCTAGACTCGATCGTGCATTTTGGATTTTAGTGATCGGAGGCTGGAGAGGAGTGCCACCTTTTCAATACCAGTCTATTCGGAGTGAATAAACCAATAGATAACGTGTTGATCTCCGTGTGATTAAAACAAATACCTTTTGAGAGATATTTGAGTTAGCTGGGAAGGGTTGTGCATTGCATCACTGGGTCCATGACGTCTTTCTTCAATATCGAGAATCATTAGCAAAAATGACCTCAATAGCATATGTATTGACCCGGTTTCTGCCTAAAGTTGTAAGGAGGGCTTCTTTCTTTACACCCTTTATCTTTACATTTCTTTTTCATTCTTCAACCCCTTCAATGCTTACCAATACGTCATCACTAGCACCTTGTTGTGATTGTTCCAGTGCTAACTTAAGTACTTGGTCGGCATTCAGCTACGTTCACAATCTTTCTCCATCGTTCCTAAGGACTACTATTTCTAGCTATGGAATGTCCTTGGGAAGATTCCTCCGGTTCTAGAGAAATCATTGGACTTTAACCTATCCTACCATCCTTATGTCACCACAATCTTCATCATCGTGAATAGAGATGTTTTGGGTAAGTGTATGTCACCATGAAATCCATTTTGAAGTGAAAATCCATTTTGCTCCCCCTTAACATATGCTACGATATCCGAAAACATTTTGCACATGTCGGGATGAGCTATCACGTTAAGTCAAACCATTTATGATTGATCATATCCCATATTAAATCACATTTTCTCCCCCATATTAAAAATATTAACCCAATCGATGTTTTTAATATCAATTGATTTAATAGCATTTTAAGAAAATTTGGGAAGAAAAATGCAAGTCCAATTATCTTCATGAATTACACAAGCTCCCCCTCAAATTAATGAGGGTGTGCTGAAACGTAAATTAAATACCTTTTAAACACAAGTGTAAGGTATTTATTACGTGCAAAGATCATATATATAATAATGAATTCACAAGATTAACAATTTACGAGGTTGGACCTGAATGATGGAGAACATCATATGAAAGATTCACATGGTTCTTGTTCACGAATGTTGGTCACCTCGTCACGTCCCCGAGAAAATTAATTCCCGTTGTTGAGTCAAAGCTTTCCGGTGAAATGCTTGACTTGATTATGAAAAGCGGGTTGCTATCTGAAATAATAGCAAACCATTTTGAGCATGTTTTAAAAGTTTGAACTTCTGCTCGAACTTTATTTACAACCCCGTGTCATTATTGAATGACATTTCTAGGTTCGTAAATATTATCGATTCCAGAAGACATGCTCGTTTTATCAAAACGTTTTTGAACACACAATTTTGAAAGATTTAGAAAAAAACCTTTTGAGAAATTCTCGAAAAATTGTGTTCAAAGTTTTGAAAAACAATTACTTGAGCTTAAGATTTGGAATATCTTAGGAACGAGCTCAAGTCCGAGAAGTTGTAAACTTCTCGTTGTTAAGGATAAGTTTATCATTGGCGATAAACTTTCCTTTTATCTGAAGAACGAGTCCTAAGCTGACATTTACTTAGAAGTCGTGTTCATGAGCTTGAAAACGTTGACTGTTTTAACGGAAAGCTCATGACCGAGAAAGGTTAATTTCTCGTTACGAGGAAAAGTTCTCTTAGTTAAAAGATACACTTTCCTTTATGAGCTTAAAACTTCGAATGTTTTAAGACAAGCTCATGACCGAGAAAGGTGAATTTCTCGTTAAGAGGATAAGTTATCATAAAAGATAAGCTTTCCTTTATTTTAAGTTCGAGTTACAGTCTGACATTTAACTGTAAGTCATTGTGCATGAGCTTAAAAACTTCGAATGTTTTTATTATTAGCTCATGCCCAAGAAAAATTAATTTCTCGTTGTTAGGATAAGTTTACCATCGGCGATAAACTTTCCTTTCTTTGAAGAGCGAGTTATAGTCTGTGATGTGACTATAAGTCCTTGTGCATGAGCTTAAAAACGTGGAATGTTTTTAACATAAGCTCATGCCCGAGAAAAATGAATTTCTCGTTTTTAGGATAAGTCATCATCGGGATGAACTTTCCTGTCTTTTGAGATCGAGTTACAGTCTGTTATGTGACTGTAAGTCCTTGTGCATGAGCTTAAAAACGTGGAATGTTTTTAACATAAGCTCATGCCCGAGAAAAATGAATTTCTCGTTTTTAGGATAAGTCATCATCGGGATGAACTTTCCTGTCTTTTGAGATCGAGTTACAGTCTGTTATGTGACTGTAAGTCCTTGTTTGCAGCTTAACCATGAATCCCCTGAGACATTTGTTTCTCTGATATCTGCTTCTTCAGCAACCAAACTCTAAGAGTGTCCTTAGTTGAACGGTACACAACGATTGGACCGCTTCGTTCTTTTGGAACATCAACTTTGGTACCTGCAATCTCATTAGGAATTTGCATGCTTTGACGTGGGTTAGCGATATCAATTATAGAAGCACATGGGGGTTCACAATTGGCTTTACTTGTTTCAGAGACGACCTGAGTAGATGATTCACTAGTCTTGGCTGGCAAACGTTTCCTTTTATAGAAAACCTTAAGTTTAGGCGTAAGTGAAGTATCATCTTTATCAGTTTCCTCCCTAGTAGACTTAGTAGAATCGGAGACTATCCTAGTTAAAGGGCACTCGTTTCCTAGAATAGTGAAAGTTCTACCAGTGGGGCGCCACATTTTACCAAAGGGTTTGATTTTAGCGACCCACTGGGATTTAAGTCTAGCACGGGAGTTCACCTCATTAAGCAATTTTTTGATGCAAGCATCAAGATTTGCTGTAAAGACACATTTTCTACATGTTTTACAAGTAGCATATTTAATGTCCGAGTAAGATCTAGAATCCCTAGATGATTGATTGATGCTCCTAGGATTGGACATGCTACGGCTAGCAGTGTTGGGTAAACTAGAAGACATCTGACTAGGTTTGAAATTCCTATCTCTTACATGTGTCTTTTGCTTAGCTTCCCTAATATCAGATTCATGGCAAACGTCATTTGAACTAGTTCTAGACGTGGTCTTGGTATTTTTAGGAAAACTAGAGGCAATCATATGATTTGGTCTTGCTAAAGCTGGAGTGATCACATTGGGCCTAGTTGCTGGAGTGACTGGTCTAATAAGATGAACCAAATCAACTTGGGAGGCAAACCGTGGTCTCGAGGATAGTGGTCGCTCGGATCTAAATGCAGTAGGTTGTCTGACAATCGGTTGTCTGACGAACTGATTTGTAGGCGGTTTCCCCAAGATTGATGGTTTTTCAAGCTTAGTGTCCACACTAGGTCCTTTACTTTTCCTTAACTCGTTTTTCAACGCAGCTATAGCAAAAACCTTTTCCTGTACTTGGGCCTTTAAAGTCTCATTCTCTTTGAGCAAGTTATCTTGGGATGCCAACTTAGATTCAAGCAGTTGAATTTGTTTCAAAAGATTATCCTTTTCAGCTTTAGAATCTAGAACAGTTTGATCCAATTTTCTTTCAAGAACAACGTTTGACTTTTCAAGTTTTTCAAAGTATGTTTCAAATTTATCCGTTTTCTTAGAAAATTCAAGTTTAGCATCCTCAAGATCTTTTGATTGCCGAGCTACGATCGTTTCAAGCTCTTTAATCTTGGAATCAAAAGTAGTCAATGAAGGAGTTATATGATAATTATCATGATGTTTAGCATTCTGAACAATCTCTCCCCCATTATGACTTACATCGGATGAATCAGAAGTGGTATTGCTATCACTCGTTTCCATCCCATGTTTGTCATAATTAGGTTCAGAATCCTCAATATGCGGCATATCATCAGCATATACATCATAAACCACATTACATTGTACCATGTTTGCAGGCTCTGCGTCATAAATGGGTAAGGTGTCATCAAGAGAAATCTCGTGAACATTCCCTGACGTGCCACTGGCATCATGTTGTCCTCCTGATTCGGTGCTCTTGCCATCGTTAGGCTCCAAGTTGTCAACCGTATGACCAATTTCCTCTTGCATCGAAGAGTCTTGCACTCCATTATCATACCCTTGCTGAAGTCGAGCTCTTTCATAAATCGAAGACGAGACCGAGGTCATGAGTTTCAATATTGTATCACGAAAAACTCGAAGCTCGGTATGTGTATCTCGAAGAAAAGATTGGCAAAGCATCGAACTTTCAGACTTGATGATATTAAATTGGAGGAAAGGCGTGAGTTGTGTCACAAGAGCCTTATAAGCAAGTGCCGATGCAGATTGATTAAAGTTGTCACGGTTGAGTTGCTCGGCGAGTTCGGTCAAAGTGGTGAACATTGAGTCGATGAATATATGACGATCTTGTCCAAAGATTGTCACAAATTCGCTCCCTCCTTGAAGCCGTGAAAGAGTGACTAGATGATATTGAAGCATTTGAAATGAATTTATACCACTTTCTTTAGCTTTGTCGTGCATTCGATGCAAGTCTCCCTCTTTAAGTGTCGAATTTAACGAGTCCATTGAAAATCGAGGAAAATCGATTTGACTCAAAAGATGTTGTCGGCTCAAACGATTATGAATTAAACCTGATCAAAAATCCGTAGTCGCTAAAAATAAAACCCGTCACGTTGACACGTAACTTTGTCTTCAAATCCGGCCACAATAACGTTTAACCCGATAAATATTTTTCACGTTAAGCTTTGAAAATACCCACTTCGACACGATTTGCCAAAAATTACTAGATAAAATGCTAAAAATATAAAAGTGACAAGATAAAAATATAAAAGTGACAAAAATACAAAAAAAAAAAAAAGTGATATTTTAAAAATAAAAAAGATTAATTTAACTAAAAATAAAATTTACTTTACAAATATAAAAATGGAAAAAGTTACCTTCAAAAAAATTACTTAACTAAAATTTGTAAATAAATAAAATAAAAAAAAAACGTATATTTTGAATGAAAAAAAACGTTTGTTTTTATATAAAGACAGGATATGTGTTTTGTTTTCTTGTTTCCACCGCCCAAACAAAAAACGTGGGCCAATCAAAAGCAATTCACCGCCCCACCTTTCCTAGTTATATCCGCCCCTTATATTTATCTCTCTTCTTTTGACTAAATCACAAAAACCAGAAACACACTCTTCGCTCCTCCGTCTGACAAATCTCAATATCTCTCTCTCCTCACTTTGTAAACACCGCCCCCAAATCTGCTCCTCTACTTTCTCTCAAACAAAAACGTAGCCACCTCCAAATGAATCAACCTCTCTTCACGTAACAGTAACAAAATCACCCTCCTTTTCACAATCAAACCAGTTAGAATCAAGTAGAAGTACAAGAGCAACGACAAGATCGTGTAAAAAACGGTCTCAGGTAGGTTCTTTAAAATTTAATGTTTTTGAGTCTCTCTCTCTACTGTAGAGTCTTTCTGTGTGTGTCAGTTTGATAAAGAGTTTTGAGTTGAGAGTGAGGGGTTTGTTTTGTGTTGTGAGGGTTTTTGGGTCTGGAGGGGGTGTCGATGATGTGAGTGTTTGGGGATGGGTCGAGAGGGTGTTTTGTTTGGGGAGGGTGTTCTGTTGAGTCGAAATTGATTATCGAGAGTGAGTGGAATCTAGAGATGTGAGGGAGTTAGGGTGTGAGGGTCGTTCGTCTGTCGAGGCTAGGGTCGAGGGTTTGTGAGTGAGAGAATGTTTGTGAGGTCAGTCGACAAAACGAAACAGTGAGTCAAGTCGAGTGTGTTTGGGTCGATGTGGGTAAAAGTCAGGTGGGGGTGTTGATGATGTGAGTTTTTGAGGGTGTTTGAGGTGTTCGAGAGGGTGTGGAGCGGGTTGGGTAGGAGAGTCGAGTCTTTGTGAGGTGAGTCGAGATTTGAGAGGATGGTTAAATGAGTCGAGGGTGGGGGCTGTTGAGGGTTTTCGAGGGTGGGTCTTGAGTTTGAGTTGTGGTCGAGTTGGTGTTACTTCTGTCGAGTCTAGGGGGAGGGTGAGGGTGAGTGGAGGCTCAGGGTGTCGAGTACACGTTAAATTTGTCCGTTGAGTTTGAATATTGTTGCTTTATTCGGAAGTTTTTTTTTTTCTTGATCCGGAAGATCTTGGTTCGGAAGTTCTTGATCCGGAACTTCTTGATCCGGAACTTTTGGCTTGAGCCGGAAGTTCTTGGTTCGGAAGTTCTTGATCCGGAACTTCTTGATCCAGAACTTCTTGGTCCGGAAGTTCTTTCACCCGGAACTTTTTTAGGTTTGATTCGGAACTTAGAGATTTTGATTCGGAACTTTTCTATTCAGAAATTTTCAGATCGCCCGGAACAGGACAACAATTGACAGACTGAAACTTGAGATCAAAAACCTTGATTATGAAGGACTGTTGGACAACTGGACAACTGGACAAAAACTAAGACCCAATAGATTAAAATAAAAGAAAAAAATACTGATTATAAAAATATTGATTAAAAAAACTATATAAACTGTATAAAAAATAGAGGCTGATTAAAGTAATAAGTGATAAAAAAATAATAACTGGTAAAATTGATTAAAAAAAAAATAAAAATAAATAAATAATAAAAAAAAAAAAAAATTGATTCAAACAAAAAAGAAATCAAAATAGAAGGATTTAAACAAAAAAAATACAAAATTAAAAAGAGAAAAAACACAAACTTTTATAAAAAACACCAACTTTTTATAAAAAGTAAATAAATTTGAAGATTTGATATGATTTAACACAAAAAACACAAACTTTTTATAAAAAAATACAAACTTTTTATGATTTAAGCATGATTAAATCAAAACCCACCAAAATCAAAAAAGAAATAAAACAAGAATAAACCAAACTAACCATGGCTCTTGATACCAATTGAAGGTCTACGAGATTAATGGCCTATTCAATATGATGGATTTGGTGGATTTAGATGGTTGAATTAGATGATAAACATAAAGAGATGAAGGGATTAGATGAAGGATTAGAGAGAGAAAGGAGAGAAGGGAGAGAATTAGAGAGAGAAAGTGAAAGATGAATAAATGATTAATTGTCAAATGGAATCAACAACCCCTCCTAACATGCTAGGAGGGGATATATATAGCCCACCCTACATGTGGGCTATATGGACCATACATAAAGTAAATAGATCACGAGCCCATTACATAATTATCGTTGGAGCGACCGATCCTTCATAAATACGTAAAACGTATTTCCAACAATATGCGGTGGGGGCCGTCTTAGGACAAAGAGTTAATAAGCATTTTCAACCTATACACTATGCGAGTAAAACCATGACCGGTGCACAACTTCATTACACTACCACGGAAAAAGAGTTTCTTGCTATAGTATATGCTTTTGAGAAGTTTAGACCATACCTTGTGCTTTCCAAAACCATAGTGTATACGGATCATTCTGCTCTCAAGTATCTTATGACAAAACCAGATGCTAAGCCTAGGCTTTTGAGATGGGTTTTGTTGCTTCAAGAGTTTAAGATAGAAATTCGTGATAAGAAAGGGGCCGAGAATTTAGCGGCGGATCACTTGAGTAGACTTGAGCATCCTTTTCAAGGAGATTTGCCACATCAAGAAATCAATGAATCTTTTCCATTAGAGTAGCTCATGTTTATCTCTTCCCAAGAGGATGCCACTCCTTGGTTTGCGGATATCGCAAACTATCTTGTGGGCAATGTGCTTATTGAGGGTCTTACTTATCAACAAAATAAGAGGTTTCTTAAGGAAGTTAAGTACTACTTTTGGGATGATCCTTATCTTTTTAGGAAATGTGCGGACCAAATCATTAGACGGTGTGTAGATGGGCCCGAGGCATTTAAGATCTTAGAAGCGTGTCATAAAGGACCTACGGGTGGACATTTTGGGCCCAACTATACCGCCAAGAAAGTCTTTGATTCGGGTTACTATTGGCCTTCCATTTACAAAGATGCCCATGAAATGGTGAAATTTTGTAATGTGTGTCAAAGACAAGGAAAAATTACGCAACATGATGAGATGCCACAAAATTTTATTCAAGAGTGTGAGATATTTGATGTGTGGGCCATTCATTTCATGGGACCTTTTCCATCCTCTAAGGGAAACAAGTATATACATGTTGCGATGGATTATGTGTCAAAATGGGTGGAGGCTAAAGCCTCACCTACCAATGATGCTAGAGTTGTTGTGAAGTTTTTGAAACAATTGTTTGCTAGATTTGGTGTACCTCGGGCCATCATAAGTGATCATGGTACGCACTTTTGTAATGATCAATTCACGAGTGTTATGAAGAAATATGAAGTTAATCATAGACTTTCTACCGCGTATCACCCTCAAACAAATGGTCAAACCGAGGTCACAAATCGTGGTTTAAAGAGAATTTTAGAGAGAACGGTGGGAGAGCATCGAGCTTCTTGGTCGGATAAGCTTGATGATGCTTTATGGGCGTTTAGGACGGCTTTTAAAACACCAATTGGTTGCACTCCTTATAGGCTTGTCTATGGAAAAGCGTGCCACCTCCCATTCGAGTTAGAACACAAGGCATCTTGGGCTCTCAATTGGGCTAACTTTGATTTAAACCAAGCCAGTTCACATCGGAAAAATCAACTCAATGAGATGGATGAATTGAGAGCCAATGCCTATGAAAATTCTTTGCTTTACAAGGAAAAGACTAAGAAATTGCATGATGCTAAGATCAAGAATCGTGAGTTCAAAGTTGGAGAGCCGGTTCTCCTCTTTAACTCAAGGTTGAAACTTTTTGCGGGCAAGCTTAAGTCAAGATGCTCCGGTCCATTCACTATTGCTCAAGTGTTTCCATATGGAACTATTGAGTTGTCACAACCCGATGGTCCAAATTTTAAAGTGAATGGTCACCGTGTTAAGCATTACTTTGGGGAGGACATTTCCGTTGAAATGGTCCAAGAGATCCCCATTTTCCCCATGATTTGATTCATTGAGGGACGAGTCGAGCTAGAGACTCATTAACTCAAGCATCGTATACCTAGGTTTAGAGTGTTGTAGGTTAGAAATAAAGGTATAGACTTGGAGATAAGTGTAGGGGAGACCTTCTTTTGTCTTCATGATTGTTTGTAGGGTTGCTCACTCATTTCATGCTTTGGAGCTTATGGAGGAGGCCCTTGTATCCGGTTCACTTCGTTACTATTGTGATTTTTCATTGACACCTTGTGCTTAAACATGATTTCACTAATAGTTGTCCTTTCCTTAACTTGGGTTAAGCAAAGTCTATTCATTGTCATATGTGTAGGGGAAGTTTTTATACTTCCACGCTCTTAAACATTGAGGACAATGTTTAGCTTAAGTGTAGGGGGGGTCTTCTATCGAAGTGACCTTACCTAGAACTTGTCATTGTCTTTCATGATAACATGGAAAATTGGATTTTCAAACATTTTTCAAATTTTTGATCTACTTTGGCCACCAAAAATATGCATTCATAATTTTTGCATCAATCATTTTGCATAACACATTTGCATTGTATATATTTCTTCTTTTATCTTTCATCAAAATATATAAAAAGGAAAAAATATAATAAAACATGGTTTTAACAAGTTTAGACTTCTTTGACATATTAGGCCCGCCATAGATATTTTGACTCAACCCGAGTTTTCTTATCTTAGCACTCTCTAGCTAGTATCCTTAACCATGTAGTCCTTCATTGGTCTATTAGGCTAAGCATCCACCAATCTCATTATTTGAGATTTTAAATTTGTGGAGAATGGGAAATGATAGAGTTGAAGCAAGTATAAAAGGGCTAGATAAACTTCATGATAATTACTTGTGGCTAAACCTTCTCTTCTTAACCTCTATTTTCTTCGCATGTATATAATTGTTAATAAATAATCAAGAACGGTTTTAATTGATTTGTAATCTCTTATGCATTTTTGGCTAATCATTCATGGTTGATATAAGTACGTCTTAAGGTTCTAAGTTAGAACGTTTTATGTGTACTAGACTTATGTCATGCTCAATATTTAGCGGGTGTTTTTCCTTTTATTCTTTTCTACTTTCTTTGTGAGGAATAAAGAAATAATAAGAGCGTCTTACAAAAAAAATGAGTGGCTAGAAAAAAGAAAAAGAAAAGAGAAAAAAATAAAATAATACAAGACTCCCAAGAGGGGCGGTGTGGTGTTAATTATAGTGACTATTGAGTTCCAATATTACCTTGACGGGTTGCGGGGATTCAATAGACTGCTCCAATCCAATATTACCTTGACGGGTTGCGGGGTTGAAGATTCAAAGTCTCAAAAAGATGGCGGATGTAAATTATTGCGTGAGTTTTATTTTTCTTTCCTTAGCGAGTGTGTAGATACTTATGAAAGCATGACATGAGGACTTTACACATAAGGCGAATGACTTATTATTCTTAAAACGGACTTGTATTAATTGTGAGCGGTTTTTCAAGTAATGGATGAGAGGATTACTTAGGATTAAAACCGTGCTTCCTTATTTTTGGATTTTGCACTTCTTAAACTTCACACTTGAATAAATGACAAATTTGCCCACAAGCAATTTGCTCAAATAATAACCGGTTCCACATTTAATTGTCATGAATAAGTTGATGCACTTTTTACTTGTGAATGCAATGATCCCATTTTTAAGCTTGGTATGGGGAAAGTGAAACATGAGGGTGATAAATGTCCATGGTACCCAAGCCCTAATCAAAGTCATTGAATTCTTTATGAGTTAGTTCCATCAAAAGCATTTCAAGAAAAACCAAAAAGATATAGATAGAACTGTATTTTGTTCATTGCATTGTTAAAAGTCAAAATCATGTATCATGTAGCTTAGAGTAGTGTAGATGCATTCCATATGGCCAAGGTGGATTAATTATGAGGAGAATGTAAATTTGTGCTTTAAAATATATAGGATTGCATGAGGACATGACAATTCAAGTGTAGGGGATTTGATATGAGCTAAAACTCATATCAATTTATCAACAAATAACCCTAAAACATGAAGCAAAATACCAATTTATCTTGTAAAAACAGTATTATGTGGTATGTTTGTGTTTGTGTACACTTGTGTAGGTAAAAGTATGCATTTCCAAGCAAACAAGGAATAATCAAGCTTAATTTGATGAAAAAGACAAAGAAGGATCAAAAGTGACAAGACTTTGAAGTGCAAGGACCTATCTTGACAATCTGCCAAAGATGAAGGACCAAAGTGTAAATATGTAAAAGTCAAGATCATAGTCAAATTTGGTCAACTCTCTAGTCAACTCTGTCAAAGGACCAATTTTGTTCAAGAATGAAGTTTGAAGGACCAAATATGCCAAAGAAATGAAGTTACAAGCTCAAAAAGACAATCTGCCAAAGTCAAGGGGTTAATTCTGCCTATTTTGGAAAGTTTAACAAGTGTGATCCGTGTGCTATACTTTAGACCAATGAGAAGCCAGTAAAAGAAAGCCATGGATTGCCACATAATGGCATTAAATACCCACTAGCGCCACCTTCATTAATGAACAAATCATAACAGTGTAATCCGTGTGCACCCTTTTTAGCCAGTTATATCTTGACACGTGGCATTTTCAAATAATCAAAGATTTCCAGGATCGATTTGGAGCTAGAGGCAATTTCATGAAATGTTATAAACATCAAAATTGCTCAAAATCACAAGACGAGTTCATTGGTCATGATCAATTAACCTGAAATCAACTCTACAAAGAACCTCAATTTGAGTTCATACCTGCAAAATCAATTAAGCAGAATTATGACACGTGGAAAGCTGGGATTGGCTCCAACACGTCACCAACCCCAACTGCTCTTCCTCTGAAGTCTATAAATACCCTGTTTAGTCCTCATTTCTGGGAAGTAGTTGTAAAGTATGAAAACACACACACTTTCTTGTTCTTTCACCATTTTCTTAGTTTTTAGCTAAACTACTCAAGAGTTTGACACACTCTTGAGTTAGTTAGTAGGTTTGTAACAACTTAACAGCTTTGTAACCAACTTTCCATTAATGAAATTCAAATCCTTACTTTCCCGCCAAATCTATTTATCTTCTACACTGTTCATTCCTACTACCATTGTGACTCTTGTTGCTGTTTTGAGTTTGTTATGATCATTCCTTGATCATAACTGACTTTGAGTGAAGATTGTAGTTGTTTGATTGATTTCAGTCCAAGTTCATAGCATATTTGAAGAGTTCAAGCCATTATGATGATTCTTGTTGATTTGTAGCTGATTGGTTGATTGTAGATAGTTGAATCTAGTGCTAAGGTGGTGGTTAGCACTAGACTAGAGAGTTCAGCACTCCTCTACTGCTCAAAGGTTACTACAATAGGTGCAAACGCCTCTTGTTTTGGTTCCACTCAATTGTCAAAATTGCATGCTCAATTCTAGTTAATCTTGTTGTGATTGTATGATAAAACTTGTTTAGACTGATCTTGGTTTAGTTTTAAACATCTTGTAGATTTAGTGTTGCTTAATTTGTTTGCTGATTAGATGAGTATCTTAGCTTTTAGCTTAATTCAGTCACTTTTAGCTTTGCTGTTCAATTTGAGTTCTAGTAGCTTTCAGTACTTGCATATAGCTTTTACACATCTCATTTTGATCACTGATTTTGGTCTGCTATAGCTTTTCATTCAGTTTAAACTTGTGCTTAAAAAGGCTTCACAAAATTCTTCAAAAGTTCAGTTAATGAGTGTTTGGCATTAGATGATATCTGAAAAATAAGTGTCAAACTTTGGCAAGTTCTTACTCATTTTCAGTTACAAAGTCATTGTAAAAGGTTTTAAGTCTTTTTCAAGTCAAGATTAAAGTCAAAGAGGCAAATGGCATTGTAAAAGTTTGGGTCAATTTTTAGTCAGTTTCATTCAGAAAAGTTGTCACTTTCATTTGCTTTGCATTTGTTTGTTTCTTGATGAAATTCTACAAAACCAGTTCTCATTTGTAGGTCATAACATGAAGTTTCAGATTCCATAAGCTTTTTGTACAGTTTTCAGTAATCAAGTAGAAATAAGCAAAATTCTAAACACATAAGCAAATGCAAGTTTCTGTAAATTGAAAACTGCTTTTTCATATCTCTTAATCCTCTTCATAAACTAGTCAATTTTCTTTTACAAAATCACTTAGTTAGTGCTTGTGGTTGATTTTTGAGATTTTGAGCTTTTTGGAAAAAAGCTTGGTCAACGCTGGTCAACATAAGCCAATTTCAGCTTATTTCATATTCCAAGCTTATAACTGGATGATTTTTGATAAGACTTGATTTCCCGTTCATGTTTTGAGTTCATTAATCAGTTTTATTACAAAAATCCAGTTGTGCATGTCTAGATTCTTGTAGAGCTTATTTTGTGCTTATTGGAAAGTGCTTATTAGAGTTTTAGCAAGTTTCATCAGATTTCCTCTTACAGGTCTAGCTTAATTTTGATTTTAAGCAGTTTCCAAGTGGTTTGAACAATTTTTGTTGAGAAATAAGCTCAAACGAGCTTATTTGTGTTTAGAACCCGTTTTTGCTTATAAACTTTCAATAATTGCACTTTAGTCCTTATTGTATTAAACTGGTGTTAAACTTAGCTAAACTTGATACTTTTAGGGTTTTCAATAAACAGGTCCTTTAACTTTCATATTTTGTTAAAATTCAGTTAAGTAGTTTGGAAATTGTTAAGAATTGGTTAGTTTGTTACATAGTTTTCAATTTCAGTCCTCATAGTTTGCTGATTTGACATTTTCAGTCCTTGTACTTGTTAGTTTTACAATTTGAGCATTTACTTTTCATAGAATTTACATTTTCAGTCCTTTTAGTTGTAAAATTTACATTTTGAATTTTACTTGAATAAAAACTTGGTAATTGCACGATGTTTTACATATAAGTAGACAATATTTTCAGTTTTGCTAGGAATTGTTTGAATTAGCAAATAGAATATCCAAAAAATATTAACAACCAAAAACAGTTAAAAACCCGAAATTGTTAGGACTTTCAATTAGCAAGAACTGAGAAAAACGAACTACATTATATACAATTTCAAAGTTACTTAATTGAAACTATCCGTCACAGGTATGATATCTAATATCGTCCAACGGTCTTCACCGACCGGAGGTAAAACGCTACCGATTTAGAATGAAATGTTCTAAGCCATTTCATTCGTGTCTTATCATGTTGCTGCGAAGACGGTGGCGTTGCGGTGTACCAGCTTAAGTCGTTCCCACATGCTTATGTTTTTCTGCATCAAAGTTCAGCAAAATTCAAGAAAGTACCAAATGAAGTCTTCCGCTGTACCAAACTCTGAAGCTTTCGAGAATTCAACGAAAGACATAAGTGTGTGGAACATGGATTCACGAGGAGGCAAGATTCACAAGAAGGCAAAGATCGCACGTGATTGGTCAAAAGAACAATGCTCTCAAGCCAAAGCCTAAAAGATCAAATCAACATATTCACAACAAAAAGAAAAGAAGAAAAGACTACGAGCTGAAGAACGAAGACTTAGTATAGTATGCTAGGTTTAGAACTGTGTAACGTGGAGTGACCTCCCTTAGGGGGAGATTGTTAGAAATACGTTTTTAACGTATATTAGAAGTATCGGTCACTCCACAATATTATTAATGTTGTATAGCTCATAGTTAATGTTTGCTTATTTAGTTAAGTAAGAAACCGGCCCATGGGCTTGTCATGGGTCGGCCCAAGCCCGTTAGTGGCTTGGATATAAATACCCCTTTCCACCATGGAAAGGGGTTGGTTGTTGATCATTTTCACTTTATCATTTGAATAAAACTCATACTTTCTCTCACTAACTTTCTCTCTCTAGAAATATTCAACCCACTTCATTGATTCATAAGATTATCAATATTCATCAGAGTTCGACCTTATCTATTGCGATGGGACTCATTCCAATGAGTCACATTGCGATGGGTGGGTTGATTCATCGCAATGGTGTATTGAGGCGTCATGCTGATGGATTTTTTTGTTCAACATTGCGATGGAAAACTTTCAAACATTCCGATGGAAAAGTTTTTCTCATTGCGATAAAAATCTTTGATACATTCCGATGGATAGATAATGGAAACATTGCGATGGTTTCATTAATATATTGCGATGGAGAACTATCAGACATTGTGATGGTTAAGAAAACATTGCTATGCTATTTAAAAGAAAAACTTTGTGACCTGTTTAAAAAAACGTGGCCATTATGTTTAACAACATTACACGAGACCAAAAACTGTAATACAGTAATAATTAGCCAACATCACCAACATTTTTACTCCTCAAACAACACCGACTCTATCTACAACCCCTCGTCACCTAATTCCTGTCTCCATTCCATCATCTAGACTCGAACCTAAATAGTAATATATGAAGATCTCAGACTTGTTCAACTAATGATAGATCTTTCTTGATCTTAATAGTTTGAACAAATATCATCATAGATCTATTGTTGGGAATAACCTACAATTAATTTACGAATCATATGAATGGTTTATAACAATTTTTTATTATAATCATCTCACTTATTCGATTATAACCACATGCAATAAATTATTTCAACCTACCCGAGACCTCAAGATAGAGATCTAAAAGACGAATTCGTCTTGATTCTTCAATTTTTTTATGGTTCGATTCATTTCTGAGCTAATATACTAGAGGGGTATGGTGGAATCAATCGTACATGGTTCGATTGATATAGAATAGATGATTTGATTCATTGATTAGTGATGAGATTAGCTATTGGTTATTATTGATTTGATAATCAACCGTATAGAAAAGACGGGGATCAAGGTGTAGATAAGATGAGATGGGAGTGTATCAGATTAGGGTGTGAGTTTTCTTTTGTTTGTTTGGTGATCAAGAGAACTTTGGGGGCGGAGGATACTAAGTTGAAGTGATTAGGGTGAGTTGCGAATGTGAGATTAGGGTTTGAGTACAAGTTATATACCCCAAATCTTGTGTTGGACCGAGTGATATACTACATCTGGGCCGGTTGTCTTTTTCTAATGAGATTAGAATCAGTTTGAATGTGGGCCTAAGATGATGGACGTGTGAAATGTTGTGACAAGTTGGGCCAAGGCTATATCTCAAATGGTTTTGAATATATAACGTGGAGCCAAACTCAATCATGTATTTGGTTTGTCACGTTAATTTTTGTGGCATTTTGGCTATAATCGGGTTTGACGATGATAAAAGTGACGACACAAAGTGACAAAAAGACATGACTAAGTGACAAGAATTATTTGTCAAGACCAAAAAAAAGAAAAATGGCTATATTTTTAGTGGCTACGGATTATTTGATCAGGTTTAAATTATGTGAAGTTGAAGACGGATTTTTCGAAGGTGTGTATTTATTTTATCTTTGAAGATAACTTGCTCGTGCTTAATCTTAGAATGAAGACTTGTTTATCTAGTTTCTGGGTTCGGGGTGGTTGGTTGATGACTCGGATAACTATCACTTAAAGGGGTTACATTGTTGTACTCAGTGTCACACGCTTAGTCGACGTGGATAATTTCAAGAGGTGTTGTGCTTATATACTTCTTCAGTGATGTATTGGGTACTTAGAGATTTCTCCACTGTTTCTCATTCAACAATTGTGCAAGCTTAAGTCACTCTGCCAAAATTTCTTTTTCCATATTGCGACAGTCCTCATATTCTGACAGGTATTGCGATCAAGCATTGCGACAGGTATTGCGATCAAGCATTGCGACAGGTATTGCGATCAAGCATTGCGACAGGTATTGCGATCAAGCATTGCGACAAGTATTGCGATCAAGCATTGCGATAGGCATTCAGATAGATATTCTGACATAACCTGTTTTGTGCATTCCGATAGAGTGACAAGATTTCCAAGATTTTTCAAAAACGTGTTTTTGAAATATTTTAACCGTGTGTAATTTTGTCTTGGAATTTTTTGCTTATCGAGAACATAATTTAGGGGATTTAAACATTATTTCTCGGCTTTAACACACAACATCAAACACATTAACTTTCTCTCATTGATCGATCAACTTTGTAAATCTTAACTTATAGAAATGGAGTAGACATCTCTTACGGATAAGTCCATCCTCTCGGGTACGGATAATCTTCCACCAATGTTGGTGAAGACTATGTATGAGGATTGGGCTTCTCGAATGGAACATTATATGTTGAACAAGGAAAATGGACATTTAATTTGGGCATCGGTGCTCAATGGACCATTGGTATATGGTACTGTGACAGAAGGTGCTGTTACTCGTCCTCGCACAACGGGTGAACTAACTGAAGATGCTAAGATACAAGACAAGTGTGATAAACAAGCTACAAATATCATTCTCCAAGCCCTTCCTCCAGATGTCTACAAACTCGTTAGTAAACATAATGTTGCCAAAGAGTTTTGGGATAGAATTCGTGTTCTAATGCAAGGCACTTGGTTAACTAAACAAGAACGAGAGTGTAAGATTTATGATACTTTTGATAAGTTTGCCTATGTTCCCGGGGAGACTCTCAATGATTACTACTTGAGATTCATTCTATTGTTGAATGAGCTCAATATCTATGGCATGGCAATTCCTACGTTTCAATTGAACACCAAGTATTTGAACACTCTTCCTTCAGAATGGAAAAAGTACGTGACGGATGTTAAATTGGCTAAGGACTTGCATAACACCAATGTGGATCAACTTCAAGCTTTTCTTCAACAACACGAATGCCATGTGATCGAGGCTCGGTTGTCTACACCTCAAGTTCATGATCCACTTGCCATGTATGCTTGTCAACAAAACATGGCTTATACTTATCAACAACCATCATACTTGCAGCAGCCACCACCACACACCTATCAGCAACCACAACAACCATCTTATCAACCACTAATGATGCCACAACAAGCATTTCAACAAAGTGTTCATCAACAATATTTTCCATAGCAACCACCACATCAGACATCACCATCACAAGCCAACACTTCTCCAATGGGCTATACTCCTCAGCAAGGATATTTTCCAATTGAAGCACCACCAGCACAAGCCTTCTACTCCAATGAACTTCCACCAATCCAAGCACTGGTCTTTACTCCAATGATACGCCAACTGATGTTCTAAACCATCTCACTGCCTACTTGTCAAAACTTGTTGCAACTAGAGGATTTCCACCAACAAACAATCAGCTCCGCACCTCTTCAAATCCTCGACAACAAGCTACTGTTCAAGATGGTCAAGTGACGGTGCAACCTATTCAGGGAAGGCAAACTTCATATGGACCTCCTACAAGGACTGTGAATGCTCAAGCTGTGAATTCTCAAGCTAATGGGAATGGAAGTCCTATTGGTCCACATAAGGTTGTGACTTGCTATAATTGCCGAGGACAAGGTCATATGGCTAGGGAATGCACTCAGCCAAAAAGGATAAGGGATGCAACATGGTTTTGTGAGAAGATGTATTTGGTTGATGCTCAGTCTAAGGGAAAGATTTTAGATTCAGAAGAGTTAGCATTTCTTACAGACCCAGGGGCAGTAGATAATGAAGGCATTGTAGTCGTTTCCACTTCTAATGCAGCTTATCAAGCAGATGATCTTGACGCATATGATTCAAATTGTGATGACATTCACTCTGCCCAAGCTGCTCTCGTTTCTAATCTCTCTCACTACGGTTCTGATGTCGTCAGTGAGGTACCAATTACATCTAATAATATTGATGATAACCAACATCAAGTTAGGCATGAAAATGACAACCTCGAACAGCATTCGGGAACTAGTAACTCAAATGATGTGGTACCCAATCCTACACATTTGAGTGAACCTCAAGCAAATGCTACGACGGGTATAGAATCTTATGCTCAACATGATTTAGTGATGGTTCCTAAACATATTATTGATCAAATGCATATGGCTCTCCGACAATCCGTAGATACAAATTCCACCCTAACCGTTGAGCTTGCGTTGCATAAAGAAAAGGTCAAAACTTTTGAAATGGTCCCTCAAGCTGAAAAAATAACTTATTCTGAATTTGACCAATTTCGTTTTGAAAAGATTGAACACTTAAAAGAAATAGAATCATTAAAAGCTAATCTTTCCAATGAATTAAAAGCAAAAGAGTCGGTTGTCAATGATTTTCAGAAACTTAAAATGGATTTCGAAACTCTCGAGTCTAAAAAGTTTGAATCAGAAATTAATGCTACCAAACTTCTTAAATTCGAAGAACAACAACTTTAAAACGATACGCTTCCACAGAAAAGGTTCATCTTTTAACTAAATCATTTAAAGAACTCGAACTTAAGCGTCTTCAAGATTTACCACCTAATCCCGGTTATGTAAAACAAGCTCAAGAATATATTCCGTGTCTTTATGATATGACCCTAATTGGAAAATCGAAAAAAGCACCTTTTGTTCGTAGTACTGAGGAGACACAGTCACTTGCGGAAGAAACTCATTCTAAAATGCTTTCAAAATTCCATAATATTGATTATGATACGTATAATAAAGATCATTTTTATAAAAATACCCGCATTCGCTTACAAAAGGAATTAGCTGAACTGACGGTTCTTGTGCCCCAAAGTTTGTCAAATGAAAACCCTCCTAGTACGTCTCCTACACTTGTCAAAACGGATTTAACGAAGTTAATTCCACCGGTAAGTAAGGCGTCTGTTAACTTAAATGCGGTACACCAACACTTAGCCGATTTTGACAAGGTCATTTTGGAACGTACGACTGCTTCGGCCATAACGAAAGGTGAATGGAATTTTGAGCACACTAGAGCTGCGTTTCGAGACGAAATTGTTCCGTTTGTAAAGAATGTTAAAGATTGTCTTAGTAATCTTGATCAAGATTTGCTTTTAGAAATAGAAGAAGTTAGACGTGTTTTCAATGAAATGGATGATGCTTATGAAAACAGTTTACTTAAAATAGAACGGGTTTCACACCAAAATGATCAGCTTCTGACGCAAGTGATGTCTCATGATATAGTTTCCGTCTGTGTGAATAAAAGTGTTGATAATGATTCTATTGTGCATAATGTTGAATCTGTGGATAATGTGGTAGATAGTACTTGTCACGAATCTGACGCTGAATTTTTAAAGCTTCAAGATTCATATTCTTCGCTTTCAAAACGTTTTGATGAGATTCAAACACATTGTATTTCGCTTGAATGCAAGCAACAATTTATTCAAAAAATCTTTGAAACGTCATTCGAAGGTTTTAATATCTATGATGCAAACTTTGAAAAGAATTTTCGATTGAATTTACAATCAAAACAGCGTCAACCAATTGACAAAGTTCCTAAATCTTTACCGATAGACATAGAGAAGTCTAAGGAGCATAATTGTGTGAACGTACTTGAGGCCGCTGAGAAATTTAAACTTGATCTAGATAATAGAGTTTCCAAGATTTTCTCCAAAGTTGATAACTTAAAACAGAAAAATACACAACTCTTCGATTCAGTAAAGCCCGTATGTGCTAATACCACTGCACAGAATCAATCTTTGATTGAACAATTGAATCGAAAGTCGGTGGAAATATCTAATTTGAGGGAACAAATTTGTGATAAAAATATGGCCTTGGTTGAGTTAAAGGAAACACTTCGTACTCTAAAAGGTAAGAATGTTGTGGATAACGCAGCCACTGTCTCAACATCGTCCTCTAATGCAATCAAAAAGAACCTTATAGCCGTCACACCATTTAATAAGGGCCCTAGGTGTAAAACCCGCATGCTTTTACCATGAATAGTACCCTTAAGATCGTACTTACTAGATTAAAACTTTCCTTTTATAGTATGATTACATTTACACGTTAGGATTTTATGTATTACGTACGTGTTAGAACACGATAAGTATTTATTACGCACGAATACGCGCTAATTATTTAACAATAATTAATCACGAGCATGCGATCATGAAATCATGAACGTAATTAAATCACGAACTATTATTAATTACGTATATATATTCATTACGAGCGTGAATAAATATATGAGGTCACGGTAATTATTTAACGAGAACACACAAAGCGCGAACACAAATAAACACGAACGAACAATTAAACATCGAGACACGGAAAACAGTACGGGTACCCCATGTGGGGCCCCCAACCCGCGGCAACATTAAGGAGATGGGCCAAGACCATCTCAAAACTTACTAAGAAGGGGTTAAGGTAAATTTTGCTAGTCATTTTTCACTTTACAGGAAATCAAACAAAAACCTAAAAAGTTTTCTCCTTCTCCTCTTTTTCTTTTTTGGCCGCCGCATATAAACACACCAAGGGGGTGTTTGTTTGATTTTGATCTTAGTTTTTGGTGCAAGTGTTCGTGTTTGTTCATCCTCGTTTAGATCCACACATTCGGTACATTCTTTTAATCCTTTTTCTTTTTGATTTGATCTAATAAAATAAATAAGAACATGATATTTTAAAACCTAATTAAAAACATAGATCAAACATGTAAATGGTTTTTGGGTAAATAAAAAAGGATGTTTTTAGGGGTGTTTCTTTGGCCGGCGCCTAAACCGAACCCCAAGGGGGGGTCTCGGTTTGGCTAATAAACCACCACCGAGACCATATCGTCCCGGTTGGGTGGTGTGGGTCCCACGGCAGCAGCAAACCCAAGGGAACCCCGAAGTGGTTCGGGGTATAGTGTCGATTTCATGTCCGGTTCATGGTTTCTAGTCAAGATCCGGTTCACGGTTTATGTTAAGATTATTTTTTTATATAATCATATGTTAAAATTAAATTAATAAGTATGACATGATTAATTTATAAAACATGACTTAGGTTATATTTAATTTTTAGATCATGAAATTATTAACCTAAGTATTTTATATTTTCTAGACTTATAATTATTAATTATTTAAAAACCATGGTTATAATTAATTAATTAACATGACTTAGGTTATATTATTAATAAATAATAATACATGTTTTAACCTAAGTATTTAACTTTATTTAATTAAAAACATGATATATTTAATTAAATACTTTTAACCTATAGTTTATTTAAATTACATGAAATAATTAATAAACTATACATTATATCATTATGGCTTTGAAAATAATCAGGAAAACACTTAGGCTTATATACTTAGCTTATTTAATTAAGGCAACTGATCTATTTATGGAAACTTTCTATTTTTAGAAACTTATCTATTTTAAGCAGTAATTCTATTTTTGGAAACTTTCTATTTTGGGAAACTTTCTATTTTTGGAAACTTTCTATTTTTGGAAACTTTCTATTTTTGGTAACTTTCTATTTTTGGAAACTTTCTTATTTTGGAAACTTTCTATTTTAGGAAATGTGACATTCGTCAAAATTCCATCTTAATTTATTCATATAGTACGAGTATTTTAACTGTTTACCGACGAGTTGTCGACATGAACGTGTTAATCATTTTGCTTTGCGGACAAAGCCCTTTTTAGGGAGAGCATATGTAACATCTCGAGTATTCGCAAGTATTAAGTTGAATGCAATACACAAGTTTGTGAGCGTCTTATGTTTTGCCGTACGTTTATTTGTTATAGTTATTAAGATTTCGTGACGTCTCGCACAATTGTTTTGTTTTGGGATCGTATGTTAAACGGTTTTGGTGTCGGGATTATCCAGTCGCGTCTAAATTTAAACATTGTGAACCGAGTCGAGTTTATAACTGTCACAACATTGCACAAATAACTGAGTATAAACCCTCATTCATTTATATTACCAAGCTTGTCTTACAAGGGTCTCAAAAATCAGTCACATGTCTAGACTACATATAAACTTCATAGTTTATTGCCTCACTAAAGGACAGCACACATGCCTAGTTTACCCCTTTTAGGTATATCACAAGTAAACATTTTCAGATTTACACTAACCCTAGACTAACAATACAAGTTTATATACAAACCCAAAGTATTACCCAATGTCCAAATACAAGTTTATCTCAGTCCAAAATACAAACACAAAAATCTGCACAAATCTTTCCAAATACAATTTCTGGGTAGAGTGAAGACTTGGTCCAGCCGACCCACACGCCGCGTCAAACCTGCAAAACCGAGAGTCTTCCATCGCGTCAAACCTGCACAACCGAAAGTCTTCCATCCTGTCCGAACCTGCAAACCGAACACAGCATCCCATTATGAGTCCTTGTCTTTTCGTCTTTCCTTTTGAAGTCTAGATGTGCTTGTTTTGTACGAACCTACGAATAAACGAAACAATGGTTAGTCATTGTAATGGTCTTATACTTTTAACTAAAAACTGAAATTTGTTAAACCTTACAACTAATACAAACATGTATATGATATTACTTTGCTGTCAAACCGAGACCCAATTTAGACCAAACCGAGACCCGATTGAGACCAAACCGAGACCCGACTTAGAACCAAACCGAGACCCATGTCCAACCAAATCAAGACCTCAATCAAGAACCAAACCGAGACCCATGTCCAACCAAACCGAGACCCAATCAAGAACCAAACCGAGAATCAAAGCAAACCAACCAAGTTCTTACTGCCAAAATTATCAACAACCATTACCAACCAATCCAAATGTCGTAACCAAGTTTAATTTACAGAAACATCCTAAAAATCTTTAATCTTGCCGCGGGTATAAAACCCCCCAATTCAAATCAAAACCCTAATTATTTAAAAACCTTTTTAAACATTAAATTAGTACTTTTCATATTTCAAAACATCACATAAACATGAGAATCAGTCGAATATATAAAAACCCCCAATTTTATGAAAACCCTAGATCGAATTTTTATTAACTAAAACGTTAATTAAACCTAATCTAAACCCAAACCCCATATTTAATTTAATTGAAAATGAGTTATGCAAAAACCCCCAATTAACCGAAACCCTAATTTTTATAAACTGATTTTATATTGAAATTTGTTTGATTTTATAATAGAAAACAAAAATTAATTATGTTTAAACCCGAGTTTGATGAAAACCCCCAAATATTTCAAAACCCTAAATTTATTGATTTTAAATCCGAGAATCATATGATTCACAACAAGTTGATACGAATCAAATAAACCCACTGATATTTATTAAATCGAAAATCAAATAAGCTTTTAAAAGAAATAAAGGAAAAGTAAACTTATCTTTGATTTTGGTTATTGATTCACGAAACCGCAAGGGAGATCACATCAGAAAACCAAATCGGTTTGATGTGGGGATTAAACCCCACATCTCACGCGATCTAGAACACCTCAGACCACCACACATGATTGTTATATCCCAAATGATTTGATATTAGCAATGAAAAGGATGGAACCGATCTAGATTTAAGAGAGAGAGAGTTTTGGGACGGTGGAGATAATATCGAGGGAAGAGAGAGAGTTTCACTCTCTGTTATGGGAGTGTGTGTGTTAAACACGCATATTTACTCCTCCCGTTCTTGTTTATTCCGCCAAGTGGGCCGGGCCGGGTCTAATGACCTTGGGCCGGTTGGTGTGTAATGAGATTGGACCCCATTTTGGGCCTTATATGTTTATTTAATTTAGTTAAAGCCCAAAACGAATTTTGTTAATTTAAGTTATAATTTAACCCGTGAAACCCGACCATTTAATAAACCGATTTTATTTATCGTACTTTTCCCGTAAATCGTACTTTTCATAAACGTATGGTTTCGTCAAGCACAACTAGGGTGTCGTGTCTTAATTCATATAATTATTCGTATCGTAACTCGATTCTCATAATTAATTAGGTCGCGGCTAGCGTAACCGTACTCTCGAGCTATTTTATCTTCGTTCTCTTTGCTGAATTTACGAGGTGAGTTTATAGCCCCATACTTTACTATTTTCACTGCTTTTGGGGTGAGACATTGCTTGATTTTAACGTGTGAACACAAGTGCATTTACTGATTTATATATTAGTCTAAGTCCCACTAAAAACCCAGTTGCTTTGGCCCGTGAATCGTGAACCGTTAATTACTTTGTGTAAGCGCGAATGTAATGGATAGATCTATCGGGATTGACGTCCCTGTCTGTCTTGTCCAACAAGGGGACAAGCGGGCACAGTTTCATTTGAATCTGATATAGGATGTCGTGGGTTTAGGCATCTAGTTTGGGCTACATTTATATGATTATACTGCCGGTGTTGTTAACGCTTCGGTGTCACGAGCTTAGACTGTAATAAATACTTTTGGGATGACTTTGTATCTGTTATATTGTCATCACATTTGGGAAAATCTTGTGGTTCATTAAACATTTCAAACTAACTAAACCTATGAACTCACCAACTTTATGTTAACACTTTAGCAATGTTTTTCTCAGGTATTAAGAAGGAAGATGCTAAATGAGGTCTCATGCATTGCCGTCATTTCTTTGAAACAACGATCATTTGTACCATTTGAGAAAACTATGTTTTGTAACCGTATTCAGTTTATGCTTCCGCACTTTGTTAAAACAATTTATTTTATGAATTACAAGTGATCTATTTTCCGAACGTCTCATTTAGAGGTCGTTCTTTGTGACTATGTGCGTATGATAATCATGACGTCACCACTCCCTTGTCGCCATTATACTCTGATATTTTAGGAGTGTGACAGGAAACCTGCTATTTTTGGAAAGTTACTTATTATTACACAGTAAGTATAATAATACATGAAATACCAGAAATACTTAATCAGAATAGACAGAATATAAGATAAACACAGTTTAAGGCTTAAAACAGTAAAACATGATATGAACATATAAAATAAGCTAAGACATGACATAAAACCAGTTACTTATTTAGTAGTCAGATACTTATTCATGTATGTATTTATGTAGCATTAGTGATACCGAAGTAGGATTCTCCTCAGTTCATCTTCTTCGTTCACTGGACATAAGGTACGGATTCCCTCCTTTCAGTATGGACATATTTTCCATATTAGGATTCCATGTATGCAATATTTTCCTGTAGTATAAGTTTATATGTTTGATTTGCTTATGTTTAATTTAGAATACCTATAGCCATATACATGCATGACCAGATTCACCTAGTTATGGAGGTACCATAACCGTAACATTAGAGGCACTGATGTTATGACTTCACCACGGCGGAGTGATTGCTCGTGGCGTCCCTTCAGCTTTTGGCCATATTATTATATTTATCATGTGGGGCGTATGGGTGCATCCTAGTTACACGTTTTTCAGCAGATTATTCAGTGTGAATGTGGTGTGTGCCTTGCATCCTTCACAAGGAGCTGATCCCTCCTACCCAAACCAGTATATTAAATTAGAGGCGGCCCCTCTAATATGCATGATGAGGTCACCCCTCCAAGTATTCATGCACGATGGATATTCATGACCTATATTGGCTAATGGTAGAACATGTTAAACAGTTTTTATAAGATAAACATAAGGCTTTTCAAACTATAAAACCAGTTTTACCAAGACTTAACCAAGTTATACGGGACTTAGTTTCTTCCGCTGTTATATGTTTTATGCTTATCCTATTCATGCTTTATTGTACATCCGTGCACTGAGCGTATTGCTCAGCCGTTTTCCTTTTCTATGTTCCCAAAACGGCAGTCACTCAGGGACGCTCGTAGACTTTAAGCGTACGTGCATATGGACTGGAAGCTTTCTAGCCTTTCTTTACTTTATGCATTATATTTACTTTGATACTCTGCTATGGACACTGTTTTGTCCTTTCCTTTACAGTACTTATGTTTGTGTGTGATGAGCTTTACTTTTGGACTACCGATGTTTGATTCCGGTATTTTCCTTTTATGGTCATGTAATGTTTAGACATTTTTCCTTGTATGCTTTGATGACACGCCATAATTACACGTGACATTCCATTATCAAAATGGGGTGTTACAATTATGGTATCAGAGCCAAGGCTTCGACCTGTAGGCTCTCAAAATATGACCTGTGATTAGTGGGTAGTCACTACGGTCTTCCTAGAACTGACATTTGTTTTCATGCATTCATCATTTTTATGCATACATATATACGTCATTGTCGCAGGTTTATGACTAAGTAATGGTTGGTACAGGACTGGCCCTATTTGGTCACATGTGTTTTATCGAAACTTTTAAATTTGGGACCGACCCATAGGCGTCCCCTCGCCATGTCTTTTATTTTGGGTGAACTGACCATAGGCGTTCACTCTCGAGCATACAAAAGTTTTCATAAAACTATATCATGCATTCATACACAAAATTTTCTTGCATAAAATTTTTCTCTTGAAACTTTGGTATAAATTTTTTTCATGTATATATATTTTATGTTTTGATCTGTTTAATCATATGTTTTATGTTATACTGTCAGATGGCAAACACAGACAATCTCTAGGAGATGTTTGCAGCTGCTGATGCAGAAATGCAAGACATCCTTCATCAGAACGACGACTATCCTCCCCCGCCTAATATTTTTCCCATGGAAGGAAGAAATCGGCTCATGAGGGAATACTATACCATTAGACAGCGACCTAACGAAGACAACAATGACTTCATGCACCGTTTTCTTCGTTATGCCGGTGTCCTGAGAGCATCTACGGGCACCACTGAAGCGCAGGCATTACATTTTCGTTGGGCTCTTAATCCTAGGATCGCCAATAACTTATCAGGTGCTCCGTTGGGTACGGTAGCAAAAGTGGCCGATGAAGCACGTAGACTGGAGATGCAGTAGGAGAGAGATGAGTTCGGGGAAGCTGAGAGACCCGACAAGAGGTAAACCTTTGTATTCAAGCGGTGATCAATCCGTATTCTTTCCATATATGTCAAATATTCATCTCTTTAAATGTATCTTCCAGGCAGAAAACTGGGGACCGGTCTCAGCCGGCTACTCAGCAGCAGCCTCATCAGCCCAAGGGAAACGGTCAGACTAACGATCGTTCTGCTACGGATAGGCGTGGCGGTAATGATAATTACCGTAACAACGCTGGACACTCCAACAGCAGCAGGTCCTAATACTTACGCATTTTCTTATGATTTCATGTTATAACTCATATTCTGACACTTTAGCAAAACTTCTACCAGGAACCATGGAAACGGTAGGGACCAGAAATAGAGAGGTTCAAGCCTAGCCGTCCAGCTATCACTGGTATTCAATCTTACGATTATCCGCATTGTCCTTTGTACCCTATTATCATGTCTTATGTAAAATGTTTTATCAGGTTCTCAGCCAGCCAGAGCACCTGCTGGAGGATTTACTCATCCTCTTTGCTCTACTTGCCACCGTAGGCACCCAGGGCCATGTCGTCGTAACACTGACGCATGCTTCAAGTGTGGTCTTCCTGGCCATATCATGAAGGATTGCCGTAAGGGCGAGATGGAGGGTACATCGGAACATGTTGATTCCAAGCCGCCTCCTACCATCGGGCGTGTTTACATGACATCTCGAGACCAGGCCAACAAGTCTGCAGGTACCATCACTGGAATCTTGTATATGTATGGTCAAGCTGCATGTGTTCTTTTCGATACGGGTGCTACTCACTCGGTTATTTCTACTGCTTGTGCTAAGAACATTAGGATACTCCCCATGCCACTAGAGAATAGGCTTACTATTTCCACGCCTTTGAGGGACTCTGTATTAATCACCCATGTATACAAGAGTCTTCCCCTAGAATTCGACGATAAGATTCGACCTGTTGACGCACTTCCGCTGGACATGAATGACTTCGACATGATTTTGGGCATGGATTGGCTATCCAAGCATCATGCTACCATAGACTGTCATTCATATCAAGTTATCTTCGGTGATGTTAATGCACCAGAGTACATTCATAACGGGTTCATACCCGGACGGTCTGTACAAATCATATCTACCCTGCAAGCGCGTGCACTACTGTCACATGGCTGCGAGGGTTATCTAGCTACGGTTCACGACATGGATGCTGAATCTACATCAATTCAGAATCAACCAATAATTTCGGAATTCCAAGATGTGTTTCCAGCAGAACGTTCGGGCATACCACCTACACGAGAAGTGGAAGGCAGTATCGAGCTTATTCCAGGAGCTGAACCAATCTCCAAGGCTCCTTATCGCATGGCTCCCATAGAGCTGAAGGAGCTGAAGGATCAACTGCAAGAACATCTTGAACGAGGTTTCATTCGACCGAGCGCATCTGATAGTTGTGTTTTTGTATACAAGTCTTAGGAAAGACGGGTATAAATGCGGTAAGTATTAATCGACACGATTTAGGAAAACCGTGAAGACGAATAAATTCCAAGTTCGTTCTCAAAGGAGGTGTGTGGGTTAATGTGCCAATTATATAAAATCAAGTTTGGATTAGTGACGTTTTTGGTTTAGAAGATAAAAAAGTAAAGACGAGCTACGACTACGATTAAACTACGACGTTGACGTAAAACGATGACGTAATTACGTAAAACGCGACAAAATTAAAAATACAACCTAAAAATTAATTAAAAGCTTAAACTAAGTCTAAAATAATATAAATAAGAATAAAAATCCAACAAATATATTTTAAAACCTTTTATTAATCAAATATTTAATTTTTAATGCTAATTAAAGCCCTAAAATTAAATATAATTAACAAAATGTCCAAAATATTATTTTATTGAACTAATAACTCACTTATATTATTTAAAGACAAATAAGTATTTTCCCTAAATTTTCAAAACTAATTTTCTATTTTTAAAACACTTAAAACTATTTTTAAACTAAAATAATCATAAAAATAATAAAATAATGCTAAAAATAATTTGACAATTTTAAAAATCCTAATATATACTAAAGAACAGTAGAAATATGAAAAAGTTTGAAAAATGTAAAAATTTTCACTAAAAGACAAAACTGATTATAATTAAAACCTTAATTAAACTAAATTAATTCTAAAAAATAATTAAAAAGGTAAACAGTAAAAAAATTTTATACTAAAAATCTTAAAGTATTTTTCTAAGTCTAGTAAAATTTTTGAAATTGAAAATTTTTAATTTTCTGCACTAAAAGACAAAAACAGAATAATAAAAAGTAATTTAAAATAGCTATTAAATGTAAAAATAGTAAATGAACAGTAACTAAAAAATAAATTAAACAGAAAATTCAAAAATTAAATAAGAAAAAATATGAAACTGGTTTGAAGATCTAAAACCTATTTTCGCCAACAAAAGACAAAAAACAAAGATCCTGATAGTGACATGTGACCTGTTTTTGTCCAGATGCTTAGCAGGGGGAACTAGTTACACTAGCAGTGGAACTTGGTTCCCACTAGTAGCAATAAAAAAACGGGTCTGGTGGGTTTTTACTTGATTGAGAGCTTGTTATTGGATTTCTTTTGGCAACAATGGCACCCCCACACTCATGGAAGTGTGGGGAGTCAGATTATAGCAAAAAATAACAAGATACAACACAATAAAATCACACAAATAGGCAGATTAATGTTACTGATATGCAAAGGGGTGGTCTGTGAACAGTAATCTGGTGCAATGTGCAATTGGGCGAATTTCTAGCTACACAAGCAAGCAACTTAACATACCATTATCAAAATAAACCTTATACAACCCTACTCTATCATTAATTCTACTAGATTCCAATATTTAAGCTTTTAAAACTCAAGATTAAATCAATGATAGCTTACTGAATGTTTGACATATTTTTTTACTAAGAAAAAGTATGTGAAATCTGATCTAACTTACACTACTAGCTATAAACTACCAATATCACCTAACACTAACTAGTAAAGTGTGCTTAGGCAGTTTATAAGCAAAAAGTATGTAAAACTTTCCTTTAAAACATGAATCTAAACACCCCTTTAACTGAAATCTTGACAAATTTCACAAAGATTAGGCTACTTAATAACACCAAATGAATTAAAACCTATCCTATCATACTAAACTCTAGCAGAAAACACAACTGGAAGAACAATTTAACTGGAACTAACATTTAGCAAACAGCTTACACCCAAAGACCATACAATCCACATAGAACATAATTTTTCAAGAAGAAAAATGAAAGGGAGTTCACACCTTTTAAGAGGTGGATGCCATCAGCTTTCAAGAGGCTTTCTGGATGGTTAGAACTATAGTAAGTGTAGAGAGCCCCGTTGTTGGAATCTACAAAAGATCCAGGGGTACAATATCTTCAAGAAAGTGAAATGAAATAGGAATGACTTGTTAATATCCTGCACAAACACAGCCAACCAAGAACAACCTTCAAGTTATATAAGCTTAACCATAAGCTGTTGTCAGCAGCTTATGGTGAGCTTGTATAACAGTAAGTGTTAAATAAAAAAAAGAAAATATGGAGAAACTGGTTTTTCAACCAAAGCTATTTTAAAAGAACTGATTTTTCAACTAAACAAACACAATTCTGAGTGACCAATTCACACTTCCACTTTCACTTTCATGTGAAGTGGAGATTCAGAAATTGTGTAGGGAGAAGAAACAAATGAGATTTTTTTCCAAAAAAAAAACTTTCCTTAACTAAACCAATGATGATTGTTAAAACTACTTGCCATAAACAATGAACCTTAAACTATAAAAGCAGTTTAAAAAATGGAACTCAGAATTTGTATGACATAAATCCTTTCATTTTCATTAATTAACTTTAAAAATACAAAAATCTGGAATATCTAAAAATGGGTACAAACCACCCATTTTATACTAGCTAATGGATCATTCTAGAAAAATAATAAAAATATTACAAAATGTGTAACCCTAATAGCTGAAAAGCCCTATATGCCCTTGAAGTCTTCTTGGTCAAAAATCGTCCATGTTATCTCTGTCCATAGAGAGTGATGTGCAAGCTGTAAAGGCAATCTTGTGCGTTCATTCTACCTTTGGGAGCAAGGAATATCATCATGGACGTTCATCTTGTCCCCTTGATGGGTTTGGGAAGAAAATGACGTGCAGGGGAGGTCCCCACAGTCACATGGGGATGTTGGGAAGGGAATCTGGGTTGTGGGTTTGCTTAAGGGAATGGGTAAGTAGTGTTCTCGAAACTCTTAATCATTTCCCCTTTGTTTTAAGGTTTTTAGGATTAGGTTTATGTGGGTGAATTAGGGGAAGATTAGGGGATGATGATAAATAGTATATGTTTCCACCCAAAGTTTAATATATTAAAAACGGTTTAAAATTTATTTAATGAATTAAAAAGGTGTGGTGGTGGAATCTGACGTAGGATGAGGAGGGTTTGTGATTGGCTGATGAAGGTGACGTGGAGGGAGTGTATTGGTGGGGTGAACTTTGTTGTCTGGGCAGAAACACCCCCTTGCTTCCCAAAATGTTTACAAATAAGGTTTGGCAGCTTAATTCTCCAAATCCCTTTATAACAACTATACCCAAATGACAAAATTAGTCCTTTTGTTTTTATCAAGCTTAAAATAAGGACTAATAATGTAATTGTTATGATCTTCTAAGGTTTGTTTTGTCAATTCTTCAAACATGGAGGATTTCTTCTTGCAAAAATATGATTTCTCCAAGGACCAATTGTGACAAATCTTCTAAGATGAGGGACCAATGTTGCCAATCTTCAAAACTTCAAGGGCATTTTTGCAAAATTCATGTTTGGGCCCGCTTCTTTGTGCGGCTTCGTTTCCCGTGTTCGTTTTTGCTCTATTCTTGTAATATTTTGGTGAATTCACGATATCCGTACCTGAAATACACAATGAACAAACACAAGCATATTTTTGGGTATTTTGATGATATTTTAAGCGTTTTAAGCCCGATTTGGACGATGAGACTATGTATAATTACAGTCTCATCACTCCCCCATACTAAACCATTGCCGTGTCCCCACGCAATGCTAGAATTAAGTATCTAGCACTTCCAAAATTCATTTTATGATGACATTTATTGAAAACGTAAACTTAAATAAACTACTACACGCGTTTTGGACATAATGTAATGTTTTCATCACGATTAAGTGACTTTTGGGATCATTGAACAAGAACACGTGAATGCTTCGTTAGAAATAATTTCGTCGTCCTCGATTTTCACCCAATTCCATGCTAAGCGTGTAACGAGATCATTGTTATTATAAGTTAGCAACACGATCACATCTCATGAGTGTTAATTACGAACCTAAACTCCCTCATTCCTACTTGGTATCTCTTATATTTTATTTTGTCTTAATGATCACGAGGATACATCATTGACTTATGCTTGAATAGAGATTAAGTCTAAAAATAGAGTTTTAACGGTGTAACCAAAATCATTAAATTAATAATTCATTCTAATAGACAACGATGTCAAAAAATTAAGTCAACAAGAAGGATCGATAAACACGGTTTTATAACGGTTTTGAACATGAGACTTATTACCAAGACTTTTATACGCCCCCTAACGGAAGGGCCTTATTATCTTTGGTTTACCTCCATCTTTTATTCAGTTTCGCCATGAAGCTTTTATTATGACTTCGGTCTTGCCTTGCCTTTTATTATCCGCCTCATCGGTGGTTTTATAAGCCAAAGACGTATATCCTTACGCTAAAGCAAATTTTGGATCTTTAAAGCTTCAAAGATTAAGGCTTGATTCACTTTCAATTTGGGCATAGATTTTTCGGCCTTGTGAGCTTCAAATTTTTGCTTAATTTAGGTGAGCACTTGAAATCTTATTATCAGGTGAAGCTTTCGATTATTCGGGTGCCAATACTTCAAAACTGTGACTCTGGCGATACCTTAATGTTTTCCCAATTTAATTACATGGAAGCTACTAAAATAAATTAGAAACCAACAATAGTGACTAAACCGCTAAATCAATATTTATTAACAATTTATTATGCAAAAGCGTGGGGAGAATAAGCTAATAATTACTACACATGAGATCGTGACGATTACGAGACTTATAAATAACTCTATCATTTCTTATCCTCATTTAAGAGACTTAGCCTAAAAAGTTAAGGAATCGAAGCTAAGTGCTCAACACGCACGGTCGATTCAAAAATTACTCTTATTCTCACCATCGGAAAACCTACATTTGTGTCTTAAACACTTATGAAAAACTAGAAAAAATTTAAAATTTGGCCATTTTTAGCCTTATTTTGCATAAAACAATAACAAAAAGATGAATATTGGATTGCGTGTTGACGTAAGCAAGGTGAAGTGTCTACTCACCCCCCCCCCCCCCCATACTAAAACTAAACATTGTCCTCAATGTTTCGAGTCTAGGGGTGAAAAGACCCCCATACTAGAGACGAAGTCGAATGCTTAATCTCGAGCATGGAAAGGGTAAAACGAATAACCTAAAAGCCGTTTATGAATTATGCTAATAAGATAAACGTTAGAACATAAAAGGATATCATCGGATATCGGAATCTCCAAAGGAAACGATCGAAGCTCGAGTGATCCGTAAAACGAACACGAGAGGCTTCAATGATGACGATGAACCTAATAAATCACAATCACAAACAACCACGAAACAAAGGTTGGAAGAGCACAAGTCCCCTCGTTACGTTAAACTAAGAAAGCGATAATATTTACAAGGATAAGCATGAGAATCCCCCACGAGGCACCTTGTTTTTAAGAAACCGAGTCAAAAGCTCGACTAGAATCCCCATAAATGTGATCATTTAGGGATATTCATGATATGGTCATTTTGGTGGGGCTTACATGATAAACAAGGCCCAAAAAGCAACCGGTACTAAGGACTAAGTCCTTTGATGATGCAAAATACCGGGATCGAAGATGGCGTCCTCGTTTTCGGATGAAAGACGAAACAACACCACTCCAACGCATGCTAAAACCCCAAAGGGGTAGAAGAAAAGAGTTGAGAAGTAGAAAGGTGGGGAAATGGGTAAGGCAACATAATGAGCTACTCGAGGTAGACTCACACCAAGCAAACGAAAAGATTTTCCATTTATTGCATCGGTGGAAGACCGAGATTTCCCTTTACAAGCAATTCCAGGATCGTAAATATCGTCCTCGGTGGAGAAATGTGAAAGAACATAAGGGGCTTCCCCCACACTAGATCCACACCAACCGTCGTCAAAAGGAGTAGACGAGGTGGTAGCACTCATAAAACGATGTGATGACGGAGTTAAACATGTAGAAAATTCTTTTAAAACATTTTTAAAATCCTTTCCTTTTTCATCGTTAAAAAATTCTTTATGAAAACCCGATTTGATAATGTCGAAAATATTTGGCGTGTCAAATTCAAAATTAGTCGCGCTAAAAATCCTCACATTTAAGTCGCGGTTAGGGGGTGGTGGATTGTATAAATTCTCAAAACGTTTGTCAATAAAGAACACCGCCCCCTCGGGGTCTACATACTCGTCATCCTCATGAACGTCGATCTCATCGATTTCTTCATCAAAGATAGGCTTGTCAAACCAATGTTTGTCATTCCCCTCCTTGATTATCTTAGAAACTCTCTCGAAAAGATCACGATCAAGCACGAAACCATCATTCTTTTGTGGGGATTGTTGATAAGTTAAATCCTCACTAATGTGGTAAACGTAATTCTCATTTGAGGAGTGTTGATTAGGTAACTCCTCGAGAATTGGATTTTTGGTCACATGAGTTGGTTCGTCACATGAGAAAATAAGACGTTCCAACTCATTAAGTTCATCCTCGATTTTGGAAAGATCGACCTCACTCGTAGGTGGAAGTGAAGGCATAAGAGCTAGCTCTCGTTCAATAATTTCCTCAATCTCGGGATCAAACTCATAATCATCGTACTTCACATGTTTCTTTTTAGGAGAATCAAAAATTGCATGTGGATTTCGAAGTATGTGATTAAGCTTGGCAAAATCGCCATCGTCATCGTCAAAGAAAGAGTCGATGTGAGCACTCACAACCATGGTCTTACAAGTTGAATGACTATGCTTAGGTGACTTTTCTAAGACGAGAGGATCGATGTCGATAAACCCTTTAGCCTCAACGGGTGTTGGGCTAGGCAAATGAGGCACTTCGATGGAGTTAGAAGTTGAAGCCTCAAAGATGTGGTCCTTCGAAGGTGGTGAAGACGAGCCCATTTTGGTCATTGTCGTGATGGCACTAACGTCGCCCTTCGGAATTGGTGTTTCACTTGTTTTGCTAAATACATCCCAAAGTGAGTTTTCATCCTGATGAGATGGCATTTATACATGATCTCATCGTTCTTTTCGGGCTTTAAATGCATAAAAATGTCATAAAATACCATATATATGCTTGTGTTTGTTTACTTGTGTGTTTTAGGTATGGATATCATGAAAAAGACAAAAGATCACAAGATACAAGGAAAAACGGACACGAGAAACGAAGACGCACAATGAACCGGGCCCTAATCATGAAAAGTTCAACAAATACCCTTGAAGACTTGAAGACAAACAAGATTGATCCTCAATGAATGAAGAAATGACACTTAAAACCCTTGTATAATAATATTTACAAGTTTGGTCCCTTAAGTTTGTCAAAATTGCAAAAAGGTCCTTCAACTTTGGAGAAATGGCAAGATTGGTCCCTCAACAATTTCAAATTGCCATTTATGGTCCCTCATGAAGATTAAGATGCAAGGAAGACCTTTGAAGATCAACTTTGTCCAAGATCAGCCCTTGAAGAATCACCAAATGGCAAAAATCATCCTTGATAAGCTTTTGCCAAAAGTTGGTGCCAAATATGTCAAGTTGGGAAAGTTATTTACAAAGGAAAGAAGATTTTAGGGCTAAAAACGTGTAATGCCAAAAAAACCAAACCACAAGGACTGAAAGTGGCAATTGAAACTTTTAAACTCAAAAAGGGCGCTTAACATGTAAGTTTCCCCTAAATTCGGATTGAATGGGTTACTGTGTATCTTTTTACCAACCCAGAAATTACCTTCATTAAACCTGGGTGAATTTTCAATTAAACCCACACACACTTAATTCACACATGCAGAAAACAAACCCACTCCTAAAAACCTTCATCCCACACGTGTGTACCAAACCCCCAATTCCCCAATCCACCAATCATATCATTCCTTTGTCCCCAAGGCAATGACGTGTCCACAATGAACGTCCAAGATGAAAGGCTTCCTCCCAACGCAAAATTAGAAGGCCAAGATCAAAAATTGGACAATTCACCTCAAAAACGTCCAAGGGTATTATTGAGATTTTCTAGATTAGGGTTTTGTAATTTTAGCTTTCTAGTATCTTCTTAGGTCTCTATATAAGGAGCTCACAGAATGTGTGAAGCCCTTGTTCCAGTTTTCCTTTAAACTTGTGTAATTCCTTTTAATAAAATATAAAAGTTGGTATTTGTTTCTTTGGCAATCTAATTCCTTTTTATACTTTTCTTAAAGTTGGTAAAAGTGGTAAAGGGAAACTGAGTTCCATTGTTTTGGTTAAAGTGATTTTGTGTTTTAAAAAGATTTCAAAAGTTTTTGAAATTTGAGAGAATTTGATAGAAATCTGTTCTAAGTGTTAGGAGTTAAGGAATCAAGTAATTGGTGTTTAAGAGTGTTAAGAAAACGTGTTAAGAAGTTTTGGAAAAGATTTGGAAAAGTTTTAAAAAAGAAAGAAATAAAATCAGAAAAATACATTATATTGTATTATTGTGTGTTTTCTTTGATTTTGTTCTTAAGCAGGTGGAAGGAGTTGTTGATAATGTTCAGCACCAGCCCGGGCTGGTAGGGAGGTGGTGTAGCATCCACTAGGACCCTTGGATGTAAGGGTCCTAAGGTACTTCCATTTTTCATTTGAAAAATTTCAGAAAATGCATATGCTTATATGACCTTAATTGATTTGGTGATCTGTGTGTTCTAAGCTGTTGGATTGATGTTATTTTGAGTTGTTATGCATGTTTAGATGCTATTGAAATAGTTTTCATAGGTTTTGTAAGGTTTTTCTTTGAAAAAGTTTTGTTTTCAGATTTTAAAAGGGTGTTTGGCTATAGGTTTTAGCAGAACACATGCTTTGATTGGTGATAATAAAAAGTGTTAGAGTCTTTAAAAAAGGTTAAGATAGGTTAGTAGTAAGTAGTTAATTAGTTTGGGACAAGATTTGAATAAGTTTGATAGGTTTTAAAGAAAAAAAAAGTAAGTTTAGAATCTGCATATCTTCAAGTCTGCTTATTTTCATCAGTTTTGGTGTTGAATCTTTGAAAATCTGTGAGTGATTGTGTGATTTTTAGGTTTGTTATTGATTGTGCACTTGTTTGAGAGTTTGTGTGTTCAATTTGAGCTCCTAGAAATCACTAGGTTGCATTTGATAGCTCATAACAGCCCACTGTCCTAGTTTTCTATCACATCAACTAGCCTAGGGTGTTGTGTGCTTGATTTTTGATCTTGTGTGTGCTAGTGTGTTTTTTTTACTTGTTATCTTTGACTCCTTGAGCTTCAATAAGCTCAAGGGTGCCTACTGTCCATAATAAGCCACCAATTAAGCCACTTAGTCAAGTTCTCTTGGCTATAATCCATAAGCAAGAATACAAGCCACCTGCTTGTGTTCATTTAAGTGAACTGGCAATTTTGGTTCATAATTTTGAGTATAAACTTGATTAAAAAGGTTATTGGAGTTGGATATTAAGCTATTTAAGGTCACTGTTTGAGTAAAAGAATAAAAAATAAAAAAAGAAAATAAGTGCAAAAACCGTCATAGCATAGACTCGAACCCACAATCCCCACTCCCACACACATCAGACATAACCATTGCGCCCTTGGGTCTTTTACTGACCAAGGGTGCAAAGTTATTTCTCTTAACCTGTTTCTTTTTTCTTACTTTTTAAATAAGCCGTAGCTATAATCCCTGATTTCTAGCTTATTTGTTAAGCTACCTTTGTCTAGCTTATTTTTCCTAGGGCTTATATAGAATTTAAGATTTTTAGAAATTGGTTCCATATTTTTCCTTTTATTTAAATATTTTTTAGGATTTAATTATTAGACGTAATTTAGAAAATCATTAAAAAATACCAAAAAGATTTTAAATTTTTAGGAAAAATAGTTTTTAGCTTTTAAAATATATTTTTGAGGTTTACAGCTAATTTTGGTTTCAAAAACTTTAATTTTTAATTTTATATTATTTTAAGGTTTTTTATAAACTTTAAAGATTTTTATAAAATTATTAAAAAAGGTTTAGGAGCTATAATTTGTGTTTTTTTCTTAGTTATATTATTTAGGATTTTTATAAATTTTTTATTTCAAATTTTAGAAACTTTTATTTTTTAGTATTATTTTAATAATATTTTATTATTAATTTTTCAAAATTTCATTTTTCTTTCTTTTTCATTTTTCTTAGATTCTTTATCATTAATTAGGACCTTTTCCATTTTTAGAATAATTTTTAAGCTTTTAGATTTATTTTTATAATTATTTTAAGTTTAATTAGGTTTTAATTATTTTAAATCATTTTTAGGGTTTTAAAAATAGTTTTATTAGGTTTTAATTTTTAGAAAATTACTTTGTAGTCTTCTAATAATATAAGTTAAGTGACTATTCAATAAAATCATATTTTAGACATTTGAATTAGTTAAATTTAATTTTAGGGCTTTAATTAGCATTTAAAATTAATTATTTAATTAATAGAAGGTTTTAAAATATCTTTGTTGGATTTTTATCTTTATTTATATTATTTTAGACTTCTTTTTAGTCTTTTTAATTATTAATTTTGTTTTTTGGTTTTAGCTTAATTTTTAATTTTTGTGATTTTTCTACGGCTTTACGTTTTCGTTTTTACGTCATAGTGTAATTTCCACGAGACCGTCTTCCATCTTCTCAATATTAATCTCAAATACATTCAAGTTAATTCACAACACCATACCTCCTTGGGAAACGAATCTCTTCTCTCTTTTAAGTGATTGGGTCATTAGTGTTGATTTTTCCTAAAATCATCACTCGATACTTACCGCTCATATACGTTCTTTTGTTTTCCTAAACAAGAGTCGTATTTTACTACAATCATTTTGGCGCCGCTGCCGGGGAGGTGTGTTGTGCTTTAAGTTGGAAAATTTTGTTTTTGATATTATCCATAATAGTATTTGTGTTAAGTGGAACTCCCTTAACACGTATTATCGGTTTTCTTGGTTTTTCTTGTACAAATATTATTAATATATTGTATTAAGTATCACAACCAAAATACAATATCTCCAAAAGTGTGAAAACACAACCTTAATTGGGATTTGATCTCCTAATTATTGTATTCGAATCTCAAACAAAAAGAAAAGGCAAAAATAGATAAATACTTTCGTGAAGCTCGATTTTGAAAAATACGAACTATAAGGTGGGTATAAGGCGGGTATTATAAAATATACCCTAAGGAAAAAGGCTCTTAAGTGCTTCGCGCCGCCTCGTTTCCCCGCTTGCTTGTGAGTATTTTGAGATTGAAGGCTAATCGAGGGTTTTGCCGCCCAAAGTATTAATACGTATACTATATTTGCTTGGTTTTCTTTGTGATTAAACCCTCGTGAACAATTTGGTTTTCACCAAAGTTCTAAAGTCATTAGAAGGCGTTCACTCCACGTGATCGTTTTCATTCCTTTGAGGCTTCTTTAATCAAGAGTTTGATTCGAGGAGAGATTTTGTAGATTGTTGTCTACGAAGATACACCAAAATCCAAAAAAAATTAAATATCATCAAAAACACAAAAAAATTGAAAATCCACAAAACAACCAAAAAGAATCTTCTTTGCTCACCTCCCATTCTTCGTGAAGTTTATGATCACTCGTAATCAAGCAAAACGAGCTCGTAAACGTCTTCAAAAGCAAGCAAATCAAGGATCGTTGATTGTTGAAGAACCTCCAATTGTTGAACCTATTGTAGAACAAGAAGTCGTAATGGCTAATCGTACTATGATGGAGTTGCTACAAGCACCCACCGAGGGTTTTGGAGAGGCAATTGTTATTCCCGCCATCCTTGCGGAGAATTTCGAGATTAAGACGGGTTTAATGTCGATGCTACAAGCAAACAAATTTCGAGGTCACGAGAAAGACAACCCGCATTACCATATTAGGAATTTCAACCGTCTCACCGCCACTAGCAAATTTAAGGATGTTCCACATGACGCCATTAAGATGATGTTGTTTCCATATTCGTTGGATGGACCCGCAAAAATTTGGCTCGAGAAAGAACCGCCAAATTCGATTTTGACATGGGCCGATCTCGTTTCTAAGTTTGTGAACAAGTTTTTTCCACCATCGAAAACAACACACTTAAAAAATGAGATTTCACGATTTGTGCAACGTAACAATGAAAGTTTTTCAATGGCATGGGAACGATTTAAAGAGATGTTACATGAATGTCCTCACCATGATTTTTCGGAATTGCATCAAATTGATACTTTTTATAATGGGCTTAATGATCATGAACGAGATTATTTGAATGCCGCCGCGGGTGGTAATGTTTTGTGCAAGACGACAATTGAGGCTTTACAAATCATTGAGAATCGATCTAAGGTTTATAACCCTCGTAACACACCGAGTGTTGCCAATATGGGTTCGTCATCGTCATCACAATCGTCTCGTGGCATTAATGCCTTACATGATGAAGCTAATGAGGAAAATCGGTTTTTTGATAGATTTGCTAATCTAATGTCCCATTGGAAGGCTCAAGAAGCTTCCAATTCCGCTTCGGTTAAAGCGGTTGCTAAGAGTTGTTTATCTTGTGGGGGAGCTCATGATCTTTCCGAGTGTATTACCGCGGATGGTAACACTTCGAGTGCTTATGTAGCAACGGGAACTTATAACCAAAACGGCCAAGGTTCCCGCCAAAATCAAGCTCCACCAAATCAAAATGCTAATAATTATCGAAACAACAACCAAGGTAATTACCAAGGCAACACACGCAATTACAACAAAGGGAATTATCAAAGTGGGAATGGACAAATCTCTAATCAAAACCAAAACCGTGATTTTCAAAACACTACACAAGGTTTTCAAAATGCTCACACGAAAAATTTGCAAGGAGAATTTTTAGATTATGCAAAAGCAAATGATGCTAAATTTGATAATATGCAACGTGAGATGATTAGCTTAAGGTCCGAATTGAAAAACGAGCTTAAAAATGAACTTGCTAATGAACTTAAAACTCATGCTAATAAAATGGAAGGAAATGTCCAACGTCTTCAACAAAACCAACAAAAGATGGAATTAGGACAACATGAGATTAAGCAAGAGTTATTGAAAGCGGATGCTAGGCAATCAAAATTTGAGGACCGAATGGCTAAGATGTTTGAAGCTATCATGTGTAAGCCCTCTTCTTCGGGTGGTCTTCCTAGTGATACCATTGCAAACCCGAAGGGAGAAATGAAGGTTATTACTACACGAAGTGGTAAAACTTTCAAGGAACCAATCTCTCGACCAAGTACTTCTACGGAGAAGGAAATCGAGAAAGAACCCGAGGTGATGGTCGAAAAGGAGCATATTACAATCCCACGAAGTACCGCTCAAACCACACCTACGGTTGAACCAATACCAATTATGGAACCCGAGTTTCCAAGGCCGTTGCCTAATGACCAACCCACACCACCTTTACCATACCCTTCGAGACGAAACAAAGAAAAGGCACAAGAACGGAATAATTATCAATTTGAGCTATTTATGAAAATGTTTCGTGATTTGCATTTCAACATAAGTTTTGCCGATGCTTTAATCATGATGCCTCGATTCGCCGCAAACTTCAAAAGTATGCTAAACAACAAAGAAAAGTTACAACAATCGTCTAGTTGTTCATCGGTTTTTCTAAGCCGCATACCACAAAAAGTCGGTGATCCCGGTAAATTTTTGATTCCGTGTGCTATTCAAGATATGGAGGAATGCTACGCCTTGGCCGATCTTGGCGCTAGTATTAATTTGATGCCTCTCGAGATTTTCAAATCGCTTTCGCTTCCGGCTCTTACTCCTTCGAACATGTCCATCGAGATGGCCGATCATTCTACGATCATGGCATGTGGAGTAGCCGAGGACGTTTTCGTTAAAGTCGGAAAGTTTTACTATCCCGTTGACTTTATCGTTGTAGACATTCCTATCGATCGAAAAGTTCCTCTCATTTTGGGTCGTTCATTTTTGGATACATCAAGAGCACTTATCGATGTTCATGCTCGAAAAATCACCCTTCGTTTCAATGAAGAAGAACTTGTCATCAATGCAACACAAAACTCCAATCTTTCTCATGTATATTCTATTGCAACTTTAAACCATGGTGACTCGACCAATGTCGTTTGCAAAGAATTTTCACCAAGAGTTTTAGGGAATGTCTCCAAAAACAATTTACCATTTCCTCCGCCGGTGGAGGTTATGAGTGCTAAGCCTACAAAGAAGAAACCATCAATACTTGAATCGAAAAATTCTTCGCCTCATCTCGAACATTCATTCTTGAAAAGTATTGATAAGTTGCCGGTTTCTACGGAAGATCTTTCGGATGATGAATATGTTGGCCCCGATGGGGAAGTTTTCTTCGTCGATAAACGTTTTGAGAACTTACCACCACCAAAACCAAAACGGTTTCAAAATGTGAGAATTTTTAGTGTAACTAACATCGTCTTAGAAACACCGAATATTTTCGACATAATCAAAAAGGGTTTTCATAAGGAGAGTTTAAAAGATAATAAACAAAAAGATCTTAAAAGTGATTTAATTGATTTTTCTACAAATCTAACTCCGTCATCACACCGTGTATTGAGTGCTACAAACTCGTCTACTCCTTTTGACGATGTTTTGTGTGGTTCTAGTATGGGGGAAGCCCCTTATGTTCCCTCATCCTTGTCCACCGAGGACGAGATATTCGATCCCGGAATTTCATGTAAAGGGAAATCTCGGTCTTCCACCGATGCAATAAATGGAAACTATATCTATTTGCTTGGTGCGAGTCTACCTCGAGTAGCTCAAACGTTTGTCTTACCAATTGTCTCACCCTTCTACTTCTCATCTATTTTCTTCAAACTCTTTGAGTTTATGGCACGTGATGAAGTGGCGTTGATTTGTTTTTCCAATGGAAACGAGAACGCCATTTTCGACCCCGGTATTTTGTATCATCTAAGGACTTAGTCCTTTATACCGGTTGCTTTTTGGGCCTTGTTTATCATGTAAGTCCCTTTGACCACACCATGATTTCCCTAAATGTTCACATTTTGAGGGGATCGAGTCGAGCTCATGACTCGGTAATCAAAAACGAGGTGCCTCGTGGGGGAGATCCCATGCTTATCTTTATGCTTTATGTTCACTAATAAGGGGACTTGTACCCTTCCAACTCGTTGTCTCGTGGTTGTTTGTGATTGTGTTATCTAGATCATCATCATCGTCTACGATTGAAGACTCTCGTGTTCGTTTACGTGAGCCTCCATCGTTCGTTTGAAGAAGTTTTTCACGATTCCATGACATATCCTTTATTGTTCTAACAATTATCTTTTAGCATAATTAATAAACGGCTTTAGATATATTGTTGATCACCCTTTCCATGCTAGATCCTAAGCATTCGATTCTTCGTCTCTAGTATGGGGGTGCTCCACCTTTAGACTCGAAACATTGAGGACAATGTTTACTTTTAGTATGGGGGGGGTGAATAGGTACTTGCTTTGCTACGCCCTCACGTTTTCCAACTTTCAATGTTTTGTTTTGCTAATAAGGCTAAAAATGGCCAAATTTTAAAAATTTTCTTAGTTTTCATAAGTGTTTTTAAGACACGAATGTATATTTTCCGATGGGTAGAATAAGAGTTAATTTTTGACTTGATGGGCATTTGGAGCCATTTACATTCCTTAACCCGCTCAATTCAAGTTTTGCTAGACTTTTATATAGGGAGCTTTAAAACGCGAAAGTCTTAATTCATTCGGGTTAAGAACAAGAACTTTTCGCAAGTTCCTATAATTGATTCTAGAAAGTCACTTATCAAGGGAACTATAAAACGCATTCTCTAAACTTGAAAAAGTCCAAGAAAGTGCAAGATCCTATAGGTGGCTTGAAAACCCAAAACTTTGATCTGATATAGTCTTAATGAAAGCTAATCCAAATTTGGCTTAATTTTGACTTGCATGGCTAAGTATTCACGAGTCTCTTTAATTAGAGGTCTTTAAATAGTGAAGAACGAGAAATGATAGAGTTAGACAAGTGATCATGCTAAACGTAGAACATGAAAGTGTTCTTTCAAAAACTCATATGTTTTTAATTGTGGCTTTTTCTTCCCATAAGATCAATGCATTAGGAATAAAACATAATTGCAATAAGTAAGGTCGTACGATTTGAAAAGTTACTTAGCCTCTAGCGCAAGATCGTTTAAAAGTTGCTCGGGGTTGAATAGAGTTCATAGCCAAGGCATAACTTATTGAAGCGGGACGCGAAGATTGGCGATCATCCAAAAAGGCCCTAACAAGGCATGAGGAGCTCTATTTTTGCTAATGATCCAAAGATGATGTGAAGTATCATTGTTCCAAAATCAATATGAAGGATCGAGACACACGACGAGAAGCTATTACTCCCCTAAAGAATGGAGAAAGTCTATCCAAAAAGACCCTAACAAGGTATGAGGATAAATATATCCAAGTCCGAAAAGGAGGCGGATCATTGTATATCAAAATCCAAAGTAAAGATTGAAGAAAAATGATGAAGTCGTGGTCCTATATGAAGAATCTCTCAAAAAACGTCAAGTGAAGAAATTCCAAATATATGAAGAGAAGACCATAATTTCGAGAACGTCTTCCCAAGGTTTGAAGTATGAAGTACATGCCAAATATCGGTCCGAGAAAGGTCTCAAATCGTGAAACGAGTTATGCCAAGATATGAACTTAAGGAGATACACGAGAAGCCGTTTTAAAAGATTTTGTCCTTCGGCTAACTATTGATCAAATCGTGCTACTTTGCTTTCGGACTAATAACTACTCAAATAAGTCAATATGAATCACTTGTGATCCATGACAATTAGATAAAAAATGCTAGTAACCCATTTCCTTTTATAATAACTAGGATTGCGGGGAGAAAAAGTATTACACAATTTGAACGTATGAGTAGTGTTAGCATTGTGACTTGTACCAACAATGATCTTGTTTTTGCACTTGGCATGGAATGTATGACAATCAAGGATGACAAAGTTTACTCTAAGGGACATTAACTTGTTTCTATTCATTGACCCTAAAAGTCACATTTTGGTGATGAAAATCATACATTATGTCTTTACACATCATCGTAGTATGTTGCAAGTCTTTTACTTTTCAATAAAGGTTAATAAAATTGAACTTTGGTGATGCTTAGATACTTTATTCTAGCATTGCGTGAGGGCACGGCAATGGCTTAGTATGGGGGAGTGATGAGATGGCATTTATACATGATCTCATCGTTCTTTTCGGGCTTTAAATGCATAAAAATGTCATAAAATACCATATATATGCTTGTGTTTGTTTACTTGTGTGTTTTAGGTATGGATATCGTGAAAAAGACAAAAGATCACAAGATACAAGGAAAAACGGACACGAGAAACGAAGACGCACAATGAACCGGGCCCTAATCATGAAAAGTTCAACAAATACCCTTGAAGACTTGAAGACAAACAAGATTGATCCTCAATGAATGAAGAAATGACACTTAAAACCCTTGTATAATAATAATTACAAGTTTGGTCCCTTAAGTTTGTCAAAATTGCAAAAAGGTCCTTCAACTTTGGAGAAATGGCAAGATTGGTCCCTCAACAATTTTAAATTGCCATTTATGGTCCCTCATGAAGATTAAGATGCAAGGAAGACCTTTGAAGATCAACTTTGTCCAAGATCAGCCCTTGAAGAATCACCAAATGGCAAAAATCATCCTTGATAAGCTTTTGCCAAAAGTTGGTGCCAAATATGTCAAGTTGGGAAAGTTATTTACAAAGGAAAGAAGATTTTAGGGCTAAAAACGTGTAATGCCAAAAAAACCAAACCACAAGGACTGAAAGTGGCAATTGAAACTTTTAAACTCAAAAAGGGCGCTTAACATGTAAGTTTCCCCTAAATTCGGATTGAATGGGTTACTGTGTATCTTTTTACCAACCCAGAAATTACCTTCATTAAACCTGGGTGAATTTTCAATTAAACCCACACACACTTAATTCACACATGCAGAAAACAAACCCACTCCTAAAAACCTTCATCCCACGCGTGTGTACCAAACCCCCAATTCCCCAATCCACCAATCATATCATTCCTTTGTCCCCAAGGCAATGGCGTGTCCACAATGAACGTCCAAGATGAAAGGCTTCCTCCCAACGCAAAATTAGAAGGCCAAGATCAAAAATTGGACAATTCACCTCAAAAACGTCCAAGGGTATTATTGAGATTTTCTAGATTAGGGTTTTGTAATTTTAGCTTTCTAGTATCTTCTTAGGTCTCTATATAAGGAGCTCACAGAATGTGTGAAGCCCTTGTTCCAGTTTTCCTTTAAACTTGTGTAATTCCTTTTAATAAAATATAAAAGTTGGTATTTGTTTCTTTGGCAATCTAATTCCTTTTTATACTTTTCTTAAAGTTGGTAAAAGTGGTAAAGGGAAACTGAGTTCCATTGTTTTGGTTAAAGTGATTTTGTGTTTTAAAAAGATTTCAAAAGTTTTTGAAATTTGAGAGAATTTGATAGAAATCTGTTCTAAGTGTTAGGAGTTAAGGAATCAAGTAATTGGTGTTTAAGAGTGTTAAGAAAACGTGTTAAGAAGTTTTGGAAAAGATTTGGAAAAGTTTTAAAAAAGAAAGAAATAAAATCAGAAAAATACATTATATTGTATTATTGTGTGTTTTCTTTGATTTTGTTCTTAAGCAGGTGGAAGGAGTTGTTGATAATGTTCAGCACCAGCCCGGGCTGGTAGGGAGGTGGTGTAGCATCCACTAGGACCCTTAGATGTAAGGGTCCTAAGGTACTTCCATTTTTCATTTGAAAAATTTCAGAAAATGCATATGCTTATATGACCTTAATTGATTTGGTGATCTGTGTGTTCTAAGCTGTTGGATTGATGTTATTTTGAGTTGTTATGCATGTTTAGATGCTATTGAAATAGTTTTCATAGGTTTTGTAAGGTTTTTCTTTGAAAAAGTTTTGTTTTCAGATTTTAAAAGGGTGTTTGGCTATAGGTTTTAGCAGAACACATGCTTTGATTAGTGATAATAAAAAGTGTTAGAGTCTTTAAAAAAGGTTAAGATAGGTTAGTAGTAAGTAGTTAATTAGTTTGGGACAAGATTTGAATAAGTTTGATAGGTTTTAAAGAAAAAAAAAGTAAGTTTAGAATCTGCATATCTTCAAGTCTGCTTATTTTCATCAGTTTTGGTGTTGAATCTTTGAAAATCTGTGAGTGATTGTGTGATTTTTAGGTTTGTTATTGATTGTGCACTTGTTTGAGAGTTTGTGTGTTCAATTTGAGCTCCTAGAAATCACTAGGTTGCATTTGATAGCTCATAACAGCCCACTGTCCTAGTTTTCTGTCACAGCAACTAGCCTAGGGTGTTGTGTGCTTGATTTTTGATCTTGTGTGTGCTAGTGTGTTTTTTTTACTTGTTATCTTTGACTCCTTGAGCTTCAATAAGCTCAAGGGTGCCTACTGTCCATAATAAGCCACCAATTAAGCCACTTAGTCAAGTTCTCTTGGCTATAATCCATAAGCAAGAATACAAGCCACCTGCTTGTGTTCATTTAAGTGAACTGGCAATTTTGGTTCATAATTTTGAGTATAAACTTGATTAAAAAGGTTATTGGAGTTGGATATTAAGCTATTTAAGGTCACTGTTTGAGTAAAAGAATAAAAAATAAAAAAAGAAAATAAGTGCAAAAACCGTCATAGCATAGACTCGAACCCACAATCCCCACTCCCACACACATCAGACATAACCATTGCGCCCTTGGGTCTTTTACTGACCAAGGGTGCAAAGTTATTTCTCTTAACCTGTTTCTTTTTTCTTACTTTTTAAATAAGCCGTAGCTATAATCCCTGATTTCTAGCTTATTTGTTAAGCTACCTTTGTCTAGCTTATTTTTCCTAGGGCTTATATAGAATTTAAGATTTTTAGAAATTGGTTCCATATTTTTCCTTTTATTTAAATATTTTTTAGGATTTAATTATTAGACGTAATTTAGAAAATCATTAAAAAATACCAAAAAGATTTTAAATTTTTAGGAAAAATAGTTTTTAGCTTTTAAAATATATTTTTGAGGTTTACAGCTAATTTTGGTTTCAAAAACTTTAATTTTTAATTTTATATTATTTTAAGGTTTTTTATAAACTTTAAAGATTTTTATAAAATTATTAAAAAAGGTTTAGGAGCTATAATTTGTGTTTTTTTCTTAGTTATATTATTTAGGATTTTTATAAATTTTTTATTTCAAATTTTAGAAACTTTTATTTTTTAGTATTATTTTAATAATATTTTATTATTAATTTTTCAAAATTTCATTTTTCTTTCTTTTTCATTTTTCTTAGATTCTTTATCATTAATTAGGACCTTTTCCATTTTTAGAATAATTTTTAAGCTTTTAGATTTATTTTTATAATTATTTTAAGTTTAATTAGGTTTTAATTATTTTAAATCATTTTTAGGGTTTTAAAAATAGTTTTATTAGGTTTTAATTTTTAGAAAATTACTTTGTAGTCTTCTAATAATATAAGTTAAGTGACTATTCAATAAAATCATATTTTAGACATTTGAATTAGTTAAATTTAATTTTAGGGCTTTAATTAGCATTTAAAATTAATTATTTAATTAATAGAAGGTTTTAAAATATCTTTGTTGGATTTTTATCTTTATTTATATTATTTTAGACTTCTTTTTAGTCTTTTTAATTATTAATTTTGTTTTTTGGTTTTAGCTTAATTTTTAATTTTTGTGATTTTTCTACGGCTTTACGTTTTCGTTTTTACGTCATAGTGTAATTTCCACGAGACCGTCTTCCATCTTCTCAATATTAATCTCAAATACATACAAGTTAATTCACAACACCATACCTCCTTGGGAAACGAATCTCTTCTCTCTTTTAAGTGATTGGGTCATTAGTGTTGATTTTTCCTAAAATCATCACTCGATACTTACCGCTCATATACGTTCTTTTGTTTTCCTAAACAAGAGTCGTATTTTACTACAATCACATCCATAAATTTAAACATACCGTTTTGAATTAGGTACACGTACTCTTTATCATTAAAATCATCATCTTTAAAACCGTTTTTCTTAATTCTTTCAAAACATGCATTAAGCCTCATTCTTTCCGCTAAAGTGAACATTTTGAAATCATTAGGATTTGAATCATTAGGTTTTGAAACCTCGGTTTTTTCATGATCATTAAAAACTTGGGATTTTCTAGCAAAAAAGTCCATTTTGTCATCCCCATATCTCATAGTAAGTCTCCCCTCGTGAACGTCGATTACAGTTCGAGCCGTCGATAAGAATGGTCGGCCTAAAATAATGGGACATTTAGGGTCACACTCGTAATCGGATATAACGAAATCCGCGGGAAAAAAAAACTTTCCAATCCTAACATAGACATCCTCGGCTATTCCAATTGGTATAAGTGGAGTATAATTTTCAAGCTCGATTGTCATGTTCGTGGGGGGTAAGTGAAGGCAATCTCATCAATTTCCATAGAGAATGAGGCATAAGATTGATGTTAGCACCTAAATCGACAAGGGCTAAACATCCCTCAATCTCGGAAAAATCACAAGGTAATAGAAATTGGCCCGGATCCTCTTCCTTTCTCGGCATACGCCTTTTGGGTTTTTTAAGAAGGATTGAAGCACAAGTTTCTTCAAGGGTTACTTTCGTAAGGTCGATAAAACACTCTTTTTGAATCGTGGATGGAATTTGAGGTACACGAGGGTGTGCACTCTTTTCCTTGGTCGCCACGTTCACCCCATCGACTTTAGAACAATAAGACGTCTTAGAAGTCGAGGGTTGAGAAGAAGGAACAACTCGAAATCCTTCAAGGTTAGGGGTAATCACACGACCTTTCTCACGAGACGAGGCGGCTTTACATTGTTCCTTCGGATTTGCAACGGTGTCACTAGGTAACGAACTCGATGACGCACCCGAGGACTTGTTCATAATGGCCGAAAACATCTTTTTAATGTCAATTTGTCCTTGCTCGATCTTCGTGTTTTGCAATTTCCAAGTATTTGTAAAGTCGTTTTTCAAAGTACCAATTTCTCCCTCTAATCGTCTCATATTAGCCTCATTCGTTTTTATGTAATTTTGAAAATTGTTTGACGAACTATTTTGATTTGAATTAAAGTTCCCTTGGTTTTGATTGTTTCTTTGAAAATTTCCTTGATTACCACTTGAATAATTGTTTCCTTTATTGTTGTTGTTTGAAAAATTCGAGTTTTGATTATTGTCTCGATTTTGATTCGAAAAATTTCCTTGTTGATTATTTCCTTGAAAAATGTTACGATTTTGAAAATTGTTGCCTTGGTTATAATTGCCTTGTTATGATGGACCCGCGTTATTTTGATTTTGAAAATTGTTGTTTCCATTTAACGCACTCACATTCGACGTTTGGCCATCCGTAGCCGCACACTCCTAATAATTATGAGGTTCACCACAAAACGTACAAGAAACCTCAACCGCTTTCACCGTAGCGGGAGCGTCTTTCTTTTGCATTTCAACGAGAAAAGACGTGAACACATTCGTCAACTTATCGACTTTCGCATCAACTATCTCAATGTCACGATTAGAATTACTAACATTGGCGACATTGGCAACACTCGGTGCATTGCGGAGTTGGTAAGCCTTGGATCGGTTTTCGATAATTATCAATGCATCTTTCGGAGTCTTACACAAAAAGTTGCGACCGGTGGCGGAATTCAACGAATCTTGTTCTTGAAAATTAATACCGTTGTAAAACGTATCGATTTGGTGCAACTCGGAAAAACCATGGTGAGGACATTGCCTAAGCAATTCCATAAAACGATCCCACGCGTCTCTAAAAGATTCATTCGGTTTTTGCTCAAATTTCGTAATTTCGTTTTTGAAAAACGTTGTCTTAGACGGTGGGAAAAAATAATTAACGAACTTGGAGACGAGATCCTTCCACGTAGTTATGGAATTAGGTGGCTCTTTCTCGTACCAATCCTTGGCGGCACCCTCGAGCGAGTACGGAAAAAGCATAAGCTTGACGACATCGGTGTCGACGTTCTTAAACTTGCTCGTGGCTAAAAGACGATCAAAATTACGAATATGGTCGTGAGGATTATCGGCTTCACGACCTCGAAACTTCGTAGCTTGGATTAACGAAAGCATTCCGCTCTTAATCTCAAAATTATCCGCTTCGATAGCGGGAATTACGATCGCGTCTCCATAACCCTCGGTGGGCGCTTGGAGCAATTCCATCATCGAACGATTATCGGCCATCTCCTCTACGGTCTCTTCAACAACGATATTAGGAACGTCGGTTTCTAAATCTCGTCTACGTCGTCGATTCCTTCGATTACGATTGCATCAATTCGAAGCTTCGCAAGAATTGGAATAATCCTTCGATCGAGTGCGCATGCACTAAGCGTAGAATGGGTGGTAGCAAAGAAGATTCTTTTTGCGGCTTTTCGATTTTTCAATTTTTTTTGTTTTTGATTGTTTTTTTTTTAATTTTTTTGGATTTTTTGAATGTATTACGTAGACACAAATCTACAAATCTCTCCTCGAATCGACTTTCTTGATTAAAGGAGCCTCAAAGAATGAAAACGATCACGTGGAGTGAACGTTCTCGATGACTTTAGAACGTTGGTGGAACACCAAAACGTTCAAGAGGGTTTAATCTTGAAAACACAATAAAATATATATGATACGTAGATAATACTTGGGCGGCAAACCCTCGATTAGCTCTCTTTCTCAAAACATGCACAAGCAAGCGGGGGAAACGAGACGGCGCTAAGCACTTAAGAGCCTTTTTCCCTTAGATCGTGAAATACAACCGCCTTATACCCACCTTATAGTTTGTGTTAATTGAAATTAAGCCTCACGAAAGTAATTATCTATTTTGCCTTTAAACTTTTGCTTTGGATTCGAATATAATGATCGAGTGATGAAATCCCGAATCAAGGTTGCGTTTTCACGCTTTTGGAGTACTTGTATATTTATTGTTCTACGTAAGTACAATATAGTAATAATATATTCACAATAAAAACGAAAACCAATATATCTACAATATAGTAAAATGATTGTTGTGTGTTTAATTTAGGAAAATTAAACACGATTTATTTGGATACTATAATATAATAGAGAAAAATAACAAAAATGAGTATGTACGATATTTACGCTTTCCAAAAAATGAAAAGCGAAAACGCACTACTCACAAAAACACGATACTAATAATGGCAACACTAAACACCTCCCCGGCAGCGGCGCCAATTTGATAGTTGTGTTTTTGTATACAAGTCTTAGGAAAGACGAGTATAAATGCGGTAAGTATTAATCGACACGATTTAGGAAAACCGTGAAGACGAATAAATTCCAAGTTCATTCTCGAAGGAGGTGTGTGGGTTAATGTGCCAATTATATAAAATCAAGTTTGGATTAGTGACTTTTTTGGTTTAGAAGATAAAAAAGTAAAGACGAGCTACGACTACGATTAAACTACGACGTTGACGTAAAACGATGACGTAATTACGTAAAACGCGACAAAATTAAAAATAAAACATAAAAATTAATTAAAAGCTTAAACTAAGTCTAAAATAATATAAATAAGAATAAAAATCCAACAAATATATTTTAAAACCTTTTATTAATTAAATATTTAATTTTTAATGCTAATTAAAGCCCTAAAATTAAATATAATTAACAAAATGTCCAAAATATTATTTTATTGAACTAATAACTCACTTATATTATTTAAAGACTAATAAGTATTTTTCCTAAATTTTCAAAACTATTTTTCTATTTTTAAAACACTTAAAACTATTTTTAAACTAAAATAATCATAAAAAATAATAAAATAATGCTAAAAATAATTTTACAATCTTAAAAATCCTAATTTATACTAAAGAACAGTAGAAAAATGGAAAAGTTTGAAAAATATAAAATTTTCAATAAAAGACAAAACTGATTATAATTAAAACCTTAATTAAACTAAATTAATTCTAAAAAATAATTAAAAAGGTAAACAGTAAAAACTTTTTATACTAAAAATCTTAAAGTATTTTTCTAAGTGTAGTAAAATTTTTGAAATTAAAAATTTTTAATTTTCTGCACTAAAAGACAAAAACAGAATAATAAAAAGTAATTTAAAATAGCTATTAAATGTAAAAAATAGTAAATGAACAGTAACTAAAAAATAAATTAAACAGAAAATTCAAAAATTAAATAAGAAAAAATATGAAACTGGTTTGAAGATCTAAAACCTATTTTTGCCCACAAAAGACAAAAAACTAAGATCCTGATAGTGACATGTGACCTGTTTTTGTCCAGATGCTTAGCAGGGGGAACTTGTAACACTAGCGGTGGAACTTGGTTCCCACTGGTAGCAATAAAAAAAGGGTCTGGTGGGTTTTTACTTGATTGAGAGCTTATTATTGGATTTCTTTTGCCAACAATGGCACCCCCACACTCATGGAAGTGTGGGAAGTCAGATTATAGCAAAAAATAACTAGATACAACACAATAAAATCACACAAATAGGCAGATTAATGTTACTGATATGCAAAGGGGTGGTCTGTGAACAGTAATCTGGTGCAATGTGCAATTGGACGAATTTCTAGCTACACAAGCAAGCAACTTAACATACCATTATCAAAATAAACCTTATACAACCCTACTCTATCATTAATTCTACTAGATTCCAATATTTAAGCTTTTAAAACTCAAGATTATATCAATTATAGCTTACTGAATGTTTGACAGATTTTTTTTCCAAGAAAAAGTATGTGAAATCTGATCTAACTTACACTACTAGCTATAAACTACCAATATCACCTAACACTAACTAGTAAAGTGTGCTTAGGCAGTTTATAAGCAAAAAGTATGTAAAACTTTCCTTTAAAACCTGAATCCAAACACCCCTTTAACTGAAATCTTGACCAATTTCACAAAGATTAGGCTACTTAATAACACCAAATGAATTAAAACCTATCCTATCATACTAAACTCTAGCAGAAAACACAACTGGAAGAACAATTTAACTGGAACTAACATTTAGCAAACAGATTACACCCAAAGACCATACAATCCACATAGCACTTAATTTTTCAAGAAGAAAAATGAAAGGGAGTTCACACCTTTTAAGAGTTGGATGCCACCAGCTTTCAAGAGGCTTTCTGGATGGTTAGAACTATAGGAAGTGTAGAGAGCCCCGATGTTGGAATCTACAAAAGATCCAGGGGTACAATATCTTCAAGAAAGTGAAATGAAATAGGAATGACTTGTTAATATCCTGCACAAACACAGCCAACCAAGAACAACCTTCAAGTTATATAAGCTTAACCATAAGCTGTTGTCAGCAGCTTATGGTGAGCTTGTATAACAGTAAGTGTTAAATAAAAAAAGAAAATATGGAGAAACTGGTTTTTCAACCAAAGCTATTTTAAAACAACTGATTTTTCAACTAAACAAACACAATTTTGAGTGACCATTTCACACTTCCACTTTCACTTTCATGTGAAGTGGAGATTCAGAAATTGTGTAGGGAGAAGAAACAAATGAGATTTTTTTCCAAAAAAAAAAACTTTCCTTAACTAAATCAATGATGATTGTTAAAACTACTTGCCATAAACAATGAACCTTAAACTATAAAAGCAGTTTAAAAAAATGGAACTCAGAATTTGTATGATATAAAATCTTTCATTTTCATTAATTAACTTTAAAAATACAAAAATCTGGAACATCTAAAAATGGGTACAAACCACCCATTTTATACTAGCTAATGGATCATTCTAGAAAAATAATAAAAATATTACAAAATGTGTAACCCTAATAGCTGAAAAGCCCTATATGCCCTTGAAGTCTTCTTGGTCAAAAATCGTCCATGTGATCTCTGTCCATGGAGAGTGATGTGCAAGCCGTAAAGGCAATCTTGTGCATTCATTCTACCTTTGGGAGCAAGGAATATCATCATGGACGTTCATCTTGTCCCCTTGATGGGTTTGGGAAGAAAATGACGTGCAGGGGAGGTCCCCACAGTCACATGGGGATGTTGGGAAGGGAATCTGGGTTGTGGGTTTGCTTAAGGGAATGGGTAATTAGTGTTCTGGAAACTCTTAATCATTTCCCCTTTGTTTTAAGGTTTTTAGGATTAGGGTTTATGTGGGTGAATTAGGGGAAGATTAGGGGATGATGATAAATAGTATCTGTTTCCCCCCAAAGTTTAATATCTTAAAAACGGTTTAAAGTTTGTTTAATAAATTAAAAAGGTGTGGTGGTGGAATCTGACGTGGGATGAGGAGGGTTTGTGATTGGCTGATGAAGGTGACGTGGAGGGAGTGTATTGGTGGGGTGAACTTTGTTGTCTGGGCAGAAACACCCCCTTGCTTCCCAAAATGTTTACAAATAAGGTTTGGCAGCTTAATTCTCCAAATCCCTTTATAACAACTATACCCAAATGACAGAATTAGTCCTTTTGTTTTTATCAAGCTTAAAATAAGGACTAATAATGTAATTGTTATGATCTTCAAAGGTTTGTTTTGTCAATTCTTCAAACATGGAGGATTTATTCTTGCAAAATGTGATTTCTCCAAGGACCAATTGTGACAAATCTTCTAAGATGAGGGACCAATGTTGCCAATCTTCAAAACTTCAAGGGCATTTTTGCAAAATTCATATTTTGGCCCGGTTCTTTGTGCGGCTTCGTTTCCCGTGTTCGTTTTTGCTCTATTCTTGTAATCTTTTGGTGAATTCACGATATCCGTACCTGAAATACACAATGAACAAACACAAGCATATTTTTGGGTATTTTGATGATATTTTAAGCGTTTTAAGCCCGATTTGGACGATGAGACTATGTATAATTACAGTCTCATCAGCATCTCCATGGGGCGCACCGATCTTGTTTGTTAAGAAGAAGGACGGCAGTATGCGTCTTTGTATAGACTATCGCGAGCTCAACAAGATTACTATCCGGAATAGGTATCTACTGCCACGTATAGACGATCTGTTTGACCAACTCCAAGGGGCCAAACACTTCTCCAAGATTGATCTTAGGTTAGCCTATCATCAATTACGGGTCAAGGAGCAGGATATCGCCAAGACTGCTTTTCGTACCCGCTATGGCCACTACGAGTTTGTAGTTATGCCATTTTGCCTGACAAATGCTCCAGCAGTGTTCACGGACTTGATGAACAGAATCTTCCATGAATTTTTGGACAAGTTCGTCATTGTCTTCATCGATGACATCCTGATTTTCTCAAAGTCCAAGGAGGAACACGAAGACCATCTTCGTACAGTACTACAAATTCTTCGCCAGAAGCAGTTGTATGCTAAATTCTCCAAGTGTGAGTTCTGGTTAGACAAGGTGGCATTCTTAGGTCACATTGTATCAGCAGAAGGAATCACTATGGATCCAACGAAGGTTGAGGCCATTACTAAGTGGCCAAGGCCGACATCAGCGACGGAAGTCCGCAGTTTCTTAGGCTTAGCTGGCTATTACCGTAGGTTCGTGGAAAACTTTTCCCGCTTAGCACTACCATTGACCAAACTGATGCGGAAAGGGGACAAATTCGTCTGGACTGAAGAACGAGAGAAGAGCTTTCAAGACCTGAAGCAGAAGCTAGTATCCGCACCTATTCTTACTCTCCCATCTGGTACGGGTGGATTTCAAATCTACAGTGATGCATCGAGGAAGGGACTTGGCTGTGTTCTCATGCAACATGGGAAAGTGATCGCGTACGCTTCACGACAGCTTAAGCCTTATGAAGAAAATTACCCCACGCATGACTTGGAACTTGCTGTAGTCGTGTTTGCATTGAAGATATGGAGGCACTACTTATATGGAGAATCATGTGACATTTTCACGGACCACAAGAGCTTGAAGTATATCTTCACTCAACGTGAATTGAACATGAGGCAGAGGAGATGGTTAGAGCTGTTGAAGGATTATGACATTAATCTACAGTATCATCCCGGAAAAGCAAATGTAGTAGCAGATGCTCTTAGCAGGAAGTCCGGAATGATCAACGACATTAAAATTGAGGAGGAAATCATAAGAGACTTGGAGCGACTAGACATCGAGATCATGGTACGTGGATAGCACGGTTACTGGGCTAATCTTAGAGTAGAATCCGAGTTACTCTCTAAGATCAAGGAAGCTCAGAAAGATGATGGAGAAATCTGGGCGATAGTACAAAATTTGGAGAAACAGACGGAATTCAGAGTAGATGCAGATGGTATCGTATGGCAGGGCACGAGACTTTGTGTTCCAATGACCAAGAACTCCGGGAAGCCTTGTTAGCTGAAGCTCATAGCTCCCCATTCTCTATACATCCTGGTTCGACTAAGATGTACCATGACATCAAGCAGTATTTTTGGTGGAGTGGTATGAAACAGGATGTGGCCACTTACGTCTCTAAATGTCTTACCTGCCAACAGGTTAAGATCGAGCATCAGCGATCTGGCAGTCTCCTTCAACCATTAGATATTCCAGAGTGGAAGTGGGAAAAAATCACCATGGATTTTGTTACTGGTCTTCCGCCTACCAAGAGGAAGCACGATGCAATTTGGGTTATCATAGATCGACTTACCAAATCAGCTCATTTCTTACCGATCCGCAAGGAAGATCCGGTAAGTAAACTCACCGATACGTATAGAAGAGAGATCATGAGACTCCACGGTGCCCCATCTAGCATCGTCTCAGATAGAGATCCTCGTTTCACTTCGCGATTTTGGAAGAGTCTGCAGAAAGCTTGGGGTACACAACTTAAGCTTAGCACGACTTTTCATCCTCAAACGGATGGACAGTCGGAGCGAACGATTCAGACATTGGAAGACATGTTGAGGTCATGTGCGTTGGAATGGACGGGTGATTGGGACGATTACATATGTTTGGTGGAGTTTGCATACAACAACAGTTGGCACACAAGTATCAAGTGTGCTCCTTTCGAGATGTTGTATGGCAGAAAGTGTCGCGCCCCAATCTGCTGGGATCAGGTTGGCGAGCGAACACTTGAAGGACCAGAAATCATAGAGATGACCAATGAAAAGATCGCAGTAGCTAAGCAGAAACTTCAGGAAGCACGGTCACGTCAGAAGAGTTACGCCGATAAGCATCGTAGGGACACACATTTTAACGTAGGAGATCACGTCTTCCTTAAGGTTTTGCCGGCACGTGGTGTTAGACGCTTCGGGATTAAAGGGAAGCTCAGTCCTCATTTCATCGGACCGTTTGATATCATTGAACGAGTCGGTGAAGTATCTTACCGGTTGGCGTTACCTCCGCAGCTTTCGCATGTGCACAATGTGTTTCATGTGTCCTTACTCAGAGGGTACCCATATCATCCCCTTCACATGGTTCAGTATCCACTAGAACAAATACGTGAAGATCTCACCTTCATAGAAGAACCCGAACGAGTTCTTGACAGACAAGAACGAGTCATGAGAAGGAAGACGATTCCATTCGTCAAAATCCTATGGAGGGATCATACCGAGCGGAAAGCCACTTGGGAAACAGAGGAGTCTATCCAGGCTTCTTACCCTCATTTCATATTTTGAATTCGGGTATGTTCTTCTTTTTCAGTTTACTTTATCTATAATTCGGGGACGAATTATTCTTTTTAGGGGAGAAGAGTTGTAAAACCCGCATGCTTTTACCATGAATAGTACCCTTAAGATCGTACGTACTAGATTAAAACATTCCTTTTATAGTATGATTACGTTTACACGTTAGGATTTTATGTATTACGTACGTGTTAGAACACGATAAGTATTTATTACGCACGAACACGCGATAATTATTTAACAATAATTAATCATGAGCATGCGATCATGAAATCATGAAGGTAATTAAATCACGGACTATTATTAATTACGTATATATTTAATACGAGCGTGAATAAATATATGACGTCACGGTAATTATTTAACGAGAACACACAAAACGCGAACACAAATAAACACGAACGAACAATTAAACATCGAGACACGGAAAACGGTACGGGTACCCCATGTGGGGCCCCCTACCCGCGACAACATTAAGGAGATGGGCCAAGCCCATCTCAAAACTTACTAAGAAGGGGTTAAGGTAAATTTTGCTAGTCATTTTTCACTTTACAGGAAATCAAACAAAAACCTAAAAAGTTTTCTCCTTCTCTTCTTTTTCTTTTTTGGCCGCCGCATATAAACACACCAAGGGGGGTGTTTGTTTGATTTTGATCTTGGTTTTTGGTGCAAGTGTTCGTGTTTGTTCATCCTCGTTTAGATCCACGCATTCGGTACATTCTTTTAATCCATTTTCTTTTTGATTTGATCTAATAAAATAATTAAGAACATGATGTTTTTAAAACCTAATTAAAAACATAGATCAAACATGTAAATGGTTTTTGGGTAAATCAAAAAGGATGTTTTTAGGGGTGTTTGTTTGGTCGGCGCCTAAACCGAACCCCAAGGGGGGGTCTCGGTTTGGCTAATAAACCACCACCGAGACCATATGGTCTGGGTTGGGTGGTGTGGGTCCCACGGCAGTAGCAAACCAAAGGGAACCTCGAAGTGGTTTGGGGTATAGTATCGATTTCATGTCCGGTTCATGGTTTCTAGTCAAGGTCCGGTTCACGGTTTATGTTAAGATTATTTTTTTATATAATCATATGTTAAAATTAAATTAATAAGTATGACATGATTAATTTAATAAACATGACTTAGGTTATATTTAATTATTAGATCATGAAATTATTAACCTAAGTATTTTATATTTTCTAGACTTATAATTAATTAATTATTTAAAAACCATGGTTATAATTGATTAATTAACATGACTTAGGTTATATTATTAATAAATAATAATACATGTTTTAACCTAAGTATTTAACTTTATTTAATTAAAAACATGATATATTTAATTAAATACTTTTAACCTATAGTTTATTTAAATTACATGAAATAATTAATAAACTATACGTTATATCATTATGGCTTAGAAAATAATCAAGAAAACACTTAGGCTTATATACTTAGCTTATTTAATTAAGGCAGCTGATCTATTTATTGAAACTTTCTATTTTTAGAAACTTATCTATTTTAAGCAGTAATTCTATTTTTGGAAACTTTATATTTTTGGAAACTTTCTATTTTTGGAAACTTTCTATTTTTGGAAACTTTCTATTTTTGGAAACCTGCTATTTTTGGAAAGTTACTTATTATTACACAGTAAGTATAATAATACATGAAATACCAGAAATACTTAATCAGAATAGACAGAATATAAGATAAACACAGTTTAAGGCTTAAAACAGTAAAACATGATATGAACATATAAAATAAACTAAGACATGACATAAAACCAGTTACGTATTTAGTAGTCAAATACTTATTCATGTATGTATTTATGTAGCATTAGTGATACCGAAGTAGGATTCTCCTCAGTTCATCATGTTCATTCACTGGACATAAGGTACGGATTCCCGTCCTTTCAGTATGGACATTTTTTCCTTATTAGGATTCCCTGTATGCAGCCAAATGTTTTCCCGTGGTATAAGTTTATATGTTTGATTTGCTTATGTTTAATTTAGAATACCTATAGCCATATACATGCATGACCAGTTTCACCTAGTTATGGAGGTACCATAACCGTAACATTAGAGGCACTTATGTTATGACTTCACCACGGCGGAGTGATTGCTCGTGGCGTCCCTTCAGCTTTTGGCCATATTATTATATTTATCATGTGGGGCGTATGGGTGCATCCTAGTTACATGTTTTTCAACAGATTACTCAGTGTGAATGTGGTGTGTGCCTTGCATCCTTCACAAGGAGCTGATCCCTCCTACCCAAACCAGTATATTAAATTAGAGGCAGCCCCTCTAATATGCATGATGAGGTCACTCCTCCAAGTATTCATGCACGGTGGATTTTCATGACCTATATTGGCTAATGGTAGAACATGTTAAACAGTTTTTATAAGATAAACATAAGGCTTTTCAAACTATAAAACCAGTTTTACCAAGACTTAACCAAGTTATACGGGACTTAGTTTCTTCCGCTGTTATATGTTTTATGCTTATCCTATTCATGCTTTATTGTACATCCGTGCACTGAGCGTAATGCTCAGTCATTTTCCTTTTCTATGTTCCCAAAACGGCAGGTACTCAGGGACGCTCGTAGACTTTAAGCGTACGTGCATATGGACTGGAAGCTTTCTAGCCTTTCTTTACTTTATGCATTATCTTTACTTTGATACTCTGCTATGGACACTGTTTTGTCCTTTCCTTTACAGTACTTATGTTTGTGTGTGATGAGCTTTACTTTTGGACTACCGATGTTTGATTCTGGTATTTTCCTCTTATGGTCATATAATGTTTAGACATTTTTCCTTGTATGCTTTAATGACACGCCATAATTACGTGTGACATTCCATTATCAAAATGGGGTGTTACACTAGGACTAAACCATCTCAAACATTGGTCACTAAAGATAAGGAAAAATCAAAACCAGCTTCTAATATTCCCGTGTTGCCTTCTACAGGAGTAATCACCACTACTAAGGCTCAAAGATATAAGCTTAAAAGAAACAAGAAGAATGATAGGATCTTGCCCCTATCTAGTAGTCAAGAGAAGAAGAACGTAGAAGCCCACCCTAGGAATGTTATTTCTGTTTTGAATAAAAAGAATCATGTAGCTAAACCTAAAGGCTCTGCGGTTGTGCAACGGTTGAAGCCTACTGTGAATTCTAATTTGAAATGTTGGAATTGCAATGAATGTATGTTTTCTAGTCGTCATGATTCTTGCCTTATTGACCATGTGAATGAGATGAATGCCCAGAAAAATGGATTAGAATGGAAACCGACTGGGAAAGTGTTAACCCAAGTTGGTTGGATGTGGCGCCCCACTGGTAGAACTTTCACTATAGTAGGATACGTGTGCCCTTTAACTAGGATCACTCCTACTAAAGCGAAGAAAGCGTACCCTTTAACTAGGAGTACCAAGGCTACCAAAACACAAGCGTGTCCTTTAACTAGGAACACCTACACTACTGTAGGAACAAAGTGCCCTTTAAATAGGTCTACTCCCACTGTAGTGCCCGCTAATAATCCAAAACTTCAGAAAGTTGGAACAACAAAACCTGTTAGTGCTAAAACTCACATTAGAAAACGCAGGAAATCTAAGGGTCACACAAATGTTAGCAATTCTGATAATATTATATTTGTATCTGCTAACACTCTAGAACCAATAGTGTCTAATGCATTGTCTACTGTTGTTGTTGAAAACAGGTGGTCCAAATTGTTCTCTGGTATTTGGACTCTGGTTGCTCTAAACATATGACCGGAGATCGCTCTCAGCTCAGAAATTTCGTCAGCAACTTTCTTGGTACGGCTCGATTTGGAAATGATCATATTGCAAAGATAATGGGTTACGGTGAATATCATATTGGGAGTGTTATAATTTCAAGAGTGTATTATGTGGAAGGTCTCGGTCACAATTTATTTTCCGTGGGACAATTTTGTGATGCAAACCTAGAAGTTTCTTTTCGAGAGCATACCCGCTTTGTTAAATCTGATTTGGATCAAACTTACTAGGATCGTTAGAACTCTAGGTTGTTTAGACCTTTGATCTAGGGACATAGTAATATTGTATACGCAGCGGAATAATAATAAGAACAACAATATTACTATTCTAACAAGGTTTTCATTATACCAAATAAATCAAACCTATACTATTACACATGTGTGTACTATGCTAGTCGACTCTCATAGGAGTTCTAGCTATGCTGGATAAAATAATATGAATGCCCTGCCCCTCTTTATATACTAGATGTGCTAGGGTTTACAAGGAGATAAACATAATAAAGCAAGTATATCTTCTAAGTATAAAGAATATCTTCACAATATTCTTCATACTTATCTTCATTCTCTAGAATATTCTAAAGATCTCTACATCTTCAATAACACTAAAGGTACTTGCGTAGGCTAGGGGTACTTGGATTTACCCTAGCGGTACATGGATTACACTAGCGGTACTTGGATTGCACTAGCGGTACTTGGATTGCACTAGCGGTACTTACAAGTACTTTTGGTTTTGTTATCGTCAAATCTGAATTCCCAACAATCTTCCCCTATTTGATGATGACATAACATCCATATATCTCCTTTAAACATACACCATAGATATCTTCTTCCCCCTTTTTGGAACCTCGTCAAATAGGGGTCTTCTTGAAGAAAATCAACGAATATTCACTTTCTTGGGTGATTACTAAAGGGATCACTTTATTGGGTGATTACTTCCCCTTGAGTGGTGCATGTAGATGATTAAATAAGCTTTCCCTGAAACTTAGATCCATCATCTCTTGAATCACGAACTCTGTAGACTTTTATTGATGATCACTGATGAAAAAAAAATGAATATCACCCATTTGTTGAAGAAGTGGAATTTCCCAAGCATGTATCTTATGTCTTGTACTATCCATGTGACGTCAAACTCATACAACCAAAATATAAGTAGAACCAATCTCTTACAAAAATCCTCATTTACCTTCGAAACGAGACACTGACCACGATAATGTAACTCCTTCAAGTGATAGGAAATCACAAATTCCTAGATCTTGCAAGTCTTCGTCAACACCATATAAGCACGAACAAGTTATCTTCAAATGCATGAAAAACTTCCCCTGGATTCATGCAATTTACCCAATTGCTCTCTCATTGCAAAAGGGGGATTCAATTTATTGGTAAGAACGGGAACTGAAACCAACAAAAACCGTACAACTATTAGCCAGTTGTTAGCTATAACAATATATTTAGTCAAAATGACAAGGTGTATTGCCTACCAACAGTTTTTGGTACATGGGAACTACTAACCCTCACAACTATGAGCCAGTTGTAAGCTGTAACAATATATTTAGTCCAAAGACAAGGTGTATTGCTCACCTAATGAAGATATAATAAGAAAACAATCCTGTGAAAATCAGCTCCAACATCAAACAAGTAATTGTCAATTGTCTTCATAAAAATCACCAGTAATCGAGCCATAAAAACTGAAGTACTTTCAGTTTTGTCGAGATCCGTAAGTGTACCATAAATATATGTCATTCGATATTGAACAAAGCAAACGGTACTTAACCATTTGTCGAATAACATTGAGCGGTACTTTATCCAACGGTATTTAGCAATAATTCAAACAGCGACACCTTTTTCTGTCTGAGAACTGTCACCAAAACAGTTCTCTCCTTCCTCCCATAACATTTCGTGACACCTTTTTAGTCACTAAGCTGTCGCAGATTATGTTGCTAAATTACATGCTCCTTCCTCCCAAACATTTAGTGATACTCTAGCTGTCACTAAATACTATTGCTGTTTTTGTCACTACTGGCGGTACTTGACCTATATGGGCGGTACTTGAAAATATCAACGGTACTTGAAGCATTGTCTTAAGCCCGTCCAAGTGAAAAATATCCAGCCCATAATAAGATATGCAATCTTGTTAGGATATAGTTGAGACAATTATGGAATGAGAATACCTGCTAGATCGTGTCACACTTTCTTATTATCAATCCCATAATCTTTCCTTGAAACACGTAGGCAATATTAAGAGATCTTTACCCACGTTTTTTTTATGTCATTGCCATATATGTTCCTTATATTTCGTAGGAATCATCATACGTCTGGACTACTTCAAAGCGTCCAAAGATAGAATCAAATATAATCCCGATAATATATGATATGCATATCAATATAACTGCGACATATTCCATTCCCATATTCACTGATACAGTTATTCCTACTTTCACATATAGAATATGCACGCTCCATATATTTTTGCTATATTTCGTCCAAAAATATAACACACAGTATACGAAATTTATGTGTATCCAAGATATTATGTTTGGTAAAATTAGTTGTAAGCTGTAAGCTGTTTAACTGTAAGCTGTTAACTGTAAGCTGTTAGCTGTAAGCTGTTTACTAAAAAGCTATACTTTTAATAGAAGTGTTTGGCATATTAGCTGTTCACTGTAAAAATTAAAATATAAAATGACTTAAAATGACATATTTAAATAAATTATAATATGGTTGGAGGGAATATCATTAATCTACAGCTTTAACAGCTCTTGACAATTTAAAAAGCTTTATTAGACAGCTTTTTATTTAAGAGCTACTTGGTGAAAATAAAAAGCTAACAACTCTTAAAATTTGTTGTACCAAACAGAGATATTAGATTATTTTTCTAACAAAAAAGCTAACAGCTCTAAAAAAGCTTTAAAAAAGCTCTTGCCAAACATAGCCTAACAAAATGCATAATCATACCTCCGTCTATCTTGTAGGAAATAACAGCTTCACGCATAGATGCGTGATCAACCCTGCAAGAGTATGCATTCTGATTCAAGCTTCCGTTTACCAGGACCTCCAGGATTACACCTACTGCTGCGATCATAGCATCTCTTTTTGATATAATGTAATGCATACATCCACCAGTCTTGTTGCTTATATTAATGTCTTGAACAATTACAAACAGCAAACAAGAACGTCCCTTCTTCTTGTTTTTCTTGTTTTTTTTGTCTTCCATGAAACACATGTTGTTCAAGCAGTCATCCAAGACTCATCAGAAAACACCTATGATCTGCTTCTTAGCAGAATATATTACCCATTCACAAGATCAGTTCTTCAATCATCTTGGATACCATGAGTAGCAACTTCAAACGTCAATGAAACCGCATCTAGGGTGAGGATACATACTGATCACCATGTTGCTGCTATAAACACTATAACATCATGCGATTCCTAGAGTTTTGATAAAACCCTAATCACACCAGCATCAAATACTTTTAGTTCTACTAGGGTTCATCATTGATCAATGATCAATTCCCCAAAGCTAGTAGAACCACCATCGCGAATCAGAATCCACTGCTTCCTGCATCATCACCAAGTAATAGAAACTTCACAATCGAATTACCTAGGGTTTGTTGGGAGAAACCCTAGATCATCAACTTTTTGGAGCATGTATATTCTGTTTAAATTAATCTAGGGTTTGTAGAAACCCTAATTCAACTTTAATAATAGAAACAGAATATTAAAGAAGCTTTTCTGCATCCTACTTCGACATGCTGTAACTTTTTCTTCACAGCTCAGATCGACAATCCCTCCGGTTAGATTGTTGTCACACGTATAAAGAACCTCCCGTTCGAATTTCGTGACGATCAAACGGTTAACGACTGAGTTATCACCGTTTGAATATGACTATGCAGAAACATACGAATTTGGAAACCGTAGACGGATTTTTGATTCGTTCTTCGTTCTTTGTCCCACGAACCTTGTTAGATCCTAGCATCGAGAGCCACCCGCTCTGATACCAATTGTTAAATCTGATTTGGATCAGACTTACTAGGATCGTTAGAACTCTAGGTTGTTTAGACCTTTGATCTAGGGACATAGTAATATTGTATACGCAGCGGAATAATAATAAGAACAACAATATTACTATTCTAACAAGGTTTTCATTATACCAAGTAAATCAAACCTATACTATTACACATGTGTGTACTATGCTAGTCGACTCTCATAGGAGTTCTAGCTATGCTGGATAAAATAATATGAATGCCCTGCCCCTCTTTATATACTAGAGGTGATAGGGTTTACAAGGAGATAAATATAATAAAGCAAGTATATCTTCTAAGTATAAAGAATATCTTCACAATATTCTTCATACTTATCTTCATTCTCTAGAATCTTCTTAAGATCTCTACATCTTCAATAACACTAAAGGTACTTGCGTAGGCTAGGGGTACTTGGATTTACCCTAGAGGTACATGGATTACACTAGCGGTACTTGGATTGCACTAGCGGTACTTACAAGTACTTTTGGTTTTGTTATCGTCAAATCTGAATTCCCAATAATCATTCGTAATTTGGAAGGGGTTGATTTATTGAAAGGTACTCGAGGGAATAATTTGTTTACTTTGTCTCTACAAGACATGATGGCCGCTTCTCCCGTATGTCTTCTCTCCAAAGCATCAAAGACTAAGTCATGGTTATGGCATCGACGGTTATCTCATCTTAACTTTGACGCTATTAATCATTTGGCGAAAAAAGAACTTGTTCGTGGTCTTCCTAAACTTTCATTTCACAAGGATCATTTGTGTTTCGCGTGTACAATGGGGAAAAGCACTAAGAAATCATACAAACCCAAGACTGAAGACACCAACCAAGAGAAACTTTATTTGTTGCATATGGATCTTTGTGGGCCAATGCGTGTTGAAAGTCTTAGTGGAAAAAAGTACATCCTCGTAATTGTCGATGATTACTCTCGGTTTACATGGGTGAAATTTCTTACAACAAAAAATAAGGCACCTAAATTCATCATCGGATTTCTCAAGATGATTCAAGTGCGTCTCAACACTACTGTCTGACGCATTCGTACAGATAAGGGAACCGAATTTGTGAATCAAATTTTGCGTGATTATTATGAAGAAGTTAGCATATCTCATGAAACATCCGTTGCTCGCACTCCACAACAAAATGGTGTCGTTGAAAGGCGAAACCGCACACTTATGGAAGCTGCTCGAACGATTTTAATTTACGCAAAGGCTCCATTGTTTTTATGGGCAGAAGCAGTATCTACAGCAGTTTTCACCCAAAACCGGTCACTAATTCATAAACACCATGGTAAAACACCTTACGAGCTTCTACATGGAAAAGTACCAGATTTATCATATCTTCATGTATTCGGTTCTCTCTGCTATCCAAATAATGATGGTGACAATTTGGAAAAACTTCAACCCAAGGCTGATATCGGTATTTTCATTGGTTATGCACCCACAAAGAAGGCATACCGAATCTACAATCGTAAGTCTCGTAAGATCCTCGAAACTATGAATGTTGATTTTGATGAGCTGACAGCAATGGCTTCTGAGCAAAGCAGCTCTGAACCCGCACTTCATGAAATGGGACCCAATAACATTAGTTCTTGTCTTGTCCCAAATAACCCTACTTGATCATCATTTATACCTCCTACTAGGTGGGATACGTTGTTTCAACCGTTCTTTGATGAATTATTTACTCCTCCAAGTATTGTTGCTCCAGAACCTGAGGTAATAGCTCCGGTAACCGAAGTTGTCTCTCCAGCAACCGAAGCACAATCAGACACATCTGCACCTACAATTGGTCAAGATATACCTTCAACGAGTAATTCTCAACCAACACATGTTTCAACTACCCATGTCATGCCTATTGATGATGAAGAGGATGATGATGATCACGATTTTGAATTTGCTTAAATGCGTGAACTTCCATTCTTTGGTGTACCAATTCTCGACCATATTCAAGCCGGGTCGTCCACCTCAGAGGAAGCTCCTACTCCGGTTTACTCCAATCCATGGATTCGTGAACATGACATCAAGTGGACAAAGGATCATCCTATATATTCTATTATTGGTGACCCTAATCATCCGGTATCCACACAAAGTCAGCTACAAGAAAATGTAATGTTTTGTCATTTTGATGCTTTTCTCACTGAAGTTAAACCTAAGACATGGCAAGAAGCTTTTACTCAATCCTATTGGATAGAAGCTATGCAAGAAGAACTTAATGAATTTATACGTCTTGAAGTATGGGAACTTGTCCCATGCCCGGATCAAGTGTAGTTACTCACTTTGAAATGGGTTTACAAGGTGAAACTCGATGAGTTAGGCAGAATTTTGAAGAACAAAGCTCGACTAGTAGCTCGTGAATACAAGCAATTATTTGGCATCGACTTTATGGAATCCTTTGCACTTGTTGCCCGTTTGGAAGCTATTAGACTATTCCTAGCTTATGCAGCCCACATGAATATGATCGTCTATCAGATGGATGTAAAAACGGCATTTCTGAATGGTGAAATCAAGGAAGAAGTCTATGTTCAACAATCGGATGGTTTTGTGAATCCTAAATATCCTAATCATGTGTACAAGCTTAAGAAGGCTCTCTATGGGTTGAAGCAAGCTCCACGCGCATGGTATGATCTCTTGTCACAATTCCTCATTACGCAAGGCTTCGCAAAAGGCAAGGTGGATCCCACGCTGTTTATTCAGAAACGAGGTAAAGATATGATTATCGTACAAATATATGTTGATGATATTATATTTGTAGCCTTGACCCAAACCTTATCCGATGAGTTTGGGACACTCGTGTCTTCCAAGTTTAAGATGTCAATGATGGGCAAGGTATCATTCTTCTTAGGTCTTCAGATATCTCAGAGTCCCAGAGGCATCTTTATCAAACCAAGTATGCCCTTGAATCTCTTAAGAAATATAAGATGAAATCTTGCGACCCCGTAGACACTCCAATGGTGGAACGAACTAAGCTTGATGCAGATCCACATGGAGTTACCGTTGATCCGACACTTTATCATGGAATGATTGGTACACTTCTGTATATCATAGCTAGTCGACCTGATCTTCAGTTTGCTATATGTATGTGTGCTCGATATCAAACTCGGCCTACTGAGTTACACTTAGCTACTGTAAAACGGATTTTTCTATATCTTAAAGGAACGATTAATCAGGGACTTTGGTATTCGAAGGACTCTTCGATTGCACTAATGGCATATGCAGATGCGAATCACGCGGGTTGTCAAGATACAAGGCGTAGCACGAGTGGAACTTTGCAACTACTAGGAGATCGACTAATCAGTTGGGCATCGAAAAGGCAGAAAAGCGCTGCAATTTCAAGTACGGAAGCAGAATACATAGTTATGTCCGGTTGCTGTGCTCAAATTCTTTGGATGAGATCGCAATTAACCGACTATGGTCTAGGTTTCAACAAAATTCCGATGTACTGTGACAACAAGAGTGCAATTGCCTTATGCTGCAACAATGTTCAATTCTCCAGGTCGAAGCATATTGACATTCGCTACCACTTTATCAAGGAGCAAGTGGAAAATGGAGTAATAGAGCTTTACTTTGTCCGATCTGAGTATCAATTGGCGGATATTTTCACGAAGGCTTTAGATCGCGCTCGAATTGATTTTTTTGCTGACAAGCAGGGAATGAGAACCTTCTCGCCTGAGACTCTAAAGGAATTGGCAGATGAAGCGAAAGAATAGTGATGGTAAACTATTCTCCATATCCTTGGTGATCATCTGTATATATTGTTTATATTTTTTATCCACAAAAGCAAAATACAAAAATATAAAACCATATAAAAACCATAAAAATTGAAAAATTCAGAAAAATCCAAAAATATTTTTACTTTATTTTTCGAAGGCATGTCTTTTGGTACGAAAATATTTACGGCCTTAGAAATGTTGATTAATATTGACACGGCGCCATAAATAGAGTTCGTACAAAAGTTATAAATATTTCATAAAACATGCCTACATGGCTTGTAGTTATTTCAGAGTGTAACCCGGTTTTCACATTAAAGTCAAGTATTTCTTATGAAAGCTTTGGCTCACAACGGGAATTAATTTTCTCGGGCAAGGTTTACTTTAAAACCTTGTAAGGGATCAAGTTTACTTTATAACTTGGTCTAACACAAATCTATGTACGCTTCAGTGCATTTATTTGTTAAAACAAGAGAAGTCTTGTTTTTATGAAGTTATCATCTCTACAAACCAAAGATTTTGTCAATTGGTATCTACATACTCGACGATGCGACTACTCAAACGGCGACTACAACTCTTTCAATAGAACACGGGTCAACAATTGAGGGGGAGCAATTATCAAGCATTCAGAATCTTCGATGCCGAAAGTGCCAAGTTCACAAACTGGTGTCAAGACAACAATACCAATCATACACATGGTGTCAAGAGATGACTTCAGACGTGACGAGGCGACCAAAATATGCCGACAAGAACCATTTGATCTTATCATATGATGTTCTCATCAATCAGGTCCAACCTTGTCAATTTTTTCTAAAATGGTGAATATGTGATCATGTTACAAATCGGTATCATATCTCATACATTTGGTATCATGAAGATAAAACGGACTTGCATTTTTCTTCCCAAAACCTTTGTTAAAACTTCATTAAATCAATTGATATTAAAAACATCGATTGGGTTAATATTTTTAATATGGGGGAGAAAATGTGATTTAATATGGGAAATTATCACAAATGGTTTGACTTAATGTGATAGCTCATCCTGACATGTGCAAAATGTTTTCGAATATCGTGGCATATGTTAAGGGGGAGCAAAACGGATTTGCACATCAAAAATGGATTTCATGGTGATTTATACTTACCCACAACCCATTTATTTCACGACGATCAAGATTGTGGTGACATAAGGATGGTAGGATAGGTTAAGTCCAATGATTCTTCCAAAACCGGAGGAATCTTCCCAAGGACATTCCTTAGCTAGAAATAGTAGTCCTTAGGAAAGATGGAGAAAGATTGTGAACGTAGTTGAATGCCGACCAAGTACTTAAGTTAGCACTGGAACAATCACAACAAGGTGCTAGTTATGACGTATTGGTAAGCATTGAAGGGGTTGAATAATGAAAAAGAATTGTAAAGATAAAGGGTGTAAAGAAAGAAGCCCTCCTTACAACTTAGGCAGAAACCAGGTCAACACATATGCTATTGAGATCATTTTAATGATGCTCGATATTGAAGATATACATCATGGACCCAGTGATGCAATGCACAACCCATCCCAGCTAACTCAGATATCTCTTAAAAGATATTTGTTTTAATCACACGCAGACAACGCATTATCTATTGATTTATTCACTCCGCATAAATTTGTATTGAAAAGGTGGCACTCCTCTCCACCCTCCGATCACTAAAATCCAAAGTGCACGATCGAGTCTAGAGCCATTTGAGATCATCAAATATCTCATTAGGACACATTTCCATATTTCCTTGCTTATTCACACACTGTGAAAAGTAAGAAAGATCTTAAGAGTCCTACGCAAAATCTTCATGATCTTGCCTGAACATCCAAGTAATACGAAAGTATTTACAATGAAGATGGAAATCCTTCTTGAGCGAACATTAAAAAGCTCATGGTAGGTGACTTGTGCGATTCTTTATGAATCAAACTTGTGATAACTGGAAAGCAACAGTTGTTTAATTCTTAATTGAATTTAAACACGTTTCAGGCCTCTACGCAATATCTAAGTGATCTTTCCAGAACACTCAGAGTGATACCTTAGTGTTCACATTGATGGGTGGAAATTATTCTAGTGTTAACCTTAAACAGCACTTGGTAGGTAACTTGCAAGATTCAGTATGAATCAAGCTCGTGACAACTGGAAAGCAACGATGGTGCGATTCTTTAATGAATCAAACTTGTTCCAGGAAACAGAATTGACGGCTTCAATCATGCGGATAATTTTATCCAAATGATTCACTCTTTACGTTCGTAGTCAGCTTTGGACGGTCGATTAAAGAGAGCGGGTTTACCCGCGAAATCTTGTCAAGGAGATTTTTAATTAAATCTACCTGTCACAAGTAAGATATTTTATATCGTCCAACGGTCTTCGCCGACCGGAGGTAAAATGCTACCGAATTAGAATGAAATGTTCAAAGCCATTTCGTTCGTGTCTACTTATGTTGAGGCATTTGAAGACGGTGGCATTGCGAAATCCAAGAAGAATTCGTCCCCGCATGCTTATACCTTATGCACTTAATACCTCATCTAATTCAAGAAAGCCTAAAAGTTAAGTCTTCCGTTGTATCTAACTCTGAAGCTTTCAAGAATTATGAAGGTATAAGTATGTGGGTGATATGAGTGAAATTACTCATATCATTTGTTTCTATAAACAATCAATAAATGCATAAATATCATGAAAATAGCCTTGTATGTGCATATTTTGTTGTTTCATGTGTGTAGGTATCAAGTTCACGAAAACCGGCGAAAACGACACGAGTTTGAAGAAAAAGATCGAGGAGGCCAAAATCGAGTTCGATTTAGAGGATTTAATATCTTTAAAGGATTATGGGCCTTTGTGGGACCCACATTTGGATAATGGGCCTGAAAGCCCATTAAGATGGAGTAAATTAGTTCTATTTTGGTTTAAGCCCAAAAACTCATCATTGGCCCAATTTGCGAAATTATGTAAACGGATGGAGTATTTTCTATTGGGCTGCAAGCCCAATTCAATGAATGAATGAATTGGAACGAATTAAAGTTATGGGCTTAGGGTTTTGTTACAAGATATAAACGTTTGATGGGTTGTTTATAACTCACAAACAATCAAACCTATTAACTTCTCACCCACTCACGTGTTACATTCCCACACAACCACACATTTTTATTCATTTTTCCACACACACATTAAACTAATAACTTCGATATTACCTATGTCCATCATCTTTTTCCTTCACCAAAACCAGTCACAATACACTGTTCCAAACCCTAGTTCAAGAAATCACTAAAATAAAATAGGGCTTTTGATTCCCACGTGTTATTCACACGAGGGGGAAATAAATCCCCCAAGTTTTCGGAAGAGATGATGGAAGGCAGAAGTGATAGCATCTTATACGTGGCAGCATATCATTAGCCAAGACACCTCATTTTCCCCAATCATCCAATAAATAGATGACACCTCAGCATCCAAGAAGCACAACTAGCACAAACGGATGCCACGTTGGCGATCCATGTGCTAGTTGTGTATTTACAGCCATCCGATCAAAACAACCAAGAGAGAGAAAAAGAGAACGAAGATCTAAGGGCCACAATTTGTTCTTCATCAGCCACCCAAAGCCTCTCATCAGCTATAAATACCCTCATCTTTTTCATGTAATGTATTCCAATTTTTACTTTAAAGTTATTATGTAGAAATAGATTTAGGATTAATTTTGTAATTTTCTTTATCAAAGTCTTGTAATCTTAATTGATTTTTAATAAAAGTTTTATTTACATCCGTTTCACTTGTGTCTTATTTTACTGTTTGCATTGAAAAGTTAATTTGATAATCTGTTTCATAAATAATAATGTTTATGATATTTAATTTAAGCTCATTAATAGCTTAGATTAGATATCAAGAGTAATATTTGGAAGATAAACTTCCCCACTAGAAGTTTATGAAATGTTGATTCGTGAATGTTTGGTGATGATGATTCGATGGTCAGGATGATGGTGGTTCGTTTAGGTTAAAAGTAGGCTAAGCGCCTCACTTCGACTCAATGGAAATCTACAATAGGTTCCATTTTCTTTTCTTTTTGTGTTTACGTTTATAAATAAATCTGCTTATTATGTGATTAAATCAACTTGATTAGTTAGTTGTGATGGTTGAATGAATCTGCTTAAGTAGTTTAAACTGATATGATGAGCGATATGCTTTTGTTTAAATGTATGATTAATGATAGAACTTGATTCACTGATTTTGAATAAGTGTAACCGTTGGCTTATTTGTTCTGATGTGATGCTTTTTCCAAAAGGTCTAAATAGTCGCGATTCACTCTACTGATTTTGTTGCAGGTTTAGTTTTGGTAATTAATCAGTGCTTTGAGTTAGGATTAGATATAAATTGGAGTAGATCTGCTATGATTTCGTGTGTAATTTAGCATTTGAGTGTATGATCATTATAGGTTGCTAGTACTATTTAGTTTTTGCTGAACGATTTTTCTTCGAATTGATGTCTGCATATCTGATAAGTTAGTTTAGTATAATTTGTGCCTGAGTTAATTTGTAACTATGCTTTTGATTTATTTGATTTATTGGTTGGGGTTATACACTTATATGTCTCGATTTAGCTTTGCTAGTTAATGTGATTTATCCTGCTTATTTAGTTTTTAGAGATTTAAATCCTTTTTGTAGGTTGATGAATGTTCTGTTATGATTTCTATTCTGTTGTTTGATTTGTCTGTTGCCTGTTAGTTAGTATATGTTTAAACTAGTGATAGCTGTTATAGAACTATTATTGCTGATTAATTTTCTAGATAGTTTAATGTTAGCATTTCATTAAGAATATGGATCTAGTATGTGATATAATCTGTTTTGATTTGTTCATTTGCATTTTGTGAGTTCATGTTTTTCTAAATTTGTATTAATGTTTATTCAGTTGTCAGATTCCCTAATCCGAATGCTATATAGCTATTATTTAGGCAGCATCCATAAAATTTGAGCAATACAAGTAACTTCCTGTGACATTTAACCTTTTGCTGTCAAAAATAAAAATATTAATCCAAAAATGGTCCCTCGTTGGATTCGAACTCGCGACCTCGTAGTTAAATACCAAACACCTTACCATCTGTGCTAGCTAGCTTCTTTTGTTATAAGTTAGTTTAAGAAATTAATATACGTCTTGTAATTAATATCTTACAGCCTTTTAAACTCACGTTTCTAATTTTTGATTAATAGGAAATATTATTCTCTTTTAAAAAAAAATAATTTTTATCATTTAGTTTAAAAGTAATTAGATTAATTAGATTAATAAATAAAATAAAAATGTTTTATTAATTTTAAAAAGTTTAGTTAGTTTTTAAATAATTAGATTTTTACTATTTAATATTTAAATAAATATAGTTTTTAAAATAGATTTGGCTTAAGTAAATTTTAATAAATTTAATTAGTTTAAAAAGTTTTACTAGAATTTTAAATAGAGTTAAAATTATTTTAATAGATTAATTTTTATATATTTTTTAAATAGTTTAATATTTAAATAGTTTTAAGTTTTAAGTAATTAGAATAAAATAATTTGGGGTTTACGATTCATGCACTTTAGGATAAAATTAAATAGTTTAAAATTTATAGATTTTAATTTTAGTTTAAAAACCGACAACCAATTCGAATCAATTGTCCAAATCAAAGCAAAACGTCTCAAATTCACTCGATCTTCGTGTACAACGAGCTTGGTTCATCACGTGTTTAATTGAATTCGTCTTTGGTAATTTTAGACTATTACTTTTTCCTAAAGGTAATTTTCTAATTTACCCTATAACGTATCTTAATTATCACTATACTATCACGGTCACATCAAAAATTTTGGCGCCGCTGTCGGGGATCTTGTGTACGATTCGTTTTCGTTGAGATTTGTTGATCGTTGATTTGAAGACCCTTTCCGTCCTCGGAAAGTTTTTTTATTTTTCTATTATATAGTATGTATCGTTTTTCTCGTTTTTTGTGATTAATATATTGTATTACGTAGAACAATAAATTTACATACTTTTCAAATAAGGCCTTAGTTGGGATTTCATCACCTAGCTATTGTAGTCGAATCCAAATCAAAAATAAAAGGCAAAATAGATTAATACTAATAAGAAGTTTGAACTCGATTTATACAAACTATAAGGTGGGTATAAGGCGACGTGCTATAAAAGGCCGTCTAAGGAAAAAGGTTTTTAAGTGCTTGTGCCACCTCGTTTCCCCGCTTGCTTGTGCGTATATTGAGAGGGACAACCTATTATCGGTTTACCGACTCAAGTAGTAATAAATCTTATTTTTGTAGTTTACTTATTGAACCTCGAGACGTTTAGGTTTTCACCTATCGTTTCAAAGTCGACCGAGGGTAATTTACTTCTATAGTAGTTATCCTTATTCCTTGTTTTTATCGATCATTTTTTATTGAGCAATACCAAATAAAATACCAAAAATAATCTTCTTCTCGTCTAATTTCTTTTCTTCATTCCTCTAAATTCTCGTCTTTGTAGTGTATGCAATTACATTCTTCTCGTCTTGTGATTGATTTTAATAGGCTTGAAAATATTCCTCGTAGAAATAGAAATCGTCAACAACGAATAGTGGAACCCGAGCTTCCACCTATTTTTGTAGAGATGGCCGATAACCGAACAATGGAGGAATTGCTCCGTGCACCCACCGAAGGGTATGGGGAAGCAATCGTTGTGCCGGCTATTTTGGCGGATCATTATGAGATTAAGACGGGTCTTTTATCACTCATTCGTGCCGACCAATTTTGTGGCAATGAGACCGATAACCCGCACTCTCACATTCGGAATTTTCTTTGAATTACCTCGACTCTCAAGTTTAGAGATGTGTCGAATGACGCGATTAAGCTCATGCTTTTTCCGTACTCGCTCGAGGGTAATGCTAAGATTTGGTATGAGAAAGAACCACCGGGTTCGATCTTAACATGGGATGATTTGGTGTCTAAGTTCATGAATTATTTCTTTCCACCATCTAAGACAAAACATTTTAAGAACGAGATCACTAGATTTGAACAAAAAGTGCATGAATCGTTTGGGGTTGCTTGGGAAAGATTTAAAGATTTGTTGAGACAATGTCCACACCACGGTTTCTCGAATTGCATTAAATCAATACTTTTTATAACGGGCTTAATATGATTGAACAAGATTCGTTAAATGCCGCCGCGGGTGGTAATCTTTTAAGGAAAACTCTGAGAGACGCGTGGTGCATAATTGAGAATAAGTCTAGAGCACAATATTCACGAAACACACCGAGTGTTTCCAATGTGAATTCGTCTAATATCGAGATTACTAGATTGGACTCTAAGATTGATAATGGATTTGCGACTTTGTTGAATGAGATTAGGAATAATCCTCATGGATCGATTAATATGGTTGAGAATGTTTGTGTATCATGTGGTGGAGCACATCCTAATCATGCTTGTTTAACCACGGGGTTTGATCAAGCTAGTGCTTTTGCCGCGACGGGAACTTATGGCTCCAACGGTCAAGTTCCTCGTCAAAATCATGTTGCTCCACCGGGTTTTCCACCGGTTCAAAATAGGTACAACAATGGGAATAATTTTAACCGTGGTAACCAAGGAAATTATAATCAAGGAAATGGGTTTAATGCTAATCAAAACAATCAAGGTTTTCACAATAACCAAAATGATTTGTCAAGCTACATTAAGACGAATGAGGCAAATTTGAAGGCTTTTCAAAACAACATTCAAGGACAAATGAAGGTCTACTTAATCATTGGCCTATTCTACATGATGGATTTGATGGATTAAGTTGGTTGATTAAATGATAAATATAAAGAAGATGAAGAAAAGAGATGAAGGAGTAGAGAGAGAAAGGAGAGAAGGGAGAAAAGTAGAGAGAGAAAGTGAAGATGGAAATGATTAAGTGTGTGAAATGAACAACCAACAACCCCTCCTAACATGCTAGGAGGGGATATATATAGCCCACCCTACATGTGGGCTATATGGACTATACATAAACTAAATGGATCACGAGCCCATTACATAATTATCGTTGGAGCGACCGATCCTTCATAAATACGTAAAATGTATTTCCAAAAATCTCCCCCTAAGGGAGGTCGCTCCAAGAGACAAAGTTCTAAATAGTCTATAGATCGTGATCTATGCTAACTAAGATGTGACCGAGACTTTATTGGGAAAAAAGTATTTCCAACAATCTCCCCCTAAGGGAGGTCACATCTTTTTACAAAATCTTAAACCTAGCATCTATGCTTGAGTCTTCGATCTTGTTCTTGTGAATATGCTTGATGTGATCTTTGACTTTAGTCTTGAGCATGTTTCCTTGCCTTGACCTTGTGCATTCTTCACTTGTGATATTTGCCTCTTCGTGACTTCATGTTCCACATACTTATACTTTTAAATTCTTGGAAGCTTCAGAGTTTGATACAGCGGAAGACTTGACCTTCAGGCTTTCTTGAATTTGTTGAAGTACTAATTGTATGTAGTATAAGCATGTGGTGACGAATTCTTCTGGATTGTACACCGCAATGCAACCTTCTTGTTACGCTGCATAAGACAGTTAGCAACAAACAATATACACGGATGAAATGGCCTTGAACATTTCATTCTAATTCGGTAGCATTTTACCTCCGGTCGGTGAAGACCGTTGGACGATATTAAATATCGTACTTGTGGCAGGTAGTTTCAATAAAGAACCTCCTTGACAAGATTTCGCGGGTAAACCCGTTCTCTTTACTCGACCGTCCAAAGCTGACTGCGAACGTAAAGAGTGAATCAATTGGATAATATTATCTGCATGATTTGAAGCCGTCAATTCATGTTCCTGGAACAAGTGAAGTTCAATTAAGAACCGCACCATCGTTGCTTTCCAGTTGTCACTAGCTTGATTCATATAGAATCTTGCAAGTTACCTACCAAGTGCTGTTTGATGTTAACACTAGAAGGATTTCCATTCATCACTGTAAATACTTAATATTATTACTCTGAATGTTCTGGCAAGATCACTAAGATATTGCGTAGAGGCCTGGAACGTGTTTAAATTCATTTAAGAATTAAACCACTGTTGCTTTCCAGTTATCACAAGTTTGATTCATAAAGAATCGCACAAGTCACCTACCATGAGCTTTTTGATATTCGCTCAAGAAGGATTTCCATCTTCATTGTAAATACTTTCGTATTACTCGGATGTTCAGGCAAGATCATGAAGATTTTGCGTAGGACTCTTAAGATCTTTCTTACTTTTCACGGTGTGTGAAGAAGCAAGGAAATATGAAAGTGTGTCCTAATGAGATATTTAATGATCTCAAATGGCTCTAGACTCGATCGTGCATTTTGGATTTTTAGTGATCGGAGGCTGGAGAGGAGTGCCACCTTTTCAATACCAGTCCATTCGGAGTGAATAAACCGATAGATAATGTGTTGTCTCCGTGTGATTAAAACAAATATCTTTTGAGAGATATGTGAGTTAGCTGGAAAGGGTTGTGCATTGCATCACTGTGTCCATGATGTCTTTCTTCAATATTAAGAATCATTAAACAATGATCTTAATAGCATATGTATTGACCCGGTTTCTGCCTAAGTTGTAAGGAGGGCTTCTTTCTTTACACCCTTTATCTTTACAGTTCTTTTTCATTCTTCAACCCCTTCAATGCTTACCAATACGTCATCACTAGCACCTTGTTGTGATTGTTCCAGTGCTAACTTAAGTACTTGGTCGGCATTCAGCTACGTTCACAATCTTTCTCCAACTTTCCTAAGGACTACTATTTCTAGCAATGGAATGTCCTTGGGAAGATTCCTCCGGTTCTAGAGGAATCATTGGACTTTAACCTATCCTACCATCCTTTTGTCACCACAATCTTCATCATCGTGAATAGAGATGTTTTGGGTAAGTGTATGTCACCATGAAATCCATTTTGAAGTGCAAATCCATTTTGCTCCCCCTTAACATATGCCACGATATCCGAAAACATTTCGCACATGTCGGGATGAGCTAGCACGTTAAGTCAAACCATTTGTGATTAATCATTTCCCATATTAAATCACATTTTCTCCCCCATATTAAAAATATTAACTCAATCAATGTTTTTAATATCAATTGATTTAATAGCGTTTTAAGAAAATTTGGGAATAAAAATGCAAATCCAATTATCTTCATAAATTACACAAGCTCCCCCTCAAATTAATGAGGGTGTGCTGAAACGTAAATTAAATACCTTTTAAACACAAGTGTAAGGTATTTATCACGTGCAAAGATCATATATGATAATGAATTCACAAGATTAACAATTTACGAGGTAGGACCTGAATGATGGAGAACATCATATGAAAGATTCACATGGTTCTTGTTCACGAATGTTGGTCACCTCGCCACGTCCCCGAGAAAATTAATTCCCGTTGTTGAGTCAAAGCTTTCCGGTGAAATGCTTGACTTGATTATGAAAAGCGGGTTGCAGTCAGAAATAACTACAAGCCATATGGAGCATGTTTTTAAATCTTTTAAACTTCTGCTCGAACTTTATTTACAACCCCGTGTCATTATTGAATGACATTTCTAGGTTCATAAATATTATCGATTCCAGAAGACATGCTTGTCTTATCAAAACGTTTTTGAACACACAATTTTGAAAGATTTAGAAAAAACCTTTTGAGAAATTCTTGAAAAATTGTGTTCAAAGTTTTGAAAAACAATTACTTGAGCTTAAGATTTGGAATATCTTAGGAAAACTCAAGTCCGAGAAGTTGTAAACTTCTCGTTGTTAAGGATAAGTTTATCATCGGCGATAAACTTTCCTTTTATCTGAAGAACGAGTCCTAAGCTGACATTTACTTAGAAGTCGTTATTCATGAGCTTGAAAACTTTGACTGTTTTAACGGAAAGCTCATGACCGAGAAAGGTTAATTTCTCGTTATGAGGAAAAGTTCTCTTATTTAAAAGATACACTTTCCTTTCTGAGCTTAAAACTTCGAATGTTTTAATACAAGCTCATGACCGAGAAAGGTGAATTTCTCGTTAAGAGGATAAGTTATCATAAAAGATAAACTTTCCTTTATTTTAAGTTCGAGTTACAGTCTGACATTTAACTGTAAGTCATTGGGCATGAGCTTAAAAACTTCGAATGTTTTTAATATTAGCTCATGCCCGAGAAAAATGAATTTCTCGTTGTAAGGATAAGTTTATCATCGGTGATAAACTTTCCTTTTAATTGAAGATCGGGTCATCATCTGATATTTAATGATAAACCATATACACGAGCTTAAAACCTTTGAATGGTTTTAGGATAAGCTCGTGTCCAAGAAAACTTAATTTCTTGTTAAGAGGGTAAGTTATCGTTGTGTGGATAAACTTCCCTGTCTCTGAAGTCCGGGTCGTCGTCTGTCATTTAACGAGGAGCCATTGTGCATGAGCTTAAAAACTTGGAAAGTTTTTTATATAAGCTCATGCCCGAGAAAAATTAATTTCTCGTTGTTAGGATAAGTTTACCATCGGCGATAAACTTTCCTTTCTTTGAAGAGCGAGTTATAGTCTGTGATGTGACTATAAGTCCTTATGCAGTTAAGCTTAACCATGAATCCCCTGAGATACTAGTTTCTCTGATATCTGCTTCTTCAGCAACCAAAATCTGAGAGTGTCCTTAGTTGAACGGTATACAATGTTGGACTGCTTCGTTCTTTTTGAACATCAACTTTGGTACCTGCATTCTCATTAGGAGTTTGTATACTTTTGCATGGGTTAGAGATATCTATTTTAGAACCACGTGGGGGTTCATGGTTTTCTTTTCTTGTGTCAGAGGTGGCCTAAGGGGATGATTCACTTGTCTTAGTTGGCAAACGTTTCTTTTTATAGAAAACCTTAAGTTCAGGCTTAAGTGATGTATCATCCTTTGCAATTTCCTCCCTAGTAGTCTTCGTAGAATCAGAGACTATCCTAGTTAAAGAGCACTCGTTTCCTACAAGAGTGAAAGTTCTACCAGTGGGGCGCCACATTTTGCCAACGGGTTTGATTTTAGCTACCCACTGGGATTTAATTCTAGCACGGGAGTTCACCTCATTAAGCAATTTCTTGATACAGGAATCATGATTTGCCGTAAAGACACATTTTTTACATGTTTTACAAGTAGCATATTTAATGTCCGAGTAATTCCTAGATGATTGATCGATGCTCCTAGGAGACGTCATGCTACGGTTAGCAGTGTTGGGTAATCTAGAAGGCATCTGAATAGGTTTGACATTGCTATCTCTTACATGTGTCTTTTGCTTAGCTTCCCTAAGACCAGATTTATGGCTAACGTCATTTGAACTAGTTCTAGACGTGGTCATTGAACTATTCTTAAAGAAACTAGAGGCAATCATATGATTTGGTCTTGCTAAAGCTGTTGTGGTCACATAGGGCCTAGATGGTGGAGTGACTGGTCTAGGAAAGTGAACCAAATCAACTTGGGAGGCAAACCGCGGTCTCGAGGATTGTGGTCGCTCGGATCTAAATGCAGTAGGTTGTCTGACAATTGGTTGTCTGACGAACTGATTTGTAGGCGGTTTCCCCAAGATTGATGGTTTTTCGAGCTTAGTGTCCACACTAGGTCCTCTATTTCTCCTTAACTCGTTTTTCAACACGGCTATAGCAAAGACCTTTTCCTGTACTTGAGCTTTTAAAGTCTCATTCTCTTTGAGCACTCTATCTTGGGATGCCAATTTAGACTCTAGTAACTGAATTTGTTTCAAAAGATTTTCCTTTTCAGCTTTAGAATCTAAAACTTTTGGATCTAATTTTCTTTCAAGAACAACGTTTGACTTTTCAAGTTTTTCAAAGTATGTTTCAAATTTATCCGTTTTCTTAGAAAATTCAAGATTGGCATCCTCAAGATCTTTTGATTGTTGAGCTACAATCGTTTCGAGCTCTCTAATCTTGGAATCAGAAGCAGTCAATGAAGCAGTTATAATACAATTATCATGATGTACTATAGCATTCTGAACAATCTCTCCCCCATTATGACTTACATCGGATGAATCAGAAGTGGTATTGCTATCACTCTTTTCCATCCCATGTTTGTCATAATTAGGTTCAGAATGCTCAATATGCGGCATATCATCAGCATAGACATCATAAACAACATTACATTGTACCAAGTTTGCAGGCTCTTCGTCATAAACGGGTAAGGAGTCATCAAGAGAGATCGCGTGAACATTCCCTGACGTGCCACTGGTATCATGTTGTCTTCCTGATTCCGTGCTCTTACCATTGTTATGCTCCAAGTTGTCAACCGTATGACCATTCTCCTCTTGCATCTGCGTCATTGATTCTTGCACTCCATTATCATATGTTTGCTGAAGTTGTGATCTTTGATAAATCGAAGACGAGACCGATGTCATGAGTTTCAATATTGTATCACGGAAAACTCGAAGCTCGGTATGTGTATCTCGAAGAAATGATTGGCAAATCACAAAACTTTCAGGCTTAATGATATTGAATTGGAGGAAAGGCGTGAGTTGTGTCACAAGAGCCTTATAGGCAAGTGCCGATGCAGAGTGATTAGAGTTTCCATGGTTGAGTTGCTCGGCGAGTTGGGTCAAAGTGGTAAAAATTGAGTCGATGAATATATGACGATCTTGTCCAAAGATTGTCACAAATTCGCTCCCTCCTTGAATCCCCGGAAGAGTGACAAGATGAGACTGGAGCATTTGAAAGGAGATGATGCCGCTTTTCCTAACTCTGTTTTGCAAATTATGCGCTTCTCCCTTTTGACATGGCGAATTGAACGAATCCATTGAATACCAACGAAACGATCCGTAAATAAATCTGAAAAGACCTTGATTGATGATAAAAACCTTCTTCACGTACAAATAAAAATATCCGATTAAGAAAATCCGTAGCCACGAAAAATAAAGCCCTTTACTTAGACTCGTTACTTATGTTTTCAAATTCGGCTACACAAACTTTCAACCCGTCAAATATTTTACGACTTTGATACTTTAAAAATACTCGCCTTAACACAATGTACCAATCCCAAAAATAACTATTGACAAAAATTCATAAGCAAAATATATATTAAACTAGAAAAAAAATAAAAGTGTCAAAATACAAAAATTAACTAATAACCTTAACTTATAAAATATAAAAAATAAAAAAAATCTAGTAGTTAAAGATAAAAAATAAAAAAAAATAAAAAAAAATAAAAAAAAATAAAAGAAACACTTTAGAAAAGAAAGGAAAAACGCGTGGCTTTATTTTATCCTCCCAATCAAAACGTGTAACCCACTAAACTTTTGGAAGTTGTGTAGAATATATAAAACTCAAAACAGGCTACTTTGTAACCTCCGCCAGTCAAAACCATTATCTCCTCTTTCCACACCACTGTTTCTCCACACCGTCTCTCTCCACACCAAAACCAGATCCAATCATAATCACACCATTGTTTCTCCGCCTATATAATCTGTTCCTCCCAAGAATCTCTCACAGATAAACTTCTCCCAGGCAAACCTCTCAAACCCAAGAATACGCAGAATCAGTTTTAGCAGCCCCTAATCCTACGAAAAAGTCAAACACCCTTGATACTTGAAGAAATAATGATGCTCCACAAGAAAAAAAACGACTTCAAGATCTTTTAATTAAGGTCTCGGGTAGGTGTTTAAAATTGTTGTTATGTTGAGTCTTTCTATCTTCTGTTGAGTCGTTCTGTCGTGTATCGAGTGTCTTGTTTGAGAGATTGGGTTTTGTTGTCGAGAGAGTGAGTCGAGAGTGAGAATGAGTGAGAATGAGGGGGTTTTGTTGTCGTGTATCGAGTGTCTTGTTTGGAGGGGTAGTCAGTTTTGTGGAGTGTGTTTCGAGGGTGTTTGTGGTGACACGAGAGGGTGTGAGTTGTGGTATGGGTGAAAACAGTATGCTTGGTTTGGAGTCGAAGGTTGTTGATTCTTGTGAAGGGTGAGTTTTGTTAATGAGAGATGTCGAGTCTTGGGTCTGTTGATAGAGTGTGAGATTGTGTTATCGAGTCAGGTTTAGACGAGAGTTTCTGTGTCGTGTGTTGAGTGAATATAGGTGAGGGAGTGTTTGTGGGTGTGTTTATGTTTGTGTCAGTTTAATGTCGAGGGTATGAGTCGGTTTAAGAGACGATGATGACTTGCCTATGTCGAAAAAATTGTTTTGTAAAATAGATCGAGTCTGTGTTTGGGATTAAGGTTGTTGAGTCAAATGTTGTGACTCTGTCAAAAAAAACTTTGAGTCTGATGTGATTGAATTCCTTGTTTCCCGTTGTGTTTGAATTGTCAATGCTTCATTCGGAAGTTCGATCGTTCGGAACTTACTTCGTTCGGAACTTACTTCGTTCGGAACTTCGTTCGGAAGTTTCGTTCGGAAGTTTCGTTCAGAAGTTTCGTTCGGAAGTTTCGTTCGGAAGTTCGTTCGGAAGTTCGTTCGGAACTTTCGTTCGGAACTTTCGTTCGGAAGTTTCGTTCGGAAGTTTCGTTCACCCGGAAGTTTCGTTCACCCGGAACTTGCGTTCACCCGGAACTTTTGTGCACCCGTAACTTTTGTTCACCCGGAACGTGATAAGACTGACTGAGATTCTTGGACAAAAAGTTGATGAATGATAATAGGACAAAAATTGACAGAACCCCAGATCAAGAGAGGCTTAGAAAACTTATAAAAATGATACTAAAAATAAAAATAAAATAATAAAAAAATAAAGAAAGACAGTTGGACAAAAACTTGACAATAAAAATTTTTTTTGATAAAACTGATAAAAAATTTAGAAATTGATAAAATTGATAGATTAAAAACAATAAAAAATACAAACTTTTTATGGAAATTGATGATTAACAAAAAATTTGTGATTTTTATATAAAATAAGTAAATCAAACTTTTTATGGAAATTTGTGATTAAATTTGTGATTAAAAACAATAAAAAAATACAAACTTTTTATGATTTAAAACATAAAAACACAAACTTTATATGAAAAATACAAACTTTTTATGATTTGAAACATAAAAACACAAACTTTATATATAAAAAAATACAAACTTTTTAATATAAAAGCTTGATTAAATCAAAACCCACCAAAATCAATAAAAAAATAAAAGCAAGAATAAACCAATCAAACCTTGGCTCTTGATACCAATTGAAGGTCTACTTAATCATTGGCCTATTCTACATGATGGATTTGATGGATTGAGTTGGTTGATTAAATGATAAATATAAAGAAGATGAAGAAAAGAGATGAAGGAGTAGAGAGAGAAAGGAGAGAAGGGAGAAAAGTAGAGAGAGAAAGTGAAGAAGGAAATGATTAAGTGTGTGAAATGAACAACCAACAACCCCTCCTAACATGCTAGGAGGGGATATATATAGCCCACCCTACATCTGGGCTATATGGACTATACATAAACTAAATGGATCATGAGCCCATTACATAATTATCGTTGGAGCGACCGATCCTTCATAAATACGTAAAACGTATTTCCAACAACAAATGGCAACTTTCAAAAATGAGTTTCAAAATACACTAAAAGGGCAAAATAATAAGATTGAGCTTAACCAACAAAGAACTGAACAAAGATTTGAGCAAATGTTTGAGCAAAGTCAAAATCGTTTGCAACAAAATTTGGAACAAAGTCAAAATAAATTGCTTTCGATGTTTGAGGGATTTATGTCTAAACCATCATCTTCTTCGAGTTGCTTACCTAGTAACACCATTCCCAACCCTAGGGGAGAGCTTAAGGCTATCACCGCTTATGATAATTTAGAAAGAAAGCTTGAGCTTTATATGCCACCTAAAGAAACCTTTCGTAATGTCACCAAGGCTACTTTAAATGTGATTAGTACCTCGGATTTTATTGATTTATTTCCTGAGAAATATAATGATCCGGGTCAATTCTTGATACCTTGTGTTTTTTATGAGCTTGGGGAATACAAAGCTCTAGCCGATCTAGGAGCTAGTATTAACGTAATGCCCTTAGCCATTTGGAAAACTCTTGACTATTTGCGACTCATGCCCACACAAATGATCATTGAGCTTGCTAATGGTACCACCACTCATCCGGTTGGTATAGCGGAAAATGTCATTGTTAAAGTGGGGGAGTTCGTTTACCTAGCCGATTTTGCAATAATTGATTATGAACCAATCCTCGTGTGCCTATAATTTTAGGACGACCATTTTTGTGCACGGCTGATGTTTTAGTTGATATGAAAGAAGGGGAGCTTAAATTGTTTCATGGTAATAAACATATGATTTTCAAACCGGAAAAAATTCCAAGATTGGTTCCTAAGAAATTGGAAAATGTTGAAAAACCCATCTTTGTTGAATCATGTTGTAATGTTACCTTATCTCCACTCACTCCACACGAGGATGATAGTTCTAAGATTGAAAAAAAAAATTCCTTCTTAGTTTACCTTTATGTTTTTTTTATAAGTGATACATGTTGGCACCTATATGTTTGTTGGGTTTATGTTTATTGTTTGTCTTGGGTAAGTGGTAGGACTGTTACCTACTTACCTAGACTCCTGCATTTGTTGAGATATTGTCATGACTTTCGTGTCACCATTTTATGACATTTCTTATTCATATAGTTATCTCTATAGACACGCCATGTTGTGATGATATCCATTACGTCGCGCCCCATATTCCGCCATGGTGGGGTTTGATGAATACCTAAGTGCACCATTTGATCCTAGTGAGCTTAATAGTGAGAATTTCGATCCGGAGAGTGATATTGCTTCGATTGAACAATCTTTGAAAATGGACTCATTTTCACTCTCTTCGAAGGATCATATTGATGTTCCTAAGGCACAATATTCCGTTGAAGAGCCTTTGATTCCTAGCTTTACACCGAGTGAGGTTAGTGACTATTCATTGGATGAGTTTGTCGATGAACTTTTCGCTATCATTGATCCACTTCCACGGGGAAGTGAAGACGTTTCCGATCTCGAGATCGAGCGTGATTCTCATGTTTTACCTACCATTCTCGAGGAATTATCCGATGAATTTCCTTCTAATAAGAATGATGATCTTGTATCCGAGTGTGATACACTTGATACTTTGTCGGATATTTCTTGTGATGACGAGAATGACGACACTTTTTTGACTTACTCAAATCCTCTCTTTGAAGCTTCAACGAAAAATAATCCATTGTTTCAAGAGGATTTTGAGAGCATCATACCTCCTACATCTCACAACTTTTGTGATGATGAGCTTCTCTTGAAGGAGGTTGATGAGTTTTTCTATATAGACATTCCTTCGGAATTTGAGGAAGAGTCTAATGACGGTGATGAAGATTCTTGGTTTGATCACCCGATTTATGATGATGATAATGTTGACCCGGAGGGAGAAATTACTTTTGCTCCAATTATCCTTCCCACTCGCGTTGATCTTAATGTACGGGTTTTTCATGTGACTCATATTGAGTACCATGACCCCTTTGTTCACATTCCTAAGAGTGACAAGGTCGACAAAGTCATGCAAGTTGAAACCACTATGGTTGAGACTTTTACCACACCATTACCATGTGCTTCATATGATTTAGGGTTAGCATGGGGGGGATGACACCGTGTTGTCTATTCCTTTCTCCACCGAGGACGAGGTATTCGACCCTGGAATTGTTGATTTAGGGAAATCTCGGCCTTTCACCGATGCAATAATTGAAAGACTTTTTAATCATCTTGGTACGAGTTTATCTCGGGGAGCATGCTACATCCATACCATTATTTGTGACTACCATCTCTTTTTAGAGATTTATGTTGGAGGTCTATCCTTTCGTTTGTCATCCGACAACGAGGATGTGATCTTTGACCCCGGCATCGCACTTTATCATGGATTTTTTTCCAATATGTCGGTTTTCACCAATTTCCCTAAGGACCAATGAATGCGGGGATCGAGTCGAGCTCATGACTCGGTGAACAAAAACGAGGTGCCTTGTGGGGGAGTCCCATACATTCTATCTTCTTTCTATTTTCTAACACTAATAAGGCTTGATCTTTCAAGCTCGTGCTTGTGTTTTGTTGGGTTGTGAATCTTAGGTATAACCCTAATATTTGAAGACTCTCGTGTCAGTTTTTTCCGGTCCACTTGATCTTCCATTCTTTGAATGCCAAAAAGGGGCACACTCTTTATCCCTTGATTTTTATCGACTAACGTTTTATCTTGAGGCATAATTAATAAACGGCTTATAGATTTGCGTGCTCTTTCCATGTTAGGATTTTACATAAGACTCTTCGTGTCTTAGCAAAAGGGTGTTACTCTTGAGCTAAGAAACATTGAGGACAATGTTTGGTTTTAGCATGGGGGAGTCAATCGATTTAATCGCTTGCAATTGCTTTTGTCGTGTCCAAACATATTGTTTTTCTCATTTTTCATAAAAAAATTAAATTTTTAGTGTTATTTTTAAGTTTTAATAAATAAAATAAGTGCTTTTGTCACGAATGTAGGCTTTCCGTTGGTGAAAATAAAAATAGTTTTTGACTCGACTCGGTTTTTAACCTTAGCTTTTCCTTAACGTGTTTGAATTAAGTTTTGCTAGGCTTTTATATAGGGAGCTTTAAAACGAAAAGTCTTAATTCATACGAGTTAAGAACAAGAACTTTTCGCAAGTTCCTATAATTGATCCTAGAAAGTCGTTTATCAAGGGAACTTTAAAACGCAAATTCTAAAACTTGAAAGAGTATAAGAAGATGCAAGATCCTATAGATGACTTGAAAACCCAAAACTTTGACTTAATAGGCTAAGTATCCATCGATTTCACATTTTTGAAATTTTATAATATGGAGAACAAGAGATGATAGAGTTCAATCATAAGTTTCTAAGATTAATTCTTCTTTGTGCAAGTATTTTTGTGTTTGATTTAATCTCCTCGTATTTACTTTCCACACTTGAATAATAATTGCTTAATAAATGAAGCTTTTAGCGGTTTAGGCTTGATATCTTAACTCGTAACTCCTTCTTTTTCTTCCCTTGTAATTAAAGAGAGAACACATTAAGGGTGTCAGCGTCATGGACTTTTGATCATGGGATTGCGGAAATTTAGCTTACTATAAATATCATATTAATAAAAAAGAATAAATAAAAACATGTTCTCTAGGAGCCTTCGGGTGGGAGTCATGTAGCACTAACATTGTCATTAGAGCCTTAGGGTGTATGACAAGGGGACGTGTTAAATAAAAATTGCTTCATCATCATGAGCCATAAGGTGGGATGGTGATGTCAATTCCCTTATTTTTGTCCAAGGAGCCTTCGGGTGTGGATTTTAAATAAGGAGCACAATTGCATCTTAAAGAGCCACAAGGTGTTATGATGTAGTTGTTGCTAACTCCATTAATAAGGTCATAATTGACTTTGGAGGTTTTTATTTTTGCTTTTAAGTAGCCATATTAGCCAAATTTCGGGTCCGGGGATTTATCCCTAAATCGTGTTAAGTTATCCTTGATGTGGGCTTTCTTTAGTGACAACGGTTTTTTAAGTCGAGGTTAGGTTTTAAGTGTTGAGTTTACACCGTTCTTGCCTTCATTTTTGGACTAATAAATATCAAATAAAGTCAAATGAGCCTTTGGGTGAATGACAAATAAAATCTAGAGATACAATTAGGAATAATAGGAGATTGAGTTTAACACAAATTACTTGTATGAGTTGGTTTAATTTTGGGGCTTATGATTGACAATGATCTTGTTTCCACTTGGCATGGAAAAGTGAAAAGTCAGGGACGATGAATCTATTTGAGTTTTATGATCCTTAAAGTTATTTTTCAAATAATGAAAGCAATACATTATGTCTTTATAAAATGAAGTGGTTTTAAAAGTTGAATAATGGTGTAGTTAGTGTTTTATTTTATCATTGCGTGAGGACACGACAATTGCTTAGCAAGGGGGAGTTTGATATGAGTGAAATTACTCATATCATTTGTATCTATAAACAATCAATAAATGCATAAATATCATGAAAATAGCCTTGTATGTGCATATTTTGTTGTTTCATGTGTGTAGGTACCAAGTTCACGAAAACCGGCGAAAACGACACGAGTTTGAAGAAAAAGATCGAGGAAGCCAAAATCGAGTTCGATTTAGAGGATTTAATATCTTTAAAGGATTATGGGCCTTGGTGGGACCCACATTTGGATAATGGGCCTGAAAGCCCATTAAGATGGAGTAAATTAGTTCTATTTTGGTTTAAGCCCAAAAACTCATCATTGGCCTAATTTGCGAAATTATGTAAACGGATGGAGTATTTTCTATTGGGCTGCAAGCCCAATTCAATGAATGAATGAATTGGAACGAATTAAAGTTATGGGCTTAGGGTTTTGTTACAAGATATAAACATTTGATGAGTTGTTTATAACACACAAACAGTCAAACCTATTAACTTCTCACCCACTCACGTGTTACATTCCCACACAACTACACATTTTTACTCATTTTTCCACGCACACACTAAACTAATAACTTCGATATTACCTATGTCCATCATCTTTTTCCTTCACCAAAACCAGTCACAATACACTGTTCCAAACCCTAGTTCAAGAAATCACTAAAATAAAATAGGGCTTTTGATTCCCACGTGTTATTCACACGAGGGGGAAATAAATCCCCCAAGTTTTCAGAAGAGATGATGGAAGGCAGAAGTGATAGCATCTTATACGTGGCAGCATATCATTAGCCAAGACACCTCATTTTCCCCAATCATCCAATAAATAGATGACACCTCAGCATCCAAGAAGCACAACTAGCACAAACGGATGCCACGTTGGCCATCCGTGTGCTAGTTGTGTATTTACAGCCATCCGATCAAAACAACCAAGAGAGAGAAAAAGAGAACAAAGATCTAAGGGCCACAATTTGTTCTTCATCAGCCACCCAAAGCCTCTCATCAGCTATAAATACCCTCATCTTTTTCATGTAATGTATTCTAATTTTTACTTTAAAGTTATTATGTAGAAATAGATTTAGGATTAATTTTGTAATTTTCTTTATCAAAGTCTTGTAATCTTAATTGATTTTTAATAAAAGTTTTATTTACATCCGTTTCACTTGTGTCTTATTTTACTGTTTGAATTGAAAAGTTAATTCGATAATCTGTTTCATAAATAATAATGTTTATGATATTTAATTTAAGCTCATTAATAGCTTAGATTAGATATCAAGAGTAATATTTGGAAGATAAACTTCCCCACTGGAAGTTTATGAAATGTTGATTCGTGAATGTTTGGTGATGATGATTCGATGGTTAGGATGATGGTGGTTCGTTTAGGTTAAAAGTAGGCTCAGCGCCTCACTTCGACTCAACGGAAATATACAATAGGTTCCATTTTCTTTTTTTTTTGTGTTTACGTTTATAAATAAATCTGCTTGTTATGTGATTAAATCAGCTTGATTAGTTAGTTGTGATGGTTGAATGAATAAGTAGTTTAAACTGATATGATGAGCGATTTGCTTTTGTTTAAATGTATGATTAATGATAGAACTTGATTCACTGATTTTGAATAAGTGTAACTGTTGGCTTATTTGTTCTGATGTGATGCTTTTTCCAAATGGTCTAAATAGTTGCGATTCACTCTACTGATTTTGTTGCAGGTTTAGTTTTGGTAATTAATCAGTGCTTTGAGTAAGGATTAGATATAAATTGGAGTAGATCTGCTATGATTTCGTGTGTAATTTAGCATTTGAGTGTATGTTCATTATAGGTTGCTAGTACTATTTAGTTTTTGCTGAACGGTTTTTCTTTGAATTGATGTCTGCATATCTGATAAGTTAGTTTAGTATAATTTGTGCCTGGGTTAATTTGTAACTATGCTTTTGATTTATCTGATTTATTGGTTGGGGTTATACACTTATATGTCTCAATTTAGCTTTGCTAGTTAATATGATTTATCCTGCTTATTTAGTTTTTAGAGCTTTAAATCCTTTTTGTAGGTTGCTGAATGTTCTGTTATGATTTCTGATTCTGTTGTGTGATTTGTTTGTTGCCTGTTAGTTAGTATATGTTTAAACTAGTGATAGCTGTTATAGAATTATTATTGCTGATTAATTTTCTAGATAGTTTAATGTTAGCATTTCATTAAGAATATGGATCTAGTATGTGATATAATCTGTTTTGATTTGTTCATTTGCATTTTGTGAGTTCATGTTTTTCTAAATTTTTAGTAATGTTTATTCAGTTGTCAGATTCCCTAATCTGAATGCTATATAGCTGTTATTTAGGAAGCATCCATAAAATTTGAGCAATACAAGTCACTTCCTGTGACATTTAACCTTTTGCTGTCAAAAATAAAAATATTAATCCAAAAATGGTCCCTCGTTGGATTAGAACTCTCGACCTCGTAGTTAAATACCAAACACCTTACCATCTGTGCTAGCTAGCTTCTTTTGTTATAAGTTAGTTTATGAAATTAATATACGTCTTGTAATTAATATCTTACAGCCTTTTAAACTCACGTTTCTAATTTTTTATTAATAGGAAATATTATTCTCTTTTAAAAAAAATTAATTTTTATCATTTAGTTTAAAAGTAATTAGATTAATTAGATTAATAAATAAAATAAAAATGTTTTATTAATTTTAAAAAGTTTAGATAGTTTTTAAATAATTAGATTTTTACTATTTAAGATTTAAATAAATATAGTTTTTTTAAATAGATTTGGCTTAAGTAAATTTTAATAAATTTAATTAGTTTAAAAAGTTTTATTAGAATTTTAAATAGAGTTAAAATTATTTTAATAGATTAATATTTATAGATTTTTTAAATAGTTTAATTTTTAAATAGTTTTAAATTTTAAGTAATTAGAATAAAATAATTTGGGGTTTACGATTCATGCACTTTAGGATAAAATTAAATAGTTTAAAATTTGTAGATTTTAATTTTAGTTTAAAAACTAACAACCAATTCGAATCAATTGTCCAAATCAAAGCAAAACGTCTCAGATTCACTCGATCTTCGTGTACAACGAACTTGGTTCATCACGTGTTTAATTGAATTCGTCTTTGGTAATTTTAGACTATTACTTTTTCCTAAAGGTAATTTTCTAATTTACCCTATAACGTATCTTAATTATCAGTTGGATATGAAGTCACGAAGAGGCAAAGATCACAAGTGATGGATGCACAAGATCAAGGCAAGAGATTAAGGCTAAAGATTGATATCAAAGATCACATTAGCATGTTCACCAGAAAAGAAAAAGAAAAGAAAGACGAAGACTACGAGCTCAAGACAAGCATAGTATGCTAGGTTTATTGTATTATTGTAACTCAAGTAACGCCCTTGTTTGGAGTGACCTCCCTTAGGGGGAGATTGTTGGAAATACGTTTTACGTATTAGAAAGGATCAGTCACTCCAACAATAATCCATGTAATAGCTCGTAGTTTAGTTATTTATATTATTAAACAAAGCCCAAAACCGAGCCCATGAAATGTATAGGTCGGCGGCCTAATGTAAGCCCAAGCCCATCTCATGGGCTTGGGTATATAAACCCTCTCCTTAGATGGAGAGGGTGGTGGATTAATTCATTTTTACACATAGTTAACAAGGTGTTTTCTTATTTTCTCTCTCAAGTGTGTGTGTGAATTCTACCAAGTTTCTATCTCTTTCTCTCTCTAAAACATAAGCAAGATTTACATATCTTACACATGGTAACCGAGAATTTGGCAATGATCTCTTCATAACCAAAGGATGGAGTAGCACTCTCATCTTCCAATCTTTGGCTTGACAGTACCTTCACATATCACCAATACTTCCTTTCTTCTCACCACTTGGCTTATCCTCAATCACGACTATATCTTACGATAACCTTTGTTACACTGTGTTAGATCTTGATAAATGTATCTCCTCAGTTTGAGAGCTTGTCTTGTGCTCCTCTACGACAGTTGAAATCCTTTTATATGGACTAGTCCTTTGATCCTCTATTAGACTAGTCATTAGCACTTCTAGTTCTGCTGAGATAGTCATCCCTTCATTTTGAGCTTTCTCAGCATCCAATAACTCTATGGCTTTATCCATAGCATCATTAATATCATCAAAAGACTTAAAATATCACACTTTAAGATTTTTCCTCCCATATTTGGATGTAGACTCCTTTCTCCCATTCTTCTTTGATTTCCTTGTCTTGTGAATGACCAATGGAAGTGGCTTGCCCATATTTTTCAACATCTTCTCACTCCTTAGAAATGCTATGTGGTGTTTGATCACATGATTTCTCCTCTTTTCCAACTTGTTGAGTCTTTGCTTTAAACTGAGTATCTCTACAGATTGTGTCTGCTTGTCCTTTTGCAAAGCTTGAACCTGTTGAGCTAAAGACTTGCAAAGATTAGATAACACTTGCAAGATCAGATCATCCTCAGCTATATAAGATGGTCGATCAATTCAAAGAGGACTATCATTAGGCGTCTAAATCCTTTCAGCTTGACTCACAGAGTTAGTGTGACAATCCTCAAATTTCACATATGTGTTATGTGCTATGATTGTGTGAATATGAAAATGCACTAGAAATTTTTGCTTGTGTGCCTTACTTGGTAAGATGAATGGGTCCTCACAACCTGAACTGCTATATCAATATATTCCTATATGTTGTAAACACAATATATATATCAAGTATAAGTTTAAAAAAGTAATCTAATAAGTACATCATGAATAAGAACATCTCAAATATAACTATGATGCCCTAAATTCCCTTAGAAACCCTAGAATCCCTATAAATGAGTTGTAAACTCAAAAATTATGAACTACGAATGTATAACATCTATGAATAAGTAATCAAGGATTGTTAAAAAGTTATAAACTATCATTTGGAAGTATAATTTCATTTTGGAATACTAAGAGTAAACCATATAAAGTTAATTACAAGAATTAAGACCTAATAACCAAGATTAGTACCTAAAATCCATTTCATAAAAAATTAGAGCCTAGTTTTTTGCAACCAATTATAAAACTCAACTAGTATCATACTAAGACCATAACTTCACTTCAAGTAAATGTACAAATAATTAATGCACAAAGTACAAGTTTTCAAAGCATGAAATTCTAATTAAACCTATTACCTCCTAGGATATGATTAACCTATACAAACCTTTAAACAAAGTATGTAGACTCTTTAGAAGTCATAAACATAACATATAAGACCTAGAATAAGTTTACATGAGGAGATAAATACTAATTACCCAAGGTACAAGTCAGTTAGGCATAATGACTTAAAAATCCTTATATTAAGCATTTCACTTAGAATCAATGCATAGTCTTTTAGGATAAGCGCACAAACTTCAATAGCATTACATTTCGGTTATAGCATTATCTTAGAGAAATGTACAAGTATCCTAAAGCACAAGGTACAATATTTTAATCCATGACTTATAAATTAGGTCAAAATAGGTATTTTCACCCTTTGGACATGTTTACTTACAATAACTTAGTAAAACCAATGTAGAGACTTCATGAACACATTGAGGACAATGTAGGATGTATAAATTGAGTTTACATCAGTAGGTAAATCAAGAATAATATATTTAACAAGGATTTAACTGTAGATCATTAGGTTTGGAATTTAACTAAGGTTTGAAGTGAATTTGGAAGAAAACCTAGCCAGATTAGGGTTTCAAATGATCTAGGGTTAAATCCTTGTTAAATCAATTATCCTTGATTTAGCTACTGATGTAAACTCAATTTATACATCCTACATTGTCCTTAGTGTGTTCATTAAGTCTCTACATTGGTTTTACTAAGTTATTCTAAGTAAACATGTTCAAAGGGTGATAAACCTATTCTGACCTAATTTATAAGTTATGCATTGAAATGTTGTACCTTGTGCTTTATAGTACTTTTACATTATCTTAATATAATGTTATAACATAAATGCAATGCTATGAGTGTTGGTAGACTTGTCCTAGAAGACTAGGTATTGGTTCTAAGTAAAATGCTTAATATAAGGGTTTTAAGGTCATTAAGCCTAAGTGACTTGTACGTTGGGTTATTTGTGTTTACATAATTGTCTTGGATTAGTCTAGAGCTTATATGATGTGTTTAAGGTTTCTATGGATTCTACATACTTGGTTTAAGGGTTTGTATAGGTTAATCATATCCTAGGAGGGAATAAGTTTAATTAGTATTCCATGCTTTAAAGACTTGTACTTTGTGCATTAGTAATTTGTAACTTTGCTTGAGATAAATGTATGATCTTAATATGATACTTAGTTGAGTTTTATAATTTATTTCAAAAGATTAGGTTCTAATTCATTGTGAAATAGATTTTAGGTGCTTATCTTGGTTACTAGGTCTTATACTTGTAATTAGCTTTAGATTACTTATACTTAGTATTTTAAAATCAAATATCAATTCTATATGATAGTTTATAACTTGTACATTTGTATTTGATATTCATATATAGGTATTGTGTAGTTATATTACTTGAAACATTAGTTTACAAGGGATTTCTTAGCTTTCTAAGGCTCTTTAATGATTTAGGGCATTTTTGTTATATTTGAGATGTTCTTATTCATAACATATTTATTAGATTACTTTTAGAGTTTAGACTTCATATATATAAGGTCTTCACATCCCATAAACACAAGTATAATTGATAGTGTGTATTGTGTGAGTTTGTGCACCTTGCTATGTATGCTATGCCACATAATTCATATAAGAAAAAAAAATTCACCATAAAAACAAAGTATTATTTATAAGGTACATAATACATAGATGAAAATATTAGGTTTGTTATAATGCGTCAACCCTCGAGTGTGATCAAGATGTCACATCAAAGTAGCTAATCAAGTACAAGTAAGTTAGGGTTCGCTTTTAAGCCACCAAATGGTTGTTTGGAGATTTGGGTTCTTAACACTGATCACTCATGGGAGAAAGTTTATGTTTTAACCGTAAATCATGATATTGGAAATAAAACAATCAAGGTCAGCTTGTACTATAATGCAGGTACAAGGGCTATGGCGAATCGTAGAACACTCATATAATATATTCAGCTTTAGATAAGATTTCGTGCCAACTGATTTGATTTTAGGATATGTTGGCTTTTAATCGGTTATGTGGCGGGTTCATGTGCATGCATGACTAGAGCTTACTACACAATACATAGTATTAGGTATATGCATGACGTAGTTAATAGCTTGAATTGGTATTACGTTTGAACGAGTATCATGGATTGCACTACGAGAGTGGGTATATTGTCCGGTTTATTAGGATATTTAAAACCCACGTACGCTTGTTTAAAGGATATATATGTTTTCCTTATTATATGTCTAAACTTGTACCTCATGCGCACTATAACATTTCATATATATAAAGAATTTTTGTCCCACTTCTTTTATACCAGTGAGTTTTAGTGACAATAGAGTGCGACTTGTGCGATATTAGTTCTACATTTGGTATCAGAGAACTTCGTTTGATTCACGCAGGTTTGAGAGTCGGTTTCTAGTAAATGTGTAGCCCTTCGCTACGGGGCGGACGCAGTAAGGAAACGGGTGCTCTCGGATCAGACTTGTTCCAGAAATGGCGAGAGACTAACCGGGTTGCGGGATAAATGGACGGGAAGATTCAAGAAAGAAAAAGTAGGTACTTTTTGACTCAGTTCGTTTTGCATATGAAGACGGTAATGGCGGGTATGTCCTTGTCCTTGTCATCTTGCTCGGTGGAAAAGTGCTCTCGGAAAAAGATTGAGTGAAGACATTATATGTTGCGGGTTTCTTTTGTTCAGGACTGTTTAACAGCCGTAAACAGAGGCGTTATGGTGTTTTCGATTGTTCGTTGTCGCGGAGGAGTGCCGGTTGAGATGACGGGGCTTACCGGTGAAAACACTTGTGTTCTGAGACTGTTAGTAGTTATAAAAAAGAAGATAAAGGATTATTTCGGTTATTAGTTGCGGGTTTGAGCAACAATATAAAAAAGGTGACAACAAAAGGTTTCACATGTGCCTTTATTGTTGTTTCGTAATAAGAGGAGACCGACGTAGGTGCGTGAAAAGCGGGCGTAAGGGATCTGTCAAACCAGGTGACTTTGGATTCGGTTCGTTTATCAATGGAAAGAAAATGTTATAAGCGGTAACTTTGTTTTCTTTGTCGGTGGAGAGGCCTCTTGAAACAAAATCGGGAAAAAGTACGGATGTCAAGGTAGTGAAGAGACCGGAGAACTACACGGTTTAACATTATGGTGTTGGAGTTCAAATCAGGTCGCTTTGGATGTGGCTGGGGAGAGGTCTTTGATCCGTGATAAGTCAAGATGTTAGTGAATGTTTCTAGCGTGATGCCATGTGACATGTTACAAGTGTAAAACCCGCATGCTTTTACCATGCATAGTACCCTTAGGATCGTACGTACTAGATTAAAACTTTCCTAATATAGCATGATTACGATTACGTGTTAGGAGTTTACGTATTACGTACGTGTTAGAACACGATAAGTATTTACTATGCACGATCACGTAATAATTATTTAACGATAATTAATCACGAACATGCGAACATGAAATCATGAACGTAATTAAAACACGAACTATTATTAATTACGTATATATATTTATTACGAGCGTAATTAAATATATTAGGTCACGGTAATTATTTAACGAGAACACACAAAACGCGAACACAAATAAACACGAACAAACACGAACACGAGAACACACTTATTAATTAGACACAGAAAATGATCGGGTTACCCCTTGTGGGCCCCATTCCCACGAAATTTAGGAGGGAGGATGGGCTTAGCCCATCAATTTTTACTAAAAAGGGGTTAAATATTTTTACACTACTCATTTTTAGTTTTACAGAAGATTTAGAAAAAACCCTAAAACCCTCCTCCTTCTCCTCTTTGTGCCGCCACCTTAAGAACACCACAAGGAGGTGGTTTGTGATCTTGGATCTTGGAAATTAAGTTGGTGATCGTGTTTGTTCTTCATCCTTTTGATCCACGAATACGGTAAAACCTTTTTAAACCCTTTTCTTTTAATTAATCTTTTATTTAATTATGAACACGTGATGTTTTTCATAAAAACACATTAATTAATCATAGATCTAAAATGTTTTGATCATTAATTAATCAAAGGGTCGATCTAAGGGGTTTTTGTTTTTGGGCCGCAAGGTACAACCGACCCCAAGGGGGCTCGGTTTGTTTTAGCCGACCACCACCAAGACCTTTTTGGTCTTGGTTGGTGCGTGTGGGTCCCACGGCAGCAAGGGGGTACCCCGATTTGGTTCAGGGTACGGCGTTGTTTCATATCCGGTGCATGTTTTTAGGCTTAGATCCGGATCATGATTATGTTAGTTGTTTATGTTATAAACTTATGTTAAAAATTAAATTAATAAAAGGTGAGATTAATTTAATAACATGACTTAGGTTAATTAATTATTAATAAACATGAAATTATTTTAACCTAAGTATTTATATTATTAAGACTTATAATTAATTAATTATTTAAAAACCATGGATATAATTAATTAATTAAACATGACTTAGGTTATATTATTAATATTTAATAATACATATTTAACCTAAGTATTTAATATATTTAATTAAAAACATTTCATACTTTAATTAAATATTATAACCTATAGTTTAATTAAATTACATGAAATAATTATTAAACTATATAATATATCATATGACTTAGAATATAATCATGAAAACACTTAGGCTTATTTACTTAGCTTATTTAACCAGCTTATTCTAATTTTGGAAACTTTCTATTTTTAGAAACTTAATTAAATAAGGCAGCTATTTTATTTATGGAAACCAGCTATTTTTAGAAACTTATTTATTTAAGGCAGCTAATCTATTTATGGAAACTTATTTAATTAAGGCAGCTAATCTATTTATGGAAACTTTCTATTTTTAGAAACTTATCTATTTTAAGCAGTAAATCTATTTTTGGAAACTTTCTATTTTTGGAAACTTTCTATTTTTGGAAACTTTCTATTTTTGGAAACTTTCTATTTTTGGAAACTTTCTATTTTTGGAAACTTTATATTTAAGGAAACCTGCTATTTTTGGAAAGTTACTTATTATTACACAGTAAGTATAATAACACATGAAATATCAGAAATACTTAATCAGAATGAACAGGATATAAGATTTAACACAGTTTAAGGCTTTAAACAGTGTAAATAGTAAGAACACATAAAATAAGCTAAGACATGATATAAAACCAGCTATGTATGTAGTAAGCAGATACTTATTTCATGTACGTATTTATGTAGCACTAGTGTTTAGGAAGTAGGATTCTCACAGTTCATCGTTCTCGTTCACTGGACATAAGGTACGGATTCCCGTCCTTTCAGTATGGACATTCTTTCCTTATTAGGATTTCCCCGTATGCAGCCAACTGTTTTCCCGTAGTGTAAGTATGAGTTTGATTTCTTATGTTTTAAATATGATTACCTATAGCCATATACATGCATGACCAGTTTCACCTAGTTATGGAGGTACCATAACCATAACATTAGAGGCACTGATGTTATGACTTCACCACGGCGAAGTGATTGCTCGTGGCGTCCCTTTAGCTTTTGGCCATTTATTTATATTTATCATGTGGGGCGTATGGGTGCATCCTAGTTACATGTTTTCAGTCAGGATTTCATGGTGAATGTGGTGTGTGCCTTGCATCCTTCACAAGGAGCTGATCCCTCCTACCCAAAGCCAGTATATTAAAATAGAGGCAGCCCCTCTAATTTGCATGATGAGGTCACCCCTCCAAGTATTCATGCACGGTGGATTTTCATGACCTATATTAGCTAATGGTAAAATATGTTAAACAGTTTTCATAAGATAAACATAAGGCTTTTCAAACTATAAAACCAGTTTATTGAACATGTTCCAGGTTTTCCAGGACTTATGCATTTCCGCTGCTATTAAGTCTTTATTATGCTTAGTCATTCATACTATGTCTATATCCGTGCACTGAGCGTTTTGCTCAGCCGTTACTTTCCTTTCCATGTCCCAAAACGGCAGGTACCCTAGGAAAGACTCGAGCATTTGGAGGACGTGCATCGGATGGAAGCTGCTAGAGACTTCTTTTCCTGTTCCTTCATATATTTATGCTTGTGTAGTCTTTCATTCATTTCTTTTGCTTTATTATGTTTTGGGCTTATGTTTGGGAACCGATGTTTGATTCCGGTTATCCCTATGGTCATGTAATGTTTTATACATTTATCCTTGTATGCTTTGATGACACGCCATAATTACGCGTGACATTTCCATTATCAAAATGGGGTGTTACAATTATGGTATCAGAGCCAAGGCTTCGACCTGTAGGCTCTAAAACTCGACCTGTGACTAGTGGGTAGTCACCAGGAGCTTCCTAAGCCAACGTCTGTTATTCTATGTATTGATGTTTTCAGCGCATTGTTATTTTAACCATGATGTTTTCAGCACCTTGAGGTTTTAACCTTGATGTTTTCATCGATATTGTTTTGCTAATATGGATGGACAACCGTCATTCATATTTAGTTATGTGTCATTGTTCCATGCATAATGTTCCTCGTGAATAGTGGCTATGTGGACTGAACCCCAATAGTTCATAATTAGTCACATAAATTTTTGTTTTCTAATAAGTTTTGACATATGAGTTTCATTTATTTATGTTTCATGTATCATTGTTGCAGGGATTATGACTAAGTAATGGTTGGTACAAGACTGGCCCTATTTAGTCGCATGTGCTTTAATTGAAACTTTTAACTTTGGGACCGACCCATAGGCGTCCCCTCGCCATGTCTTTTGTTTTGGAACCGACCCATAGGCGTTCCCTCGCACATATAAAGGTTTTATAAACTACATTACGCATTCATGCACGGTTTTTCATGCATAAATTTTTTCTCATGATTTGAATTGGCATAAATTTTTTTCATGCCCCCCTCATAAGTTATTATGTTTTTATGTCAAGTATGTTTTCATACTGTCATGGTTAACTTCAGTTTTATGCTGATTATGTTATACACTTCTTCGTGATAGATGGTTTCATGATAAGTCCGTCGTCATGTTGATTATGTTTTACACCTCTTTTGTTTTTTTACACTGTCCTGCAAGACATTGTTAGATTTCATTGAATCCTACTTTCATGATAGTCATGGTTGGTTTTCATTGATCATGCTGTCAGGAAAATCATCGTTGAATTTTGTGTAACCACACTTTAGCGTTTCTCTATGCAACCAGAATGAGGTATATACTGGCATTGCCAGGTTATCATGATGGTTTTCCTAACCGTTTAAATGATATACTTTCTTTAGATCATGATAAATGATCGACCCCATACCGATCATTTCATGTGCATTCAACGTGTACTCCTTGTACCGTATTCCATGTGTATTACACGTACCTAAATCCATGTGTATTTCACTTGCAATATTGCACGAGTATTCGCTAGTCGATTCTGAATCACCTCAGGCGTATTTTCAATTGCTGATGTTCTACAAGATTGCTGATGCCGCTCATAACTGGGAGATGTTACTAAAGGTTTATGCTGCTGACGTTCGGAGACGCTACGAGATGCGGATGCTGTTCACAACCTGGAGATCCTACAAGACGAAGACAAAGGCGTCGGAGAAAAGAAATTGGACGAGAAGATGCTTCACCATCAGACGATTTCCATCAATCATTGTCCCTAATTCTTAGTTACATGTCATACGTCATGCAGCTGTCATTTCAGCCATATGAGTGCAAACCGGTACCAGCCGGCCACTCAGCTGAATAGTTACATGAATCACGGTCATGAGAATGACCGTCATGGAACTGGCAGACAGGACGATATTAACCACTACTATGACAGAAACTATCCTAGAAATCGCAACCGAGGCTCCGACCGCGGACGTGATCAGACATACAAATGATCAGAAGTCCAACCGATCCGCCAATTCTGGCATATTAATCTTATATTGTGGTTATATTTGTTTCACATCTCGAGACACATGTCAAGACATCAGTTAAGACACATGTCTCACGTATACTTTCTGAAGACACATGTCAAGACATCAGTCAAGACACATGTCTCACGTATACTTTCTGAAGACACATGTCAAGACACCAGTCAAGACATATGTCACGCTTATAGTTCCAAGACATGAGTCAAGACACATGACTCACGTTCAACTATGGAACATTTCTAAGAAATTCAGGGTACTCTCCAAGGGTATATCCATTTTGTTGTGCCATGTATTAATCAGGCCACAAGAATTTCAATACCATTATCGGCGTATCAGTGAGAACTGTCACGTTGCCGATGTCACTTTCATTCTTTCACCATACTTCATATATTCATGACCATGAAGGACACCTTTCGTATTCCCACGTATACGAAGGTTTTCCTTCAGCTTAATGATGAGATCCAAGCTTCTAACGCATTCCCTCGGACAGACACGAGATGAATTTTATCCTAATTATGTACTATGAACAGCACACCATGCTACGATTCATAATTATGTACAGTAATGTTCAGGCTCCTGAATACATTCAGCTTGATTTTCCATCGGGAAAATCGGTACAAATTATCTATGCTTACATGCATGTGCGTTGTTAGCCATGGTCGCTAAAATTTACTAGCTGTCAGTAAGACACGAACACTTAAGTCTTCTACGCATAGCCAGTTGATTGTTCCAAAATCTTCCCATACATTCCAGGAGAACCTACAAGGAGAAGGATGGTACCATGAGATTATGTGTCGACTACCGTCGACTTAAACAAATCACCATTCATGACCGTTATTCTCCTCCACATATTGACAACATGTCCAATCAACCGTATGGTGTTAATCACTTTTCCAAGATCGAACTCATGATCATGCTGCCAACAGTGACGAATGGAACAGCAGGACATTTCCATGACTGCTATTCGTACACGACTCTGTCATGCTAGATTTATAATTTTGAATTAGTCTCATCAATGCTCTAACGGCATTATAAGAATGAGTTTCCATGAACTCATAGCAAATTCATCAGTGTTTTCATTGAGGATAACCTGATTTCCTTTAAGCCTAGAAGAAGAACAGGAAGACCATATCTGCACTATGTTGCAAATTCTATAACAAGAGAAATTTCACCCTGGAAATTTTTCCAATATCAATTCTGTTTGATTACAGTGACACGCTGGATCACATGGATTTGCACGGTTAATCTTACTATGACTCAGCTTATGCGTGAAGGAGAGAACCCTACACTACATTAGGTGTTCTAGAAAATCCTACGCTATGAGAAGTCTAGATTCAAAGACTCAGAGTTTCGCAAACTCCTATGTATCAAGTTCTACGAAGCAAGATACACTTACGTTCATATCTAAGTACCTAACATACCAACAGGTTAAGATAGGACACCAACAGACTGGGATGTTTTCATCATCTGAAATGGTGAACTGAAATGGGACAAGATCTCCACGGATTTTGGTTACCAGTTTAACGCAAACTTAGAAGAAGCATGATGCTATCTGTTTATTACACACAGTTTGATCAAGTCTACGGAATCCTTACATCCGTTAGGATTTTAGAACCAAAAGATTGATCGGACATTTTCCAGCCAAGGATCATCCGATCACTTGGCAATTCCTCAGTTATCGGGTCAGACAAATATTCATAATTGTGCTCCCAATTTACTTCCCATCCTTGTTCAAATTTCACGACCTGCTTTCGCACTCACGTTCATGGCGCTATTCACGTTCATGATGGCATCTCGGCTTACGATTTTACGTTCATTTCGTTCTGGGAAGTTTTGCAAGAACTTGAGAGACCGGACCCAAGTTTAGTATAACTCTCCATCATCAGATAGACGTTTCATGTCATATTCCACGTCTCACCTTGTAGCGTTTGGCGATACCGCCATTATATTCTATGTTCACGATATGTTTCACATATCATGTTCATTCTACGTTCCTCATATCATGATCAAGATAGGTTACACGTATCATGGATCACGATATGTTTACTCTCACTACACTCGCCATATCTCCACGTAGTACGTTCAAAATTTTTCACGTATCACGTTCAAAATTTTCCACGTACTACGTTTCTTTATGTCTCGCGCATCGTTTCTAGTTAACAGTTAAGTCGGATTGTTTTGCACCATAATGTTTCAGTTACTCTTACACATTAATTCTTATTCCCTCGATCGAATTTAGGGGATCTACCTTACGTTGATAACCAGGAACTTCTTCGTATTCCAAGTCAAGGTCAGGAGGACCAAGACTTATCATTCGTGTCAAGATCTTATAAAGGAACCGTTCCAAGAGGGAAGCCACTTGGAAACGGACAAGTTCATCCGGACTTCTTATCCGTTTTCTCTTATCAATTAGATATGTCCTTTCAGCCACGTCACGTTCCATGTCCTTTTAAGACATGTCACGTTCCGTGTTCTTTCTGCCAGGTCACCTGCACGTTAATTTATCTTACATACCCTCTCAGTTTGATTCGGGTATGTTTCTCTTTCAGTTACGTTATCTATAATTCGGGGACGAATTATTCTTTTTAGGGGGAAGAGTTGTAAAACCCGCATGCTTTTACCATGCATAGTACCCTTAGGATCGTACGTACTAGATTAAAACTTTCCTAATATAGCATGATTACGATTACGTGTTAGAAGTTTACGTATTACGTACGTGTTATGACACGATAAGTATTTACTATGCACGATCACGTAATAATTATTTAACGATAATTAATCACGAACATGCGATCATGAAATCATGAACGTAATTAAAACACGAACTATTATTAATTACGTATATATATTTATTACGAGCGTAATTAAATATATTAGGTCACGGTAATTATTTAACGAGAACACACAAAACGCGAACACAAATAAACACGAACAAACACGTAAAACACGAACACGAGAACAAACTTATTAATTAGACACGGAAAATGATCGGGTTACCCCTTGTGGTCCCTATTCCCACGAAATTTAGGAGGGAGGATGGGCTTAGCCCATCAATTTTTACTAAAAAGGGGTTAAATATTTTTACACTACTCATTTTTAGTTTTACAGAAGATTTAGAAAAAACCCTAAAAACCCTCCTCCTTCTCCTCTTTGTGCCGCCACCTTAAGAACACCACAAGGAGGTGGTTTGTGATCTTGGATCTTGGAAATTAAGTTGGTGATCGTGTTTGTTCTTCATCCTTTTGATCCACGAATACGGTAAAACCTTTTTAAACCCTTTTCTTTTAATTAATCTTTTATTTAATTATGAACACGTGATGTTTTTCATAAAAACACATTAATTAATCATAGATCTAACATGTTTTGATCATTAATTAATCAAAGGGTCGATCTAAGGGGTTTTTGTTTTTGGGCCGCAAGGTACAACCGACCCCAAGGGGGCTCGGTTTGTTTTAGCCGACCACCACCAAGACCTTTTTGGTCTTGGTTGGTGCGTGTGGGTCCCACGGCAGCAAGGGGGTACCCCGATTTGGTTCAGGGTACGGCGTTGTTTCATATCCGGTGCATGTTTTTAGGCTTAGATCCGGATCATGATTATGTTAGTTGTTTATGTTATAAACTTATGTTAAAAATTAAATTAATAAAAGGTGAGATTAATTTAATAACATGACTTAGGTTAATTAATTATTAATAAACATGAAATTATTTTAACCTAAGTATTTATATTATTAAGACTTATAATTAATTAATTATTTAAAAACCATGGATATAATTAATTAATTAAACATGACTTAGGTTATATTATTAATATTTAATAATACATATTTAACCTAAGTATTTAATATATTTAATTAAAAACATTTCATACTTTAATTAAATATTATAACCTATAGTTTAATTAAATTACATGAAATAATTATTAAACTATATAATATATCATATGACTTAGAATATAATCATGAAAACACTTAGGCTTATTTACTTAGCTTATTTAACCAGCTTATTCTAATTTTGGAAACTTTCTATTTTTAGAAACTTAATTAAATAAGGCAGCTATTTTATTTATGGAAACCAGCTATTTTTAGAAACTTATTTATTTAAGGCAGCTAATCTATTTATGGAAACTTATTTAATTAAGGCAGCTAATCTATTTATAGAAACTTTCTATTTTTAGAAACTTATCTATCTTAAGCTGTAAATCTATTTTTGGAAACTTTCTATTTTTGGAAACTTTCTATTTTTGGAAACTTTCTATTTTTGGAAACTTTCTATTTTTGGAAACTTTCTATTTTTGGAAACTTTCTATTTTTGGAAACTTTTTATTTAAGGAAACCTGCTATTTTTGGAAAGTTACTTATTATTACACAGTAAGTATAATAACACATGAAATATCAGAAATACTTAATCAGAATGAACAGGATATAAGATTTAATACAGTTTAAGGCTTTAAACAGTGTAAATAGTAAGAACACATAAAATAAGCTAAGACATGATATAAAATCAGCTATGTATGTAGTAGGCAGATACTTATTTCATGTACGTATTTATGTAGCACTAGTGTTTCAGAAGTAGGATTCTCGCAGTTCGTCGTTCTCGTTCACTGGACATAAGGTACGGATTCCCGTCCTTTCAGTATGGACATTCTTTCCTTATTAGGATTTCCCCGTATGCAGCCAACTGTTTTCCCGTAGTATAAGTATGAGTTTGATTTCTTATGTTTTAAATATGATTACCTATAGCCATATACATGCATGACCAGTTTCACCTAGTTATGGAGGTACCATAACCATAACATTAGAGGCACTGATGTTATGACTTCACCACAGCGGAGTTATTGCTCGTGGCGTCCCTTCAGCTTTTGGCCATTTATTTATATTTATCATGTGGGGCGTATGGGTGCATCCTAGTTACATGTTTTCAGTCAGGATTTCATGGTGAATGTGGTGTGTTCCTTGCATCCTTCACAAGGAGCTGATCCCTCCTACCCAAAGCCAGTATATTAAATTAGAGGCAGCCCCTCTAATTTGCATGATGAGGTCACCCCTCTAAGTATTCATGCACGGTGGATTTTCATGACCTATATTGGCTAATGGTAAAATATGTTAAACAGTTTTCATAAGATAAACATAAGGCTTTTCAAACTATAAAACCAGTTTATTGAACATGTTCCAGGTTTTCCAGGACTTATGCATTTCCGCTGCTATTAAGTCTTTATTATGCTTAGTCATTCATACTATGTCTATATCCGTGCACTGAGCGTTTTGCTCAGCCGTTACTTTCCTTTCCATGTCCCAAAACGGCAGGTACCCTAGGAAAGACTCGAGCATTTGGGGGACGTGCATCGGATGGAAGCTGCTAGAGACTTCTTTTCCTGTTCCTTCATATATTTATGCTTGTGTAGTCTTTCATTCATTTCTTTTACTTTATTATGTTTTGGGCTTATGTTTGGGAACCGATGTTTGATTCCGGTTATCCCTATGGTCATGTAATGTTTTATACATTTATCCTTGTATGCTTTGATGACACACCATAATTACGCGTGACATTTCCATTATCAAAATGGGGTGTTACAACAAGTGTTGTGAACTTGATTCAGGTTTAACGGAGAAGACTTTGGACGTGATCACGGTGAAGGTCGGGTGTCCTGATACAAAGATTTTTCTAGGTTCAATTAAGTTCTCGGTATCTTCTCAAATCGATCACGGTTCAAAGTGGAATAGTTGTTCTTGGTTACTAAAAAGGGGTTTGGTTTTCTATGCTACTAAAGAGGTAAATGCGTGAAGTAAAGAAAGATAAACTAAAAGCAATTAGTTAAAAGCAATTAATAAAAATAAAACTTGAATTAAAATAAAACAGTTAAAAACCTTAACTCAGAAAAGTTACTGATTCGAAATAAAATGCTTGACCCGAAATAAGTTGGTCAGAAACCTTCATTCGGAATATAACTCTTCATTCGGAATAATTAACACAAACTGCTCATTCGGAATATCTTGCTTCATGCGGAATAACTGATTGACTCGGAATAAATTGATGAAAAGCTTGATTCGGAATGTTTAACAAGAAAGATGCTTCATTCGGAATATCTGTTCATGCGGAATAAAACACCTTCGTTCGGAATATGAGTTGATCCGGAATAAATGATAAAAACCCTTGATCCGGAATAACACTGATCCGGAATACTTAGACTGATCCGGAATATCTTAAACAAGAAGCTTCATTCGAAATAAATAAAAAAACTGATTCGGAATATTTTGAAAAACTTTGATTCGGAATATAAATACTCATCCGGAATATTGATTATTCCGGATGAACACACTGATTCAGAATAACTGAATGAGAATTGCTGGTTCGGAATACTTAGCTTATGCGGAATAATTTACCAAAACTTTCATTCGGAATAAAAATTGCTTTATCCTGAATAATTCAACTCACACCTTCACCCGAAATAAATTGTTTTCATTCGGAATCTGGGCAAGTCTTAAAGACGAAGAACCGTAAAATATCAACAACACGATTTTAAGCCAAAATCAACCAAGTTTTTAACCAAAGATTAAAAAAAACTAACCCCTAATCATCTTCTAATGATAAACATCAAATCAAATCAACAAAAACACAAAACCCACTTACTTTTGAAGATCAAACTCAACAAAATAAAACTTAAAACTTTGAATCAACAAGAGGAAGATGAACAAGATTAAATGAAAGATTATATTAAAAGATCAATGTTAAACAATCAAAAGGAAAGATTAAACCTTACAAGATTTATGAAACAAAGATGAAAAATCAACACCTTAATGGTGTTGGTTACCCTACGAAACAAGAAAGAAAAAAAAAACTGGAAATGAAAAACTAAAAACTAGTCTAATGTGTGGGAAGGGATCTTCTATTTATAGGAGATGTGGTTGGTTGGTGAGTGGGCTTTCTTCCTTTCTTTTTGTCTTCTCGTCTTTTCAGTAAAGTTGACGTCTTCAATTCCGATTCGGGATTTGTCGATGAATAAATTCAACTCGTCTTTTAATTTCTTCGTTTAATAGACTTGAGTTCTTTGACATATGTAAATCTTCCATCTTTGGTCCTTTTCTTCGATAAATCTTCAAATAGGCCCATTGACTTCAAATCTTTTGCATCTCTTGGACTATAGACTTCGTCTTTTCGTCTTTTTCTTCGATAAAACCCGTGCAATCCCATGTTTTCCTCAATATTTATCCGGTTGGCTCTGAAAACACAACAAACACACAAACCACGCATAATTCCAAACAAATGACATTAAATACGCGTTTTGGTCTCGTTTTAGCAAGAAATAAGTGGTAAAAGGATGGGTGTTTTCACACCTATCAAATCCCCAACACTTAACCATTGCCATGCCCTCATGCAATGCTTAGTGATAAAGCAAATTTACACTTTTCTCATAATCAATCAACCTTGGCCTTATTAACAATAAGCACTACTACTAAAGAGATATATAAAAGCTTGAATGAAACAAAAGGGATAGAAAACCATTTTCACTTGAAAACAGCTACATGGAAATAACTTGCAAAGAGAGCTAAGACTTACATTAGGGCTTTGGTTGCTGCGAAGATTTATCACCCTCAAGTTTCACGTTCCCCAAAGTAAGCTTAAAAACGTGATCATTGTTATTATAATTTAGCAAAACAAACACTTACACACATGGCTTAATTATATGCTTAAACTCCCTTATTCCTAGGTGTATCTCATATATTTTATTTTTGTCTTAGAATGATCACGAAGATGCATTTTTGGACTTATTGCGATAGTTTATTTAGGCTGAAAGCAAAGTAGGACGATTTGATTAATATTTAACTAAAGGACAAAATCTCTTAAAACTGCTTCTTGGGACCACAAAAAGTTCATATCTTGGCATAACTCGCTTCACGATTTGAGACCTTTCTCGGGCCGATATTTGGCATGTACTTCATACTTCATATCTTGAGAGACGTTCTTGAGATAATGGTCTTCTCTTCGTTAATTGAGTTTCTTCACTTGGAGACTTTTGAGGGATACTACAACTTTGTTGACCACGACTTCATCATTATTTCTTCAATCGTTAATTAGGATTTTGAGATACAACGATCCGCCTCCTTTTCGGACTTGGATCTATTTATCCTCATACCTTGTTAGGGTATTTTCGGATAGACTTCTCCATGATATTTATGGGTGTTGATTGCTTTTCGTCATGCGTCTTGATCCTTCATATTGATTTTGGGAATAATGCTTTTCACATCACCTTGGATCTTTAGCAATAAAATGGAATCCTCATGCCTTGTTAGGGCCTTTTCGGACTCGCCAATCTTCGCGCCTCGCTTCATTAGTTATGACTTGGCTATGAACTCTTATCATTACCGAGCAACTTTTAAACGATCTTGGGCTAGAAGCTAAGTGATTCAATAAAATCGTACGACCTTACTTATTGCAGATAAATTATTAGCAAGCGATGGGAGAATAGGCTTATAATCACACCAAGTGTGCTTGTGCAAGAATACCGACTTATAATTGACTATATTATTTCTCGTTCTCCACAATTTAAAATCTCAAGTAATGAGACTCGTGGATGCTTAGCCTAATAAACCAATTAAGGTCTACATGGTTAAGGATACTAGCTAGAATAAACTTGGATAAGTCTATTCGGGTTGAGTCAAAATAATCGCAACGGGCCTAATATGTTAAAGACTTCTAAACTAGCTACACCACTTTATTAATATTTTTGACTTTATTGTGGGATATATACATATGAAAGAAACGATAAAAATTTAAAAATTACGACTATATGGCCAAAGTTAATTAAAATTTTGAAAAATGCTGAAAAAGATGATTTTCCGGTTAAATGAAGGCATTTTAATGAAAAGTCCACTTAAAACTTTGATAGAAGTCTCCCCTACACTTAATATAAACATTGTCCTCAATGTTTAAGGATGTGGGAAAAGTCTCCCCTACACTTATGACATTGTTCATGTTGGTTAAATCAAGCTAAGGAAGAGACGACTAAAGTGATCAATTTCAAATGTGAGTATGAAGAAATTGAATCACGATAGTTGAGAGATAGAACCGGATTGCGGATAACACGGGAGCACGGTTCTTCAAAGGTTCCAAAAGTGCATTCATCCCTGTAATCACATCACCACACAAACACAAACAACCTATATAGGTCCCCCTACACTTAGGAGGTAAAACGGAAAGGGATAGATACTCGGGTTGCCTCCCGAGGAGCGCTTGTTTTTGATAACCGAGTCACGAGCCTGACTCGACCCAAAACTAGTTCATGGGAAACGTGGTGAGGGATGGAATCATCTCATGAGAGATGTCCTCACCAAAGTACAACTTCACTCGTTGGCCATTCACCTTAAAATTAGGTCCATTAGGTTGAGCGAGCTCGAGAGTACCATATGGGAAAATTTGGGCAATGGTGAATGGGCCGGACCAACGAGATTTGAGTTTGCCCGAAAAGATTTTCAACCGAGAGTTTAAGAGTAAAACTTTGTCTCCAACTTCGAACTCTCGGTTTTTAATCTTAGAGTCATGAATGAGCTTAGTCTTTTCCTTATAGATCAAAGAATTTTCATAAGCTTCATTCCGGAGTTCATTGAGCTCATTGAGTTGGATTTTGCGTAGGTCACCGGCTTTGTTGATGTCAAAGTTAGCCCACTTCAAGGCCCAGTAGGCCTTGTGCTCCAACTCAATGGGGAGGTGGCATGCTTTCCCGTACACGAGACGATATGGTGTACAACCAATCGGAGTCTTGTATGCGGTACGGAAAGCCCACAGAGCATCATCAAGTTTATCGACCCATGAGGCACGATGCTCTCCCACGGTTCGTTCAAGAATTCGCTTTAACCCTCGGTTAGATATTTCAGCCTGCCCATTAGTTTGTGGGTGGTATGCGGTGGAAAGACGATGATTGACACCATACTTAGCCATGACTCTTGCGAATTGATCATTGCAAAAATGAGTCCCGCGATCACTAATAATGGCACGAGGCACACCGAATCTGGCGAATAGCTGCTTCAAAAAGTTACAAACCACCCTTGCATCATTAGTGGGTAAAGCTTTGGCTTCAACCCATTTAGAAACGTATTCAACGGCTACAAGGATGTATTTGTTTCCTTTAGAAGAAGGGAATGGCCCCATAAAGTCGATGCCCCATACATCAAAGATTTCACATTCTTGTATGAAATTTTGAGGCATCTCATCTTTATGTGTGATCTTGCCTTGTCGTTGGCAAGCATCACAATTTTTCACCATTTCGTGAGCGTCACGATAAATGGAGGGCCAATAAAATCCCGAGTCAAACACTTTCTTTGCGGTGAAGTTGGGACCAAAGTGACCACCGGTGGTTCCTTTGTGGCAAGCTTCGAGAATGTCTAAAGCTGCCGGTCCATCAACACATCAGCGAATAATCAAATCAGCGCATTGTTTGAAGAGATACGGGTCATCCCAAAAGTAAGTCTTAATATATTTAAAGAACTTTTTCTTTTGTTGGGATGTTAACCCGTCAATGAGAATTCCACCCGCCAAGTAGTTTGTAATGTCCACAAACCACGGGGTTTCATCAAAATTCGAGTTGATAGACATTAAGGTCTCCATGGGAAAAGAGTCATTGATCTCTTTGTTCGGATGATCCCCTTGATAAGGATCCTCAAGTATACTGAGATGATCCGCGGCTAGGTTTTCGGCTCCCTTCTTATCACGAATTTCAATTTTAAATTCTTGAAGTAGCAAAACCCAGAGAAGAAGTCTTGGTTTAGAATCGTGTTTAGTTAACAAGTACTTCAACGCGGAATGATCGGTGTACACGATGGTAGTGGAAAGGACAAGATAGGGGAAAAAAATTTCAAAAGCATAGACAACAGCTAAAAGCTCTTTTTCGGTTGTCGTGTAATGCAATTGAGCCCCTGTCATTGTCTTGCTAGCATAATGGATCGGTTGGAAGTGTTTATCCACTCTTTGGCCCAAAACCGCTCCAATAGCAAAGTCGCTAGCATCGCACATCAATTCGAAAGGTAGCTCCCAATTAGGGGTAACCAAGACTGGTGCCTTAGTTAGCTTATCCTTAAGAAGGTTGAAGGCTTCAATACACACTTTGGAAAAGATAAAAGGAGTATCTTTTTCCAAGAGGTGGGTCATCGGGCGAGCGATTTTAGAAAAATCTTTGATAAATCGACGGTAGAAGTCCGCATGACCGAGGAAACTTCTCACACCCTTTACGGTTGAAGGTGGAGGCAATTTTGCTATGACATCAACTTTAGCACGGTCCACTTCGAGACCGGCTTTTGAGATTTTATGTCCTAGCACGATGCCCTCTTTTACCATGAAATGGCATTTTTCCCAATTTAGAACAAGGAGAGTGTCTTCACACCGCTTAAGCATACGTTCTAAATTGGCAAGGCAAGCAGAGAAAGAATCGCCATAAACCGAGAAATCATTCATGAAGACTTCCATAGTTTCTTCAACCATGTCATGGAAGATAGCCATCATACACCTTTGGAACGTCCCAGGAGCATTGCATAAACCGAAAGGCATGCGTTTGTAAGCAAATGTTCCGTAGGGACAAGTGAATGTGGTTTTCTCTTGGTCTTTTGGATCGATGGGAATTTGAAAATACCCGGAGAAACCGTCTAAGAAGCAATAGTAATCATTACCCGCTAGACGCTCGAGCATTTGATCCATGAAAGGAAGAGGAAAATGATCTTTTCTCGTGGCATCATTGAGTTTGCGATAGTCGATACAAACTCTCCACCCAGTAACGAGACGAGTAGGAATCTACTCGTTGTGTTCATTGGGAACAACGGTTACTCCGCCTTTCTTTGGCACACAATGGACGGGACTTACCCATGGCGAATCCGAAATAGGGTAAATCATTCCGGCATCTAGAAGTTTGATAACCTCTTGTTTGATGACGTCATGAATTCGAGGATTAACCCTTCTTTGGCTTTGGATTGTTGGTTTAGTCATCTTCCATGAGAATTTTGTGAGTACAAAAGTTTGGATCAATTCCGCGGATATCGGAAATTTTCCAAGCAATTGCCTTCTTATGATCTTTAAGCACGGCGATAAGGCGAGATTTTTCTTCTTCTTTCAAGTCCTTAGCGATGATGACGGGTGAATTCTTCTTATCTTCAAGGAACACGTACTCGAGATGGGATGGTAACTCCTTAAGCTCTAAATCCGGAGGATTTTTGATGGGAGGTGTATTCAAATTTGGTTCATCGATAGCAATGTCCTTGGGAGATGGTGGAGAAATATGGTCCTCATTGAGAAGTTTCTCAATGGTACGAATGTCTTCATCCCAATCGGTGGGAGAATCGTCATATTGTAAGTTCAAATCTCCCAAAGTTGCTTCAAATTCAGTCAGAAGGAAATCACTTTCTCCAAATGGAGTTAGTGATGGAGCAAGAGAGGCAACGGTCTCAACATTGGGAAGAGAGGTAAGAATACTTTTGCAAGCATCTTAAAAGTGTTCTTCACAAGCCTCATCAAGAACTTCGATACAATTAACACTCTCGTATGAATAAGGCTGTTTAGAAATCTTACCCATGTTGAAGACAATTTGATCGTCACCAACTCTCATGATAAGCTCACCCGCTTCTACATCGATGAGAGTGCGACCGGTCCTCAAGAATGGACGTCCAACAATTAATGGAACACGAGGATCCATCTCGTAGTCAACGACAACAAAATCCGCCGGGAAGGTGAATTTGTCAACGCCAACGAAAACGTCTTCGGCTATCCCCACCGGATAAGCAACCGTACGATTAGCTAATTCCAAAGTCATTTTAGTGGGGACTAGCTCAGGGAGAGATAATTGCTTCCAAACGCTTAGAGGCATTTAGTTGATACTAGCACCTAGATCGGCTAGGGCCATGCAATTCTCTACTCCCGGGAAGTTGCAAGGGATTAAGAAGCGACCCGGATCACCAAGTTTGGTTGGCAATTTCCTTAAGAGAACGGTGGAGCAATTCTCATTAAGTTGGGTATTAGCAATGTCAAGAAGCTTTTCCTTGTCACTAAGAAGATCTTTAAACATCTTCGCATATTTAGGCATGTGAGCGAGAGCCTCAGTAAAGGAGATGTTGAAATTCAATTGTTTAAACATTTTGAGAAAGTTCGAAACTTGAATATCGTCCTTGCTTTTGAGCTTCTCTTTCCTAAACCTTGAGGGATAAGGTATATCGGAAGAAGAGGAAGGCTTTGGAATAGTAGGATCACTCACATCCTTGGGTGGAGGAGGGGTGGAAGTAAGAGGTGGAGGAATAGGAATAGTGGACTCGTTTTCCTTTGTCACAATCACCGGTGTAGGTGTATGATGCTCGGGTTCCTTGGTACCTTTTCCACTGCGTGTGGTGATTGCTTTCATCTCCCCTCTTGGATTAGCAACGGTGTTACTCGGAAGAGTACCCGAAGAAGAGGGTTGATTACCTTGGAAGAAACCAGCCATCATGTCCCTTAGGTCATTCGTTTGACTACTCAAAGAGTTTTGCATATCGGCTCTAAGATCATTCCCTTGTTTCACCATATCGCCCTTCAAATTAATAATCTGGGTCTGCAGATTCTTCACCAACACATCATTCGTCCGCATGTACGTTTCGACCTCGTGGTTGAAAACGGTGGGTTGAGTAGGAGGTGGTGCTTGATAAGCAGGTGGTTGGTAAGGAGCGGGTTGGTAAACTTGAGTAGGATTTTGAGGTGGATATGGTTGTCTTTGAGGTAGTTGGTAAGGTGCTCGAGGTTGGTTTTTATTGGTTCGGTTAAGGTTTTGTTGTTGGTTTTGATTGGTTAGAGGAAAACCGGGTGGGGAAAGAAAGTTGTTTGAGCGATAGCTGAGCAAGTTGCGGTCACCTTGAGGACGTGCTTGATAGCCTCCCGTGGAATAATTACTGTATGTTGTGTTAACATTCTCACAAGGATAGTCTTGGGTGGAGGTACAAGTAGTGTAAGAGTGAGTACCCCCGCATATTTCACATGGTTGGCTTACAGCATTGACTTGAGCGTGTTGAGTGTTGATGCTTTTGGTATTGTTAGCAGTTTGGACAGCAAGTGATTCAATAAGCGAAGTAAGTTTATCAATTCTCTTGTCGTTGTCATTAGTGCTTGCACTAGCGGCATTGGTCCGAACACTCTTGGTTTGCACTCTAGACTTATTCTCAATAATATCCCAAGCGGCATTAGAAGACTTAACCAAAATACTACCCCCCGAGGCACTATTTAGTGAATCTTGGTCATTCATGCTTAAACCATTGTAAAAAGTATTAATTTGGTGCACTTTGGTAAAACCATGTTGTGGGCACTTTCTTAAAAGGTCTTTAAAACGGTCCTAAGATTCACTAAAAGACTCATCGTACTTTTGTTCAAAATTAATAATTTCATTCCGCAAAGCGGTAGTACAAGAGGGTGGGAAAAGTAGTTTATGAATTTGGTCTCCAAGTCCGTCCACGTAAGAATACTTTGTGGTGGTTCCTTTGCAAGCCAATGCCGGGCTTGTCCCTCTAAGGAGAAAGGAAAAAGTTGTAAGTGGATTACCTCTTGTGGAACCCGATTGAATTTGACCGTATTCGTGAGTTGAAGGAACCTTTTGATGTGGTCATGAGGATCATCAATGGTATGCCCCAAGAATGGTTGAGCAGAGACCATTTGAATGAAGCCGGATTTGAGCTCAAAGTTGTTGGCTGCAATCGCGGGTATGACAATAGGATCGTTGTTGCCCTCTACATGTGCTTGCAAAAGTTCGATCATAGGACGATTGTCCGGTAGAGGTTCATTGTTGTTATTATTCATGTTGTTTTGAGGTGGATTATTATTGTTGTTGTGTACACCGGCCATGTCTAAGTTATCGAGAGTCTCGGGCTCGGGATAAGACGTTGATCGTGTACGCATGCACCTGTAAAAGAACTAACAAAGCAGAAATATTTTTGGTTTTTTATGTTCTTTAATTTTTTTGTATTTTTGAAAATTTATATTTTTTTAGGATTTTTGAAATTTTTTATGAAAAAGTAACGTTCACGGCGAACGGATCCCAAAATCCAATTTCTCACAAAAAACCGTTAATCCTTACGATAAGAGCCGGCAGCGGCGCCATTTGATACAAAGATTTTGCTAGGTTCAATTAAGTTCTCGGTATCTTCTCGAATCGATCACGGTTCAAAGTGGAATAGTTGTTCTTGGTTACTAAAAAGAGGTTTGGTTTTCTATGCTACTAAAAAGGTAAATGCGTGAAGTAAAGAAAGATAAACTAAAAGCAATTAATTAAAAGCAATTAATAAAAATAAAACTTGAATTAAAATAAAACAGTTAAAAACCTTAACTCAGAAAAGTTACTAATTCGGAATAAAATGCTTGACCCGGAATAAGTTGGTCAGAAACCTTCATTCGGAATATAACTCTTCATCCGGAATAATTAACACAAACTACTCATTCGGAATATCTTGCTTCATGCGGAATAATTGATTGACTCGGAATAAATTGATGAAAAGCTTGATTCGGCATGTTTAACAAGAAAGATGCTTCATTCGGAATATATGTTCATGCGGAATAAAACACCTTCGTTCGGAGTATGAGTTGATCCGGAATAAATGATAAAAACCCTTGATCCGGAATAACACTGATCCGGAATACTTAGACTGATCCGGAATATCTTAAACAAGAAGCTTTATTCGAAATAAATAAAAAAACTGATTCGGAATATTTTGAAAAACTTTGATTCGGAATATAACTACTCATCCGGAATATTGATTATTCCGGATGAACACACTGATTCGGAATAACTGAATGAGAATTGCTGGTTCGGAATACTTAGCTTATGCGGAATAATTTACCAAAACTTTCATTCGGAATAAAAATTGCTTTATCCGGAATAATTCAACTCACACCTTCACCCGGAATAAATTGTTTTCATTCGGAATCTGGGCAAGTCTTAAAGACGAAGAACAGTAAAATATCAACAACACGATTTTAAGCCAAAATCAACCAAGTTTTTAACCAAAGATTAAACAAAACTAACCACTAATCATCTCCTAATAATAAACATCAAATCAAATCAACAAAAACACAAAACCCACTTACTTTTGAAGATCAAACTCAACAAAATAAAACTTAAAACTTTGAATCAACAAGAGAAAGATGAACAAGATTAAATGAAAGATTATATTAAAAGATCAATGTTAAACAATCAAAAGGATAGATTAAACCTTACAAGATTTGTGAAACAAAGATGAAAAATCACCAACACCTTAATGGTGTTGGTTACCCTACGAAACAAGAAAGAAAAAAAAAACTGGAAATGAAAAACTAAAAACTAGTCTAATGTGTGGGAAGGGATCTTCTATTTATAGGAGATGTGGTTGGTTGGTGAGTGGGCTTTCTTCCTTTCTTTTTGTCTTCTCGTCTTTTCAGTAAAGTTGACGTTTTCGATTTCGATTCGGGATTTGTCGATGAATAAATTCAACTCGTCTTTTAATTTCTTCGTTTAATAGACTTGAGTTCTTTGACATATGCAAATCTTCCATCTTAGTTCCTTTTCTTCGATAAATCTTCAAATAGGCCCATTGACTTCAAATCTTTTGCATCTCTTGGACTATAGACTTCGTCTTTTCGTCTTTTTCTTCGATAAAACCCGTGCAATCCCATGTTTTCCTCAATATTTATCCGGTTGGCTCTGAAAACACAACAAACACACAAACCACGCATAATTCCAAACAAATGACATTAAGTACGCGTTTTGTTTTAGCAAGAAATAAGTGGTAAAAGGATGAGTGTTTTCACACCTATCATGTCCTCAAAGGGTCGAGATGGTTCGTGATGAAGTAGTGATTCGGTTCTATGAGTGATGGGTGTGAACAAACCGATTAAGGGGGTGATTGTTGGTTTTAATCAGTTATGTGTCGGGTTCACGTGCATGCATGGCTAGAGCTTACTACACAATACATAGTATTAGGTATATGTATGGTGTAGTTAATAGCTTGAATTGGTATTAAGTTTGACCGAGTATCATGGATTGCACTAAGAGAGTGGGTATATTGTCTGGTTCTTTAGGATAGTTGAGACCCACATACGTTTGTTTAAAGGCTATATATGTTTGTCTTATTATATGTATAAAGTTGTATCTCTTGCATACTTTTAGCACCGTAACTTTTCATATATATAAAGAAATTTTGTATCACTTCTTTTATACCAGTGAGTTTTAGTGACCATAGAGTACAAGTCGTGCCATCTTAGTTCTACAAGATACTTTGTTAATTCTTTAATGGGGAGATCGTCTTTGTGATTTCGCTGTAAAAAAGGCAAATGGTTTTTCTGGTGGTATCATTGCTATTTGGGATGATAAAATTTTCAGAAAGAACAGTGTCATTGATGGTGAAGATGGGTTCCTTGCTATCTTTGGAGAATGGGTCAACACAAGATCCCAATGTCTCATAATTGTGGTATATGCTCCTCAGGATATCAAGCGCAAAAAGGTACTCTGGAACAAACTCACATCCTTTATTCTTGACTTCAATGATTTATGTGTCGTGCTTGGTGACTTTAATGAAGTTAGATGTCAAAACGAGAGAATGGGTACTTCATTTTGCAAAATAGGCGCTGCTTTGTTCAATACTTTCATAAATAACTCCGAGATCATTGATCTTCCCATGGGCGGAAAAAAATTCACTAGAGTGAACAGTTTTGGTACCAAGCTGAGCAAAATTGATCGTATTCTTGTATCACACCACTTTACAAGTCTTTGGCCTAACTCACATCTTTTGGCTCTTCCGCGTGAACTTTCTGATCACTCACCACTTTTGCTTAAAACTCACTCCACCAACTTTGGGCCGATTCCCTTTAAACTTTTTAACTCTTGGTTACTCCATAAGGAATTTACCAACATTGTCTCACTCGCTTGGTCCAACAACAACAGCTCTTCGAGTTTGCACTTCCAAAACCAACAACTACATCCCGCTATTTTCTTGAAATGTAAACTCCAAACCCTAAAAAGTTCTACCCGAGAATGGAGACGTAAGGTGGTTCTTAGCGAAAACAATAAGCTTAGCCTTATTAAGGCCAATTTGGAGCTCCTAGACATGAAAGCCGAAAGCTCTAGCCTTGAGAACCATGAGAATCAAAACCGTATCTCTTTAAAAAATAGATTGAGGACATAAATCACTTGAAAAGACTTGATCTCATTCAAAAAGCTAAAGTGAAGTGGGCAATTGACGGGGATGAAAACTCTAAATTTTTTCATGGCTTCATAAACAATAAATTATCCAAATCCAGAATTAATGGTATTTTCATTAAAGGCTTGTGGGTTACAGACCCACCTAGCATAATTGATCATATCTTCAAGTTCTATCAAAATAAATTTGAGAATAATGTCCACAGTCGTCCGCTTTTCACAAACAATGGATTCAAGACCTTATCCGAGTTTGACATTTTGCTTCTTGATGCCCCATTTTCTTCTAAAGATATTAAGGATGCGGTTTAGGGTTGTGGAAGTAGCAAAGACCCTGGACCTGATGCATTTACTTTCAAATTCATCAAAGATTATTGGGACACCATTGGAAATAACTTCATTCAAATGGTAAAGGAATTCGAGAGTGATGGCAATCTTCTGAAAGGTAGCAACTCTTCTTTTATTACTCTTGTTGCTAAAATAAAAGATCCGCATCATATTAACGAATATGGTCCCATTAGCCTTATTGGCTGTCAATACAAAATAATTGCAAAAGTTCTTGCTAATAGACTTAGGAAAGTTGTTGAATTGGTGGTTAGCGATGTTCAAACTGCATATATTCTACAAAAAGGTGAAGATTGGCGGGAACACCTTAACCTCAGGTGCCTTCTGGCACCAGCCATTGTCCACCCCACAAGGAATAGCTCCGGCAACTCTCCTGGCCCAGAGACAAATAATATATGGCCCCCTCATGGTAAATAAAATCATATCTTAGGCCTCTAAAAAGACTAAACGACTTTTTGTATTAAAAGTTGATTTTGAGAAGGATTTTGACTCTCTTGATTGGTCTTTTTTGGATAATGTCATGAAACAAAAGGGGTTTAGTCCTAAATGGAGGAAATGGATTAATGGATGCCTTGATTCGGGATATGGATCGATCATCATTAATGGGTCTCCAACAAAAGAATTTAAGATTCAAAAGGGTCTTAGACAAGGTGACCCATTATCGCCCTTTATTTTCATCTTGGCGGTTGAGGCTCTACATGTTACAATTCAAGACGCCAAGTGTAAAGGCATCTTCGAAGGTGTGAAAGTGGGTAATGACAACATTGATGTTTCTCATTTTCAATTTGCGAATGATGCTCTTATTATGGGAAATTGGTCAATTGTCAACGTGAAAAACCTTTGAAGCATTTTGAGATGTTTTAACTTGGCATCCGGGTTAAAGGTTAATTTCTATAAGAGCAAACTTTTTGGTGTGGGTGTCTCTAATAGTGACATCAGTAGGTTCGCCTCCTTTCTTTGTTATCAAGCCTTTAATTTTCCTTGTACTTACCTTGGTCTCCCCATTGGCGCAAATATGGATAAGAGTAGTAATTGGAAACCTATCATTGATAAACTCAACAACCGTCTCTCCTCTTGGAAGTCCAAGTCTCTATCTTACGGAGGTAGACTCACTCTCCTTAAATCGGTGCTTGGTGCTCTAGGCATTTATTACTTCTCCTTATTCAAAGCTCGTAAATGTGTCATTAATCACCTTGAAAAGCTTCGTCGTAACTTCTTTTGGGGTGGCAATAAAAATGTTAGAAAACTACCTTGGATCGCTTGGAAAAAAGTTTGATCTTCAACTTCAAACGGGGGGCTTGGTATTGGGAGTTTATTTGCCTCTAATATTGCTTTGGTTTCCAAATGGTGGTGGCGTTTTTACTCAACTCAAGACGCTCTTTGGAAAAAAGTGATATGTTCGATACATGGTACAAATGTCGGGTTAGATGTAGATATTGGTCATCCCAATTATGCTTCATCTAGTTCATGGAAAACAATAGCTGGACTAAGGCGAGACTTCATTAAAATCGATATTGATTTAGGCACAGTTTTCACTCGTGAGGTTGGTGATGGTTCATTGTTTAGCTTTTGGGAAGATCATTGGGTAGGCAATAACAATCGTAAAACTTCCTTCCCAAGGGTGATGCTCTAGAAGTAGACAAAAAGTGTAAAATAAAGGATCGATGTATCGTTTCAAGTGGGCTAATGAAGTACAACTGGTCTTGGGGGCGTTTGGTTAGAGATGGTCTGAGGGATCCCAACTAAAGGATCTAGTTAACCTTCTTAGCCAGGTTTGTTTAAAATACTCAACGGACAAATGAAATTGTTGCATGGATGACTCAAAAGTCTTCACAGTGGCTGCCATGACACATCTTGTTGAAAATTCCGTTCTCCTTACATAACCTCAAGAGATTAGATGGAACAAGTGGATCCCAATCAAAATTAATATCCTCACTTGGCGGTTATACAACGATCGACTTGCAACAAGATGGAACTTAGATCTTCGCGGCATCGACCTTGACTCCACTCGATGTCCGGTTTGCGACGATACAATTGAAACTACACATCATGTCTTCATCGAATGTGAAACTGCTCGGATGCTTTGGAATTATGTGAAAACATGGTGGGGAATGTTGACTATACCCGTTGATATGGAGGGCCTGATCTCTTGGACTGACCATACTTCCCTCTCCATTACACTCAAAAGTTGTTTTGATGTTGTAGTTCAAACCACTTTCTCGATAATATGGCGCTACAGAAATGGTACTTGTTTCGACTCGAAACCACCAAGGAAAGATACGTTGATTGATGACATTAAAAAATTGTCGCACGCTTGGATTACTCATAGAAGTAAGAAATTACGTCCCTCATGGATTGAGTGTATTACTAATCCAATATTGGCTTGTAATGTTATCTTGTAATTTTTTTCTTTAGCACCTTGCTAAAAGTTGTTTATAAAATATCGCCGTTCCAAAAAAAAGGTACTTAGGTTCCATTGATTTGATATCTTTGCTTACAATCTTAAGGGAAATGCTAACAGCAGCCCTAAGGGCTGTCGATAACAACAATTTTTCCGCAAAATACGTTATATTTAAAACATGTTCCGAAACATGCTCCACATTTTTCGCTAATATAACCAATAAGAAATGTGAATTGAATTTGTGTATGCGAAATTATAGGAATTTGTTTGTGATTTTGATTGAATTTATATGATTTTATTTAGACATTTTACATCATCATAACATAAAGTTTTGAAAATGAGTTGTTAATAAAACCCTAAGGGCTGCCATTAGCAAAACTCCAATCTTAAAGACCACATAGAAGTAGGGTAATATGATGACGCTAATATTGCTTTTCGTAATGTAATTTAGTTCAAAAAAAATTTGAAAACAGTATACCAACCAACTTTCACTTCAATCCACCATAAAAAAAGACATATGTGGCTTCTACATGTACTTAATATATATATATATATAGTGTCAAAAAGAAAAGGGGAAACTCTTCAAAATCAAAGGATGTATACATATCCCTTTTGATCTTACAATGATAGCAGCATTCAACACTTTGTTGAAATCAACTTCTGGATGCACAATTGCTATTAATTCATAAGTACTGCTTATGGATCCTTGCCCGGTTCTCTTCCCACCATAATCTCGCATGAACCTCCCCGAACTTTTCTCGGCTGCATTCCAATTCTTACATAAATTAGTCGACACTTAAAATGTCAGCAATAAAGATTCACCCAACGACAAAGGCGCGTTAGTCAATTAGTTCTAAGCTAGGGGATTCTATTATGAACACGCATTTAAAAACACTATATCAGATGCCAAATGCAGTTAAATGAAATTAAATCCATGTCAACAAACCTGAATCTAACACGCCTGAGTTCCCTTGAACCACCTGGAAGTGCTTTGATAGTGATGTAAACGCCTGGCTCGTCTTGTTCCACCCATTCATTCTCAATATCACTAACATTACTAATTGATAGTTCTCCTGACCGATCTGCCTCTCGTGATGAGCTGGTCCTGCTTATAGAAGCATCCATTGAAGATGTTTCTGTTTTAGCACCACTAATACTTGAAAGTTTTGGAGTAGTTGTTAGACCAGACGAGTCCCGGTTGGAACGAGCAGCTGTCAAGCTTTGGTGATCAAGTGAATCGGACGATGAGTATCCCATTCCCATTGGGCGGTGTAAGGTTCGAGGTAGCCTTTCTCTACTCAAAGGTGGTGTTATTGGACTGTCTCCAATACACTCAAATTTCAAACTACTCTGTTCGAACAAGAAATTTACCAAATTATTAACACATATGAATAAAAATAGTTACGCAGATAATTAATTAACCCTAGGCTTTAGATACATGCCTCATCTTCAGATCTTGGAGGTGTTGGAAGAGGAAACGCTTGTCGGTTCAATCTCTGGACATTGTAAAGCTCCATTACTTTGTCGTAATTCTCTTGCCACCATTTTTGAGCTTGCCATTTATTAAACATCTCTCGGCTACATAAAAGTTAAGCCAAGATAAGAAAACCGTAAGTGTAACCAGTGTCAAGTATATAAGAATCCTATAGTTTCTTTTGTGTTTGGTTCGTTACTTGTGCAGAAGGGGTGCATATTTGTCTTAGCTAATTTAAAGGGATTAAAATTTGAAAATGAGCTTATTTAGAAGAGCTTATGAACTTATATAAGCTATAAGCTCAAGTTCATAAACTCATAGACCCATAAGAATGAGTTTAACTTTGGGCTAATCAAAATTTCAATAAACTAATAAGGCAATCAAATAAGTGATAAGTCCAACAAACAACCTCGTAGTACTATAAGAGGCTGTGTATCTTTGTTTTCTCATCTATAGTATCAATAATCACCCCCAACAGGGTCTTTTACATTTACATGAGATTATTGCTGGCTTTCGACCACCACCGTCCATAGTGCAACTCACTTAAGCACTATTTTTAAAGTTGTGCTTACAAAGTACCGGGCATGCATACTAAAAAAGTAATGACAATTTCTGGTTGTTTTGAGTAATATGTGTAAACATGAGTTGTAAAGTTATCTTTTTTGGGGGGGCTAGCATGGAGTAAGTGGTGTGCATACCATATAAGGTACCTTCAAAACTAAGGCTAAATTAGGCTATGGCGATACATCTATGGATTGCATTATAATCAAAAGCTTAATAGAGCTAATTAATATAGACCTTATTATATGTAGCTCATGTCAATCATGTATTCCATTCAATTAGAAAAACAAAAGGCTAACCATTATTGTTGACTATAGACAACATTGACCCATCTATTTTTGTTTCGGTGCTACTATATGTATCCTCCTGGCCCACTGAAAAAAGACAAAAAGTACACTGTTTGTGTACTTTTTGTCCCCTTCTCATTTTCAGGACGGTGTTTTTACTAGTTTGTGTTCCGTATTTTTGGTACTTTAACAGTTTTAACTTACTAAAATTTATCCTTTTATTCTTTATTTTCTGTTTCACAGTTTTATAACAAAACCAAAATTATAAAAATTAAAAAAATTACAAAATAAGGAGGGGTATAAATGGGGTTTTTAGGGGTATTAATAACCTTGCCCTTTTGTTTTTACATAGTTGAAAATGTATTGATATATATCAAGGAGATACTGAAGATACATAGTAGTATAGTACACATGTGAATATGTGACATGAATAATGGTTTTCTATATTTTATCATATAAGGCATGGAATTTCATTAGATGAGATTTTGCCAACAACAACTCAATAGAAAAATATATTAGTGGGAAATGATAGTATTAAAGTCATGCACAATCAATTTTTTTTTTTTTTTGGAACAAATGCACAATCAATTGAGTGTGTTAGAAAAGCAATAGATCCATCATTTCATGATGAAAAAGAAATTGTTGGTCAAAGGTTCCATTCCACCCATATATAGTTTGCAACCACCATATCAATAGTGTTTAGTAAGGAAAGTAATATGCACATCACTAGTTAAATTTCGGGAAAACAAGCTAGACGACTAATCTATACTGCAAAAAAATTATCAGCACACCTACAAAAGGATATCTTGTTTGATCTTATGTATTGTCTCCCTGCTTGAAAAAACCATACCGTATATGTTACATGTCTATCCAAGTTAAGCTCTAGCTAAGGAAATCAATTAACTTCATTTTTTTTACAACTGTTCAAGTATATAACTGGTGAGACATGTTTTTTCAATGGGTACCCCTATTGGTACCCCCCCTACCCCACTAAAAAGTACCAAAAAGGTACTTAAGATTCCGTTTGTCCCCTTTCTGCTTCAGTCAGATACAGTTTTTATCAGTTTCTGTTCCGCGTTTTTTGTCTGTTTTATATTTTTTAGTCACAAAAACTTATTATTTTTTTCCGCATTTTCAGTTTCACAGTTTTATAACAAATACAAAATTATAAAAAAAAAATTAAAAAAAAAAAAAAAAAAAAATTTAGAAAAAACAGGGGGGGTATGGTTTGTAAAAAAGGGGGGGTCTTAATAACCTTGCCCTTTTTCAATTTTGTCATACTGACCATCACAAAGTGACAAATTATATAAATGCATGTGTGACAAAGTGTTAAAAAAGATTGAAAGGAGACTACTGTCCGACCAGGCAACAGCATTTTGGTAAAAAAGCATGACACCACAAAAACAAAATAAAAAACATGGGCCCATTAAAGAACTATTGCTATTGAGTAATAAGTTATAATTTTTGGAATTTTTCACATAAAGATTGGAGTGGTTCTTTTTTCTAGCGGGGCCTTCTTTCATGATGATGCTTGTGGTACGATTGGGACAGTTTTAAGGATTTAGCATCAATTACATTAAGCATTTAGCAAGGAGCAAGAATCAAAAGAGATGATTTTTCATTCATAACTAGGTCATAGGATACAAAATGCTAATTTGAGTTTATAAAGTAACATCTTATCACATGCATAAGCCTTTTGGATTAGGATGGTGATTAAGCAACTTATGCTATAAACTAAAAATCATGCCAAATAAATTGGTCTCAATAATCATATCTATGATGCTAATGGGCCCATTTTGTATCTGTAAGACCAAACAGGAGTTCCAAAGTCTCTTAGGGCATCCACTATGGTAGTTTAAGAAGAGGTTTATAAAATGATGAAGAGGTCTAAACTATAGTGGTGATAGGTTTATATATAGGTTTATAATGAATAGGTCCATAATCTTAGACCTCTTTAAAATTTAATGCATGTGTAAATATTGAGAATTTATAAACTTAAAGAGGTTTATACATAGTGGAACAAGGTTTATGAAGCCAAAAGTTTTATAAATTAATGATTTTATTAATTTTTAAACCTCTACCATTGTAGATGCTCTTATGGAATAGGAGATAGTATAATCTGTGATGACTTTTTCTTATAATTACACTAGACTTTTTTTGCATGGTGCGGAGAAATTCAAAGAAAATAATGATTTTGATCATTGTGTCACCTACCAAAGAAACAATCACTTGTGCATGTAATATAACAATTGCAAAGATAAAAGAAAACAAAATTTGCCACTAGCAAAACAAAATTCAAATTCAAGGCTCATGAACATCAAAGTCTTTTCAGAACAAAAAGTGACAAAATTATACAAAAAATATTGATTTTAAAAATCGCAAAAATAAAATAAAATTCTTTTGATACTTTCATAAACAATATTTCTTTAAAAATTCACAAGTTGATAACACTTTAATTGTACATTTATTAACATATCTACAATATAGTTCAACATCTAATTACTCAAATTTGAACTATGGTTCACGTGCATGAACTGTGTAACTTTGGGCTCATCTTCATTAAAATCTAAACTATAAATAAGTTATACTAACTTGGTAGGGAAACAATAATCTTGACAGGGAAAATTAATTAAGCCTTCATCTACCATATTTCCATACGACTCGAACTTTTCATAATGAGGAACTATTCCCATAGACAAACTTGATGATGAATCTATGTCTAATCATATCTAGTTTGAAAGAGCAACGATAAGATGATTCAATGGGACATCTATAATCAACATACTTATGCCCGCATGCAAAAATCGTGGCTGTTAAAAAAACTTTTATAATAAGAATCGGCCCCAGCTTTTGGTTCCTAGCATAGTGAAAGTAATAAGCACAAATAACTTAATTATCGCTTGAATTACGGCTTAAAACTTAAAAAGTTCAATCATGTAAAACATAAATTTAAATCTTTAAAAGTTTAGATGAACATAACTGGTCATATTTACTCACAAATAAAACATTGATATTAGAATTTCAATTTTACCAGGTATAAATTTTTTTATTGGAAAAAAACATTAGTTCTTTCCTTACATGAAAAAATGAGAATGAGCTCGAATCATCTAACGAGCTCAATGTCATTGTCACATTTTAACTCCAAGTAGAACTCAAGTTATCCCATAATAGTGTGAACAAGATGTGAATAGAATCAAGTAAGAGTGTACTCAAAGTAACCCACAATTATAATAATAATAAATTTACCTGAACCGGATTCGTTTAAGATCATTACCACCACGTGGTAAAGAAACAAAAGTAATAAGCACACCCGGTTCAACTTGAGCAACCCATTCCTTAGGTTCATTTTCCTCCTCCAACACAATCGGGTCGGGTCTTCTTCCGCTAGCAGAAGCAGACAACGACCCGATTGATATGTCACCACTCCCCATGGATATCCCTTTTAATCTTGCTTCCATTTCCTTACCCCAAACGCGCCCCGAACTAGAATTCTTGCTCCCGGTTCGTCGGTATGACCACGACCTAAATCTTTCGGACACCGAGGTTGATAAGTCTGATGACTCTTGTTCGTTGGTTTTTTGTACATGTTGTTGTTTTATTTGTGGTGACATCATTGTTGTTGGTCCTGTACAAGGATTGCAACTGATTCCTGATGCTTTAAGTGCCATATCCTTGATCTACAAGTAACACATATATAAATTTAAACGTCTAGTTAATTAATGAGAACTATATGAACGTAGTATAAAATGTACAAAAACCCGAACGTACACGTACTATTTCGTGTTCTTAATAATAAGTAGTTCATTTTATATGTTATAATCACAAATCCAAAAAATGTATAAGGAATACCTACCTGAGATGTAAGTGTTTTGATGGCTTGTTTATTCGCGGGAGTAGTAGCGCGATTAAGGTTCGATTCATCGGTTTCGTCTGGCTGCTTCGAACGAGCAATGCATGTTAGCATCTTGTGAAAGGAATGTACAGATTATTGCTGAATTGGTGTATGAATATAATGGTGTTTAAAGGGTTAGATGGAGAGAGTAAATTTGACAAAGGGAAATATAATTATGTGTTGTGTTGGTGGTGAGGGACTTTAAATTTATGATGCCCCTTAATTCCGCTATCGTATAGATTCCTTGTCTGCTTCAGTTAGCTTTGTAGTTAAAGTAAAGTTCATTACAGAAATACGTACTTATTACTGTATGATTTATTTTTTTACTCAAGTTTGGTTGATGAATAAATATAATCAAAATATAGTCTCCATTTAGAAAACACTTGAGGTTGAAAAGAAGTGGTCGGAACAAAAATAAATAATGGAATTCACCCGAATTAAATTACTAATTGACAAAATATAGTACTCCAGTAATAAATATTTGTTTGTCAGATTACTCTCACGCATTGGATGTGACTGGCAATGTGGCATGGGGTTGTCACGTAATTAAAACTGGTGTTATCTTAGAAAAAAAAAATTATAACATCGAAATCACTCACAACATTAAAAAACTTTTTAGTCGTATAAAAATGGTGTTTATAGAAAAAAAATAGTGTCATGAGTCTTTATATAGTATATTATTAAAACACAAATAAAAAAACAAAAGAAAATGAAAGAAGCGGCCCACGGCGTGAGTAGGCGTTCTTGATACAAGAAACAACGGCGCAAGGAATGATCTGGGTTGCGGCGTCGTGATGTTGGTTGGTCAGTTGGTCGGCCTACGCAAGCCACAAACTCATTGTATCGAATACTCTAAATGCGACCACTATTATTCAAGAAGAGCAACCGAATGTCATCGGGTTGTAAGAAACAAAGAGTAAGTTGACGGAAGAGGGTTGGGTAGAGGAGTTGCGGGGCGGTAAGGGTACGGTTTCACTCAGTTACCGACGATTGAAAGCTCAGGAGGGATTATGTTAATGTGGGGTTCAAGTACGTTTACATGTAAGGAAACAATGGGTAACCAGAGGTTTCTAGCCATCAAAGGTGAATGGAAAGGTGTTAACCGTAAATGAAGTGATGGTGATATAATATATACACACGAAGTTTGTAAATAGTCTAGTTCATTGGTAACGAGAATTCCAATATAATATTATGTCGAGTCTACGGGCATTAATCTCGAACACACAAATGAAAGAGACCTTGTCCCGGATCCTTAGAAGTATAAAGGGAACCATTCTCCTCATTTGTGTGTGTGATTCCCCATTTGTTTTGTTTGTAGAGAGAGGAACATAAGTAAATGTGTGTATTAGACTTTCTCTAACTAGGAATTCACCATTTTTATTCTTTCATTTTCACTTTGTAACCGAATCTATTCTTAATGTAATCTTTCTTTTTGTTTAACTTTTTGATTCCGCTTATCTTGTAGCTTATTTCACGGGCTTATTGATTCGTGTGTATACATCTTACACTTAGTATCATTCACCAAAGGATAAGTAGAATGTTTTCATGGTTTTTTTGTAGTCAAACCATGACCTTATTCTTTATAAAACCAAGTTTGATTGTTCTTGATATCAAATTTAAGGTTTATATACTAGTTTTAATTCGTGTGCTAGTTAAACTTCAAATCTTTTTGGCAATAAAACTATTTCAAGTGTTAAATCTTTATTTTTTTAGTTTTTTTTTTAATTTGGTGATACAACAGCTTGTCAACAAAGGAAAAAAAAATCGATATCGCGGGTTGTACTTTTGTCAAAAAGTACATCGGCTTGGTCATATAGCGTGTTGGTCATATTGCGGCTTGGTCATCTAGTGGATTGGCTATTTTAGCGGCTTCGAAAAGCTTGGTCATAGCAGCTTGGTGTTTTTTTATCTAGCGGATTGGTAATTTTGATCAAGCAGTTTGGTGATTTTGGTCTAGCGGCTTGTTAAAAGAAGAGTTTTTGCCAAGGAAAACTTAGAGTACTTTCTATACCTTTTAAGTCATTTTACATCACATTAAATTTTGATAATATGTTTTAATTTTTGGCTCAAGATTTAAATTTTTAAGACGAAACTCAAATTTTTCAGCTTAATTTAACATTCCAAATTTGGAATTTTCAATTTTTTTTCCTAATCTTAAAGTTGTACTCTTAAGTGAATTTCAAATTTTAGTGAGTTAACTCTTAATTATTTATTTTGACCCAAAAAAATTTAGAGATACATAAAAACCACGAATTGACACCATCCTTTTACTTATAGAGATCCTAATTTGCACACGGCTTCAAAATGACATCTCAACAAGATGTATATGTTGCAAGTACTGAGAATCGTCATCCAATGTATAACAAATAGAACTACATTACCGTGTCTACTCGTCTTCTCCGCTATGCAAAGTGTAAAACTAACGGTAAATTAATTGTGAAGTCTACCACAGAGGGTCCTTGTGTGAAAAGAACAATTGTTGTTCCTGGTGATCCTTTTCGTAATCCACCTGTGGTTAGATCTACTCATGAGCAAACAGGTGAAGAATTAATTAAGGGTGAAGCAAAACAAGTTGATGTTGATGATCAAGCTATTCAATGCTTTAGTATATTATTCTCATAGGACTTCTTGTAGATGTTCATTGTTAACTGTATCTTTCTCTACTTTGGTTTAGTCTTGGATTATCTTGTATCCAAGATGTTTTTTTGTTCGCGAGTCCTTGCTTCAAGCACCTTGTTGTATGCAAGGTTCTGGTTCTTTGTATCTTTTGTTGAAGTGTTAATATATTACCCTTTATATTAAAGAGGGGAATCACGTTTCCATAGAAACAATGATCCCCCTCACACCCTTATTAAACTATGTTATTTTCTTTCCCTCACAAAAATCACACACACAAAACACGCACGATTTGGATCCAAACCCGATTAAGATCCGTGTGTGCATTGATGAGCCCTTACCCTCATTATTAATGGTGGTTTGGGTTTTTCTTGCGTTTGTCCCTTCCCCCGTTAACCATTAATGATCAGTTGCCCATTACTATTTCATTACCCTTTGGTTTCATTAATTTTAATTGGCCTTTGGTGGAATTGATCAGTTAACCATAATCGATTGTCTATTTCTCTCTGTCTAGAAAAACATATATTTCGGATGTGATTTCTCTCTCTAGAAAAGCAGATCTACTCTTATTTGGATCAATCCTGCTGGAAACCATTGGGTTGTGATGGAAACCTTAATTTGTTTTCGTGGAGCCGTGATTTGTTTGCCTCTCTAGCATGATTTAATTGGATTCGTATCAAGAAGCCGCGACTTTGTGTGGTTTGATGGAAACACTTTGTTGGGTTTCACAGAAACCCTCATTTTTTTAGCTCTGGTTCACAGATTCAGTTTGTATCAGGTATGATGGAAACCCTTTCTTGAACAATACATTTTAATATTGGTTTGGCTACCCATTTACTGTTCATAGGGTTGCGTGGTTTTCCTTTATTATATAATAGATAATATTGAATTCATACCAGGTTTAGTGGAAACCCTTTCGTTTGTTTGATGGAAAGACTAATTTTTAGCTCTGGGTATTTATTCTTTATGGTTTGATCCGCATACCCAGAACCTTCTTCGTTTCCATCGGCTGCTTCGTTGCCACCGTTGATGGTGTGTGGCGTTGATAGTCGGTAGGTGGCGTCGGTTTGTGCTTACATCGCAAAAAAGGGCTTACGTGTCCTGTTGTCGGGCTGTCATTAGTTGGTGCTTATATCGCAAAAAAAGGGCTTACCTGTCCTATTGTGGGGCTGTGATGAGTTTAAACGGGTGCGGTTAAACATAGGATAAACTGGATCTTGGCGTAGTGACCATTTAAGGTTGCAGCCATGCCAGGTTTCTTCTATTTTTTCTTAATGACACCTTATCTGAGCCTATACTATATCCCGGAAAAAATGGGTTTCTTAAAACAAAGCTTGTGTTTATAGCAGACTTGGTTAGTGTGGTTTTTAGAACCCGCATCTTGGCGGGGTGACGTTGATAAAAAAAGGATCTTGATCTCGAAAATTGCTTATTACAATGATCAAAAGCAGCGGCTGCTATTGATTACAGGTTCCTTTTTCGATTTTACTTATAATTTTAGGCCTTTTTAATTAGCTATTTGATAATCGTAGAAATACAACTTGATCTCGAAAATTACTTATTATGATGATCGAAAACAGCTGCTGCTATTAATTACGGGTTTGCTTTACGATTTTAGGGATTATTTGAATTAGCTACTGTATTTCATATTAATTTAGTGGTTGATCGTATGTTACATGTTTGATTAGTTAGGGTTTATTGTAGTAATTAGTAGTAGTAGTCTAGGACTCTAGGAGATAGATGTGTCCAGAAATCATTAAGAAATGAAGAATGGATCCACAACCTTGATAACTGATAACAACAGCCAGTTATCGTAGATTTGTCCGCTTTGGCATCCCGTGTCTTCACTGTTTTGTTCTTCATATAATCACCATACATTATACTAAAACACGTCCACCAATTCAAGGTTAGGTTATTATACCTTATATACCCAAATAGAGAATACAAATGTATAGCGGACTTTCAAAACTGACCAAACCTGGTTTCACCTATAATGAGGTTTAACCAATGTGATGTTTAAGTTCTATTGATGTATATACAAGAAGGATTTAAATAATTGCAATATTCTGTGAATCCACTTCCCTCTTTTTTATATGAGTACATATGTGATATCTCTTAGAAGGTATGTTTTCTTAGGGATACTCAAGGTAGCTAATACTCCGCATTATCGATCCACTATGGCTGTTCTAATATCCATAATATCAAGTTAGGCAAACTGTTATCAAGTAAATTCACTAAACCAGAAAAAAAATGGCTCTACAAGGACAAAATAATAAAGAATATGATACAAGGTAGTTGCCATGAGATTTGTGTGCAGAAACTTGGTTGTCGTGTGCATTATGGACAAAACCACATTTCTAGTTATGGTCTTCTCTCTTAGTTACGGGTTCGCATCATTTAGGGAATTTTGTTAACCTAAACAATCGTAAAGCGAACCCCTAATTAATTTTTGTTAACAAAAATTATTGCATAGCATCATTTTATAGGCTATTGGAATTCCTCAATATTGTGCGCTTATAATTTTTTAGGTCACCAAAAGTTATTGCATACAATTGTTAGTTTCACGACAATCAATGCTGATGCTGAAGTTTCTTCATTGCTAATAATTTTTTCCCTTCGATAATGTACGTGGAGGCGTTACCAACCATTTTGTGAGGGTGGCCACTCACGCGTTTCATATGGTCTTACCTATTCTTGGGTAATTAAGTTTTGGTCGTTAAGAGTTGCTGCTTTGTTGAGCAAAACTTAGTGATCTGGTCTGTCAATGCCACCGCTATCTTCGTTCCCGCTATATATGGCGTGCAAAGATACAGCGGTCGGGTGATGACGGTGCCAACCTCACTGATAGAAAATATGCAGTTTGATGTCATGAGAGATGAAACAAGGTTTCATATGCCTGAAACATGGTTGTGACACGTGATACATGTATTTGTTAGCTTATATTCTGCCCATTATGAACTTTGAAATAAGATAGGAAGTTCCCCAACTTTGCCGCGAAAATAAGTTTTTGCGATGATATTCCCTGTATATGAGGATGTGATGATTCTAAATGAGTTTGGTAAAGATGAGATTATCCGTATTTTGGTGTGGCAGCCTTACGCTTGCAGCCATAACAGACGCATCCTCTTTATTCGATTGCTTTTTTATCTGAGCCTCCTTTTATACACATGGTGGACGTATCCTCTTCATTCCATTAGTTATTTGTGTGAGCTTTCCATACAATCGAGTCAAATGAGGATTTGAAACTTTGGGTGGTTGTTTTCCTGATTTGAACCAGTAATATTTGTCAATGGGTTTGTTAAAGCTTTGATTGTGTTTACAAGTTTTTTTCCCTGGTGGTATGCGTTCTACGAGGCCATGATGATCTTAAATGGGGTCAGTAAAACATAGATTTTCCCTACTTTGGCATGGCGCCCGTGCGGTAGCAACCATAGGGAATGTATCAGGTTTGCTTGATTTTCGATTTAACAGAGCCTCATATACACCGTGCTAAACTACGCAACTATTATGTATGATATTTGTGTCTTACAACTCTTACAGTCCGTAAATACTGATCCTAATACTTATGGGAGTATATATAGCTTTACCATGCTAAATAAATATTCAAAACAGCTTTAGTAATCACCTTTTTTTCTTCTTCTTACAGGAGAACAAGAACTGTATTTGATGCAACACTGAAGATTCACCGTGAGATACAAAAAAGAGACATAGAAGTTGGTCGAAAATTGGGAAACTGGTTTCTTAGGTGGCTTGACAAGGCGAAACCAGCTGCTCAGATTCGAGCACTGGGTTTTGCTCCTATCCATTCTGTTAGTAGAAAAACAAGAATGCCAACCAGACAGTTACTCGAGGCATATCGCCAAAAAACTCTAGGGGGTTTAGGTATCGAGAAACTGGTAGGCATTTGGTTACCTCCTCTAGGAACCTTTGGCATACAACATAGCCAACTGTTTCAAAGCTATAGAGGCATCGTAATCCTTCGTCTTCTAACTGTATGTTGCCTTTGTACTATTTGTTGGACACCTAATGTTTGCAATCACAAAAGGTAACTTTTTTTTTGGTTTCATGTACCAGATTGAAGCTCAAACCTAGCTGTTCTTTTTAATGTGCCAGATTGAAGCTGGCAGATTGAGCCATTCTCGAAGCTTGGAACTGATCTACGTGATCATCATAAGCCAAAGGTAAATGTCTATCATTCATTTGCTCATTCGAGCAGTGAAACACTTTTGTTTCAATTTCTTTTACGTTTTTTTTTTGTGTTATTAAGTTATTCGATTGAGGTGAGATATACGTAACTTTTCTTTCCAGTTCTGCAAGAAAAGTAATAGGTTGATTTGTGTTTGTGATATGTAGGGGTGCCATCAAATATAGGATACTGAAAATTTGTGACAAATGAAGTGTGTTTGGATAGGCGTGTGCAAGTGTTTGAGATATCAAGGGAAACCATGAACCATATCTTGAACGAAACCTATCAGGCAGCATGGTTACGAAGGCAACTTTAGTGCAATTTTAGCAGCCATTTTGTGGCTTTGACGTGCTATTAGGGGCTGCAATATCATTAATTTCAGCAATCATTTAACGTGCTATTAGGGGTTGCAACTTTAGTAAAATTTTAGCAGCAACTTTGTGGCTTTGACATGCTATTAGTGTCTGCAATTTCAGCAGCCATTTTGACCCCTTTTATGTGCTATCAGGGCCGCAATTCCAACAGCCATTTGGTGCCTTTAACGTGCTATTAGGCGTTGTGGTTTGCCTGCAGTTTCAACAGCAATTTTTCTCCTTTGATGTGCTATTATGGCTGCAATTTCAGCAGACATTTGGGGTTATTAATATCCTATTATGGGATGCAATATCAGTAGGTATTTGTTAGAACCTGAAGCTGGCTACTTGGTCCTACCTTAGTTTAAATTTGTTTGCAGTCAGGAGATAATCCAAGGTGTTAGACGCCCCCACTGTGTAGGTCGTTTGACCAAGGAAGGATTGCACAAAGCAGCATACATGAAATATAATGCAATGCTTCGAGGTCATAAGTGCTTAGAATGTCACTTTTGATTCTTCGTTTGAAGTTTTTTGTTTCCCGATGTTTGATTCATTGAAAAAAGAAGTTTAAATACATTGTATGTTAAGAAATACTATACTTAATAGATTGCCACCATTAGAAGGAAAAGCGGTCACGAATAGCATAAAATATGATCTCAAATATTGGATCAAACTCTTGCACTAAAATAAACTACACATATTGTGGAAAGTTTAGAACTGTTTGTATGTTTGAACAAATATATAAATTAGAAATTGTAAAAACGTCACTAGTCTGATGTTATATCATATATCAGCATCTTTGGGAGATAAGCACCACATATTAAGTTATTCGATTGAGGTGAGATATATATCTAACTTTTCTTTCCAGTTCTGCAAGAAAAGTAATAGGCTGATTTGTGTTTGTGATATGTAGGGGTGCCATCAAACAGATATAGGATACTGAAAATGTGTGACAAATGAAGTGTGTTTGGATAGGCGCGTGCAAGTGTTTGAGGTATCAAGGGAAACCATGAACCATATCTTGAACGAAACCTATTAACAAAGTTTCATTTCCCACTGTTGAAAGAATCATGTCCTTTAGAGCTATATGTACTCTCCGTTTCATGAACTTCACTTATCGTAACCTTAAACTCCACTTTACTCGACGGATTCAATAAAACAGGTGCAATAGAATTCTCAGGAACATCACACACTGTTTGTGTGTAGCTCTACCATTTGTTCAAACAATGTATCCGTTATTAAAATATAAAAAATGTACACAAAGTGTTGGTGGATCGTTCAGAACCTACCCGTATGTTGACAATGATTTAAGATATCGTGACAAAATATCTATAAGGTCCAATTGACAATGTGACTGCTACACTGCTACTTTTGTTTGTTCTTATCAATTTGATAGCAGTAAGTAGAATTACTGAGCGAGAAGTGAATATGGCACCTATGGTATTGTTTTAAGTTACATGTAAACTTTAGATTTTGGAGTTATGGCACAGTAGAAACTAAGAATCCCACTTCAAGATCAGTTTTGAGTTAGGATCCCAGTTGTCTAACATATGCTGAAAAGTTGTTAATAGTATGTTAGTGGAATAGTTTATTCACTTCGTGGTACCCACTATGCCTTACATGACTAGTGTGGTTCATGTGACACCTACCTTATTTACTCTTTTCCTTTGGCACTGTCAACAGGTGCTTGAGAACATCAGTCTTTTATGTCAAGTTCGGAAAAACATTATCGATATCTTGCTCAAGTAAGCTCTAATGTAGCAGATATTGCTGAAGCGCCACGTTAGCGAAATGAATTATGTATGATACAGAATATGTCGGCCGTCCCTACACAGAACTATCATACAAGCAAACACACTCCCGCCAGACACGAACTAAAGAGCTCAACATCAATGGCAATAAAAACATATTCCAGATCAGTTTTAGTTTCCCCACACGAGACTGATCACGTAACTTTACGATGTCATCTGAAAACACCCGCTCTTCGCCGCAGCTAAGTGCGGGTACAAATCATAGTATGATGTATTTTTGAAAAAAGAATTAGAAAAAATTATGTTCACCACTATTGTTTAACGATTATTGGTACATATTCCATATAAATTCTTGTTAACATATCCGTAATTTTTCTTTTTATGAAAATACTGTTTGCTTATAAGCAAATAAATTGTAGCACTAGATTCGCGCAGAATAGATAGATACTACTCCCATTTTATGTCAAAAAGAACTACTATTAATATATCATGATCTACGAAAGAATACAAAAATAGTACTGTAATAGATATTTTTTCCAGTGTTTACAATTATTTAGTAGTTTCTCTTTCATATTTTTTTTCAGTTTAACAGTTCTAATTTCTCAAACTTTATTTTTATTTTGTTTTCGAATTTTTCATTTCATAGATTTATAAAAAAAAATCATAATCATAGAGTATACTACATTTTTTGCTCTCGTGGTTTGCTGAGTCTTTCACTTTTGTCCATTTTTCAATGTTAGGGATGTTATCCAAAGTCCGTAGACACGTAACGCTTTTAGTCTAATTCTAATATTGTTAGTTTGACCAATTGTTGACTATTAAAATTAAGGGTATAATTGTCTTTATCCCAATTTTTTAACTATAAGTAAAAGTATATATTATAAACAAGTCACTCTTTCAATCTATCTCTTTTCTCCAAAAATAGATTCAAGCTTTATCTTCTTTTTTCTATCTTTCGTTTTCTTTTATTCACTCTCGGAAATTCTTCACAAAATTCTCACCAAAAAACAATCACCACCACCACTAATGTCAACCATCGTCGTCCACCGCCCCCGAGCTAGGTGTGGAATAACTTCCAATAATATGTTTTGGATGATTTTTGTTCACCATGATAACACACAAAAAAATTACAAAAACTAATGCCACAACCCAGAGCCACCAAACCGTCGGCTTGACACCCACCAAGCACTAACTCGTCAACAAATTTTTTCAATTTCGAAAAAACCAAAAATCCCTCAAACTTTAGAAAAACTAAAAACCCTAACCTGAAATATCTCAACTAAAATAAGAAAACTAACAACCAAATGCTAAGGGAGAAAAACGATATTAAGTCCATATCAGGCACAACCCACCACCTTCATGCTCTGAAAAATATGTAATTAATATAATTAGTTATAAACCCTCATAAGCTCGTTTGGTTTGGGCTTATAAAGGCTTATACAAACATGTGTAACAAAAAAACTTACTTTTAAATGCAGTGCATAATATTTATATTATTCGTCCAAAAAAGGCATTAGAATAAAACAAAGCTTATTATATGACAGTAGTCATAAAAACAAAATGAACAGTAGTTAACTTCTGGCAAATCATAAAACGACCAATAGTCAACTTCTTAGCTCGAACAATAGTCAAATTCTTTAACATCAATAAAAGATGTAGACCAAACGAATAACCTCTAAGAGCTATGGGCAATTTTTCAAAAGAATTCCCTTGTACTTCCTGATTCAATTTTGTTGTGAGCATTCCACTGATTAACGATCATGTATTGTGATTCATCCTTGTTTCACTTTGATCCCGCTACTATTAATTGTGAGGGTTTAGTCTTGCAATTATTTTGCTCCCTATACTTCCTATGATCAATTAGTTTACCATAGGTTGGATTGGATCTTTGATTGATGTCTATATAAATTATTTTTAATTGATTTGAATTGTTCTTCAATTTTGATTTTAGATTGTACTTTAGGGTTCTTATTTAGATCTCCCTTCAATCCAAATCTGCTATCCATGGCAACTAAGTAACGCTCCAACGGAGATCACATCCGTTCTATTTCTAAATCAATTTTTATAACAAATTTTGGACAACACTACATCCAAAGATCTTTGGGAGTTATTCCAGGGTTATGGGACTGTTGTTGATGTGTATATCCTTAATAGTAAATCGAAGGCGGGGAAAAGGTTCACATTTGTTTTTTTATCAAGATCAATAATGTTGACTGACTTGTGGGTAATCTTTGCACTCTTTGGATTGGTCATATGCATCTTCATGCAAATATTGTACGGTTTGAACGTCCACTTCAACAACCTTCTCGTCCGTCAGTCACCACTAGACTTGATCTTACTAAGGTACATTCATTCGCTTTGGTGTTGACTGGTATCCCTAAGAATAATAACTACATTTCTCCAGCCCCTGCTTTGGTTTTGGGAGATGAATGTGTTCTTAATCGCGAATTGGATAAATGTGTGATTGGGGAAGTTAAGGATTTTGCTTCCATCAATAACATGTATCTTCTATTGTAAAATAAGGGCTTTCAATGTGCGAAGCTTGTGTATTTGGGCGGCTTGTGGGTTATGATCGAGTTGGGTTATGATAAGGCCAAGTCGAGGTGTATGAAACTTGTTGGTGTTGCCTCATGGTTTCGATAGCTTTGTAACGCATAATCAGACTTTGTATCCAGAGAGAGGATTGTTTGGGTCGATATTGAGGGGGTCGCTTTTCATGCTTGGTCGTTGTCTACCTTCTCTAAGATAGATTCTCGTTGGGGAGAAGTGCTAGATTTGGAGGAGAGTAAAGATGACTATTTTGATCGCAAACAAATTTGTATCAAGACAACTCAAGAAGGTAACATACTAGAACGGTTTAAGATTATAATTTTTTCGTGGAATTTTTTTTGTTGTACAAGCTAAAGAATTATTTGTTTGGTCTCCATATTTCATTGAAGTTAAAGAATTTGACCATTGTTCGGATGATGATATCAGTGAAGACGTCACTAATAACAACGTTGATGATGGTAATCATGTGAACAAAGATGTAGAAAGTGAGGTTAAGGGGGTGTCAGATACTATTTTTGATGACCAGGAGGATATCTTGGAACATGATTCAGCATGTAATCGTCCTTCAGCTAAAAAGGAGGTGTCTAGTGACCCTTTTAATCTTAATGATCTCCTTAGCAGACACATAATGCAAAGTAAAGATGATGGTAATTTAGGTTCGGATTCTAGCGTACATTTTCCACCAGTTGACACACCTGAGAAAGAAACACCTCATAAGGATGATCAGAATGATACCCAAGGGGATGCGGGTGTTAAATAACCAATTCAGTCTAATTCAGATGGCCTTAGCTCTCGTGTTATTGAGGATGCGCAGACTATTAATGCTCATGAATCACCTAGATTTGAGCATAATATTAAAACAAGCGGTTCTATATTGGATGTTCTTGATAATATGATTAAGGTCGGTAATACTATGGGTTTTAGCATGGAAGGATGTACAATCGATATTGAAAGAATTATACGATCCCAAGGAGTTTGTGAAGCGTTCCAATGAATTGTCTTTCTAAAAACATCCAAGGTCTTGGATCTAAGGCCCATAAAGATTTGGATCAAGGAGATAAATAATAAACATAAGGTGAATTTTCTATCTATTAGGAAACGAGATTAGATTTTTTTTGGATGTGGCTGTGAAAACAATATGAGGTAATCATTTATAAAGGATCATATCATAGCATCATCACTAATTATAGTCACATACCCATATAGTCACAAATAGCTTAGCCTAACATAGTAATCAAAGTAAGAATTGGAAAAGAGTAAGAGAACATCATAATTAGATTAGATTGAATGAACGAGTACACAAGTATCACGATTGTATCGTTCCTCCAAGAATCGAAGAGTGGAATACTCTCGTTACAAGTATTTCCCAAAAGTGGATAATACTAAAACTTAACTAAGAAAGCTAAAATACTCGAGCTATGAAGTATTTAGAGAGAGAAAGGTGTGTGAAAAATGAGTAGAAGTGGCCTCTATTTATAGTGTTGTCTAGGGTCAAATGTGCGCCACACTTCTCTGAAAGTGCGCCGCACTTTGGAGACGGGAATGTGCGCCGCACTTCTGAGATTGTGCGTCGCACTTCTGGGCGTTCCAGAATCTTCTATCAATAACTTTGGCTTATTTGCATATTGAGGACCCTTCTTTGTATGTCTTCACTTTGCTCCTTCAAACTTTATATTTGCATATAAAGCATAACATATTAAATATCGAAAGCTCTTATTTATACTACAAAGTGGCATTATAATGATTGATTGAATATGTATATTTAGGTCGTTATCAAATTCCTCCACACTTAGCTATTGCTTGCCCTCAAGCAATCAAAACGAGAAAACAAATTCAATTTTAAAATGCTTTTAAGTGTTGTGAAGTATGATAGGAAAATGATTTAATTTTTATGAATAGCAAAAGCATATGACAAAATAATTTCAGCACCTCACGTGGATAGTGTTTGGATTTTAAGTTCACACAAATGTCACTCACAAAGGGTAAATTTAAGATAACACTCAAATAGCACGGACATAAAATAGATAGCTATCAAAGGTTTGTACATGACACATAAACATAACCGTTGTGACGAAGGTTTGATGCTTGCATACTGCCCAATTGGATGTCACTGTAAGCTCGAATCACTAACTACTAACTCGCCGTTCTAAAAAAATAATAAATAAAAAATAATAAATAAAAAAAATAAAAAAAATAACCGTTGCGACGTGAGCACCAGATAAATTTTCAAAGAAGCAAAACGTGATAAATGATATGGGTGTAGGATCAAAAGTATGCCTTTGTCAAAGTCGTAGAACAAACTATACTAGAATACTTGACTCTTTTTCTTTCTTTTCCATTCATCTTTTTTTAAGAGAACATCATAAACTTTACGACTTGACAAATGGTTAGGCATAACATATAAGGTTATTGGCACAATGGATAATATAACACATGCGTACAAATGCCACAAATTTTAGTAAGCCAATGTAGCTTAACTAAAATGATATAAGGGTGATTTTATTTTGTCTCTTTTTGAAAATATGTATAAATTAACCTCACTGCGTTTTAGTAAATGATGATCAAACACAAATTCTGAAGCATACTTGATTATCGGCTTTCACACAAAACAGAGAAACATAAGGCTACGTTTTTCTCACATATTTGGGTGATGGTTTTTGTGCTTAATTATAATGTCAATCAATGAGATTTTTGCTTTTCTAAAAACTTATTTATTTACAAAACATATATTTTTTTATTTCAAAATGATTTTCATGTGTAGAAATTTATTTTATTATTTATTTTTTCTATTTGTCACCTTCTCCACACATAAGTTGAATATCGCCCACGAGGTGATAACTGATAAAAACATTAAAATTAGGAAAAATGCAAAGGGAAACGATAACTTGCCGGGGCTTAGTAGAAAATTGTGGGACTTCGGGAGATGAATCCAGCTTAGAGCTCCAATTTGCTATTTTCCTTCATGAGATGATGAAACAAAAAACACATGCAAAATATATACAAGGATAGTTTTATTTATTTATAGGTCCTCCTCCACATTTAAGTTAAAAGGTGGGGGATAAAATACGGATTGCCTTCCGAATAGCGCTAAGTTTAGAGTCTTCAGCGAGACTCGGCTACTCAGATCTATTTTAAGAAGAACAGAATTTCTTCTTCTTCGATTTCATTACAGTGTTCTTCTTCATGGTAGAGCTTAAGTCTATGTCCATTGACTATAAAGGTGTTATTGTCTCTACCGTATAATTCAACATATCCGGATGAATATTGGTGTTTTATTGTATAGGGTCCAGTCGATCTCGAAGTAAGCTTAGGTTGCTTGAAATTATATTTCGAGATAAAGAGAAGTACTTTTTCTCCTTTTTTGAATTCTTTTCTTTGTCGCAATTTGTGATCATGCCAAACTTTGGTTCGTTCTTTATATAATCGCGAACTTTCATAAGCTTGATGTCAGAATTCATCTAACTCATGAAGTTGGAAGATACGTTTTTCTCTGGCTGAAATAAGATCGGGGTTGCAGTTCTTAAGTGCCCAATATGCACGGTGTTCAATTTCTATTGGCGGATGGCATGTTTTTCCATATAAAAGTTTGTATGGTGTGGTTCTAGTTGGTGTTTTGAACGCGGTACGAAAGGCCCATAAAGCATCTTCTAATTTTTTAGACCAACAAGCATGGTTGTTTTGAATGGTCTTTTCAAGGATACGTTTAAGAACTCTATTAGTGTTTTCAACTTGACTACTCGTTTGAGGGTGGTAAGATGTGGAAAATCGGTGATTCACTCCATATCTTTTTATAATTTTTTCCATGAGTTTGTTACAGAAATGAGTTCCTCTGTCGCTTATTAATGCTTTTGGAATTCCAAAACGACAGAATAATTTCTTTAAGAATGCGATAACAACTCTTGCATCGTTTGTTTTCAAAGCTTGAGCTTTGGCCCATTTTGATACATAGTCGACGGCGACTAAAATGTATTCACATTTGTAAGATTTAGGAAATGGTCCCATGAAGTCGATACCCCACACGTCAAAGATTTCGTATACTTGGATGTTATTTAGAGACATTTCGTCTCTTTTAGAAATATTTCCAGTCCTTTGACATGCTTCACATAATCGTACTAAGGTATGAGCTTCACGAATAATCGTTGGCCAATAAAAGCCAGCGTCGAACACTTTTATAGCTGTGGTGTTCGCTGCATAATGTCCTCCGGTCGGTCCGTAGTGACATTCATCGAGAATTTTTCAAGATTCGAATCCAGAAATACAACGTCGGATTATTCCATCGGAACAGATTCTAAATAAGTAAGGATCGTTCCAAAAGTATTTTTTAAGTTTAGAGAAAAATCTTTTCTTTTGTTGGTGCGTCATTCCCTTTCGTAAAATACCTACAGCCAAATAGTTTGCAAAGTCCGCGAACCATGGTGTATCGTTAGTACTAACTTGCATTATATGCTCATTGGGAAAATCATCGATTTCATCATCGCTAGAATCATCATTCACTGTGCGAGACAAATGATCGGCAGCAACATTTTCAGGTCCCTTTTATCTTTAATTTCTAAATCAAATTCTTGTAAAAGCAATATCCATCGCATTAGACGAGGTTTGGCGTCTTGCTTTTTGAACAAGTATTTTAAAGCTGAGTGATCGGTGTAAACTATCATTTTTGACAATACGAGGTATGATCGAAATTTGTCAAATGCGTAAACTAAAGCCAAGAGTTCTTTTTCTGCAATTGTGTAATTTTGTTGGGATGCGTTAAGAGTTCTACTTGCAAAATAGATGGGATGAAATTGTTTACCATCTTTTTGTCTAAGGACGGCTCCAAGGGCATGTTCACTTGCATCGCACATAAGCACAAATGGAAGGTTCCAATCAGGGCTTGTAATAATGGGTGTGCATGTAAGTTTTGCTTTGAGTGTTTCGAATGCTGAAAGACATTCGTCATCAAAATGGAACGTTCTTTCTTTCTTTAGAAGCTGAGTTAAAGGTCTTGCGATCTTCGCAAAGTCTTTGATAAATCGTCGGTAAAAATCGGCATGATCTAAAAAACTTCTAATGCCTTTAACATTAGTAGGTGGTGGGATTTTTGAGATTACGTCTATTTTTGCCTTGTCAACTTCAAGGCCGGCTCCAGACACTTTGTGTCCAAACACAATTCTTTCTTTAACCATAAAGTGACATTTTTCCCAGTTAAGCACAAGATTTTCTTCTTTGCATCGTGCTAACATTTTATCGAGATTGTTTAGACATATGTCGAAAGAATTTCCAAAGACGGAGAAATCGTCCATGAAGATTTCGACTGATTCTTCAATCATATTGTGAAATATTGCAATCATACACCTCTGAAAAGTAGCAGGTGCATTGCATAGACCAAAAGGCATGCGCCTATAAGCGTAAGTTCCAAATGGATAAGTAAACTTGGTTTTCTCTTGATCCATAGGGTCGATTAGGATTTGAAAGTATCCAGAAAAACCATCGACGAAACAAAATTATTCATTTCCTACGAGTCTTTCTAACATTTGATCCATAAAGGTAAAGGAAAATAATCTTTCGCGGTTGCGTCATTTAGTTTTCGATAATCAATACAAACTCTCCATCTGGTTATGGTTCGTGTTGGTACTAATTCATTGTTTTCGTTAGTCACTATAGTGATACCTACCTTTTTATGTACACATTTAATAGGACTAACCCATGGGCTATCGGCGATTGGATAGATTATTCCAGAATCGAGGAGTTTAAGGATTTCTTTTTTAACAACGTCCTTCGTGTTAGGATTTAATCTTCGTTGTTTTTCAACAATCGGTTTCTTGTTATCCAAAAGTTGGATTTTGTGTTTGCAGAACGATGGACATATGCCAGGAATGTCAGACGTTTTCCAAGCAAAAGCTTGTCTATGCTTCTTGAGAACGTCAATTAAATCGTCTTTGTGTTCTTCCAAAAGTTGGGATGAAATAATTACAGGGAATAATTTTTCTTCGTGAAGAAACGCATATTCCCGATGTTTAGGAAGAGGTTTAAGTTCTAAATCTGTAAGAGGTTCTTCAACAGATTTCTTAACTTTGAAATCGGTTTTGAAAGTTATGGTTTCAAATGGTGTTTCGATTTCTTCTTCGAATGTTTTGATTGGTTCATCAGTATGGTCGGCTATGAAGGCATCAAATTCAGCAAAAAGTTCTTCTTCGAGGATGGTTCCTTCGATAGAATAAAAACTTTCTCTTCCTTCATCAAGAAGAGCGTCGAAATCGGCTTCAACAATTTCTTCAATGACATTGATACTAAAACAAGTATCGTCATTAGAGTACGAGTGTTTCATTGCTTCGTCGATAGAAAAAGAAATTCTATCTTCTCCAACTCCAAGGTTGAGTTGTTTTTGCTTTACTCTAATTATAGCGTCAGCTGTGTGTAAGAAAGGCATACCAAGGATAAATGGTACCTTTCTATCTTCTTCTACTTCGAAGATTACAAAGTCAATAGGAAAAACAATTTTTCCGACTTCCACGAGCATGTTTTCGGCTATCCCCATTGGGTATTGGAAAGAACGGTCCGCGAGGAGAATGCTCATTTTTGTGGGTTTTAAAACATCTTAAGAGAGTTTAGCATACAAGATACTTGCACCAATATCGGCCAAGGCTTTACAAGAGTATGGGTGATGGAAAGTACATAGGATTAGGAAACTTCCAGGATCTCCCAGTTTTGGTGGTACTTTGTTTTGGACAATGGCAGAACATTCATCGTTTAGAAAAGTTGAAGAAACTTCTTCAAACTTATGCTTGCTATTGATAAGTTCTTTGATAAATTTGCCATAATTTGGCATTCCAGCCAGAACATCGACTAAAGGCATGTTAATTCGAACTTCTTGTATTAAGTAGAGGAATTTACCATACTTAGCTTGCATCTTTTGCTTGCATAAGTGTTGTGGGTATGGTACTTTTGGTTTATATGGTTTCGGTTTTGGGATTTCAGTTGGTTTGGTATGGGTTGTTTGAACTTCATCCTCATTATCACTATCGAGTGGAATTTCGATTGGTGTATCTTGAGTAGGTTTGGTAGGTGATTTGTAAGATAAACCACTTCGCGTGAATATGGCATTCAAATGCTCGTTACGAGCTTGTGGGGGTTGATATTTTCTATTGTTTTTGGGGTTTGGGTTGGTGTTGCTTGGTAAAGAACCAGAAGCGCGATTCGATTGTTTATCGGCCAAACGATCAAATTTAGCTTCAAGGTTTTGGATGTAAGCTTGGTGGTTTTTGTTCGTAGTTTCGAACTTTTGTTTGAAGTCAGTGAATGTTTCTCGAACAAAAATGTTGGTTTTTTTATATTCAATAAAGTTGTCGAGCTTGGTTTCAAGGTTGGTTTTGTCTTCGGTTTGATTGGGTTTCTTTTCGTCTCGATCGTAACTTGGTTTATCATTTGATCTCTAATTATCGCGGTCGCGATTACGATAATCGTTATAAAATGGAGTTCGACGAAAGGTATTAATGAAGTTGTCTTCTTCTTCCTTCGTCATGGGTGTGTCATCGTCATCACATTTACTAGAAGGATGGTTTCCTCCACAGTGTTTGCAGGTTTCACGTTTCTTGTTTTTCATCTCTTTATATTGAGTATCAATTTTAAGAGACATGGCATCCATTCGAGCCATAATTTTTTCGGTATCGGTGGGGTTGTTGCTTTCTTCGGCAAAAGCTAGGGTTTTCCGTGGGTTTTTGTTTTTGTGATTTTTGGACCAATCAAGCTTAAGTAGGACTTTGTCAGTAATTGGTAAGCTTGGTTAGGAGTTTTGTAAAGGAAAATTCCGCCCGCTGCGGCATTCAATGCATCTTGGGTAGCATCGTCAAGACCATGATAGAAAATCTAGATTATTCCTTCTTTTTTGAGTCCATGACCATGGCAGTTTATGAGTAGTTCTTTCATTCTTAACCATGCGTCAGTGAGAATTTCTCGATCTTGTTGAGAAAAGCTTCGGATTTCTCCGAGGAGTTTTTCAAATAGGGTAGGAGGAAAGAATCGGCTAATGAAAGCGGTTCTAAGACCTTCCCATGTTCGAATGGTTCCTTCGTTAAGTTCGTCGAGCCATGACTTGGCTTCTCCAGTAAGGGATCATGGAAACATCATGAGTTGGACGACTTCGGCTTGTCCTTCTCCATAGTTAAACATTTTACAAATTCCGCTGAATTCGTGGATGTGTTTGTGAGGATCGGTTTTGATTCGACCATCAAATTGGTTATTTTTTACAAGTGTTAAGTGGTTCCCTTTGATTGCAAAATCCTTTGCAATTTCAGGTATAACAATTGCGGAGCCAGGAGTTGGTGCTACAACTCAATCGGCTGACCACATTGGTTCATCATCAGTGTCTGACATTGGATCGTAACGGTTGATGAGTTTGGTGAGAAATAGTATTTGAGAAAGATTGTCGAAAGGTTGGTTGATTATGAGAGGTTGAGTTTGCTCGTGTCTCCTAGCTAAAGGTACACGGCGATGAAGTCTACGTAGCCTTCGGTTAAGGGTACGTTCAGGTTCTGGTAACGGTGATGTTGGTGGTGTTCCGGATGAACGGGTGTGCATCCAACAAGGTTTTTGGTGTTTACAGTAGGAAATGTGCGACGCACTTTTGGGAATGTGCAGCGCACTTGGGTTCGCTACAAGAAGTGCGGCGCACTTTTTGGTTTGTGCGGCGTACTTTCTGTACTGCAGAAAAGTTTTGGTTTGAAAATGAGTGGCAAATGGTTCAATTCTTCAAGGATTATACGAATCTGGTTACAAACCAGGATCGTAAGTCCCCGGCAGCGGCGCCAAAAACTTAATGTTCGTTCGCAAGTCTTAAATTTATATTACAAGGTTTAGACAAAACAAGGGACTAGAAGACAAACACGGGCAAGTATACCCTTTCGTTCGTAATATAGCTTTGTAGTGGTAAGCCAGGATCGTTCGCTGAGACTTAATTTTGTTTTGGTAATCAAGATAATAATTGAAGAAAGAAATAGTTGAAATGATATCAATAGTAACAAGTATGACTAATATGGGATAGTTCGTATAAGTTCATGATGATGATAATAATGATCGATATATGTTTATGTAGGTAAAGAGTGATAATCCTTTTTCGTCAAAACGGCGTTTGCACAATTTACTTGGGTTTGATTCAAGACTTACGTTTAATTAAGCGACTAAGCTCAAAACAAGTTGCCAACGAGTTCAATATTTTATCAAGTTTCTAAGTGGATCTCTCCAAACAAAGTTTCATGACCATAAACAAGTTCTTAAAAACTTATTATAACAATTTGCGTTTCTCAACGCCAAACTATCGTAACAAATCAACTTAGATAAAATAGGTTTATAGAACTAGGTGGTAAAATGGTTCTACAAAATTAGCTTGAAATCATTTATAAAGGATCATATCATAGCATCATCACTAATTATAGTCACATACCCATATAGTCACAAATAGCTTAGCCTAACATAGTAATCAAAGTAACAATTGGAAAAGAGTAAGAGAACATCATACTTAGATTGGATTGAATGAACGAGTACACACGTGTCACGATTGTATCGTTCCTCCAAGAATCGAAGAGTATAATACTCTCGTTACAAGTATTTCTCAAAAGTGGATAATACTGAAATTTAACTAAGAAAGCTAAAATACTCGAGCTATGGAGTATTAAGAGAGAGAGAGAGAGAGGTGTGTGTAAAATGAGTAGAAGTGGACTCTATTTATAGTGCTGTCTGGGGTCAAATGTGCGCCGCACTTCTCCGAAAGTGCGCCGCACTTTGGAGACCGGAATGTGCGGCACACTTCGGAGATTGTGCGCCGCATTTCTGGGCGTTCCAGAAACTTCTATCAATAACTTTGGCTTATTTGCATATTGAGGACCCTTCTTTTTATGTCTTTACTTTACTCCTTCAAACTTTATATCTGCATATAAAACACAACATATTAAGTATCGAAAGCTCTTATTTCTACTACAAAGTGGCATTATAATGATAGATTGAATATGTATATTTAGGTCGTTATCACGTGGTCACATCTGTCAGCTAATAAAATGAGTAAATTAGATCGTTTTTTATTACTGATGGTCTAATCTCCCTTTTCCCTCAATTTTTTGTTGTTTGTCTCGATAGAAATCTGTCGGATCATCACCCTATTTTGCTTCGGGAAGTGGTCATGGATTATGGGCCCTCGCCATTTCATGTTTATCATTCTTGGTTTAACTATGAGGGGTTCGACTTGATGGTGCTAGGTATGTGGAACAGTATCATCCTCGATGACAGTAACAAGATGGTGTGGTTCAAAAAGTAACTTCAAGCTCTCAATAAGGAGATTCAGGTTTAGATTAATGATTATGAACAAAAACATTTTGGTTGTGCTAAGGATATACGACCTAATTTGCATGCCATTGACATTGAATTAGACAAAGGGGGGGTCCAATGATGACATTCTTTTGGCTCGCATGGATCTGATGAAAAGGTTGAACGAAATTCAATCTTCTTAGGCTCGTGATTGACGTCAAAAGGCAAAAATTCATTGGGCGGTTGAGGGTGATGAAAATTTTAAGTTTTTTCAAGGAATCACTAACCGTAAACGTGCCAACTTAGCCGTTATAGGAGTCATGGTTGATGGCGAATGGTTTGATGATCCTTTTCTTGACAAAGAGGAATTCTGACAACATTTTGCTCATCGGTTTTCAGCCCCAAATTCTAACCGATGTAAGCTTAATTTTGTTTTTCCTAATAGGTTGAATTCTGATCAATCTAACGATTTAGAGCGATCGATCACATGTGATGAAGTGCGTGATGCCGTTTGGGACTTTGGTGAAAACAAATCTCCTGGACCGGATGGATTCATGTTTGAGTTTTTCCGTAAGTATTACGACATTCTTGGCTCTGATTTTTGCGCTGCGGTAGAATGGTTTTTTGAGCATTTTATGTTCGCTAGAGGGTGTAATTAATCCTTTATTGCTCTTATCCCAAAAACCCTAGATCCTAAATTTGTTAGTGATTTTCGTCCCATTAGCTTGATTGGAGTCTTTTCAAGGTAGTCACCAAAATCCTTGTTATTCGTCTCTCGGCGGTTATCTCTGATCTTATTTTGGATGTACAAACCGCTTTTCTCCCTAATAGGCAGATTCTTGATGGCCCGTTTATTATCAATTATCTTTTATCTTGGTGTAAGCATAAGAAACAACAAGCCATGGTGTTTAAAGTCGATTATGCTAAAGCTTATGACTCGGTTAGATGGGGCTTTCTTGACGATGTGCTTGATGCATTTGGTTTTGGTTCTAAATGGCATTTGTTGATTCGTGATAGCTTACATTATGGTATAGCCTCAGTTCTTATCAATGGCATCCCATCGTTAGAATTTGAATTCCACCGTGGCCTTAAGCAAGGAGATCCGTTGGCTCCTTACCTATTTATCCTCATTATGGAATCTTTACACCTCTCGTTTTCTAGAGCTGTTGATGCGGGGATATCTTAGGGGATTAATGTTAGTGCGGACCTCAACATTTCTCATTTATTTTATGCGGATGATGCGGTCTTTATTAGGAAATGAAATGACTCTAATATCTTATTTTTCTTTACTGTCTGACCTTAATATTAATCTTTTGAAAAATCATCTTCTTTGAGTTGGAGTTCCGTTTGAGGCTGTTAATAGTGCTGCAATGAAGCTTGGGTCTTCTACGATAAGAACTCCTTTTAAATATCTAGGGGTGATGGTTGGAGGTAATACTTCAACGGTGCATGCATTGGACGATACTATTTCTAAGGTTAAGGTTCGTCTTTCTAATTGGTAACTCAAAACCCTCTCAGTTGGTGGTAGACTTACTCTCCTCAAATCGGTGCTTGGGTCGACTCCTATCTATACTATGTCTATTTACAAAGTTCCAAAAGCGGTATTACATACTTTAGAGGCAATTCCTCGGAAATTTTTTAACGGTGTTCATGATGGTAAGAGGAAAATTACATAGGTTAGCTGGTCTAAAATTCTTGCGGCTAAGAAACATGGAGGCTTAGGGGTGACAAGTTTTTACGCTCGGAATGGAGCGATTCTCTTTAAGTGGGTTTAAAGATTTATATCGGGTGATAATTCATTATGGTTCCGCTTCATTAAATCATTGCACCTCACTTTCTAATGCTTCTACATTCAGGTTCTCGATTTGGAACTGCATTCTCAAAGAAGTCTCTTTGCTTAAAGATCATGGTGTTGACCTGCTGTCTCACTGTCACATTTGTATCGGTAATGGCTTACGCACTCAATTTTGGAACGAGATATGGATTGCTATTGCACCTCTTCGTGGTTTATTCCCACCTATCTATGCTCTTGAGTCTACTAAATATTGTTTGGTGGCTTCTAAATTACATAGCTCGGTTACTCATTCTTTTCGTTATGATGTTAGAGGTAGTGCTAAATCATCACAGCTTGCTCTTTTGGAAGAGACCATTGGTTCAACTACTCTGTCAAATATGGAGGACCTGTGGGTTTGGGATACGGATGGTGAAGGGGCCTTTCCGGTTAAGGATGTGCGGAATCTCCTTGATGATTGTTTTCTACCAAAAGTTGTTACTGCTACTAGATGGGTAAGGTACATTCTAAGTAAACTTAATGTTTTTGCTTGGAATCTCTTCCCGGATCGCCTCCCTACTCGTTCCAAGTTAGTGCTTCGTGGTGTGTTTGTTCCTGATCTATCTTGTTCTATTTTCTCTACTAGCCATGAAACTTGGTCGCATCTTTTCTTCAGCTGCTGTTTGATTTCGGATGTTGTTAGCCTCGTTTGTCGTTGGTGGAACTTGACTTGGTCTCCTATAGGCTCGTACTCAGAATGGCTCACTTGGTTTAGTTCCATCAGACTTAATTCCTTTGCTAAAGACTTATTTGAGGGGTTGTTTTATGTTTTATGGTGGAGTATTTGGATGTTCCGTAATCAGTTGTTGTTCTCGGCGCATACTCCCCGTAAGGATGTTATTTTTTATGACATTGTCTCTCGCTCTTTCACTTGGTGTCATCCTAGATGTAGTCGAACTTTTAGCTTGGATAGTTGGTTGCAACACCCTTATTTACTTTCTTTGTAATCTTGTTCTAGCTCTTTGCTAGTTTTTAATAAAAGTTGTCGTTAAAAAAGTAATAATGTAACTATCAATTCAAAATTTGTAAGGTTTCAAGTTCAATTCCCACTAGATGCAAACAAATTTAAAATAACAGCATCAACTTTCTAAAAAAGGAGAGCTTTACTGTATTTAGATCAATGTGACGTTTGGTCCAAACCACGTCACTACAACAAATTTGTCATCTACATGTTTTTTTTCTTTCGCACTTTAATGATCGTAAATTTAAAAAATATATATTTAGATCAATGTGACGTTTGGTCCAAACCAGGTCGCTACAACAAATTTGTCATCTACATGTTTCTTTTTTCGCACTTTAAAGATCGTAAAATTTTAAAATATATATACACTTACGAGTGTAAATACTTGTTTTAAAATATTTAAACATGAAAAACGTGAAGAATTTTAGTCTATCAAATAATCACACTTAAAAATATGAAAAATTATTTCAAAAACACATCTAATTAAAGTCTAAATCATTTTTCATAGACTCTCACACTTGAAAGTGTGAAAAATATTCATAAATCTTCACAGATAAAAAGTAAAAATATTTGCTACAACTGGTTCATATACATACACTTAGAGCTGAGCATCGGTCTAGGACCGGACCAGATCGGCTAAGACTGAACTGGACCGAGGATCAAATTGGTCCGAAACCTCAGACTGAGATCGGACTAAAATGGCCTGGTCCGGTCCGGGTTGGTCCGGTCCAGTTTGGTCTTCGATCCGGTCCGATCTTATTAAGCATAATCGACGAGATTTTGTTAAGATCGGACCGGACCGGACCGACCAGACCGAGGACCGAATTGGTCCAAAACCCCGGACCGAGGACCGGATCACAATTACTCTATCCGGTTCGATTCGGTCCGGTCCGGTCTGGTTTTCCGGTCCGGGTCGGTTTTGGTCCGCCGTGCTCAACCCTACATACACTAGTGTAAACTTTTTTGTTTACCAAAAATTCGCAATATACCATTTTCCTTAAAGTGTTTGTGAAAAGGCCCCAAATTTTACTTTTTCTGTAAGTGTTCCGAGGCATCTTCTCACCATATGGTGATACATGTCCGACACAAGTACAAGATGTCTCAGATGCCTCGGGATACGTGTCAAACTATGGTGCCTAAATATCCGTAGTTTGGGAAACAAAAATTATTTGGGGCATTTAACACCCACATTAAGGAATTTTCCCAAAATAATACTACGTATTTAACAAAATAAATTAGATGTGGAGTGAGGAAACGAAGGACCCTGAAGCTCGTGTCAATCAGAAACTACCCTTTTCAGGATTTGTACAAGTTCTGGTTGTTTTAAATTTCCCTTTTCAGGTACAAGTACACATGTGTGTCCACTAATGCTTGTAGTTTTAGGTTTTCTAAAAATAAAAACATCTACGGTAATTTTTACCACATAGAATACGTACGAAGTGTGTGTAACAAGGACAAGTTCCACGATACTTGTTAAAACTACCTGGATCGAGATCATAGACAAACCTGAAGTAAACGTCTACCACAAATCGCGTAACATATGTATTCAAATACTATACGTAATACGGAGTATACCTTAGCTTCTTTGAGATTGTAAATGTTTTGGAAGATTTTTACTCTGGAAATAATACTGCTAGAAGAGTTAATGTACTAGTGTGTTGTGTAATTGTCCAGTCAAATCATTCTGCTGTTTTTCTTCTACAAAACATATGTAATATTTTACCTTGAACGTACTCTAGTATGAATCCTATAATATTCAACTAATTATAACAAGTAGTAATTACTAAGTAAAATAATTATAAACCTGAAACTAAAGAATGGTTTTTCAAGTAATTCTTTGTTAATTAATACAGTAATAATAAGAGGTGTATTTGTACAATTCAAACCTCCCTAGATATATATTTTTAGGTGACTAGATATTGGTCAGAAATGATTACGAGAATACGTCGACTATGCTAACTACATCTGAGTTGCCCATCAAAGTACTCATGCAAAGTCTCGCGAGCGATTAGTTCACTCGTCGAAAAGCGATAAAAGCTGCTCAGAGTAGAACCAATAAAAAACAAACAAACATATAACTTGAAGAGAGGAGTTCGTACATTTTCATTTGGCTTATACGTACTGTTAGTACGTTGCTTTCGACTTCAAAGATGTACTGTATCATTTAAATCGTGATGCATGTTCTTCCGTCCATAATCTCATACTAGGATTTGTGCCCGCGCTCCGCTGTGGCGAAGCGCGGGCGTTTTTTAGAACGCTTTGTGTGGCTGCTACCGTTTGAAATCGACGAACAGTAAAAACAAACTTTGAGGTAAACTGCAACACTTCGTCAGCTTACACTTCTTTCCGTAATGAGGTGTTTAAATAAGCAGATTGGTTGAGTATGTAACTGCAGATGAACAAATGGAGAAACTGCAGATGAACAAATGAAATTAGCACACTAACATGTACTTTTGTGCTCACATAACAGCTAGTTACAAAACTGTTTAGAGTTGCTGAGTGACCAAATTAGTACTGTTTGTGACGAGATTTTTTTGTCACCAAAAGCACTTTTTCTTGTATTGGGGGTTGAAATTGTTTATGTTTTAGTCTTTCTATTACAAAGCCCACAGAGAGTGTTAAGTTTATCTTTCTATTTTAGAATAAGGGTCGGCTGGATCTTGCGTGTTCCAAGCTCAACCCGTTTCCTTTTCCATGATGTTTGATTATCCTGTTTATTATCGCACCCGACTACCAACTTTGTAGGAGTCGGTTTTACCTTCTCTTAATCTTTATAAAAGCAGGTGAGGGGTGAGGGTGAATCATTCTTTCAATAAAGATTTGATTGAGGGTTAACTTGTGCATCGTTCTTTCTTTTCTGTCGACCGTTTGGTGTTTTTAGATTCTCCTCTAGTAATCAGGTTGTAAGGAAGTATTTTATAATTTAAAGTGAACATGCATAAACTTTTGATCATTTGCAAACCAAGTTCATAAATTCATATAACAATAAAACTAAATATCTATAAATCGAAATGTATCACTCTCTTCCATCCTAACTGTAAAAAGACAAAACTCCTGTTGTAAAAGTTCATCATTAACTTTTGGAATTGCATCCAAAATCGACTAGCTCGAAATCTGATCTAAAGTTGAAGATTTGATAAGGATGATCACTCATTACGAACTTATTGATATCTTCGCCTCTTTTAAACCTGTGAAAGATGAGGGTTTTGTGAGCCACCATAATGCTCGTATCTGAATCATATAACGCCCCAAACTCTCTTTCACTGTCTTCTTTCCGGCTGCGAACATGTAGTTTCTTAAACGATTGATTGCGGGTAAAAAACCAAATCTCCCAACTAGCATTTGGTGGCTTCCACGCGATTCCCAACTTACCTGCATACTTGACTAGTTTCCCTCCTGTTGCAATTTGACATTCATCGAGAGTTGTAACTGGAGATAAAATGCGTGTCCAATTTTCTTTATAGGCATCAAAGATCAAGACATCACCGTTGGTCAGCAACATGTTTATGTAACCTCTAGTAGTGATTGCTTGCGACTCGGCCAAGAAAACACCGTAAGGCAACCATATGAGATTTAGCGGTCCCCATGCCCCTCTTTCCGAATCAAAGATTTCACAATTTTTTTTTATTTTTTTTTTTTTTGAAGCATTTTTTTTTTTTTTTTTAATTCAAAGTCAGAAATCAACGTTTACAATAAAATGGTGGGCAAACGGGCAACAAGCTGCGCCGCGATCCCTTTTTGGATGGCAAAACCAATCCTACTAAAAATAAAGTTTTGTGCCTTAGAGTTGGAAACATTACTTTGCACAACCCGTTGAACCTTACTCAAAATTTAATGCATAGATTTCATCAGGTTGTTGAGAAGCACTGCAATGAAAAGAAAAAAGCACGACTTACGCATGAATATTTTCATGCAATTACTCATTCTAAGGAAACGTATAGTATCTAGGGGGTCAGCAGAAACCGCAAAAACCTCAAAATATATTACCATAAAAACCGCACCACGACATAAACCGGTGGAACGGTTTTAAGAAAAAAAATCCGCAAATGCGGGCGGTTTACCCGTAAAACCGCACCGCGCCACACATTAATTATATAAAATCAAAAAACAGAATATCGATTATTTAATGTGCGCTATAAGGACTTTAATGCATATCATTAACATTATGAGTAATATGTGTGCTTACATAGGATATATGCATTCTTATAACAAAAATACTTATATTGTGAACTAAAAACCGTAAAAATTCACATTAATTATATACATCATAAGTGGGGTGCGGTTAAAATTCGTCAAATCTGCAAAAACTCACAAAAACTCATAAAACCGAAACTGCATAAAACCGCACATTGCAGGTTCAAACTTTTTCTAAAACCTCAATTATATTTGATTTTTGTCAAAATCCATACCGCCCCGCAACAATGCAAGTTAACTAGCTAATTAGCATTAAAATTATCATATTATTCCCTCTGAACTAAATTTAATGACAGCCTCTAACTGTATAATGTATATATTTAAGCCAAATAAAATCTAGAGAAACTTACGTAGGATTAGATAACCGGACGATCTTGTATCGCAAAGACGTCTTTGAACCCATGACAATGATTGCAACCTTTTCAGTTAGATACCTTGTTTTTGGATTTGGCAAACGTGAAACCTGCTTAGTCGTAGGTTTTCAAACATAGTACAAATCATTCCACTACAACATTCGCGCCCTACCCCAGCGATATTTTTGGGGTTTCCCCAGCGACATTTCGCTGGGGAAAATTCGCTGGGGTATGCTCGTTGTTAAAAGTATCCCCAGCGACTTACCCCAGCGACAAGCGGGCCCCACAGACTTTTCCTGGAAGAATAGATTGACACGGTGGCAACATTTCCCCCAGCGACATGTCGCTGGGGAAAATCCTTATTAAACAAAAAAATTAAGTTGAACTTAAACTTTTGGACATAAAATAAACAACGCATTAACACTAATCACTTGGATTAGACGTGGAAGAAAGTTTCTCCAGCGACATGTCGTTGGGGAAAAGTTGGCGGGTTAATCTCCCGCTTGCATTTTTGTGAAATAGTTTGGTCAAAATTCAGTCAACGTTTCCCCAGCGACAAGTCGCTGGGGAAACTTTCCTTTATTTTTTGGTCAAAATTTTTACGAGCAAGTTTGCCACGTCAGACAGATTTTGTCGTTTAGCGTCGTTTCCCCAGCGACATGATGTCGCTGGGGAAAACCCCGATGGAGAAAGGTTGGATTGTTGTAGTGTTCCTATGATTTTTCGGATCCTGACTCTCGAACACAATGATTCCTTGCTCCGAAGATGCTACGATTTTAGCATTCATTGGTAAAAAACGAAGATCAATGATGGGTGATAAAGGAGAAGGTACAAACTCGCTAATATAGTTTATAGCCCTCCTAAGGTTTTTTACAAGAAAACCCGATACCATGTTCTTTCTTTTCATGTACATGTCGAGAAATTCTGAGCCATGTGTGAGAGTATCAAATTCATTGTTGGTGCAACGAATGGTGTCAAGGGTTTTTAAAGAGGTTCGGGAAAGAATTTCGAGGATGTTATCGTAAGAAAGCTTGGAATCCATATGAATAATCCTTAAGTTTTAGGGATGAGAAATACCGATGAAGGTTTATTTGTTTTTCTAGATATGTTTAATTATGTTATTATGAACTAGAGGCTCATATTAATAGATTTGTGTCGACCCATAATTTGGGTCCTTGGGGGCCAAGTTTTGTTGTGCCCTAATTCTTATATAATAGTAACTTTTTTAATGAAAAGATTTATATTGTTAGTTTTCTTCTAAATACAAGGAACTTGGGATTCGTTACCAAATTATATTTTGATTTTACACGAGATTAGGCGCCATATAGTATGAAAACGTTTTTGAATTGAAAACTCACTAAATAAAGTCAAAGGATCACTTTTTGTAGTTTTCGAATTGAAAACTTACCTGAAAAAAAAAACTTTTAAACAAGACATATAAGTAAATTTATAATTAATATTTTTCTTTGTAAAATAAAACGAAAAATAGAAATATTTTTAAGAGATTGTTTCCTTAATAGGAAATAATTCTTTGATTTATTTCTTATTTTTTTAATTTTTTGAATTCAAAATCCTTAAATATTTTTTTATTTACCCATGAATAAAAAAATCGTTATTTTACGTTGTTTTTATAAAAATTACGTATAAAAGTATATGTGTCAAAAGTATAACAAAATAAACTTTTGAAAAAAGAAGTCAATTCGAAAATAGTTTAAGGGGTAAAATGTAAATTGAAGAAAAAATCCCACCATATTTAAAATTCTAAAAGTTTGGAACAAACTTTTAAAAAACATCCTCAAATCCGATCTATGATTCTAAAAAACGAATCAAATGAAAGTGAATGCCTAACTTTGATCTATTCTAACTAATCAAATATCTTATTGACCGATTTTGAGGTCTTTTATTACACAGTTGGGTATAAACCCTAAACCAGCAATTTATGTGATCTAATGGTGGCTAAATAGTTTAGTAATAGAAAGTCATAATTGATTACATATTTTTGTAAATAAGGTTTACGAGATTTATTAATTTATATGCTAAAGTTTAGTGGGTTGTATGATTTTAATGCTTTATTGATCGTTTAGTGTTCGTATGAGTTTGCGGTTGTTTCAAGATTTTAAGGGCTTTCTCAAAGCTCGAGAAGACTTTCTACACATGTATTTTCTACAAACCTAAGAAAGAGAGTTAATAGCGGAGTAGAATAGGTTAATTCGGTCCAATTTCATTGATTGCCTTTTGATTGGTTATATTAGACTGTCCTATTCAGGTGCATAATCTGATATAATATTGTTTTGATGCATTTACTTACGAATGGGATGATTTGGGTGTTTGTAGTTTAAAATAATAATACAAAAGCTTGTATAAGAGAACAAATAAAGTCAGCTTAAGTCTTATTTGATTTCATAATATTCACCTACAAACTTGAAAATTCAATGTTAACCTTTATGGATAATGGGTCGAAAGATTACACATTAAGAAAAGTGGTTCAACAAGTAACGTTTACGAGAAACTATCTAAGATCTACACAATAGGTCTCATTTGCTCTAATTTTTTATATACTTTCAAAAGTGTTATATTTTTTATAAATAAAAATTTAGTAAACATAATAATTAAAAATGACAAGTGAAATACATTTTCAAGCTATTAATTCATAAATTGTTTTTTAAGAGTCAATTTCCCATTAAAACTTTAAACATCAAATTGTGATATCGCGAAATATATTTTATAAGAACATTTTTAGAGGACGAGTCCATAGAAAATGTTAGGGTTAATTAAACAAATTAATTAACTAAATAAATAAATAATTAATTTAATCTTAATGACAAAAGTTATTTTGTATTCTTCTTTTTTGAGGGAATCCAAGGGACAAATACTCATCTTTCATTTATCTTTAATCTAATGGTGGAAATTAACCTAAATTTTAAAAATTAACACGGAGGGGCTATTTTTGCCAAAATGTCCAAAAGTTAAAAAAGGGGCGGAGGTACCCATGTTGTAAATATGACGGAGTAATGATTTATCACTAGTGATATTTCACTAGCGAAAATCAATGAAATATCTCTGTTGATAAAACAATGAAATATCACTGGGATATTACGCAGTAACTATGTTAATGAGATATCACTAGTGATGTTTCATTGATTTATCTATAGTGATCTTTCATTATTTTTATCAGTAATGAAATATCACTTGTTGATAACCGATTTTTGTCATATTTACAATTTAGTCCTTTCGCCCTTTTTTTTGCAAATTTTGGATATTTTGGCAAAAATGGTCCCTACGTGTTTTTTTAATCTTTAGTAATGAATGGCTAAGATTTGTCCTTTAGATTCCACCAATAAACAAGTTTCCAAAATAATCGGACTCTAGTCCTAATATTTCTTCACGAAAAAGTGTCCACAAATGACTTTTGTTGATTTGGTGGACAGTTTCTTCATGGACGTGTTCACGGGGATTGTTGTTGACTTCGATTGGACCTCCAAGACTTTCCCGAAGACATGTCCACGAGAAAAGTGTCCATCAAGACTTACTTTCATTGACATGAGGGACATTTTCCGTGAGAAAGTGTCTCCGTAGAATGTCATGCGTGTTTTTTGCACAACATGTACTTTTTAGATTTTTTGCGAAAATTTCTTTAAAAATCTTTCAAAACTCATACACAAGCACAAAACATGCTCAAGAGTACCCAAACTTTTACACAAATAATAAAACATTGCAACAACTAAATAACTTGTATATATACTTGCTAAACACGAAATAAAAACAATTTAAAACATTATACATGCATAACAGGCCACAAAACTTGCAGTATCCGCAAGATACAAGTCAAGTTTAGATAAACATGTTCTGAGTCTTCATTAACAACATACTGATCGGTAGAATAGACTCCAAGACACAAAAACATAGTTCAATACAAAAAAAAAGTTAAAGACACAAAATATACAGCATAAACGTATCCATGATCAACGAAAGTTAAGATAGGGAAAGTGGGGCGGAAAATTTTGGCGTACTAAAACACTTACCAGGGACACGTTCTCGGGGAAAAGTTTAGTCGAAATTTGACAAACAAATCAACGCAAACAAGTGCAATAAATCCTAACAAACATGAATATCACTCATTAAAATAGCCACAAAAATAGTGGGACCAGATGTTAAACTTTTTAAAAGTGATATTTAATCCTAACAAACATGAATATCACTCATTGCTCATAAGTGGTTTATAAGCCTAATCTCAAAATTTGCAAACATGTACGTTATTTCACTTTGGCTACGCTTTGAAAGCAAACTGTTCCAAAGTGGCAACTTGTAAACTTAAAGGCTGAACATTATCATGTTATGGAATTCTATTTATGACCATGAGTTCAGTTTGTATTTCGCTTACGAAAAACAAATATTAAACCCGCACCTCTCTAACATAATTATCATGCCTGAAACTTTATACACTAAAACCCATATTCCTTTGAAAATGTGATACCCCAAACCCAGCGCTATTATTTTACCCTAACTATGTAATGAATTTTTAATTTCTAAGTGATGGTAAGTATTGTATTGTTTGACGGTTTACGTTGAAACCGATAATGTGTGGCTATATGTAATCGTTGTGACGATTGAAGAGTACTAATAGTGATCGTGATGCCAATGGATGTCCAAATATTATATTTTAGTATCGATTATCTCGATATTTGAGATTTCTGAAATTTTTATTTCATTACGTATTAAGTCGAGTCGAACTTTACTAATTCTTTTTGCGTGTGTTTAATTATTAAAACGGTCAATTTTACAAACGAGATTTATATTTTTATGAATCCGGGATGAAACCCGACTCTCCTAAATATTTCTAAAATTGACTCCCGCTTTTTATCTTAAATGTTGCATTTTAGTCCAAAACTAGTCAATAATTGCAACTTTTACCATAACCACTAATATATATACATTCCACCAACTTTTCACCTCATAATTTTCATCCAAAAAAACACACACATCTCTTCTTTCTTTCTCTCTAAAACCACCACCCCCTTTCTTCATAAAATCATCATTTAAATTTTTTCTAGTTTGAATCAAGAAAAACCAAGACAAGTTCCACTCTAGAAATCATCTTGTGATCATGTTGGTACCATTTTTATACACATGCATGAAGTTTGTATTTTTCTTATAAATTTGAGTTGGTGAAAATGTTTTTGAATCATTCTTGTGATGATCTTGTTAAAATCTTCATGTTTTGATATTAAAAGTTTGATTTTTGATCTTTGATTCTTGATGTTTGTTAAAAGAAAGTGTTAGGATTTGTTATGGGTGATATTGGGGATTAGAAATGATAGAAAAGTGGTTGGAATGAGTCAAAAAGTTGATTTAATATGATTTTTATAGTTGTATTTTAAATCAGTGAGTTTGAAGGCAATCCTGCCAATTTTAGGTTTGAGTATAAGTTGCGGATATTGTTGTAGTAGTCGTCGAGAAGCTCGTTTTGATATAAGATAGAGCTTCTAACTCATAACGAGGAAGAAGTTACACTAGTTTGAATATTCGTGTACCGGGAGATGCGTATCGACACAATACGAAATTGTTGTCGATATTGGGTCAAATCTTGGGGATTATAAGTTGAGTTTAATAAATTTTCAAGGGCTGTTCTCAGGTTCTAAACCTAGGATATTGAGTCTATTTTCAAAGTTAAGTATCGATTTTATAAATGGAAATGTTTAACGAGGTCAAAATGGTTTTACGAGGCAAGTGTGCAAAACAGTCCGATTTTTAAAGTCTAAAGATGTATCGAGCAGGTAGTTATAAAATGTAAATCATTGAACGAAATTTAATCTGAGTCTTGTACAGATTATAAGTGAGTTTGTCATCAAATTTTGTCGAAAACAGAGTTGTTTAAGTAGGAGAAATCATCGTGTACTTTTGGTAGGTACCGGCTGAGTGCTTTTTGGGGAGGTACTTAACCCCGCGTCATAGTTTGAGGCGATAGGATAATCTATTAGCTTCTAAAATTTCTAAAAGATATAAGTCTTAAGTGTGGGTATATTTTCTAAAATTGAAGACCCGTGTTGGGTACTTGAACCATGTTGATTTGGCATTGATACACTGATTTGCTATGGGGTTCTAGATTTCTCTCGGTATCCTCTCGAATTGATCACGGTTCTAAGTGGAATGATTTGTTCTTGGTTAATAAAAAGGTGTTGGTTTTTTTATCTAATTTAAACTAATAGCACTTAAATGTAAATGGTGTTGAGTAAGTTAAAGCTTTGGAAGATTAAACTAAATTGACGAGTTAAAAGTAAAAGCTTGAAAACGTGAATAAAAGATTAGACGAATACTTTGAAAACTTAATTGAACTAATACTTAAAAATTTGTTCTATCGGAATATTGAAGATTATTTCTATCGGAATGCATCAAAGACATAAGCATCGGAATATAATTAAAACGACCCATCGGAATGTCAAAGTGGAGCCCATCGGAATGTTCATGTAAGGTACCATCGGAATAATTAAAATCAAGCTGTCGGAATGATGTCTAGATCGGAATATCTAAAAGCCCTTTGGCTCAATGTCTGATCGGAATAAGGTAAACAAAAATTGGCCAGAGTTTCGACTTAAAAAAAGGACCTTAATCCCGTCGGAATGTGCGATCGCAATAAGCGATCGCAATCCCAGATCGGAATAAGGGGGAATGACAACCGATAAAGTAAAACCACAAAGGGTTATTGCGATCAAAATAAGTACCCGTCAGAATGTGTGTAAACCCTGATATTGCGATGGAAGGAATGTAATTCGGAAATTGGTGGCAACTTAAAAAACTCAATAAGCAAAATCAATAAGCTAGGTAATCTGAAACTTAAATAACTTAAAAAGCTTAAATTCAACAACTTGTAAAACGTAAACAATTATAAACCGTATGAAACGAACTTAAAAATGATTAAAACCCTTGTGAAATCCGAAAAGTAATAAGCTAAACTTGAAATAAGCTACTAAGCATTAAGAGCTTATAGCCTATACACGTAAGAGCTTAACAAGGAGTAAAAAGATTACCCTTTCAACCTTTTAAACACCAAACGAAGTTAATCCGTATGGATTATGCATTTTAGATCAAAAGCAAAGTAAAACCAAGAAATGAAGAAGAAGATTAATGAACTTAAAAGCTTAACTTGAATAAGATTAATGTAATCCAAAGTACAAAGATTAAAGAAAGCTTAAATTTAAAAGATGAAAACAAAGAAAAAGTTTAGTGAGAGAAAGTTTGGAACTTTCTCTCTCTAAAACTTTAAAAATGAAAAACTAAAGAGCTAACTAAGTGTCCCAAATTTGTGAAGTAGAATCATATATATAGGCGTGTGATGTGGGCTTTGTGAATGGGCTTTTGTTTAGGCTTCTTTTCTTTTTCCTTCTTTAGTCTTTACGTTTTTTTCAAATTAACGTTTCTGAATTTGGATTTTGAGAAGTGCCGGTGAATAATTTCAACTCGTCTTATAATCTTTTGTTTAATAGACTCGAGTTCTTCGACATATATGAATCTTCCATCTTTGGCTCTATTCTTCGATAAATCTTTAAATAGGCACAATGACTTCAAATCTTTTGCATCTCTTGGACAATAGACTTCGTCTTGAGTCTTTTTCTTCGATAAAACCCGTGCAATCCCATGTTTTCTTCAATATTCATCCGGTTGACTCTGAAAACACAATAAACACAAAAACCACGCATAATTCCAAACAAATGATATTAAATACGTGTTTTGGTCTTGTTTTATCCAGAAATAAGTGGTAAAAGGATGGGTGTTTTCACACCTATCAAATCCCCTACACTTAACCATTGTCATGCCCTCATGCAATGCTTAGCGATAAAGCAAGTTTACACTTTTCTCATAATCAATCAACCTTGGTCTTATTAAAATACTACTAAACAAAAATTAAAGTACTAAGAGAAATTAAAACTTTAAATTAAACAAAAGGATAGAAAATAGCTATGTGGAAATAACTTGCAAAGGGATCTAAGACTTACATTAGGGCTTCGGTGCTGCGACGATTCATCACCCTCAAGTTTCACGTTCCCCAAACTAAGATTAAAAACGAGATCATTGTTATTATAAGTTAGCAAATCAAACACTTACTCACATGGCTTAATTATATGCTTAAACTCCCTTATTCCTAGGGGTATCTCTTATTTTTTTTTATCTTAGAATGATCATGAAGATGCATTTTTGGACTTATTTCGATAGTTTATTAGGCTGAAAGCAAAGTAGGACGATTTGATCAATAGTTAGCTAAAGGACAAAATCTCTTAAAACTGCTTCTCGGGATATCAAAAAGTTCATATCTTGGCATAACTCGGTTCACGATTTGAGACCTTTCTCGGGCCGATATTTGGCATGTACTTCATACTTCATATCTTGAGAGACGTGCTTGAGATAATGGTCTTCTCATCGTTAATAGAGTTTCTTCACTTGGAGACTTTTGAGGGGTACTCCAACTTTGTTGACCACGACTTCATGATTATTTCTTCAATCTCTAATTGGGATTTTGAGATACAACGATCCGCCCCTTTTCGGACTTGGATCTATTTATCCTCATACCTTGTTAGGGTCTTTTCGGATAGATTTCTCCATGATCTTTATGGGAGTTGATTGCTTTTCGTCGTGAGTCTTGATCCTTCATATTGATTTTGGGAATAATGCTTTTCACATCACCTTGGATCTTTAGCAATAAGATTGAATCCTCATGCCTTGTTAGGGCCTTTTCGGACTCGCCAATCTTCGCGCCCCGCTTCATAAGTTATGCCTTGGCTATGAACTCTTATCATTACCGAGCAACTTTTAAACGATCTTGGGCTAGAAGCTAAGTAACTTTTCAAATCGTACGACCTTACTTATTGCAGATAAATTATTAGCAAGTGATGGGAGAATAGGCAAATAATTACACCAAGTGAGCTTGTGCAAGAATACCGACTTATAATTGACTCTATCATTTCTCGTCCTCCACAATTTAAAATCTCAAGTAATGAGACTCGTGGATACTTAGCCTAGTAAACCAATTAAGGTCTACATGGTTAAGGATACTAGCTAGAATAAACTTGGATAAGTCTATTCGGGTTGAGTCAAAATAATCGCAACGGGCCTAATATGTCAAAGATTTCTAAACTAGCTACACCACTTTATTAATATTTTTGACTTTATTGCAGGATATATACATACGAAAGCAACGATAAAAATTTAAAAATTACGACTAAATGGCCAAAGTTAATAAAAAAAATTGAAAAATGTTGAAAAAGATGATTTTCCGGTTAAATGAAGGCATTTTCATGGAAAAGTCCACTTAAAACTTCGATAGAAATCCCCCCTACACTTAAGATAAACATTGTCCTCAATGTTTAAGCATGTGGGAAAAGTCTCCCCTACACTTATGACATTGTGCACGTTGGTTAAATCAAGCTAAGGAAAGGACGACTAAAGTGATCAATTTCAAATGTGAGTATGAAGAAAATTGAATCACGAAAGTTGAGAGATAGAACCGGATTTCGGATAACACGGGAGCACGGTTCTTCAAAGATTCCAAGAGTGCAATTATCCTTGTAATCACATCACCACACAAATACAAACACCTATATAGGTCCCCCTACACTTAGGAGGTTAAAACATAAAAGGATAGATACTCGGGCTGCCTCCCGAAGAGCGCTTGTTTTTGATAACCGAGTCACAAGCCTGACTCGACCCAAAATTAGTTCATGGGGAACGTGGTGAGGGATGGAATCATCTCCTGAGAGATGTCCTCACCAAAGTACAACTTCACTCCTTGGCCATTCACCTTAAAATTAGGTCCATTAGGTTGAGCGAGCTCGAGAGTACCATATGGAAAAATTTGGGCAATGGTGAATGGGCCGGACCAACGAGATTTAAGCTTGCCTGAAAAGATTTTCAACCGAGAGTTAAAGAGCAAAACTTTGTCTCCAACTTGCAACTCTCGGTTTTTAATCTTGGAGTCGTGAATGAGCTTAGTCTTTTCCTTATATATCAAAGAATTTTCATAAGCCTCATTACGGAGTTCATTGAGCTCATTGAGTTGGATCTTGCGTTGGTCACCGGCTTTGTTGATATCGAAATTAGCTCACTTCAAGGCCCAGTAAGCCTTGTGCTCCAACTCAATGGGGAGGTGGCACGCTTTCCCGTACACGAGACGATATGGTGTACAACCAATCAGAGTCTTGTATGCGGTACGGAAAGCCCACAAAGCATCATCAAGTTTGTCAGCCCATGAGGCACGATGCTCTCCCACGGTTCTGTCAAGAATTCGCTTTAAGCCCCGGTTAGAGATTTCAGCCTGGCCATTAGTTTTGTGGGTGGTAGGCGGTGGAAAGACGATGATTTACACCATACTTAGCCATGACTCTTGCGAATTGGTCATTGCAAAAATGAGTCCCACGATCACTAATAATAGCACGAGGCACACCGAATCTAGCGAATAACAACTTCAAAAAGTTACAAACCACCCTTGCGTCATTAGTAGGTAAGGCTTTGGCTTCAACCCACTTTGAAACGTAGTCAACGGCTACAAGGATGTATTTGTTTCCTTTAGATGAAGGGAATGGCCCCATAAATTCGATACCCCAAACATCAAAGATTTCACATTCCTGAATGAAATTCTGAGGCATCTCGTCTTTATGTGTGATCTTGCCTTGTTTTTGGCAAGCATCACAATGTTTAACCATCTCGTGAGCATCACGGTAAATGGTGGGCCAATAAAATCTCGAGTCAAACACTTTTTTGGCGGTGTAGTTGGGACCAAAGTGACCACCGGTGGGTCCTTTGTGGCAAGCGTCAAGGATTTCTAAAGCTGCCGGTCCATCAACACATCGACGAATAATCAAATCAGCACATTGTTTGAATAGATACGGGTCATCCCAAAAGTAAGTCTTAATGTCTTTGAAGAACTTCTTCTTTTGCTAGGATGTTAGCCCGTCAACGAGAATTCCACCCGCCAAGTAGTTTGCAATGTCCGCAAACCACGAGGTTTCATCAACAATCGAGTTGATAGACATTAAGGTCTCCAAGGGAAAAGAATCATTGATTTCTTTGTTCGGATGATCCCCTTGGTAAGGATCCTCAAGTCTACTGAGATGATCCGCGACTAGGTTTTCAGCTCCTTTTTTATCGCGAATGTCGATTTTAAATTCTTGGAGTAGCAAAACCCAGCGAAGAAGTCTTGGTTTAGAATCTTGTTTAGTCAACAAGTACTTCAACGCGGAATGATCGGTGTAAACGATTGTGGTGGAAAGGACAAGATAGGGGCAGAACTTTTCAAAAGCATAGACAACAGCAAGCTCTTTTTCAGTTGTCGTATAATGAAATTGGGCCCCCGTCATTGTCTTGCTAGCGTAATGGATCGGTTGGAAGTGTTTGTTCACTCTTTGTCCCAGAACCGCTCCAATAGCATAGTCACTAGCATCGCACATCAACTCGAAAGGCAACTCCCAATTAGGGGTAACCAAGACTGGTGCCTTAGTTAGCTTATCCTTAAGCGAGTTGAAGGCTTCAAGACACTCTTTGGAAAAGATAAAAGGAGTATCTTTTTCCAAGAGGTGGGTCATCGGGCGAGCGATTTGAGAAAAATCTTTGATGAATCGACGGTAGAAGCCCGCATGACCCAGGAAACTTCTCACACCCTTCACGGTTGAAGGTGGAGGCAACTTAGCGATAACATCGACTTTAGCACGGTCTACTTCAAGACCGGCTTTGGAGATCTTGTGTCCTAGCACGATGCCCTCTTTTACCATGAAATGGCATTTTTCCCAATTAAGAACAAGGGGAGTGTCTTCACACCGCTTCAGCATACGTTCTAAATTGGCAAGGCAAGTAGAGAAAGAATTGCATAAACCGAGAAATCATCCATGAATACTTCCATAGTGTCTTCCACCATGTCATGGAATATAGCCATCATACACCTTTGGAACGTCCCAGGAGCATTGCATAAACCAAAGGGCATACGTTTGTAAGCGAATGTTCCATAGGGACAAGTGAATGTGGTCTTTTCTTGGTCCTTGGGATCGATGGGAATTTGAAAGTACCCGGAGAAACCGTCTAAGAAGCAGTAATAGTCATTACCCGCTAGATGCTCGAGCATTTGATCCATGAAAGGAAGAGGAAAGTGATCTTTTCTCGTGGCATCATTGAGCTTGCGATAATCAATACAAACTCTCCACCCAGTAACGAGACGAGTGGGAATCAACTCGTTGTGTTCATTGGAAACAACAGTTATTCCACCCTTCTTGGGCACACAATGGACGGGACTTGCCCATGGCGAATCCGAGATAGGGTAAATCAAGCCGGCATCTAGAAGTTTGATAACCTCTTGTTTGATGACGTCATGAATTTTAGGATTAACCCTTCTTTGGCTCTGGATTGCGGGTTTAAAGTCATCTTCCATGAGAATCTTGTGAGTACAAAAGTTCGGATCAATTCCGCGGATGTCGGAAATTTTCCAAGCAATTGCCTTCTTATGATCTTTAAGCACGGCGATGAGGCGAGATTTCTCTTCTTCTTTCAAGTCCTTCGCGATGATGACAAGCGACTGCTTGTTTTCTTCAAGGAACACGTACTCGAGATGGGGTGGCAACTCCTTAAGTTCTAAATATGGAGGATTTTCGATGGGAGGCGTTTTCAAAGTCGGAGCATCGATAGCAATAACCGTGGGAGATGGTGGAGAAAGATTGTCTTCTTTGAGAAGGTTTTCAAAGAAACGCATGTCTTCATTCCAATCGGTGGGAGAATCGTCATTTGCTAAGTTCACATCTCCCATGGTGGCTTCAAGATCTTTCCAAAAGAAATCACTTTCTCCAAATAGAGACAGTGATGAATCAATAGAGGAAACGGTCTCAACATTAGGAAGAGAGGTAGGAATATTTTTACAAGCATCAATAAAGTGTTCTTCACAAGCCTCATCCAGAATGTCAATACAATTAACACTCTCGTATGAATAAGGTTGTTTAGACAACTTTCCCATGTTGAAGACGATTTTATCGTCGCCCACTCTCATGATAAGCTCACCGGCTTCAACATCGATGAGAGTGCGACCGGTCCTCAAGAATGGACGACCAACGATCAATGGCACACGAGGGTCCATGTCGTAGTCAACGACAACGAAATCGGCAGGAAAAGTGAATTTGTCGACTCCTACAAAGACGTCTTCGGCTATCCCCACTGGATAAGCAACCGTACGGTTAGCTAATTCCAAAGTCATTTTGGTGGGGACTAGCTCGGGGAGAGATAATTGCTTCCAAACGCTTAGAGGCATTAGATTAATACTGGCACCTAGATCGGCTAGGTTCATGCAATTCTCTACTCCCGGGAAGTTACAAGGGATTAAAAAACGACCCGGATCACCAAGCTTGGTTGGCAATTTCCTTAAGAGCACTGCAGAGCAATTCTCATTAAGTTGGGTGTTAGCAATATCAAGAAGCTTCTCCTTGTCGCTAAGAAGATCTTTGAACATTTTCGCGTACTTAGGCATGTGAGCGAGAGCCTCAGCGAAGGGGATGTTAAAATTCAATTGTTTAAACATTTTGAGAAAGTTCGAAACCTGAATATCATCCTTGCTTTTGAGCTTCTCTTTCCTCAACCTTGAGGGATAAGGTATATCGGAAGAAGAGGAAGGCTTTGGGAGAATAGGATCACTCACATCCTTGGGTGGAGGAGGGGTAGAAGTAAGAGGTGGAGAAACTAGGGAAGGAGAAGGATGAGGAATAGGAGCAGGTGACTCGTTCTCCTTAGTCACAACCACCGGTCGAGGTATAGGAAGCTCGGGTTCCTTGGTACCTTTGCCACTGCGAGTGGTGATTGCTTTCATCTCCCCTCTTGGATTCGCAACGGTGTTACTCGGAAGAGTACCCGAAGAAGAGGATTGATTACCTTGGAAGAAACCAGCCATCATGTTCTTTAAGTCATTCGTTTGACTATCCAAAGTGTTTCGCATATCAGCTCTCAGATCGTTCCCTTGTTTCACCAGGTCTACTTTCAAGTTGCGCACTTCCTGTTGGAGATTATCCACGATCACATCATTAGTCCTCATGTAGGTTCCAATGTCTTGGTGTAATGCGGTGGGTTGGTTGGGAAGAGCATTGTATGCGGGTGGTTGATAAGCAGGTTGCTGATAAACTTGGTTGTTTCGTTGAGGTGGATGTGGTTGTTTGTGAGGTGGTATGTATGGTCCACGAGATGGTTGTTGTTGTTGAGCAGGGCGGTTGAGGTTTTGTTGTTGGTTTGGGCTGTTAGGAGTAAAACTGGGTGGTGAGAGATAGTTGTTGGAGCGGTAGCTAAGCAGGTTGCGGTCACCTTGAGGACGAGTTTGATAAGCGGGTTGAGGATAGGTACCGTATGCTGCATTCAGATTCTTAGAAGGGTAGTCTTGGGTGGTGGTACAAGTGGTGAAAGAGTGAGGACCCCCGCATATTTCACATGGTTGGCTAACAGCATTGACTTGAGCGTTTTTAGCATTGACGCTGTTGGTGTTGCTGGCGGTTTGGGTAGCAAGAGATTCAAGAAGCGCAGTGATTTTGTCAAGTCGCTTATCGCTGTCACTAGTACTAGCACTAGCGACATTGGTCCGAACACTATTAGTTTGCACACGAGACTTATTCTCAATGATATCCCAAGCAGCATTGGAAGTCTTAGCCAAAAGATTACCCCCCGAGGCACTGTTTAGTGAATCTTGGTCATTCATGTTTAAACCATTATAAAAAGTATTAATTTGGTGCACTTTTGTAAAACCATGTTGTGGGCATTTTCTCAAAAGGTCTTTGAAACATTCCCAAGATTCACTAAACGACTCATCGTACTTTTGTTCAAAATTGATAATTTCATTTCGCAAAGCGGTAGTACGAGAGGGTGGGAAAAAGTAGTTGATAAACTTGGTCTCCAAATCCGTCCACGTAAGAATACTCTGTGGCGGTTCCTTAGCAAGCCAATGCCGGGCTTGTCCCTCTAAAGAAAAGGGAAAAAGTTGTAAACGGATTACCTCTTGTGGAACACCATTGAATTTGACCGTATTGGTGAGTTGCAAGAATCTCTTGATGTGGTCATGTGGATCATCAATAGTACGCCCCAAGAATGGTTGAGCAGAGACCATCTGGATAAAGCCGGATTTGAGCTCAAAGTTGTTGGCTGCAATCGCGGGTATGACAATTGGATCATTGTTACCATCTACATGTGCTTGCAGAAGTTCAATCATCGGGCGATTATCCGGTAGAGGCTCATTGTTGTTGTTATTGTTGCTGTTGAAAGGTGGATTGTTATTGTTATTATTATTGTTTTGAGGTGGGTTATTGTTGTTGTTTTGTACACCGGCCATGTCTAAGTCTTCTAGAGGCTCGCGCTCTTGATAAGACGTTGATCGTGTACGCATGCACCTGCAAAAGAACTAACAAGGCAAAAACAAAGAAAAAATATTTTTGGTTTTTATGTTTTTTTAATTTTTAGGATTTTTGAAAATTTTATATTTTTTTGTGTTTTTGAAAACTTTTATGAAAAAGTAACGTTCACGGTGAACGGATCCCAAAATCCAAGTTCTCACAATAAACTGTTGATCTTAACGAGAAGAGCCGGCAGTGGCGCCATTTGATACACTGATTTGCTATGGGGTTCTAGATTTCTCTCGGTATCCTCTCGAATTGATCACGGTTCTAAGTGGAATGATTTGTTCTTGGTTAATAAAAAGGTGTTGGTTTGTTTATCAAATTTAAACTAATAGCAATTAAATGTAAATGGTGTTGAGTAAGTTAAAGCTTTGGAAGATTAAACTAAATTGACGAGTTAAAAGTAAAAGCTTGAAAACGTAAATAAAAGATTAGACGAATACTTTGAAAACTTAATTGAACTAATACTTAAAAATTTGTTCTATCGGAATATTGAAGATTATTTCTATCGGAATGCATCAAAGACATAAGCATCGGAATATCATTAAAACGACCCATCGGAATGTCAAAGTGGGGCCCATCGGAATAATTAAAATCAAGCTGTCGGAATGATGTCTAGATCGGAAAGTCAGATCGGAATATCTAAAAGCCCTTTGTCGCAATGTCAGATCGGAATAAGGTAAACAAAAATTGGCCAGAGTTTCGACTTAAAAAAAGGACCTTAATCCCGTCGGAATGTGCGATCGCAATAAGCGATCGCAATCCCAGATCGGAATAAGGGGGAATGACAACCGATCGCAAAGTAAAACCACAAAGGGTTATTGCGATCAAAATAAGTACCCGTCGGAATGTGTGTAAACCCTGATATTGCGATGGAAGGAATGTAATTCCGAAATTGGTGGCAACTTAAAAAACTCAATAAGCAAAATCAATAAGCTAGGTAATCCGAAACTTAAATAACTTAAAAAGCTTAAATTCAACAACTTGTAAAACGTAAACAATTATAAACCGTATGAAACGAACTTAAAAATGATTAAAACCCTTGTGAAATCCGAAAAGTAATAAGCTAAACTTGAAATAAGCTACTAAGCATTAAGAGCTTATAGCCTATACACGTAAGAGCTTAACAAGGAGTAAAAAGATTACCCTTTCAACCTTTTAAACACCAAACGAAGTAAATCCGTATGGATTATGGATTTCGGATCAAAAGCAAAGTAAAACCAAGAAATGAAGAAGAAGATTAATGAACTTAAAAGCTTAACTTGAATAAGATTAATGTAATCCAAAGTACAAAGATTAAAGAAAGCTTAAATTTAAAAGATGAAAACAAAGAAAAAGTTTAGTGAGAGAAAGTTTGGAACTTTCTCTCTCTAAAACTTTAAAAATGAAAAACTAAAGAGCTAACTAAGTGTCCCAAATTTGTGAAGTAGAATCATATATATAGGCGTGTGATGTGGGCTTTCTGAATGGGCTTTTGTTTGGGCTTCTTTTCTTCTTCCTTCTTTAGTCTTTACGTTTCTTTCAAATTAACGTTTCTGACTTTGGATTTTGAGAAGTGCCGGTGAATAATTCCAACTCGTCTTATAATCTTTTGTTTAATAGACTCGAGTTCTTCGACATATATGAATCTTCCATCTTTGGCTCTATTCTTCGATAAATCTTTAAATAGGCACAATGACTTCAAATCTTTTGCATCTCTTGGACAATAGACTTCGTCTTGAGTCTTTTTCTTCGATAAAACCCGTGCAATCCCATGTTTTCTTCAATATTCATCCGGTTGACTCTGAAAACACAATAAACACAAAAACCACGCATAATTCCAAACAAATGATATTAAATACGTGTTTTGGTCTTGTTTTAGCCAGAAATAAGTGGTAAAAGGATGGGTGTTTTCACACCTATCAGGCATCTTGAGATGGATCAATAGCGAATGTGCTAGTTTTAGAAAGCTAGTACATGTTGAGGGGTTTAGAAGGAAATCACTTGCATTGGTTGGTCATGTCTATGTACATACTATTTTGAGTCATTGATTTTATTATTGTAAAACCCGCATGCTTTTACCATGAATAGTACCCTTAAGATCGTACGTACTAGATTAAAACTTTCCTAATATAGCATGATTACGATAACGTGTTAGGATTTTACGTATTACGTACGTGTTAGAACACGATAAGTATTTACTACGCACGAGCACGTAATAATTATTTGACATATTTAATCACGAACATGCGATCATGAAATCATGAACGTAATTAAAACACGAACTATTATTAATTACGTATATATATATATATATTTATTACGAGCGTAAATAAATATATTAGATCACGATAATTACGTAACGAGAACACTTAAAACGCGAACACAAATAATCACGAACGTATAACTTAACATCGAGACACGGAAAAAGGTACGGGTACCCCGAGTGGGGCCCCCTACCCGCGGCTGCAAGGGACAAATGGGCCAAGCCCATTTGTAATTTTTACTAAAGGGGTTAAATGATTTTTACACTACTCATTTTACAATTACAGAAGATTTTAGCAAAAACCTAAAACCCTCCTCCTTCTCTTCTTTTTGGCCGCCACCCTCAAAACACCATAAGGATGTGTTTGTTAATCTTGGATCTTGGAATATTAGTTGGTGATCGTGTTTGTTCTTCGTCCTTTTGATCCACGAATTCGGTAAAACCTTTTTAAACCTTTTTCTTTTGATTTGATCTTTTATAAATCAAGAACATGTTATGTTTTTACAAAAACCTAATTAAAATCATGGATCTAACATGAATTGGGGTTTAATAAAATCAAAAGTATTGTTTTAAGGGGTGTTTGTTTTGGCCGCAGCCTACACCGAACCCAAGGGGGGTTTCAGTTTGGCCATCCGACCACCACCGAGACCATATGGTCCCGGTTGGTTGGTGTGGGTCCCACGGCAGCATCAAGACAAGGGGTACCCCGATTTGGTTCGGGGTACGGTGTCGATTTCATGTCCGGTTCATGGTTTTGATTCTAGATCCGGTTAATGGTGTATGTTTAGTTTTATCTTTTTTTGATCTTATGTTAAAAATTTAAATTAATAAAATGACATGATTAATTTAATAACATGACTTAGGTTATTTTAATTATTTATAATCATGAAATTAATTAACCTAAGTATTTTTATATTTTAGACTTATAATTAATTAATTATTTAAAAACCATGATTATAATTAATTAATTAACATGACTTAGGTTATATTATTAATGAATAATAATACATGTTTTAACCTAAGTATTTAACTTTATTTAATTAAAAACATGTTATACTTTAATTAAATATTTTAACCTATAGTTTAATTTAATTACATGAAATAATTATTAAACTATACATTATATCATATGACATAGGAAATAATCATGAAAACACTTAGGCTTATATACTTAGCTTATTTAACCAGCTTATTTCAAATTATGGAAACTTTCTATTTTTAGAAACTTAATTAAATAAGGCAGCTAATCTATTTATAGAAACCTTCTATTTTTAGAAACTTATTTATTTCAGGCAGCTAATCTATTTATGGAAACTTATTTAATTAAGGCAGCTGATCTATTTATGGAAACTTTCTATTTTTAGAAACTTATCTATTTTAAGCAGTAATTCTATTTTTGGAAATTTCTATTTTTGAAAACTTTCTATTTTTGAAAACTTTCTATTTTTGGAAACTTTCTATTTTTGGAAACTTTCTATTTTTGGAAACTTTCTATTTCTTGAAACTTTCTATTTTTGGAAACTTTCTATTTTTGGAAACTTTCTATTTTAGGAAACCTGCTATTTTTGGGAAGTTACTTATTATTACACAGTAAGTATAATAATACATGAAATACCAGAAATACTTAATCAGATTAAACAGAATATAAGGTAAACACGGTTTAAGGCTTTAAAACAGTAAAACATGGTAAGAACACATAAAATAAGCTAAGACATGACATAAAACCAGCTACGTATGTAGTAAGAAGATACTTATTCATGTATGTATTTATGTAGCACTAGTGATACGGAAGTAGGATTCCTCTCAGTTCATCTTCTTCGTTCACTGGACATAAAGTACGGATTCCCGTCCTTTCAGTATGGACATTCTTTCCTTATTAGGATTTCCCGTATGCAGCCAACTGTTTTCCCGTAGTATAAGTTACGTGTTTGATTGCTTATGTTTAATTAAGAATACCTATAGCCATATACATGCATGACCAGTTTCACCTAGTTATGGAGGTACCATAACCATAACATTAGAGGCACTGATGTTATGACTTCACCACGGCGGAGTGATTGCTCGTGGCGTCCCTTCAGCTTTTGGCCATTTATTTATATTTATCATGTGGGGTGTATGGGTGCATCCTAGTTACATGTTTTCAGTCAGAATTTCATGGTGAATGTGGTGTGTGCCTTGCATCCTTCACAAGGAGCTGATCCCTCCTACCCAAAAACCAGTATATTAAATTAGAGGCAGCCCCTCTAATTCGCATGATGAGGTCACCCCTCCAAGTATTCATGCACGGTGGATTTTCATGACCTATATTGGCTAATGGTAAAATATGACAAACAGTTTTTACAAGATAAACTAAGACTTTTCAAACTATAAAACCAGTTTTATCAAGGCTTAACCAGGTTACTCGGGACTTAGTTTTCTTCCGCTGTTATATGTTATATGTTTATCCTATTCATGCTTTATTGTACATCCGTGCACTGAGCATATTTGCTCAGCCGTTTTCCTTTTCTATGTTCCCAAAACGGCAGGTACTCAGGGACGCTCGTAGACACTAAGAGTACGTGCATATGGACTGGAAGCTGTCTAGCCTTCTTTACTTTATGCATTTCCTTCCTTATGATACATTTGCTTTGGACATTGTTTAGTCCTTTCCTTTATTATACTATGTTTGTGTGTGATGAGCTTTACATTTGGACTACCGATGTTTGATTCCGGTATTTTCCTTTTTATGGTCAAGTAATGTTTAGACATTTTTCCTTGTATGCTTTGATGACACGCCATAATTGCATGTGACATTTCCATTATCAAAATGGGGTGTTATAATTATGGTATCAGAGCCAAGGCTTCCACCTGTAGGCTCTCAAATATGACCTGTGATTAGTGGGTAGTCACTACGGTCTTCCTAGAACTGACAGTTGTTTTCATGCATTCATCATTTTTAAGCATACATATACATGTCATTGTCGCAGGTTTTTGACTAAGTAATGATTGGTACAGGACTGGCCCTATTTAGTCGCATGTGTTTTATCGAAACTTTTAAATTTGGGACCGACCCATAGGCGTCCCCTCGCTATGTCTTTTGTTTTGGGTGAACTGACCAGAGGCGTTCACTCTCGAGCATACAAAAGTTCTCATAAAACTGCATCATGCATTCATACACAAAATTTTCTTGCATAAAATTTTTCTCGTGAAATTTTAGTATAAATTTTTTTCATGTATATATGTATTTTATGTTTTGATCTGTTTAATCATATGTTTTATGTTAAACTGTAAGATGGTTCTCATACGCGAACAGGAGCAGCTTAATGCTGCAATTCAGGCTGCTATACAAGCTTTGCTTCCTCAACTGCGGAATGACATCAGGGCTGAAGTTCAAGCTGCCAACAATCAGCAGCATAATCAGGCACCTTCTCCTCCTCCAGTGACATTAGCAGTATGGCTGGAGAGATTCAACAAGCTCCGCCCTCGAGCTTTTGAGAAGACAGATAGCCCCAGCGCTGAAAGTTGGTTGGCTCACATCGAGAAGATTTTCAATGCTATGGGTTGTGACCCCGCATACAAGGCGAGGTTGGCATGCTATCGGTTTGAAGGCGATGTACTTAATTGGTGGTTAGCATTGATGCAGTCTGAAGGTGGTGACGAGTGGGTTGCTGGTTTGACTTGGGCTCAGTTCAAGGACAGGGTGATGGAGCAGTTCTTTCCCAAGGCTGAGCAGGACAAGCTCAAGAGAGAGTACCATGGGATCCGACAGAGAGCTGGGGAGAATAGCAACGAGTTTATGCAGCGCTTTCTTCGCTTAGCTGGTTTCCTTTGTGCGGCAGCAGGTACTCCTGAAGAGCAGGCACATCACTTTAGATGGGCTCTTCGCACATCGGTCACAAACAATCTGGTGTGTGCTACGTTCAACACTGTAGCACAAGTGGCCGATGCAACACGTAAACTGGAGATGCTGCAGGAGAGAGATGAGTTCGGGGAAGCTGAGAGACCCGACAAGAGGTAAACATTTTTATTCAAGCGGTGATCAATCCGTATACTTTCCATATGTCAATTATTTATCTCTTTAAATGTATCTTCCAGGCAGAAAACTGGGGACCGGTCTCAGCCGGCTACTCAGCAGCAGCCTCATCAGCCAAAGGGAAACGGTCAGACTAACGACCGTTCTGCTACGGATAGGCGTGGCGGTAATGATAATTACCGTAATAACGCTGGACACTCCAACAGCAGCAGGTCCTAATACTTAAGCATTTCCTTATGATTTCATGTTATAACTCATATTCTGACACTTTAGCAAAACTTCTACCAGGAACCATGGAAACGGTAGGGACCAGAACCAGAGAGGTTCGCAGCCTAGCCGTCCAGCTATCACTGGTATTCAATCTTACGATTATCCGCTTTGTCCTTTGTACCCAATTACCATGTCTTATGTAAAATGTTTCATCAGGTTCCCAGCCAGCCAGAGCACCTGCTGGAGGATTCACTCATCCTCTCTGCTCTACTTGCCACCGTAGGCACCCAGGACCATGTCACCGTAATACTGATGCGTGCTTCAAGTGTGGTCTTCCTTGCCATATTATGAAGGATTGCCGTAAGGGCGAGATGGAGGGTACATCGGGACATGCTGATACCAAGCCGCCTCCTACTACCGGGCGTGTCTACACGACATCTCGAGACCATGCCAACAAGTCTACAGGTACCATCACTGGAATCTTGTATATGTATGGTTAAGCTGCATGTGTTCTTTTCGATACGGGTGCTACTCACTCGGTTATTTCTACTGCTTATGCTAAGAACATTAGGATGCTCCCCATGCCACTAGAAAATAGGCTTACTATTTCCACGCCTTTGAGGGACTCTGTATTAATCACCCATGTATACAAGAGTCTTCCTCTAGAATTTGACGATAAGGTTCGACCTGTTGACGCACTTCCGCTGGACATGAATGACTTCGACATAATTTTGGGCATGGATTGGCTATCCAAGCATCATGCTACCATAGACTGCCATTCATATCGAGTTATCTTCGGTGATGTTAATGCACCAGAGTACATTCATAATGGGTTCATACCCGGACGGTCTGTACAAATCATATCTACCCTGCAAGCGCGTGCACTACTGTCACATGGCTGCGAGGGTTATCTAGCTACGGTTCACGACATGGATGCTGAATCCCCATCAATTCAGGATCAACCGATAGTGTCGGAATTACAAGATGTTTTTCCAGCAGAACTTCCGGGCATACCACCTGCACGAGAAGTAGAATTCAGTATCGAGCTGGTTCCAGGAGCTGAACCAATCTCCAAGGCTCCTTATCGCATGGCTCCCATAGAGCTGAAGGATCAACTGCAAGAACTTCTTGAACGAGGTTTCATTCGACCGAGTGCATCTCCATCGGGTGCACCGGTCTTGTTCGTTAAGAAGAAGGACGGCAGTATGCGTCTTTGTATAGACTATCACGAGCTCAACAAGATTACAATTCGGAATAGATATCCACTGCCACGCATTGACGATCTGTTTGACCAACTCCAAGGGGCCAAACACTTCTCCAAGATTGATCTTAGGTCAGGCTATCATCAGCTACGGGTCAAGGAGCAGGACATCGCTAAGACTGCCTTTCGTACCCGTTATGGCCACTACGAGTTTGTAGTTATGCCTTTTGGCCTGACAAATGCTCCAGCAGTGTTCATGGATTTGATGAACAGAATCTTCCATGAATTTCTGGACAAGTTCGTCATTGTCTTCATCGATGACATCCTGATTTTCTCAAAGTCCAAGGAGGAACACGAAGACCATCTTCGTACAGTACTACAGATTCTTCGCCAGAAGCAGCTGTATGCAAAATTCTCCAAGTGTGAGTTCTGGTTAGACAAGGTGGCATTCTTAGGTCACATTGTATCAGCAGAAGGAATCACTATGGATCCAACGAAGGTTGAGGCCATTACTAAGTGGCCAAGGCCGACATCAGCGACGGAAGTCCGCAGTTTCTTAGGCTTAGCTGGCTATTACCGTAGGTTCGTGGAGAACTTTTCCCGCCTAGCACTACAATTGGCCAAACTGATGCGGAAAGGGGAGAAATTCTTCTAGACTGAAGATCGAGAGAAGAGCTTTGAAGACCTGAAGCAGAAGCTAGTATCTGCACCTATTCTTACTCTACCATCTGGTACGGGTGGATTTCAAATCTACAGCGATGCATCGGGGAAGGGACTTGGCTGTGTTCTCATGCAACATGGGAAAGTGATCGCGTACGCTTCACGACAACTTAAGCCTTATGAAGAAATTACCCCACGCATGACCTGGAACTTGCTGCAGTCGTGTTTGCATTGAAGATATGGAGGCACTACTTATATGGAGAATCATGTGACATTTTCACGGACCACAAGAGCTTGAAGTATATCTTCACTCAGCGTGAATTGAACATGAGGCAGAGGAGATGGTTAGAGCTGTTGAAGGATTATGACATTAATCTACAGTATCATCCCGGAAAGGCAAATGTTGTAGCAGATGCTCTTAGCAGGAAGTCCGGAATGATCAACGGCATTAAATCGAAGAGGAAATCATCAGACACTTGGAGCGACTAGACATCGAGATCATGGTACGTGGACAGCACGGTTACTGGGCTAATCTTAGAGTTGAACCCGAGTTACTCTCTAAGATCAAGGAAGCGCAGAAGGATGACGGAGAAATCTGGGCGATAGTACAGAATTTGGAGAAGCAGACGGAATTCAGAGTAGATGCAGATGGTATCGTATGGCAGGGCATGAGACTTTGTGTTCCTGATGACCAAGAACTCCGGGAAGCTTTGTTAGCTGAAGCTCATAGCTCCCCATTCTCTATACATCCTGGTTCGACTAAGATGTACCATGACATCAAGCAGTACTTTTGGTGGAGTGGTATGAAACATGATGTGGCCACTTACGTCTCCAAATGGCTTACCTGCCAGCAGGTTAAGATCGAGCATCAGCGATCTGGCGGTCTCCTTCAACCGTTAGATATTCCAGAGTGGAAGTGGGACAAAATCACCATGGATTTTGTTACTAGTCTTCCGCCTACCAAGAAGAAGCACGATGCAATTTGGGTTATCGTTGATCGACTTACCAAATCGGCTCATTTCTTACCGATCCGCAAGGAAGATTCGGTAACTAAACTCGCAGATACGTACAGAAGAGAGATCATGAGACTCCACGATGCACCATCCAGCATCGTCTCGGACAGAGATCCTCGATTCACTTCGCGCTTTTGGAAAAGTCTGCAGAAAGCTTGGGGTACACAACTTAAGCTTAGCACGGCTTTTCATCCTCAAACGGACGGACAGTCGGAGCGAACCATTCAGACATTGGAAGATATGTTGAGGTCATGTACGTTGGAATGGACGGGTGATTGGGACGATTACATCTGTTTGGTGGAGTTTGCATACAACAACAGTTGGCACGCAAGTATCAAGTGTGCTCCATTTGAGATGTTGTATGGCAGAAAGTGTCGCGCCCCAATCTGCTGGGATCAGGTTGGTGAGCGAACACTTGAAGGACCAGAAATCATAGAGATGACCAATGAGAAGATCGCAGTAGCTAAGCAGAAAATTCAGGAAGCACGGTCACGTCAGAAGAGTTACGCCGATAAGCATCGTAGGGACATACACTTTAACGTAGGAGATCACGTCTTCCTTAAGGTTTCTCCGGCACGTGGTGTTAGACGCTTCGGGATTAAAGGGAAGCTCAGTCCTCATTTCATCGGACCGTTTGATATCATTGAACGAGTCGGTGAAGTATCTTACTGATTGGCGTTACCTCCGCGGCTTTCGCATGTGCAAAATGTGTTTCATGTGTCCTTACTCAGAGGGTACCAGTATCATCCCCTTCACATGGTTTAGTATCCACTGGAACAGATACGTGAAGATCTCACTTTTATAGAAGAACCCGAACGAGTTCTTGACAGACAAGAACGAGTCATGAGAAAGAAGACGATTCCATTCGTCAAAATCCTATGGAGGGATCATACCGAGCGGGAAGCCACTTGGGAAACAGAGGAGTCTATCCGGGCTTCTTACCCTCATTTCATATTTTGAATTCGGGTATGTTCTTCTTTTCTAGTTTACTTTATCTATAATTCGAGGACGAATTATTATTTTTAGGGGGGAAGAGTTGTAAAACCCGCATGCTTTTACCATGAATAGTACCCTTAAGATCGTACGTACTAGATTAAAACTTTCCTAATATAGCATGATTACGATTACGTGTTAGGGTTTTACGTATTACGTACGTGTTAGAACACGATAAGTATTTACTACGCACGAGCACGTAATAATTATTTAACGATAATTAATCACGAACATGCGATCATGAAATCATGAACATAATTAAAACACGAATTATTATTAATTACGTATATATATTTATTACGAGCGTAAATAAATATATTAGATCACGATAATTACGTAACGAGAACACTTAAAACGCGAACACAAATAATCACGAACGTATAACTTAACATCGAGACACGAAAAAGGGTATGGGTACCCCAAGTGGGGCCCCCTATCCGCGGCTACAAGGGACAAATGGGCCAAGCCCATTTGTAATTTTTACTAAAGGGGTTAAATGATTTTTACACTACTCATTTTACAATTACAGAAGATTTTAGCAAAAACCTAAAACCCTCCTCCTTCTCTTCTTTTTGGCTGCCACCCTCAAAAAACCATAAGGAGGTGTTTGTTGATCTTGGATCTTGGAATATTAGTTGGTGATCGTGTTTGTTCTTCGTCCTTTTGATCCACGAATTCGGTAAATCCTTTTTAAACCTTTTTCTTTTGATTTGATCTTTTATAAATCAAGAACATGTTATGTTTTTACAAAAACCTAATTAAAATCATGGATCTAACATGAATTGGGGTTTAATAAAATCAAAAGTACTGTTTTAAGGGGTGTTTGTTTTGGCCGCAGCCTACACCGAACCCAAGGGGGGTTTCGGTTTGGCCATCCGACCACCACCGAGACCATATGGTCCCGGTTGGTTGGTGTGGGTCCCACGACAACATCAAGACAAGGGGTACCCCGATTTGGTTCGAGGTACGGTGTCGATTTCATGTCCGGTTCATGGTTTTGATCTAGATCCGGTTCATGGTGTATGTTTAGTTTTATTTTTTTATGATCTTATGTTAAAAATTTTAATTAATAAAATGACATGATTAATTTAATAATATGACTTAGGTTATTTTAATTATTTATAATCATGAAATTAATTAACCTAAGTATTTTTATATTTTAGACTTATAATTAATTAATTATTTAAAAACCATGATTATAATTAATTAATTAACATGACTTAGGTTATATTATTAATAAATAATAATACATGTTTTAACCTAAGTATTTAACTTTTAATTAAAAACATGTTATACTTTAATTAAATATTTTAACCTATAGTTTAATTTAATTACATGAATTAATTATTAAACTATACATTATATCATATGACTTAGGAAATAATCATGAAAACACTTAGGCTTATATACTTAGCTTATTTAACCATCTTATTTCTACTTATGGAAACTTTCTATTTTTAGAAACTTAATTAAATAAGGCAGCTAATCTATTTATGGGAACCTTCTATTTTTAGAAACTTATTTATTTCAGGCAGCTAATCTATTTATGGAAACTTATTTAATTAAGGCAGCTGATCTATTTATGGAAACTTTCTATTTTTAGAAACTTATCTATTTTAAGCAATAATTCTATTTTTGGAAAATTTCTATTTTTGGAAACTTTCTATTTTTGGAAACTTTCTATTTTTGGAAACTTTCTATTTTTGGAAACTTCCTATTTTTGGAAACTTTCTATTTTTGGAAATTTCTATTTTTGGAAATTTTCTATTTTAGGAAACCTGCTATTTTTGGGAAGTTACTTATTATTACACAGTAAGTATAATAATATATGAAATACCAGAAATACTTAATCAGATTAAACAGAATATAAGGTAAACACGGTTTAAGGCTTTAAAACAGTAAAACATGGTAAGAACACATAAAATAAGCTAAGACATGACATAAAACCAACTACGTATGTAGTAAGAAGATACTTATTCATGTATGTATTTATGTAGCACTAGTGATACGGAAGTAGGATTCCTCTCAGTTCATCTTCTTCGTTCACTGGACATAAGGTACGGATTCCCGTCCTTTCAGTATGGACATTCTTTCCTTATTAGGATTTCCCGTATGCAGCCAACTGTTTTCCCGTAGTATAAGTTACGTGTTTGATTGCTTATGTTTAATTAAGAATACCTATAGCCATATACATGCATGACCAGTTTCACCTAGTTATGGAGGTACCATAACCATAACATTAGAGGCACTGATGTTATGACTTCACCACGGCGGAGTGATTGCTCGTGGCATCCCTTCAGCTTTTGGCCATTTATTTATATTTATCATGTGGGGCGTATGGGTGCATCCTAGTTACATGTTTTCAGTCAGGATTTCATGGTGAATGTGGTGTGTGGCTTGCATCCTTCACAAGGAGCTGATCCCTCCTACCCAAAAACCAGTATATTAAATTAGAGGCAGCCCCTCTAATTTGCATGATGAGGTCACCCCTCCAAGTATTCATGTACGGTGGATTTTCATGACCTATATTGGCTAATGGTAAAATATGACAAACAGTTTTTACAAGATAAACATAAGACTTTTCAAACTATAAAACCAGTTTTATCAAGGCTTAACCAGGTTACTCGGGACTTAGTTTTCTTCCGCTGTTATATGTTATATGCTTATCCTATTCATGCTTTATTGTACATCCGTACACTGAGCGTATTTTCTCAGCCGTTTTCCTTTTCTATGTTCCCAAAACGGCAGGTACTCAGGGACGCTCGTAGACACTAAGAGTACGTGCATATGGACTGGAAGATGTCTAGCCTTCTTTACTTTATGCATTTCCTTCCTTATGATACATTTGCTTTGGACATTGCTTAGTCCTTTCCTTTATTATACTATGTTTGTGTGTGATGAGCTTTACATTTGGACTACCGATGTTTGATTCCGGTATTTTCCTTTTTATGGTCAAGTAATGTTTAGACATTTTTCCTTGTATGATTTGATGACACGCCATAATTGAATGTGACATTTCCATTATCAAAATGGGGTGTTACAATTATGCTAAGTATGTTTTGAAATAATTATGTATGTTGCTAAGCGTGCACCTTATTCGTTAGGTGGCGGCTTTTGACGTGTATATTTGGGAGGCATCTTCACTTCGGCGATCATTACTACTACTAGCTTCGCGTATCATCTAAGGTGAGTCTATAGCCTCGCTTTTATATTATCTTGTACTTGATATTTAACCCGCGAGGGGGTATACATGTTGTTTTATAAAATGAACACAAGTTGTTTACGGTATGTTGGACCCGAATATGATGATAAATGCCTAAGTATCATTTTCTTATGAAGTCCCTGAATTTCATGAACTGTTAGTTACCTTGCGAGATAAACGCAAATACATATGATAGATCTATTTGGTTTGACAGTCTTATCCTAGGGTATGTATCCTTGTGATCACCTGAAAGAGATATTATGTATAAGAGGTCGCTGGTATATGACAAAATTACCTGTTGTAGGGGCGCCGTAAGTGATCCGGTTGACGTGTTGGTTAACATTCAGTTGCATGAGCTTAAGGCATTTATAGATATATATATAACTTGTCTGTGTGACAAGCTTGAGATGATTAAAATTCTTGTGTTCAAATGATGATTTGCAAAACCTATAGATTCACTCAACCGTTGTGTTGACGATTTTGAGCATGTATTTCAGGTAATCAAGATGGATAGCAGCGGAGCATGCGAGGAGGGAGTTGGTGCTTACTTGTCTAAAGTTTATATTATTGTTCCATCATTTGAAATGAATAAATGAATTTTAAATCTTTGATGAATGTGATGTGTTGGTAACGGTTTTTGGGACTAAACGCTACTCTGATTTTATATATTGGGATGGGAAACTTTTAGACAATGTTGTATATTATTTTAACGTCTCTTTTGAGGCCGTTGTCTATGATTGTGTGTGATGTGCTATGAGTAGCGCCCCAATGTGGTATTCCCCTGCGTGGTAATTTGGGGGTGTTATAGAAAAAATAAGCACCCACAACGCTTTTGCACATTGGTACTCTTGGTGGTTTTCCTGGTTACATTTAATTTATTTAAGAATTTTTAGTTAGTCAAAGAATCTGGTGGTTGGCATAGTGTGTTTAGAGAGCATAAGAACACACAAATCTGGTTACTCATATCTATACATCGCACCGAATTGCATGTTTTGGTAACAAATGGTAAACAAACTCGCATAACGAAAACTACGATTCTGTTTTTCTTATTGATGCAACTTGATAAGTGCAAGGAGAGCTTACAGAGTCTTCTACGTTCCTTCTCAATGGTTTGATAACATGTCTGCTTACATCTACAGATTCCAGATAGCGCAAAGTGTCCTTTTTAGAGGAAAAGGCATAATCACTGGGTCAAGATTAAACTGCATAGATCTACAATCCATGAGACATATAACTACATAATAAAAAATAAATGATTTAAAAAAATTATTGGCTTTCTCAAATTTTGGAGTGAACTACCATATATTTTTTTCGCGCCTTCTGCGTTTTCTTATTCCGACATCTTTTATCCAGCCCTCGCATCCTCGGATAACTCTTCCGCAGTAGTCCTAGAGTTGACTTAGACATTAATCCAAAACCCATATGGTCATCATAAAATTGGTTTATAAATGAATCCAATGAATTTTAAGTTTGTAACTAATGCATCAGACACATGAAGTAACAAAACGAACGGGTCTTTTCCATTGTTCACAAACCCGTTTGCTCATCAGTGTATTCAAGCGATCCATCCATTGACAACTGTTACACAACTGTGAAGATATAATATATTCAAGCGATCCATCCATTAACAATTCTAAGCGTTGTAAATTTTCAAATGAATAAAGTTATATAAAAAAACTCGACACTTCAGGTTTCTTTTAATTTCTATGTCAAGCACATGTTTAGGTTTCTATTGAATTTCCATGTCACCTGAGCCCTGTACAGCAAATAGTATTTGCAGGCAACAGGGGGATTTAAAGCACGCATGTTTGTTCTATATTTACCCATAAAAGGCAGGCAATTACATGAGATTTCTTTTCGGACGTTTGTTCTATATTTACCCATAAAAAGCAGGCTAACTGCGACACGATTTGGTGTCGGTTACACTAAATGAAAGGTTTCACAGAACTTACGTGACATTGCTTCTTGCAGCGTCGTTCGAAACGCCTCTTGAAACACCCAAAGCGCCACAACATTTTTGTGTCAAAATGGAGCAATTATAGTCACCTATAGTTGCATTCTCTGTACTACTCACTGCCCGAGCTTACTACAAACTGTCATGCTTCCCCCTTTCTTCTTTCAGGCCTACAAAGATAAAAATCAAATCGTTACAAAAGGAAAGAAGGCGAGGCCACGATTCCAAAACACTAACAACATAAGTTGTAAAGCTATTGCATACAAATTTTCATACCACATTTCACCATAAGCAACTGCACGCTCTATTTTTAGGCTTTAAATTCATTTCCTTGTCTTCCTACGTTTAACCAAAGTATTATCTCGGGTGACCTGCTGCTGGAAAGTTTGATCGCACATGTTTGGTCGTCTGAAACACTACGTTAAACTCGGTTGCTCCATTAAAAGATCGGCCCGCTCTTTCTAGGCAGAGATGGTTGATTTTTTATCTGGTTTTTTGTCCAACAGGAAATCAACGGTTAATAACAGTTAATGTGGATAGTAACAAAGCTAGCTTATTTTACTAATACTGAAGACGACAAGACACATATCTCTCATCAAAATCAATAACTATTTCCAAACACCATATATATTAGCCTATTTTAAGTAGTCTTAATCCTATTTGTTATACATGTTTATAGTGAAGACTATGTTTCAAAAAACGCGACTACACAGTAACAAATTACCAAGGAAGAACATCTTCAATCCAGAAACAACAATGAAAATAAAACATATAGCAGGCGTAACAAACCACGAATAATCATACCCATCCACTTATGAGCATATCACATTGCACTCGATTTTCTTTATTTTTGGTTCTAAATGTAACATGATTGCACTACTTAGGCTATTTTTCAATACAAAGTTTAAAATAAAATACGCCAAAAAACTAAGTACCTTAAGCATGTTACGACGTTTCTGTAGATTGTTATGTCGTTTCGTTCCTGGGAAATTTCTACAACAGACACTTGTTCGATTTTTGCAGACATTTTTGGGCTTCAGGAATATCCCTGTTCTGAGCTCATTCTGCAATGTCACTGTAAGATCACACGGGCCTGTTAATTTCCCCTGCTAATCTCAGTCCGACATTTAAGAATTTGCTATTCTTTGTGTAACAGTAATGAGTACGTAACTTTATAATACATGTGACCAAACACCCCAAACTTAAAGGGGTCTTTGTTTCGGCTTTATGTAGCCGACTCATGCCTCATATTCCATTAGCCACCATTTACTCGATAACATTTAGATGCTATTACCGTACTTTCAAGAGGATATTACTTTTACTATTATATAGCCAACTCATGCCTCATATTCCATTAGCCACCATTTACTCGATAACATTTAGATGTTATTACCGTACTTTCAAGAGGATATTACTTTTACTATTTCCATCCATATACATATATGATCACCCTAAGACTACAACTAAACATTCATTACATCATGAATCACTTCTCACTTTTAGCATATCCGCCACCTCCTGACCTACTAACAATTGTTACTTATTCTTAGCATTGTACATGAGCTAATGCAATCACAAAAAAGTTCAAAAAGGTGACCTACCATTCTCTCCAACCATTCCAAAAATATATACCACAATCACTTTTCTAGAGAGCTGTTATATAGTATTGACAATTATTACAAAATATAATGGCTCATAAGCAACAAATAAGCAGGAAACCACACTTGGACATGCCTATTGTCTGCACACCAGCCTTGTGCAGGCCCTAGACAATCTCACAGCGCATATTTTGGTCCTAAAAACCATAAGGTGGAGGGCTGATGGTCGGGATGATGATAAGCCCATTTGACCTATTCCGTTTTAAATTACAGTACTTATTAACGCATTTGATTTGTAAGGAACAAAACATAATCTGAATCGACCTATTCAAGTTAAATGGGTTGGCATTGCCACCACTATGCTTGTCATTGATTTAATAACTTATTGGACTCGTCCCAAATTCAGAGGTATACATTCAGTCTCATTATTGAGCTGAATTTGGTTCGTGCATTAGTCTAGAAAACATAGGGAATAAAAAAGAATTATAAGAAGCGTGAAAGAACATACCTCAATTGTCGTGCCTTCACTTTTAAAGAAATTGTCTCCTGCGCAAACAACATTGGTCAGCTGCACTACTTGATGGTTTAAACAATATGGTAATCTGGTTTCACGAATCTAAAATAAACATCAAAATCCCTACTTTGGACAACATATAGCATATTTAAGCGTTGTATTGGTGAATCAATCTTTTTAACAAACACCTATTTATGACAGTAGATAGCACACGGAAATACACCCATTTATGACAGTAAATAGCACACGGAAATATCCCCCATTTACGACAACGAAATCAGACCATGAAACCCTTATTTTGGACAGCAAAGATCAGGTTCAAAAGGCCTATACTCTAGGAATAAAAGATTTAGCCAACTCTAAAAATCAAATAGTGCAAATAAATTAAAAAGAATCAGTAGTCACAAATCAAAGCACGTAAGTCCAAATTGTACAGTCAGATCACCAAATAGGTGGTCAGTTTGGTGTTGTTTGTTTCTTATAAGCTTTCATGTAACCAACTTATATATCTAAACGGAATCATATTTATAAGATTCAAGATATTACCTGATAAAAGAATAAAAATAACGAATTCTTGTTTTCCTCTTCTACTTTCTTCTAGAACCCCACATACTGTTTCGTTATTTCTCAAACATCCTAACTTTTGTCCTTATAACCACAACATCGCTGGAAAAAAGATAGAGAAAGATGAGATTCTAACATAAAGTGATATTTGAAAAAAGGTATGTCATCACATATATAATTATGAGAATATTTGTTTGAAAAGAGGTATGACTTGATTATAAGCGACATTCAAAAATGACCGAGGATACAATATACAGGAAAAAACTATGTTAAAAGATCAGCCTCATTTCATAAGCACTCATGATTGTCCTATCTGCAAAACATATAGTAAAACATATGTAGGTAGCACATGATTTTTAAAAAGACGTGTCTTGTAAAAGCATAAGTAAACGGAAACAACCATGATTTTTCTTTTTATAGTTTTGGAAAAGAGAAAAAACTGCAAAAAAGTGCATTACCTGCACTTATAATTCGGAAAAAGCTCAAAACATCAGACTAAGCCCTATAGTGTAAACAATATGTATGTTCGTGTGCGTATGACATTGCTCTATTTAAGTTTACTAATCCACATACATGATGAGAGTGCTCGTCAAAATCAAAATACCTATTACAATAGCATTCAAGATTCTACACCACCATTTTATTTAAACAACTGCTCGTCAAAATGTATGCAAACCATAATAATCTGATGAGAGTGCATATTAAATAAAATAAGCCGTGTAAAACAGACCTTCTGTTTTTGCGCAGCTGCTTTTCAAGCTCGAAACTCAGCCCTTATCTGTCCCTTTTTAGCGACCGCTATCCCGAGACATGGAAGTCTGAAAGCCGCACCTAAAACCGGGCATGGCTATGACCAAACGGGCGTCAAAAAACACCATGTTCGTATTTGGTGGGTATGTTGTGTTACATAAGAGAAGTGCACCGTGTGATTGGATGAACTTGGTTAGCATGAAATGCTTCCCATCTGCTGATTCAAAGAGCATATGCTTGAGATGAAAAGAGCTCATCCACGAAGAATGACCCCCGTTAATGAAATAGAGCAGATCATCAGGTAGAAACGATGAGTTAACCCATTGCATTCGAGGCTCAGATATGGATGTATGGAAGGCGTACCTAGAAACCCGCCATGGCTGTGACCAAATGGTCGCCCCGCCAAGATACGGGCCCTGCCAAACCACCTTTGCCAAAACATTCCATACACATAAATTTCATCATTGCCAATATTATTTTCAACCCGCGTCACTATTTTAAATTATAAACCATCAGAACTCCGGATACCATCCGTCACGAAATGTTGTACACTTGCTTCAGCTGCCTGATGTCCGTAACACCGAGTACACACCTGGTGTCCTTTCTAGTCATGTGGAAATCGGCCTTGAAAATATTTGCGTACTCATGCAATCTAGCGGATATTTGGGACTCCACTTGAAGCTCAGAAATGAAAGCATGGAAGCAGCACCCGAAACCCATCATGGCTGCGATCACATGGTCGCCCCGCGAAGATATAGGTCCTGGGAAACCGCGCTAAACCAAACGTTCCATACACATATATTTCATCATCGCCAATCTCGCCCTTACCAACATAGCCACATGTTTCCACGATACGATGGTTTGATTCCAACGTTCAAGAATATAAATCTGCAGCTCTTGCCACATACACCTCAGGCATAAGCCTTGTATAACATTTGATAAACGGAATCAACAACCATTTGATCTATAATCAGTTGGTATACAACCACAACATGAATAAACAAATGTTTCTCCCGTGTCTCATTGTCTACATAAGGCAACGAAAATGTGAGGGTACTCTGTTTGCAATCTAGAGGATATTTGGGACTCCAGTTGAGGCTCAGACATGGAACCATGGAAGGCGTACCAAAATCCTATCATGGCTGCGATCACATGGTCGCCTCGCCAAGATATGGGTCCGGGAAACCGCGCTAACCCAAACATTCCGTACACATATATTTCATCATCGCCAATAAAAACAACCTCGCCCTTACCAACAAGAGGGTACTCCGCCAATATGTGGCCATTTTCAAGTGCAATTGAAACCATCGAGATGTTATGGCTGCAACGTAAAGTTGCCAAGCCAAAAACACGAACAATCACATCTTTTTGCAATTAAATAAAGTTTGAGCAATGAAATCTCTCTTAATCCGAAACTCTTTCGGATAATTAGAACAACCAACATTAGATCTCCTAAAATACCCCCTCCAATAATCGAGTCATTTTAGAACCCGATTTCAATGTTGCCATTTCAACTCAACACCAAATTTCTATAAAATTTATCAAAATCATAAATTTTTAGCCAATTTGATCAACAAAAAACACTAAAAAATTGGAAGCCCCAATATTTTATCAGATTCTAAAAAACACCCACCAATCAAAATCCAACCTTTTTAAGATTTGGATGACACCCACAAAGCAAAAAGGCCGAAGCAAATTGTTGGGACTTATATATCTTGAGTTGATATGACAAAAGAAGATGAAGGACTTAATAATAAATAGTTAGCTTAGTAAGTAAGCTAGGGTTGTGATGTAACCCTAATACCTCTATTATATAAAGAGGGTTAGGCACACATGGTTATTCACGGATTTATATACAATGTAAACTAAAGGTGTGTGTACGTTCTCCTGGTGTCAAGCCTATTAGGCACCAGGAATAGTAGTAGCTTATTAGTATTTATGAATAAGAAAGCCTTGTTCATAACTTTGATTGTGTTCTTTATTATGTTCCGCTGTGCATTACAATCATTGTTATATATCTCAGATGAGTCTAGATCCTAAGACTCAACAAGTGGTATCAGAGCTTGATGGCTCTCGATCTGGTTGATCTACAAGGTTTTCATTTGTATTTTCTGTCTTTATTGAAATGGTGTTCCTCCTAAGCTGATCTAGGGTTTATCTCAACAAACCCTAGATTTGTGTTACTGCTGTTACTATCATGTTGCTACTGGTTCTTTGATGTGACTGATGTTTCTTGATGCCGTTGTTCTTAATACTTAGGGTTTCTGATAAAACCCTAAATTCATTTTTATAGAGGCAGAAGGTTCGTTATTGATGGTGGTCATACTGGATTTGGTGAGTTGGTTCGTGAATCAACAATGAACCCCGTATGACCTAAGGTTTTATCACGTGTGCAAGCTTCCAAAAGGATGTTGAGTAATGAACTGCTCCTGGTTCTAAAGGCAGTGTACAATATGGTGTCATGATGCTAGTACTTTTGATCTCAGGATTCACGTTTGGTACTGCTGCCATGACAAAACGATTGCTGTTTTATCAAGGCTTGATAAGGACCACGCTTGTATCTGTTCTTGTTTGTGTTTCACATGAGATGCTGTTACTCCAAAGCTTGTCACCTTTAAGGTACTGTTTTTGTGTGTTTAATACTTCCCTTTAGTTCTACGATTTGATTTAAAGAAAGACGTGGGATGATAACAGTTACATGATGTGAATGTGTGACTCTCAAATATCTCTCGTATACTGTTGTTGACTTCTAATTTTTGGGAAATTTCTATTTCGAACGTGGAGTACATTAAGTCGTCGAGGTAATTCCTGATTTTATAGGATATCACTATTATTTATGGGAATAATACGCATCATGAATTTTTAATAGTTGAACGTGTTATATGGGGTCAAAGACGTGTGATGCGACGTGTGAATCTCATTACCATAAGTTTTGGATTAATTCCTAGGTTCATGGGAAATAAGTTTCGGATATAATATGGGAATGAATGGGACGTGATATGCTCTTCTCGTCAGATATGGTACATTCCTAATTTAGAGGGATTGTGTTTTAATTACTTATTCGGTATCTTGATATGATCAAAGCGAATTTCTTGGAAACAGTTAGTTATTGCGTGAATAATGGAAGAACACGGTTTGGTAATGCAGATGTTTAGGGATTATTTCTTAGTCACTCAAATAATCTTCTAAATATTTTTGGACGTGGGTATGCAAGCAGTTATGGTCTCTAAGGTCAAACGCAAATATGGTGATTATTGGCAAACACGTTTTTCTTTGCCTGATTATTAGGAAGTTATTTATTGTGACAATGAATAAATCGTGGTTTGGGAAAAGAATACGGGGTCAATCGCTGATTATTAGGGTTGCATTATTATGAGCTGGTATTTATTCTTAATTATGAATCCGAAACTCACTTCACTATTTTTGGGAATATATACGTAACTTCTATGGGGTATATCCGTTTCTTGATCAACGTGTCATGAAGAAAAGATTTTTTTTGGTTGCTGACTTTAGGAATTTCATTTATTCCTATTATATATCATGACATTTATCATAGAGGGTGACGTGGATTGCTTGGAACATTTTTCTTAGTGGTATATATGGGCTGGGTACACAAGTTTTTATTGGAGAACTACATGGGCTCGTATATATGGACTGAGATCCATCTCCTTCATGAAACAGTCCATCTTCATTTTCATACAGACAGATCAGCAACAGCAACGGTATAGCAACATCTTTGGCAACAGTTCTAGTGACAGTATGTGGAAAAAAATGAAAAAAAAAATGAAAAAAAAATGAAAAAAAAGAAAAAAAAAAGAAAGAAAAAAAAGGGGGTATGAGATGTACTGGTAAGCTGGTCGGTTCCTCCTGGTCGGTTCCTCCCGGTCGTTCCTACTGGTGATCTTGAACAGTGAAGAGGTATATGGTTTATTTCCAAAGTTAAGTTTATGCTATAATTCTTGATTGGAATAGTTACACGCTCTTTTACAAATATTTGGGGGGCATATGATACCATACACTTCATGATATGATCATCACAAAATTAGCATGATCATAAGCATCGAGTGGTTTCTGGTTGATCGTTAGAGCTCACTGAGACTATCGGCCATTGCATGTGATCGCCATGCATATATTAATTACAAGAATTATACAAAGACATTTTATTACATGTTATTGTAATAAGCATGTATTTTTCACACTGAATGAGTGGATGATCTGTACTACTGAGTTTAAGATGCAAGAGATGGTTCGCTTATGGTTCCGACTGGTGAGTTTTGGTTTCTTGACGAAGACAGTTGATTATTGCTTATTTGATGTTGGAGTTGATTTTCGCAAACTTGTTATCTTCTTATATCTCAATTAGGTGAGCAATACACCTTGTCTTTGGACTAAATATATTGTTACAGCTTACAACTGGCTCATAGTTGTGAAGGTTACCAGTACCCATGTACCAAAAACTGTAGGTGAGCAATACACCTTATTGTTGGATTAAATATATTGTTATAGCTAACAGCTGGCTTATAGTTGTGCGGGTTATCAGTCCCATGTAATAAAAACTGAGATGATATAAGACACAAGTTTGGGATATTTCACTTCTTCATAAAATTTGTTATACTTGATTTTCTTCATCAGTGATCACTCCAAGGAAGCTTACTGGATTCGACATGCACTTCTTAAGGGGAAGACGATCCTTTTTGAGTTGATGTGACAAAAAGGGGAAGAATGCATGGATCAAGGGGAAGCTTATCGTTCATCTATATTAGCTTCAGGGGAAGCTTGTACTTACTGATTTTGTCAAATCAACTAGGGGAAGATTGTTGGGACTTATACATCTTGAGTTGATATGACAAAAGAAGTTGAAGGACTTAATAATAAATAGTTAGCTTAGTAAGTAAGCTAGGGTTGTGATGTAACCCTAGTACCTCTATTATATAAAGAGGGTTAGGCACACATGGTTATTCACGGATTCATATACAATGTAAACTAAAGGTGTGTGTGCGTTCTCCTGGTGTCAAGCCTATTAGGCACCAGGAATAGTAGTAGCTTATTAGTATTTATGAATAAGAAAGCCTTGTTCATAACTTTGATTGTGTTCTTTATTATGTTCCGCTGTGCATTACAATCATTGTTATATATCCCAGACGAGTCTAGATCCTAAGACTCAACACAAATGCTATAAAAATTACCTTTTACCATTCGAAGCTTGGCACACAAAAAAACAGCAATTAAAAAATGAACAACACCAACTGTTATCATAATCAGAACTCCGCAATGACAACCATTGGACCTTGTAACCCTAATACAATGAATACCCATCTAACCTCACTTACACCACCTACAGACCATCATCGCCGCCTACCATAAACGGCGGCAACGAAGAAGCTGGTGGCAATTAAGAGGGATGAGGGTATGTGGTTATCAATCACAGACAACCCACAAATAATGCAAATAAGATGAGATCTGCTTTTCTAGAGAGAAAACTCAAATAATATGAGATCAATTTTAATTCACCAAAGGCCATTTAAAATTAATCAAACCAAAGGGTAATGAAACAGTAAAGGGCAACTGATCATTAATGGTTAACGGGGGAATGGGTAAAATCATTAATGAGAACGGAGCAACGAAAACGAGACGTGCAGAGAACGGTGTGTGGGCTGTGTGTGTAAAGTCTGTGAGCGAAGAGAGGGTTTGTGAGGGGGGAAAATACTGTTGTTTAATAAGTATGTGAGGGGAATCACTGTTCATTGAGAACCGTAATTTCCCTCTATAATAAGAGGGTAATATGCACAAACACATTAACATACAACAAGATAGACTAAAAATCCAAATTCAAAGAAGCGATTATGAAACATGCATTTCACCGTAATTTAATCTTTAGTCATGAAATGTTCTCTCTTAATTGTTTCTTTAAATCCATAGGTCTTCAATCTAATTTCTTCCTATTCCAAATCATTCATAGCATATGTATTTATACTAAATACATAACTTTAACAATAAGCAACCTAACCCTAATGTACCCAAGCCTACAATCGGGTTGGGCCCTAACTTAGCTGTCTAACACTCCCCCGTAGTTTGAACGGCAGCCTTGCGAATGGACAAACTGGAATGAAAATTGAATGCAACTTCTTTTCCTCGTCTTCTTTTTGTTGTTTGTTGTAGAAGCATAATTGTTTTGGCGGTATAGTTGTTGTTACTTGCGGCATCCTCCCTTGCGTGGCTTGGTTTGCCTTTTAGAAGGGAGCAGCAATTTGATCAACTTTTTGTTCTCAACGACAATGATCTTCGACAACGAATACAATAGGCGATGAAGAAAAAAAATGACTTAACATAATTTTTTTTTGACGGCTAGGGTTTAGGGTTATGAATTGAAAGCAAGAAACAAAATTCAAAAACAAAATAAAGGAAGAAATAACGAAGATCCCTCCGGATCATCGGTATGTAAAATAACAAATACATATCTTTAATAATAAGCAATGTTAACCCTAATGGACCCAAACCCACAATCGAACCGGCTTCTAATCTAGCCGTCTAACAACACTATCCATTTTTTTTACTTTTGGTATTATCCTTAATTAGAAATAGTCAACGGTCAAATGTATGGATGTAATAAAGCTCGTTATGCACACACATACCACAACACAAATAAACTAAGGGTTCAAAATTCACGAACAAAATTTGACATCTAAACCATCCTAATAACATTTTCTAGCTAATGATCCCCTTTATGTGTGTCTATACATGTGTACATCATTTCATATTATTCCTTTCCAATTTGTTTAGCATCGTACTTTAATCGGCAAAACATAAAACAAAGGTATATGCATCATAATTATATATGAACATGTTATGGTGAAAAGATGTCGAGCACCGAAGATGGAGAAGATAATTCATATGTCGAACAACGTCGATTTCAAAGGGTGAAACAAAGATTCAAAGATAGATCTAAGGTATGGAGGTTATAGTCTTGTCAAATTCTATACGTTTTACCGCGATTTAATGCATATTTTCATTGTTATTTTGTGTAGAAAGTGGCTCAAACGAGAGATAAGACAAAGGAGATATTGTCGAAACAAGCTGTGTTGATTGCCAAACGCGCTGAAGAACATGAAAGCTTCATCACCAAGGTACATACACATGCATGCATTAAATTTGATATATAAATCTATCGAGAGTCAAGATTAGATAAGAATAGGGGGTGCGGAAGGGTGTACAAGAGGTGCAGTCGTGGCACACCGCTTTCACTTAAAAGAGTCACATTTTATTAAGCTTCTATATAAATACGTATAATATTAAACATATGAGTAATATACTTCAATCTTATTGCAAATTATTTTTGATTAACAACTGAAATGGGGCCTCTGTATTGTTATTGTCAAAACAACGAGACGGCCTGGATAAGAACTATAATAAGTACGCATGAACGTGCAAGGAAAGAACCAGAACAAAAACTTCATCCGGTGAGTTTAAGAAAAGCTAAATAAACATTAAAAAAATATATATATTTTAACAAGATTTATTTAGGAAAAATCGATGTTTTTTTCCATATAATTGACTTTACGCCTAAACAATCCATGGTTGTCGCGATATCTCTGGAGACTCACCGTGGTTCCGTCCGGGTGACATTGTGAAATTCATGTATGCATTTTGTATCTATACGTTGTTCTGCAATAATTGCAGAAGGTGAACTTCATTCATTTTATTGTGCTTTTGTGTGATCTTGCTTCCTAGATATAAGTATTGTTTGTATGACCTTTTTTTTGTTCTGGTTTTGTAGGTAACTCATTTTTTGGGAGTCTTTGCATACGGGGCGTTCTGTTTTATCTTGGGGGCAAGTAAGTAACATTATCGACTATATCTTTTATTCAAGTTGGTTTCTCGAAATTAATCCATATGAATGATTTTTCGTTATACTGTTTGTTAATATCCTGTTGTTGTTGGTCTTAGGGCCACAAGATGTTCGACACATATATGTTTTGTTCTATATAACCTTCGTGCCTCTTAGATGGATCTATTATCGTTACAAGAAATGGCATTACTATCTTTTGGTACGTTCATCTCTATCACTCATTCCGTATAATAAAAAGACTATTAGTATGAAGAAATAAAGATGTGAGAGTATGGGTCTTATATAATCCTTCAGAGGAGAAAATAAACGTAAAACGTCATGCAATTCTTGTATGATGCAGGATTTCTGCTACTATGCCAATACCATCTTCCTAGTCATGCTATTATTCTATCCTAGAAATCAAAAGCTTTTCATGGTTACCTTCTCATTTGCGGAGGTATCTTATATAATGTCTTATTAATATCTCATTATTAAAGACTTACAAGCAGACTCAGAGATTTATGATTGATACATTTGAAGGGACCATTAGCATGGGCGTTAATTGTTTGGCGTTGTAGCCTGGTTTTTAGTTCCGTTGACAAACTTGTAAGCGTCCTTATACATCTTCTACCAGGTAAGTCGGATTAAAGTTCTTGATGGTTAATGTCATTCTCTAGTCTGCTTTCCATTTCAATAAGCTACACCATGGCTTGGCTTTTGTTACTATTTTGGTTATATTCAGGTGTGGTTTTCTTTACGATGTGCTGGTGGGACCCGGTCTTCTTTGAAGCAATGCATCCTGGGGGAATTGCGCAAGGAAATTCATGGCGTCAGATAGAAAACAAATCTTACCTGTGCACGTGGCTATTCACGGTTCCATTATTTGCTTATGTCCTTTGGCAAGTTCTTTATTTTCTCATAGTAAATGTCCTTCGTCAACAACGACTGTTAAAGGATCCTGAAGTCATGACGTCCTACAGGTTATCTTTTTTTGCTACATCTAACGATTTCACTACACCTACAAAGAACTGCACTCCCAACTGTAAATGGGTCAAACTGGGTGGGTAACGGGTTAATGTGTGTAATGTGCAAACAGGTTCAAGCGGATTGGATCACGGGTTAATGTTCTTTCTTTTTCTTTAAAAAAAACCTAATGTCTCCATATAGCATTCTAAATACTTACCGCTGAAATAATGATCTAGCCTTTTTGAATGAGGCTGCAAACGAAGTTCCAGGAAAAAGAATTAGGCAATTTTGAACCCGTTTGACGAGTTCTTTTTATCAATACTTATAAATTTTAACCGTATGATACGAAGTACAACTCAAATCGATCATTTTTTGGCTAAATCTATATACAGCCAACTCTTTGCTTAGAAATGTTTAAATCATCACCTCCATTGACAATGCACAAGTATGTAGTAGTAATATTTACAACCCGAAGGAATGATGATACAAATATATGATGATTGAATATTTGTTTGTGATGCATTAAAGTTTGTTATCTTGTTGAGATACAGGGGACTATCCAAAAAGGCACAAAAGGCAAATAATGTATGGTGGCGCGTAAGTGGCTGTCTTGGAGATCAGAATCGTATGTTAATGTACATTCTGCTACAAGCTATCTTCACAGTAGCAACAATGGCGCTCACAGTGCCAATATTCTTGTCATATGAATTACACCTCATCTTCCAAATACTTAAAGTTTCTGCAGCTGTGTGGAATGGAGGCCAGTTCTTGGTTGAAGTGATGCCAAGACAAGTGGTTCTCAAGGAGAAGAAAAAATTAGAGGTGGCTCCACCCGTGGAAGAAAATCCGCATCAAGATTAGTGTAAACCTTGTGACCTTCTTGTACGCCTCATAGTGATTTTTTTTGCATGTTCGATCTGTTCCAAGATAAAAAAACAGACAGAGCGCGTTAAAAGACGACATTCTATTATGTCTTTACCAATTTAATAAGCAATTCACATTTTCAGGTTAATGATATTAAAAGATGGAAAATCACTTTCCACATTGTCATTGTATATAAAAAAACAGAAAGTTATTTTCATATGAAATTGTCAGCTATAAATATCTTATTACGTATAATTCCTGCTTCTGCAGCCGCGTAGATGATAAGTGATGTTATGTGAACCTTAAACAATCTCAGAAAAACAAACAATAATAAAACTTATCACACACTAGTCAAGCCTACCCTAATACAGTAAGTGACATAGATTCAGAAACAAAATATAAACATGACACGGCTAAATGACAAGATCAATGGCTCAAGCTAAAACTCTCTGTATAGAATCTTTTGTCAAACAGTCAAACTTACAAAATCTCAGTAGAACGAACAAGCTGTAACCAATCCTAACATAATCAATGGCATAACGAATGATTCCACTGCAACATCAAACTTGCAAAATCTGAGTAGAGCATATCAGCATTAGACAAGACTATGTTTTTCACATTTTTTTTCAAATCTTGATTTAAAAGAGTGACTCACCACACTTTGATAAACTTTACAGGCCGGCGCAGTATATTTGCATCTACCTCTCTTTCGCTTTACACCAAATTTCCCCGTCTTCTGAGATGGTCTAGATTGTATGTAGAGTTGGCAAATCTTGCACATTTTGATACATATGGGCACTTTTTGCCCATTTTCAAAAAAAGATGGGCACTTTTTGCCCATTCTTTATAATGAATGGGCTAAACGGGCGCATATGTAAGAAACTAAATGGGCTTAACGGGCGCACTTGTAAAATACAAATTAGTATACTCGACGAATATTTTTTATTAAATTTTTTATCCCGGCTTTCAAACAAGTATTTTTATTTTTTATTTGTAGGTTTTTATATGTTTTTTTTCCTTTTTTTAGCTTGCGCCCGTTTAGCCCGCCCGTTTCGCCCGTGCCCGTTTAGCCCGCCGCCCGTTTAGCCCGTTGCCCGTTTAGCCCGCCGCCCGTGCCTGCCCGCTCGCCCATTTTGCCACCTCTAATTGTATGTATTGCATTTACACAATGAGTTCATGCCATTACACCATACTGTCAATGTTATAAAGCAGCCTAAGGTGCTCATCTACGACATGAACTCCTATGCGATACATACATCATAGTCGATCTCAAAAGACGGAGAAGTTTGGCGTAAAGGAGAAATAGAGGAACATGCAAACCAAGCGCACCGTATAGGTAGATACCCGGCTACACACCAATGTTGTAAGAGCTGCACTTAAGCTCTTAAGCTGAAGAAAAAGTAAAGCAATAATCATCCAAGATATTAATAAAACTTTGCAAGTTTCCTAAGTTTATTTTCTAAGCGGCATTCATGTTCCACAAGTTGGCTAGGGTGTTTGATTTGACATAATATGTTGGTTGAATTGTCACAGGCTTCATAATTCTCGACCCATTCAAGGATTACTTACCCGAGTAGGGGCTTGGGTATGTGAATGAAGTTACTACGATATGAATTTTCTCTTTGTATTACCTTTAAACATGATGGCTTTAACTCATTTTGCTTTTTATGTCTTCGTTTTTTCTTTGAACATTTTCTAACTTTTTTGTAGATTTTAAAACAATCGTCGTACCAGATTCTTTGACGTGAAAGTTCGACTTCTTCCAATGGATCTGGTTGAGAGTCGGGATCTACACAACATGGTTAAGAAGGGGAGTATAAGTTGATAATTAGAGAGATGACCAACACAATTGTCCAGGAGGTAATATTGAATGTTGATACAAAAGTTGGGTGATCCTTGCTAGACCCGAATTAGGTTTAATTCGGGTTGGCTGGACTCCGGCTCCTGCACCAAGTGAATTATCTGGTTGGGATCCTGCATACTAAAACAACACGCGTTAGACTTACCGTCAGAATGTATCCCACGATTAGACTCCGGCGTGAGATAAGTAATCGGTTAGGGTTATAAGAATCGGATGAGATATGAGTGTGTAGAATGTAATACCTTTGTGGAACCTTTGGGGGTTCCTTATATAGGCAGTGAAACCCTAATGGGTTGTCACTGATACTTCGGCCCCAAGGAAAGGATAAATACCAGAATTAGATTGATTGTTATCTTCTAATTATAGTGAGTGAATATCCTCTCATTTGGGATAAATCCTAATCATAGTAGGAGTATGATTCTGTCTAACCCTGTACCGGCCATGCCGGGCCGTGGGCCGCACACGTGTGTGCGGTTACTGTTCATCTAAGCCCATAAGCTCAAACAACATTATTCCCACCCATTCGTGATGGGCCGGATACGGGTAGTACCTGTGGGCCGGGTTCATGACCCGGCTGGGGACTATACGTCATCATGTCCCCCAGTCTAGTTGTTACAGCCGTAGGCGTAACCTCTAGACTATCAAGATGCTCCCCGGACGTATCAAGAAAGATCCTTGGAGAATGATAAATTTCCAAACTTTGTTTCGGCCGCTCGTGGAACCTCAGCCGCACTTGTCGATCGAGACAAATTAAATACAGCATTCAATATGGTCTTACGTTTGACCGTATATCCCGACACAAGAATGAATGTATTAATGGTAGTCAATTAGTCAGTCGCACGCCTGCAAAAGTGCACCAGAAAGGCCCACCCTTCAGCAACGTAAAACTGTCAAGAAGTGACCCGTGGGTCCCTTCTGACGTTTCAAAAGTGTCAGAAATCCCATCCGTTGAATTGGCGTAGTGGCTTACACGTGGCGAACATCTACGCTACCTCGGAAATCGAGGCAACCCTATATAAGAGTTGGTGTGTGCTACTGTTACACACACAGTTTATATTCATTCCGCCATTGTTATTCCCAAGATCCTTCCTTCAATCTTTTGCCTCTTATTCCACGGATTTCCTCCGCCGCAGGTTAGATCATCACGCCTCTCAAACCCCTTTTATAAAACATGGTGAAGGACAATCCCCTTATTACGGATGTCCTGAACGTGATGCCTACAGAGAAATACATAGAATTTTTGTCTAAGTATTATATTCCCGAAAGCGTACACCCAACCTATCCAGGTGAAGGTGAAGCGATTACGGATGGACCGAGGGGAAAGATAGGCGTGTACACGCGCCTATTCGATTCGGCTAACTACCGCATCCCCTTATCCAAGTTTTTGGTAGATCTGCTTTTATATTATGACTTCCACATAACCCAACTGCACTGCATAGGGGCATGTAAAATCAATCAGTTTGAGATTACCTGTCATACGTGCGGGGTAACCCCGACCGTAAATCTATTTAGGGTCTTTTACTCCCCCAACTAGTGAATGGGTGGCTGTCGTTCAAAAAACGATCCGAGAACGCCCCCATGACTTATAAGAAGCCCTTAGACTCCCTCAAGAATTGGTACGACCATTACTTTTTCGTTGATGAGAAAGTATTCCCTACCCCGTTCGTCCTCAAAACCACAGTACCCAAAGACTATCCTCCCAAATCCAAAGACTATAGTAGTAAGGATTTGAAAATTCTAGACACCCACCGCACAGAATTCCATAGGGGTTTGCCGGAGCACTTCCTGTGCCTAGTAGGGATAAGCCATTACTACTATGGGAGGGAGGATATGTATCCGTGCTTTCTGACCGAACGTAGGCAGGGTAGGTCCACTTATATTTGTAAATGTAAAGAATGCCACATTTGTATTTTGTGAACTTACTAATCCGTATATATGCATATGTCCGCAGAGATGAACCTACATGGATTATTGCGCCAAGGCGACCCAATGAAAGTTCCTGAAGGATTCCGTCCGCTGAAAGAAAATGAACTCCCCCTTGTTGATGCGACCGTAGACAAATCCATCCCGCTGGAAGAAACCACCGAGCAGAGATCAGATGAGGGAGAGCCCGTGATTGAGAAGTCCCCGCTCGACTTCCACAACGAAGATGGTGGAGAACTGCTGCTGGAGGGCACCGTGCCGCACCAGGATGAAGAAGAAGAAGAGGAAGATTTCACCAACCCTGCTGACAATCGCACTGGTGAGGATGAAGAAACTACCCAAGCTTCTAGGTCCCCCAAGCCCAAATCCAGGAAAAGAAAGACTACCAGGAGGGTAGCAAAAACTCTAGGGGACGGGGCGGGGGCACATAATGCTCCCCCGAAGAAGCTAAGGAAAGACCATCCGCAGTTCCAGGAAGGAAGCAACACTGCTACGGCCCAGGTCGACCCCTTCCAACGCGCGGATGAGAAAGTCTGGATGGACACCCCCGTGAATCCTGTAGCTCCTACCATCACGGAACCCATGACTGGCACTACGTAAGTACCTTTTTTAATACTCAAAGGATATAGATCCATAAACAAAACTAATGTGTGTTAATAACAGGGCGGATCCATCGACCGTGGCCCAAGAGAAGGAGGTGGAAAGGGAACCATCTCCCGTGACATCAATGAGACCTCCATCCCCTCTTGTGACCCATGCTGAGGAGCCACATCCTGAGGGACCCGACACCAGCCTTCGCCTAGCATGGAATTTGTCCAATTTAACAAGGTTGGAGGCGGAGTCCGAGTGCTCTAAGTTTATTGAACACATCACTCCTCCAGCGCTGGCGCAAGATCTGGACGAACTAGAGCATGACACGTTGATGGAGCAGTTCGATGTGTCCTCCGCACACCAAGTGACGGTTGGTGCGGCCCTGAGACGCCGTCTGATCAAGGCCCTGGCTAACGTGAGCCGTACCGATAAAAAGATAGCACGTCGTGAAGCACTGGTGGGCAAGCACGAGAAAACCATCACATCCTTGCAAGCAGCATTGGTCGTGGCAGATTCAACCGTCAAGGAGCAAGACCGTCACGCCAACGCTCGTGAAGAACGTATTGCCGAGCTGGAGGCCCTTTTAGCTGCATCCAACGAGAAGGTATGCTCTCATATTAATGCTTATTTGTGCACACACAAAAAAACACATTGTCTATGTAATAACTCCAAGTGTCATATATAGGTATCCGTAGCCGAAGCTGCTACTAAAGCCGTAACCGTACAAGCCTTCACTATTGCTCAGGAGCGCGACGCGCTGAAGGATGAGCTAACCCAGGCGCGGACTACCTTGGACGAGCAAGCTGCAGCAGTTGAGGGCGAACTAAGCCAGATGGACACGAACTGTGCTGAAATGATATGTCCTCCTTTGCTCACAGCCATAGCTGGGCGTAGATGGATGGTTGGCCAGGGAATGCGGCTTGCCGTGAGCAAAGTGACAGAAGCTCCTTACCTGTTGCAGGCCTTTGCTGACGTTGTATCAGACGGTATAGACCGTGGTAGGCACGAGGGGCTGGTTAAAGCTGCGGAGCTGATAGGCAAGAAGGAAGATATCACCCAGCATGCCTACCACAAACCTCTAGCCGCAGACAAGATGACCGCGTCAATGGCCGCTCTTGCTGAAATCCAACACCCCCTCCTAGACGAGCTAGAAGCGATAAAGGATGCTCCTAATGAGGTAATAATGTCCAAGCTCACTGCTGATCCCATCCAAATGACTTTGCCCACCTACGACTTTGTGTCGAAGGTGATGAAAGGTGAAAAGCTGCTGGCCGAGGCGTTGGATGCGAACATGATCAGGACACAAGATGGGAAGAATGCTCACGGGGAGGCCTTCCACACCTTGATTAAAGAAGGGAAGAAAGAGATAGGGTAGCTCCTTCCTCCTTTATAATTTACATTGTAAACATTTGTATTATTTTATTCGTCTGTGTATGTATACGGCTAGAACTGATGTTGTAATAACTTGTCATATTTATGCAAGCGAGTCCGTGATGACCACAGCTATTTTGGTGTTTTTGAATTTGAAACTTGTGTATTATTTTTGTTAGATATCATATACCTGTACTGCATGACATGTCACGTCTTACTCGAAAAATACAATCAAGTCTATATTTTACTAGACGTGCGGCGTGCGTCTTTACAATGCAAAGCACTGCGTGAGCGCGACATATGGAAACTTATCACAACGTCTTGTGAGTAAGGTGTCTAGTAAGGATACATGATCCGCGTCACTGGGGTTGCATCCCTCTTATGCGACAAGTTGAATTATTAGGTTCACTTAATCCTTTTACCCCGCCTGGAGGCGCATTGTACATGTACGGTATTGAATGAACACATATGAATAAGATATATCACATTGTAGTAACAACAACTAAATCTATATGGCAATAAGAAAATCTAAAAATAAGACAATAATTTGCACAAGAACGAGTCGTGGAGCTAGCTAGGCATCACGGCATTTTATTAGAACGTTTACGTTTTTTGTTTGAACAAGAATGGGAAATCCTAAAAACAAAAGGAACCTAGAAAGCATAAAAAACAAAACAAAGAGAACACATGGATCTTCATTGAAGCTAGATATAGTGAAGTGTCCATGCGGAAGCCGTAGCTTTCAAAGATAGCACCTTTTAAGATTGCAAATATTCCATGTGCGTTCCAGGTCGCGGCCATCCATGTCACGTAACTTGTACGCGCCCCGTCCTAAGGCTTCCGTAACCTCATACGGTCCTTCCCACTTAGGGCCCAGTGTGACAACCGTGGTTTTGGGTTTATCACTTGGTCTTACTTTTAGGTTATTTTATGTGTGCTTACTTGAATTATGTGTTTACGTGTTTATTTTGTGTGAACGAGGTTGGTGTGGTTATTGTTTATGAGTATAGAGTACTCATAAGTAAATCGAGGAACGGTTATTTCATGTTCATGAGCTCACAAGTGGTGACTATGAAATGAAAATGGTGATATTGTGGTGTTTACGTATACGTATAAGTATTATAGTAGTAGTATTTTTATAGGATTTACGGTTTAGCATTTAGAGGTCTCGGGTGAGGTAATTATCCATATGAATATTTTTTAGGATGGTTTTAAGTCATTTAGGACTTAGTTATAAACGCGTAAATTTGACTAATTTTACGGTTTTGAGGTTTGGAAGCTTTAGGAGCTGAAATAAATTAAGGAAAATTATGGTAATATTATTAACATAATATTCAATAATAAAAATAAAAAAAACGAATTTATTGGGTGTTTGGGTCGGTTTAGACGCACCAAAGAAAGAGAAAAAAGGGAAAAAGGGAAAAAAAAGGAAAGTTGAGTGTTATACTTGGACTAAGATTTTATGTACACACTATATAAGGTTATCTAATAAATAAAAAAAAACATAAATCCCTGGAGACAAAAAAAAAAATTCGTAGGTTCCATAGAGGAGAATTAGGGTTCTTCAAAAAAATTAGTTTTTCTTCATCTTCCATTGATTTAAGGTAAAAACCTTCATTAACCTTTTTTAATTAAATTGTTTTTATGTTTAATTAAACATTCTTATGAGGGATTAACGGTTAGGGTTTATATAAAAACAGTAGATTAATGATGTTTTAATCATAATATGATGATCATATAATCTAGGGCTTGTATTAGAAGGGTTATAGGTGATTAATTAGATCAATTTGTTTAAAACCCGTTTTTAAAAACTGGGCAGAATTTTGAGTCTATTGTTTTGATCATATCTCGAGTTATAGGAACATTCAAGATGCGATCAAACTAGCCCTGGATAGGTAATTGAGTTGGCTTTCTAAACCAAGAAACGAGAAATAAATTAGAGGTGGGGAAGTGGGTCAAAAATAGGTTACAACAGTCGGAGGTCAAAACAGTTTTGAATTCAACCTATTTTCTTTTTAAGTTTTGCGTTGTTTGGGGTACTTAGGGTTGCGTTGGGATCTTCTCACGAATAGAGAGATGGTTTATATATTGTAGTAAGGATCTGCACTTGGGCTAAGATTGTGGTTTAGGGTAAGACCCTTTAATGGTAATGAACTTTTCATACGTTTAAAATCAGTGAATTCTGGATAGGTAGCAATATATACACATATATCTGGGCCTTAACAGTAGCTTTAAGGTTAGGGCAAGTGGGAGGTTTTAGCTAACATGTATAAAAGTGTGAATATTCCTTTTACAGAAACCATAGGTATGTTTAAGTGGACGGTTGACTTAAAGTTTTAAGACCTAAAACTGGGACTGTTTTGTGTAAAATTATGAACGGGATAGCTATTAAACTTAACCAAGTTAGGGACTTGTTAAGGAAGGGTAATGGGGTGATTAGAGCTTAACAATGAGGTAATTATACGGGAATAGACTAGATGTCCATAATAGGTTGATGAGCCATCTTAGTGATTGGTTCGTGTATTGATTTCGTGTTTTTGGTTTGTTAGTTTGTTGCTAGTGCGAGGACTTGTGAAGAAGCTATCAGGTGAGTTTCATAGTCCCATGTTTACTATTGATTTTGACTTCCAGATGGGATGGAAGAGACACTGTGTTGAGTTATTTTCTAAATTGATGTTGTGAATGTGTTTGTGATTTGAGATGGACTTGTGTGTACATTATGTGATTAACTGCTATGTGATTTTTGATTGTGTATGATTTGGATCGGGGGACACGTGCCGTCTCAGTTATCATGGTTTGACAAGGTAGTGTCCTTATGGTTTGACAAGGTAGTGGCCTTGTGGTTTGACAAGGTAGTGGCCTTGGGATAGGTACATAGTGTGATCATCTATGGTACCATGTTGTTTGGAAAGGTAGGAGCCTTGGATTTTGGTTTGGAATGATTGATATTGAATGCTAGTTGTTAATACATAATTGTAGCACATTGTCCATATGTTATTGTATTTGTGTTCGTTATTCACAGCTTGTAATTGATTTAGCGTTGGAGTCTAAACCTATGACTCTCACCAACTTTATGTTGACGTGTTTTAGTGTCTCTTTCAGGTGATACTATGGTTAAGCATGAGAACATAAGTGGCTAGGATTGGAGAAGCTTAGGAATGCATATAGAAGGAGAATCCCCGTTTCCTTCCTAGTCTTTATTTGTTCTTTTAATAAGTGATACTGTGGCACACATATATTTGTTTGGTTATGTTATTTGTTTGTCTTGGATAAGCGGTAGGACTGTTACCTACTTACCTAGACTCCTGAGTCTGATGAGATATTGTCATGACTTTGTGTCTCCATTTTATGACATTTCTTATTTCATATAATTATCTTTATAGACACGCCATGTTGTGATGATATCCATACGTCGCGCCCCATATTCCGCCATGGTGGGGTGTGATAGAATGGTATCAGAGACAATGGTTATAGAGAATTAGGTTGCCTAGTCGTGTAGCCTAGTCTATAGCTTAAGGGTCCATGCATATAGGCGTCATAGGAGTATGTGTGCATTTTATAGTAATTGATGTGTTTGAATATTATTTTCGCAGTATTTGTTAGGTTATGAACTACTATGGTTCATACTTAACTACATGTTATTTTCTTTACGAGTTTTGATTAGTGCGGGTGGAACCATGGTCGTATACGCTAGTCATTGTTGGATTTCGCTTAATTATGTTTTCATGTTCTTTATACATTTTGAATTTTGTCTACACTGTTTAGCTGGACTATGAGTTTATGTGTTTCGTGTATTGGCTATGTTATTTTAATACATGGGGTTTTGGATCTTATCTTGTGTGGTTATGTGCTTGTGAGTTGTTGGATTATGTGTTATGTGTAGTATTAATTTCTTATAAGTGTCATCATATGAGGGAGTACATTGGTGAAAGGGAACATGTATAGTTATGGAGGCCTACATAATTATATATGTGCCACAACACCACTGGACTTTCAAGTATGATTGCATGAAAGAGAGTTAATACATGCTTGTATAGTATATGTTGGATGGATTTGAGTGTATGTACGCTTATGCCTATGTATGTAAAATTATTTTCTACTTACCGGTTGTATTCTTGGGATGGTTGCTAGCTCGTTTCTCTTTGAGATGTTCAACTTCTGTAGTAGCGTATTTCTCGGGTCCTCATTTCACGTGTTTGTTTGTACGGTACTTTTGGCGTGAAGGATTTTGAGATGGTGGAGATTTCTTTTTGGGGTAACGATGTCTTTTGTTTCGAGTTATACATGGTAAAAAAAATAGAACTTGCAAATTGAAAAAAAAAATAGTTATTGGTAGTCGATGAAATAAGGAAGTGTCGAGATCATGTTTCAAATAAGGTGGAATATAAATTCTTTAACATATAAGCATGACTCGGTTATTTTAAAATATTTTGGTTTTGATCACCTAAAGTTATTGTTCTTAAGTTAAAAATTTTGTTCTTATTTAGTGAAATATGTTAAAATCATGTAATTAATAGAGTTTTAATTTTCTGGAATTAAAATAAATTAGGTTCTAGTTTTGGTAATTAATGGGGGGTTTTAGGGTTTAAAAATCGTTTTTTTTTTGTATAAATCGGAGTAGGCAGAAACTGTCGCTAAACTGTCAAAATATGTCGCTAACTGTCAGAAACTGTCGCTAATGCCTAGGCAGATTTTGAGAAAAATCGTTTTGGTCATAACTTATTCGTTTTTAAAGGTTTTTGGGTGATTCAAAAGCCTAAAATTATGTACTCGGAACATACTTTTCAAATATTCAGAAAGTTTCGTAATTAGAAGTCAGTAGCTTGGTCGAATTAATTGTACAAGTGTTGAGTTCAAGGTTAATTTTCGGACAACATGGTTTAAACTCGTGTTTTGGGTATTTTGCGGTAATGAACACTTGGAGGGTTAACATAGAGATGAGTTGGGAAGGAATTTGAGAGTTCTTTAGACCTTATTATACGTGGTTATATTTTGATGAGTTTTGATTTATGGTATTTATGAGTAAGACTGAAATCGTGGTGACAATTTTAAACCCGTTGAGTTATGTGACAACTCATAACTTGGTTTCAAGACAGTTCTTGTTTGATGAGTTGCGAGATTTAGTTTGGTTGGTTACATAACTTTATGGTTTTGATAAGTTTCCTCACGGACGGTTAAGGCTCATGTGTTGTTGGTTGAGATTATTTTCGTGTAAACTGAGTTCACGTTTGAACGTGAAGGTTTTATCAGGGATATGCATCCTCGTTTGTTTGCTGAGAATAAGTTTGAGTTTGGGAGTGAATCTCGGGACGAGATTTCTATTAGGAGGGAGTGATGTGACATCCGTGGTTTTGGGTTTGTCACTTGGTCTTACTTTTAGGTTATTTTATGTGTGCTTACTTGAATTGTGTGTTTACGTGTTTATTTTGTGTGAACGAGGTTGGTGTGGTTATCGTTTATGAGTATAGAGTACTCATAAGTAAATCGAGGAACGGTTATTTCATGTTCATGAGCTCACAAGTGGTGACTATGAAATGAAATGGTGATATTGTGGTGTTTACGTATACGTATAAGTATTATATTAGTAGTATTTTTTTAGGATTTACGGTTTAGCATTTAGAGGTCTCGGGTGAGGTAATTATCCATATGAATATTTTTCGGGATGGTTTTAAGTCATTTAGGACTTAGTTATAAAGTTTATTTCAAAATTTAAGATTTTTTATAAAAGTGTATATTTTACGTCTTTTACGGTAAAACGCGTAAATTTGACTAGTTTTACGGCTTTGAGGTTTTGGAAGCTTTAGGAGCTGAAATAAATTAAGGAAAATTAAGGTAATATTATTAACATAATATTAAATAATAATAATAAAAAAAACGAATTTATTGGGAGTTTGGGTCGGTTTAGACGCACCAAAGAAAGAGAAAAAGGGAAAAAGGGAAAAAAAAGGAAAGTTGGGTGTTATACTTGGACTAGGATTTTATGTACACACTATATAAGGTTATCTAATAAATAAAAAAAACATAAATCCCTGGAGACAAAGAAAAATTCGTGGGTTCCATAGAGGAGAATTAGTGTTCTTCAAAAAAATTAGGTTTTCTTCATCTTCCATTGATTTAAGGTAAAAACCTTCATTAACCTTTTTAATTAAATTGTTTTTATGTTTAATTAATCATTCTTATGATGGATTAAGGGTTAGGGTTTATATAAAAACAGTAGATTAATGATGTATTAATCATAATATGATGATCATATAATCTAGGGCTTGTATTAGAAGGGTTATAGGTGATTAATTAGATCAATTTGTTTAAAACCCGTTTTTAAAAACTGGGCAGAATTTTTGAGTCTATTGTTTTGATCATATCTCGAGTTCTAGGAACATTCAAGATGAGATCAAACTAGCCCTGGATAGGTAATTTAGTTGGATTTCTAAACCAAGAAATGAGAACTAAATTGGAGGTCGGGAAGTGGGTAGAAAACTGGTTACAACAGTCGGAGGTCAAAACTGTTTTGAATTCAGCCTGTTTTCTTTTTAAGTTTTGGGTTGTTTGGGGTACTTAGGGTTGCGTTGGGATCTTCTCACGAACATGAGAGATGGTTTATATATTGTAGTAAGGATCTGCACTTGGGCTAAGATTGTGGTTTAGGGTAAGACCCTTTAATGGTAATGAACTTTTCATACGTTTAAAATCAGTGAATTCTGGATAGGTAGCAATATATACACATATATCTGGGCCTTAACAGTAGCTTTAAGGTTAGGGCAAGTGGGAGGTTTTAGCTAACATGTATAAAAGTGTGAATATTCCTTTTACAGAAACCATGGGTATGTTTAAGTGGACGTTTGACTTAAAGTTTTGAGACCTAAAACTGGGACTGTTTTGTGAAAAATTATGAACGGGATAGCTATTAAACTTAACCAAGTTAGGGACTTGTTAAGGAAGGGTAATGGGGTGATTAGAGCTTAACAATGAGGTAATTATACGGAAATAGACTAGATGTCCATCATAGGTTGATGAGCCATCTTAGTGATTGGTTCATGTATTGATTTCGTGTTTTTGGTTTGTTAGCTTGTTGCTAGTGCGAGGACTTGTGAAGAAGCTATCAGGTGAGTTTCATAGTCCTATGTTTACTATTGATTTTGACTTCCAGATGGGATGGAAGAGACACTGTGTTGAGTTATTTTCTAAATTGATGCTGTGAATGTGTTTGTGATTTGAGATGGACTTGTGTGTACATTATGTGATTAACTGCTATGTGATTTTTGATTGTGTATGATTTGGATCGGGGGACACGTGCCGTCTCAGTTATCATGGTTTGACAAGGTAGTGTCCTTATGGTTTGACAAGGTAGTGGCCTTGTGGTTTGATAAGGTAGTGGCCTTGGGATAGGTACATAGTGTGATCATCTATGGTACCATGTTGTTTGGCAAGGTAGGAGCCTTGGATTTTGGTTTGGAATGATTGATCTTGAATGCTAGTTGTTAATACATAATTGTAGCACATTGTCCATATGTTATTGTATTTGTGTTCGTTATTCACAGCTTGTAATTGATTTAGCTTTGGAGTCTAAACCTATGACTCTCACCAACTTTATGTTGACGTGTTTTAGTGTCTCTTTCAGGTGATACTATGGTTAAGCATGAGAACATAAGTGGCTAGGATTGGAGAAGCTTAGGAATACATATAGAAGGAGAATCCCCGTTTCCTTCCTAGTCTTTATTTGTTCTTTTAATAAGTGATACTGTGGCACACATATATTTGTTTGGTTATGTTATTTGTTTGTCTTGGGTAAGCGGTAGGACTGTTACCTACTTACCTAGACTCCTGAGTCTGATGAGATATTGTCATGACTTTGTGTCTCCATTTTATGACATTTCTTATTTCATATAGTTATCTCTATAGACACGCCATGTTGTGATGATATCCATACGTCGCACCCCATATTCCGCCATGGTGGGGTGTGACACCCAGCTTTCCTGTATTCTCCGCTCGACTTGCCTCGTTGGCACGATAAACATAATCTCCCAGTCGAAAAGAAACACCTTTAACCTTGGCATCATAATAAGCCTTCATTCGTGCCTTGGACTTGGCCTCATTGATAGCCGCTATCTCTCTTTTTTCATCCAACAAATCCAGATTGATCCAGAGCTGCTCGTCGTTTGTGACGACATTAACCTCCGCTGTGCGGATGGCAGGCATTCTTATTTCTGCTGGTATGACAGCTTCAGTGCCGTAGGCTAATGCGAATGGAGTGTCCCCGTTGGTTGTTTTGATCATAGTCCTATGTGCCCATAGAACATGTGGCAGTTCATCCACCCATTTGGCACTTCGTTCATCCAGGCATGCCTTGATGCCTTCACCCAAGCTTCTATTTGCTCGTTCCACAAGACCATTTGTCTGCGGATGTTTAACAGATGCGAAGCGTCGTTTGATATTCAATGCTGCGCACCAGTCCTTGAATGGATTATCCGCGAACTGCTTCCCGTTGTCCGAGATGATTTCTCCTGGTAAGCCAAAACGGCACACGATGTTCTCCCAAACAAACTTTTTAACTTGTTTGCCTGTGATGGATTTGACTACCTTGGCCTCTATCCAACGTGTAAAGTAGTCCATTGCGACAATAAAGAACTTAACTCCCCCCGCAGCTACGGGTAAAGGTCCTGCAATATCAATCCCCCACTTATAGAATGGCCATGGGGATGTAATGGGTGTAAGTTCCTGCTGCAGATGTCCTGGTCTGTGCACTTGGCAATCACTGCATTTGTGAATCATGTCGCGTACATCCCTATGCATAGTAGGCCAATAATAACCTATGCGTAGAGCTCGAGCTACTACGGATCGGGGACCCGCGTGCATGTCGCATAACCCTTCATGTATCTCACTGATCACATAAGTAGCCTGGCGTGGCCCAACACACCGCAACCACGGCTGTAAGAAAGAACGCTTGTAAAGAATACCTTCTCGAAGCTCGAAGTGCTGCGACTTCCTTCTGATACGATGTTCCGCCTTTTCCTCGTCTGGAAGGGTTTCATTAGTCAAATAGTTGATGATCGGGGTCATCCATGTAGGTCCATCTTCCTCAACTATAGCTACGACTTCCCATTATGTTATAGACTTTTCCTTTAGTATTTCCACCAAGACTTGCTTGGATAAGTGGGAGAAACTTGTAGACGCGATCTTGCTAAGAGCGTCCGCCTTCTTGTTTTCACCTCTTGGTACCTGCTTGATAGAAAACTTGTTGAAAGCCGCGATGAGTGACTTGACTTTCTCCAAATATCGAACCATGTTATCCTCCTTGGCTATGTACCCCCTAGAATGTGGTTCGCGACAAGCCGCGAGTCCACATAGGCCTCAAGGTTGCGGACTCCCATTCTAGCGGCGATTTTTAAACCCGCAATCAACGCTTCATATTCTGCCTCATTATTGGTGGCTGTCAACTCAAAGCGCAGGGCGTAAGTAAACTCCATTCCTTCCGGATTCGTAAGTATGAGACCAGCTCCTGATCCATCCGTGCACGAAGATCCGTCCGTAAATAATACCCATGGTTCTGCTGGAGTTTCCTCTCGTTGTATGACTGGTCCTTCCTCATCCGGCTTCTCTATCAAGAATTCGGCCAAGATTTGGCCTTTAGCAACCGTCCTTGGTCTATAAGATATGTTATGCTCTCTCAATAGAATGCTCCACTTCTGTAGCCTACCGGCCACATCTGGTCTGGAGATGACTTGTTTTATTGGTTGATCAGTAATAACCATAATTGGGTGCGCCTGAAAGTACCGGCGTAACCATTTCGTAGCAAACACTAATGCCAAAACCAATTTTTCCATGGAAGAATAATTCAACTCCGGCCCTTGTAGTGTTCTACTTATAAAGTAGACCGGAGTTTGGACTGTGTCCCAATCCGTCATGAGTACCGCACTTATTGCTCCATGTGTGGCTGACAGATACATGATGAGCTCCTCCTTGGGTCAGGGGGCTACTAGCATGGGGAGAGATGCGAGGTGCTGCTTGAGCTGACCAAAAGCTTCCTCCGCTTCCTTTGTCCACCGGAAGTCTCCCTTCTTGATGCACTTCTTGAGTGTTTTGAATATGGGGAGTGACTTCTCCGCGGACTTCGATAAGAACCTGTTTAGCCCGGCCAACTTCCCATTTAAGGATTGCACCTCTTTTCGTGTTTGAGGAGATGGTAACTGTATTACCACGTCCGTCTTTTCCGGGCGAGGCTTGATGCCATTTGGATCAATCATATATCCAAGGAACATTCCTTCAGTTGCCCCAAACGTGCATTTCTTTGGATTTAGTTTCATATTAATCCTCCTCAATGTGTCAAACGTCTCTTTGACGTCTCGGAGAAGTGCATCCTCCGTATGACTTTTGATGACTAAATCATCAACATAGACCTCCAGCTGGCGGCCTATCTGTGAGTCGAAGGATTTGTCAACAAGCCGCTGATATGTTGCCCCGACGTTCTTTAGTTCGAATGGCATTTTTGTATAACAATATACGCCTTGACTAGTATGGAACGCCGTCTTCTCTGCGTCCTCTTCCGCCATCTGGATCTAGTGGTATCCTTTGTATGCATCTAAGAAGCACTTAAAGGGATATCCACATAGGGATTCGACCTTCTAATCAATCTCCGGTAACGGATAGCAGTCCTGCGGACAGGCTTTGTTCAGGTCCGTGAAGTCCACGCACATGCGCCATCTCCCATCATGCTTTTTGACCATGACCGGGTTGGATAACCACTCGTGGTAGTATACCTCGCGCATGATACCTGCATCCACCAATTTCCGTACTTCATCCAATATTACTTGGCTGCGTTCTGGTGCCTGACCGCGCTTCTTTTGCTTAACGGGAGGATATCCCTGGCGAATTTGGAGCTTATGTTCTTCTATCGCACGAGGAACGCCTGTCATGTGCTTGGGATCCCATGCGAACACATCTAAGTTTGCTTTTAGGAGAGAGCACGTGGCCCTCTTGACGTTATCCGAGAGAGTTCCCCCTATGGATACCTCTTGTTCTGGAAATCAGGATGGATTGCCACCTTCCAATTGGGAGGTGGTGATTCATCCTTGGGGGAACAGGTGGAACTGGTGTTGTCACGGCACGACACTCGGATGGTGGTATGATTGCATTATAGATAGTGACAATTCCTCCTTCCATAGGGAATTTAATCATTCCGTGAGCTGTAGAGGGTACTGCCCGTATGGCCAGGATACTTGGCCTGCCTATGATCCCATTGTATGGAGAGTGTGAGCGTATCACCATAAAGTTCATCCACGCCATGGTGGAATGCTCTTCATTCCCAATGGTTACCAGCAGACGCAGCTGTCCTATTGGCCAGATGGTGTCTCCACTAAAGCCAATGAGCAGCGACGTGGCCGGTACTAATTGGCTTCTTATTTCTGGTCGTAACTGTACGAAACAGTGTTCATATAGTACTTCTGCTGATGACCCTCCATCCACATACATACGACGGACATTGTGTGTTCCAATGCTTATCTCAATCGTGAGAGGTGCATCGGCTACATCACTTGTCGTGATGGGAGGGAATGAGATTTATCTGCCGCGTTAAATTTTTTGGCTAATTTTCTGCCTTGTACGGCGCTGCCTGGATTGGATCATGTATATAGTCGAAGGTTTGTCCTTTTGGGGATCCTTCTTGTCATACTTCTTGTTGTCCTTTCCATCCTGCCAATCCTTGACCAAATGCTTGAGTTTGCCTGACTTGATCAGTGACTCAATGTGCTTCTTGAGCTGGATACATTCCTCCGTGTCGTGGCCCTTGTCGTTGTGGAATTCGCAAAAGCGATTTCCTTGACGACGGTCCAACGGCGTCATTGGGGGAGGTCTCGTGAAGTTGGCCCCGTCTGTCAGCAAGATCTCCCGGTAGGACATCTTTAGAGGGGTAAATTTGTCCTCCGACCGCCCTCCTTTGTTTTGGATCTTGTAGTCTGAGCTCCTCCCACTGCTCTGGTTTTTTTGACCACCCGACTGTCTCCTAGACTGGTCGTTCGATCGGTAGCTATTTCCTTTTGAAGGGTAGGCCGCGGCCGCGATTTCTCCCTCTATGAAGTTCCTGACCTTTTCCATAAGGTCGTCATACCTCTACGGTCGCTTGTCATTGAGACGTCTGATTAATTCCCTGTCTGTTATGGCGTGCATATAATCAGAAATTTTCAGAAGTTCGGACATTGTCTTTGTGCGCGTGCACTCGTCATTGAAGCGTTCGGTGAAGGCCTCCGTAGATTCCCCCGGTCGTTGCTTGACGGTTGCCAATGAGACCGGGTCCCTATTATACTTCTTTCGCTGAGTATAATTGTTCTTGAACGCAGTACGTAGTTCAGTGAAGCTATCAATGCTTCGTGGAGGAAGTCCCTCAAACCAATCACGAGCATTGCCGATCAAAGTTGAATTGAACATTTGGCACCATATAGGCATGGGACATTGTTCAATTTTCGCCTGCGTGTCAAATATCTTTAGGTGATCATCCGGATCACCAGTCCCATCATAAGTCTTGACACACGCCGGCATGCGACGCTTTGTATCCTCGGAGTAATTCCGTATGCGGAGAGTGAAAGGATCTTCCCTGGGATCAGCCCTTGGACGGGTGAGATTAGGGTCACACCATGGGCGGGAAAGATCTTCTGCTTCCGCCTCTCGATAATAGGGGCCGCCATAGTACTCTTCATTGTCTGGTGGCGGTGGAGGGGTACGCCTAGGTCGGCGACGCTTGGGTGGATGGTAATCCGAATCCTCTCCTGATGGACCAGGAGAAGGGGGCGGTGCCCCATCCTTTAGGTGAGGACCGCTCTTGTGAGAAGAGCTAGGAGCCTTCTTCTCGGTATTCATCCTGTCCCACACGCTTGTACGGCGATTAGTTCTTGTTAGCTCCAGATCTGGTCGTTCGGGTGAACCGTCAGACCTCTCTCCCTCCTCACGGGATTGTAGTAGTTCCTGCATAAGACGATCCCCTATGCGTTCGAACACATTCCTAGGTTGGGGAGTCTCCTCAAAGTGGTTTCGCTCCTGGGGTCGTGCCCTTCGCTTCCTCTGAATTTGAGGAGAGGTGCTTGGTCCGACACTGCCAAAGTTGAGCCTAGATTGGAGGTCCCTCCCTAGGTTCAACCTGGATGCAATTCCTGGGACGATCCTCTCGAAGTTCTGCGCGAGAACTCGAGTGAGATCTTCCTCACTAAGTGGTTCGACCTTCACTTATTCCTCAGTCGATGGTTTGCGCAGCTCCTTGTTAGGGGTGTTGGGCGCACTCCCTGGATCAGGGTTATCCAGGGTCGAAGTAGGTGGTGGGGTGACAGCGAACGTGCTTGTCATACCATGGACTGAAGACCACTTCGATTATTCGGTCTGACTGTTTGGTTACTAGGGGATCGGTTTGGAATGAGTATCCCGTCCCCTGGGGACTTTCAGTTCCCAGGATTTGTGTTCCTGGGGTTTCCTTGCGGATGTCCCTTTGTCATTGAGAGATCGAGATGAGATTTGCTCTAGCTTAGTGTAATGGTCCCACGGATGGCGCCAACTTGTTGATACAAAAGTTGGATGATCCTTGCTAGACCCGAATTAGGCTTAATTCGGGTTGGCTGGACTCCGGCTCCTGCACCAAGTGAATTATCTGGTTGGGATCCTCCACACTAAAACAACACGCGTTAGACTTACCGTGGGAATGTATCCCACGATTAGACTACGGCGTGACAATAAGTAATCGGTTAAGGTTATAAGAATCGGACGAGATGTGAGTGTGTAGAATGTAATACCTTTGTGGAACCCTTGGGGGTTCCTTATATAGGCCGTGAAACCCTAATGGGTTGTCACTGATACTTCGGCCCCAAGGAAAGGATAAATACCAGAATTAGATTGATTGTTATCTTCTAGTTATAGTGAGTGAATATCCTCTCCTTTGGGATAAATCCTAATCATAGTAGGAGTATGATTCTGTCTAACCCTGTACCGGCCATGGCGGGCCGTGGGCCGCACACGTGTGTGCGGTTACTGTTTATCTAAGCCCATAAGCTCAAACAGCATTATCCCACCCCATTCGTGATGGGCCGGATACAGGTAGTACCCGTGGGCCGGGTTCATGACCCGGCTGGGGACTATACGTCATCAGGATCTACACAACATGGTTAAGAAGGGGAAGTATAAGTTGATAATTAGAGAGATGACCAACACAATTGTCTAGGAGGTAAGTTTTAATAAGTGTTTACAAGTAGCTCATTTTATTCGAGCTTATGATTTTTTAGTTTGCCAAATATATATATAAAAGCTAATACAAACACCTATAAGGGAATTAATTATGTTTTCTAAAATTATTCTGTGTCTCCCTATTCTCATTCCTCACTACAACTCCATAATTCCATTATGTATTATTCTCTTTACCAAACACCTCGTTATGAGGATAAGGTTTACTAATGAACCTTAACAGTACATACATATATTTTGTTCTTGTGAACTATTATTGACTTGCATATGTTCCTGCAGTAATTCTCTACAACTTACCACTAAATATCGATGATGAAACTCGGTAGATTTTCCTAAGGGGGTGTTTGGTAGAGAAAATATATAGAACCAAACATGATAAATTCCCTTACGGGGTGTTTGTATTAGCTTATATCCAATGAACAACATTTTGTCATGCCTAAAAAAAATAAATCAAAACTCAGAAAATAAACAACCAAAGTAGAACAAGATCAGCAGGAAGTAAAAATACAAGTATCACAATAGGACACGAAAAGAGTCTACAAAATGATGCCAAATCAGGTTTAAAATACAAGCAAAAAAATCAATAGCACATATCGACGGACAATCACACACAAAGCCATATGATAGTCTTTGCTAGTTCCGAAGCAAAACTTCATACAACCAAATACATCTGCTCAACCCAATCTAAGACCATTTACAATATATTGTAATTTGTAACCTTATATCTTAATAAACAACAATTTTTTCATGCCTATAACAAGAATCAAAACTCGGAATAAACAACCAAAGTGAAACTTAATGAAAAGTACATGTTTAAACAAAGAAATTGTGGCCGAAAAACATGCAACACCTCCATCTCTAAGAAAACACCCACTAACAGAACCATCAAACCAGCTATCACAACTTGCATCAACACACGCCAGGAGCTGAAGAGTAATTTGGGGAATTAATTGATTGAAATTAGGGTTTTTAACTTTGGTAGCCACTATATGTGTAATTTTGATTTGGGGATGGTGGCATGGAATAATGTCGCTAGCTTTACGTTTTTCAAGTGCACCAACAAACAAGGACCCAATACATGCATAGCCAGGCCCTAAACAGAAATGTAGTACCAATTGACGTTTAATATCTTTGGGTGTTGAATAAGCTATGAATTAACACGATAACGAGCCACCCCTGTACATTGGTAATCCGAAAAAGAGGTAAATGGGATCGTGGAACTGCTTCGTATGGGTAGTCCTCAGTTGTCATCAACCCATATAGGCAACATAAGATCCCAATATCTTCCTAGTCATACATACCCCAGCCAACTAGACATTGAGCTGACAAAAACAAAAATCTGTCTAGTAGTCTTAATGTACGTAGTCAGAGAATCGTCATAAGCAAAACAACAACAATGATTTGAAGTCTTTTGGTAATTGCTGACCTACAAAATGGACATGGATCAAATCTAAAATGAAATAAAATTCACATGGAATTAATTGAAGAACCTAAAGAGTGTATTGATCACATCTCTTCATAAAGAGATTAAAGCACATGGAGTTTCTCATCATTATCAATATTTTGCCCAACACGTCATGATTATTAGTGATCATCAGCTAACAAGATATAAAAGTAGTAATAAGGTAAAACATAGTAAGATTATACGTTTTATTTCCAAAAACACCTATTTCAATAACAAGAACAGGCTTGTTTGCTCTTGTATCGTAAAATAAAAGCATAAGGTTTTCATGAACACTTGGAGCAAACATTTTTCGCCGCTTGGATAATCTTAGTAAGGTGTGTGTATGTTTTAAAACAATGAATATGAGTAGTTAGAACTTACTGTAGAAGTGAATACCCTTACATATATACTATGTTGTTGGAATGCATTAAAATCAAGGTAGTGGAATCGAGCGGGAAACAGATATTGGGTTTTTGGCGGGAAAGTAAAAGAAGTTAGTGCTTCCGTCAGTGTCAGATGGTTATTAGGTTTCTGCAAGGATATTAATTGAAACATACTATCAAAGTGGAATAAAAAACAAACGTAAAACAATATTTAATAATCGATAAGTTCAGAAACGATCACGAGAAGAGAATACCGCTTAGGCCGTGTCTCATAATCCTTGCACCTTAGGCGTAACTCTATTGGATCTTGCCTAGCTAGCCTTGATCCAAACCTTTTAATTGAAGTCTTTAGAATTTGTTTTTTTAAAAGCAATTATATATGAAATACCAAAAGCACCCCAGCAGGACGGTAGGGACCGGAACAATCACTTACAAGGAGAATTACATGGGTTAACAAACCAATCGATCCAATTAAACCTACCATTTCTAACTCAATGTTCCCCTCTTTGACGCGGTCGTCCAATCAAATTTTTGGTTCTTATGGAAATTTCGGAATGACATGGTTTTCTCACTTAAACGACCCTCGAGGGATCTGATTTTCAATGAATTGCAGTCGTTAGAAATATATCATAAAACTGAGTATGTGTAACTCTTTTTCAAAACAAGTACTTACAACTTAAATCAAAACAGCCTTATCCAATAACAAATATATCTGAGTTGAACTGAAGCAGATTGTTTCAAGCATAAGTTTCATGAAAAGATCTTTTTCTTGTAGTGTCATGATTTCGTTTGTTGAACGTTCTTGTAAGTCATAACAAAAGGTGCTGTCTCGAACAAATAGCTATTTAATCTTACTTTACCCCTTTCGCGATTTTGTTGTTGATATTGCTACTTGTTCAGCTTAGGTTGTTTATCTTTATATCTTAACGTTAACTCATTACTTAAGCAATCATGTTTGCTGCACTTTGTTTTTCTGAATCATTCATTAAGAGTTTAAGATCATATTCATAGTATTGTTGGGAATCAGCTCATCAATTTTGGATATATATATTTGTTTTGCAAAGATTATTGACGTTGATGCCGCCGCGCCCATGCTTGGTGTGTTTGGCAAAAGTAGCAATATAAAAATGTTTGGTCATATAAGCTTCGGTCGTTTATACTTAACTTTTAATTATTAACGATCGTTAGTTAAGCTTCGGTTTAATTTAATAAATATATAAAATATATTTAATAAATACAATTAACCCTTTACGTAATGTGTGCAATCCCGTAATCCCGAGTTCGATCCTAACACATGACTATTTAAATATAAGTCCATTAAACTTTCAGCTCCCATTTGGACATATTTCAAAATATCGTGATCACATTGGTTAGCGTCTAGTTACACGCCAATGCCCTAGTCCGATCTCGAGTAAGGTCTCTTGGATAAAACCTTGTAATGATTTACTATCATTATTATTATCCTTTCATTTCAGATACAACGTTAATAGGATATGGATCTCAGTCATTCCTTACATTAACCATTCTGTTTCTCGTTTACGGATATAGCAAGATCACCAAAACAAATTTGGGTGCGGCCGCACAAATATCTTACTACTTCCCCGAGGGGCCCAGCTGTATTATACTTCAAAATAATTTTGAAGGAAACAAATCCCATATTGACTACAAGCAAAACTCATGAACTTTGCAACACTTCTGAAAATAACCCTTATAACTACCAGTTACGTTTAGCGTTAGATTATTTCACAATAAATGCACTAGATCCACGACAGTTTCCTGGTATCTTAGGTCTAAGGATAACTATTTATGATTTACTTGATGAAAAATATCCATAAAGTAAAATCATATAGTTGGGATAAGTCCAATATTTGATTCATCAAATATCATCCAAAATTGACCAATATACGTTCAAGTATACTCTGTCACTATTTTGAATTGTCTTAGTTTAATAATATTCCCATATTATTAATCCACAACGGACATTTAGAAATATCATAATATTCATGGATTAAAACATGTAAAATAGGATACAAAATCAAATAATAGAAATTAAACGAAACTCAATCTTTATTTCATCACTTCAATAATGTCTTAAACATCCTTTATCCAAATACTAAAATAGATCAATGCACAAAACTGGTACATGTAGCATGCCTCTAGTAATGACATTCATACTTGTTTGGCAAAGCATAAAACAAGCAATCATGACCTATTGGAATTTTGAGAATACTTTCTTCAAGAATTCAATTCATTGAAACTCTTGTACATGTGCATTCAAACAATTTGATATTGCCACATAGTATCAAAATTGTGAAACATCCTTGATCACCAATTTCCTAAACTTCCAAAACACATTTGAATTTCAAAGTATTCTAATTCTTTAATGTATAATGCAACTTTAATCAACATGTCATCTCCAAAGATCTCATGACTAATATTGAGTGTTACCTCAATTATATCTTTTCAAGTTTTACAACTTGTCATAAAAGATATAAATACGTTACCTTTAATATCTATTATGTAATGTTTGATTTCAACCAAACCTCCAAATTTTGTTGACTATGATAATTTGCACAACTATTGACAAATTACTCGTGCATAGAATATAGAAGCTGATCCAAGATTTAGGTTGTTATTCTACTTCCAAACGTATTCCGTTAGAATATTCATTACACAAGTTATTTAATAACTTTTAAATAGATTAATATATTCAAATCATCATGTATTTTAAGCATGATATAAATACAACACGACACACACGAGAATTTCTCAAACCAGATTTAGATTTCTTCATGTCCTAAATATCCATGTAAACTTACTACATGGTATATTATGTTGTATTTCCACCGCATAAATAAATAAATTTATTTGTTCCAAGGTTATGTATATCTTATTTTCTAAATCTCCAAAGCAAAGTTTCATATCAAATGTAAACTAAATCAACATTTAATTTGAATGAAAACTTACCTTTTTACATGTCTATTTGACACATATAATTTAAGAAAATAACCATAATACTCCCACTAGCTTTTAGAAATACTCAGAAATCATCTTATTCAAATTTAAATCTAATCTTGGATTTCAAATTAAACATAAGAATAATCTCCTAGATGCATGCTTTTATCCATTCATGGATAATTGCATTTTTTACTTTTCAAAAGATTTATTTTGAAGTAATAAACTCATTTCGATTACTTAAGTCCTTGCTCAAGTAGTCATTCAAGAAATAGTTCATACATATCCAAATTTTTCAATTTAAAATATGACCATCAAAATCTTTATACATTTAATGTGTTTAGGAAAGAATACTCAATCACAATTAATTACTTAAATGTGATTAATAATCTATTCATAATACATACATTATATATGTGTACAACTTTGTCCATATAATTTCGACACAAAGATTAAACCACCACAATTGGCTTTTTTCTTCCTTTGACGAAACTCATCTCCAATTTCTAGTCAAACTATTTAAGATAAACCAAATCTAAAATTGATTATCTTATTTGGACAACATCTATAACATTCATAGTATGAGTAATTTACCCAAAACAATATTTGTTAACAAATCATAACAATTATTTGTAACTCATAATTCTCAACATATAAATCGCATATCCGAGATATCCTTACGGACCTATGACGTAAATTCCTTTATTTTGAGAGTTAGCATTTACAAGCCCACCTCATGATAATTACTAGTGTATTTTAGAAGATTATGTATCTTGTAATTTTATCTTTCAAGATCAAAACTCCCACTTGCTTTTAGTAACTTAAAATTACTCTTTAAATACATAGAAAATAGATCAACACTCCAACGTTATCTATATGGGACATTACAAAACATAATGACAGTTTCATACTCTTTATTTTCTAAACAATCCATTTCATAAGTAGTTTTAAATTCGAACTCCATTTAAGATATAACGTGATTCTTCACATTCCATATATAATGGTGTCTTATTAATCTTCTTAGCTCAAGTCATACTCAACTTTCTAACTTTGATATCTTTTGGAATAAAGGAAGATATAGTTATCTTGAATCAAACATCACCATCATATTGAGAGTTTGATTCTCCTAATGAACATACCATAACAATGATGTATTTCATTTAGGGAAATATTGTAAGTCAATCTTAACAATATTTAAGATAAATATATATCTTTAGGCTTACCTATATACCAACTAAATCATCTTAATGGTATAACAGATTTCCTAACCATTTTTCATGCTTTATAACTCAAGTACTTCTAATACAAAGTCACTTCATTTCCATGTCTTTTAAAACATAAACGTCTTACTTCATATTATACGTCTTTCAAGACTTTATGTTTGTGACTTTATTCAACAAATCATAAACACGTATAACTAAAGTAATCATGAACACCACTAGGTTTCAATAATCTTTTCAAGTTAATTCACTACTATGTCTATTTATGTAATTTCAAGAATACACAAATATTTTATTTTAGTAGTATAAGATTACTCTATGTATCTTATTTCATTCAAGGAATTGTCCATTTTAAGAAACCGTAAAATAATCCACGCCCGATCTTACGACATGTGGATATTTTACCCTTGTGTTTACAATTTAGTCCAAGCTCTGACATGACTAAATTAAAACAACAAGTGTTTTTTGATTTGAATGATATATATACTTTTAAGTACTCTTTTAATCATATTGACACATGATCTAACTTTCATATAATATTAATTAGATTGTTAGTCTCATATCTTGATTTCAAGAGAATCATATCTTTATGAGTTGTTTCTTGCACACAATGTTCATTTCTCCCACTTGTGCATCGAACAATCTCATATATTAGATAAACATCACGTCTAACGTTCGTCTACAAAAATATGATTGTGTCACATATATAAGTTCTTACAAGTAGATGTAGAAACACTTAATCAACAAGAATCAATACATGAATATCCTTTGAAGATAATAGTGTCAACAATTCGAAAGTAATTATCTTAGAACATACTAAAGATAATATGGGTTATTACCAAGACAACAAGGCTTGTAACTCCCACTGAATTAGAGAATGTTTTAATAGACTCAAAATCAGTAATACAACACAATTCTCCCACTGAACTTGATAACATTGAAAATGTTTCATAATCGGTGAAAATAATTAGTGTTGTGTTTACTTTCTTACACTTTTGAAAAACACATTCGTAACAATTACTTATAGTGTTTAAGAGTGTACTCTACTTCGTTAATGATGACTTATCCATCAATTGCTTTTAACTTGAAAGACTTGACATGTAATTTCTTCCTTAATAGGTCTACCAACCCCATAATGGTATGTAGTGCCTATAAATGGTCAAAGCACAACTACTAGACAAATATGCTAGTTTGCCTTATAACCAATTAGCGGTAACTTTTAATAACTCAAAATATGCACTTTTCTTAACTATTAAAGTTTGCTATGAGTTATGGATTTGAATTTGACATTTCTAAAATTCTTATTACTCTTTCTTCACTCATGGAAAAGAGTTTAGGTTTATCTTTTTAAATTGAGTCTATTCTCAACCATACGGTTTTAGATCAATAAATGAATAAACCACGTTTACAGTGTAACGTTGCATTAATACATTTGTAAAAGAATTTATAAAATTCAGTCTTAGTATTTTCGATAAGACCATTCAAGAAAATAAATTACCCCGGTAATAATAACCATAGTATTTTCCTTGAAAACTAGAATCCAAATTGACATAATTTCATCACATCAGTTGATCTGCTAGCAATGAAAGTATTCAAGATGGTAACTTGTCGAACAATGATTGACAAACAAATTTGCAATTTCTAGATAATTAAGGGATTTACATTGCCAAAAGTCATTTTGCATTGTAAACATGTTTCATCCCTTCTTTATGCCTTAAGTTTCCAGATCTTACTGAGTAACTCAATTAAGTTGACTAATCTAAAGAACGTAAAACCTTCATGTGCAATCTTATTCAGTCATGAAGTTTTTCTCTCCATTGCAACATCGTCCAAAATCTCATATGACGACAATTGTGACTTCAAGTGTTCGTCAATTACATGGCATAAGACTTAAATTTTAGGGTATAAATTTCGATGTCAAAATCATGCATGGAGAAGCATGCATACATCTCCATAGCATTAGTTTAATAAAAACTTTTAGTAAACTTTTTGGTGAGGCTAAAATTTCATCATATATTTGCAAGTTGAGGTATTGGTTAAACCAATTAAAGATTTTACCCACAACTAAATTCACACCGTACTTTTTCTAGAACTTAGCTAAAGCACAAAGCAATAACCTTATTTGTTGTGTTTCGGATGTGAATTTTTGCGGTTAAATCAACCTTAAGGAATTATGTAAATAATAACCGTAGGTAATTCCAACTTTGACGCACAGGCAAGCCGGGAATTTGGTCAGCGCTGAAGCATAACACCTCCTTCCTTAACCGGGTACATGACCAGCAGTGCGTTATACCCACTTTATAGTTTGTCAAAGTTGAGTAGGCCGTTAAGTTATTATTGCAGTTCCAATCAACGCAAATCATATGTCAATTAGATCTCAAAACAATTCATTTATTTTGATATGATTTAGTACATATTAATTTTTCTTGGAAAAAATTACCCTTGTTTACAATATACAATCAATATAAAACGTATGAAAACAAGTAGGTACAAAAAAACTAAATCATAAACACATAATAACAATTTATATGTGCAATAAATAAATCAAATAGCCACATGCATACAATTTATTCAATAAATAATATCAAATCTATGTTTTTTATATTCATATAAAAGTCTTCCTTAATTTTAGATTTATTGAATCAAATAAAGCATGTAGCAAAACACGTAACAATTACCACATAAAACATATGATCCATGAAAAACATGTATGTTCATCACGGATCTCCCACATAACTTAACAATTAAATCTCTACGGATCGAAACATTAATTCACATAACATATGCAATTCATCAAAGTTCCACCCAAATTACTTAACAAATTAATAAAATCTCCCCTACGGATCGTAACCTTAAATACATGACATAACAATTAATCATGTAATTATCTAAAGATCAAAACATGCAATTTTAGGGTTTCACATTTTTTTTTTAAATTTATAATCGGCTAAAAGAAACAAACCGACATATTTTTTTTAAATCGGATTTAAAAAAAAAAACCAAACCCTAAATTTTCTTTTAAAAAAAACATGTAGTTTTAACTCAAAACAATTATTAGTTAAAAACAATCTTTAGATCTCGATAATTATAACATGTTAAAACGGCTCTCGATGCCACTGAAAGTTTATGAAGTTCATAACAATTATTAAAAACTCTAATATGGATCAAAGCACACATAGCGGAAACGATTTAACAAGATCATAATAATAACACAATTATAATTAATCGAATTAGGGTTACATACCTTTATCCTAGTGAAGATCCACAAGATCACCAACGAATCACCAATTAGGGTTTATGACGAACATAACCAAGATGTAGTCTAAAGTAAGACTACATTACGTTCTTGTACACACGTAACATAATGAGTAACCGTGACTCTAGCACGTGTAAACCGAGCTTCTACACTTGTGGAATATCTACCCAACAACCCTAGAGAGGGGCTAGGACTAGATTATTGCTAAACCAAAACCAAAGGATAAAAGGAACCCAAAAAGGTGTTTTTCCTTTGGAGTTGATCAAACAAAGAAACCAAAACCAAAGGTTAAAAGGAACCCTAAAGAGGGTGTTTGCCTTTGGTTTTAGTCGCAGGAAGAGAGAAAGAAAAGAGAGTGAGATAGAAAATAATGAAAGCCATGAGGTGTTTATATAGGCTTGGCAAATCTTATTCTCCAAGTAATAAACCAATTAGGAAACAAAATACCCCCTTGGGCCTTGTATAACCGGCGGTGGAAGCCCACCTATGGGGTCTTCCATAACTTTCCCGTTTCCTTCTTTTCTCTTCTATTTAATTCCATAACGGTCGTTTATACTTAATTTTTAATTATTAACGATCGTTAGTTAAACTTCGGTTTAATTTAATAAATATATAAAATATATTTAATAAATAAAATTAACCCTTTACGTAATGTGTGCAATCCCGTAATCCCGAGTTCGATCCTAACACAGGACTATTTAAATATAAGTCCATTAAACTTTCACCTATGTCCTGCCCTTGCTCACCAAGATCATTTCTCACCAAGATCATTTCCAACACCAGAAACATCCATTTCAGGCAGTTGCAAGTGGGAAAAGTCAAGTGGCTCCTCCAAGTCGTCCAATGATATGTAGTCATCGTCAATATTGAAACTGTTACTTTTCATATGAAAGGACTTCATTACCGAAGATGATGTTCTATTTTGATCTGAAATCTTTCCAATGGGGCCATTGAGAGAAGCACCCAATTTTGTTGTTTTCTGCTTCAGTTTCGATTAATTATTTCTTTCACCCTTAACATTAACGGATGCATGTCGGCGAATTTTTTTTTTAACCGTGATTTCTGACACATTGGCCGACTAATCCACGGGTTTGAGGCCACTGCCACACAGACTCAAACCAGGTAAAACCCTCTCTTTTCAGGAAGTTGGCGTGGCCACTTCAAGGTTGTTTGCACCAAGGTCGGCCAATTCTAGGGCCTCCATTTCTGGATAAGCTGTTCCCCTTGCCTTCTCTGTCCCTCTCACTCCTCTTTCCTTTTGCACTATCCAAATTGGTGCTCCAATACCTCGAGAAGTACCAGCAACGACATCATCAAGATACAACTCTCTCTTTTTTACCCTGCTTGACCTTATATCGTCTCTGCCAATAGTTGATGTTGTTAAGTAAAGGGCTTTGCTGGGCACCTACTTTGTTACTACCTCCGTCCCATATTAATAGTCCATATTACTATTTTGGGACGTCCTAAATTAATAGTCCAGTCCAAAAATAGATAAGAAATGTAGATTAAGTTTACCATATTACCCTCAAGTCCTCACTTGAGGGTATTATTACAAACAATAAAGAAGTTGTAAATTAAATGGTTACGGATAAAATTGTAATTGTGTAAAAAGTAAGAGAGAGAAAGCTGAAAAAGTGATGTTTGTATTAATATGCGTGTTTTTGATCGGTGGACTATTAATATGGGACGGAGGGAGTACAACATAACACCAATATCACCATCTGTATTAACATAAGAAGAAAAGCTAGTATGCTATATTAGTTACTCGTAAATAGTATATAGTACCTGAAGATCGTTCTATGGAGTTCCCACAGATTTTACCAAATCCACCATCGGTAGAAGCATCTACTTGCGTGTCATTTAAGTATGATGATCCGGAATAGTACATTTCCTTATATAGTGGATCGCTAAAGCAGCTTTTGCCTGTTGCTTCAAATTCGTGGCACCGACTCAATGTCCGTCTCACTAAACCTAAAGCAGATTGCTGGCCATTTTGTTGCCACCACTTCTACCCCCAGGTTCATGAGGTCCGCAACTCTGTTTAATATTGATTGGCAGATAAAAGAAACATCAAAATCGCAAACTTTGGCATTTCAATATAAAGGTTCATGCAAACTTATAGAAGAGAATATGTATTTTCTGTTGACTTGGTAAGGAACATGTTGGTAAGGTTATCTGCTGATTAAAGTTAAAAATCACGAAACACATGATCAATATCCAGAAAACCTGGTATCATCCATGTATATATGTGTGTTAAATAATGCAGATTGTCATTAGGGACATTGGTCACTAAACATTACCATGTACTTTTGATAAGCCATTGCAGTGAGTTGTCAAGATGATGTTGCTCAAATTCCCTACGACACACAAATGCTCATATTAGAATCCCATTGAACACAAAGACCAAAGTGACTTGGTGCACCATTAAAAGAGAAAAGAAAAAATAAGACTCCTTACTTCGATTGCAGCTCTCTTGATTCATTAGTGGACTCCAAAAGGTTCTCAAGCAAGCCTTTTTTTTCCTTGAAACCTGTTAATTAACTAGATCATGAGACACGGTTTCATACTGGTGAAAATGAGTTAGATAAAATTTGGATGTAGTATGCATGTGTGTTGTAAGAAATCGCACATCATATAACTATTGTCACCTAGCAAAGATGACAGTGATTAGAAACAAAGATGAGATGTTTGTGCTCAAGAGACGGATGGTGCAACATGTAGAACTACTGTTGATGTAGTCATAGATAACTTCGATAAATCCAACTTCGTATTTATGTGGGGACATTTCAATCGATTAATAAAGGAAAACTACAGAGTAAAACAAAGAAAATAGTACTAAGATAACAAACTTGTACGTTCTGGACTTGCTGTAGTCATGGTTCAAGCGATTTAAAACTAAGATGATAATATTTTCAATTTTGAGTTGCACAAGATTTCTACCTGTTCATGGTGCTTTTCTTCAAGTTGATGAATTTCTGCACCAATGCCTTCACTCCCATTATGTGGTATATCAGCCTAAACAAATGAAAGTGTTTGCGTTTGTAAGTACTGTATTTGATAGCTTATCAAGTATAAAATAACTCATCAATTTTTTACTAATATTTAGTCAGAAACTTAGGTTACGAGCAAGGTTGCAAGTATCAGTTCACTACAACAATAATGAGTTTAGGGTCGCCCTTTTTCTAGGGTCGACTTAGTCGTCCCTAGATTAAGGGGCCCCACTAGTTTTACAAGAAAAACAAAGTCAAAATGGCTGTGGGGACAAAGTGGGGTCCACCAAACCTAGGGACGACTAAGTCGTCCCTATGTGAAGAAAGTATATCTTTCGTAGTTTTTTTTATCTATTTTAATTATGTAAAATTATTTAAAATTAATATAAATATTTTTTTAAAAAAAGTTTAAAACAAAGGTGGGGCCCTTGTAACCTAAGGACGACTAAATCGTCCCTAGGTGAAGGCAACTTTGTTTTTCCTAAATTTTTATCTCTTTTAATTTCTTAAAATTATTTAAAATTAATATAAATATTTTTTTAACAAAATATAAAATTAACGTGGGGCCCTTGTAACCTAGGGATGACTAAGTCGTCCCTAGATGAAGGCAAATTTATTTTTCCCTTTTTTATCACTTGTAATTATTTAAAATTATTTAAAATTAATTTAATTATTTTATTTAAAAAAAACTTTATTATAGTTAAAAATAACTTTATACATATTAAAAAAACTTTATACATATTTAAAAAAAACTTTATACATATTTAGAAATTTTTTTATACATATTTAAAAATAACTTTATACATATTTAAATAAAACTTTATACATATTTAAAAATAAGTTTATACATATTTAAATTTTTTTTATATTTATTTAAAAAAACTTATACGTATTTAAAAAAACTTTAGATATATATTTAACACTTACACACGCGCTTAATTAAACATATATATTACAGCGATAATAGATTCTTAAATAAGAAAAAAAAACACATCACAAACTAGTTAAAACTAAACGTACAGATTAACACATAATAATAAAATACAAATTAACAAATTAAAATAACAAATAGATTACTACTCAAAGCTAAGATTTTCCATTTCATTTAAAAGCTCATGAAGTATTGCAGCCGATTGACATGTGTGGTCCTTCAGGATGCCTTTCCATTTCTAGTCTTGCCTCTAGCATCTTTATCTTTAGATCTTTGTTCTTGCAATTAGAGCACTCAGTGGGTGCAGATTGAGAAGGACCTGTAGAAGAAGTTGGATATGAACCTTGAGGTGTTGAAGATCCAGGGGAAGATCTTATACGGAGTTCGAGATCAAAATCATCCTTCCATTTAAAATATTTACATCCATAATCATCTGTTTTTGGCTGTTACAAAGTAAACAAATAACATGACATGTCATTTTAGTAATCACACGTATTACATAACTAAAACATTAGATTGTTTACCTGAAAGAGGACATGCATAGTAAAGTTTACCAAAGCTATGCGGTTGATGTGACTGTCTCAACACAATATATCCCTTTCTACATGTACACTTATAAGCTTCAAGTGGATCCATCTTATGCAAAATCGGGTGGTGGTGGTGGTGAGTTTGGTATGAGAGGATAAGAGTTTGTGAGGATAAGAGCTACCATAAATAAAGATAAAAATTTAGGGTCGACACATTTAGGGACGACTTAGTCGACCCTAGCTTTCCCGCCAACATTTTCCCGCCAAGGTTTTCCCGCCAACATATGGACTCATCGGTTGAACCTATAGTGTATAACCGTAACATATAGACTCATCGGTTTAACCTATAACGTATAACCGTAACATATGGACTCATCGGTTGAACCTATAACGTATAACCGTAACATATGGACTCATCGGTTGAACCTATAACGTATAACCGTAACATATGGACTCATCGGTTGAACCTATAACATATAACCGTAACATATAGACTCATCAGTTGAACCTCTAACATATAACCATAACATATCGACTCATCCGTTGAACCTATAACGTATAACCATAGCATATCGACTCATCGATTGAACCTATAACGTATAACCGTAACATATGGACTCATCAGTTGAAACTCTAACGTATAACCGTAACATAAGGATTCATCGGTTGAACCTATAACGTATAACCGTAACATATCGACTCATCCGTTGAACCTATAACGTATAACCCTAGCATATCGACTCATCGGTTGAACCTATAACGTATAACCCTAGCATATGGACTCATCGGTTAAACCTATAACGTATAACCGTAATATATGGACTCATCGGTTGAACCTATAACGTATAACCGTAACATATGGACTCATCGGTTGAACCTATAACATATAACCCTAGCATATCGACTCATCGGTTCAACCTATAACATATAACCGTAACATATGGACTCATCGGTTGAACATATAACGTATAACCGTAACATATGGACTCATCAGTTGAACCTCTAACATATAGCCGTAACATATCGACTCATCCGTTGAACCTATAACGTATAACCGTAACATATGGACTCATCGGTTGAACCTATAACGAATAACCGTAACATATGGACTCATCGGTTGAACCTATAACGTATAACACAAGCATATCGACTCATCGGTTGAACCTATAACCACCCACCACCACTGCCACCGTGGCAGCAGTAGCAACCACCACCGCAGGCAGCATCAGCAGCAGTAGCCACCACCGCCGGCAGTAGCAGTAGCCACCACCACCACCAAAGGTGATTTTGGCTTAATATTTCGGCTTATGATTTCGGATTATATTTAAGCTTAATTGATTTAGGCTTATTTAGGCTTAGTTCATTTCGGATTATATTTAGGCATAACTGATTTAGGCTTAGTTGATTTCAGCTTAATATATATATATAGTTGATTTCGGCTTAACTGATTTAGCATTAGTTGATTTCCGTTATATATAGTGCTTAATATATATATATATATATATATATATATATATATATATATATATATATATATATATATATATATATATATATATATATATATATATATATATATATATATATATATATATATATATATATATATATATATATATATATATATATATATATATATATATATATATATATATATATATATATATATATATATATATATATATATATATATATATATATATATATATATATATATATATATATATATATATATATATATATATATATATATATATATATATATATAGTTGATTTCGGCTTAATTGATTTAGGCTTAACGGAATTCGGGTTATATATGGCTTAATATTTATATAGGGATTTCTGGTTAATATTTTGGCTTAATATGAAATAGGCATGAGTTTAATTTTTTTATATGTTTGTCGTAGCCAAGACCCGAGTCACAGTCGCAGGGAACCGAGTCACAGCCGAGAACCGAGATCCGAGTCACATTCGTATAAAAGGTAATATTTTTTTTTGAAATTGTTTTAGTGTTTGTTTCAAATTAAATAAAATTTCGGAAACCAACTAATTTATGTTTTTTTTATTTTATGTTTGTGTTTGGTTAGCACCAGGACAGTCGGAACAACTTCCTCACCCGGACCGAGGTGTGTAATTAATATTATGCATATGTTTATTATATTATATATATATGATATATGATTGTTAGTCTTTTGTAGTAAATAATTTTAGGAATATTTTAGGATTTTATCGATTAATTTCGGAAAATTCCCGTCCGAAGTTAATCAACCTATAGAAAACCCGTCCGAAATTAATTTATTAGGAATTAATTTCAGAAAGTCCCCTGTTTGGGACTGCTTTTTGATGTTTTGTCTCATTTAGGATATGAATGCGTACAACTGGTTTATAATTTGAGATAATTTCGACAGTGTTTCTCCTTTACTCCTACGAATATGTCTTTAAACACATATTTGGGGAGTAGAGGGGAAATGCTGCCGAAATTTTCTCAAATAGTAAACCGGTTATACGTATTCATATATGGGACGAAACATTCAAAAGGTGGGTTAGGATTGCCTTCCATAGTTGCACTAGGAAGAAAAAAAAGAGTTCATATTCATTTTGTTAGTATGACATTTTACGTATAAAAAAATAATTCATCTTAGTATTTTTATTTGCAACGCAGTTATGACAATTGATAAGAGTTGGACCACTGTAAACAATCGTAATTCCAATGAGTTTTTAGATGGTCTTTTTGGATTCATCAAGGATTGTGAGAAATTTTTGCAACCCATCTCACAAAAGCTCCGTTGCCCATGTAGTCGTTGTTGTAACCATGAAACGTTGGTTACCCTCGGCCAACTTGAGGCACACATATCCCAATTCGGGTTTGACAAACGTTACACCACTTGGATATATCACGGTGAACCAATTCTTCTGTTACCTCCACTATTACCACATTCACCTGATCGAATTCACATGGATGCGTTCTTCGAAGATATTTCTACAAATAATATTCCAAATCCACCATCTGAAACTACACCCTCTCAAACTCCACCAACTCAAACAACCGGTCCTCAACCAACCCAAACATCGGGTCCTAGTAACGAGTTTGAAGAGTTACTCGCTAGGTCTACCTAAAAGTTGTACCCGGGTTGTGATATGACCACATTGGAATTTACATCATAGATTTCGCACATCAAGTTTTTACACAAAATAACTGATGCCGAGTTTAACAAAATTCTAGCTCTTCTCCAAAAGGCATGTTCCCCTGTGGCATGTGGACCTATTAGTTCATGTACATACCCCTCTTGCATAGTGAACGGTGTGAAGTTTGTGGTACGTGAACGCGATATACTTCGTACCACTCAATACAACGGAGTTTCAACACCCGGGGTTGATGGAGAGATGTATTATGGTCAACTCGAAGAAATTTTGGAGCTCAATTATATCGGCAACCGCAAGGTTTTGTTGTTTCGTTGTAAATGGTTTGACACAATTAACCCTACCAATTGCACCAAACGCAATAGACGTTCTTACACTAAGCAAGGCATGCATCATATTTTGACCGATAGGCTATTTCACCAAAATAACCCATACATTTTCCCGACACAAGCAACACAATTATTCTACCTTGAAGACCTTGCTAGACGACCGCTTCATTGGAAGGTCGTCGAATAGGTTTATCATCGAGATGTGGCAGAGTCCGATGAAGATGTTATACATGGTAGCAGTTCATCAGATGTTACACTGTCTGTTGCTTTGCCTAATTTGGGTATTACGGATATGAGTGTAAATACTCAACCAATGGAAATGGACGCCCCACCGGTTGATGACGATATTATTAATATTGAAGATGAGGTAGTTGCACACGTCATTGGTGATGTTGATGATGATGTTGATGATGGTGATGATGATTTAGTGTCGGATGATGATGAAGTGAACCCTAATAATGATGATCAAGAAGTTTTATCTAGCGATGATTCTGAAGATGACAATTGAATGGGACGAAATTCCAGAATCTGAAAAAGCTCATATTTATCCTACACTTGAGGTCAAAATTGTTTATTTTACTTATATTGTTATTGTTATCGACATTTAGATATGTGTGTTATGTTTAATTTGTTTGTTTATTTAAATTCATATGTTTTTATGTAGACACATTTCGACCTCCAGCCATGGTACAATGATCGTACTGAGGTAGTGTGTGGCAGTGGTGTGTTTGAGGTGTCGACTAGGGTTAAGCTTGCGTTGGGACTCCAACTGAGGTTGCTGTATAGAAAATACAAGAACAGGATCAAGAAAGATTATTATTCGAAATATGAGACGCCCGCACTAGAACAAGAACATGTACAGCCAGAGAGTGTGTGGGACAATAGAACCGAAGGTGAGTGGGTTGACTTGGTTGAGTGGTGGTCAGAGCCCAAGAGGGTGGCAAGAAGTCAGGTTAGTACTGTTAATCGTTCTAAAAACACGGTACTGACCACTCAAGGCAAAAAACCATTCACCCGAGGAAGGAATGAATACGTAAGACTCTTTATAATTTTTGTGATTTTATTTAAAAGCGTTTATACTGTTTATTTATTATAGCTCGTTATTAATTTATTTGATATTTTACAGAAAGTCAAGGAAGGGGTCTACGAGGACCTGGTTGAAACACGGAGGAAGGGGCACTCAAGTAATGGCACGTTTAAAAGTAAAGAAAATGAGGAAAGATATGTAAGTAATATATAACTCTTTACATGCCTTAGTAACTAATTTCATTTGTTTTAAACCATTTTTTTTCTTTCCCAGCTGAAGATGAAAGCCCTCAGTGACCAAGTGAAAGCCAAGATCGTCCCGCACATGTCTGATAAACAAATAGTGGCTGAAATCATGCCAAGTCAAAATAAGCAAAATGTGTCGGGACAATGCAGGAAGTTACCGGGTGGTGCGAGTAACACTTCTCGTAGGTTATATATCCTCAGTAAAACAAAATGTAAATCAATTGTTCATATTTATGTCTTGTTGTATATAATGAAAAATTGTTGTTGTAACTTATCGCATGCGCGGTGCTCCAGCTCGACCGGATTTTCCCTCTCGTGGTGAATTTCAGGAAATGATGGAACGACATGAGCAACAGATGGAGCTGATGAGGAAAGAGAATCAGGAGGCACAACAACGGGCTTACTTGCCAGCGTTAAAGGCAGATGCGGCGCAACAATATACTCAGACGTCGTACCAACATATGGCGCAATATCAGAGTCAATTGGGTGAGTTTTTCCAGAACTACAACTCATCAAATATTGATCACCCAATTAACCCTCCTACTTTTGTACCCCCGTCCCGACCCTTTGTTATGCCCACCCTAGCTCCTGATTGGGCTCATTTAGTCCAAACCCCAATCCTTGGGCACAACCATTGCAACCTCCTTCCATCGACCCATACCGACCATCTTTGCCCGACCATCTCCAACCACTCCAACCTCCCTATACCGGCACTTATCCTATTGCTCCCGTCACCAACAACACATTTAACCATTGTTATCGTCCCACCACACACTCGACTCATGAGATCGGCTCTACTTCACAATCCATACCCGGAGGTTCTCGTGTAATCATAAATCCCCATCAGCACAATTACCGGTCCGTTGACGAGTTGGGTCGAGATAGGAATGTACAAAACAGTGGTGACGACTTATCAGGCGATGACGAGGGTTATGTCGAGGGGGATGAAGAGGGGGGTGACGAGGGGGGTGACGAGGAGGAAGGTGACTTTTCACCTAACGAGGATGCGAAGTAGAGGTTGTGGTAGTATTATTTCTTATTATGCATGTTTAACAAAGTTTGAGACTTGTAGCGTGTGAAACATTTGATTTAGGATTGAATAAGTGTATTTGATGAATATTGTATTGTGATGTTGGATAATTTATCTTAATATGGTATTGTAACGTTCATTGATTTGTTATTGTTCTGTATTTGTCGAATTCTGCCATTTTGAATTGTGGATTTTGTCTGGAAAAAGTTCCGGAAAAAAATCTGGAAACTACAAAACAGCCCAGTTTTTTTTAGCCCCAAGTACACCTAGGGACGACTTAGTCATCCCTAGGTTAGCCAAATTCCACCAGATTTTAACCCTAGGGACGACTTAGTCGTCCCAAGTTTTCAAAATTGTCCAGGTGTCAAAACCTGGGGACGACTTAGTCATCCCTAGGTTTTGATACCTGGACAATTTTGAAACCTAGGGACGAATAAGTCGTCCCTAGGATTATATTTAACTTTTTTTTTCTGAAAATGTTTTTATTAATTTGTATAAAAAAGATTTTATTAAAAATAATTAAAAAATGAATTTTTATTAAAGTCTAAAAAGGTTATTTTTATTAAAAACCTAGGGACGACTTTTTGTCGACCCTAAGTTTCAAAGATAAGTCGTCCCTAGGGTAGTCAATATATTCAACGTAGTGGGTAGTGGGACCCACGAAGTCGTCCCTAGGTTTCAAAGGGAAGGTCGTACCTAGAATTCTAGAGACGAATTTTTAGGCACAAAATTCTAGGGTCGACTTAGTAGTCCCTAGGTGTTTAGGGTTGAAAAATGGACTACCTAGGGACGAATAAGTCGTCCCTAGGCTTCAAAATTGTTGTAGTGGTTTACAGACGAAAAAGCATATGAAAGTGAGGATAAGAAAGCACCTACCACAAGTTCAGGATATATGTCAATATTCTAAATCTCTGCCAGAAGTCTTTCATTTATCGGCATGTTACCATACTGGTATTTCGAAAAGGTTGTTCTAGGGTTCGTTGCTAGATCAGATATTAGAAAGTTTCGAGAATACGCTCTACTGTAAAAAAGTTTCCTAGTGGGAGGCCAACCTGACTTGCTGTAAAATAGCACATCCAATATGAGAATAAATAAATACTGATAACATAAGCAAACATGTATGAAAGTAGCTACTAAAATAGTTACCTTTCAGACTTTTTGAAACCAAGTTTGGCAGTTCTAAGTTGTTTTGCAGTTCCCACATTGCGATTTCTTTCTCCTGACAATTTAACAGCCCAAACAGAACCAAAACCCCGCCATGTTCTTCCTTGTCTACGAACCCCATTATCATCTTACTTTCTTTGGGGGTGAAACTAATGATGACATCTTTTGAACTTATGTTCGGCTTTCTCTTCCATTTTATCGGATTTCTTGCCCTTGTCCCTAGATCTAATCGCAGCAGCACCCGACTCCCCACTTTCCGATAACCTTGATGATGGGAAATGATCGCCTTTTTATTTAAACTGCTGAGGAGAAATTGCGGAAACGTTTTGCAAACCCCGACCCACTTTCACTACGGGTCGGTAAGTAACATCACTAATAAAGTAGGAACTTCACAGCTATTAGATAGAACGAGTCTTCTACCCGCGTAAAGCAGCGAAATAAGCGTAAAAAATTTTATTGATTCAAGGTTAGAACGTTCCGTCTAATATTTTACTAAAAGTTCACATGAATTATATTTAGGGTCGAGCATATCGTAATCCATCGAATGCTATTCGTTACATTTGGTCCTTGGTATGATATGGTCCGGTTCAGTCTTATAAAACGCAGCAATTATGCCTTGGTTGATCGGACTGAAGCGATAACCGAACCGGCTCCGATCGAAACATTTTGGTCCGATTCTGGGTCCGGCGTTTTGGACCAATTTATTTTCAGTCCGACCTAGTCCGGTTTTCAGACCGTACACACCTCCAATTTGGTTAGGATTAGATTCTCATATTTGTGAGCAAAACGTATGATAGTAACATTTACTAATGGTAAGTATTTTTAGAGAAAATAATATTCTGGCTTTAAACAGTAGAACTCAAAAGGAGATATATCAATCATAACCAAGTAAAAAAAAGGGCTAGAATGACATTTTACATTATAAATTAAAATTATGGTGTGAAAACAAACCCTCCAGACCATTTGACTTATCTTCTTCTTCTCCACAATACATAAACTCCATTAAAAAACCAACCATATTAAAACAAAAACCATCGAAGTTCAAATCAAGTTAATAGTACTGATCATCTAATGCCCCTCACTGATTTGGTCGCCCGTCTCTCCCAGTACCGAGGTCGGGCTTGATGGTGAGCACGACGGTGGTTAACACAACATCATCACCCATCTTTCTATAACAAGTAAGTGTAAGTGTCTGAAAATTCAAACTTTCTAATTATAGAATAGTCACAAATGTTTTATATAGTAGTATAGATAGGGACAAGGTTGGTTCTTCTTCTTGTGAGTGATCTCTTCTGGGGCCTAAGGTCACTGTGCCAGTGGTGGAGATGAAGACCATGTTGTGGGTGTACGTTTACGTTTACTGGAGCCAAAAGCTCCTGGGTTCTTTTTTGTACCATGTTCGTGTATAAGTCCGAACCGGACTCGGATTCGAAACCCGTATCCGGAACCCACAACCGACTTAGCAAGCCCATCACCGGCCCAAAGTATAAAGCATGGATCAAAGGTAGGTCAACCCACATGCTCCCCCAAATTCAAGAAAGCTGTCTCCATTCGGACATTTAGGGTAATATGTCTTCCCTCATACTTACGATCTACTATCATCTCACAACATGATTTTCAACAATATATCACCGTCTTAAAATATTGGCAAAACTTTCAATCTTTTCTCTTTTATTTTGCCTCTTTATCATTTAAAATACTTTTATTCATAAAAGTATGATCTCACTACGGTCTCGTAAAGATTACCAAGAGCAAGTTCTAGAATTAAACTAATCATCGGCATACTCACAAAATAAACTTAAAGCGTAAGAATACTTACGATTTATAGGCTAAAAATCCTCATAATTTGGATAAGATATTGTGTAAGTAGCGTTATCAGTTCGAGTCAAAATAGCTTTACAATTACAGGAATTATCAATCTTTTAACAATTTTTTTTATAAAACTACAAAATTTTCAAAAATTTGCCAGAAAGTGCGGCACACATTTCAAAAGTGCGGCGTACTTTTGGTCACAGAAAGCACAAAAAAATTCAACTTGAAATGCTCTTATTTTCCACTTATCACCCCCACACTTATTATGAGCATTGTCCCTAATGCTAAACATAAGGAGAAAGTAAAAATAAAGGAAAATAAGAATCATACTCCCCTTTTATTCCAAGTCGTGAACGAAGCCGAAATCTTCAATCTTCGCCTTATTATGCATTGACTTGCTTATTTTTTGTAATTTAACACAAACAATATATACACAAACATTTTGCACATACCAAATTAAATAAAATCCACACACAAAGTAATTATTTGTCCTACATGCCAACAAAGACATATTACATAACCAGATATAATAAATTATTTGAAATTGTTTTAAAATGTGACTAACACAAAAGTCACAAACACACGAGGCATCACATATCCTCTTCAGTTTCATCATTCCTTGGAGCATTGAATGGGTAGAAATATGGTGGATAAGGTGGTGGTTGTTGGGTATAATAGAATGGCTCATGATGATATCTGGGTGGTCAATAAGGTCCACTCATCAAAACGCTAAATTGTTCCGCTGTTCTCTCAAAAACTGGAGTTTATCTATCCATACTATAACATTTTCGCTCCATCATAAACCCATGTTGGTCTTGCCTAACCTCCATCCTTCCCATTCTTTCCCAAACATCTTGGAGTGATGCACAAGGAGCTCGCGGCATGTTCACACGTGGTGCTCTTACCGATGCGTCTTCTCGAATCAACCTTCCATTCGCTCCAATCAAATATCTCAAAGTAATTTTGTCAATGGTATCAAACATGATCGGCGGACTAAGACTACCCACAACATCATCAATTAAAAGTCTCATTCTTCGGGATATCCTAGTCACAAATTGTCCACACACAATCATGCTACTTGCTTGACAACCATGACCTTTCCTATTCATCCACTTTGCAATCACCCAAGCCACATTAGCGTATTGCTCACGGTTACTATCCCTAAACATGCTCAATAACCACAAATCATTCTTTTGAACCTTGTCATATCCCGTGGTTCGTTGATAAACCGCATAAGCAATCATCTTTTGAAGCACTCTTAAAAGTGGACTAGAAACCTAGTGGTTGAGCTCCTTGACAAGCTCAAAGGATCCTCATCCGAACAAATTAATGCCCAAAACTCACTAGCATTGAAATTCCTATGATCACGTTTTCCTCCTTGAAAATAAACTTCAAATCCTTCCTCATATCGCTCCTCTCTAGTATACAACTCCAAGTACTTATCAAATTATTTCAACGTCAAAGAATGTCCTTTCCCACAAAGTCTAAAACTCAAAATTTTCTTAGTCACTAGCTCATCACCATCAACATCTTCATCAAAATGAAATGTTGATAAAAACTCAAGAACAATCTCCGCATAGATCTTCTCCCTACAAGTAAAAGCACGAACCCAAGCATCAGATCGAACCAAAACTTCATTTCCTCCACCCTCTATCACAACTATTGATAACATTTCCCTAATTTGAGCTTCATAACCAAGCTCGCTCAAAACTCCAAAGTCTACAATGCTAGGTGCAAAAATATGTTTTGGCAGTAGAAGACTAAGAGCATTGTTGTAAATGGTCTTATCGTTGGTGTTGCATCCAGGCCAACTCAGAAATGGATGGCTAGGAACTCCCATGAGTACGGCACTTGCTGACTCGACGGATTTTCGCCTCTTTCCTTGGCTAGATGAGCCGGTCTCATAGTTTCCAAAACCCGTGTTCTGTAAAATTTATCACACAAACAAACATATATTAACATTAGATAAACATTAGGGGTCAAGGACATCCCTATGTTGGTGTTCTGATCATTCTGTTGGTTTTCAGACAAAAAGTGCGGCGCACATTTGAGAAGTGTGGCGTACTTCCTGGGAAAACTCGCTAAAGTGCGGCGCACATTTGAGAAGTGCGGCGCACAATCTGTGTATCTCAGCATCTGTCGGGGTAACTAATAATCTTAACCAAATCCGTAAACTAATGGTTACAAATCAACAACAATGGCTAGAATCGAACACTAAACCATTCTCAATTCATTTTAACACGCAACATTGCTCAATCTTAAGGTTTAATTTCAAAAAAAGCCTCGTTTTTATTTTTATTTTTTTTCAATATTGTGTAATAATCAAAATTTATCCTAATCAATATCCCTATTTCTAATTACAAATCGAATTTAATCCGATTATCAATTACTAAGAACCCTAATTGAAAAATTAATCAAAAATTAAAATTAATAAAATAAAATGTGTATGAATTAAAGATTAAAACTTACCCTAGACATGATCTCTAGTGTGAATTGGAATAAAAATTGAAAAATATTTTTGGTGATGATTCTAGAAATTGTCTGGTGTGTTTTTGTTTTTTTAGTTTCAAAGGAGAAAAATAAAGTATATACAAAAAATCCGTCCAGAAGTGCGGCGCGGGAAGTGTAGCGCACATTCTGTGCTCACAAACCATGTTTCTGTTTTTTAAGTACACTAGACACAAGATTTCAAAGAAAACCTCCAATTTATTCGATTTCATAAAAGAAAAATAACAAGACAACTAGGGAAAACATACCCTTCTCCTAGGACCATCCTAAAACATCTAGGACTCTTAGATTTTACTTCCGTTTTATTGGTTATCTACATACAAAAGATAAAAATGCATAAAGTAACTAGGAACCAATGATGCACTCCTCAGTTCCTCAATATCTTTAGTTATAGCAAAAGTTTAGAGGTTACATGATATCAATCTTCGTGTAACGTCCCAAGACCTCTCTATTGGTTTCTTTTGTCTCGTATACCTTCTCGTACCTCTTTCCACATGGATCAATAATGACCATGGCAACATGCCATTCACTATCTCCATCTTTAGAAATGTTTACAAATTCTCGCTAATTCCCCACTTGCCAATCTGTATATTTCAATGAGATGAGAAGTGCTCCAAGCATTCCCACAATTTTCTTGTATACACAAATGTCAAAGAAAGGGTTATGGTAGCTCCTTTCACTTAGTGATGCATAAAAAAGTTCTTATGGTTTCGTCCATGGTTGCAAATGTGAACCATAAATCGGCATACCGTTCTCATCTCTTTTCACGGTGCAGTGCTTATCGTCTTCATCATCACTATCATCATGTTTCTTCGCCTTTAGCACATTATAGTTTTGATGGACAAACCCATCAAATCTAGTCATAATAGCCAAAATCTATGTTTGCACCAATGGTGCGCAAAAATTTTCTTCCAACCACTAGTTGAATATCTCGATCAATAGGAATGTCGAGAAGCATGAAATCGGCTAGTAGTGTAGTTGTTCCTACTTGGCAAAGAACTCCAAGCAAACATCCAAATCCCTCCGCGTAGGAGTGATCAAGCATTTTGATACGATCAAACCTTGGTTTGACTCTACCAACAAATAACATTTTGAAGATTCCATATGGCATGACATTAACATCTGAACCGGTATCAACCAAAGCATTATAAGTAGTTTTACCCTCCAACCTTCTTGGTAGAATAAAGTACCCCGGTTCTTCTTTCTCAAGCATTACCTTGTTCTCACGAAGCATTTGTATAGCCACATCTTCATACTCCGATGTTAATCCATCTTCAATGTTCACTTGTCGAGCAAAACTCCATCAACAATCATTTTATATTTATCACTATATTTCAAAGTTTCAATGATAGGTCGATGCATATTCAACAACATGATTCTTTCTTAAATATCTTCTTGTAATTCCTCCATTGATAGTTCTTCTCTAGTCAAGGGTTTGTTAATGGTGAGTGAAGGTCCTTCACCATTATAGTTCAACTTGTAAGCGTGGGCGAGTTTCTTGCCTTTATTTCTTTTGTTTTCCCCATGCTACAAAAAAAACTAGGAGCATCAATTTCCTCGGTTTCAATAGGTGCCAAATCATCAAAATTGAGATTATCAAGTATTTCATCAATCTCTCCAAAGTCTAAGCTTTCATGCACTTTTGGCCATAAAGTAAGTATGACACAAGTGATGTCAAGTTGTGCATTAGCTTGTTTTAGGAAAGATCCCCAAAAATTACACAAGGTTCACAATCCTCCTCCACCAGATTGACAAAGAATTCAACGAAAAACAATTCATCTTTAATCATGACAATGAGCTTTTTATCTATCTCCTTTTCTCCATTACGATGAGTTTTGTAGGTAAAGCCAAGCTCAACTACAAATTTGTTACTAATCAAGCTTCTTTCCAATTCCAAATCTCCTTGCCCATCATAAGCAAATTTTCCTTCCATATGGCAAGGCATCGAATACTTTTCACTAGGTGTCAACTCTTCGAAACGATAGAAATTTAAGACCTTTTGGACCCCACTATCGGATAAGTCCTTACATTTAGATCCTGTCCATTCTCCTTCTGATTTAATTTTGTCATTGAGACTAATATGCTCATCAACTCCTAAGCATAATCTACCCATGCTAGTATTTGGATCCGTCTCAATCTTAAAACAATAACACATCAAAAGAAACATTAGTATGTTAGTGCCATAAAATCCAAACGATATTTCACACCCTAAAGTTCTTAGGCAACTCATTAATTTTAATGAATATCTCCATTTGTGTGCGTTATAATCAATTTCACTTTCCTGTTTCTCCATTTGTGCGGCGCACAATTGAGAAATGCGGCGCACTTTTGCGCGACACAAAAAAGCCGGCGCACATATGAGATGTGCGGCGCACTTTCTGCGACTAGAAATATTTTTCACAACTTGATAATTTGTAAGCCAATCAAACCAAGGTATAAGAAATTTTCCATAGCAATTTCTTAACAAATTGTCAAAATAAGAAATCATGACCAAGTTTAGCGATACATCCATAAGTATTTTGAAAGAATAAGCCATTTTTCGTTTTCGTTTGTTTTCTGATTTTTTATTATAGCTAAAATTTTAGAAAAATTACCACAAATCATGATAAATATCAAACAAGACATACCAAAGAAAATTATTCTACCAAAGAGCAAATAAAATAGAAAATAAATTTTTGAAAGAAAATATTTTTTATTTTTCTATAAATGTAATATGAACAAACACAAAAGCTCAAAAAGCATAAGTACACACAAAACAATTCTCATGTTTTCAGCAGTAAGGGTCCAGAGTAAAAGCTTTTGGTGGTGTTTTGGGGTTGTTTCTACCAACATCTTTGCAAATTCGACAGAAATGTGTGGCGCACTTTTGAATTGCGCGGCGCACTTTTGTACTGTTTTGTTAAAAACTTTTTCAGATTGCCAGAAATCTGTACTGAGTGTTTAGAATTTTTTTTTACCAAGTATTTCAGAATGTTTTAAACTAATAACAAATCAATCCCCGACAGCGGCGCCAAAAACATGATGTTCGTTTGCAAGTCTTAAATTTTTATTACAAGATATTACCACACAATTGACTAGAAACACAAACACGGGCAAGTATATGTGGAAATGTAAATCTTGCTTAAGTTTTTAGAGAGAGAGAGAAAGAGATAGAGAGATGGTGGAACACACACTTCTTGAGACAGAAACCAATGTTTACTATGTGTAAAATGAAGAACCACCCACCCTCTCCATCTAAGGAGGGAGTTTATATACCCAAGCCCTTGTCATGGGCTTGGGCTTACATTTGGGCCGGCCTACACATGTTGTAGGCTAGGCTTGGGCTTGTTAGTTAAATAACGATGTCTAGACTACGAGCTACTACTTAGTATATTGTCGCAGTGACCGAATCTTCCTAAATACGTAAAAACGTATTTCCAACAATCTCCCCCTAAGGGAGGTCACTCCAAACAAGGGTGTTACCCTAGTTACAATAATAAAATAAACCTAGCATACTATGCTTGTCTTGAGCTCTTAGTCTTCGTCTTTCTTTTCTTTTTCTTTTCTGGTGAACATGTTGATGTGATCTTTGATATCAATCTTTAGCATTGATCTCTTGCCTTGATCTTGTGCATACTTCACTTGTGATCTTCGCCTCTTCGTGACACCATGTCCCACATACTTACACCTTTGTAATTCTTGAAAGCTTCAGAGTTCGATACAGCGGAAGACTTAACTTTTAGGCTTTCTCGAATTAGATGAGGTATTAAGTGCATATAGTATAAGCATGCGGGGACGACTTCTTCTCGGATTCCGCAACGCCACCGTCTTCAATGCTACAACATAAGTAGACACGAACGAAATGGTTTTGAACATTTCATTCCAATTCGGTAGGATTTTACCTCCGGTCGGTGAAGACCGTTGGACGATATAAAATATCGTACTTGTGGCAGGTAGATTTAGTTAAAAATCTCCTTGACAAGATTTCGAGGGTAAACCCGTTCTCTTTATTCGACCGTCCAAAGCTGACTGCGAACGTAAAGAGTGAATCATTTGGATAAAATTATCCGCATGATTGAAGCCGTCAATTCTGATTCCTGGAACAAGTTTGATTCATTAAAGAATCGCACCATTGTTGCTTTCCAGTTGTCACGAGCTTGATTCGTATAGAATCTTGCAAGTTACCTACCAAGTGCTGTTTGAGGTTAACACTAGAAGGATTTCCACTCATCACCGTGAACACTAGGGTGTCACTCTGAGTGTTCTGGCAAGATCACTGAGATATTGCGTAGAGGCCTGGAACGTGTTTAAATTCAGTTAAGAATTAAACCACTGTTGCTTTCCAGTTATCACAAGCTTGATTCATAAAGAATCTCACAAGTCACCTACCATGAGCTTTTTGATATTCGCTCAAGAAGGATTTCCATCTTTATTGTAAATGCTTTCGTATTACTCGGATGTTCAGGCAAGATCATGAAGATTTTGCGTAGGAATCTTAAAATATTTCTTACTTTTCACAGTGTGTGAAGAAGCAAGGAAATATGAAAGTGTGTCCTAATGAGATATTTGATGATCTCAAATGGCTCAAGACTCGATCGTGCACTTTGGATTTTAGTGATCGGAGGCTGGAGAGGAGTGCCACCTTTTCAATACCAATTTACTCGGAGTGAATAAATCAATAGATAATGCGTTGTCTCTATGTGATTAAAACAAATATCTTTTAAGAGATATATGAGTTAGCTGGGATGAGTTGTACATTGCATCACTGGGTCCATGATGTCTATCTTCAATATCGAGCATCATTAAAATGATCTCAATAGTATATGTGTTGACCCGGTTTCTGCCTAAAGTTGTAAGGAGGACTTCTTTCTTTTCACCCTTTATCTTTACAATTCTTTTTCATTCTTCAACCCCTTTAATGCTTACCAATACGTCATAACTAACACCTTGTTGTGATTGTTCCAGTGCTAACTTAAGTACTTGGTCGGCATTCAGCTACGTTCACAATATTTCTTCATCTTTCCTAAGGACTACTATTTCTATCTATGGGATGTCCTTGGGAAGATTCCTCCGGTTCTAGAATAATCATTGGACTTAACCTATCCTACCATCCTTCTATCACCACAATCTTCATCGTCGTGAAATAAATAGGTTTTGGGTAAGTATATGTCACCATGAAAATCCATTTTGATATGCAAATCCGTTTTGCTCCCCCTTAACATATGTCACGATATTCAAAAACATTTCGCATATGTCGGGATGAGCCAGCACATTAAGTCAAACCATTTGTGATAATATCCCATTTTAAATCACATTTTCTCCCCCATATTAAAAATATTAACCCAGTCGATGTTTTTAATATCAATTGATTTAATGAAGTTTTAACAAAGGTTTTGGGAAGAAAAATGCAAGTCCATTTTATCTTCATGATATCAAACGTATGAGATATGATACCGATTTGTAACATGATCGCATATTCACCATATTAGAAAAAAATTGACAAGGTTGGACATGATTGATGAGAACATCATATGATATGATCAAATGGTTCTTGTTAGCATATGTTGGTCGCCTCGTCACGTCTGAAGTCATCTCTTGACACCACATGTACGATTGGTATTGTTGTCTTGACACCAACTTGTGAACTTGGCACATTCGACATCGAAGATTCTGAATGCTTGACAATTGCTCCCCCTCAATTGTTGACACGTGTTCTATCAAAAGAGCTGTAGTCGTCGTTTGAGTAGTCGCATCATCGAGTATGTAGATACCAATTGTAGATAGCTATGGTTGTAGAGATGATAGCTTCATAAAAACAAGACTTCTCTTGTTTTAAAAAATAAATGCACTGACACGTACATAGATTTGTGTTAGACCAAGTTATAAAGTAAACTTGATCCCTTACAAGGTTTTAAAGTAAACCTTGCCCGAGAAAATTAATTCCCGTTGTGAGCCAAAGCTTTCATAAGAAATACTTGACTTTAATATAAAAACCGGGTTGCAGTCTGAAATAACTACAAGCCATATAGGCATGTTTTATGAAATATTTACAACTTTTGTACGAACTCTATTTATGGCACCGTGTCAATATTAATCGACATTTCTAAGGCCGTAAATATTATCGTACCAAAAGACATGCCGTTGAAAAATAAAGTAAAAATATTTTTGGATTTTTCTGAATTTTTCAATTTTTATGGTTTTTAGATGGTTTTATATTTTTGTATTTTGCTTTTGTGGATAAAAATATAAACAATATATACAAATGATCACCAAGGATACGGAGAATAGTTTACCACCACTATTCTTTCGCTTCATCTGCCAATTCTTTAAGAGTCTCAGGCGAGAAGGTTCGAATTCCTAGCTTGTCGGCCAAAAATTCAATTCGAGCGCGATCTAAAGCCTTCGTGAAAATATCCGCCAATTGATACTCAGATCGGACAAATTAAAGCTCTATTACTCCATTTTCCACTTGCTCCTTGATGAAGTGGTAGCGAATGTCAATGTGCTTCGACCGGGAGAATTGAACGTTGTTGCAGCATAGGGCAATTGCACTCTTGTTGTCACAGTACATCGGAATTTTGTTGAAACCTAGACCATAGTCGGTTAATTGCGATCTCATCCAAAGAATTTGAGCACAGCAACCGGACATAGCTATGTATTCTGCTTCCGTACTTGAAATTGCAGCGCTTTTCTGCCTTTTCGATGCCCAACTGATTAGTCGATCTCCTAGTAGTTGCAAAGTTCCACTCGTGCTACGCCGTGTATCTTGACAACCCGTGTGATCCGCATCTGCATATGCCATAAGTGCAATAGAAGAGTCCTTCGAATACCAAAGTCCCCGATTAATGTTTCCTTTAAGATATCGAAAGATCCGTTTCACAGTGGCCAAGTGTAACTTAGTAGGTCGAGTTTGATACCGAGCACACATACATATAGCAAACTGAAGATCAGGTCGACTAGTTGTAATATACAGAAGAGTACAGATCATTCCACGGTAAAGTGTCGGATCCACGGCAACTCCATGTGGATCTGCATCAAGCTTTGTTCGTTCCACCATTAGAGTATCCACGGGGTCGCAAGATTCCATCTTATACTTCTTTAGCGATTCAAGGGCATACTTGGATTTTTTGATAAAGATGCCTCTAGGACTCTGAGATATCTGAAGACCTAAGAAGAACGATACCTTGCCCATCATTGACATCTTAAACTTGGAAGACATGAGTTTCCTAAATTCATCGGATAAAGTTTGGGTCGAGGCTGCAAATATAATATCATCAACATATATTTGTACCATAATCATATCTTTACCTCGTTTCTGAATGAACAGCGTGGGATCCACCTTGCCTTTTGCGAAGCCTTGCGTAATGAGGAATTGTGACAATAGATCATACCATGCGCGAGGAGCTTGCTTCAACCCATAGAGAGCCTTCTTAAGCTTGTACACATGATTAGGATATTTAGGATTCACAAAACCATCCGGCTGTTGAACGTAGACCTCTTCCTTGATTTCACCATCAAGAAATGCCGTCTTCACATCCATCTAATAGACGATCATATTCATGTGGGCTGCATAAGCGAGGAATAGTCTAATAGCTTCCAAACGGGCAACAGGTGCAAAGGATTCCATAAAGTCGATGCCCAATAATTGCTTGTATCCACGAGCTACTAGTCGAGCTTTGTTCTTCAATATTCCGCCTAACTCATCGAGTTTCACCTTGTATACCTATTTCAAAGTGAGTAACTGCACTTGATCCGGGCATGGGACAAGTTCCCATACTTCAAGACGTATAAATTCATTAAGTTCTTCTTGCATAGCTTCTATCCAACAGGATTGAGTAAAAGCTTCTTGCCATGTCTTAGGTTCAACTTCAGTGAGGAAACCATCAAAATGACAAAACATTGCATTTTCTTGTAGCTGACTTCGTGTAGATACTGGACGATTAAGGTCACCAATAATAGAATCTATAGGATGATCCTTTGTCCACTTGCTGTCATGTTCACGAATCCGTGGATTGGAGTTAACTGTAGTAGGAGCTTCCTCTGAGGTGGACGACCCGGCTTGATTAGGGTCAGGAATTGGTACACCAAAGAATGGAAGTTTACGCATTTGAGCGAATTCCAAATCGTGATCATCATCATCCTCTTCATCATCAATAGGCATGACATGGGTAGTTGAAATATGTGTTGGTTGAGAATTACTCGTTGAAGGTATATCTTGACCAATTGTAGGTGCAGATGTGTCTGATTGTGCTTCGGTTGCTGGAGCGACAACTTCGGTTACCGGAGCTATTACCTCAGGTTCTGGAGCAACAATACTTGGAGGAGTAAAGAATTCATCAAAGAACGATTGAAACAACGTATCCCATTCAGTCCTAGAAGGTGGTGTAAATGATGATGAAGTAGGGTTGTTTGGGACAAGACCAGAACTAATATTACTGGGTCCCATTTCATGAAGTGCGGGTTCAAAGCTGCTTTGCTCAGAAGCCATTGCTGTCAGCTCATCAAAATCAACATTCATAGTTTCGAGGATCTTACGAGACTTACGATTGTAGATTCAGTATGCCTTCTTTGCGGGTGCGTAACCAATGAAAATACCAATATCAGCCTTTGGTTGAAGTTTTCCCAAATTCTCACCATCATTATTTGGATAGCATAGAGAACCAAATATATGAAGATATGATAAATCTGGTACTTTTCCATGGAGAAGCTCATAAGGTGTTTTACCATGGCGTTTACGAATTAGTGACCGGTTTTGGGTGTATACTGCTGTTGATACTGCTTTTGCCCATAAAAGCAATAGAGCCTTTGAGTAAATTAACATCGTTCGAGTAGCTTCCATAAGTGTGCGATTTCGCCTTTCAACGACACCGTTTTGTTGTGGAGTGCGTGCAACGGAGGTTTCATCAGATATGCTAACTTCTTCATAATAATCACGCAAGATTTGATTCACAAATTCGGTTCCATTATCTGTACGAATGCGTCAGACAGTAGTGTTGAGACGCACTTGAATCATCTTGAGAAATCCGATGATGAATTTAGGTGCCTCATTTTTTGTTGTAAGAAATTTCACCCATGTAAACCGAGAGTAATCATCCACAATAACGAGGATGTACCTTTTACCACTAAGACTTTCAACACGCATTGGCCCACAAAGATCCATATGCAACAAATAAAGTTTCTCTTGGTTGGTGTCTTCCGTCTTAGGTTTGTATGATTTCTTAGTGCTTTTCCCCATTCTACACGCGGAACACAAATGATCCTTGTGAAATGATAGTTTAGGAAGATCACGAACAAGTTCGTTTTTCGCCAAGTGATTAATAGCGTCAAAGTTAAGATGAGATAATCGTCGATACCAGATTGTTGGAAATTCACTTTATGTGACGACATTTAAGAATTCCCATTAGTTATCATAGTCACACACGCTTAGACTAGACTAGGTACAATGTATAGTTAAGTGTTGGGTGTGTGGCTATATATACCCCTCCTAGGCTTCCAAGGAGGGGTGTTGATTGTGTTTCATTTTTCATCTTTTCATTTCAATACACTTTTTCTTTATCTTTAACACACAACCTCTCTTCACTCTCTCTCAACAATGGCTACCATCTTCCACCACCCACCTAGACCACCGGATTAGCTAATAGCAAATCCACAATTGGTATCAAGAGCTATGGGATGATTGCTTAGTTTTTCTCTCACAGTATACCCTATCATGTATAGAATAGTGTTAAGGTAAGTCTAGTTCGTTCCACGGGATTGGTGTTATAGAATATAAAACAATTACCTCTGGAGTGTCACAAGTTCTAAAGATATACATATCAAATGGTTTTAAAGGGTGTGTTTGGTTAAGGTCACAACCATATGAAAGATAGGTAGCAATGATGAATATGAGCACATAAACAATGTAAGACAACATGTCGATTACTAGTTGTACACGCAACATCTAATTAATGTAACAAAAATCCGACTAAAGATCATGTCATACCAAAAGCATTAAGAATGCTTTATGCTTGATTTGAATAACTAAAGTAATAGATGAGATTATGTAAGAGTTGTTATATGTTTTATTCCACTAATCACGACAAAAGTGAATAACAAGATTCATTTACTAGATGACATGAAATCTATCCATTCACATGAGTACTAGTCATGATCATTAATAAACCCAACATATAACAATGGTCTTACACAAGAGCATATAGTACAAAAGCATCTAAATCATACTCATAATCACGAACCAAGGAGGAAAGTGCGCCGCACAAAACTAATTGTGCGCCTCACTTTGCCCTCGCAAATAACATAAATCTATCAAATCATAAGTTTATTCAGCCCTAACCATTTGCACAATAAACTACTCCATAATACCAGTAAAATAATCATATCAACAATATGTGAATCAAAGGAAATGAATAACATGAATGAAATGAGAATTATACCAACAAATGTGTTAATCAATACTTGCTCCAAAAAGTTATAAGCTTTGTCCCAACTTATTACAATCAAAAAGCAAAGTTCTGAGTTCCTTGCTAAAGCAACAATGGGTATGAACTAACTAAGGTTCACCTTGTACTAGTAACAGTGATCAAGGATTGAAGGAATCCTTGATTATATGAAAACCCTTATAACAATGGAGTATGGAGGATGGAATGTATGTTCTATGCCTACCCTTAGGTCCCTTAAATGTCATATATTTCGTAGCTAAAAACTCCCGGAAGTAAGCCAAAGGTTTCTAATAATTGCCATGCATAATGGCACTTAATTCATGTAACTGCAGCAAAATGTGCGTCGCACTTTCTCAATTGTGCGTCACACTTTTAAGATATGTGCGCCACACTTTTTTTATTTCCCAAAATTCGTAGTACTTTGTATGTGCGCCACACTTTCGAGATGTGCGCCGCACTTTGGCTCTTTTTCATCATAATTTATTCTTTAGTCCTTTTCTTTCTATTTATTCACTTCTTTTCTTTATTCCTTCACTACAATCAAAACAATACTTATTATTAGTAACAATTCAACACATAATTTATTTATTTACATAGCAAACAAGGACAAATGCATCATTACAAACATGTATAAATGAAGCGTTATCACTCGCCTAGTCCGGAGGATCACACGTTTTCGACCCCCACAAGATTTTGCACGAACATTTGGCGTCATCCATGGGACTTGAAATTCTATCTACCAATCGCTTAGAATGGAAGGTCCTATTCCCCCTGTCACTCTGACAGGTCCGATCCCTCCCATCAATTAGGTCACTCTGGAAAACCAAAACCTTACAAGGGAACAATTGAACAACACATCTCGACTCTGCGACCATTAGTCAAGGAGCATAACCGGAACGATGTGGTACTAGTTCGGCTGAATCTTAATAAAGAAGACGAAGGAAGTAGTAGTACCAAGATAGTCCGAGGAAAGGTGGTGTCCGATGCAAAATTAAGGAAGCCTTTCAAGGAGACAGTCAAAACTACTCTCACTCAAAGGATTATTGATTTTGCAGGTCCAGAATACAAGCTCCCAGCTAACGTCAAAGCATACGACGACTCAGGAGATCTGGAAGATCATTTGAACCGTTTCGCTGGCGCAACCGACTCTAGAGAATAGCCGATGCCGGTATGGTGCAGAATGTTCCAGCAAACATTAGATGGAGGAGCAAGAGGTTGTTTTCAGAGTTTGGAGTCGAACAGTATCGATGGATGGGTCGACTTGAGAAAAGCATTTACCAAAAGATGCTCAATCAGGAAGCTGTGTCACAAGGGACCTCATGAGATAACTAAGATCGTAAGAAAAGTGAATGAATCACTTATAGACTTCAAGTAAAGTTGGACAGTAGAAGTAGGTCTCATCCATGGGGTTCCGGAAGTCATGAAAATATCAGCATTTATGGATTTGGTCAAGATCCCTGAGCTAGAAAAAAGGTATTCGGACAAGGCTCCTGAATCGGTGGATGAAATGATGGAAAGGTTAGATGATTTTGTCCGAGCAGAAAAGGCATTTGCTAGCACTGAACTGCCGAAGGGGGAAGGATCCGAACCATTTAGAAAGCCCAACCCGCTCACCCAAAGGAGGGATGACCGCAATCAAAGGTATAATAGCTGGAACAACAATCGAAGGAACGATGGACGAGAGCCGAGAGGCATATAGGGGAAGAGATTTTCAAAACACCAACAGGAATCGAGACAAAGACTATCTGGCACCATACCCACCATCCTGGAATGAAAACTATAACCGAAATAACTTCAACCGAAATGATAACTATCATCGAGCAACACCTGTTTTGAGCATAAACTCCCTAACAAAGAATTTGAAGGAAATTTTGAAGACCGAAACGTAACTACGTTTGCCCCCTCCTCGTCCGATGAATAACGTAGCAAGATGTGGATGCATGGATAGATATTGAGATTATCATTAAGATAAGGGACATTTCACCAACGACTACATCCAGCTAAGGAAGCAAAAATCAAGCTGGCTTTAGAATCCGGAAAGTTAAATCACCTAGCGAGGGATGCAAGACAAAGAGGTCGGGACAACCGAATAGACGAAGCTTTGAAGCAGGATAAGATAATCAACATGATCTGAACCATTCCAGACAAGGAAAGAAGGGAATTTATAGGAGAAGCTGAAGATTGGATGAAAGTTCCCATCACTTTCCCTTTGTTGGAAGAAGACGAGATGTCTGATGATCCGATAATAATAGAAGCATAGTTAGGAGGATATTTGGTAAGGAGAATTTATGTCGATGAAGGGGCTTCGGTCGAAATCATGTTTGAACACTGCTTCGAGAAACTACCCACAAATATCAAGTCAATAATGAGACAAACGCATACGGAGTTAGTTGGTTTTGCCGGTGAGGTTGTCAAGCCGGCTGGAAAACTTGAGCTAGAAGTGAATTTCGGATCAAATGGTCTAGTTCGCCGTACACATATGAAGTTCGTGGTGATAAATGCTCCAATGTCATAATAGGAAGGCCGGGTGTAAAACCCGCCTTAAAAGTCTACGAACATTAATTACGTATAATCACAGTTTTAAGTTAAACGTTGTGTAACTATTTATTCAGATAATAAATAACAGTATAAATTCAAGTATTTCGCAATTATTATTTATTCAGAAATAAATAACCCATATCAGAATATATCACGAGGATTAATATATGAACAGGTACGTAATATTTTAAACACATAAATATTAATTTCACACAGCCTCAGCTTTAATTAAAAATATTACGCAGTTAACTATTCCAGTTATTTCAGAAGAATAAATATCGATACTTTTCAAGTAATACGAAGTAAGTATTATTCAGAAAATATATATAATACATTCAGAGTTTAACACGATATATTTAGTCACAAATATCGCGTCGAATATTATAACTCAAAATAAAATAAAATAAAGAAAGGTGCTTGGTTATGTGGGCCGGCTACAAAAACAAGAACAATAGAAGGAGGAGAATGGGTTGTGGCCCATTTGTTTGTATAGACCGGCTTGAAAAAAAAATATGGGACGGGGAAACGTAAATGTTTAGACAACAAACAAGTAGTAACCCTAATCCAAGAAACAACCGTCATCTCATTTTCCTTGTCTTCTTCCTGCCGACGAACAAGGCAACAAGGAAGCAAGGAAAAACGTACATGGTTTAATTTCAGGGATCAAGGTTTGAGATCATGTGGTTCCTCGAACCTTTCACACGAATAAAGGTAATTCCGTTTTTGTTCTTTAATTAGTCCGAATCCAAATCCTTAGGGTGTCGGGTTTTGCATTTGGTTGCATGAAAACCGAGAGTCAAGGACTCTCGGTGGTGGCCATTGTTGTGCAGCCGAAACTCAAACCACCAGGGGGGTTTGAGTTTAGGAATAGGATGCAGTTGTTAAACCAGTGGGAACCAACAAGGGGGTGTGTGTTTGTGGCCAGTCGTGACCCACACAGAGGGTCGTGGTGCTTTGGTTTGATCAACCGCTGCCAATAAACTCAAACCAAGAGGGCATCGCGTGTACAGGGGAGTTTGGGACTATATGTTTGGCTAAAATAGTGGGTTCCAACTGCACATCAGTGGGAACTATACTAAAATAGTGAGAACTATACTAAAGCAGTGAGAACAACTGCATAAGCAGTGGGGAAAAATAAATAAACGGGGGGAACTATTAACTAGCAGTGGGAAACAAACAGTGGGAACCACTGAGTGACGTCAACAGCAAGTGGGCCCGGTTTGGTTTGACCCGAGACATGAATGTCTCGGGATGATTTTTAGCACGAGTTTTGGGGATCGCTAATAATAATAATTACACGGGATTATTTAAATTCATTAAATCATTTTAAAAGGAGTTTATAAATAAATAAATTTAATTGTTGATTTTATTAATTTAATTAATGAAGTTATATCGATATTGTTTTATCCTGTTAATTATTTAAAACATAGGATTTATTAAGGATTTAATTTTAAAGAAACTATTTTTGGAAACCTGTTGATTTTAGAAGCTTTCTATTTATAGCAGGTTACTACTTATAGTAACATCGTAAATATCAAAACACAATATAATATACAGTAACTAGAAATACCGGATATACACTAATCAGTAAACATTTAAAGAATGGTCAGATTTATTAGAAATACACCAGACAATCAGATTTAATCATTTATACGCAACCAATAAAATAATACGAGAACACGCTAAATGAATTAAGAAAAATAATAAACAGTAAACAGTAAACAGTAATCAGACAACTCATATCACGTCCCTTATTTATGTAGTAACTGTGAAGTCAGAGTAGATCTCGCAACTTTTATTCGTATTGCTTTACTGGACACGAGGTACGGATTTCCCGTCCTTCGGTAAGGACTTTCCTTTTTATGCATATTTAGGATTTCCCGTCTGCAGGCAAATGCTTTCCCCAGTATATGTTCTAAGTTTTATCAGTAATCATTTAATAACTAAGTTAAATTTGCCTGAGCTTTATATACATGCATGATCAGTTATGTACTAGTAACGGAGGTACCGTAACCATGACACTTGAGGCACCGGTGTCATGACTCCTCTGCGGGGGAGTGATTTCTCACAACGTCCCATTTATTCAGCTTGGCCATTTTATCAGTATTATCAACGGGGCGTACTGATGCATCCTAGGTTATCAGTTTACAACTTATCAGGTAAATGTGATGTGTGCTCTACATCCTTCACATTGGATTTGATCCCTCCACCAAGCACATTATTTAGAGGTCACCCCTCTACAGCATGACGAGGTCACCCCTCTATGTATTCATGCAGACGTTGTTACAGTACATGACCTATATAAGCTCTTGGCAAATTAAAATACAGTAAATGCATGTTTTCAGATTTAATAGATAACAGTTCAGCTTTACTATTATAAATCAGACTTTTCAGGTTATACACAGATTTCCGTTGCAATTTACTTATCAGTCTTACAGTTTCAATATTTTATCATCTGCTTCATTTCAGTATATTCTTATCATGCTTTATATATGTTCACTGGGCGTCATGCTCAGCCGTAGTTCCTTTCATGTTCTAACAGCAGGTACACCGGGACGCTCTTAGGATTCTGAGAGCATGTGCATTTGGATGGAAGCTAACCAGACTTCGTACTTTATGCACTTCTTACATTACTTTGCTTATTTGGACATTGTTTAGTCCTTTCCTTCAGTATATACTTTTCATGTTTTGAGCTTATGTTGGATTACCAATGTTTGATTTCGGTATTTCCTTTATGGTCAGTTAATGTTTTAGGACAATTACCTTATGCTTTGATGACACGGCATAATACACATAACGGTCCACTTATCCAAGTGGGGTGTTACTATTATGGTATCAGAGCGCAAGGTTCGACCTGTAGGCTCTAAAACTTGACCTGTGACTAGTGGGTATTCACCAGGCACTTCCCAGATTTTGGCGTTGTTATCTTTCATGTTTCTCATGCATTTATCAGTTGGTTTTATTCATTTATCAGTCAGTCTTCTTAAAAAAATTGACTAAGTAAAAGATTGGTATAGGACTGGCTATATTTAGTCGCATGTGTTTTTCTGCGTATTTATTTTTGGTGAACCGAACCATAGGCGTTCACCCTTTCCCTTTAGATTTTCTATTGATGAAACGACCCATAGGCGTTCATCCTTACTCATGTCAGATTCATGTTTTTAGTCTAATGTTATTTGGTGAACTGACCCATATGTGTTCACCATTGCTCAGGTCAATTTCCATGCTTTCAGTCGAATATTGTTGTGAACTGACCTACAGGCGTTCACCATTGTTCATATATCGATGTTTCATTGAAGTTTGACTAGTATGGATTAGACAACAGCCGTCCACATTTAGTCCCCGATTGTAAATTACTTTACATGATAGTTCTCTTAAAAATCTTGACAAGTATGGTCCGAGCCAGAATCGTCCACACTTAGTTATATATTTCTTCTTTAAATTCTATGGATTGAACCATAGCCATCCACATCAGTTGATGTTAAACTTCAGTTGATCATACTTTTATGTTCTTTGTAACAATCAAGTTTTCATACACTCTCGTGGATGTCGTTTTCATGCTGATAAAATTCACATCTCCTTATGAGGAGTATGTTTTAGCAAGGTGATGATGCCTTCATGCTAAAATACAGAAGAATTGTAAAATCAAGTTTTCATGATAAATCATGGTTGTCCTTCATTAATCATGTTTCATGATGACAATTGTTGGAACTTCTATTAAATCATACTTTCGAACTCTCTATATAACCAACATTAAGTCTATGCGGAAATTTCCAGGCTATCATATTACTCATTGCAGTTCAGCTTACTATCGTTTGAATCAGTTTATTTCTTTTGATCATGTCAGATAATTGACACCAGTAACAATCATCCCATAACATTGGCCATCTATACCATGCATAGTATCTCATGTGTACTCCATGAACAGTATCTCAGGTGTAATACATGTACAGTATTCATCGTGTACTTCACGTGCAATATTCAGGTGTAATCCATATACCTTACTCTATGTGTACTGTTAATCGATCCTTAATCATCTTAGGCGTTTCCACTTGTCGATATTCTACCAGATGCTGATGCTGCTTATGAGTTGAAAATTTTACCAGATACTGATGCTACTAACACTTCGAAGACCTCACGAATGCTGATGCTACTGATACTTTGGAGATTCTACAAGATGCTGATGCTGATTATATTATGAAGACTCTTCAGAGAAAGGACGAGAACTATAAATTTGAAATTCCCGACAAGAATATACTTCAACCATCAGACGCTACCATACATTCCATGTTTTTACTTCCTCAGTTAAGATGTCACACGTCACACAACTACATTTTCAGTCAGAAGACTGAGAAACGGTACCCAGCCGGCCACTCAGCAGAAGTAGTTACATGAATCACGGTCATGATAATGACCATCATAAAATTGACAGACAAAATAGTAGTGACAACCATCGTGCTAATAATAAATCAGTCAGTAACCATCAGAACTCCGGAACGGATGTGACCAAAAATACAGTGGTCAGCAGTCTAACCGGTTCGCCAACCCTAACAGTTACCAAAAATTCTTAACCTTGTCCAGATCCACCTACTAAAACACATGTCAAGACATCAGTCAAGATACGGGTCTCTAGTATCATTTCAGAAGGCACATGTCAGGATGCCAGTCATGATACATGTCATATGAATATCTTCTCAAGGCACGAGTCAAGACTCATAATTGCAGTATGCCTTCTAAACCAGGTCCTCAGTGATCCAGGGTACCCTCCAAAGGGGTATACACGTTTGGTCATGCCACGCATAAATCAAACCATTAAAGATCCAGTTACCAACACTAGAGTATTATTTTGGTTAGACATGCAGTGTTTATTCGGTTGGGTTTCAGACAAACACATTCAGCAAGATCTTCCATGTTTGCTTTACTTATTCATATGTCAACTTTATCTAAATCAGGTATTACCTACCTCCCAGCCAGAAAATACTCCACAGTATCACCCATATTTATAAAGGTTTTCCTTCCAATTTAAGACAAGACCTGTCTTACAAATTCCCAAATATAGTTCGTATATTTCTGCCAGAAAAATCAGTACAAGTTGTTTCTACTTTACAAGCGCATGACTTATTATTCCTTAGCTGTGAAGACTTTCTAGCTACTAGTTGTGGCTCAACTTCTGAAGTTCCTTAAGTTCATGATCAACAGATTATTCCAGAGTTTGCAAATGTATTTCTAGAAGGGTTTCTAGAAATCCCTCCCTAACCATGAGACGGAATTTTGACATAGAGCTTATCTCAAAGACAGAACCTATTTTCAGAAATCTTTATTGCAAGGTTTCCGCTGAGTTAAAAGAGTTGCAGCATTTGTTGCAAGAGTTACCGGAATGAGGCTTTATTCGCCCTAGCGCACCACCAAGAGGTGCACTACTTTCTGTTTATTAGGAAGAAGGCTGATAACCTGAGATCATGTATCGACCACCGAAAATTTTTACAAGATCACCATTCTTAATCAATGTTTATTCCACGATTAGAAGGTTTATCTGATCTACTACGATGTCTTAAATATTTTTCCAGAACAATTTACGATCATGCCATCATCAGTGGTGAGAGAAAGAACATGTTGTTTTCCAGACTGCTACTGCACATGTTATAGTCTCTCCAAAAATCTTGATTTATGCTTCTGAGATCCCACATGCTCCAGCTATAGTATGAAATTAACGAATAAAATTTTTCTATGAATTTTCAGACAAATCGTCAGTATAATCAGTGATAACATTTTGATCTCCTAAAGTCTAGAGAGGAACACGAGAATCATCTTCTCACAATTGTACAGATTCTCAGATAAGAGAAAATTATATACGCAGCTTCTCAGATGGGAATTCCAGTTGAACAAAGTGGCATTTCTGAGCCACCCTATTTCAGTAGAAAAAAATTTAAGAAATACTGCGAAGGTGAAGGCCATTACCAGATGGTCAAGACCGACGTCTATAACTAGAGTACAATATTATAGAACTCAGTTGACTGCAACCGCATAAATTAATGACAGTTCTCACTAAAATTCTTCCATGACTATTCATTCAGATCCCACAAGAATGTACCATAATCCGAGGCAGAATTTTGATAGAAGCAGTATAACACATTGATGCAACTATGTTCATATCTAGATGCCTGACATACCGCAGGTCCAAGATAGAACGCCGTCATGCTAGTAACTTACTACAACCCTTAGAAATTTCTGAGCAGAAATGAGACAAGACTCCGTGAGGCTGTCATCGGGCTGCCGCAGACTCAGAAGAAGTATGACACTACCTAAGTCATTTTCGACCATTTAACCCAGCCTACACGTTTTCTTTCATCTGAAAGGATTACATAGTATTAGATCTGCAGGAAATTCAGTAATAGATCGTACGATTTCAAAGTATTCCATCAACAATCATGTTAGATAGAAATTCACGTTCGCGAATCAAGCTCACGTTCATGTTCACGATCACGTGTACGTTTACGTTCACCTTCATGTTTACGTCTCTCGGTCACATTATGATGTTGTTTCAGTCCATATTTTATGCTACTTCATGATTTAAATTCGCGTTCGCATTCATGACATCGTTCACATTCAGGTTCGTGTTCCATCTCAATATTTACGTTCTAGGTTTTGCACCAGATTTGGTTACAGAAAGTTTAAGAAACCAGACTCAAGTTTAGCACAAGTTTTCCATACCCAGGCAGACGTTTCACGTCGTAGGTCGTATCCTTTAGCATTCCTACCTCAGTTAGCATACGTTCATGATATGCTCTAGTATCACGTTCACACTATGTTTCACGCATCACATTCACGATATACTTCATGCTTAGTGTTCCTCATATAATCGCGAACCACGTTCACTATTGCTCACGTAGCACGTTCATAATTATTCACGTAGTTCGTCCCAATATGTTTCAGCAGCTTTGCTCAGAGATATAGAGGTATTTTTCAAGTTAATTGTACGTATCATTTAATGTATCCTATGTGTTATATTTTATTCGTTCAATCAGATTCAGAAAATCCATCTAAAGTATAGAACTAGAAACTATTCAGCATCGTCAGGACAGGGTCATCAGGACCAAGATTTTTTTCATTGTGTTTAGATCTTTGAAGGAACTGTTTCAAGCGGGAAGCCACTCAGAACGGAGGAGTCCATCCGGACCTCTCATGATTTCCTTCAATAATCCAATCAGATTCTTTCAGTTATGTTACATTCCATGTCCTCTTCAGCCATCTTACGTTCTATATTCACGTTAGTCATGTCATGTTTATACCCTTCAGCAGCATTATGTTCAATTCGAGGACGAATTATCCTTTCACCTTACATGTCTTTTCAGCTTACGTGTTCTTTCAGTCCTTATAACTTCATCAGCTTATTATCTTTAATTCGAGACCAAATTTCTCCTTTTTAGAGGGGAAGAATTTTAAAACCACAGCATTATCGCGCCCTTAGTTCGAGGATGAATTATTTTTAGAGGGGAAGAATTGTAAAACCCGCCTTAAAAGTCCACGAACATTAATTAGGTACAATCACATTTTTAAGTTAAACGTTGCGTAACTATTTATTCAGATAATAAATAACAGTATAAATTCAAGTATTTCGCAATTATTATTTATTTAGAAATAAATAATCCATATAAGATATATCACGAGGATTAATATATGAACAGGTACGTAATGTTTTAAACACATAAATATTAATTTCACACAGCCTCAACTTTAATTAAAAATATTACGCAGTTAATTATTCCAGTTATTTTAGAAGAATAAATATCAATACTTTTCAAGTATTACGATGTAAGTATTATTCAAAAAATATATATAATACATTCAGAGTTTAGCACGATATATTTAGTCATGAATATCGCGTCGAATATTATAACTCAAAAAAAAATAAAGAAGGGTGTTTGGTTATGTCGGCCGACTGCCAAAACAAGAACAAAATAAGGAGGAGAATGGGCTGTGACCCATTTGTTTGTATAGACCGGTTTGAAAAAAATATGGGACGGGGAAATGTAAATGTTTAGACAACAAACAAGTAGTAACCCTAATCCAAGAAACAGCCGTCATCTCCTTTTCCTTGTCTTCTTCCTGCCGATGAACAAGACAACAAGGAAGCTAGGAAAAATGTACGTGGTTTTAATTTCATGGATCAAAGTTTGAGATCGTGTGGTTCCTCATCCATTTCATGTGAATAAAGGTAATTCCGTTTTTGTTCTTTAATTAGTCCGAATCCAAATCTTTAGGGTGTCGGGTTTTGCGTTTGGTTGCTTGAAAACCGAGAGTCAAGACTCTCTGTGGTGGCCATTGTTGTGCAGCCGAAACTCAAATGACTAGGGGGTGTTTGGGTTTAGGAATAGGGTGCGGTTGTTAAAAAAGTGGTAACCAACAAAGCGGGTGTGTGTTTGTGGCCAGCCGTGACCCACACAGGGGGTCGTGGTGCTTTGGTTTGATCAGTTGCTTCCAATAAACACAAACCAGGAGGGCATTGCGTGTACAGGGGCATTTGAGACTATAGTTTGGCTAAAATAGTGGGTACCAACTGCATAGCAGTGGGAACTATACTAAAACTGCATAAGCAGTAGGGACAAATAAATAAACGGGGGGGGGGGGGGGGGAACTATTAACTAGCAGTGGGAAACAAACAGTGGGAACCACTAAGTGACATCAACAGTAAGTGGCCCCGGTTTGGTTGACCCGAGACATGAATGTCTCGGGACGGTTTTTAGCATGAGTTTTCGGGATCGCTAATAATAATAATTACACGGGATTATTTAAATTCATTAAATTATTTTAAAAGGAGTTTATAAATAAATAAATTTAATTGTTGATTTTATTAATTTAATTAATAAAATTATATCGATATTGTTTTATCCTGTTAATTATTTAAAACATAAGATTTATTAAGGATTTAATTTTAAAGAAACTATTTTTGTAAACCTGTTGATTTTAGAAGCTTTCTATTTATAGCATGTTACTACTTATAGTAACATCGTAAATATCAGAACAAAACATAATATACAGTAACCAGAAATACAGGATATACACTAATCAGTAAACATTTAAAGAACGGTCAGATTTATCAGAAATACACCAGACAATATGATTTAATCAGTTATACGCAGCCATTAAAATAATACGAGAACACGCTAAATGAATTAAGAACAATAATAAACAGTAAACAGTAATCAGACAACTCATATCACGTCCCTTATTTATGTAGTAACCGTGAAGTCGGAGTAGATCTCGCAACTTTTAATCTTATTGCTTTACTGGACACGAGGTACGGATTTCCCGTCCTTCAGTAAGGACTTTCCTTTCTATGCATGGTTAGGATTTCTCGTCTGCAGGCAAATGCTTTCCCCAGTGTATGTTCTAAGTTTTATCAGTAATCATTTAATAACTAACTTAAATTTGGCTGAGCTTTATATACAAGCATGATAAGTTATGTACTAGTTACAGAGGTACCGTAAGCATGACACTTGAGGCACCAGTGTCATGACTCCTCTGCGGGGGAGTGATTTCTCGCAGTATCCCATTTATTCAGCTTGGCAATTTTATCAGTATTATCAGTGGGGCGTATGGATGCATCCTAGGTTTTCAGTTTACAGCTTATCAGGTGAATGTATTGCATGCTCTATGATGTAGGATTTTATATACTTGTTTTAGGAAAAACAAAGTATAAGGCAGAAAGTATTAATCGACACGATTTAGGAAAACCATGAAGACGAAAAGTCCAAGTTCGTACTCAACCATGTAAACTGACGATGCAACTACTCAACCGACGACTACAACTCTTTCAATAGAACACGGGTCAACAATTGAGGGGGAGCAATTATCAAGCATTCAGAATCTTTGATACCGAACGTGCCAAGCTCACTAACTGGTGTCAAGACAACAATACCAATCGTACACGTGGTGTCAAGATATGACTTCAGACGTGACGAGGCGACCAACATATGCCGACAAGAACCATTTGATCTTATCATTGATGTTCTCATCAATCAGGTCCAACCTTGTAAATTTTTTCTAATATGGTGAATATGTGATCATGTTACAAATCGGTATCATATCTCATACATTCAGTATCATGAAGATAAAACGGACTTGCATTTTTGTTCCCAAAACCGTTGTTAAAATTTCATTAATTCAATTGATATTAAAAACATCGATTGGTTAATATTTTTAATATGGGGGAGAAAATGTGATTTAATATGGGAAATTATCACAAATAGATTGACTTAATGTGCTGGCTCATCCCGACATATGCGAAATGTTTTCGAATATCGTGGCATATGTTAAGGGGGAGCAAAACGGATTTGCATATCAAAATGGATTTTCATGGTGACATATACTTACCCAAAACCCATTTATTTCACGACGATGAAGATTGCAGTGACATAAGGATGGTAGGATAGGTTAAGTCCTATGACTCTTCCAAAATCAGAGGAATCTTCCCAAGGACATTCCATAGCTAGAAATAGTAGTCCTTAGGAAAGATGGAGAAAGATTGTGAACGTAGCTGAATGCCGACCAAGTACTTAAGTTAGCACTGGAACAATCACAACAAGGTGCTAGTTATGACGTATTAGTAAGCATTGAAGGGGTTGAAGAATGAAAAATAATTGTAAAGATAAAGGGTGTAAAGAAAGAAGCCCTCCTTACAACTTTAGGCAGAAACCGGGTCAACACATATGCTATTGAGATCATTTTAATGATGCTCGATATTGAAGATAGACATCATGGACCCAGTGATGCAAGGCACAACCCATCCCATCTAACTCAAATATCTCTTAAAAGATATTTGTTTTAATCACACGGAGACAACACGTTATCTATTGATTTATTCACTCCGAATAAATTGGTATTGAAATGGTGGCACTCCTCTCCAGCCTCCGATCACTAAAATACAAAATTCATGATCGACTCTAGAGTCATCTGAGATCATCAAATATCTCATTAGGACACACTTTCATATTTCCTTGCTTCCTCACACACTGTGAAAAGTAAGAAAGATCTTAAGAGTCCTACGCAAAATCTTCATGATCTTACCTGAACATCCGAGTAATACGAAAGTGTTTACAATAAAGATGGAAATCCTTCTTGAGCGAATATCAAAAATCTCATGGTAGGTGACTTGTACGATTCTTTATAAATCAAACTTGTGATAACTGGAAAGCAACAGTGGTTTAATTCTTAGGTGAACTTAAACACGTTCCAGGCCTCTACGCAATATCTAAGTTATCTTGCCAGAACACTCAGAGTGATACCTTAGTGTTCACAGTGATGCGTGGAAATCCTTCTAGTGTTAACCTTAAACAGCTCTTGGTAGGTAACTTGCAAGATTCAATATGAATCAAGCTCGTGACAACTGGAAAGCAACGATGGTGCGATTCCTTAATGAATCAAACTTGTTACATGAATCAGAATTGAAGGCTTCAATCATGCGGATAATTTTATCCAAATGATTCACTCTTTACGTTCGCAGTCAGCTTTGGACGGTCGATTAAAGAGAACGGGTTTACCCGCGAAATCTTGTCAAGGAGATTTTTAATTAAATCTACCTGCCACAAGTACGATATTTTATATCGTCCAACGGTCTTCACCGACCGGAGGTAAAATGCTACCGAATTAGAATGAAATGTTCAAAGCCATTTCGTTCGTGTCTACTTATGTTGCGGCAATTGAAGACGGTGGCGTTTTGGAATCCGAGAAGAAGTCGTCCCCGCATGCTTATACTTTATGCACTTAATACCTCATCAGATTCAAGAAAGCCTAAAAGTTAAGTCTTCCGATGTATCGAACTCTGAAGCTTTCAAGAATTATGAAGGTATAAGTATGTGGGACATGATGTCACGAGGAGGCGAAGATCACCAGTGATGGATGCACAAGATCAAGGCAAGAGATTAATGCTAAAGATTGATATCAAAGATCACATCAACATGTTCACCAGAAAAGAAAAAGAAAAGAAAGACGAAGACTACGAGCTCAAGACAAGCATAGTATGCTAGGTTTATTTTATTATTGTAACTAGGGTAACACCCTTGTTTGGAGTGACCTCCCTTAGGGGAAGATTGTTGGAAATACGTTTTTATGTATTTAGGAAGATTCGGTCACTCCGACAATATGTTAAGTAGTAGCTCGTAGTCTAGATATCTTTATTAAACAAACAAAGCCAAGCCTAGCCTACAACATGTGTAGGCCGGCCCAATATTGTAAGCCCAAGCCCATCACAAGGCTTGGGTATATAAACCCTCTCCTTTGATGGAGAGGGTGGTGATTTCATTTTAATTTACACATAGTTCTTAAACTTTCTCTCTCTAGAAGTGTGAAATCATCTATTCTCTCTATCTCTTTCTCTCTCTAAAACATAAGCAAGATTTACATATCCTACAGTTCTCGAAGGAGGTGTGTGGATTAAGTGTGCCAATATATAAAATCAAAGTTTGGATTAGTGACGTTTTTGGTTTATAAGAGAAAAATTAAAGAAGAGCTACGATTACGATTACACTACGGCGAATTAACGTAAAACGCGAACATAATTACGTAAATGTGACAAAATTAAAAATTAAAGCTAAAAATTAATTAAAAATGAAAACTAAGTCTAAAATAATATAAATAAGAATAAAATTCCAAAAAATAAATTTTAAAACCTTTTATTAATTAAATATTCAATTTTAAATGCTAATTAAAGCCCTAAAATTAAATATAATTAAGAAAAAGCCCAAAATATTATTTTATTGAACTAATAAATCACTTATATTATTTAAAGACTAAAAAGTATTTTTCCTAAATTTTCAAAACTATTTTTCTATTTTTAAAACACTAAAAACTATTTTTAAACTAAAATAATTATTAAAAATATTAAAACAATGTTAAAAATAAATTGACAATTTTAAAAATCCTAAATTATACTAATGAACAGTAGAAAAATGAAAAAGTTTGAAAAAAGTAAATTTTTTCACTAAAAGACAAAACAGTTTATAATAAAACCCTAATTAAACTAAAATTAATTCTAAAAATTAATTAAAAAGTGAACAATGAAATATTTTTGAACTAAAAATCTTAAAATAATTTTCTAAATATAAGAAAATTGTTAGAACTGAAAAATATTAATTTCTTACACTAAAAGACAAAAATCAGTAATTAAAAAGTAATTTAAAATGCAATTAAATCTAAAAAAATACTAAATGAACAGTAAACAGAAAATAAACTTAATAGAAAAATCAGAATTAAAATAAGAAAAATTACAAAATTAAAATCAGATTAAAACTCCTAAATAACACCGCTAAAGACAAAAAAACAAGATCTGATAGTGACACTTGGTTTACTTTTTGTCTGCTTGTGCAGTAGTACCAAATTTTACACTACCAGTGGGAACTTGGTTCCCACTGCTAGTAATAAAAACGTGTCTAGATGGATTTGAGCTTATAACTTGCTTGTTTCTTGGTTATACTTGGATCCAAAGGCACCCCCACAACCAGTTGGGTTGTGGGGAGTCAATAATTCAATAAAACACACAAGTTGTTCACAAGAATATCACACAAAATCCCTAAAAAAGTTACTGATATAGGTGGTCATGGTGTGGTGAACAGTTGCTGGTCTAATGTGCAATTGGGTGAGTTTTGGTTGGCCAAAACTCACTCAATTCACTTGAAAACTACCACAAACCAAGACACAAGCCTAATAACTACCAAGATCTAACAGCATACAAGATTTGAAGGAAAAATTTACACTAAACAAGACAAAATGGGAGTTACTGATTTATGAGCTAGTTTTACCAAGAAATGAACATGCCAAACTTTAAAACCCTATCAATATCTAACTTATACTTACTGAATACTACCCATACCAACAAACAAGGTGTGTCTAAGCAGTTTTAAGCCAAAAGCTTGTCAGACCTTGAGCTTAAACCCTTATCCCAAACAACCCTTAAACTTCAGAAATCAACTTTTAACAAACCAAATCTATACCAAATCAACTTAAACTGATTTTAAACTATCTAGACATGCATATTAAACATAAACAAGCATAATCAAGCAAAAATAAATAACACAAGAACAGGTTCATACAAATTCATTAAATTTCATATGAAGTGCAAGAAAACTAAAAAGGGGTTCAAGCCTGAGAATTATAGCTGATGCCTTCCTTAGACAGCTTAAATGGGCTTATGAAAGCTTATGAAAGGTGTAAAGAGACCCTACTGGTGGAATCTCTTAAAGACCCAAGGGTTTAAATATCTTCAAAAGATGAGAGAAAAATGCAATGGAGAAGGGACTTGATGATCTTTGTTCCTGCACAAAACACCACAAGACCAACTAAACAAACCAAGCTTGGATAAGCTCTAACCACAAGCTTGTCAGGCTTGTGGTGAGGCTTATGCAAACAGTGAGTGTGAAAGAAATAAAGAAAATAGGTTAAAACAGATTTTTGAAAATCCCTTGGATGAATAAAAACTCTTTAATCCTTTGACACCAACTGAAATTAACAAACCAACATCAACACATCAGGTTCATGCTTCCACTTTCACTTCTACATGAACTTGATTGTGAGTTCTTGAAAAATCTAAAAAATGTCACTTGAAAAGAAAACTTTTTGAACCAACTTTCTGATGGGGTTTTTAAACTAGCCTTGCATAAACAAATAACATTACACTAAATTATGCTAAGAAAGATTTTAAAAGGAACTCAATTTGCACAAGAACTCAAAATTTCATTTTCATTAGTTTTCTAAAAAATTTATACGAACTGGAACAAGGGTGAATGTACAAGCACATTCCCTTTTTATACTACTCAATAGAAGAAACTAGAACCTTGAATAAAATATTACAACCCTAAAACCCTAATTCGTTCTTTTCCAGTCTTTCCCTTGATCTTGACTGATTCTTGGTCAATTTTGGTTCCATGTGATTGACAGCTATTGTCTTTGAATCCTAGGTGTCCAAAAGATGCTTTGGGACCAAGTTTTGGTCTTGGGAGCGTTGGATGACTGTAGATGCTCTCTTTACCATAAAAGGGGTGACAAGGGAAGGACGGGGGGTCACATAGGTCATGGGATGAGTGTGATTTGTTGTGGGTTTTGATTAATGGGTGATTAATTGTTAATCTGGAAAAGATGGGGGAAAAACCCTTTGTTTTGATTACTCATGATTTTAGGATTTATGAGATTGGGTTGTTAAGCAGGTGTGGGTGTGATGTGTTTAGGGGTGTAGTAGCTTTAAATAAGGTGTCAGGGAGGGAAAAATTAAGGGTTGACTTAGATTGACCACATTTATTAATATAAACGTGTTTAAGGTATGGTGGAATGGTGAGGTGGATAAGGGGTGCAAGGTGATTGGCTGTTGGGTAGAGGATGGTGACGTGGCGGCTGTTGGTTGGAGGATGGGGGGTGGTGGAGGTAAGTTTGGTTGTCTGGCCTGTTTAGGTCCCCCATGTTCCATTTCTTTTTCACTTAAACTTTAATTCAGCAAAACTCCAATTCCTTTGCAAATAAATTTTTGCAGCTTGTCATTTTTGGCCCAATTGGTTTATAAACTTTGTATAAGGACCAAATGTGCAATAAATGCAATCTTCAAGGGCATTTCTTGTATACTCTTGTCAATTAAGGGACCCAATGTGTAATAATGAGTTTTACAAGGGTTTAAATTGACAAGTCTTCCAAAGTAGAGGGACCAATCTTGCCAATTCTTCAAACTTCAAGGACTTGATAGGAAAATCATGATTCGGGTCCGGTTCTTTGTGCGGCTTCGTTTCACGTGTTCGTTTTTGCTTGATTCGTTTGATCGTTTGGTGAATTCACGATATCCGTACCTAAAATACACAATGAACAAACACAAGCATATATTTGGGTATTTTGATGATATTTTAAGCGTTTTAAGCCCGATTTGGACGATGAGACTATGTATAAATACAGTCTCATCACTTCCCCATACTAAACCATTGTCGTGTCCCCACGCAATGCTAGAATTAAGTATCATAGCACTTCTAAAATCCATTTTAGGATGACATTTATTGAAAACGTAAACATAAATAAACTACTACACGTGTTTTAGACATAATGTAATGTTTTCATCACGAGAAAGTGACTTTTGGGATCATAGAACAAGAACACGTGAATGCTTCATTAGAAATAATTTCGTTGTCCTCGATTTTCACCCAATTCCATGCTAAGCGTGTAACGAGATCATTGTTATTATAAGTTAGCAACACGATCATATCTCATGAGTGTTAGTTACGAACCTAAACTCCCTTATTCCTACTTGGTATCTCTTATATTTTATTTTGTCTTAATGATCACGAGGATACATCATTGACTTATGCGTGAATAGAGATTAAGTCTAAAAATAGAGTCTTAACGGTGTAACCAAAATCATTAAATTAATAATTCACCCTAATAGACAACAATGTCAAAAAATTAAGTCAACAAGAAGGATCGATAAAACACGATTTTATAACGGTTTTGAACATGAGACTTATAACCAAGACTTTTATACGCCCCCTAACGGAAGGGCCTTATTATCATAGGTTTACCTCCATCTTTTATTCAACTTCGCCATGAAGATTTTATTATGACTTCGGTCTTGCCTTGCCTTTTATTATCCACCTCATCGGCAGTTTTATTAGCCAAAGACGTATATCCTCACGCTAAAGCGAATTTTGGATCTTTAAAGCTTCAAAGATTAAGGCTTGATTCACTTTCAATTTGGGCATATATTTTTCGGCCTTGTGAGCTTCAAATTTTTGCTTAATTTTGGTGAGCACTTGAAATCTTATTATTAGGTGAAGCTTTCGATTATTCGGGTGCCAATACTTCAAAATCGTGATGCTGGCAAAAAAATACCTTAAGGTTTTCCCAATTTAATTACATGGAAGCTACTAAAACAAATTAGAAACCAACAATAGTGACTAAACCGCTAAACCAATATTTATTAACACTTTATTATACAAAAGCGTGGGGAGAATAAGCTAATAATTACTACACATGAGATCGTGAAAGATTACGAGACTTATAAATAACTCTATCATTTCTCGTCCTCATTTAAGAGACTTAGCCTAAAAAGTTAAGGAATCGAAGCTAAGTGCTCAACACGCAGGGTCGAGTCAAAAATTACTCTTATTCTCACCATCGGAAAACCTACATTCGTGTCTTAAACACTTATGAAAAACTAGAAAAAATTTAAAATTTGGCCATTTTTAGCCTTATTTTGCAATAAAATGATAACAAAACGATGAATATTGGATTGCGTGGCGACGTAAGCAAGGTGAAGTATCTACTCACCCCCCATACTAAAACTAAACATTGTCCTCAATGTTTCGAGTCTAGGGGTGTAAACACCCCCATACTAGAGACGAAGTCGAATGCTTAATCTCGAGCATGGAAAGGGTATAATGAATAACCTAAAAGTCGTTTATGAATTATGCAAATAAGATAAACGTTAGAACATAAAAGGATATCATCGGATATCGGAATCTCCAAAGGAAACGATCAAAGCTCGAGTGATCCATAAAACGAACACGAGAGGCTTCAATGATGACGATGAACCTAATGAATCACAATCACAAACAACCATGGAACAAAGGTTGGAAGTGTAAAACCCGCATGCTTTTACCATGAACAGTACATTAATAATCGTACGTACGTGATTAAAACTTTCCTTAATTAACATGAACACGTATAATAAATATTAATTTCAATAATTACGTGTTATAACACGATAAGTATTTACTACGTATGAACACACAATAATTATTTCAATAATTATTATAATCACGAACATAAAATCATGAACATGAAATCGCAAACAAATAATTATGCACTTACGTAATTATTAATACGACAAAGGTCGTTGCGTAAAAGTAATATTAATAACATGAATAATTAATAATTACATAACACGTAAACACGAATGATTAACACGATGATTATTATTACTACATGATGAGACTGCTTTTATACATAGTCTCATCGTCCAAAAAGGGCTTAAAATGCATTAAATATCATTAAAACTGCCAAGTATATGCTCGTGTTTGTTGCTTGTGTATTTTAGGTACGGATATTGAGGAAACGACAAAAAGATCACAAGAATCAATCAAAAACGAACACGGGAAACGAAGCCGCACAATGAACCGGACCCGAATCCTGAATTTCCAAAATGACCTTGAAGTTTAAAGATTGTACAAGTTTGGTCCCTCAAGAACTGAAGACTTGTCAATTTATACCCTTGCAAATCTCATTTATTGCATTTGGGTCCCTAAATTATCAAGTATGTACAAGTTCAGTCCTTGGAGAATGAAGATATTACAAAAGATGTCCTTATTCATAGTTGAAAGTAACTTATGCCAAAAATGACAAGTTAACCAAACTTGTTTACAAAGGAATGTGGAGTTGTTGGCTGTTTTTACAAAGTAAACAAAAAATGATAGTCAAGGGGCCAAACTGACCAGACAAGAAACATATAACCACCAATCATGTTCCTACACGTCACCCTAAACCCGACCCTACCCATTTACCCAACCCAATACCCGTCCAAACCCAACCCAAACCCACCACCAGTTTATTAAACAGGTCAAACAAGTCAACCCCATAATTTCCCACCAAACACTAATTTAAAAAAACCATTTACCCCAAACGGATTAAACATCCCCTAATCACCCTTTAAACCCTAAAAATCCCCAGCTTCAATCCATTTAAAAACAAAGGGGTTTTGTTTTATCTTTTCCAGATCATTGATTACCATCACCCTCACCTAAACCCACACAAAAACCGTGACCCAGACACACCCATGTGTCTTGTGGGACCCTCCCCTGCCCATCACTTTCGTCCCAAACCCCTAAACTCGACCAGATAAACGCCCCACATCCACTCCTTTGTCCCCAAGGACTAATAAACGACCAAGATCATCACAAGTACACCCATTCCAACTGGCAATCACGTGAAGATGAATTTTGACCAAGATTCTTCAAGCAAAGACCAAGGGCAGCATTGGCATTTCATTGCTAGGGTTTTAGGAACTAGAATGTTCTATCAATTAGTATTTAAAGGGCATTCGCATGTGAATGCACCTTTGTTCTAGTTTTAGCTTTTCAACATTTGTAATCCCTTTTTATAAATTAATAAAAGTTGGTATTTTGGTGCAAAAGTAATTCCTTTTTATAGATTGTAAAAGTTGGTGTGTGATTGAAAGCTAGCTGAGTTCCATTTATCATCTGTTTTTTAGTTTAGTTTTCAAAAAGTTTGAAAAAAGGGTTTGAGTTAAAAAGATTTTTCAGAAAACCATTTGATTTCTTGATTGACAATCTTACTGTTTCAAAAGCTATTCCCACAAGCTCTTGACACCAGCTTGTGGGCTAAGCTTATTGAAGGTTGTATTTCTTTTCCTTGTTTGTTGTGTTTGTGCAGATTCAAAGCAAGAACAAATATCATCACCATCATCTTGCACACCAACTGCCCAAATGGTTCTGCACAAGCCTGAGCTTGTTGGAGGTGGCTTTTCAGCCATTGTGGGACCTGGATGTGGGTCCCACAAGGTAACCATCTTGTACCTTGTATTTTGTCTTTAAATTTGTGATTTATGTGAAAATGCATGGAATATGTTTATGTGTTTGTTTGATGTTTAGATATTACTTCATTGAGGTGTTTATGCATGTTTAGGACTTGGTTAATCAGATTTGAGTAGATTTGAATAGGTTTGCTTTGATAAATTTTGGTTTTCAGATTTTAAGGAGTGTTTGGATCTGAGTTTTAGCTAGGAAATATTGAAAGCTTTTAGTTTAAAAATTACCTAGAGAAACTAAGGTTGTAAGAGTCACATGTTATCAGTATTGGGTTATGAGTTAGGGTAAGTTTTTAAGCAAATTGCATGATAAATATTGAGAAAAATAGCATAAAATTCAGAAATGCCCCAAGTGACTGATTTTTGTTGATTTGGTTCATCAAAACCTTAAATCTGTTAGGGTTAAGTGCAAAGTAGGGTTTGCAATTGCTTATATGCTAGTTGGTAGGATTGTATGCAAGATTTGAGGTCTTAAAATTCGTTTTTGTGCCATTTGATTCAGCACACTATTCATCAGAAACCTATTAGCTTAATCAGTCACTTTCTATGCCATTTTGTGCTTGATTTTGTGAAAGACTTGTGTGTTTTTTGTGTTGCTCTTGACTTCCCACAACCCAACTGGTTGTGGGAGTGCCTTGTTGTCCAAAAACAAGCCCTCACATAGCTTTCCTAAGCTATTAGGTCAACTGACCATAATTTTACACTAACAGTGGGAACAAAGTTCTCCCTGCTTGTGCATTAGTTTCCCCTGCTCAGCAAAAGGACAAAGTCCTTGACATGTCACTTTCAGTAAATTAGGTTTTTTTGTCTTTAGTGCATGAAAATGAGAATGAGGACTTGAAACCAGTTTCTATATTTTTCTAATTTTATTTCTGATTTTTCAGTTTAATTAAGTTTTCTGTTACTGTTCATTTGCTATTTTTTAGGTTTAATTGTATTTTTAATTACTTTTTAAATTCTGATTTTTGTCTTTTAGTATAGAAAATTAATATTTTTAGATTTCAAAATTTTTATTAGACTTAGAAAAACATTTTAAGATTTTTAGTTTAAAAAGTTTTTACTGTTCATCTTTTATTTTTATTTTTTAGAATTAATTTAGTTTAATTAGGGTTTTATTTCAAACTGTTTTTGTCTTTTAGTGAAAGTTTTTATATTTTTCAAACTTTTTCATTTTTCTACTATTCTTTAGTATAATTTAGGATTTTTAAAAGTGTCAAATTATTTTTGGCATTATTTTATTATTTTTTATAATTATTTTAGTTTAAAAATAGTTTTTAGTGTTTTAAAAATAGAAAATAGTTTTTAAAATTTAGGAAAAATATTTTTTAGACTTTAGATAATATAAGTAAGTTATTTGTTTAATAAAATAATATTTTGGACATTTTGTCAATTATATTTAATTTTAGGGCTTTAATTAGCATTTAAAATTGAATATTTAATTAATAAAAGGTTTTAAAATATTTTTATTGGATTTTTGTTCTTATTTATATTATTTTAGCCTTACTTTTAGCTTTTAATTAATTTTAGGTTTAAAATTTTTAATTTGTAGCTTTTTACGGTTTTACGTGAACACCTTTTTCGTTTTAGCTTAATCCGTCTTCATAACCGTCTTTCTCTTCTAATCTCATTTCTATTTTCTTTTTCTCAATATAATCACAAACCATTAATCAATTCATCACACAACGCACTTGCCTCCTTGGGAAACGAACTTGAACTTATTTGGTCATTAGTTCTCGGTTTTCCTAAACCGACACTTAACGCTTACCACTATTTTGTTGCTCTTTTCCTAAAGGGTATACAAAAACTCTACAATCACTACATATATTAAATTACACAATAAGTAATTACGTACGTAATGTTCACTTCTAAAATATATAAAAATAACTACGAGAATTCACGACACTTTAAAATACGATTACGCGTACCATTTAAACAAGTCGCGAATTAAATAAAAGTACAAGTGTTTTAATTGGGCTTTAGACAAGAAAGGAAAAACAAGACACACAAGGGCCTTAAGCCCATTTGGTTTGGACGGCTCAAAAAGAAAAGACGGGGGTGTAATTTTCATTTTTTTGACAAACACAAAATTACCTAAAACCCTAGAACTAAACAAAACAGCCGCCTCCTTTTCTTCTCCTTGCTTTCCTTGTTTCCGTCAACCTACACCAAAGGAGAAAACAAGAAACGCGGCTTTTAAATCCTCCTGAGCAAGAATGATGTTGTGTTCGTGCTCTTAACCCTAAAAACGTAGGTAATTAAATCCCTCCTTATTTATTTTTCATATGTTTAATTTGATCATGAATCCTTGTAATTCGATCTTAATACATGTTAATTTCACGATAATACAAAGGGGGTGATTGATGGGGTGTTGTTGTGTTCGTTTGGCCCCAAACCGAGACCTTCTATGGTCTCGGTGATGTTTTTTCACCACCAGCCGCAACCCTAATGTGGGTGTTGGCTTGGTTTGTACTGTCGGGGGAAACAACAAACAGGCAGGGGGGGTTTGGTTTGGTCTGGCAGTGGGAACCCACGGCTGGCAGGTTTAGCCAGTCGGTGGGAGTTTTAAACAATCAGGGGAAACGCAAAGCTGCCAGGGGCAACTGGCAGAGTTAAGGGTGCGTTTGGCAGTGGGTTTAAAATCAGAAAAGGGGCTGTTTGGTTGGCAGTTTAGTAAACCAAGTTAAGGGGTTGTTTGGTTCGGCTTATTTATAATACATAACACGAGTTTCACTTTTAAATTAATAAGACACGGGTTCGGTTTTCGACGCATTTTAATAAAATAATACAAGAGTACGTGTTATTATTTTTTTTACAAGTTAATTAGCTTTACATGTTTATTTATTACAAGTTAATTAAATTAATTTAACATGCTAGATAATTAATTTAATTAAAACATGGACTTAGGTTTATTATTATTAATTAATAATACATGATTTTAACCTAAGTAATTATTTATTTAAATTAGACTAAGTAATTAATTAATTATTAAAACCATGACTTATAATTAATTAATTCTCATGACTTAGGTTATATTAATATAATTAATAATACGTGTTTTAACCTAAGTAATTATATCTTTATTTAATTAAATCACATTATATTTAATTAAATACTTTTAACCTATAGTTTATTTAAA